>CM046959.1:74595112-75935577 GCA_025698475.1 Gossypium anomalum | reverse complement strand
TTGGTCGGGCACTTTATCCTCCTTTTTCATTATCAGTTGAGATTAGTCGATATAGTATTATAATCCTTCAAAAGATAAGTTATTTAACAAATAGAACAGAAACAAGCAATGCATGTTAGAAGATTCGTACCTTCTAAACACTTGTGAATGGAAAAGGATAATATACTTTCCAATCTTAGATCCACTCAACATCAAACAGGATACATAAGAATAAACATGTTAACATTAAAGCAACACATAAGAGGGATTGTGGGGCGATGAAAAGAAAATGAATGCAAGAGAAAGGAACCAATCATTGTTCCACGACAAAGAGTTTAAACATAATCAAATTCAGGAAATCCCATTTGACATTATTAATGGAGAATATACAAGCTGAAAGTTCAAGCAGCAGCTACCAGAGCCCTGTGTTTCTCAATTTTCTTCACAAGATCATTCTTTTGGGCTCCAACCACCCTATCCACTTCCTTCCTTTCTTTAGCAACACGAAAGTTGGCATTCCTTGAACCCCAAATTCCTGTGCCACATCCTAAATTCCCACCAAGAACCAATAAAAACCAAGGAATAAATATATATATATATATATATCTAAACAACACACCTATGCTCACAAGCAACTAAGATTCAACTTGAAAAATGCGAATTCAAGCTTGAACTCAAGCTATAAGTGGAGCTCAATTCAAGTAGGAGCAATTTGAAGTTGAGCTCGAGACAATTCAAATTTGAAATATAGTAACTGAGCTCATTTTTAACACGTGCTTAATCGAGTGAGCTCGAACAATTTGATTTTTATCTCAAATCAGGGCTGAGTAAAAATTTGAGCTTAAGAAAATCTCAAGCCTTGAATTTTGAGTCATCTTGAATATAAGCTTGAGTTGAGATTGGTTGATCATACCCCTTTAACCTCTAAAAGATGATGTATATCTTTTCAATCCAAATTACAAGTATACAGACTCTATGATCAAATATCTTGTCCCAACTCAACTAATTGAAATGTGCTTTTCAATACACAGAATGATAAGGCCTATAAAGTTTCTAATAAGTTTCAGAAATTTTCAGATTCATCACATGTTTTCATCATTCCCTGTACATTAAATGCACCTTAAACAATTTACTTATAAATCATGTATAGATGTACATATGTGTGTGTGTGTGTGTGTGTGTGTGTGTATAGAAAGAAAAAGGGTAGAATGCATACAGGCAGTTCATCAACATCAAGTTTTACAAACTGAACTTCAGTGAACTTAGCAGCCATGTCATTCAAAACAGGTTCCATGAATTTACATGGCCCACACCAAGCTGAGAAATCTATAACCATCTGAAAAGTAAAGAAAACCAAGATTCAGGTTTTTCATATAATTATCAAAACAACCATTTAAAACCCACAAAAGAAAAAGGATTTAGGGTTAAGAAAGAAAGGTACAAGCTGTGAGGTTTCTTTGACAGAGTTGAAGTGAAGTTGCCATCTGGGTGATGAATGAAAGGTTTGGATGCCTGAAGGCTCAGATGAAGATGATGACTTTTCTGGCGTTGAATCGGATGAAAAGAAAGAACCCATTTTTTCTTTTTCTTTCTCAAATCAAAGAATCGAAAGGAAAAAAACAATGGACAATATGCTGTGCAGGCGGCTGGCAGTAGGGAAGCTTCGGTTTTATCGTTTTCACTTTTTCTTTGTACTTTCAGCTCCAGTAATAAAATATAAATGGGGGAAGATGTAAAAAATTTAAAAATAAATAAGTCTATGGCCTCTGCCTGAAATTATTTTTGTGTACATTAGCTAAAAACCACAATCAATTTACTTGAGCATCATGCACGCAAAAAGAATTTGCTTAGGCCTAAGGCCCAAATTACACTTAACTTCAGCATGCCACACTAAGTTCTGTGTTTTTTTATACTCACTCTTATATAGTAATCTAACCCTTATATTATTCTCATTAGCATATTAATTTTTTAAAAAAAAATTTCTAAGTCTTCACTTTTCTTTTTGCTTAACATAATTGTGTATTTTGTAATTCTTTAAAAATGGTACTGTGCAGACACTCTAAATTCTTTCAAGAAAAGCAATTGCTTTCATTTTTTTCACTCAATTAGATATTTTAAATCACTTTTAATCTTTCTACAACAAAGCTATTGATGCTTGTTATGCAACATAACGTGACATGTGAAAAAAGAAGAAAAGTAAAAATTACAAAATTTATAAAAATATTAACTTTAAAATAAAAAAATAAAATTTATTAAAAATTATTAAAAATTATAAAAATTCTGTAAAATTATAAAATTTTATAAAAATGTAAAAATTATAAAAACATATAGAAATATAGAAAAAAATTTATAAAAATTTACAAATTTTTAATAAATTATAAAAATATAAAGAAATATAGTAATTCTGGGAAATATTATAAAAAATCTATCGTGACTTAGCATATAAGCATTTATAATTTTTCTATATATCTCTAGATAATTTTCTACTTCTTTTATCATGTTTTCACTACATACGCTAGGTCGCACGCTAAGAAGAAGGATGGTTTTGAATCAAAAAAATAGATAGTTCATAAAGTAAATTATTTTAGTGTATTTTGATGCATTTTATAATTTTTTATTTTATTTTAACACAAACATAAAATATTTTTTATGTTTTCTTTATTAAATTTTAAGAATCTTTATAACTTTTATTGATTTTACTATTTATAATTTTTTGGCACATGTCACACCATTACAGTGTGACACATATGACTATGAGGTAAAAAATGAGGGGCGATTAACCTTAACGGTCAAAGGGACATTTTTATGCATTTGACAATTGAAGTACCCAATTGAACGTAAAAAAAAAAGGTTTAATTTGCTTTTTAAAAAAAGCTTGAGGGCCTTTTGATATATTTTAAAAGTTCAAGTCCCAATTGAGTGAAAAAAAAAGTGCAAGGACTTAATTACTTTTTTAATTTGAAAACTTTTACACCCCTAAACCTTCTTTTAATAAGTATTAAATATTAAATCTCTAATCTCTATTAGCAAAATTGTTGTATTATGAAAAAAAATAGTAAACCTATTTTCATAAATAAATTTTATTTATATAAAAAAAGTTATTTTAATTTTTCAATAATAAAATTTATTTTTAGATAAATTGGATATTAAATTTATTTGTTTTATATTAATATCTAATATTGAATAAATATTGAACTTGAGAGTTTATTTGTACTGGTATGTGGATGTGTAAGTTTAAATTTATAAATATTTAAATTCAATAAGCCAAAATTATTTTACAAGTTTTAAAAAAATTGTAATTTGGGATAGTAAAAGAGTTATTATGTATATTGTAATGGAAAAAACCAAAGCCCACTTTCCACATAATCTTCTTTTACTTGACTCTCAAGTTTTCCCATAGATAAACCATGCAACAAAGCTCTAACCTCGTTACAATTTACAACTCTTATAAAGCTACAGAGAGATTTAAGCAGAGTGCTGTCCATCAAGAGATTAATACAAGGTAAATAAGCCTCTATAATACAAGGTAAATAAGCCTCTAATCTGTGTCACAGTTTCAGTCTGTTAATTTCATTTTAATGGTGATTGCAGATACATAGGTATTGAAACTTACAAGCTTTGCTGACCATGAAACCCCGACTGACCTGATCGCTCTAAAAGCTGGCGATGATAGATTCAGTGATCTTCCAGAATACATCATTCTTCATGTTCTTTCATTCATTGGTTCCAATGATATTGTTGGAGCTAAGTTATGTGTCTAGAAAATTTAGGCAGTTAACCATGTGTAGCCGTAACTTGTGCTTCAAGTTAGGTGTGATTCAAGAAGTACACATCCAATTGCAAACAAGTGCAGGGATTTCTAAAAGGTTTTTCTAAATCAACACAATGAACCACAGATTGATCGTTTTCAATCTACATTGGTTTTGCCGTGCCAGCAGATATGATGTTAAAGGATCAATTTTCAGCTTGTGTGTTCAAAAGGCTTTAAGGCATAAGGTTCAAGAACTGGACATTGGGGTCCCTGTAACAGCTGGTAGAGGAGCCTTTCACTTGCCTGCTGGGATTGAATCACTGAGGGCATTGAAGTGGAATTGCAGGAAGGCAAAACTGTTTGCTTTAGTTTTACGCCTCCCTTGAGACGATTATTGCTATTGTCCATGTCGGTTCCGGGCTTGGAACTCGGAGAATGGATGAGTCATTCTTACAGATCCCTTAAGGTTTTGAATGTGGTAGACGTTGATGGAATTAAGGATCTCAACATAAGCAACTCATGTCTCAAAGCGCTAACAGTATCAAGTTGCAGTGCAATAAAACCCAAGGACTTGTATTATCGGTACACAAGATGGTATGATACGGCACCAGAAGATAGCATAATTTTCATCCATTGTTCCTCTTTTGAGAAGTTAGAAATTTGTAAATGTGGCTTTGATAACTTGTATCTCAATGTCAATGCACCTTGTCTCAGGATCTGCAAATCTCAACTGTGAAATTTATGGCTCCTTTGATGTTAGAATCTAGGCAGAACAACTTCAAACATTGTGTTTGACAATGGAACTAAGTTTTTGTGTCCCAGAAGCATCTTTGAGCAGATGCAGGATCTATTCAGACAACTTGCGGTCACTATCCAAAGCCACCATTAATCTCGCTGTACCTTATTCATCAACTTTGGGCATTGCAGATTATACGTGCAAGGAATTCAATAGTAATGGCTTAGTTGAGTTTATTTTCAGTGTAAGATATGCCAAAGTCTGCAATTGAACTTTCAGATTATTGAGGTACAAGCCACCTTACATCTTTATGTTCCTTGTTGCCTGTGTCTGGCAAAATGTCTGATAAACACACTGTTTGAGTATTGACGTCTCTGGTTTCTGCAGGCCTTGTCAAACCATGCTCAACTGCAAAACATAACATTCCAACATTTGGAACATTTGGAAGCATCAGTTGTCGATTTAAACAACTTGAAGGACATTGATATAGCTGACTTTTTGAGATGTTGCAGTTGCCTAAACACTCGTACATTCAGATATGATAGTAATGCTGATCAACTTTCTGAAACTGAGGTTAGTATCAATTTATATTGTTTCGATGACAGAACCCTTCGTACATGAATATTTCTTTTATTTGTTCGCTCATTGACGTTACAGTTAGTTAACCAATTACGATCCAAGCTTGGGGATGAGTGCGGAAATACAAGGTTTGCTTGCAGAGTGATCAACTGTTAAGGATAGTGAAAACAAAGGCTTTAATGGAAGAGTATGACGCGTGTAGCACTAGTTGTTTCTTCCCTTGAGAAATTGTCATCTTTTTATGTGATTACATTTGGATATTTAGGATTTTTGCTTGTAATTGTTCGGATTTGAATGTGAATACTTGATATGAATATCAAAGATCAAAATAGAGTATCCATAAGTGAAAAATTTTTACTTTTTTGAGTTCTGGGCTATTCTTTGACCATCATCTAAGCAAAAAGGGTATATGGAACACTGAAGAACAAAAAGAATTTATAAGTGCATTCTATCATCATAGCTGGAACTTGAACGAAGATTTAGACAGAACAAAATCCAGCTTTTATTCAATTGTAACAGGAAAAGATAATTTAGCAATATTGTTTAAAACTTCACTGAAATGGTATTAGGATTCCTTGCTTCTTGTTAACAATGGCCATTTGCCATATAGCAGGTTCCCATCCCGATAGGTACTTGTTCCTCTGGTCCCTCCCAAAGGGGCTTCACCGTCACCGACTAAGCGCCAGTATCAGTCCTTAGAGCTTCAGCTTGTTCATCAGTGCAGTTTTGTAGCAGAGCTTCAACTCGGAAGTTTATTCCAAGTGAACCAAGGAACTGAGACTGAGTAATAGGGCCATGAACAGATACATCATCTGAAAAACAATGTTGGAACCATGAAATTTAGTCATTATTTTTTCTTTCACAGATTTTATCCCGAACTCATTTCAAAATAAAACATGCTTAATACAACCAGACACTCGTATGGAAGATAAAACAGAAATGCAAACCTGAAGCTTCCTCAGCAGAGTGCTTGATTGATGCAAAATCGACATATGCACTAAGATCAGCACTCCCAGGGTTGTCAAGTATGTTAACAAACTTGTGCTTCCGAATTGCCTGCACATGTTTAATGGTTACGAAAATGATGCAGATGAAACTAAAGAAAAGTGATTTTTTATAACTGTTAGAATCAGTTAATTGTCTGTTTTTTCATTGAATCATTGATGAATGGTGAGCCGCTATACCTGCAGACTATCTGACACTACTCCGTTCAGGCCATAATCGATAATAAGTGCTCCACCTCCATCAACACCTATTCTCTTTGCAAGTGTACTAGTTAAAATCGATTGCTTTGGGGCAAACCTCAATTTGATTAAGTTTCTCAACTTCTTTGGGCACAGCCCACTTGCAGCGTTCATTAGGTAAAGAGTTGCGGCTGTAGGCTGTGGAGATAGAACAAAGCGGAACCTAAACCCATACACAAAGAAGTATCAAACAACTAAATTCCTTAAATTAGAAAGGTGATTGAATGTCGGAGAGTAGATCTCAAATTCTTACGATGAATCTTCCGTGACATCTATCATTTTCTCTCACACCAGCCACGAGAACCCTCTGCAAACAACTTCTTAATTAAAGCAATGCAAATGAAATGGCAGATGACAAGCTATATAATTAACAGTATGGAAACTTTAAAATTACAAGAGTTTAGATGTCTAACTTAAAGATGACAACTCCGACTACATAACAATTTGACAATTTCTATACATTGTTCAAAGCATAAATCATTAACTTTCGGTCCATATCTTACAAGGCTAGATGTATATTATGTTGTATAATCTTCAAACTACCATGGATTTATTCATTATCTCATATTATCTGTAGACAATTGATACGTAACATGCCTCTTACAATTTTCATAAATATGATAGTGGGTCAGTAATCAAGTAAGCTGCAAATTATAACAGAAACTTCATATAATGACAGTAACCCAAATAAAGGCTCTCTAAAGTTAAAATTTCTATGTCAACATTTTAAAGTTCCATGGATTTAATATTCAGGATGCAAAGAACAGCTGGCACAGGCAATCCTACTCTTACTAATAGACTTGGATACAGAAACAACAGATATTCGGTTAGCCCCCTACTATCAGAATGCATGTGACAAACCTGAAATTGATGAACTGGCAGTGCATCATAGAACTCATGGGCAATAATTATGGTCGGCACTGCAACATGAGCAAGTGATTCAAAACATCAAGGTAAGAACAGATCATGTTATTTTTAACTCAATCCATAAACTATATAGAATATAAATAGGATAATTGAACTGTTTTCATAAACCAAAGGGTATTTGGCTGCTTTCTTTTCAGAAGAAAAATCTTGAAAGTTAATGCCATACATCCAAATGGAACCTGTTCAGTGTTGCATGCCACGATACAGGTGTTCCAGCCAATGTGCTTAGAGACCTTTTATCAACACTTTCACTGGTATTTTCTTCATCCATGCATTTCAAGCTTTGGTGCTGAAGTTTTTGCAATGCAGGGCTACATTCTACCATGTGTATTTGCAATGACTCCGTAAAATTTTTAAATTTTGATGCACCCTATAAGGAGAAAAAACCAACACCTATTTAAAAACATGCCATATTATGTTCTCATAAAACTAACCAAATGAAGACTTTAAAGCACTAACTTGCATATCTTTTACATTTAGAAGTAAACTTGAGTAGAGAAATACAAGTGACTATCATACGAAGAAGATCGGCCATTAGAGTTCCTCTGCCAGGGCCAAGCTCAACCAAGTTCACCCTCTTTGGTTGTCCCATTTGTTCCCATAAACACATAGCCCAAACACCAACCATCTAAAATAATGCCAATAGGAAAGAAAATTAAATTGTCTCCATCAATATTCCTTCACATTCACAAATTCATTAGAAACTGAGTTACCTCTCCAAACATCTGGCTTACTTCAGGAGAAGTTATGAAATCACCTTCAGCTCCAAAGACATCCCGGTTAATATAGAACCCAGCCTTGGGATTTGTTAAGACTTCTTCCATATATTCTGCCACAGATATCAGCCCACCACAGAAACTGACAAGGCAGCAAAAAAACCCAATGTTCCAAAGCACAAAATACACAGTTTCAATTCAAGTTTCAAGTAGTAAAAGGAGACATTAAGAGTATAAGTTCGTGGGTTTTCGCTAACCAGTGTCCTAATGATACTGCAGTTGAATACTAATTTTGATGGTTTCAATGCATTGAACAGAAGATAAAACTTTAACAACAAAAAGTAACAAAACCCATAATTTATTACATCAAAGCAGACCCTTTTTACTAACCTTAATAATGCCTTTGAGATGCTTAACAAGTTCAGAGTCTGAGGAAGGTTCATGAGAATGCTCTAAAACATCCCCACCAAAAAAAAATTAATAAAAAATGAAGTGAAATGATAGGAATATAGAGATGGAGAGAAGCTGAAAAAGTTACCAGGGGGACTATATAGTCCAGAGCGATCAATGGAAATGGTGTTGGTGGGTTGATCTTCAAGGTGTTCGATGGAATTACTATGAGGGATTTCAGGTCGTGATGATGAACAATAAGAAAAACAGAGCATTTGCTGAGTAAAGGAAGCGTTGACTGAGTAGACAGGAATCGATAAGCTCTGGGGGCTTGTCGAAAAAGCAGCTTCCGCAGCATTTTTGTCGCTCAAACCGTCAAACACACACTAGAAAAAAACACAGTTTTTATTCTTCTTTTTATCTTTCCTTTTGAAAAGCAAAGGAAGCTGAGATAGGCGAAATCGCAATGATACAAGACAACAAACGTAACTCAAATTTATTTACTATAGTTTTTAAAAATACGACAAATAGGGGTTGTAGCTCAGATGGTAGAGCGCTCGCTTAGCATGCGAGAGGTACGGGGATCGATACCCCGCATCTCCACAATCTGGCGGTTTTGCACAATTTTATTGTTTATGTATTTGGGTTCGCAAAATCTGGTTTTCTACTAATATTGGTCTCTGGGCTTTTCGGCCTTTTATTTCTTTACCATTATGTTGGGCTCAGTTTGTTTCCGTATTTAAAAATTTTGAAAAAAATTAAAGCAGTTGTTGCAATAATTTTTGGAGATCCTATCTTAGGTCAGTATTTTAAAATTTTAAAGGTTGGGGTATGGGCAGTTTAAGACTTGCATAAAAAATGGAATAAATTTTGGATATCAGCATTTATTTATCCTTATTTTAAAAAGAAAAATTTATATTTAAGATTGAGTTATCGATTTTGTATTGATTTTAGTTGTATCGATGCAATGTATATTGTTCTAATACTAAAAACAGAACAAACAACACCCATTTTCATGCTAGTGAAAATTTGGCCTATATCATTCACGCCAGTCAATTTCAGTCACACCAACGAGAACATGGTGCATCGGTCAGCGCATGAATAATGATAAAAATATAAATATTTTAACTATTTATTATCATGCTATATCTGAGACTTAATTAGAATATATTGACCAATAAAAAGACTTTTAAACTTTAAACTTTTTCCCGAAACATATTTTTACATTTTAAATATAAAAACTAAAATATAATAAATAAATAAAAACCTTCCTCACCTGATTATGAAAGAAAAAGATCTCCACTCACCATTCAACTTCCTTTTTCTTCTTATTGAATGATAGATTTTTATTTGTAAAGTTTATTATTGAGTGTTTTATAAATTGATAAATAATTTATATTTGAAATATATTTAATATTTATAAATATATATGTATCTTTTAAAATTTTAATAAATTCAAAATAATGCACCAACAAAAATGGTGCTTCCACTGATTCAACACAATAGCAATCCTCACCCCTAATAAACAAAAGTGTAGCCTTCCTAATTTTTTTTAAGTAGTTTATTTGGTTATAGTTTGTTGCTGTTGCTAAATCTTGAATTCACATATAACATTTCATCTAAATATGTAACAGAATATGAGAATATTGATATATATGTTTTTAAGGGGCATGTTAGTTGGAAGGAAGAGGAATAAATTACAGTCGAATTTGATTGACCCACCACCAAATTAATGTTTAATTGGTTGTAATGTTTATTATGGCGTGCATTGAATCCATTCCTATTTAGGGAAGAGGCTGCATAGTCGTTCCCTTCTCCCACCATTGAATAGGTGTTGAATAAGATTTTTTTTTTTTTTTTTTTTGCCTTTTCAACCCTCACCTTTACCTTCCTCCTTCAACTCGATAGCCTTTTTTAATTTCTAAATTCTCCTATTTATTTTATTCACCTCTCTAGTTTTGAGCTTCATTTCTTTTTCATTTCTTTATCATTGAAATTTCGAACCAAAAAGCAAAATATCAAGGACAAGGGTCTTGGTCTCTACACTGAAAATTGGCAAGAGAGTTAGAGGTATAAAATTACCTTTTTTTTTTTTTTTAAACAAGAAAGAAGTTGTAATATTTATGTCTAATTTTTAAATTTTTGGGATTTTATAGATCTTCTTTACAAGGATTATTTTATATAAAAATAAAAAATCTTTTAATATAATTTAATATAAAAATAATTATATTAAGAATGTTATTATATTATGTATTATTTTTATTAAATTATATCAATAATAATTCTATTAAAATTTAATACCAATAATCATCTATTTAAAAGAATTTTTGCTAAGGGTACTTTGGTTATTTTAGCTTTTTTCCTTATACTATACAAATCTATTCCATTCAACCAAATACAAGAATACTATTACAATTCTATTATATTTTATTCAATTAAACAATTGAATTATTGATTATAGCTTTATTCTATTACGAATCTATTCCATTCCAATGAACCAAACGTGCAGTAAGTTTTAGGTGGTGAAAAGTTTTAAAATGAGAACTAAAAGCACCCATTTTACTATGTAATTGAAGTCTTAGGGTGGAAATTTTTGAATAATCTTTACATTCAATTTTCTTTACAAAACAATTCAAATGGAAAGTAAGAGATTAGGGTTATTATAAGATTAATCAATTTAAGTATTAGGTATTTATTTATTTTATTAAAAAAATTGGTTGATCACTTCATATAAATTTAAATTATTTTATATGCATTTCAAAGAAAATAATGTGTTTTAATACACTTAAACTTATATTCTCTTGCATTACGAAACTGAATTGACAAATTTATATAAAAGGACTTAAATAGATAATAGATAAATGAAATAATAATTCCGACCTTTCCCCTTCTCTCAATGCAAGTAAGGTACTAAGGTGCCCAAAAGGCGTTTTAACTTCCCAACTCTTCAAATGCTTCAGGTCATTAAAACCCTATATAAACCCCCAATTATAAAAGGTCCGGCTATCCCATAATTAACTCTGCCTGCAAACCATGTCCTACGGAGGTGCAACGACTATGACGGCGCCGCCGGCGATTGGTGGCTCCGCGTCGGCGTCGACTATAAAGCAAGTGAAGTTAGAGAGAGAAAGCGAGCTGAGAATCGAGGTGGGTAATGAAACGCCTCTTAAACTTCGATTACTTAACGGCTCAGCCGAGATTTTCAGGTCAGAATGGCCCCTGAGATGTGGCTCACTTTCCCCCTCGCCTCAAATTCGCTGTAAGTTTAGAAGATTCTTTTGCCTTGAAAAGAAAGAAGGAATATTTATATGTTCTTAGATTTTTTGTATGCAATCTTATATGGAAGTTTGAAATTTGTCAAATTTTGTCAGTGATAATGGGGTTTTATTGAAAGGATGATTTTCTGCAAATAATTTCATTAAGAAGGAATTTAAGTAAAACTTGATGTACTTTCTTTGATTTGTAATCTTTATTTGATGCGTTTCTGGTTGTCAATTGCTTTATCCATTATGTTACAACATGTTGCTTCTTTTCATGCATTGCTGATATGTTTTATACCATGTGGTGTTAAAGAGAATTTGTTCATTTATAGGTTTTCACTTGGTATAGTGCTACAATTGAGATGGATGGTGCTACTGAAACTGATTATACGGCAGATGAGGTAACTGTTTCTTTAAAAGTTAGAATCTTGAGTTTGTGTGTATATAGATATAGATGTTTTATTTGTAATGTAAAATGAATGGCAGTTCTGAAATTGTACATAGTCTTTGCTGATGCTGTTGCAATGGTTGATTTGCAGACACCTATGGTCAGTTACGTGAATGTACATGCTGTACTCGAAGGACAGAAGAAACCGTGCTAAAGCTTTGTCACCAAATGACTCTGAGGCATCCCAGGTATTTTATCATTTCTTTCTTATAACAGAGTACTTGCAATGAATAGTCTAGGGTTGAGAGTGAGTGTTGGATACAGCCATATTCTTGATGCTTGTTTTTTGTTTTTTTCCTTTTTAATTTTTTTATATATTTGGAGGATCCATATCTAGCACTCATGTCCGGTGATGTTTCAAAAATAGTTGTAAGACATGGGTGTTTAGAGAAAATGAAGGTCCAGGCATGTAGGATTTAAACAAGTATGAGATTTGGTTTTAAGTTAAGACAACTCGGGCTTTAGCTTAGAGCTACTATTGTTATATTGCACTTACCATCCATTTATGGCATTTATAATACCCCTGCAGGATTTATTTTGGTTCCTTTATTTCTCTTCTGCTTTGCCAACTCTATGTTATTTACTGCTCCTATTAACACTCATGCGCAACCTTGGTTTTATCTCAATGTGATCTTTTTGGTGGTCCAGGGACCCAGAGTGATTGTTGTGGGGCCTACTGATTCTGGGAAGAGCACCTTATCAAGGATGCTTCTTAGTTGGGCAGCTAAACAAGGTTGGAAACCTACCTTTGTGGATTTAGATATAGGCCAAGGGTCTATAACAGTTCCTGGATGTATCGCTGCTACACCTATTGAACTGCCCATTGATCCTGTGGAAGGAATTCCTCTTGAGATGCCTCTTGTTTATTTTTATGGCCATACAACTCCTAGGTAAGTAATTTTTATGTTTTCTTGTTGTAGTATACTTTCTTTGGCTAAAAGATGGCCTGATTGATACATATGAGAAAATTTGTCTGGCCAAATGCTTTTTGTTAGATTCAATTTTCATTACTAGTTATGATATTCATGGATCTTGCTGTTCTGCAGTAATAATGTAGATTTATATAAGACACTCGTGAATGAGCTGGCTCAAATGCTGGAGACTCAATTTGCTCGTAATGCTGAGTCTCGAGCTGCAGGCATGGTTATCAATACTATGGGCTGGATAGAAGGTACTGGCTACGAGGTAATAAAGTCTAAACCTGATGACGATGTAAATGCTGATAAAGTGACTGTTTCTTGCATTGATATAAGAAGTATTATTGTCTCTCTCCATTCTTTTTTGTGTTTCGTTATGATTTTGATGTAACATATCTTACTGCAGTTGCTTCTCCATGCAATTGATACATTCAAGGCCAATGTTGTCTTGGTTTTGGGTCAGGTAATCAACAACTTTATCCTTTCTACTTGTTCAAACTGAGCACTTCTTGAAGCATTGTTTTGATGTTATCTTTTCTTTTATGGTTATGTTTTGCTTTAGACTTCCAACTCGTAGCCTTCAGTCCAAATGCTATCATTGCTTCCGAATCATTTCTAAATTAATAATATATGATCTTTCTTGTTTCCTAGTTGTATTTGTTTATGAAGTAATCTATCTAATCTCTTTGCAGGAAAAACTTTTCAGCATGCTTAAGGCTGTAGCAAAAAGTAAGCCTAATGTGGATGTTGTGAAGCTTCAGAAGTCTGGCGGTGTTGTATCAAGAAATGCAAAATATCGTCAGAAGTCTAGGGTTTACAGGATAAGGGTAAATGCAACATTTACAATCTGTGGATAGATTCTTTCATTTCACCAGAAATCCATTATTGTGAGTTGTGACATACCTTTTCTAGTGAGAAAATAATAGTAAGCATGAAGAATGATAAATGACAACTTTGATATTTGTTGACATCACAAGGTAATGGATAATCGTTTTTGTTTCAAGGGTCTTCTTGCGTTTAGGGGACCAAATTTATACTTCATTTTGATTGCATCGTGATAGTCCAATTCATTGATGCCTTGAAAAGCTAGTTTCTTTCTATTTTCTATAACTTGCTCCTTTATTTAGAAGGCATTTCTCTTGATTTCGTAAACTTTGCATTATATTTTCATCCTTCTGACAAAGCACATACATGCTGCCAATTCTACCAGGAGTACTTCTACGGCCTTGCAAATGATCTTTCCCCGCATTCTAATATTGCAAACTTCAGTGATCTGCTTGTCTATCGAATTGGCGGTGGTCCACAGGCACCAAGATCGGCTTTACCAATTGGTGCAGATCCTATTGCTAACCCACTAAGAGTAACACCTGTGAATATTGACCGGGATTTGCTTCATATGGTTCTTGCTGTTTCATATGCCAAGGAGCCTGATCAAATTTTGTCTAGGTTTGTTGTTCTTTCTTGAATGTCAGGAAGCACAAGTGATATTTTAGATCTATCCCATGTAAGTCAACAAGGCTTCCATCTTAAATGTCTGAGAATGACCAAATTCTTACAGCGCAAGTACAGAAAGCATTTCCTTAGCAATTTTATAAATTTCTAGTCTTCAGTCATTGGGAATAATTACTAAGGTTTATACTGTTTTTGAGTGTTCAAATTGACTGCTACCACAATCACTACCATCAACTTGTTATGCAAATCTAACCTTGGTTTCTTTCCATGTTATTCTGACTCTTCATTTCTCTTGAAACACCCTTGTTCAACGCCTGTTTGCTCATGAACATGGGGTTATGATTCTCCAAGGACCTTCCATATCTTTGAGAAAATTGAACATACCCCAAGTCCTAGAAACTTAGGTACCATTTTGTGATGTGTGCAGCACACTACTGGCTTATATGACTATGAGTTTACGCATTGAGCAACCAACTAACAATTGGCTTGCTTTCTGTTTGCAGTAATGTAGCGGGCTTTATTTACATCACTGACATTGATATTCAGAGGTTGGGATCCTGAGCTTTGATGATCAGTTTTTAACTCCATTTCTTTTACAGTTGTTATTCACAATTTTGTGGATTGCAGGAAGAAAATCACATACCTTGCACCATCAGCTGGGGAATTGCCAAGCAAATATCTTATTATGGGAACCTTGACTTGGCTTGAAACTTAAACAATCTTTTGGTCAAATTATTGTTATACTTGGTTCAATTTCATCCCCCAATTTCAGATTCTGCCTGGAAATTTCTCAATTTTCTTCAGTTTGTAACAACGGAGCTTCAGTTAACAAGTCCAATGGCTGCTGTAACTCTACCTTGTACCTTTAAAGTGTTGAATTATGTTTACAAATTCGGATAGGAGGAGAAGCCGGTGAAGCCTTTGCTTGCCGGTTCATTTAGTTTGATTAGTTGTTGAACTAGATGGTAATTTAACTATTAATTAAGTATTAAATATAGTAAATATTTAATACAAGTATGCATTTGATTAAGTGGTATGATATTTAATTTAGACTAGGTTAAGGGATGCCTTTCTGTGAGTGAAAACATAAACTTTAACATTTGTTCATGAATTTTTATCAATTTCATTGTTAGTGAAAAAATTAAAAAAATATTTTTAAGGGTCACTTGATGTGAAATTTTTAGTTTTTATGGGCTGTGTAGATTAAAATGTTAATTAAATTTGATTTAGTAATGGAAGGTGCATGGTACTAGTAATATTAATGAAAATATGATGTGACTTGTAATATTCGATGATAAATCAAAATAAAATATCCAATTGGTTCAGATATCAACTTATCAATTTTTAAGCATTTATTAACCAAATAAATTGTTTTTCAAATAACTTTAAAACAGTGAATCCAATTTCAAATAAATAGATTAAAAAGAATGATCAGCTGGGAATAATTTTTATGTAAAAAGTAATTAATTAATTAATATCTAATAAAAGAGCACTTAAAACTAGATTATTACTTTTCTTTGTTAAAGGTTTAATAAGATAAATCAACAAACTAATGTAATATAAAACTAATGTTGATTGACAACAAAATTGTTTTAATTTATAAATGATTTAGGTACATGTATTAAGAAATATCAATATATGATAAGTATTTTACAAAACCAATACATGTGTTAAAGAAATTTTTTTTTAATAATCAGTGGGTTTTATTGGGTGAATCTTATGAATTGATGTAAATTATGCAGGAAGAATTGGAGATAGAGAGACAGAGGTTTATTTTCTTCTCTTAAATACTATGATTTGAAAGTATATATTGATTATTTGTTTATATAATTGTTTTAGGCCTTCAAGAATCTATGGAATGGTATCTGCAGTTTTATATAAAGAAAAAGCATTATGCTGAGATTGAGAAACTTGTTTTGTCGAGATTATGAAATAATTTTCATGGAAATGCAATAATCCAAAATGAAAGAGAATTTTGAATATATTGTTCAATTAACGATGGATCTTCATAAAGAAACCAACCTCTTCATTTATCATGGATACTGTTGAATACTGGAATCAAGTTTAAGTTTTTTCCAATTTTTAAGTTAATTCGATTTAGAGGTCGGATGGTGCTATGATAAGTAGACCTTGAAGAATCACGCGGTTGAATTATGTGGAAAAGTATATGAGTGGGGAGTTCCCTGTTAAGGGACGTTTTCCAAAGATTGCGCCTTCGCTTATCTAAATTTTTGAGTCAGAGGTATCGATGAAGTTATAAACTTGATGTTCAATATGGCGCCTCTAAAAGCGTCGGGAATTGATGAGTTTCCTGCAAAAATTTTCAGGCCAATTGAGACATATCGTAGGGAATAGCGTGCATAGGATGGTACGGGATGTTTTTATGGGGCAACAATTTGATCCCAACATTAATCATACACTTTTGGTACTTATTTCAAAGAAATTTGATGCGGAATCCATCCAACAATATAGACCAATCAACTTATGCAATGTTTTGTAGAAGGTGATTACAAAAACAATTGTCATCCGGCTTCGACAAGTGATGCAAACTATGGTAAAGCAAAATCAATCGAGTTTCATACCTTCACAAAATATCTCGGACAATACTATAATTGCATAGGAAGCAATTCATACAATGAAAACTGTGAAGAGTAAGAAGGGATGGTTGGCAATAAAGGTAGATTTAAAAAAGGCGTATGATATGGTTCGATGAAATTTCTTAGAAGTCACCTTGCATGAAACAGGTTTGTCGGTTACCCTTATTCGTACAATAATGAACTGCATGACTTCATCATCCATGCAGTTGCTTTGGAATGGGGCACTCACTGATAGTTTCAATTCGACAAGAGGGGTAAGACAAAGGGATCCCTTATCCCCATATCTTTTTGTTCTGGGAATGGAGTGCCTTGGTCACCTGATTGAAGTTGCAATTGAGGAAGATAGATGGCAACCTTTTCTTCTATCTCACCGAGGGCCTGGTATATCCCATTTATTCTTCATCGATGACCTTATCCTTTTCTGCAGAGCTGACAGGAAGAACGTGGAGTGCCCTCAACATGTTCTTAATTCATTCTGTCATTTCTCTGGACATCGTGTGAATCATCAGAAAACTCAAGTATTCTTCTCGAACAATTTTTCAAACGATGTCTCAATTCTTCGTTGCAATATTCTAGGTTTCACAAAAGCGAATGACTTAGGAAATCATCTAGGGGTCCCCTTTTTCCACACTTGTGTTGGTTTTGGGACTTCTCAATTTATATTGGACAAGGTTCATAATAAACTTTTCAATTTTTATTGACTCCCTTTCTGTAGAGATTCGATCTGGTTAGTTGCCTGAATATATTTTATCTTTCGTATTGTTGAATTTTACTTTGTTCTCAAAAATAAAAAATAAAAAAATAAATGAAAAAAAAATAAAGCTTGAATCGTTAGTTTCATATTTTGTATAAAAACTCACTCACTTTTAATTTCTTATTGATGTAAATTCTTTTAATTCAACAACTATATATTTTTTTGGTTTGGTAACTTATCAACTCGACTCTCGATTGTAACCAACTCTTCTGACTTGTTCTACACTCTTAGCCTAAGCCTCGTTACAATCTTGTAAAGACTTCTTGATTGGTGTGTCATCTCGATATATAGTGGTGGTGATTTGATTTTCAAGCAAGCCTATGGTAATATCATTCCTTTTTTGACTGTTGAGTGCACATTACTTGAACCTTAAACACCTTGAGTGTTTGAGTGAACCTTAGTAAGGGAGTTAATTCTTATTGAGTTTGAATTTTAGGTAATTATTGAGACAGATGAGATGCCTAATGTTTTTAAGCCTTAAATATTTTTGCTTTGATTATTTGTATTCTTTAGTGTTATTTTAGTTTGAATTTACAATACATGATTATTTGTAGATTATCCTAAGACATTGTCGATGAAAACAATAAATTGAGGGAAGTTAACTTTAATGTGAGTTGAGAATTTTGCTTGAGGATAAGCAAATGCTTAAGTGTGGAAATATTTGATAAGTGCTAAAAGTAACATATTTTAACCTCATTCTTAACGCGCTTTTGGGTAATTATTTGATGTTAATTGTGAATTTTGTACTCTTAATCCTTTAAATTCATGTTTTAATGTTCAATGGAGCACTTGGGAGTAAAATGAGCGAAAAACGAGCGAAAACCAGAGTCGGAGCAAGCTACAGGAGCCACACGAGTGTGTGGTAGGCCGCGTCGATTTCACAGGATTACACACCGGACTGCGAAAAATCATGATTTTTAGGTTTTTTTGGGCACTCTAAGACGTATATATGACAAAAATAAGAAGATAAGAGGGAGCTGTCATAAAATATTCAAGAAAATAACTCGAAAAACACCATTGAAGCCGACTTTGAAGTAGATTTTCGTCAAGATTGAAGATTCGAAGTTGATTTCTTAGGAAGTTATCATGAGTTTCTTTGTTTCTTTTGGTTATATTATCTCTTGCATGGTATGAACTAATTTTCTAAATACCTAGGGAGATGAACCCTATGATGAATTTTGTCGTTTGATTTTTATTTTACGCAATAAATACTTAGCTTCTTATTCTTAATTATGTGTGCTTAATTCTTGGTTTGATATTTTTAGATTATTGATCCATGTTCGATGTGTTTAAGTCAGTGTTGAATAGATCGTATTTAAGAGTAGATTTTGCATAGTTGGGTGGAGTTGCATGCAATCCTTGAAATAGGACTATATAAATTTATTGAATTAGAGTTAAATCTAATAGAGAAATCCATTGTGCAAATTAATGTGATAATAGGGATTTAATTAGAAAGAAATTTCAATTAATCAACATAGAGTCTGTTGCTCTGATGCTCAAAAGAGATATTAGCATAATTTAGGGATTTCTATGGATTAATGTGCTAAGTAAAGAAATTGCATAATTTAGATTGGCAGTGATAGATGAAATCTAGGTGGATTCTTTCCTGGGTATTGTTTCGCTTATTGGTTGTTACTCGATTATTTTCGTGATTTGTTCTTTACCGTATTCGTTAGTTAATTAAATTAGTTAATTCTAGTTTTTAATCGATCACTCGAATTATTCAGTTAAATAATAGAAAGACGGTAATTACTAGTACTTATAGTCCTCGAGGGAACGATATTTTTGCTCACCGTAGCTATACTATAAATTGATAAGCACACTTGCCTTAGTCGAAATTTTAATTAAATTCGTGACACACCACTTAGAAATATTCTCGCATTCGTGTTTCATTTGTGAAGGAAAAGATAATGTTTGATTTTAATCTAGTATTGAATAAATTTTGTATATGTATATTAAATTCAATTATTCTTTTATATGTATATACATATTGGATGTGGAATGGAGGAGAGGAAAAGGAAAAAAAAAAAAAACAATAAGTAAATTGACATGAATCATAAAGAAGTGAGAATTTAAAAGTGAAGTATAGTGTATGAAATATGGGAATAATTGGAAATTAAAGTAGTTTGTATTTAACATGCTTTTATAAAGCATGCATAAACATTATCCTGAATTAAAAATATTTTTAAAACTCCTCAAGCCTCCTAGCCAATCATCTTCCACTTTGTATCACATTAACCAAATATTCAGATAAATCATTAAGGTTGAACAAAGCCATGATCCAAGAACTCGCACCTTACAGTTCAGATGCCCTTGGAACCGTTTTCCAGCTCCATCAGCTTTTTAACGATTGTCTCCTCACTGCATGAAGCTGTAATTCCGAGCAACTTGCCCACTTGCCAAGTCTCTCCATTCCCAAAACCTCCATTAAAGAGTGTTTACTCGTTTGCTATCTTCTTGTTTTTCCTTTTTAATTTTATTGCTTAACTTTTCTAACCATTCATTTTCTTTTCAATACCAAATAAGGACCTTACCTCCCTTTTCTTTTCTGTAACAAAATCTGTGGAGGCTGAACCAAGATTTTTGGCCCATTATTACTTTCAAACCCCCTAACCAAATTTTCATCTTCAAAATTAGTCCCTCATCACCATCAAGGCCCTTGACACTTTTGATGGGTTCAACATAATTAATTGCAACGTCAAAACCCGTCACCTTAACTAGTTAGTGGCAAACTTAGTCCTGCGTTTTCTTTAATATGCTATTTTCCTTGGTTAGATGATTAAATATTAGTGTTTTCATCCATGCAGCTCATGCTCTCTTTAAGTTTCTTTGTTTTTCTTGCTTTCAACATTTTTTTTATTTTTAATTAATGTTTTTAATTAATAAGTATGTTATCACTTCACATTTTTAATTAATAATTTTTTATTTATATAGACAAAATAATAAATATGTAATTATATAATAAAAAACATATATTTTTATACATTACCGTGTTAAATTTTTTTTGAACATTCAATTAGCCTCTAATTTGTTTGGACATAGAGCAAGTAATTGGGTTTTGAAGAAAGGTAAACCCATCACATTCATATGCCAAAAACTAGACTCTGATCCTCGCATAATTTTCATCTATACTGTGGGTATGATAAATTCTAAATTATAATAAATATTATTATTTTTATATGTAAAATATTTTAAATAATTATTTCAACTACACATGCACAATATATATAATGCTAAAATTTGCCACACCTATGATATAGATGGGAGAAAATAAATATTTCACATATAAAAATCCTATTTACTAAAAATAATGGCATTTGAAATAATTATATGATTTTATAATATAAATTTTAATGTAGGTGAAAAAAAATAAATATTTGACATATAAAAAATTATATATAAAGAAAAATACATAAAAAAATACTTAATATTTTTAAGAAATTAAAATATTTTTAATATAATACTAAAAAATAAATATATTTTTTAATTATATAACTACATATTTATTATTTTTTTTACATAAATAAAAAAGTTATTAATTAAAAACATAAAATAAAATAAACTTGAAAACAACTTGTTTGTTAATTAGAATTAAAATAAAAAAGCTTGCAAGTAAATTAAAATAATAATAAAAAAGCTTGGGAGAGGATTCAAGCCGTAGATGGATGAGAATAATAACATTTAACTATCTAGCTAAAAAAATATGTCAAACAAAAGTATGTATTGCATAAAATGCTTTTTAAAAAAGTGTGTCATGTTTTTGCCCTTCAATGGCCTAATCAACAAAAATGATCTATTTTCCTAAATAATGTAAAAAAGGGTTAATTTCTTTATTTTTTTGATTTTATTCTCAATTTAGCCCTTAAATTATACTAATTTTCTCACTCTTGTACTTAAACTTTTTTTTGCTCATTTTGTACTTGAACTTTACGCTGTTATCCTTTTTAGTATATGACAACTAACGATATTAAAAAAAACTAATCAATCAAAATGCGTCACGTCATCAATGACATGATAGGTTGACCACTAACGTGATAAGTTGATTGATGATGTGGCATATTGACTAAATTGACTGGCATTGACCCACATTGATTGGTGTTGACTTGTCAAAAAATAATTAAAAATATTTAAAAACTGTAAAAAAATATTTAATATTTAAACAAATTATAGTTTTTAATATTTTTAAATTATTAAAAATTTACAATTTTTATAATTTTAACATTTTTTTTACAAATTTAAGAATCTTTGCAACTTTTTAATATTTTTAACTATATTTTAAAATTCTGTGTATTCCTTTAGGATAAGCACTTTAGAAGGATTCAATTGCCTGGTGAGGTTTGGCGTCTGGAATATACTCGGTTCGTAGTGGGTACAACATTCTTCTACAAAATTCATTCTTATCGATGCCTTACAGGAATCAAATTAATTATAATTTTTTTTCAAGAAGATATGAAAACTTAATTTGCTGAAGAAGATAAAAATTATATTCTGGAAGATTTTTCGAAACTACATTCCTAATTTCTACAACCTCTACAATAGAAGATTGGTGAGGCCACTAGTCTGCCCAAGATGTCTGAATGGTCCGAAAATATCACTATAACATAGTGTGGAACAAATTAAATATTTACTGGAATATGGAATTCATTGATCTGATTTTCCAATATTGGCTTGATAATTTATTTTTTACCTCATTTAACTAGATTTGCAGGATGGTGGGGTGTACTCTTTGGGTGTTATGGATCGAAAGAAATAAATCTATGCATCATGGGATTAAAAATCAGACTCAAGCAATAGTAGAAAGGATTCAAGCTTAATTAGAGGAATTAGATGTCCTAAACAGATGTTATCTGTTAGCAGAGTTGAGATTGAAAGATGGAGGCCTCCCGAGAGCGCTTTTATAAAGATAATTTTTGATGGGGCTTTTCAAGTTTATTCCTTGAAATCATGTTCGGGGATAGTTATTAGAAATCAAAGGGGGGTTTCCTGGGGTCAACAACAATCATTAACAACCACATACGCTGCGGAAGCTATTGCATGTCTCTAGGTAGTCTGATTGGGCATTGATTTGGGGTTTCAGAATGTAGTGATTGAAGGTGATTTTCTTACGGTGATAAAGAAACTGTAGGCAAACAGGAAAGACATTTCATGCATTAGTGCTTATATCTTAGATCTAAACTCCTTGAGGAAGAAATTTAAAAACTGTGTATTCTTGCATATTCAGAGGTAGGGAATCGAGTGGCTCATCCTTCGGCCACTGAAGGATTAAGGGTAGAAAGGAACACTTGTCTTTTTGACGGGGTGCCGGATTTTGCAGAGGAGTGAAGAAAGATCGATGAGGAACGGTTAGGGGGAGTAGCACTAGACTGTGAAATGAGAATCGAGTTCAGGATATTGTTGGGTTGGACACGGATCGTGGAAAATAGTAGTGAAGGTAAGCAAGAGTCAGGAGGAGAAAACAGGAAGTGATGATATTCAGGCCACCATAGAACGTTTCCAATTCCAAGAGCTATGAGGGTTTGATTTTGGGGGAAATGAAATATTTGAGAATGTACTTTTGATTGTGTTATGTCATTTCAAAAGATAGAGTAAAGTAAAGTTACTATTTTTAGGAAATTAATTTTGAATGTTTAGGAGGTTCTTTAATTTCCATTTATTACGGTTGTTGGATTGCTTTTTAATAATTAATATACTCCGGCTATTTACTTAAAAATTATATTTAAAATTTTCTAAATATTTTTTTAAATTTTCACTTTTTAAAATATATTTAATAATTTTTATTGCTCTAAGGTAGGTGAATGTCAATCAACTTGGTCAACGTGTCAAGTTTTTGGCCAACTTGCCACATTACTAGTCAACATGCCACGTTGGTAGTCAACATGCCATGTCATTAATGATGTAAAGCATTCTAATTGGCTATTTTTTTTTAATGTCGTTAATTGTTAGATAACAAAATATGTAGCACTGCAAGGTTTAAGTATTAAAATGGGACAAAGAAAATTTAAACACTGAAATGAGAAAACGAATATAGTTGAATGACTAAATTGTGAATAAAGCGATTTTTAAGCAGCATTTTTCACGAATTTTGCCCTAGTTATTATTTTAGCAACCATGCATACACAAATGCCCAATGGCTGTTTAAAATTAGCTACTATTATATCATATCTCAGATGTGACATCACAAATACGGGCATGACATGTGTTGCCACAACTGCCTTTTGGCTTATAGTTCTGTTGCTGTTTGGTTGCGGCTGTTCGTTGCTTGTTCCTATGCTATGAATTTAGTTTTATTTTTTGAGTATTGATTTTTATTTTCTGCATTATGTTTGACTGAGATGATGTTGGTTATTTTGATTTGGTAGTTGGTTGATTGATTTGCCTTTTGATACTTTTTCCTCTAAGGATTATATTTTTTTGTGTTGTGTTGTTTTGTTATTTATTGTTTGATTTTAAAAGAAATTGTCGCATCTGTTGCATAGGTTTTGTCAAAATGTCAAGGTTAGCTTCATTCTCTAATCGGCTAAACTTGCTCAAGTATTTGTTACAAACTTTCCTTTATTTCTTTGTGTTGAGATTATCGTATTCTTATCTAAGTGTTGAAGAACTCTCTTGTGGTGTTGAGAGTAATTTTGGGTGCATGTCAGATCTATTGGGGCCGTATAAACTTTATTTTTAGAGAGATTTTTGAGCTTCAGCCGATAGAGACATATTATTAGGTTGGTTGATTTGATTGACTGAATAATATTATATCCTAGATGAAGTTTCATTAACATAGGACCATTATGTCTGAATGGTATTAATAAAGTTTAGTTTATGTTTTTTCTCGGTTTTATTTTTTATTTTTATGAGCTTATAGTTTTCCTTTTAATATCATGTTGCAAGAAACTATGAATAAAGTTTGTGTACTAATAATTATCAAACATTCCCTTTATTTTTTTTAGTTGGCCTGTTTATATTAAAGATATAGCTTTTCTTTTTGAGTTATGTTATTTCACTTGGGAAAAGTTGTAATTTCCAATCTCTGTTTTCACAAATTGGAATTTGGATAATGAGAAACCGTGGGAAAGAGCAAAAATGGTAAGACGGGGCCAATTATTGATGCTCTAAAAATTCATCATCAGTGGAGTGGACATAGCATTCCATGTATTCTAATCATGTTTAAGGCACTAGGATCAACCCCAACCCAAACCCAGATGGTGAGACATGAATGATAGTTGTTTGATGAATATATTCCGAAACCCAAAAAGAAGACATAAATGTCTGATGCTTTTAGCATTCACATGCTTGGAGATGAGTAGGCCACATGATTTTATGCACAATTTGTGGGCATATTTAAGAATTTTCTTTAGAGATTGGATTATAATTTCTGGGAATAAGAGTAATCTATTCAAAACCTTGAAAAAAAATTAAAGAATAAATACGAGAATATATTTCACACAATCAACAGTTTGGTTCTCTGTTCTATTAAATGTAATAACTTGTACAAATATAGTTTCTTTTTTCCCAGGAAACAATCAATAATGTCAAAGAATTTTCCAGAAAACTGAATTGGACATCTATAAATATATGATGTCCATCTATGAAGTTTCCCAGAAATTGATGTCAGGTTACTGCTTCTGGAAAGAAAATTTGCAGTATTTTCCAGGAAAACATTTTCACAATGCTAAAAGAAGATAGTAGACCAATGCTACAGGTAAGGCAATAAGCATACCAAAGATTACCCTGAAACAAACACCAAATCAAACCTCATTACTCAATGGATTCAAATTACAAAAAGAAAAAAACTTTTAAGAACAGTTAATGATGATTACCCTGTGCTTAATATATCAGGATGAACATTGTACTCTTTGGCGAAAACAAATGGAACGATTCCTTGAGGGAGAGCAGCCTGTAAATATTGTAGATTGTTTACAGGATTTAATTTACGGTCACGGATAAAACTATAGTGATTGCAGACATTACGAATACTAACCTGTACAATTGCTACTCTCAATAATTTGCCTTTAAGTCCGAGAGTGGTGGAGGCGGCCGCCATTAGAGCTGGACCAGCAATGAATTTCATGATCATGGCTACTGCCGCCATTCGTATGCCACAAGCTATTATGCTTGGCCGTGATGCCATGAATAGACCTATTAAGAAAAATAAATTACGCTCTGTATGGTGTTTATAGCAATTGCGGATGATATTGTAGAGAGAGTGGAAACTGATGATTCATACCTAAGCTGAACATTGCCATACCAAGTCCTCCACTGGATAATATTGCTATTGATTTTTCAACAATGGCAGGGAATTTAATGTTCCACCTACAACAGATTTCAGCCCCATTACAGAAAATTGAACAAAAAAATTATGCACAAGATGAAAATAATCATATATATTTAGGCTTTTGAAAGCTAACCTGAATTGAATGCTTGCCCAAATAAGACCAAGTAAGGTAGCATGGGTATTGGGATTTGCCATTAGCTTCTTCCCCACTGTCAAGAAAATCAGCATTGTCTTGGATTTCCTTGCTCTCGTTTGTGTCTCTTCTCCTCCCTCTTTCCCTTGTGCTTCTTCGGGGGCCTCTTCGTCCCCTTTTTATTTTCAGAAATAATTGAGAAATCAACCTCTAAATCATGATTTGAATGAATTATTCTATGCTACAAATATTATATTTCTAGTTGGCTATGCTAGCCCGATATGAAGATCTTACTTGCTACACGTGCAAGAGGAATGATGAAATTGAACAGAAAAAAAAAAAATGTATATAAAAGAAGAAAAAGAGAGAGAGAGTACAGAAACTTGATTATAAAACAGAGATAGAGAGGAAACCCCATAAGAAATTTGGACCCACCTGATTTATCTTTTACTACTAAAGTTGACTGAAAGTAGCTTGAAATTCAATCAACCATTGATTTTATATGATAAACAAAATAAAAATTGGATGTTTATGAAATTAATCAAAACATTGAATTGAAAGAAAGTACCTGAGGCTTGTGAAACTGCAACAGTGGTATCAGAGGCAGCTTTGGTAGCGTTTAGCTCAAACAAAAACAAGAGTAAATTATACCAAATTAAGCTTTGTAGAACGACAATCTGAGCCAAAAGTGTGGCTGATTTATCTCCATACATAGCCCTCAACAGTGGGATTCCGAGGATTAAAGTGTTAGGCATGGTGGATAAAGAGAGACCGGTTATGATGGACGATAAACCACCCCGGGAACTGAGCTTAGTGAGGGCAAACAAGACAAGGAAAGCCAATAGTTTTTGCAAGAAATCGGCAAGTATGAGTTTGAGGTTCATCTTGTAAGGGTTGTTTTCGGAGATGACTTGGAAAGACAAGAGTGGGATTGAGAATTTAGCCACGAACTTGTTGATGCCTGCGCATTGTTCCGGTGTGAACAGCTTCCACCATTTCACCGATACGTAGGCTAAAATCATGGCAAAGTATAAAGGCACGGTGGCTGCTATAACATGATAAACATCTGCCAGGGAAATCATGGTTAAAACCAGTGATAAACAAGAATGTATTGCTTTTGGTTTCTTGTTTTTCCTTTTTTATGACAACCTTGGAATTCAACCTCTTTATATATGCTCCCTTGGTTTGCTTTGTCAGATTTATAATAAAGAGAGGAAACATCATCTGTTCTTCAAGCAGAAGCTTGACCAAAAAGTTTCCTTTAACCTATTCCCCAAAATGGCCTTAAGGTTTAATTAAAATGTCTCCAAGTTGCAAATCAGCTTATTTAATTCATATAATCAAATGTTTTCTTAACTCTGATATTAATATGTTCAAATTTAATAAAACGTGTCATGCTACAAATCATGATTCATTTAAACCCAAAACTTAATTTAATACCACAATTTTTTATACATATATAAAAGAAATCCATGTTAATTTCTTTTTACATGAATTACTGGTATGATTTTAGAACATATTCATCTACTTTGTTATTTTTTCTTTACATGAATTTATTTCTTTCCTCTTGTAATGTTTAAAGTATAAGATAGTGGTAGACATGGTGATTATACAAGTATAAAGAGCCTTATTATGAATAGAAAGTCAGGGTATTTTTGTCATAATTGATTCAAAAGGTAGATTCTAGTTTCCTTGTGTTTGTTTTACTGGTTCATCACTTCATGATGCAAAGGAGGGAGGGCCTAGGTGTACAGTCTAAAACCCTAAAAAAACAAAATCATAGCAATAGGCTTTTGATTTTCATCAATTCAACCTCAAAGAGCAAAGGAAGATTCATGTCTTATTTTCCTGTTATTAAAGGTAAAAAAAGAAAAGAAAAGGAAAATGACACATTTCATTACATTTTAATTTTCATTTGGCAAAATGAACCAAACTTTGTGGCAATACAAATGAAAATGTCAGAAACACCCTTGAGGGATTTGTATTCTTAGCTTATGATTTGGATTGCTTCATGGAATTTTATTGGTACTTAAGGTGAGGTAGAAGGAATAAAGGAGTGAATTGCAAGGGAAGTAAATGGAAGTACAAATGACAGTGGCAGAGGGGGAGGGGGGAAGCATTTTTTCTATTTGTAGTTAAAAGTGTGGGAATAAGTGTGATGGTGATTTCACTTTTTAAAATGTGAAATTTTGCCATAAAAGCTCTTCTTGTCTCTTCCTTCATGGTGTTATTAATCAAAATGGGAAAAAAACAAATTTGCCATGAATGAATTAGTTAATATCTTTGCCCCAGGCCTTTCCATTTATATCTAATCCCCTTTTTCTTTCTAAATAGAATTTAGAGTTTAGTACGAAAATAGAGTTGAGGATAAAATATAGTTAACTTTGTCATGTATAACGTCTATAGTGGTAAATTTCTATATTACAGCTACGTATATACTAAATTTGAGTAAAATAAAGAGTAGAAACCCAAATCATGTAATGGCCCCATGAATCTTTTGATAGTCAAATCCAGTACGTGGAGAAAGGAATGCCAAGGAATGGAAGGATTAATATAAACATGGCAAAGCCATTAAAAGGGGTTTTAAGAAGGATTAATATAAACATGGCAAAGCCATTAAAAGGGGTTTTAAGTGCCACAGAGTTAAGAATAAAATTCCAGTCTAACAAAAAGGTCCCAAACTTCAAATTTAATGGGCATCTTTGTCTTATTGTTGTCTGCAATGTATGTATATATAGAATATATATATATATATATATAAACTTATAAAGTATGGCTTTAAATTAAATATACTGAAAGTATTTAAGGAATAAATGTGTCATTTTGTAGGGAAAAAAGATCTTGACTCTTGGTTGCATTACTATTCTCTTCATATTGAAGAAAAGAATGTTTTTGTATTTACTTTTTTCAATTAATTTTTTTTTGAATTTTCAATTAAATAATTTTAAAAGCAAGTTAAAAGTCTATATTATCTTAACTCTTGGTTTTACTCACCCAAAACTTAAACAAGCTAATTTGTAATTACTATTTAATAATAAAACAATAGTTTTACTTAAATTTAATTATAAATTATATAAAAATATTAAAAAATTAAACTCTGTTATTTTTTTATTAGTGAAAGGGTTTTTGAGCTAGGGGCTTGGGTATGAGATTTCCAAAATTTCTAATAGCAATCCAACTAGTTGGAAATTTATAAATGTTTTTAGTGTAAGTTTGGACGGGCAGTGCGGTTCATTTAACTTATTTTTTTATCTCATACTGTAGCATTTAATCTCATCTACTATTATTTTTACATAATCACATATGAAACGTATTTTTTTTTTTTAATGTTGAAGTCAAATCTGATATCGATTATAAGATCATACTCTTGCTTCATGGCTGACAAGTTGTTTTCCTCCACCAAACAACATTAATATTTGATTCCCACAAGATGTTGCAAATTGCTGATTGAATTGGGTAGGTTGAATGCCGAAAGCCCCAGAGATCCTCAACTTTTCCTGGGGAGTTGTATTTGGTTTCGTTTTTGTATTAACAAAACTCTGCTGGAAGCTTTTGATGTAACCATTCATCAAAGTGTCTCTAGTCAAAAATATTATACAAGATTTTCTGATGAAGAAATGACTGATCAGTAGAATTGTTGAACATTTATAGAGAAGTTGTTAAGAACTGTAATAAAAATAAAATAAAATAAAATCATAGCTCTCATTGTCAGATTCGGAAAGTTTGTCCCATTCTTTTTTGAAAGTAAAATCTGCAATCTTTCTCTATTTAAAAAGAGAATAATATGGCCAATGATAATTGTTTGATGAGCGATTAATAAACCTCATGAAGAGTATGGAAAACGATAGGAACAGAATAGCTAAGAAAAGAATAGCTATTGAGTGCTTAGGGGTTCCAATAAGAGAAAGAAAAAGACGAGAGTTTTGTAAAATTGAAGGAAATATAAGTAAAGCTAGAATAGTTACTTGAAGCCTGCATAATTCGTCTTACTTACTGACGGGTCGATTATTTTAGGAGAAGTCTTTGAAATATTGTTCACCGAGCAGCTGGTTGAGCTCTCCATTGATGTTAACAGAGGTGAAGCTAGAAAATTACTTTAGGAACTAGAAATGAATAATACTTTTTTTAGGAGAGACAAAGTATAATTTTACCATTATAATAATTTATGAGTTTATAAAATTTAAAGGACCTCTATAGCAATTTTACTTTTTTTTGGGGGTGGGGGAGGAGGGACCCTTGTCTTTGCCCCTAGATGTTAAAGTATTGTCCAGTGTCCGGGGTTTTGTCTTCCATCTTTGTCGAGAGTCATGTACGATTCATGATAGGGAACGTATTGGTTGGTGGAGATATTGTAATGGCCTAAATTCAAGGTTATCGGAATAGTGGTTTCGTAACCACAAATCCGATTTAAAGAGAAATTTATTCTAATATTTTTGCATGAAAATTTATATGATAGGAAATTCGTATGAAAATATTGATAGAAAAATTTTATCGATTTAGTGGCTAGTTAAAAAAATTATTGAAGAAATTAGGTAAAAATAAGTTATCGAGACCTCTATCTCAGTAAAACCGAGTCGAAAATAATTTTATAAATATTTATGAAATGTTATTAATGTGGTATTAAAATTTCAAGTAGGAAATTTTAATGTTTGGGTAGTCAATTAAATGAAAAGGACTAAATTGTAATAGGTGTAAAAGTTGCTAGAGTGATTAAATAGCTTAAGAGTCTAATGAGAAAGGATTTAAAAGGCAATTAGACCCAAAAGTTATTTGGGCTGGCTGGCAAGGGTATGAAATCAGCAGAAAAATTGATAAATTAAGGGTAAAATTGGAATATTGCAAAATTAACTAAATAAAACTAGGACTAAATAGGAAATATCTAGATTTCTCTTCATTTCTCTTCAATTCCAGCAGCTAAAAACGCCATAGGAGGGTTCTCTAACCTGGTATTTCATAATTTTTGCACCAAGTGAGTTAATCCTTGCCTTTTCTTGTAATTTTTGTGTTTCTAAGACTTTTACAACTAGGTCCTACTATTAAATTCATTAGTTTTTGATTTCATAAATGAAATTGAAAATCACCATGGTTGAGTGCTGTAAGTTTATGATGAAATAGAATGAAATTAAAACTTTAATTTGTTTATGAGATGATTTTATTAGGCAATTTCAATAGAAATTAATTTTTAGGACCTAATTGTGAAAATGTTTGGAATTAAAGTCTATTGCTGAAATTCTGATTCCTAAAGATTGTAAACTAGTTTAAGGTGATAGAATAAAATGTTAATTGAGAAAAATCAGCTCAATTGAGAGGCTAATTGAGTAGGGACGAAATTATCATTTATTAAAAGCTTAGGGGAAAAATGGTAATAAACAGCTTGCACTAAAACAGTTTGGACAGCAGCAGTAGACTAACTTTGAAAAACCACCAAAAATTGTAGGAATCGAATTAGAAGGTGAAAAAAACATGGAATTAAAGCTTATTGAGTCTAGTTTCTCATAGAAGAAATATTGTAAGCAATGGATTTGTAAATTTTGAGATATAATGAATTTTGTGAGACAAGGTCAGAATGAATTCGGGTTCCCCTGTTCTGACTTTGAAAAATCATAAAAAAATGAAGAAAAATAATTATGGGTTTAAATTTATATGTATAGAATCCTGAGTGAGTCTAGTTTTAATAGAAAAAAACTAGAATATCATTTGAATTCTGTACAAGGAGATAATTAATTTTTAGTGAAGAAGAGTCAGAACTGTCAGACAGCAAAACAGGGGTGATTTTAAAGAATAAACTGTACTGATTGGCTGGACCAAAAATTCTGAAAATTTTATGGGAAGAATATATGTGAGTCTAGTTTCAGGAAAAATTAACGGATCTTAATTTGGAGTTCTGTAGCTCAAGTTATAAATAATTTAGTGACTATGACTCAAGTAGATAGCTTTGAATGAACTATAAATAATAGTTGAATTATAGAGAATGTTGCATATGAACATGAAATGTATTAAATTGATAATTAAATTTATTTATTTAGATCTGGAAGATTCAAATACGAAGCTAGATCGAGGAAAGGAAAAAGTTCGGGATTAGTAGATTTTTATTGTTTACAAACAAGTATCAAGGTAAGTTCATGTAACTTGAATTATATTCTTAAATACTTGAAATGTATGTTTTTGATATGAATATGATTTGAATGTTCACTGTATGAAAATTGATGAAACATTGATATATTTGATATAAAGGGGAAGAAATCCTGGTTGAATGAAAGGAAAATTCGATGGATCTCTGAAAAGGAATTGACGGTAAAAAGGATCTAGCCCGGACAGGTGATCCTATCCTGATATAGCCCTCCCGAAGAATATGTGGAAAATGGATTTAGCCCTGACGGGTAATCCGAATTAGGTCTGAATTTAGCTGACTGTAATTCGGATCCAAGCTCATTAGAGTAATTGTCGCTGCGTGGATTTAGCCTAGACCGTAATCCCGACAATACTCTATGAGTTTATATTGCGGATTTAGCTCGACCGGTAATCCCGCCGCAAGGTTGAGGTTCGCGGAGTGTGCTCTCAAATGGAAATGTGCGCACATGAAATGAATTGACGGACCCGGATTTGTACACTAAAAGTGTACCTCTGAAAAATCCATCGAAATTTCGAGTAATTCAACGGGATAAATATGGAAAAATAACAAGGGAATGGAAATCATAGTATTGATGAGCTCATCAATCATGATATATATTATTGATACATGGAAATTATTGTACTAACTTGAATGTTGAGTTTGTGTATGTTAGGGTAATAATGCATTGAATGGATATATGTAATGTTTATTGTATTGTACTGAAAATATTAGGTAAGTATAATTCTTGTTACATGAGCTTACTAAGCACAAAGTGCTTACCCTGTTTCCTTTTCCCCTGTTTTGTAGTGTTAAGAGCTCGAAGGTCGGATTTGGTCAGAGACACATCACACTATCAACCTCAGGATTTCGGTATATAAAGAAACTTTATTTTGGGAACCAATGGCATGTATAAGCTAACAAAGTAAATGTTAACGTGAAATGAATGTAAACTTAGCCATTAGTATGGTTAACAAACTGGTTATATATATGTGATGACTTTATCTTATATAAATGCATGAATTTATCTTGAAAATATGTTGAATTGATTTGGTTGATGTGGATTGGTTTCGATTTAATATTGCAGGGAATGTTAGATATCTGTATAAAGGATTATATTGAATTTTTCAAAAAAAAAAAAAAAATCGTAAACTCCGGTAATGCCTCGTACCCTATTCCAGCAATGAATACGGGTAGGGGGTATTACATTTATTGGTATCAGAGCTACGGTTTAGTCGGTTCTAGGACCGATGTAGCAAACACGGGATTAGCTATACATGCCATTTAAATTATTATTGATAGTGTGATATCTCCTGACCATTTAAATGTATTTTTTTTATAGTAAATGTTTACCGACCGAGCTCAATCTGAGGAAGCCGAGAGTCATGCTCTGGCTCCAGAACGGGCACAGAGGGAAGCCGAAGTAACTAGTAGTACAAGGCCCGTATCTGAGGGCCAAGGGGAGGAGGCAAAACGAGCCTTCTTTCAAGTAATGAATGAATGGTTTAGTCAATATTTAAGAACTAACCCTCAGAGTGCAAAGCAAGCTCAAGCTTTCCCCTTCCTCCACCGGTCTGAGATCCCACAGATACAGTGTGCACCGAATCTGTCTGAGAAAGGAAAGCTCCTGTAGATAAAATCCAAAATATGGGGTCAAGAATTTCGAGCAAAGAAATGATGATGATTCCGAACGGGTGAATTCGGTTAGAAAACACTACTCGGGTTCTGGAGGAATTATCTTGTACACCAGAAGATTGTCTGAAATGTGCCGTCTCACTGCTAAAAGACACACGACTTACCATTGGTGGAATACTAAAGCTTCAGCTTGTTCCGAAAGAAGAAATTACATGGGAATTCTTTCTGCACCGAGTTCGAAAAAAATATATCACCCGAGGTTCCTTGACCGAAAAGAAAAGAATTTCTTGAGTGAAACAGGGCAATAGATCAATATTCAAATATGAAAGAGAATTTGTTCGATTGAGTAAATATGCTCGAGAATGGAGTGCAATCAAAAGTCAAATGTGCAAACGATTCAAGAAGGGTTGAATGAAGACATTAAGTTACTGATTAGAATTCTTGAAATTCGAGAGTTTGCTACATTGGCAGAGAGAGCTTATAAAGCAGAAGAATTGAGCAAAGAAAAGAAACAGGCTGAGAGGGAAGCTCGAATTTTTAGTAAAAGACCGACGGGAAAATCCCAGTTTTCTTCTTCAAAGAAATTGAAGAAATACCAAGATCGTTTTACCTCAGCCACTGGATATTCGGGTAGAGAGCGAGGTTCTCAACATACTAATCCAAGACCTTCCACTCCATCAGTTACCAGTGTTGGCAGTGTTGGTACCCCTAAGTCGAGATGTCAGTACTGTAATAAAACCCATTTTGGTGAATGTTAATTTAAGAGTGGGGCTTGTTACCGATGTGGTTCTTTTGACCATTTCCTCAGAGATTGTCCAGAAAGGATTGAAAAAGAAGCTAAACAGATATTGAAGCCGAGTAATCCAGTTTCGAGGGGCAGACCACCTCGACCATCCGGTAATGTCAGCGGTAGTCGAGGAGCTACAAAAGATCTGCGCAGTAGGCACGAGGTACGAGCACTGCTAGGACATATGCCATTCGTGCGGAGAAGATACCTCAAAGACCCGATGTTATTATCGTACATTTTCTTTACTTGACAATGATATTACTGCATTGATTGATCCTGGCTCTACGCATTCATATATATGTGTTAAACTTGCAATTGTTAAAAATTTATCTGTTGAACCTACTGAATTTGTGGTTAAAGTCCAAACCCCTGGGCGGTCCCGTGTTAGTGGATAAAATTTGTAAAAATTGTCCACCGATGGTAAGAGGTTATTGTTTCTCGGTGATTTGATGTTATTGCCATTTAATGAATTTGACGTGATATTGGGTATGGATTGGTTAACCCAAAGATGATGCAAAGAGAGTAAATTGTATACATAAATATATTATGTTAAAATGTCGAATGGTGAGTTGCTTGGGTTAAATCTAATCGCATGCAGGGGTTATCTCATGTGATTTCGATAATGGCAACACAGCAGGTATGTTAAAAAGGGTATGATGCTTACTTGGCTTATGTACTTGACACCAAAGTATCTCGAGTCAAAAATACAGAGCGATCCCAAGTGGTATGTGAATTTTCCGATGTGTTTCCAGAGGAATTACCAGGATTGCCACCAGAAAGAGAAGTGGAATTTTCTATAGATTTGATTCCGGGAACTATTCCAATCTCCATAGCTCCGTATCGTATGGCTCCTACAGAATTAAAGGAGTTAAAGACACAGTTACAAGAACTTGTTGACAGGGGTTTTATCCGACCGAGTCATTCACCTTGGGGTGCTCCGGTTCTATTTGTGAAAAAGAAAGACGGGTCTTTGAGATTGTGTATCGACTACCGACAGCTTAATAAAGTAACTATAAAGAATAAGTACCCGTTATCCCGGATCGATGATTTATTTGATCAGCTGAAAGGTGCTACCGTATTTTCAAAAATTGATCTTCGATCGGGTTATTATCAGCTACGAGTAAAGGAGTCAGATGTGTCAAAAACAGCTTTTAGAACCAAGTACGGGCATTATGAGTTTCTAGTTATGCCGTTTGGGCTAACTAATGCACCTGCAGTATTCATGGATTTGATGAACCGGATATTCAGACTGTACTTAGACAGATTTGTAGTAGTATTCATTGATGATATTTTGGTTTATTCTCGGGATGAAGAAGAACATGCAGAACATTTGAGAACTGTGTTACAAATTCTGCGAGAGAAGCAATTGTACGCTAAATTCAGTAAATGTGAATTTTGGCTTCGAGAAGTGGGTTTTCTAGGACATATTGTATCTGCCGAAGGCATCAGGGTAGATCCGAGTAAAATCTCAGCTATTGTCAATTGGAGTCCACCGAAGAATGTATCTGAAGTTAGAAGTTTCTTGGGTTTAGCTGGTTATTATCGGAGATTTGTACAGGGATTCTCTATGATAGCTTCTCCAATGACTCGATTATTGCGTAAAAGATGTAAAGTTCGAATGGACTGATGAATGTCACAGTGAGTTTCAACCGATTGAAAGATCTATTAACGAAAGCACCTGTATTAGTGCAGCCTGAATCGGGTAAGGAATTTGTTATTTACAGTGATGCCTCATTAAATGGTTTAGGTTGTGTCTTTATGCAAGAAGGTAAAGTAATAGCCTATGCTTCAAGACAACTTAAACCACATGAAAGAAATTACCCAAGACATGATCTTGAATTAGTCGCTATTGTATTTATATTTGGCGGCATTACTTGTACTGGTGAGAAATGTCATATTTATACTGATCATAAAAGCTTGAAATATTTGATGACACGAAAAGATTTGAATTTGAGACAGTGCAGTGGCTGGAAATCGATAAAGGATTATGATTTGATTATTGATTACCATCCGGGTAAGGCTAATGTTGTAGCCGATGCTTTGAGCCTAAGTCTCTGCTTGCTTTACGAGCTATGAATACCCGGTTATCATTGACTGATGATGGTTCAATCCTAGCTGAATTGAGAGCTAAACCGACATTTTTACAAAGAAATATGTGAAGCTCGGAAGAATGATGAGAAGTTACAAGTTAAACAGACACAGTGTGAGTCAAGTAATGATCCTGAATTTCAAGTTGGTTCTGATGGTTGTTTATTATTCAAAGGTAGGGTATGTGTACCTCAGAATTCAGAGCTCATACTGAGAAGATTCTACGCGAGGCTCACAAATGGTACTATGTCCAGTACATCCAGGAGTAATAAAATGTATAATGATTTGAAAAAGATGTACTAGTGGTCGGGAATGAAACGTGATATCTCTGAGTTTGTATCAAGGTGTTTAATATGTCAGGAAGTTAAAGCTGAGCATCAGGTACCTTCAGGGTTACTTCAACCAATTACTATACCAGAATGGAAATGGGAAAGAATCACTATGGATTTTGTATCGGGGCTACCTTTGTCTCCGAGGAAAAAAGATGCTATTTGGGTGATTGTTGATCGATTGACAAAGTCAGCGCACTTTATTCCGGTACGTATAGATTATTCTTTAGATAAACTAGCTGAACTATATATATCTGAGATTGTCAGGTTACATGGAGTGCCTGTCTCCATTATATCAGATAGAGATCCCCGATTTACGTCTCGTTTCTGGGACAAATTGCAAGAAGCCTTGGGTACTCGGTTGTATTTCAAGATCGCATTTTCATCCTCGAGATGGATGGCCAATCTGAGCGTGTAATTCAAGTATTGGAAGATATGATCTGATGTTGTATACTAGAATTTGAAGGTAATTGGGAGAGATATCTACCTTTGATTGAATTTGCTTACAATAATAGTTATCAGTCCATTATTAAAATGGCTCCGTATGAAGCTTTGTATGGGAGAAAATGTAGAACACCGTTATATTGGACAGAGCTCAGTGAAAGGAAGATACATGGGGTTGATTTGATCCGGGAAACAGAAGAAAAAGTAAAGGTTATTCGGGATAGTCTAAAAGCGAATTTTTCCGATCGTCAAAAATCATATGCCGACCTTAAACGAAAGGAGATTGAATTTCAAGTTGGTGACAAGGTATTCCTGAAAGTGTCTCCTTGGAAGAAAGTTCTCCGATTCGGTCGAAAGGGTAAATTGAGTCCAAGATTTATAGGGCCCTATGAAATCATAGAAGGAATTGGACCGGTCGCTTATCGATTGGCATTACCACCGGAACTTGATAGAATCCATAATGTTTTTCATGTATCTATGTTACGACGATATCGATCGATCCTTCACATGTTATTTCTCCGACAGTGGAGATTCAACCGGATATGACTTACGGTGAAGAACCAACAAGATATTGTACGGGAGACAAAAGAGTGAGAAAAAAAAAAGATAAATTTGGTGAAAGTATTGTGGCAAAAGCACGGGATTGAGGAAGCGACATGGGAACCGGAGGAGACAATGAGGAAACAATACCCAAACCTCTTTCTCGTAAGATTTTCGAGGACGAAAAAATCCTTAAAGGGGGAGAGCAGAATGGCCTAAATTCAAGGTTATCGGAATAGTGGTTTCAGTAACCACAAATCCGATTTAAAGAGAAATTTATTTTAATATTTTTGCATGAAAATTTATATGATAGGAAATTCGTATGAAAATATTGATAGAAAAATTTTATCGATTTAGTGGCTAGTTAAAAAAATTATTGAAGAAATTAGGTAAAAATAAGTTATCGAGACCTCTATCTCGTAAAAACCGAGTCGAAAATAATTTTATAAATATTTATGAAATGTTATTAATGTGGTATTAAAATTTCGTTAGGAAATTTTAATGTTTGGGTAGTCAATTAAATGAAAAGGACTAAATTGTAATAGGTGTAAAAGTTGCTAGAGTGATTAAATAGCTTAAGAGTCTAATGAGAAAGGATTTAAAAGGCAATTAGACCCAAAAGTTATTTGGGCTGGACGGCAAGGGTATGAAATCAGCAGAAAAATTGATAAATTAAGGGTAAAATTGGAATATTGCAAAATTAACTAAATAAAACTAGGACTAAATAGGAAATATCTAGATTTCTCTTCATTTCTCTTCAATTCCAGCAGCTAAAAACGCCATAGGAGGGTTCTCTAACCTGGTATTTCATAATTTTTGCACCAAGTGAGTTAATCCTTGCCTTTTTCTTGTAATTTTTGTGTTTCTAAGACTTTTACAACTAGGTCCTACTATTAAATTCATTAGTTTTTGATTTCATAAATGAAATTGAAAATCACCATGGTTGAGTGCTGTAAGTTTATGATGAAATAGAATGAAATTAAAACTTTAATTTGTTTATGAGATGATTTTATTAGGCAATTTCAATAGAAATTAATTTTTAGGACCTAATTGTGAAAATGTTTGGAATTAAAGTCTATTGCTGAAATTCTGATTCCTAAAGATTGTAAACTAGTTTAAGGTGATAGAATAAAATGTTAATTGAGAAAAATCAGCTCAATTGAGAGGCTAATTGAGTAGGGACGAAATTATCATTTATTAAAAGCTTAGGGGAAAAATGGTTATAAACAGCTTGCACTAAAACAGTTTGGACAGCAGCAGTAGACTAACTTTGAAAAACCACCAAAAATTGTAGGAATCGAATTAGAAGGTGAACAAAACATGGAATTAAAGCTTATTGAGTCTAGTTTCTCATAGAAGAAATATTGTAAGCAATGGATTTGTAAATTTTGAGATATAATGAATTTTGTGAGACAAGGTCAGAATGAATTCAGGTTCCCTGTTCTGACTTTGAAAAATCATAAAAAATGAAGAAAAATAATTATGGGTTTAAATTTATATGTATAGAATCCTAAGTGAGTCTAGTTTTAATAGAAAAAAACTAGAATATCATTTGAATTCAGTACAAGGAGATAATTAATTTTTAGTGAAGAAGAGTCAGAACTGTCAGACAGCAAAACAGGGGTGATTTTAAAGAATAAACTGTACTGATTGGCTGGACCAAAAATTCTGAAAATTTTATGGGAAGAATATATGTGAGTCTAGTTTCAGGAAAAATTAACGGATCTTAATTTGGAGTTCTGTAGCTCAAGTTATAAATAATTTAGTGACTATGACTCAAGTAGATAGCTTTGAATGAACTATAAATAATAGTTGAATTATAGAGAATGTTGCATATGAACATGAAATGTATTAAATTGATAATTAAATTTATTTATTTAGATCTGGAAGATTCAAATATGAAGCTAGATCGAGGAAAGGAAAAAGTTCGGGATTAGTAGATTTTTATTGTTTACAAACAAGTATCAAGGTAAGTTCATGTAACTTGAATTATATTCTTAAATACTTGAAATGTATGTTTTGATATGAATATGATTTGAATGTTCAACTGTATGAAAATTGATGAAACATTGATATATTTGATATAAAGGGGAAGAAATCCTGGTTGAATGAAAGGAAAATTCGATGGATCTCTGAAAAGGAATTGACGGTAAAAGGATCTAGCCCGGACGAGTGATCCTATCCTGATATAGCCCTCCCGAAGAATATGTGGAAAATGGATTTAGCCCGGACGGGTAATCCGAATTAGGGTCTGAATTTAGCCTGGACTGGTAATTCAGATCCAAGCTCATTAGAGTAATTGTCGTTGCAGGGGATTTAGCCTGGACTGGTAATCCCGACAATACTCTATGAGTTTATATTGCAGGGGATTTAGCCTGGACTGGTAATCCCGCTGCAAGGTTGAGGTTCGCGGGAGTGTGCTCTCTGAAATGGAAATGTGCGCACATGAAATGAATTGACGGACCCGGATTTGTACACTAAAAGTGTACCTCTGAAAAATCCATCGAAATTTCGAGTAATTCAACGGGATAAATATGGAAAAATAACAAGGGAATGGAAATCATAGTATTGATGAGCTCATCAATCATGATATATATTATTGATACATGGAAATTATTGTACTAACTTGAATGTTGAGTTTGTGTATGTTAGGGTAATAATGCATTGAATGGATATATGTAATGTTTATTGTATTGTACTGAAAATATTAGGTAAGTATAATTCTTGTTACATGAGCTTACTAAGCACAAAGTGCTTACCACCATTTCCTTTTCCCTGTTTTTGTAGTGTTAAGAGCTCGAAGGTCGGATTTGGTCAGAGACACATCACACTATCAACCTCAGGATTTCGGTATATAAAGAAACTTTATTTTGGGAACCAATGGCATGTATAAGCTAACAAAGTAAATGTTAACGTGAAATGAATGTAAACTTAGCCATTAGTATGGTTAACAAACTGGTTATATATATGTGATGACTTTATCTTATATAAATGCATGAATTTATCTTGAAAATATGTTGAATTGATTTGGTTGATGTGGATTGGTTTCGATTTAATATTGCAGGGAATGTTAGATATCTGTATAAAGGATTATATTGAATTTTTCAAAAAAAAAAAAAAAATCGTAAACTCCGGTAATGCCTCGTACCCTCTTCCAGCAATGAATACGGGTAGGGGGTATTACAGATATGACCTATAAGATTCAAGGAAGATGTGTTAATATAATGCATGATATAATTATTGAAGTCACCCACGTACGAGGGAACTCGAACCACTAATCTAAGGCATATAGGCAACATAATTGCAAGTACGGTACCACTTCGTTAATTGCAGGTAAGTGGTTAATATGCTTTAGGTTGGTGGTTTGAGTCTCCTCGCAAGTAGGTCAAATTAAATACATAATTGCTATTACACACTATACTTATACCTGATGAAACAACCCGATTTTAGCTAGTGTTGGAAAATGAGGTTTCAGAATCAAATTCCACAAAACGATTCAGTGAAAACTATAAATAGAACAACTTTCGTACTCAATCGGAAAATATAGAATTGAGAAAACGATTAATTATAGTGCATACTAAATTGTAAAAGTGCAATCGTATTTATTGAATTTTAATTTAAAAAATGCACTGTATTTATCCATTATTAAATTATGTTAGTAGGATAGTATGATTATATACATCCCTTATCACTAAATTATCAAGAAATTATCATATGAAGCATGGTCCTGTCCAAAGCGATTTCAACCATTTTTTCCACGTTAGCTGAGGTACTCCCACAACCCACCATCTTTCCTAGTTGCCATACTCCCTCAATCTCGAGAAACAAATCTTCATTTTTTCTCCACAGCACCATCAAGCTTCCAAATTCGCCATTTTAATATGATTAAAAAACTCAACAAATCTTTAAATTTCTTCCAAATCACTTATTTCAAACAAAATCTTCTTTTTTCATCGTAAGCCTGCACAATATATATGATTGAAATTCATTTATGAAGAACTGGGATATTGCATGCAATACAGTTGAAGAGAAGTTCATCTAATTAAATGGCTTCAGAAACCATTTTCAAAACTGAAACCTAGATTTTTGAATTAGACCTTGAATGGATGATTCTATAACTTGAGTTATTTTTAAAGAAAACAAGATGATAAATCTCGGTTTACTGTAATCTGGGGAACAACCAAATAAATCATGCCCTCACTCATGCTCCTTTATTCTTCTAAAACAAAGCTAAGGCATTACTATATATGATTATATGGCCACCATATTTGAAAACACAACAAGGACAATCATGACAATAGCTAAGATCTTGTCCTTCTTTGTCGATATAATATGGCGATCCCTAAGCAAATGTAAGATCGATCCAAAAGGAAACGGGTAAGTTAGAGAATGAGGAAGGTATGTTTCAAATTTATTGGATGGTGGGATGTTGATTCCGTTGACATTGGTTTCATGGCAGATACAAAGATGTTGAGTATTTTTTTTTTTTGTATCTAAAACAGTTCAGTACATAAAAGAAAAGCAAAAGAAAATAAAAGGTTAGGGAAGTTGTTAACTGCACTGCTCAATTCCAGTCTCCAGATTGAGTTGGTTAAGAGATTTGATTCTCTTGATGACGAAATTCTTGCTTTTTGGTTAATTAAGGGATTTTTTGAAAGAATGGTTAATTCTTGTGCACCGACACGTGATGCAATCAGCGCGTTGTGCACGTCCTTCATTGGTTCTCCACATTTTCTTTGTTTTTGCACGCTCGTTTCACCTCTGTTTGCGTTTGATCTCGTGTTTCAAGCTTGAATTAACATAAATAAAAGTCATAAACACTTATGAAAATTACTTAATACGAAAAAAAAGTAAAATATAAGTAAAAACTAGTAACAATGCATAAAAAGTAAATATGATTCAAATTATTAAAACTACCTAAATTAACTCTAAATGCATGACATTTTACTTAGAAACTTACTAACATATAAGTGAAAAGGGCTCTCTCTGTCTCTCTCTATATATGTGATGATGATCACTAATCAAGCATCCATAGAAATATGAGTGTTTTCCTAATCCAACTCCCACTGAGCTTCATTGAAGTCTTAGGATCTAGTTCAACCACTTCAATCATGTATGATTCTTCTTACATTTATGCCCAATTTCTATTTCTCATCTTGTCAGCAAATTGAACCTCTACTGGTTACTCATAGGCTACCCATGTCACCACATCATTGCCCTCCCTAGTGTTTAAGTCAGTTTTGGTGCCATTGGAGTGCCTTCCCTTCAAAGTTAACAACGCCAACTTAACCTTAGCTTTCTTACGTGTATGATCTACTTCAAGAAACTATTAGCACTTGTACAACTACCCTTTCAAGTAGTCCTCATTAAAGCGAGGGAAATCTACCTTAATCTATCAAGTGGAAAAATATTGACTTTTGTTACTTTGATGAGGATGATTATCTTGTAATTAAATTATGACCATATTCTGCTAACATTCAAGGAAGCAATATCATTTGTGGTCATTGTTATGACCTTTTCTTGTTGCGTTTTCGGACCTTGAATTTTGTTTGTGAGCTGTTTGAAAAGAATTGATCATATTCTTTTATCAGTGAATATCATGGGAGCGAGTTCTATCAATCATGACAAAAAATCTTGACTCTAATACCAAGATGACACATGTAAATTGATGCATAGTATAGAAAACAATAAGAACAAAAAAAACTATTAAAACAATAGCTCTGAAATGCTTACCTATGAGGTTCCAATAATTGGAAGTAAGAGTAAATGAGAGATAGAAGAAGAGAAGAGTCTAAGATTTTATAGTATGGATTTGGGTTTCAAAAATATTGTAAATTGAGTAGTAAACTATTGAGAAAGGTAGCATTCATGAGAATTTCTCAAATCCATGGATTTGTTAGACGCATTAATTTGAAATTTTCAAAATATTTTTGGATTTGACAAATTCATATTTTCATACTTTTTGAAAATAATATTATTTTGAATCTCTACTACTTTGTTCATAATATATGCCTTTCATTCTTAATATTTACATAATAAATAAAATTTAAGTCCATATTCTCAAATCCATGTTTCGAAACATAACATTAAAGCATTAACAAGAATTTTTATTTGTTTGTTAACTAATTATCAGTTGCCTCAACAGTAAATGCTAAAATTCCTGCTAAACTTGCCAACTCTTGCAACATATATTTTAGCGAGAATTCAAATCTTAAATGCGTTAGGATATTATTATTAGATATTATCTTTTAGCAATTTGATTCCTACGCAACTACTATTGTATATATATATCATTGAGGTCTATCAATAAAATTCAAAAGATTACCCTATTTTTACATGGCATTTGAGCAAGGTTTTAATTTTTTTCATCATTCTAAATGGTTGGCAATGAGTCTTCTTCTCCTCCACCACCATCGGGGGGCAACACTTCCTGGTTTTACCGTTGAGCAACGACAGTCTCTTCTGACGGTGTTCAGTAATAAACAATCAACTTTCACTCAGTTGAATGGTAAGAATAATTGGATTATTGATACGAGGTGTTCAAATCATGTTACGGATGATCTTATGTGTTTGACGAATGTGAGAGATGTTGTAGCATGTTCCATAGGCCTCCCTGATAGCCAAACTATGGTGGCTACTCAAGAAGGAATGGTACAGAGAAAATTCACTTAAAACATGTTCTTTACGTTTCTAAATTAAACTATAATTTAATTTTAGTTTCCCAGTTGAATGATGATATGAACTGTTTTGTTTCTACTAACATATGTGTTATTCATGGCCTTCATTCAAGGGAGCTTATTAGAGTGGGTGAGAGACAAGATGGACTTTACTACTTCCGATAGGATTCGACAATCAAAATGGTTTTGATTGAAGCTTCATCCTCTTTGGAACTTTAACATAGAAGATTGGGTCACCCTTCCGAGAAAGTTGTAAAGTTACTTCCTTATGCTAGTAACTTTCAAGATCATTTGAATAAAGCATGTGAAATTTGTCATCATGTTAAGCAAACAAGAAAGTACTTTCCAATTAGTGAATAGAAAGCCACTCGTATCTTTGAGTTAGTTCATTGTGATTTATAGGGGTTTTATGACTTTCCTTCATCTTGTGGATCTTATTATTTTTTTACATTGGTTGATGATTTCTCTTGAGCTGTTTGGATATATCTATTGGCTAATAAAAAGGAGGTTTTCAAAGTTTTCATGTCATTTATTTTTATGATTGATCGTCAATCTCCTCAACAAGTGAAGTGTGTCAGAAATGATAATAAGACGAAATTTAATTGTCTCCAAGATTATTTTCATGCAAATGACATTATTTTTCAAACATCTTATGTTGATACTCCTCAACAAAATGTGAGAGTGGAGAGGAAACATCACCATATTTTAAATGTAGCTCGTGCTTTGCGTTTCTAAGGAAATCTACCTATATCTTTTTTGGGGCAGTGAGTGTTGGCTACTTCTCTTCTCATTAATAGAACTCCTTCACCTCTTCTTCAAAATAAAACACTCTATGAAATGTTGTTTGGTAGCCCTCCTTTGTTTGATAATCTTCGCATGTTTGATTGCTTATGTTTTGCTCATAATCAACATTCTAAGGGTGGTAAGTTTGCTAGTCGAAAGTGTATTTTTGTTGGGTACCCTTTTGAGAAAAAAGGGTTGGTATTTATATGATTTGGATTCTAAGAAGTTTTTTGTGTCCTGTGATGTGAAATTTTTTGAGGATATTTTTTCGTATTTGGATGAGAATACTACTACCATTGAGCCTGACAATGTTGCTTTGTCATATGGGAGTGCAGATGCAATTTTTTATACATATTTTGGTGAATTAGAGGTGTTACAACCTGCAATAGTTCCTCCACTTGCTATTCTATATCCTGTGAGTTCGCCTCCTGCGAGTTCTCCAACATTTGTGGTATCTTCTTTTTCCTCCAATGACATGGTGGTACATGGGGCTTTGGGTAATGATGTCCCTGAATTGGGATTAGGGCATAGGAGAAATTTCCCCCTGTGAATCTTCAGGATTTTATTACTCATATTGTAATAAAGAAAAGTCCATGTCTCACCTCATCTACTTCAGTGCCTTCCTCAGGTACTCCATTTCTTATAGCGCATTATATTAATTGCGACAAATTTTCTGTGAAACACAGAAATTTTCTTGCAGCTATTACTACAGAGGTCAAGCCACAGACTTTTAAAGAGGCTATGAAGGATGCAGGATGGCGTAACGCTATGCAAAAGGAGATTTGCACTCTAGAGGATAATGCCACTCGGTCTATAGAAACACTTCCTTCTAGAAAGAAGGTATTGGGTAGTAAGTGTGTGTACAAGATTAAATATAACTCCGATGGAAGTATTGAGAGACTTAAAGCTAGTCTTTCTTTTTGGTAATCATCAAGTAGAAGGTATTGATTATAATGAAACTTTCGCACCTGTGGCAAAAATGGTGACTGTTCTAGCTTTCTTAGCTATTGTAGCTTTGAAAAATTGAGAGTTACATCAGATGGATGTCTATAATGCCTTCCTGCATGGTGAGCTTGATGAAGAGGTTTACATGAAGCTTCCTCCAGGTTTTGCTCCTGATAAGCTTAGAATGGTTTGTCGTTTGTGCAAGTCTTTGTATCGGTGTTGGTTTGCGAAGCTTTTTACTGTATTGAATGGGTATAGATTTCTTTAATCATATTCTGATTATTCTCTCTTTACATACACCAAGGGATCTGTATGCGTTAATGTGGTGGTTTATGTTGATAATTTGCTTATTTCTAGGAACGACTCCGCTGCTTTGAAAAAATTTAAGGGGTATCTTAGTTCTTACTTTCATATAAAGGATCTTGGTGTTTTGAAATATTTTTTGGGGATAGAGGTAGCTCGTAGCTCTTTAAGGTTATTTCTTTGTCAAAGAAAATATGCATTTGATATTATTTTGGAGGCAAGTCTTTTGAGAGCAAAGCCTGTAGGGTAGCCAATAAAGCAAAATCATAAATTAGCACATGCTACAAAGATAATTTTGTCTGATCCTGAGCCATACGAAAAATTAATGGGTCGTTTGATTTATTTGGCAGTGACCAAACCGGATTTGACATACTCAGTTCATGTCATATCCCATTTTATGCATAAGCTAAGGCAGGAGCATTGGGATGCGGCTCTGCGTGTTGTCCGATACTTGAAAGGCTCTTTTTGTGAAGGGATTCTTTTGAGATCTAATAGTGATTTATCTTTGAAAGGGTGGTGTGATTTGAATTGGGCTGCTTGTTCATTAACTCGGCGTTCGCTTACTGGTTAGCTTGTCTTTCTGAGACAATCTCCCATTTCTTGGAAAACTAAGAAACAAAATATTATTTCCTATTCTTCTGTTGAGGCTGAGTATAGGTCTATGGCTTCTGTTCCTTGTGAGCTCAAATGGCTGAAGGCCTTGCTATTGAGCTTAGGTGTTTATCATCCTAAAGCAATTCCTTTATTTTGTGATAGTCAATCTGCACTGCATATTGCACAGGATCCTTTATTTCACGAGTGTACTAAACATATTGAAGTGGATTGTACTTTGTTAAGGATGCAAACCAAGATGTGTTGATTGCTTCTTATGTTCCAACCTCCATTCAGTTGGCTGACATTTTTACAAAAGCGCTTGGTAAATCGCAATTTGAATATCTTCTCAGCAAGTTGGACATTTATGATCTTCATGCTCCAACTTGAGAGGGGTGTTAAGATATTATTATTAGATATTATCTTTTAGCAATTTGATTCCTACGCAACTACTACTGTATAGATATATATACATTGAGATCTATCAATAAAACTTAAGAGATTACCCATCAACAGATATTTTTGTCAAAATATTACCCATACTTTTTTCTTTTTTGTTTAAAGAAATTTGAATGTTTTCTATTGGAATACATGTGTTGGATTTTTGCATCCCAAGCCAATCAGTATAACTCTTACCATAGAAACATTTCTGAATGCTACCGAAGAATGGATTTTGAAGTTGTTTGTATTATGGGAAAGTAAATTAAAGTTAATTGACCTGATTGTATCATGTTTTTGCACTTGTGGTTATATACTGTTCAAATTTTTTAAAAGGTTTTTATTTTATTTTATGTATTTAGAGGATTATATATACATTTACATATATACATCTAACAAGAATGTTGAATAATAAAATGAAGACTCGGAACCATATATATATTCCAAACAATATTTGTGAGAAAAACATGAAAGCAGAGAAGAAGATACGAAAAGATAGAAGTTGTCTGAGAATTTGATAAAGCATGCAACACAACTAAATGAATTGCCTCTTTCTCATTAAGCATCAGATTCTTCATCACTCTCAGAATCAGTCTGTTGGACACCCTCCTTCGTCTTTGTCAATAACAAGGCCCTCATCCTCCATTGCTTCACCATATTTCACGACAGCGACTACCAGTTGGAACATCTACAACCTAATATGTCTCATATGCACACAATCTACAATGGTTGTGTACTTGCAAGTAGTTATAAAATGAAAGGACCCAACATAGACTACCCGTATTAAGTATTCATGTCTACAATCAATGTCAGACATTTATATGAATCAATTATAATCATTATTAAGGTAATATAGCTGTTTTGATTGTCTCTAATCAAAAAAGGCTGAACAAAATCTCAAGGTAATGTGTTTTGTTTTGCAAAGAAATTATGATGGGAACATACAAAACAATTGAAAATAGAGAAAAACCATGAATCAATAGCAGGTTATTAATCAACTTCCGGGCATTAATTTCGTTTTCAGTCAAAAAAATAGTGGACTATGACAGAATTGAGTAGTTAAAAACTTGAAATAGAATCCAAGATGAGTAAAGAAAACTTGACTCGATTTGAAAAAATCGAAAAGAAATTGAATTTTAAGTTAATCAAATTCAGTTATTTGAGTCAACTTAAATAAGTAATTGGAGTTTGAGTTGAATCTTACAATTCAAATAACATATTGATGTAAATACCCATTTGGTCCCAACCAATTTTGAAAATGAGTAAATTAGTCTTTCTCAACAAAAATTTTAAAAAAAATTAAAAATAATTTTCAAAAAATCAAAATATTTATAAAAAAATCAAATTTTATATTTTTAAAAAATTATAATAATTTAAAAAAAATCTAAAGAATATATAAAGAAAGTTAAAGTTTTTAAAATTTTCTAAAATAATAATTTTAGGACCTAAATAAGTTAATTAATTATTCAAGTTTATCATAATCTTATTCTTTTTTATTTTGCTTTGAAAAAGTTTTCAAATATATATATTTTCAAATTTATGTGCTCTAACACGAAAAATTTCATTCGACTCAATTCGAAAAAATTTCAAATCGAGTTAGGATGATAAAAAGAACTCGTCAACTCAATTAACTAGACATTTTTTCACTCGATCCGATCGAACGCCCACTTCTAAAATCCAAAAAGAATTTCTTGTGCGACTCTCCAGCTTTAAAAAAAAAAAAAAAAAAGTTTACATTTGTTTACAAGAATATTTTGCTGGTTGATTCCATAGGAAACTCAGTCAATTAGAGCTGGTAAGGGAAACAAACTCCCATTCTGCCCACTGTCTTACTGATATACCGACTCAAATTGTTAGCTTTAACTCAAAATTTATATGGTTTTATTTACAAAATGTATTTTACGAGATATTATTTGTGTTGATTAAAAAATTTCACAGACAAATGATTTTTCTTTTTAAGATTTTACAAATATAGTTCTCTCAATGTAAAATTTGAGCATCACAAAAGGAATATTTATAGTTTTTCTTTTTTCTAGTTTTAACGAAATGGACGGGGAATCCAATGAAGCTGTTGGTATACCAAAACATATACTTCGTTATGTCTTAAACTTGTCTGATTTAACCATAGTTAAATTTTACCGACATCTGAATTTTTCTTAGATAAAATATGTAATATAATTTTTTATTAAAAAGAAGAAGAAGCAATTTCATGCTTTCTTAATTCTTTAAAATGACTTTTATATATATATATATATATAAGCAAGGATTAAATTTATCAATATTTCAATTAATGTAATTATAGTATACTTTCAGTTAATCTTCACGTAACATTTTCGAGATAGTTCTTTTTACTTGTGTACTTTTTCATATTTCATAAAATATAAAGTAACCGACTTGGTGAAGTGAATACGTAGCTTTCAGATACATACATATATATATATATATAGGTCGGCCAACAGAATATGAACATTGCAAATTGCCTTAATGGCTCATAGTGATGATCGATAAACTTGTTTTCAAACCAGAAAATAATTATATAATCATATAACGACAACATAAAAATCCAAAATTGATAATTAATTAAGCACATTATATATATGACGACTTCTTACATGATTCCCCTATAGATGAAACAGCCATAGAGAGGGAAAACAAACGATGGATATGGAAATGGGGATGGTTAACGATGAACAATGCCTAGGGCTTGGAGACAGTCAGAATGTCCAAGTTGAGGGTATAAGATGTGCCAAAAGAAGGCGAAGAGATCCAGCAGTATCGGTTGCATTCGACAATCGAGTTGGTCATCAGCAACGCAATGCCGCTGCTACTGCTACCACTGTCAAAAGAAGTTCAAGGTTTCGTGGAGTTAGCAGGTACTGCAAAATTAAATAGGTGTTTGGGGATATCCAAAATTACAATAACCATCGAATTAATATGAAAATGAACAGGCATCGATGGACTGGGCGATACGAAGCTCATTTGTGGGATAAGCTTTCTTGGAATATTACACAGAAGAAGAAAGGGAAACAAGGTAATTAAACTGTGTTACAAAATTGAATATCCGACACTATTGTTAAGTCAGATGTGGATTTAGATTTAGATAGTAACATTCCTATACTAAATGAATCCAGATATAGATTCGTATTCAATTATTTATTTGTTGTATTTCCCTTCTCTTTCATTATAATTTTGAATTCATGGTACTTACATGATTTTATGTTATTCCTTTCATTCATTCCTGTGGTGGAATGGACTCTTTTGGGATGGATCCCTGCAGTTTATCTTGGTGAGTGCACATCATTTAACTGCTAATTCAAGTTTCACTCATCTTTTTCGTACTAAATTACAATTGAATATTTTCAGGAGCTTATGATGAAGAAGAAGCTGCTGCAAGAGCTTATGATTTAGCTGCACTTAAGTATTGGGGGACCTCCACTTTCACCAATTTTCCTGTATGTATAATATATAATTTTTTTTTTTATGTATACATAAATATGATTATGAGCATTTCAACCACTAAAAATCCTCCAAATATTTCAAAAACTAATTTTTTTAAATATAATCATGTTAAACATATAGACTTATCCCATATTTCGAGTGGAACTAACTTAGTAAAGTATTATATAAACAACTGATCTAACTCGCTTGAAAATTTCTGCAGATATCAGATTACGCAAAAGAGATTGAAATAATGCAGACTCTCACAAAAGAGGAGTACTTGGCCTCATTAAGAAGGTAAGGAAGCTTTATCTACCAATCACAAAATGGTACATCCATCTAGGAGTTCATCTTTGATAAGGTTGTTTAAGAACAATCATATATTTATATATATATTATACTTCTAAATTAGTTGTTTTATTACTCAAGGTAATTTTACTGAATAAGCTGTTGGAATTTATTTGTTACAGAAAGAGCAGTGGGTTTTCAAGAGGTGTATCCAAGTATAGGGGAGTTGCAAGGTATTTTTCTTCATTGTCTAGATTTTAGGGTTTATTTTTTCTTTTTAATGCCAAAACTCAAAGAACTGAAGATTTCTTTGGATAAAAACATGCAGGCACCATAACAATGGAAGATGGGAAGCAAGAATAGGGAGAGTCTTTGGAAACAAATATCTCTATCTTGGCACTTACAGTAAGTTTCATATTTGGACCCCAGATAGATACATATTTGTATCTAACACTTACAGCCGAGTATATATCTCCTTTACAGGCACCCAAGAAGAGGCTGCTCGAGCTTACGACATTGCAGCAATCGAATACAGAGGGATCAATGCAGTGACCAACTTTGATTTAAGCACTTATATCAGATGGTTAAAGCCTAATGAATCACTGCCAATGGCGGTAGAACCTGAACCAGTGACATTACCAAGCCAACCCAGCACTCCGAGAGAGGAATCGAAGCCCTCAGTTAACCACTCTTCTACTGCAGATTACTTGAACTCTTCACCAAAACAAGTTGTTGAAAGCAAGATCCATGTGATGAACTCCAACAAGTATACATCAACTACGGCACTAGGCTTGCTCCTTCGATCTTCCATATTCCGAGATCTGGTTGAAAAAAATGTGGCAAATGTGTGTGAAGATGAAAGTGGTAGTACTGATGAAGATGAAGAGAAGAACAAACACTTAGCAGGTAATGATGATGAGTTCTGTGGGCTGTTTTATGATGGAATCGGTACTGAATTCCCATTTTTTCGCTCTTCTATGAAAGATACCATGGAATTGCAAGAAAGAGGGTCCTCTTTCATTTAATGATCAACCATAACCAGCACCGTAACAAGAATATATTAAAAAAATTTCAAGTTTATCTATGTATTTCAAAATTTTTTGAGGGATATTTTCTTATACCAGTATAGATGAAATTAGAAAGATAGAAAACTAGGTACATCCAGTTTGGGGTGCCTTGTAAATATGCAAAGTTGTAAATTAATTATAATTAGCTAAAATTGTGGATGGATTGCTTGTAAAATCTACAATTTCTTGTTAAAAAAAAACCCTGAGTGATTGTAGTTTTGGTTGAGAATTTGTACTATATTGGGAAAGAAATATGATAACATCTGCAATACATTGACGAAGAACATTTTTAGAAACACAACTTTGATGCAATATGATACCATAATTATGAATCATCATAATTCGCTTTCAAGCCCATTATGTTTGACCCAATTAGTGGTCTCATGATCATCAATTAATCATGCCATTAACATGAAAAAGAGCCTTCTTTTATCAGTTTTAACAATATTTAACTTGATATGGTTGTTAGGTGAATTGGCTCTAGGGCATATCTCAACATCTCCCAGTTGTATTGAGACTATCTCTAACGCATGTATACGAAGAACTCTTTCGCATAAGATGTCCAACTCTTTCACTTAGCAATTGTGTCTTTAATAAGACAACAATATTTTGAGAGAACATACTTCATTTATAGATAGTTGATAGGTTCATTATCAAGTTATGGGTATCACAACAAGGTCCAGATTATATTTATAAGGCTTAGTTTTGAGCTACTGGTCCAAACATAACTTTTTGTTAAACTTTGGCCTTCAATGTGACAGGAAACCAGTAGCAAACCAGCGTGCAGACCAGCATCCAAGCTGAACCAGAGGAGCAACAACATTTTGTTCATTTTTCTTAATTGCTTTGTAATTTGACTTTAAAGTTAGTAGGATTTGTTAATGAATTGAATTTGATGTAATGGATGATATGCCAGCTTCTTTTGTGTGTAACTTAAGCTAAGTTTTAGTCATGTTAGTGGTAGCAGTTATACATTAGGTAACTGTCATATTTTATTGTAACATATATGTTACTTTTGCTAAATGAAATGAATGAGAAGCCAACTTCATTTTTCTTCTTCAACATTTTTGTTTTTGATTCTATTTTCGTTGGTTGTTTCTCTTGCAAGTCTCAAGTCTTTGAAGCTCAAGCTTCTTTCATTCTTCATTCGGATTTATTGCTTTGTTTTTCTAGCTTCAAACAGAGCTTCATACTTCATCCGAATAAATTGTTACTAAACCCCAACAAATGGTAATCAGAGCCTGTCATCTTTGAGGGCCTTTGTTGTTGGTATCTTTCTTTGTGGAGAAAACTTAAAGAGAAAGAAGTTGAAGTTGTTGTTTTGTTGCTTTAAGATGAACTTTACACCACCACCACCACCTGTGTTTGCTGGTGAGAACTACCACATTTGGGTAGTGAAGATGAAAACTTACCTGCAATCACATAACTTATAGAATGTGGTCGAGAATGACACTGAACCAGCTCCATTGAGGGCCAATCCCACCATTGCACAGATTAGGCAGCATAGTGAAGAGTGTGCCAATAAGCACAGAGTAATGGCATGTTTGCAAAATAGAGTATTCGATGTGATTTTCACTCAGATAATGGCTTGCGACTTACCAAAGCAAGTATGTGAGAACCTGAAAGAAGAGTTTATGGGGTCAAACAAGACAAGGCAATAGCAACTTATCAACCTCGAAAGAGACTTTGAGAACTTGAAGATGAAAGAGTCAGAGACCATCAAGCAGTACTCTGATAGGATAATGGCCATAGTCAACAACATTAAGCTCCTTGGAAATGATTTCAGTGAGAGTAGAGTTGTTGAAAAGGTCATTATAACTCTCCCTAAAAAATTTAAGTCAAAGATCTCCTCTTTGGAGAACTCGAGGGACTTATCAACCATCTCATTGTCTGAGTTGGTAAACTCTCTATATTCACTTGAGCAGAGAAGGGCCAACAAGCTGGAAGAGCATCCAGAAGGAGCTTTCCAAGCTAAAGCCAAAGAAAGCTTAAGTTCAAGCTACAAAGGGAAGAGACCATGGCCTGACAAAAAGGAGAAACCAAAAAGGAATGCTGGAAAGAAGAAATTTCCACCATGCATTCACTGCAAAATGTCCACGCACCTAAAGTACTACTGGTACAGGCCAGATATCTAGTGCAGAAGTTGCAAACAGTTTGGTCATGTTGAGAAGGTTTGTAAGAACAAAGGAAGGGCACAAACTCAGCAGCAAAACCAAGCTCAAGCTGCTGGGGATGCTCAAGCTCAAGAGGAGCATGTTTTCTCCACATCCTGTTATGCAATCTCAAGCAAAATTAGCAAGAACTGGTCAATTGATAGTAGGTTTTCTCACCATATGGCTTCAGATGAAGGGCTGTTTAAGAATCTTGACAGAAGGTTTACTTCCAAAGTCAGAGTTGGAAATGGCAACCTCATTGAAGCCAGAGGCAAGTGAAATGTAGTGATCAGCACACACTCAGGTAACAAAGTAATCTCAGATGTACTTTTTGTGCCTGATATAGATCAAAAGTTGCTTAGTGTTGGCCAGTTAATTGAGAAGGGTTATTCACTTGTGTAGCGACGTAAAAATTTTGGTTTGAGGTCACTAATTATGGCGATTTATCGAAAACTGGGAAATTGAAGTTTAATTTTTAAATGAAGAGAGGAGTCGCCACCGATCCTTTTTATAGGTGTGATCGGACACCTTATAAATTTATTTTTGAAATGAAAAGAAGGCTGAATTTAAGTCCACGTTAAAATCCAGAGAAAAAATTAGGGTTCGGGAGTCGGTTACGCACGAGGAAGGTATTAGCACCCTCGCTACGCCCAAAAATTGGTATATCATAAACACGTGTTGTCTTGGTCTTCAAAAATACGAGTTCAATATAAAATTTAGTCGTGATCCAATTGAAAAATGAGAATTTTTAGTTTTCGATTTTTTTTTTTAGAAAGGGGGTCCTGTTTTTAACACGAACCGACGAATTTCACCCAACTTAGCGATGAAATCGATGGCTTAATGTTAAATCGGCATATTGTCTTATTTATTGAAATTAAAAAACATGAATAAAAATATATTTTTTAAATAAAAATTCATAAATAAATAAACGGTGCAAACCATGATACAATGAGGTGATTAATAAAAATATTATAACATAATATTAGGATATTAGAGTAATAACAAATAATATTTACGATAAAAGAAAAAAGTAAAAATGTATTAATACCATAATAAGATAGTATATGTATAAAAAAAAGTAACAATATGTTCAAAAGGATGTATGTATACCAAATAATACATAATAATATTAAAATAAAATAATAAGTAACAATAGTGAAAATAATAAGTATAATAATAAATATAATGATATATAAAAATAATACTATATATAGAAAGTATATATATACACGTATAATAAAATATATACTAATATTAATAATAAATATGATAGGGGTAAAAATAGGTATAATAATATATTAGATAGTAATAACGATAATAATAATAATATGTGAAGGTTGAGAAAATAATAATATAATAATAAAATCCGAAGTTCTAAAATCATAAAGGGGATATAAATACATGGTAAAACAAAGTAAAATAAATATATGTAAGAAAAAAATAGATACATAAATATAAAAGAAATATATAGTAATAGTAATAATAATGCAAAGATAATTGATTTAATAACATGATAATAAAAATAGCAAAGTAAAAGGAAAATAAGGAAAAGGAAATACAGGGAAATATATAAAAGGAAATAAATAATAGATGGATAGACAAATAAATAAACATTAGCAGCGTGAAAATGATAAAAATAACAAATATTTAAATGGAGATAATAAGAACAACAAATATTTAGAAAGTAAGCATTAAAATCCTTAATATATGTGAGGGATATAATGTAACAAATACATGAATAAATAATATGATAATAATAACTATAATAACCGATGGAAGAAAAAAAAAAATTAAAGGCATAAAATACATAATGCAAATAAAGTGAAAATAATAACCATTTAAAAATTAAAGGAAGATAAATAAATGAATAAACTAGGCAAAACCATCATATATATATATATATATATATATATAATAAATAAAGGATTAGATTGGGATTAAAATAAAATTCAGAGTCTAACACATAAGAAAATAGATGAATAAACAAAAAAGGGGCTGAAATGAAATACGCACAAAAGTGGAAGACCGAATTGGGAATATTCCCTCACCATCAAAACAGTGCCATTCCAACAAGTACTAAAATGTAATTAAAACAATATTTTGGGCGAAATTTAAAAGTAACAATGAGCTGATTTGAAAGGACCAGAAAGGAGGAGGGACCATTTGCACAATTTGTCCCAAAAGCAGAAACATACTTGGCCTAGGGTTTGTGATGCCGTTTCATCTTTGTTATTTAGATTATTTTTTATTTTTTTTATTCTTTGCTTCACTTTTGTTTAAGCAAACAGAGAACACCCCACCCCTTCTTCCCTTTTTCAGTTAGGGTTTCTAAACCCATTTTTACTGCCGTCCTTGTGGCTCTTTGAAGCCGCCGGGGCTTCCATCGTCGACAGTGGTCAGGGCTACCAAGATCCAGGTAAATTTTTCTTTTTTCTTTTTTATTTAAAAACGATTTATAATGAAAACTGTAAGGTTGAATCAAAAGAAAACAAAAAAAAGTAAAGAAATAAGCTAAAGGAATAAGAGAGATTGAGATTAAAATCCACCTTTTTTCTTCTGCTGTTTTGCTTTTTGATTTTCAATATATTTGTCTAGCAATCTTTTTTTTTTCAAAACAGCAGAACCACAAATAGAAAATCAAAACAAAAAAATATCCATCCCCTATAGAGTTCTTGGCTTCTCTTTTTATAGCCGAATGGAAAAAAACACGTGATTATTCTTTTCTTTTGTTTCCGCGATTGCATTGCGTGTTGGTGTTTGTTTCTTTCCCATTTCAGTTCTTTTGCGTGTGTCGGAGGAAGTCAATGAGCGGGGCCTTCCCTTTTAGTGCAAGGGCTGTGCAGAGCCACCCTCGAGCGTTGAGCTCGCTACAGCTACACGTGGGAGGCGGAGAGGAGGAGGTGCGGCGCTTAGGGTTGTCTAAGGTTTTGGCTTAGCCGAAACTAGTTTGGGCCTTGGGCATATTGGGCCAATGAGGACTAGTTTGGTTTAATTTGGGTATGCAATTGGGTTAATATGTAGATGGACTTTTATTTTGGACTTTTAATAAGCTTTAGGTTTTAATACATTTTGATTTATCTGTTTGTTCATTTGAAATTGGTTTGAGATGGGTTTGAAATGGTTTTGAACTGCTCCGGGCATATTTGGGCTCACACAACTTGTTTTTAAGAAGAACTCTTTCATTATTGAAGATCCACTTGGTCAAGAATTAGTCACAGTAGCCATGACTGAAAGATTTGTGTTGAACATGAATCAGTTAGAAATGAAGGCCTATACTAGTGCTATTGACACAACTAGTTTATAGCACAAGAGGTTAGGCCATGTCAGTTATAGATCACTTGGTCTGCTGCACAGATTAGATTTGGTTGAAGACATGTCCAGAGTTGAAGTTAGTGATAATGTTTGTGAAATTTGCCAGCTTGAGAAGTAGGCAAGATTGCCTTTTCTAGTCGATAAGGCATGAAGAGCTCGAGACAAGCTCGAATTGGTCCATACTGACATATGTGGACCAATGAAGACTTCTTCTTTGAATGACAGCAGATATTTTGTGCTGTTCATTGATGATCTAGCTAGGTTTTATTGGGTCTAATTTTTGAAGCAAAATTCTGAAATATTTGAGGCATTTGGCAAATTCAAAACTTTAGCTAAAAACCAATCATGCTGCAAGATCAAAGCTTTGAGATCAGATAATGGTGCTGAGTACTTGTCAGATAAGTTCCAGAAGCTGTGTAAGCAAACTGGAATTCATCATCAGCTAACAACAATTTATACTCCTCAGCAAAATGGAGTTTGTGAAAGAAAAAATCGAACAGTACTTGATATGGCCAGATGCCTATTATTTGAAAGCAAATTGCTAAGAAAATTATGGTCTGAGGTTGTGAACACTTCAGTGTACCTACTTAACAAGCTGCCAAACAATGTAGTTAAAGAAAAGACTCCTTTTGAACCTTGTCATGATCTCAAATCAACAGTGTCACACCTAAAGATGTTTGGTTGTGTCTGCTATAGTCTCATTCCAACTAAGAAGAGAACCAAACTTGAAAAAAGATCTATGCCAGGGATCTTTGTTGGTTACAGCAGCACCAAAAAAGCCTATAGAATGTTTGGTCCTTCAACAAAGAAGATCATGGTGAGCAGAGATGTGAAATTTGATGAAGAAAGAGTGTGAAACTGGAGTGATATAGATGCAAGTCTATATGAAGAAGATTATCTAGACAACAATCTGGAATCAGCTGAAGAAGGGCCAGTTGATGATAATTTTGATGATGAACCTGTAAGAGGCACAAGAACCATTACAGACATTTATCAAAGATGTGATGTTGCAATAGTTGAGCCTTCAAATTTTGATGAAGTTACCAGAGAAGAGTGCTGGAAAAGGGCCATGAAAGCAGAAATGCAGATGATTCACAAGAATAACACTTGGGAATTAGTTGAAAGACCAGAACAGAAGAAAGTTATTGGTGTAAAATGGGTATTTAGAGTCAAATATAATACTGATGGCTCTTTAAACAAACACAAGGCAAGACTTGTGGTGAAGGGATATAGCCAATAGTATGGGATCGACTTCATTGAGACCTTTGCTCCTATTGCAAGATTAGATACAATAAATCTTTTGTTTGCCTTAGCAGCTCAAAAGGGTTGGAAAGTGCATCAGCTGGATGTCAAGTCTGCTTTTCTAAATAGCTTCCTCAAAGAAGAAATTTTCATTGAACAACCAGAGGGGTTCCAAGTTCCTAATGAGAGAACAAGGTCTATAAGCTAAAAAAGGCATTGTATGGTCTGAAGCAGGCACCAAGGGCCTGGTATGACAGGGTTGATGCATACCTGTCTAGGCTCGAGTTCGAGAAAAGTGTCAGTGGACCTAAATTTTATGTGATGAAGTCAGAACATGAAACTCTTCTGATTGTCTCACTTTATGTGGATGACTTACTTGTAACTAGAAGCAAGGGAGAGCTGATTGATGAGTTTAAAGTGCAGATGCAGAATGTTTTTGAGATGACTGACTTGGGGGAAATGACATATTTTCTTGGCATGAAAGTGAATCAATCAGACCATGCCATCTTCATAAGTCAGCAGGCTTTTCCATTGAAGATCTTGAACAAGTTTTGTATGTCCAGTTGCAAAACTATCAGCACATCATTGGCTCAAGGTGAGAAATTAACAAGCAACAACTGTCATGAAAGAGTTGATGAGAAGGAATATCGAAGCTTGGTAGGTTGTTTGCTGTACTTAACAGCTACTAGTCTTGATATCATGTATGCTGTTAGCTTACTGTCCAGATTTATGCATTGCTGTGATGTTGTCCATTTTAAAGCAGCAAAAAGAGTTCTCAGATTTGTAAAAGGGACTTTGAATTAAGGAGTGAAGTTTGAGAAGGGAAAAGAGCTCAAGATGACAGGGTATTCTAATAGTGATTGGGCAGGGTCCATTGATGACATGAAAAGTACTTCTGGCTATTTCTTTACACTTGGCTCAGGAGTTTTTTGTTGGAGCATACACTTGGCTCAGGAGTTTTTTGTTGGAGCTCAAAGAAGTAACAAACTGTTACTCAATCTACAGTAGAAGTAGAGTACATTGTAGCTGCTGCAACTGTTAATCAAGCCATTTGGCTTAGGAAGTTGTTATGTGATCTAAATGAAGAATAGATTCAAGCTACTGAGATCAAAGTTGATAATCAGTCAGCAGTTGCCATAGCCAAAAATCCTTTTTTCATGGCAAAACTAAACATTTTAAGATTAAATTTCATTTTTTTCAAGAGGCTGAACAATTGAGGGAAGTGAATCTGGTTCATTGCAACTCAGAAAATTAGTTTGTTGATATTCTAACAAAGTCACTAGGTGCCACACGATTTGATGCTTTAAGAATAAGGATTTGTGTTTGTTGCATACAGTCCAAGGAGGAGTGTTAAACTTTGGTCTACAATGCAACAGGAAACCAACAGCAAACCAGCATGCAGACTAGCATCCAAGCTGAAGCAGAGGAGCAGCAACATTTTCTTTATTTTGTTCATATGTAACTTTCTTAGTTGCTTTGTAATTTGACTTTAAAGTTAGTAGGATTTGTTGATGATTTGAATTTGATGTAATGGCTGATATGTCAGCTTCTTTTTGTGTAACTTAAGCTAAGTTTTAGTCATGTTAGTGGTAGCAGTTATACATTAGGTAACTGTCATATTTTATTGTAACATATATGTTACTTTTGCTAAATGAAATGAACGAGAAGCCAACTTCATTTTTCTTCTTCAACATTTTTGTTTTTTATTCTATTTTCGTTGGTTGTTTCTCTTGCAAGTCTCAAGTCTTTGAAGCTCAAGCTTATTTCATTCTTCATCCGAATTTATTGATTTGTTGCTCTAGTTTCAGACAGAGCTTCATACTTCATCCGAATAAATTGTTACTAAACCCCAACACTTTTGTCTGTGAGTTAATAAACTCATCTTAGGGCTTATTTAACTTGTATTTTTATTTTATATATGAGGTTTTCTTACTTGTTTGAAGTATTGAAAGAAAGGAAAAGGAAAAGTGAAAGCGAAAGCGAAAGACAGAACGATCAAAGAAAGGATTTAAACATTGCATGTTTGCCAATGGTGCATTGATCTTTTCCCATCCTATTCATCTTTTTACCCTAAAGAAGATGTGGTAAATCATAGGAGCATTGAATTAGAGTAGAGAGAGAAATCACGTAGTTTAAACGTTCTTTGTTTCAGTTTTCTTTCATTTTTCAGATTATTTTCAGCCTTGATTTTCCTTGAATTAGAGTAGAGGAGCATTGAATGCCATGACCTTCGATTTTCCTTGAGCATCCATATTAGATTCAACAATAAACTTTGTAGTTTGCCACCATCTTGCTTTTATTCCATTTATGTTTTCATTGATATATGTTTTACATGATCGGTTGTGTTGATTTGATTTCTACACTCGGGTAATTTTCCAAAGTGATTTAGGAAAATACACAATTGAAATTTTTGATTATCGCTAGCGTCGAAACCACCAAATATAAATTTCAACGATAAGAGCAGTAAGGTCGAATTCAGAGGCATTGGTTATTCAATTTCGTCTTTTCTCGTGACTAGAATTACTGTCGCGGTCACAGTCGTGCCCACGACCTGTGCGTAGCAATACTGAAAAATGGAAAAGGGGGTTTAGTTAATAAAGATAATAAAATAAGTATCTAGTGTAATAAAATGAAAACAGATTCGAAATTGCAAAAATAAATTTACGCAAATAAAATAAATTGGTAAATAAAATATTTTAAAGCTTAGCCTTAGCCTCAATACACCCTGAACTTGAACAGATCCTTGAAAGAAGGTTTTTCCGTCCAACTGATAAGTTGGTTGTAGTGATCGAGGAGGCTCACACCACTAGCTTTTTCTCTTGTAGTCGATTTCAGTACGACCTGCAAATCGACCCTTGCTGAATTTCTAACCACGTGACACGTGCTCATAATTTAAGACTTCAACAGCCTTGCGATTTGAAAACCCCAACTCGAATTAATGGCCTCAATCATGTAGGTCATTTAAATCCGATTATTATCTCCCTTGATGGAATCCAACGACCTTTTCCCACTTGAACACATCAATTTATTCGCGAGATTTTGAATAGAGCACAACCGACTCAACTTCCCAACTGTAGCCCAACGCGCGCTTTTTGAATTGAAATCGAATCAACTTTAAATGAAGAATTTGTACTATCCCATATACCAGAGAGATAGAAAATACCAAATTAATCATACTAAATGGAGTCTAGAAATGATTTTAGTGGAAATGGTGAAAAGTGGAAAGGGAAGGGACCTAAAAGGTAAATTAGCTGAAATATTGAAATTGGAAAAATATTGACAGAATGCCAAATGCTTACTACGCAGAAAAATGAAAAGAAAGAAAGGAATTTTTTGTATTCAAAAGCTAAGTCTCCAGTTGTCATAGCCACTAGGTATTTATACATACTTCTAATGCTAAAATATAGCTAGATTTTCCCAAACATTATCACTAAATAAATCAAAATTTAAAAAACCAAATTTAAACTAACTACATGGTTTTGACAATCTAAAAAATAATTTGATCTTTATCCAGCCCATTTCAAATATTTAACCTTTATTCAGCCAACTTTAAATCTTCAATCTTTCAATCTACCCCTCCTCTTTGTTTTATGTTCCAATTTAGCCCCTTTTTGTATAATTTTAAATTTTAGCATACCAACTTTGTTCCTGATAAGAACCCAAGTTTAGTAGCATCTTATTCGATAATTAGCCAAAAATAAATACATTAAAAATGCAAATTTATCTTGCTATCAAATTCCCCCCACTTAGTTGATGCTTGTCCTCAGGCATGACGTTTACTAAAAATCATTCGACAATCCTTTTCGAAATCAAACCCTCTTTCTCAATCAAGTATAATGCAAACAATTAGGTGAATCAAAAATAAATAATTGCTAGACACAATCAATAAGCATTTTATAAAATCTCGAACAGTATGTCAAATCCAACTACTTCAAAATAGAAAGAACAAAGAATGTTTGCTAAAACAAGACACAAAGATACATTTTATTGAAAAAAAAATAGTGGACATGTGCATTTTTCATAAAATGATTCCTATTGCTCCCAAGCTTAGAGCAATATGTGTGTTTTGAATATTACTATGAAATGGTCCTAAAAATTACAGGGATCCCCTCCACAGTCCAGTTGTTCAGACCACTTCCGGGGATGTAGGAACAATTTTTTTAGTTCTCTTTTCAACTCTTTGTTATCCATCAAGCTTTGTACTAGAGTTCTGAACTCGACGCACTTTTGGATTTCATGAAACTTATTGCATGCAATGAAATACAATGTTAATGAATGGAAAAGATGCATGCAAAAAGACGTTGATTCTAATTCAATTCCATTAGAACAACTTTACTAGAAAACAAGTTTCTTTACATAAAGCGGATACATATATGGCCTCATCTTCACACTCAAAACCTTAACTTTCCCAAGAAACAAAGTTAATTCTCAGCCTCGATCCAACTCTGATTCATATTTCAAGATTTGAATAGTTGGGGTTTACAAGTGGTCAGCCACTTCTCTTGCTCGAACCAAAGCTTCGCTCATAACATGGTCCATATCTCTGACCTGCCCCTCTCACAGGCTATCACTTTTCTCTTGTTGCTTTTTCTCAGACCATGTTCACGCGGCCGTGTTGTCTTCCACTTTATCAAGAAACCCATTTTCCATGAAAAGGTCTCTATTTAGCAATCGAACTTGAATCAACACCATTTTCTATGATGAAAATGCAATGCAACCATAGCCAAAACAAAACGAAACAAGTTAGTACATTTCATATAAAGCTAGAATCCAAAGCAAGAAATAATATATAGAGGACCTATTTGGGTAACCACTAGGGTTTGGAATGGTTCTACCTAGGGTAGGCTCTTAGGTCTCATTGTATACGGTTCAGTTCTAAAGTAAGGGTACCTGAACTGGTAGATTATAGGCTCATACAGACTGAGTTCAGTTCATGGGAATATATTTCCCTATGGCTATACGGAGATGAAGATCTCACGAAGACATAAGTACGAATGTATCCCGAAAGCGATCCACTATCTTACCCAGAGGTGAAGACCTCACAAAGGAATAGTTTCTCACTTCCACTTAAGAAAGGTAAAATTGAACGATTATGCAAATGCAATATGCAGAAAACACACAAATCAAAACAAGAAGGATGAAATGCAATAAAGGAATTGTAAATTTAAACCAAATTATCAATTTTCGACAAGAAGACCAAAAAGTAATCAACTCTCGGCTTGACTCTCTTATTTTATCCCCAGTGGAGTCGCTAAGCTGTCGAAATCTTTTTTGAAATTGACTTTTTATTTTTAAAAAAATGAAAATGGAGTCGCCACTAATCACTTTTAGGAGGTGTGATCGGGTCACCTCGTAATTTGATCATTTTAATAAGAGGTTTGATTTATTAAAATAACGTTTTTCGATCTACAAAAATCTAGAAAACGAGTTCGGGAGTCGGTTACGCACGAGGAAGGATTAGCACCCTCATTACGCCCAAAATTGGTACCTAATTGATTACTTAATGCCCTTACTGTCGAACATTGAAAATTTGAAGAGATTTTAAAATACGATCCTTTATTAAGACATTACTAAATTAACTTTCACGAAAAGAGGCTTATTTCAGGTTAATCGAGAAGAAAGGATCATATCCTGTAAGTTAGGACACAATGCCTTAGATCCTCGAGAACAAAAATGAACGCCATTTAATCATCATTTAAATCCCATTTTTATTTTATTTTAGGGTAAATGTTCGACTATCTCGGATTTAGAAAGAAGCCATATTCCGTAAGTTAAGAACATGACTTTTCTAATTCCAAAATAATGAACATTACTTTGATTTAAAAAAAAAATTTATGCCTCTTGCAAAGACAAATGCAATATTTAAAATAATGTGTATTTAGCTTATTCGGGCAAATATATCTAAATATAATGTATGGTATAGTGATAATGAAATAATATAAAATGGCTAGATGGGTAAAATATTAGAATGATAATATGATTATAATAATAAAATAAAAAAGGTAAATTAAAATAAAAAAAAATGAAAAATGCATGATTAAAAAGGATAAATAAAATATGATTATAATAATAAAATAAGGAAGGTAAATTAAAATAAAAAAAATAAAAAATGCATGATTAAAAAGGATAAATAAACATGACATGAAAATGTTGAAAATAATAGAAGAAATAATAAATAATGAGAAAAGAAATAAAAATAAAATAATAATGACAATAATAATAATAAAATACACAAATAAACGAGTATAAACAATATAATATTTAAGTGTAAAAAAAGAAGTAATAAATAAATAAATAAACAGTATAAAGTTGAAATTAAATAAAAAGAGGATTTAATTGAAATCTAAACAAAATTAGGGGGTCATAAATTGCAAATAATAAAAAAATAGACTGATAAGGATCAATGTGCAACGCGCTAAAAAGGACAGGGATCGAATATAGGGGTGTTCAGTCGGTTAACCGACCTGAAATAACATTAACTAAATTAACCGACCTTTCAAAATTTTTAACCGTTAACCGAACTAAAATTTTTTCAAAAAAGTTAACTGAATCGAAATTTTTTCGGTTAACCGAATTAACCAAAAATAATATTTTTTTAATTTTTGTTAAAAATTAACTGAATCAACTGAAATAACCGAATTAACTGAATTGAATCACTACATAATTAAAAACATTACATAAGTCTTTGAATCACTACATAATTAAAAACATTACATAATCTTGAAATTAACACATAATTGAGATGTAAGTCTTTAATATTTTCTATTTGTATCCATTTCTTCTTCCAAAAGATCTCCATTTGCATTAAACCTACAAAAAGAAAAAAAACATGTGCAAAAATTTAGCATATAATAGAAATATACGCATTTAAAAAAATCAAATAATATAAACAAACGAATAGATTATAAGTTAACAAGAATAAGATAGAAAGCATACCCTTCAACTCACGAAAGCTCATGAATTTAGAGTAGGCTCTAATACATTCCAAGAAAAGTCTAACCATTGAATCAATTAAATAAGTAGGAGTGATATGGTAAAAAAATTGAAACTATTAAAATAAAACAATAAATATATCATTTTCAGTCTTGTCAAGCTCTTGGATTTGTTCTTCAATCTTTTTGATTCCTTCTTATGATGATGATTTTCAAATCCAATCTTGAGTACACACAAGAGCTTGTACAATTTTAGGAGTTAAAGAACTCCTATATTGATCAAGCACACGCCCCCCGGTGCTAAATGCAGACTCTGAAACAACCGTAGAAACCGGTATAGCTAACACATCTCTGGCCATTTTTGAAAGAGTGGGAAATCTAAGGCTGTTCACTTTCCACCACAACAAAATATCAAAATCTTAAACAAATTCCTCATTAGCCTCAGCTAGATATTTATCCAACTTAGATGTTTTATCCTCACCACAAATTTCCAACTCACACTTTTTATACAAAGCTTGCATTCGCCTTTTCATTTTTGGTTGTGGTTCACCGAGAGAAACATATTTTGGCACACTCGATTGGCTACAAGTACTATGAAGTGGATGCTTATACTCATCAAACAATTCATACAAAGATTCCTTCAATTTTTGCATCATTTTGCAAGCTTTTTCAAAACTAGACATTTCACTAAGTGCAAATTCAAGATACTTTAGTTTTTGTCCATGATCTAAAACACAAGCAACAAACATAAGCAAATTCATCTTATCAATATCACCCCAATACTTATCATACTTCTCTTTCATCTTAATGGCCATAACATTGAAATCAACATTACTATTTAACTGAGCATCTCAAAAAAGAATATCAATTTCAGAAAGCTCATCAAAAAAAATATTGGACGTGACATATGAAGTGCCAGATATACGCAAAGTGACTTCATAAAAGCGTTCCAAGAAATCCCTCAAGTTTCTAACATTATCCCAATCATCCACACTAGGCCAACCCTCTCCCCTTTCAAGTTCAGCCCTAAAGTTTGTATCTTGCTCCTTAAATCTCTCAAAAGCTCTCTCAAAGTTCTGAGCAGTGTCTAACATTAAGTAGGTCGAGTTCCACCTAGTAAAAACATCAAGACACAACATCTTCTTGCGCTCTATCTTTTCCACCACAACACACTCCTCAAACTTTTGTAATCTAGCTGGAGATTGTCTCACATATCTAATAGCCCCTCTAACACGTTCAATAGATTTATTCATTTCCTTTAAGCCTTCAACAACAATCAAATTCACAATGTGTGCCATGCATCTCATATGAAGATATTTACCATTTTGAACTAAACCCCCTCGAGGGTTAATTTTCTTTCTCAAATAATCAATAGCAACATCATTTGAACTTGCATTATCAACAGTAACAGTAAACAACTTATCAATCCCCCAATTCAACAAGCATATCTCAATCACCTTCCTAATGGACTCACCCTTATGACTAGAATTTGGACAAAAGTTTAAAATCTTTTTATTCAATTTCCAATTGTTATCAATAAAGTGAGGAGTGATACACAAACAATTAACTCTTTGCAAAGAAGCCCATGTGTCAATAGTTAAGCAAACTCTAGAACAAGAACTTATCAAAAGTTGTTTTATCTTAACCCTTTCATCTAAATACAATTGATAAACATCCCTAGTCATAGTAGTTCGTGAAGGAATATGAAACCTAGGACATGCCACAAACATAAATTTCTTAAAACCTTCACTTTCAACAAACTTGAAAGGTAATTCATCAATCACAATCATTTATGGTAATCCTTTCCTATATACTTCTTGATCAAATCTCCAAGTTGAAAGATTCCCTTCCCCCCCTTCAACTCCCTTTCTAGGTAAAACTAGTTGTCCTTGACTAGTGTCAACAACATTACTAAGATTTTTCTTACATGAACCAATATGATATTTCAATGACCCTGTACCATTTTTTTTCATATCACAACAAAATTCCTTTTGACAATAATTACATTTAGCCTTACTTGCACCTTCACTATTAATAATCTTAGTGAAGTGAGACCAAACTTCTGACCTTTGAGGAGTGGCTTTTCTTTTCCCAGTCGTCCCCTTTGTTTGGCTTGAAGCTCCAACTCCCGAATTTTCAGAATCTATCGAAGTAGAAGGTGTAACACTACCCTCAATAGATGTTGGTTCGGTTGACACTTTGCAGGAAAAAAGTATATAATAAATTAAAATACATTTATAATATTAAACATATTTTGATGTTGAGTTTTAGAAAAAAAACATAGTTGAGTTGGATTATGTTAAAAATGTGAGAGATTAATATAATCTTTTGAGCCGCCACAATTTGCACACTTTAAAACACGGTTAAACAGAATATTTACACATTTTAAACAACATAACATGAGCAATATATGACATTAATTAAGGCAGTAAATATATTTAAATTTTGGAATGAAATGAAATATCCTTTTCAAGTAGCATCCTTAACAATTTTCAATAGCATAATAATGCTTACTTTGAGACACTGAAGCAACACTTTAATTTAATTTAGGACAGCATAATAATACTCAATTTGAAATAGCTTAATTTAATTTAAGATAGCATGAAAATGCTCAATTTGATACACTAAAACACCAACTTTAATTCAATTTATGATAGCATGAAAATGCTCAATTTGAAACACTAAAATAGCAGCTTGATTCAATTTAAGACAATATGAAAATGCTCAATTTGAAGCACTCAAACAACAACTTTTTTTCAATTTATGACAACATGCAAACAATAACAATACATAACATTAAAATCAATAAACAACAACTTAAAGCTTTTTAAACAAGAGAGTATGTATACTAATTTTTCAACATTTGGTCAACATATAAACTTTATAAACAGTAGCTAAATTGTAAAAAAAATGTCAACCAAACTTCCCTTCATTTAAAAGAGCAGTTTATGGCTTTTAAATCAAGGAATTTATATGCTAAATTTTCAACATTTGGACAACAGCTCCCAGCCATAACTATGAGAATCATTTATTTTTTAAATCAAAATATTCAATAAAAATCCTTTTTTTTATTTTTTTGGTTTATTAATTATGTTTTTTTGGACAGTTTGCAAATCTCAACCATGCAAGAAAAGAACACTGCTAAAGGGTTATTACATGAAGATGAAACAAGTTCGGGTTAGGGTGCGGAGATGAAAATGAAAGAGTTTGTAAATACATATACTAGCTGACATCTATTGGGATTATGAATATCGAGCTAGTTTCATTCTTAAAACAGAATTTGTAGAAATAGAGGCTTTAGTTGGTGAAAGTACTCTTGAGCTAGTAAAAGCCTACCTCAACTCACCTATGATAGATGGTGACCTGGTAGATGCCGGAGTGCTGGACGGAAGGTGGCTGGCCTGGTAGAGATTTTGGGAGTTTTTAATTAGGGATTTGAAGTTGAAGGTTAGGTTTTTTTTTTTTTTCTGTCGTCTGTTCACTGTTGAGTTTAGACTTTTAGATTTAGTTTTAGTTTTAGAATTTTATTATTATTTGTAATTTTTATGATTGGGTTGGGTTGGATACTTGGGTTTGGATTGGGTTTAGGTGAATAGTGGGCCTATTTTATAATATATTATAATTTTATTTATTAATTTTTTTAGTTAAACCGAAAAATTCGGTTAACCGACTGGTTTCGAACTAAATTAACCGTTAATCGAAAAATCAAAAAATAATTAACTGACCGCCGATCGAAAAAATTCGATTAACTGACTGAATTCGGTTAATTGTTTGGTTAACCGAATTTTTTCAGTTTTACCCGAATTTTGCACACCCCTAATCGAATAGGGAAATATCCATTGTCTTTATGTGCACCATTTCCTAGAAGGACTAAAATATAGCACGCGTGAAAGAACGAGGACCAACTAGGAAATTATTCCCTGTCCCTAAAACGACGTCGTTCTCCAAGGGGCTAAAATGAAATAAAAATAAAATTATAGGTAAAATTAAAAGAAAAAAATGAAATAAGACTAAATTGCAACGGGCCAAAAAAGCGGAAAGATCGAAAGCATAAATATACCTTCCAGGCGAAAACACGCGGATCCTAGGGGATGGATCAGGTCGGGCCGCGGGTTGCGTCAAAACGACGTCGCTTTGGCGTTTGAACTTTAATCTCACAATGGCGCCGTTTCACATGGGTATATAAGTTCAAGTTTGACAAAAAAAAATCATTTCAGCCTTTTTTTTTTTTTTTTAAAATGAAAGCCTTTTTTTTTTCTCTCAAACAAAACCAACTCCGGCTTGGCTCCGGCCATTGGTCACCGTGGCGGCCACCGATCGCCGGTGATGGTACCACTGTCCAAGGTGGCCAGAAAGTCCAAAAGTATTGCCTTTTGTTTCTTTTTTCGAGTAGAACCCCGATTTGGGGTTAAAAATGACCAAAAAAGCCCTTAAAAATAAAAAAGAAACAAAAAAATCTTCGATTTTGCTCACTTCCGTTGCAACCATTCGACGAACCCCCAAAAGTCCATCAGTCTTCCAAGACAAAGGGCGAGACGCCGGCAAAAAAGTAAAAGATTTGTTTTTATTTATTACTATATATATATTTCAAAAATAATAAAAGAATGAATGTAAAAAAAAAAAAAACCTTATTGTTTTCGAATCGATTGGTAATTTTTGTATTCAATTTTTTTTGTATATTTTCCTATCTAAAAAAACATTGAGTTTTCTGTGGCTTTATAGCCGATTTCAATACTATATTTCATATTTTTGGTACTATCTATTGTCTTTTCTACTACTGATTTTGCATGTGGCGGTTGGGCAGTGGAGGAGTGGCGGTGGTAGAGGCAGAGGCTAGGGACTAGGGGCGGCACTAGGGTTTTAAGGTTTTGGGCCTTTTGGGCCCTTTAGGGTTTTTTATTTTGGGTCGTTTGGGCCTTGTAATTTGGACTTTTATTTTTTGTTTTGGTTTTTGGTTGTCTGATTTGGGCCTAGGCAAATTTGGCCTACTACAAATCATAATGCTTTTGAGGTGGCTTTAGGAAGTTCCCAACAACATCTACTTGTGTTGTTCTATCCTTAAGTAAAATTGGACACGAGTCGGTAGGATGATCAGGCTTGACACAAATCCCACACAACCGAACTGGGTTCATTTCCTACAAGCATATTTTTAACCACATTAGTAAGCTCATCAATCTTATCTACTAAGGAAGGAGTACTTAGCTCATGAACCTATCTCTTAGGTTCTATAGATGGCCAATACTGTTGAGAATTCGCAGCCATGGTCGAAATTAATTCCCTAGCTCTTTGAGGAGTCATGTTCACAAGTGCTCCTCTACTAGCAGCATCAATCATCTTCATTTCCATAGGGAGTAACCCCTTATAGAAATATTGTAAGGGTGACTGTTCAGGCAGACCATGTTGTGGGCAACTTACGCACAACTTCTTGTATCGCTCTCAATATTCATAGAGTGACTCTACTTCTTTTTGTTGTATTCCGACTATACTTCTCCTTAATTCGGCTGCTCAATCTATTGGGAAAAACTTGTCAAGAAACAACCGAGACATACCAGTTCATGTATTAATAGATCCTAGAGGTAAACAAAATAGTCATTCCCTAGTCGAGTCGGCTAATGAAAAAGAAAAAGCTCGAGTTTAATTTGATCTTCAGATACTCTTTTTAGTTTCATGCTTAAACAAACCATTTGGAATTCCTTTAAATGAGTGTGGGGGTTCTCATTTTTCAAACCGTAGAAAGTGGGCAATAAATGAATTAAGCTCAATTTCAACTCGAACGGTATTTCTCCTACCGAATAAGTTATGCATAACGACTATTGTTCATCTGGTGCTGCTGCGAGTTGGCGTATAATTTGATTTGACATTTCGTCTAGTTCGTCGAATGAGAAAATATCTTTGGTATAAGATCCTACTTCGAAGTCAGGATGTAGTCATTTATTGTGTCGAATAGCTTCTCTTCGCAATGGTTGAGCCAACTTCTCTATTTTCGGTTCAAATTCTAGAATCCCCAATTCTAACCTGGTTAAAGAAAACAAACAAAAATTAGAATTTTTTTTCCAATCCCCAGAAACCACACCAAAATTTGATGGGCGTCGAAATCACCAAATATAAATTCCTACGACGAGGTAACACTAAATAGCAATATAGAGCAGTAGAGTTGAATCCACAAGAGCTGGTTATCCAATTTCGAGTTTTATCATGACCAAAATTACTGTCGTGGTCACAGTTGTCCCCTGACTTGTGCATAGCAATACTGAAAAATGAAAAATGAGGGTTTTAGTTGATAAAGATAATAAAATAAATAAGTACATGGTGTAATAAAATGAAAAAAAGATTCGAAATTGCAAAAATAATTTTAAGCAAATAAAATAAATGGACAAATAAAATATTTTTAAGCTTAGCCTTAGCCTTGGTACACCCCGAACTTGAATCAATCCTTGAAAGAAGGGTTTTTCTTCCAACCGATAAGTTGGTTACAGCGATCGAAGACGCCTCAAACCACCAACTTTTCCTATTGTAATCGGTTCCGTACGACCTGCAAATCGACCCTTGTCGAATTTCTAACCACGTGACATGTGCCCGTAATTTAAGACTTCGATAACCTTGCAATATAAAAAGCTTAACTCGAATCAACGACCTCAATCGTGTGGGTCGTTAAAATCCGATCACTATCTCTCTCAATGGAATCCAACTAGCTTTTCCCACTTGAACACGCCAATTTGTTTGCGGGATTTTGAATACGGCACAGTCAACTCAACTTCCTAACTGTACGTCAAACGATTCCAACCCAACGCGCGCTTTTTGAATTGAAATTGAATCAACTTTAAGGGAAGAATTTGTACTATCTCATATACCGGAGAGATACCGAATTGCAAAGTATTTAGTGTGGGTTCATATCTTACGATTACTTTGTCGGAGCAATAATTAGACTAAGGCTAAAAGGGACTTAATTAAACATGAAATTAATCATGTTAAATGGATTCTAGAAATGATTTTAGTGGAAAATAGAAAGGGAAGGGACTTAGAAGGTAAATTAGCCAAAATATTGAAATTGGAAAAGATTGACAGATTGCCAAATGCTTATTGACGCAGAAAAATGAAAAGAAAGAAAGGAAATTTTCCCAATACTAAAATATAGCTAGCTTTTCCCAAACATTATCGCTAAAAAAATCAAAATTTAAAAATCAAATTTAAACTAATTACAGGATTTTGACAAAATAAAAAATAATTTGATCTTTATCAAGCCAATTTCAAATCTTTAATCTTTATCAAACCAAACTTCAAATCTTCAATCTTTTAATCTTTTAATCTATCTCTCATCTTTGCTTTTTGCTCCAATTTAGCTCTTTTTGTATAATTTTGAATTTCAATATACCAACTTCATTCCTGATAAGAAAAACCCAAGTTTAGTAGCATCTTATTCGATAATTAGCCAAAAATAAATACATTAAAAATACAATTTTATCTTGCTATCTACTAATCTGTGTGACGTTATGTTAGTAAAGTTTTAAGAAAGATAAAAGAGCCAACTAGTTGGGTAAATTACCCAAACCATTAAAGCTACCTATAGTTATACTCCAATTCGAGTACTTATATATTTAGAGCATCCTAGTTATTAATGCTAAATTGTTAACTAGGGGAACAAGAGAATAGAAAGAAGTTGGTATCTCCTTAATGCTCCGAGAAGCTATTGTAAAAGCTAAGGAGGAAGAAGTATCTCTTAAAATGAAGCAAGAGCAAAACTTTCTCTTAATAGCCTATGCTAACATGTATTTGGCTTTTTATAAAAACAACTTCATTAAACATCATAACTGTAGCGACGTAAAAATTTACTTTCGGGTCGCTAAATTGTGGCGATTTATTAGAAAATTGGAAATTGAAATTTGGTTTTAAAAATAAACCGGGAGTCGCCACTGATCTTTTTTTCTAGGTGTGATCGGACACCTATTAGATCTTTCTTTAAAAACAAATAAAAGGCTAGGTTTACGTTAAAATCCAGAGAAAAATTAGGGTTCGGGAGTCGGTTACGTGCGAGGAAGGTATTAGCACCCTCGCGACGCCCAAAATTGGTATCTTATAAACACGTGATGTCTTAATTTTCAAAAATACGAGTTCAATATAAAATTTAGTCGTGATCCAATTAAAGGAAATGAGAAGTTGCAAGTTTTTTGTTTTTTAGAAGGACGTCCCGTTTTTTAACACGAGCCGATTAATTTCACCCAACATAGCGATGAAATCGATGACTTAATGTTAAAATCGGTACATTGCCTTATTCTTAAAATTAAAATGTAAAAAGTTTTTAAAATGATAGTAAAAAAAAATCCAAGAATATTATTGTCAAAAAATGCGAATAATGATGTGAATAATAAAATATATAAAATATAAAATATCAAAATATCAAAATATTAGAATAATAATAATTAATGTTGACAAATAAAAAAAAAAAATAGAAATAAAAAAGATGTACATAATATATATATATATTAGAAATAATAATGATGTTTTAAAAAAATACTATTAATAATACTACATCAATATGTACATATATAAAAAAATAAATACGTGATAATATTAAAAATATGTACATAATATAGTGTTAAAAATACATACATAATATAGTTAAGATATATACATAAGATAACATGTAGAAAAAAATATATAAATAATATAATATTAAAGATATATAAATAAAATAGTATAAAATATATATATACGTAATATATAGAATTTAAAATATACCTAATGTATTAAAAGAATATATATATATAATATAATATTAAGAAATATAATAATAACAAAAAAAAAAAGAGAGGGAGAGGGTGGGTGATTTTCGCCACAAGGTCGCCATCGTCGTCGTCCAGCCTGATGACATGCGCACACACACCGTACATGGCACCATGGACCTCAAAAAAAAAAACTTTTCAATAAAATGGGTAAGCTTCCTCCTTTTATTTTTACTTTCGTATAAAAGAAACAAAATAAGATTGAAAGGAAAACAATAAGTAAACAAAGAACTTAAAATGAGAATAGACAAAGAAACCTCTTTTGCTTTGATCTTTGATTAATCTCCAAAAAAAATAGCTTCTCCAAAAACTAGCCTTCACAATAACTCTTCTCTTTGATTACTTTAAAAAGAAACCTCTCCAAAAATCTTTTACAATAACCTTCTCTCCCCATAACTCTCCAAAAAAAAAAAAAAATCCCCATATACAAAATATGAGAAGGCTTATATAGCCATTTACAAAATATTTTTTTATTGTTTATGTCTTCATTTGTAGGTACAAGTGGTGGTGGAGCAAGTGTGGTTAGTGGAGTAGGTAATGGAGCAAGTGTGGCTAGTGGATTTGGTGGTGGAGAAGGTGTGGCTAGTGGAGTTGGTGGTGGAAAAGGAGTGGCTAGTGGAGTTGGTGGTGGAAAAGGTGTGGCTAGTTGAGAAAAGTTTAAGTTGTGGGCTAGGTTTTTTTTTTTATTATTTTGATTTGGGCTTAGGGTTTGGTTGTAAATTGGTGTGGGTTTTAAGTTGGTATTGGGTTTGTAAAAAAATGCAAATGGATTTGGGTTTTAAAATATTGGGTTTGGGTTGGCAAAATTGGGTTTGTACAGCTGCCCCTCTTTGCTCATTGTCGTGTAACGGGAATAGAGCAAAGACATAAAGAAAGGCCAATTTTGTCCAGTCTTGCTTTGAGTCTTGACTTCATTGGTGCTCTTCTTGTTCAGCCGCTTCCTTCGCTACCACATCTTGTGGCTTTGGTTCAATGCACTCGCATCTTCCGATATACGCCTTGTAGCTTCAATCTTCTCTAATGTAACTTTAAGGATATGAGATTTGTGGCTTCGATCCGCTTCCATGTAGCTTTATAAAGATCAGAGTCTACAATTTCAATCATGTTCTTCTGTCAGCTTGATGAGACAAAGTTTGTAGTCTTTTCTTCCGCTCTTTAGAAAGCAAGATTTGATATCCTCGATCACCTCCACTTTGCAACTTCAGGAGACAGAATCGACATCTTCAATCACCTTCGATCTTTGTTCTCTACTTGGCTTGTGATCCTGAGCTCAACTCATTTCTCGCAATATGAATTGACTCTTTAAAAATGACATTAAAAATGAAATTGAAAATAGCTCAAAGACGTGAGCCAAAGTTCAACTCACTTCTCGCAACATGAGTTGACTTTTTTGAAAAACATAAATTTGAAAATACCTCGACATGTGACCCGAGGTTCAACTCACTTCTCGCAATATGAGTTGATTTTTTTTTTTTTGAAAAATATAAACTGAAAATGTAAAAATTGGAAATACCTCAAGATGTGAACCAAGGCTCAACTCATTTCTCGCAATATGAATTGATTCTTCAAAAAACATAAACCAAAAAGTAAATTGAAAGTACCTCAGAGCGCTCTCGAGGCTCAACTCATTTCTCGTAATACGAGTTGATTTTTGAAAAACCGAAATTAAAAGGCTCAACTCATTTCTCGCAATATGAGTCGATCTTTGAAAAAACAGAAATTAAGAGGCTCAACTCATCTCTTGCAATATGAGTCGATTTTTGAAACACAGAAATAAAAAAGGCTCAACTCACCTCTCTCGCAATATGAGTCAATTTTTGAAAAACGAAAATTAAAAGGCTCAACTCATTTCTTGCAATATGAGTCGATCTCTAAAAACAGAATTAAAAGGCTCAACTCACCTCTCGCAATATGAGTTGAATTTTTTTGAAAATAGAATTTGAAAATACCTTAGCGTGCCCCAAGGCTCAACTCACCTCTCGCAATATGAGTTGATTTTCAAACACGTAAATTGAAGACAGAATTGAAAATATCTCAAATGTGACTCGAGACTCAACTCACCTCTCGCAATATGAGTTGATTAAAACACATAAATTAGAAATACCTCAACAGCGTGCCCGAGGCTCAACTCACTTCTCGCAATATGAGTTGATTTTTAAAAAAATGAAATTAAGAATACCTCAACGTGACTGAGGCTTGACTCGCTTCTCGCAATATGAGTCAATTTTTGAAACATAAACTAAAAATACCTCAAAGATGCCCTTGAGGCTCAACTCACTTCTCGCAATATGAGTTGACTTTTGAAAAACAAAAATTAAAAACGAAATTGAAAATACCTCAAAGATGTGATCCGAGGCTCAACTCACCTCTCGCAATATGAGTTGATTTTTGAAACAATAGAAATTAAGAATACCCCAAATAGTGACTTTGAGGCTCAACTCATTTCTCGCATATATGAGTTGATTTTTTTGAAAAGTAGAATTTGAAAAGCGTAAATTGAAGATACCTCCGCGTGCCACTCGAGGCTCAACTCATCTCTCGTAATATGAGTTGATTTTTTTTTTTTTTTGAAAATGTAAGAAAACATCAAAATACCAAAATCATTATCCGCGTAACTCGTGAGTCTTTTCCTTTGATTTAGTATAGCTATCATCACGCCCTCTTGCTCTCTTTCGAGTACCAGATATGCTATGCATGATGTCATCATGATATGCACATGTTTGTTCTTAAATGCCTTTATGCCTACATGTTTATGCAAAGGTTCTCCTTAAGCATGTTTGTCTTATATGCCTACATGTTTATGCAAAGGTCCTTAAGCATGTTTGTCGCGTGTCCTCTTTCGTCATGATTTTTGATGACCCGCGCTTTCTTTCTCTTCAGCTTTGTACTCGTCTTCAAGCTTTACAAGTAATCGATGCCTCTCGATATCACTCTTTTGCCCCCGGTTAAACTTTGTCCTTGCTTTGAGGCTCTTGTACTTATCAAATTCTCATCCGGTAATACTCAACATTTGTTTGGTTTAGAGCATGTCATTTCAAAATGCTCTAGATGTTCAACGCATGAACTCCTCCACATTTGTTAATCAAGAATCTTTTCGAGCATGGCTTCTTGCGTAGAAAGTCTCTGACCACCGAAAAATGCTTCAAATATGTAGTCTCATTGCTTGACTCACTACTTGAATCTTTTTACTCCTTTGGTTCAAATCGCTTCATTAGGACGCCTTTTCTGGATCTTTATCCCGATTTCTTTTTTTTTTTTTTTTTTTTGAAAACTCAAGGCGTCATCACTCATTGCCTCTCGTGGACCTATCATCGACATAGTACGCTACCCTATTGCTCGGCTAGTATCTCTCACCCAAAACTCGAGGAAATAATCGATTCTCGCTTCACCACTTGCTCCATCAGTAATTTGGGGACACAAGGTTGGCATTATCTTTAAACCATTCCACCGCAATTCCCGGTTATAGGATCTCAGATCCTCATCAGTAACTCAAGAACGTATGATCTATAACTTGTTCCTCGATCGATATTTCTTGATAGAAAATCCAAGGAAATAAACTCAATTTGAGCTCAAATATTTCCAACCCTTGCACTTGGTGAGCTCTTAAACAATTGACTGGTTTCTGTGTTCCTGTATTACTATTTAGAAGCTTTGAGTAATACGCTGAAACTCTTTTGTGAAAGTATGATTAGTCCATTAATAATTATTTCAATGCGAATGCTTGAAAAAGATTATACTATGGACAAAAAGAAAATTGTCTAAGAGCATAAATCGAAACAACCAAGTTAAACAATGAGAGCAAATGTGAGTTTATTGGAAGCGTATTTTGAAAAGAATAATCAAAGACAAATTCAGAAATGGGTAAAATCGAAAGCTAAGTGCCCCAAACATCGCAGCCTGAGCTTCTCTGTACAAACTCTTTTGAGACCATTTTGAGTTCAACATGTGTTTAGGGGATTCAGAATACTTTGTTGATGCCCCAAGACGTAGCATACCTCTTCACCGTCAATTCAAGTATAGCAAGACTACCATATGCCCCACCTTTGAACAAGATTTGAGCTGCCTTTTTCAGGTTTTCAACTCAAAACCCCTTTGGTCTCAAGATGCCCTTTACGGGTTTTCACCTTGACCTCTCCATTTTCTTTTTCTTTCTTTCTCTTTTTTTTTTTTTTTTTGAATGAATGAATGAATGAAGGTCACAAAGCGCCCTTGGCGGGTTTTCACCTTGGCCTCTCTTTTTCAAGTATTTCTGGACTGAATCCGAATTTAAGATTGGATCAGTGTTCTTCCGGGGAAAGCCTCATTTACCTCATAAAGTTCTTAAGCATCCATTCTCCTTTGAAATCCTTTCATATGGAAAGAATCTTCTGCAATACCAAGTTCCTACTATGAAATTCCTTTGGGTGAACCATTTCTGCCATAACTCAAAGATCATACACGCTTTGTCTTTCAAACCCTTTCTCTGCACTCAAGTTTATTGAAGACATTTTACTTCATCCAGATCTTGATTCAATCAAAGCTTAGAGAAAAGGAATCTTAATGTCCATGGATAGAACCCATTTAATGTCCCAAAGTGAAGGTCTTGGTCAACTTTAATAAGCATAAAGAGTAAAAGGTAGCTTCTTATGCCAATATTTACAAGTCTCTGTCACCTTCTATAACTTTTCTCGATTTTTGTATTTTTCTTTTGCAAATTTTTATTGCATTGTGATATGACATTGTACCATTATGCATTAAAACATGATTCTTTCTGGCATTTGATCTCTCTTTTTGTTTTTTTTTGTTTTTTTGTTTTTTGTTTTTTCTTTTCATGACTGTCGACTTTATAATGTTAGGATATGAAGCTATATTCACCTTCTTAGTGAAGCAATTGACAGCTACGACGATGATGTCGACTAGAAGCTTTTGACGAGCTCATCCCAGAACATCTATGCCCCACGTATTGAAAAGTTTGTGAAGAGATGAAAGAAGCACGTGAGTCTTGACTTCATAACTGATGCCATTCCCTTCCATGGTGGACCAACATTATCCGATCCTCCTTTATGAGCCTGGCTATTGCAGAACCACTATCATGTGTTCCTTAGACACCCTTATGGACCTCTTTCAAGATGTTCCTAAGTGCGTTTTAATATGATCGCATTTAAAACATCCTTGAATTCATGGAAATAACTCAATAGTCTTGCCTTATTTCTGCGGTGGGCTAGGTTTCGATCTTCATCTCTTTCCTAAGCTCACAATATCACCACCCTTTGTAAGTTAGGGTCTGTTTTTTCTCATTCTGTCATCCTTCACGAATAGTAAGATAGACACAATCTCTCATCATCTTCGAAGTCCAGAGAGATCCTCTAGACACATATCTTGCTCTAAAGGGAATTAGTGACAATGTCGCTCATGACATTGATATTTGGGGACTCTTTGTGGGTGCGAAGGCAAATTCCAGAGAATAAATGATTCTAAGGATGATTATTCGTATAGGATGATCATGAATGTAAAATAAAAGAATAAAAATCCAAATAATAAAAGAATCTATAAATAGAAGAAAATTTACTCAAAAAGATGCATTTCATTAAAATAAAAGTCTTGGATCAAACCTATTTCTCAAAAAGAAGACTTATCACCTCTAGGTCTTAAGGCGATAAGTATGTTTTGAATATTACTCTAGATTAGCTTTAAAAGTACACGGATCTCTTCCATCGTCCCATTGTTCAAAACACTCCCAAGTATGTGAAATTCAAAGGTTGGTGAAATCGAGGTCGTGGTTGAGTTGGGTACAATTAAAAGCATAGTGGCTTCTTATTCCCACCACATGGGTTTCTGGCTCCTTTTCTTCATGGGTGCTGCCCTTTTGAGCTCTCGGGACCTTCCATCCTTCCATTTTTTATGGCACTCTCTATAAGTTCCCGATATCACAATGTTCGCAAAGTCTTTCGTAGCACTTCCTACCAACTTATCGTAAAATGGCGCTTTTAAAGTGTTGATGAAAAGAATTGCTATTTCAGCTTTGGTTAAAGGGGTTCTACTTGTGCCGAGATGTCCCTCCATCTCTGCGTGCATCGCCTAAAAGTTTCACGGCTTCTTTTCCATCATCTACTGTGGTCAACCGATCAGCACCATGTCGATACATGCTTGTACTGCTTCACAAAACGCTGATGCTAAGTCTTTCCATGATTGGATCTTTTCTCTACTAAGTTGATTATACCATCGAAGAAGTCAGATCCGACTAAGTCGCCTTGGAAACAAAGGCATTAGCAACTTATCTTTATTCACGTGACTCGTCATTTTTCGACAAAACATGACAAGATGCATTCTCGGACATCCCGTTCCGTCGTATTTTTCAAAATCTGGTGCTTTAAACTTCGGAGGTAGAACCAGATCGGGCACTAGACTGAGCTCCTTGGCACTTAATGCAGAGAAGACTTTAGTGCCTTCGATTGCCTTGAGCCTTTCTTCCAAACTCCTATACTTGTCCCAAACATCATGATCGTCTAATTTCAACTTGGCTATCTCTATTGGGTCAATCAAATCTGGAATATTGGGATCAACAGGATTAACTCCGGGGTTTGATACAAATATACCTTGCCGTGGATAAGTATGTGGTATAGGTCGTTGCTCCAGGCCTTCAGGTTCCCTTTGAGGACATCCTTTTTGTGTTACATGAACGTGAGATGGGGCGAATCTTGGAGGATAAAACGGATCCTGACCATGATTAACTCTCGAATGAGGTTCTATAACGTCAGAACTCTGCATAAGTCCCTTCCCTTTAACTAAGGCTGACATCATCTCTATCATTTTGGCCATTTGATCCCTTTGCTCGAGTGATTCCTCCTGAGATCTTACCATCAGATCTCTCGTTTCCTGCTGTGATTTAGCCAACTGTTCTTGCAATTCTCTTTGGGCCCTTTCTATTCTTTCAATTCTCTCATTGAATTCGGCCTCCATAGTTCTAGCTCTTAGCCGCGTCTTATACAAATGACGTGATTCCAAACTCGTAGCGTCACAACTGTAGATCATACGGTTTCAGCCTCAGTGAATGATTAAGGGACATGTACATGCAATGAATGGATGAATGAATGAATGTCAAATGAATGACAGTCATGAATAAATATGAAAAATTTGGTGTTAATTTCAAGATAGCCCCTATTTAGGCATTTCTTTAATCAAATGAGTCTATTACACAACGTTTCGGATACTCGTGTAATTGACTCATCCATCAGAAACCCATTTTTGGCAACCAATCTCTAATCAACACCTTCCTAACAAGATGCCTATGATGCATGATGAAAAATATAAATACAGAGAAACAACCTTGGTTAACACAGCACATATGAATAGAGAGAAAACTGTGAAAAATCTAACAAATTAAGCTACTTGGTCCAATGGACTCGATTCCCTTGCATAGAAAGCGCAAATGTAAAAGAAACAGAAGGTAAGATGTGTTTTTCCCGTGTACTTATTTCGGTGACTAGTAAATGGACAAAGGTCGGGCATGGCTCTAGTCGGATGGCTCATATGGTTCATTACATGCGGTTTTGGTTCTAGATAGGTACTCTCGGTGCCCGTACTATCATCTCGCTAAGATTAGTACGAAGACTCGATCATAGCCTATCACAAGCTCACGAGTACAATTCGAGGATTACATTTACTTATGCCTATGCGGAGGACAAGTTAACTCACGAAAGCATAAGTCATATGTAACCCGAAAGTATTCACTAGCTTTGTGCGGAGGGACGAGTTAACTCACGAAGCGTAGCGTTTACTTTCACTTAAACGGACAGAGCTTGGGTTTAGAGCTCATGTTATGCAAAATGCAAGTGCACTGCGGTGTGGGGGAAAATCACAAACCTTTACGTTTTATTTGAAGAAACTAAACTAGAATTAAAATCATAAAAACGAAAAACAAACAAATAACAAGTTAGAAGAAATATTTACAACACGATACAAATGCATGAATTTTTGAAAACGAGATTTTTGGATCACGACCAAATATTTATTTTGAACAAGGAAGTTTGAAAATTTTGACAAAACATGTTTAATTCGACTCGACTCATGCAAGGCTATGTCCCAGTGTGAGTCGCTGACTCTCCTTTGCGACGTAAAAATTTACTTCTCGTCGCTAAATTGTATGATTTATTAGAAAATTGAAATTGAAATTTGGTTTTAAAATAAACCGAGTCGCCACCGATCTTTTTTCTAGGTGTGATCGGACACCTATTAGATCTTTCTTTAAAAACAAATAAAAGGCTAGGTTTACGTTAAAATCCGTGAGAAAAATTAGGGTTCGGAGTCGGTTCGTGCGCATGCGAGGAAGGTATTAGCACCCTCGCGACGCCCAAAATTGGTATCTTATAAACACGTGATGTCTTAATTTTCAAAAATACGAGTTCAATATAAAATTTAGTCGTGATCCAATTAAAGGAAATGAGAAGTTGCAAGTTTTTTGTTTTTTAGAAGGACGTCCCGTTTTTTAACACGAGCCGATTAATTTCACCCAACATAGCGATGAAATCGATGACTTAATGTTAAAATCGGTACATTGACTTATTCTTAAAATTAAAATGTAAAAAGTTTTTAAAATGATAGTAAAAAAAAAAATCCAAGAATATTATTGTCAAAAAATGCGAATAATGATGTGAATAATAAAATATATAAAATATAAAATATTAAAATATCAAAATATTAGAATAATAATAATTAATATTGACAAATAAAAAATAAAATAGAAATAAAAAAGATGTACATAATATATATATATATTAGAAATAATAATGATGTTTTTAAAAAAAATACTATTAATAATACTACATCAATATGTACATATATAAAAATAAATACGTGATAATATTAAAAATATGTATATAATATAGTGTTAAAAATACATACATAATATAGTTAAGATATATACATAAGATAACATGTAGCAAAAAAAATATAAATAATATAATATTAAAGATATATAAATAAAATAGTATAAAATATATATATACGTAATATAGAATTTAAAATATACCTAATGTATTAAAAGAATATATATAATATAATATTAAGAAATATAATAATAACAAAAAAAGAGGGAGAGGGTGGGTGATTTTCGGCCACAAGGCCGGCCATCGTCCGGTCGCCGGACCGCCGCCGGCGCCACCTTACATGGCAGCCGGACCTCAAAAAAAAACTTTTTCGATAAAAATGGGTAAGCTTCCTCCTTTTATTTTTACTTTCTGATAAAAGAAACAAAATAAGATTGAAAGGAAAACAATAAGTAAACAAAGAACTTAAAATGAGAATAGACAAAGAAACCTCTTTTGCTTTGATCTTTGATTAATCTCCAAAAAAAACTAGCTTCTCCAAAAACTAGCCTTCACAATAACTCTTCTCTTTGATTACTTTAAAAAGAAACCTCTCCAAAAATCTTTTACAATAACCTTCTCTCCCCAAAACTCTCCAAAAAAAAAAAATCCCCCATATACAAAATATGAGAAGGCTTATATAGCCATTTACAAAATATTTTTTTTTTATTGTTTATGTCTTCATTTGTAGGTACAAGTGGTGGTGGAGCAAGTGTGGTTAGTGGAGTAGGTAATGGAGCAAGTGTGGCTAGTGGATTTGGTGGTGGAGAAGGTGTGGCTAGTGGAGTTGGTGGTGGAAAAGGAGTGGCTAGTGGAGTTGGTGGTGGAAAAGGTGTGGCTAGTTGAGAAAAGTTTAAGTTGTGGGCTAGGTTTTTTTTTTTTTATTTTGATTTGGGCTTAGGGTTTGGTTGTAAATTGGTGTGGGTTTTAAGTTGGTATTGGGTTTGTAAAAAAATGCAAATGGATTTGGGTTTTAAAATATTGGGTTTGGGTTGGCAAAATTGGGTTTGTACAATAACATTGAAGAGAAGGGTTCTATGATAATGAAATTGATGCATTCTTGGAGAAAAATGATTTATTCGGTATTGCCAACTTTATTCAGCCCAATGTAAAGAATATTGTTTTGGAGTTTTATGTTGAAGAGCATAAACAATCTTGAAAGTGAATTGTATCACAAAATCTTCTTACAAAAAAGATAGTATTACTTTGGTCCACAACAGATTAGAAATTTGTTCAACCATCAATACGTAGTTGATATAACACTAAAAGTGTCCCATGATTTACTAGCTAATACCATCACCAACAATGTGCACCCTACTTGGCCCCAAAAGTAAGAGCTCCAAGCCTCAACGCTTGAATCTACATAAGTTGCTTTGCTTTTTTATTGTAAAAGATAATCAAATTCCTAATAGCTAAAGGAATATAGTAACTAAGTGAATGATCGTCATTTTGAGAAAGAATGTTGAAATGGATCACTTTAACATGAAAGATTGTTGAAATGTACGTCTAATTATTGACACACTTACAACTTTTATATTAAAAGTCAAATTCATTACAATTTTATTTTTGTTATATGACTAATAAGTGAATATTTCTTTCATTTTAAAATGTTACTCTAATAAATTTTAACAAAATTAATAATTAAACTTGAATTTTAAAATTCGAAAAAATAAAAAATAGAAATAAAAGTAAAAAAATAAATCTAACTGAGGAATAGTCCAAGGACCTGAAGTAGATTCTAACCATACATAATATCAAAAAAGAATAATTGAATTATATATATATATATACAAGACGAAGCGTTCCCTCCATTTTGATTGGCTATTTGAAAAGAAGTTGAAATTGCAAGAAGAGCTTCTTTCTTTTTCTAAATCTTTGAATCGAAAGAAGATGGAGGAGGAGCAACCGGCGACGATGGCTACGAGGATTACCGATTTAGACCATGACTCATTTGCTCATTGCGCTTCCTTCCTTAGCCTTCGGGACCTCTCAAGCCTCGCCATGTCCTCCAAATCTCTCAAATCATTTGCTTACTCCGACTCTATCTGGCTCGACCGCTTCAGGTTTCTTTTTTCTTTTTCTTCACAATGTTCATATAATTTGCTTGGCCGAGTTTACGGTTCTCAACTTTTATACTGAATCTTTAATTTGAGGCAACTTTTTTGTAGGCTGGACTTTCATTTTCTTTAATATGAGTAAAATTAATTGAAAAAGATGTATTGAAATTGGTAAAGGAAGTTAGAAGAAACTGTAACAAAGAAAACCAGAAACTCATGAATCTATCCAATTTTTTCTTGTTAGATGGATTTTTTAATGATTTGTTATCCTATTCAATTGAACTAGGGAGCTTTGGCCGGAAAATTTCCCCTTATCGGGAGTGAGGAAGGCCTATTTGAATCGGCGTACCGCGCTGCATCAGTTTAAATATTATGATCCTTTTGTTGCAAGCTTGTTTGCTGAAGGATATTACTCAGTCGACAATATACTTCTTGACAAGAATGATATAATCTTTTCTCAAGTATGACCCTTTAGCTTCCGTAATCATGTGTTTTAACTCTTGTGATGCATTGCATTTTTTGGCCATTGAAAAACTTACATAAGCTCATTTACTAAGGGTCCTGCGATAAAGATGGCCAAAATCGACAGCATTATGAGTGGAGGCTCATTAGTTACAATGCCTGGTCATAACTCAAGAGTTACATGCTTGAGGTGAGACAATCTGAAGTATATCCTTGTATAATTGGAATTATCTGCATTCAATCACCCGCATTGCATTTATAGTACAAATCATGTTTTTCTTTATTATAATTTGTTGACATTTTTGTAACATTTATACTTATTTACATCAGAATGTTTTTGCACACTAGGCATAAAATGGGGGTATCTCGATATACAAAAGGTTAGAGTTATGTTTAATATATGATATGATACTTATGCAGATTGTTTCCGCTTAGTGAAACTAGTTTAGCTCAAAGTGAGGCGCAAACAGAAGAGAATGTTTTGTTAACCTCTAATTGCGACGGCTCAATTCGTCTATGGTGGAAGGTACTGTGTCAAGCATTGTTTTGCCTTTCCTGTTTCGACATAGTTGTATTTGATAACCTTGCTTTTGTTTTCGTTGCATTGAGCAGGAGGGCATAGATATTATAAGGAATTCCTGTCGGTTGTTTGTTATTACCTTTTTTTTTTTTTTTTTTTTGTTGCTCAGGTTTCAAATAGAATTCTAGGCCTAAGCTTTTCTTGGCCTCCGTTAATTGTTGAAATATCCTGATTGCATGCTTTCTTTCTAGGGTGCTTGCCGACGGGTCTTTGGAGGTCGGCATGCTGCTGTTCATACCATGTCTGATAAATTATTAGGTAATGGCGACGTCAAAGTATTGGCGAGTGGTGAGCACGATGGTTCTATTTGCCTTTGGTCCCTTAGTTCTAGTGGTAGACGGTACAGACAAGCTTTAAAGGCTAAATTTTGCGGGGATCAGAAACCTGTTAAATGGATGTCAGTCATTGGGTATGAATCTTTTTCCTTTAAAGATTACTTTTTTCTCCATTTTTAAAAATTAGAAACAAACATTATGAAAGTTTTGAGGTTTATATTCTATATCTTTGATTATATTTTCTATAGTTATAATCGATAGTTGATGTTTCCAACAATTTCCAGGAACAAACCTTCAAACTTAGTGACTATGTCAGGGGATTCTAAGGTATCTTTTTCCACCTTTACTTGTTGAATATTCGTATCTTAAGGTCACTTGATTTCTACATTCCATGCTTGTACTTACTCTGAACTACTTCATCATTCTTGGACCAACAGGTGAGAGTTTGGGACACAACTAAATTATCAGATAATCGTTGCGTGGGATTGACTTCTGTGCGCCGTAAACCTGTGGACATGAAATGCCATGAAAACTTGCTCTATGTCGCAGCTGATTCTTCTGTCGTAGTACTTGATTTGAGAATAATGCAAAAAGTTAGCACTGCAGCAATATGTAAACCAAAAATATTCTCTCTCACGATTATGCCCTCAAAATCTTTAGTCTGCACTGGCGGATTGAATAAGTAAGAAAAAAAGATGAATTATTTCTTTTTTCCGAATAATATATTGGTTCATTTACTGTCTTACCTCGTTTGCTGTTATGAGCACTTGTAAACTTATATTAATGGTAAGTCGGTGTTGTTACAATGGAAAGTTTTCCATATGTTGAACACAGGTTTTAGTCGTCTGTTTTTGAAACTAACATGAGATAGAGTACACTTAATGCACAGGGCAATGCTTTGGGATATCAGGAAAGGGCAGGAGAGATGGAAACCAGAACCAGTCACTGAGTTGTATGGACGTCATCAGACTCCAGTAACACATTTACACATGGATCCGTATAAAATAATTACCGGAGGATTTGAGAGTAACATTGTTGAAACTTGGGAGACAGACACCGGCAAAAAAACAATATCCTTCTTTTGTAGTCATCCGGAGTATAGATTTAACCGTGGTTGTTCAGCCATGGCCGTAAATGCATGTAGAATTGTTGCTGCCTGTCATGTTGGACTCAGGGGATTTATTCATTTTACCGATTTCTCCGGGGCAACTCGTCCGCTTTAGAAACGGTTTTTGAGGTACATGATCATATATATAAAGAATCGTTGGCTGAAACATGATGCTGTGTATAGAGATTTAGCCGTTTTTGTACAAAAGGTCAAACAAGCCCACCTCTCTTTCAAGCTCGGCCCATTTGTTTTGGGGAAACGGAATTATGCCATAGCTATTGGGCCATAACCCATGTGATTCAGCTTCAAGTGTAGATTCCTAGAAAGTTTCAAACAAAATAGCTTTGCTCCCTCAACTACCATCATCTTCCAATAATTAGTTCACCTCATTCAACATTTTCGAAATCCATCAATGTGATGTTTACAAACCATCATTGATGGTTTTTCGTTAATATTTAAGAGTTGGTTTACAATAAGAATAATGGCTTGATAATCAAAATATATCTGAATTTGAAATAAAATACAGCTCACGTATATGGACTTAAATTAAAATAAAATAAGATTCAAATCTAAAATTATAAAATTTTTAAAATCTCAACTTGTCATTTTATGCATCGTTTACATTTTTCAAATATTATGTTCATTAGTTTCACTATCGATTAACGTTTCCTATTTCATAAATTTATATAAAAAAAATATTAATAAGAAAATTTATATCAAATTTAATGATAGTCAACCCCTTAATCCCCATAAACAGGGGTTTCAAAGACCAAAATTTTATCAATTATTACGATATAAAAATATAAAATTAAAAATTAGCAAGTGGATTCCAACTATGATCATCTGTAACTGAAACTGGTGACAGATTCTAGCCAAAGTTATGCAACAATAATAAATTAATAAACCCGACAATGTTAAATTACGGTTATGATGATTGTACGAAATTGAGAAAATAATTAAAAATGATAATAATATAAATACTAATTCTATGTAAATACATTATACATCTTGAAATCCATATAATAATACGAAAATAATTATTATTTATCAAAATAATATGGATCACAAATTATTTATCAAGAATATGTTTTGATCAGTATCTTGAATTTTTATATTTTCTAAACATAATGTAAAATCTCAATTTTTATATATATTTTTTATCAATTTGATCTTTATATTTTTAAGCTAAATTTAGCTCTCAATTTTTAAAAAATGTCATATTTTATCATTAACTAACCTTTCAAAAACATTGACTTGTTGTTTTCGTAACGAAAAATACCAACTAAAACGTTAAATTATTAAACATAGCAGCTCACATAGCAATTCACATGTGCTCATACTAATTTTTGAATTTTTACTAACTTTTTTTTAATTTTGAAATTGTTTAATATTTGAGTATTTTTATAATTTAAATTTTTTTTTTGAATTTTTATGAAGGACACATGGATTATCACATCAATATTATTAAAAAAAATAATATTTTAGTTTGTATTTTCGTTAAAAAAAATGATTCAACTCTTTTTTTAAAAGGTTGATAGTCAGATTTAGCTAAAAAAGATTTAATAGTGTAAAAAACCCTCAAACTTTTTCAAAAAAAATTAAGCCCCTAATTTTATTTTATTTTTTTGCACTTAATTCAGTACTTGGACGGCCAAAATGCATAAAAAAAAGCTTAAAATGATAAAAATAAAAATCAATAAAAGCTATAAAAATTATTAAATTTTAATAAAACAATATAAAAATATTTAAATTTTGTTAAAATTAGAAAAAAATTATAAAAATCATGAAAAATTATAAAATATATAGAAAATATAGAAAAAATTATAAAATTTTATAAAGTCATAAGAAAATTATAAAAATGTAAAGAAATATAAAATTCGTAAAAAAATTATAAAAATTAACGTACCACAAGAAATACTTTATAATTTTTCTATAATTTTTATTGATTTTTATTTTTTTATCAATTTTTGTCACATGCCACGCTATGTTGTGACATGTGATAGCTTTAACAGGAAAAAAAATGGGGCTCGTTATCTTTAACGGTTAACGGTTAAAGTTAATGGTTAAAAGGTTTTTTTATTTATTTTATAATATTTTTATATTTTTTATAAAATTTTACATTTTTTATGGTTTTTTTACAATTTATATATATATTTTCTAATTTTTTATTTTTTATTAAAATTTAATAATCTTTATAATTTTTATTAATTTTTATTTTTTTATATTTTTTGCCACGTGTCACGCTGTGATTGTGGCACAGGGTAGCTTTAACTGAAAAATTAAGGACAATTAAGTTTAATGGTCAACTGTTAAAGTTAACGGTCAAAGGATCTTTTTGAGGCATTTTGACAGTTTAAGTACCTAATTAAGTGCAAAAAAATGGGTTTAATTGCTTTTTTTGAAAAAAAATGAAAGCCTTTTTTATGCATTTTGAAAGTTTAATTACCCAATTAAATAAAAAAAAATGTAAAGGCTTTATTGCTTTTTTTGAAATCGTTTGAAGGCTTTTTACATCTTTAAGCTTAAAAAAAAAATAAGATCCAAATTAACAAAAACTGTATACATTAAAGACTAAATATTCTCTATCTTGTCAGACTGATGTTCAACCTGTCACCAGCACTAGCCACTCCTTATGTAAAATCCTTAAAACTAAAAGCAGCACCAGCCACTCCCCGATGTTCACCCACTACCGGAGGACCTCCGATGTCCACCATGCCACCAATCCACCGCCATCATTCGTCCGACACCCCCTCCCCGACGGAACCGAGATATATATTTATTTGTTTCTTTTTTTGAGTGAGTCTTTTGTTAAGATCAGTTTGTATTTTTTGATGTATTTATGTGTTTGGACAGTTTGTATTAAATCAAGACAAATCAAATGGAACTAAATTAATCATCAAAATTTGGATTAATTCCGTATAAAATTTTTAATTTATTTAATTATTACAATTAAAAAACAGAACCGAATCAAAGTATGATATGTAGAAGGAAATTGCACATGCTACCTTTGGTTTTGTCGCACTAATTATTTTTAATTTTTAAGAATAAAAGATGTTGGAGATTTGGGTTTTGAAAAGCATCCACATGGTAGCCTAAGGTCTTAATATAAATATGATTCATCATTTTATAAACTAACAAAATAATAATGTTTCAGTATTCTAAATAAAACATGATAATCTGGGACACAAAAATAAAAGGTAATTTTAAAATTCCAATTCTACAATACTAGGTAGGTGGATGTGTACTTTGCAGCAACCACTTCATTTTTGCACCATTAATTGGTCCCAGAAATTAAATAAAATATGCCTCTTTGTTTTCATTTTCCCACTAATAATTTTACAAATATTTTTTTCTCCTTATGTTTCGTATATTTAAATTATAACTTTTTCATTTCTATATTTTTAAGAATTTAGTATATATATATTTTTTTAATAATTTTTAAGTAACTTTCAAAAAGAAATTCACTTTTAACATACAAGGTTTTTATTCACCAAATTTATGTATATAGATAACATCACTGATTGAGCTGGTGTCACAAGTGAACTCGGCACTAACTCATAATTGATGACACCATTATAAACAATTGTAGTTCATTTAGTATTGTTAACCTGATGTACTAATTAGTTTCAAACCATACATTTCATTAATTATTAGATGTTATTTTTAAACACACATTTGCTTTCTAAATGCGTGATTTTCATAGACATACGCATGTGATAGAATTTCTAGTTATTTATTATATGTTTTAATTTTTAATCTCACTTTTATGTTCTAAATATATAGTTTCCACACATATACATGTATGATAGAGTTTTTAATTACATATATAGGGAAGGGAGGTGTGACACGGGACTCGACAAGAGCATTGCCAAGTGGCAAGTAGGCCCCTCCAAAAATGGCAATTTTTTTTTGTTTAGCCCCTTTAGAAATTATAAAATTTTAAATTAATACAATCATAATTTTGACTCCCAAAAATTTATAATTCAATTATGACCCTTCTAAAATAATAAGTTAATAGTTGAACCCCTCTATAAATTATAAAATTATATATTCATGCAAATATGAAATTACATTTAATTTACAAAAATGTATAATTTAATTCTCGTTTCCAAAATTTTTTTTCGCTTCACCCTTTAAACTCAAACCTTGATCTATGATGTCAACCAACAACAGCATTTACCACTCTAACTATTGCTTCAACATCAATCAATTAATTAAGCTTAATCTCATTCAATTAAGGGATACCAACTCAAAATCATAAATTTACTAAAATGATGTGACTGCTAAGTTTGCCTCTCGATAGGTTGAATATTGACCACATCATTCAACATTAGCTCATAACATTGAAGCTATTTCATGAGTTGTGTAAGATCCAATTCTCTGTTTCCTAAATTGTATGCGACCTAAAACATGCAAAGTTCGTATGCAAAGTTTTAAAGACCATCTCGATATAGGTATTGTAGACAAGCTCGACCTCATTGTCCTCTACTTTAGCAAAGTATCTCATAAGCTTAAGCATATAATCCTTTACTAGGGTTCTAGACTCTTTCTTAGAGTTTATTAAATTAGTGATAATGGAATATCGAGCTACAGTAGCTTGGCCTTCAAACATGTCTTCCAAATTATCCATGATCTCTTTGTTTCATGATAATTCTTATGTTGCCTTTGTAAAGTGGTGCTAACATTTGAAGGTATATAGCAACACGCTATATTGTTGGCCTCATTTTAGCAATTTCTTGTCCCAAGTTGAGATTTTGATGGGCAAGCCTCATCAAGCACAAATTTATGTTTCTCATAGCTTAGACCAATTTACAAGTTTATAGGCAACAAAAGTAACTTTTGAAAAATAAAAGGTTTTGGTGTCATTATGAACTAAATAAATAAAAATAACTACAAATCCATTTATATGCACAAGAAAATATCAAGCTTTCATTTAGTAAAATAAGATAACATTTTGTATGATATATATGTTACTTTACATAAAAACCTTTGTTTCCTACACAGTAACATTTACAACGATAATTCCTATATCCATTGTATTATGTCATCTTGGGACAATCATAATCAAATAGCGAGAGTATAAAATTCCATCCAATTAATATGTGAATTCATAATTCTCAAAATATCATGCATGTTAATATTTGTTTAACTTTGGTCACTAATTTAACTTAGTAAAGCTTCTTATGAAGTTACTAATTAAACCAGCCTTAAGTGTATAACCATTAACTCAATGAAAAACAGTTTATGAGCTACTTAACTCATATTGTGGCAATAGTTCATACATGTATTTGTTGTCCTATTGAGTAAATCCTACCTTGTGTATCAGAGGTGGTAAACACCTACCTTAGAGTGCAAGTAGGTGGAACGACGGAAATGTGCAAGTGTACACAATCGTATCAAGTAATAAATTGACAAGTATGTCGAGTTATTGTACCCACAAGGACTGTACAAGAAAATATTTATGAAATGTAAAAATTAAACAAATTGGTAGAGGGAAATAATTATTTTGAATAAGGTGATCTAGAAACTAATAATTAACTAAGTGATCAATTAAAGTTAAACTATAATTCCAATGCACAGTTTCTAAAAAAGGTTTTAATCAATATGACATAAGTGTGTTAGAAACTTAGAATTATTAAAACTATGTTCATGTTATTACGAATAATTTCACAGCAACTTGGTCTTTTGCTAACTAATGCACATACATACCTATTGAATTAATCAAATAAACATATTCCTATCTTGAATTAGTTAATCAATTCATAAGCAAATATAAGACAGAGTGAATTAAACATATTTCTACATTGAACAATTTAATCACAACAATCTTACAAGTTATGCAACACAAGAATATTATTTAATATGATCGCTAATTTAACCCTCGTTTAACTTAGAAGATTAAACATGCACTAATTAGATATTGTATCCATTAATTACAATTTCAATCCGATTATTAATTAATTCATTTATCACTTTACAATTAAAATGCAAGCATAACATAGGCATGATTTTATCTAATTGGACAAATTACCAAGGCCTATAACAACACAAACAAGTTTTTAATAATTTAAGTGGACAAAATACAATTAATCTAACACGAACAAGATTTAAGTCATTTTAATTAAAATAGAAGCATCAAAATAACAAACATTCATGTTTCTGATCACAAAATAAATTTAAAATATAAAGAGAAGAGAACTAAAGGCAAATTCTAGCGATTCTTCGAAGCCAGTCTAGCGTGCTCCTCTTCCTTTTTGACTTGTTTTGTCGATCAACGACCTTAAAGAATGCTTGATTGCTACTGCTCCAAGAGACATGCTAGCTCTTTCTCAAGAGGGGAAATTAGTGAAAAGAAGGGGGGAAGAAAAGAGAGTGAAAGAGAGAAGTGAAAGAAAATATGAGTAAATGATGTGTGTTGTGTAAAATGAGGTAGAGAAGGAGGCTATATATACTTGAAACTGGTAGCTCAAGTTAGCTAAAAATATCATGAAATCCCCATTCATATGGTGGGCCATGCTAAGTGGAATGAGTAGTTGAATAAGTTTGCTATTTTTACCTTAGGTTTGAATGAAAAATCTAGAAATATGAGAGGTTGGAATGACAATTGGGAAGAGTTTAGGGGTTATTTTGTAAGTCTTGAAATCAAATTAAATTAGCTGATTTGGTCAGCACATTGGGACAATTTGGGCTGCTCTTTTGGGCTTGTCCATCCTCCCTCTTTATTTACTCAATTCAGGTCCTTTTTCTCCATTTCAGGCTGTCCACTTTTTCCAGTAAAAATTTAATCGGATCAACTGATTCAATAAAGTCCAATAGCATAAATTTAAGTCCTCCATGGCTGTTAATTCATCAAATTCTAATCCAACGATGCCTCGACAATTAATTCTTTCAAGGTGACTATCAAATTGATTTTCCACATTTTGTGCAAACTGTCAAAAATAACCCAAATCATGCAAAATTATTATAAAAATAACTAAAATTCAAAATGTTTTATAAATTAAGTTCAAATGAATTATTTTATAATAAAGTATAAAATTCAACAGAAATTACTTAGAAACTGCATGCATTAGTGCTGAAAAAGTCTATATATTTTAGTGTTTCTAGTAAGGTAAAAACAATTTGAGGTGTTACCTTGCTTTCATATAGTGACCTTTAATGGAGGTTGTGGATATTATTTAGGGACTCTTTGCCACTCAATATTTTAAAAAACTATTTAAGGTTTTGGTGCTACCTTAAGTTAACTATTTGCTCCAATTGAAAATGCAATGAAGGTGCTATACTGAAATGACCACCACAGTTTAGCATTGCAAAAAACTGTGGAAATAAAACAGAAATAACATTAAGGTTTGTTTACGTAGTTTGGTTTCTCTACGTCGCAGAGCCTAGCTCAGTGAGTAATTTCACTATCTTTATTCCATAATATAATAAGTGATTCACATTCTATCACTCCCTAAGTATATAAATCTCACCTTTGTTCCTAAAGACTAGAACACTTACCTCTAAATCTTCCCCTTGAGAACTTGGAAAGTAAACATTCAATAATGGTTACAAAAATAATTTACACTCCCACAAACTAGTTTATTAATAAAAAAATTTGAATTCACTCAATTAGCTCTTATTACATAACCTGAACAGGCCTTAAAACATAAATAAATTTCAGCTAACTAATATGAAATTTATGTGGATACAAAGTAACTCCTAGAAAATAACTATTACATCAATAACAATCAACGTACAGTGAGTCGAAGATATGCTTTACCAAATCAACAATACTATGTTGTTCAAATCTCCACATTCCAAGGATTTTATTGATTCACACAAATCCAATCCAATCTTCAAATGCCAAGGATTGGTTTCCATAGATGGACCAAAAAGACCCACGAATACTTACTCACCTTATACCGTCTAGATGACTGCCCAGTGACCAACCACTCACGTGCTTTATACCATTTATGTAAGGGACCATCCATCCTTAATCACCGATTAGACCCTCTGCGAGGCCACTCGCCACTAACGGGTGTGTTCTCCTCAAGAGGAGACCACTCGGGAACCATGACTTACTTATAAATACTACCACAACACAACATAGAGGGGGTGCTCTCCATTCCTCCCAACAAATCCTAAGATGTCAAGCATCATCCTTTCCCCTCCATTCTCTTCTCCACTCTCTTGCATTTCCAGCTCTCACCCTGGCATAGGTGAACCGACTTTCCTCTATATCTTCTCCATTTTTTCCACCTTCATTCATACTTTGTATCAACACTTTTGATGTACATTGTGTACTTACATTAATCATGAGTAAGTGAAAAACTGTGTTTGTATGACTTTATACTTTTATATATTGAAAACCTATGACCCTCAAAATAGTAAGCAAAATGTTCGTATGATATGTATCTAATTTATATGATTAGAAAAAAAATTAAAAAATATGGTTTAATTGATGTAGTGAAATTTGAAAAATAAATAAATTTGGTCTTTTTTTGTAACATCCTGGATTTCGAGGTTAAAAGTTTTGAGTTCTGTAATTAGGGTCAGTGCGTAGTTCGACCAATTATATATGTTTCCACATTTTAGCGTCAGAATGGGCCTGCTAGTCTGGTGGTGGGTTGTGTGATAGTTTAGTTTAGGGTCCCGAGTTCGAGTCCATAGGTGCATTTTGAGGGAATTATTTTGGTTAAGCTTTGTTTTGTTTTAAAAGGTTAGATATTTATGTTTATTTGTTTTATTTTTATTTTTCGGAGGAAACAAAAAGTTTTTGCATGATGGTTTTCCTAAGTTCTCTGCACATTCTTTTTTTCTTCGATCTCTCTCTTCTTTCACGAATTTCCTTTTTACGTCGTTGAGGTTTCATCGTCTTCAATCGTTTCGGGTTCTAAAAGGAGATACAATTGAGTGTCAAGTAGAGGGCGTTGTGGTTCACCAATTGTTTGGGGTTTTATCACGAATTAATGTGTGGGTTTGAACCTCTTTTAATTTAATTGCAAATTGTAGATTCAATTTTGTGAAATTCAGTAGTTTTGTGTGGGTGTTCGAAAACCCTTCCTTTTCGTTATCAGATTTTTGATTTGTTTCTGTAAAATTCGATGTTGTGTGTGTGATTTTGAAATCAACCAATTAAAAGGTCGAATATTGTGGAATAGCTTAAAATTATGTGTGTGTGTGTGTTTTTTTTAATATATTTCTGAGTTATTGAAGGCAGGGGATCGTTTCGGCATTAAAGGCACGTTTTGTAACCTGATCTGGTGTAGTTTCGTGACCACACGGACGTGTACCCCACATGGGTAGTTCACACGGTTGTGTGTATTTGGGAATTAGGGTTTCTAGGTAAATTTTGGTACTACATGGCTATGTAGCTGATTTGGGGATTTAGTCAATTTCCACACGGGCGTATGTTCTGGACACATGATCATGTCTGCCCTGCACTTTATTTTAGTACAATTAGACAAAGAGTTACACGGCCTATTCACACGGTCATGTCCTTGGGTCACACGGGCGTATGCCTCCTTCCACACGGGTGTGTGTCCCTCCTCATAGGTGTGTTGACTCCTATACAGCCGTGTGGCCCTGTTACGCAGATTTTTACTTTGTAGCATAACTTGATTCGTTCTTTTTCTTGTGTCGTCCAACGTTTGTTGATGCCTCCGTGTGAGTGTTAGAGACTCTAATCCAGCTTAGGGTCGTGTGATTATTTGTAAATGTAGTGTTAAACTTTCGTTTTGATCAAGCGTATTTGTAATGTGCTTTGTGAAATGAAACCTCGTCTGATGATAAGACCTGAGGAAATTTGATATTGAGCTTGTATATGTATAAGAGCATTTCTGATTCGGTACTCTGTTTCTGTATGTCTGATTCCAAATTTTGTGTGTGTGCATTTTACAATCGCATGGAATTCTGTATTTGGTCAACATACGCTTCGGTGTCTGTGTGACTGCCTGTGAGTCGTGCTCTTTAAATTTAAAAGTCGTTCTGCATATATACATGCATAATTTTGGGTTTGGTTGCGAAGAGAAGGAAGTCTGATCTGTTCTGATTTGGTAGTTTTAATTGCAACTCATCTGTACAGTAGTTTACCACACTGTACTACACATATGACAGCTCTGCTGCATATTATCATTTGAGTGGCCTAGTCCACATACGTGGTGTGTATGGTTGGATGGGCCTTTCGAGGTCCTATGTGGTGTGCATGGTTGGTTGAGCTTGATTAGCTCATATGTGGTGTAAATGGGGGACGGAGAGGTGTTTGGCTGGATGGGTGGGTTTCATATTTATGCATTCTGTCTGTCTGTTTGATTGCGAGATTAACTGTATATAGATCGATGTGTTTCCATACTGATACGTTTGATTGTTTGTGATGACTATTCGTATATCTGGTTGCCATTGAGATATTATTGATTGTGACACTTGACTATTGTGTTTTTGTCGTTTTTGAAGTCACACTCAGCTCGTGTAGCTCACCTCTAAGTTTTCCCCTTTTTAGGTACTCTCGCATGCTGGAGGTTTCGGAGTGACATGTTTTTGAACGGGCTAATAAAGCATTTTTCTTTAGTTCTGAGTTCTAAATAAATGGCTTTGAAAACGGAGGTACGAATTTTGTGTTATATGCACTTAAGCGTTATTTGTACTGGGTATTTTGTAATTTTGGGACTTTATTTTCTAAGTGTTTTTGTGTAACTTAAGTACTATTTTGTATTCCATTTTATTAAACTAGAAATGTTCCAGATCAATTTGGTGATCAATGTAACCTCTAGGATTCGGTCTAAACTTCTAGGTCGAGTTTTAGGGCTTTACATTTTTCATGATATTTAAAGCAAAAATCTTATCAAATAAGTATCTATGGGTTGTGACATTCCAATCAACATGAACTGAAGATTGATCTTTTCAAACTTTCGACTAATGATCTTTTCTGTTATTCTTAAGCTCATAATTACAGAGAGTGAGATCTTATCTAAAAATCAATCACAAGGCCAAATTGACTCAGAGGAAATGTTTGTGCAATCCTCTTGTGAAATCAGACCAATTTTAAAACTCTCTAGATCTCAAATTATAATTACTTGATGAATGCAATTATAATCATTTCCTAATCTAGAAACTGAACTTAAGAAAAATAGAATTTGTTTGGGTACAAGAAAAGCTGCTCAAAAAAATTTTCATTAAATTTCTGCAAAGTTTTCCCTTAGTATATAGACATACATAATTTTTGGCTAACTTGTAATAAATTCATAATCCAACTAGACCATAAAGGAGAGTTGGCAGCTTACTTAAGTTGAAGAAACCCTTTGTCAATCATCCGTTGCCAAGTTAGGCTGGGTGGTTGGTCGATGTCTAACCCAATATTTTTGAGAAACCTCCAAATTAATTTTAAATAAATTATTTACACAAATCAATTCTAATTTTGTTAAAATCATAATAATTTAAACCGTATTAGAATACGTGTGTAAATTTATATAATTATTTGAATAAAATTAGCTTCAATGATTACTTAATTTATTCATCAAATTGAATAATGATCCAAAGAAATTAAATTTATTTGAATTCATCTCTTACCTTATTAAGAAAATACAATTACTACAAATAGTAATCCATGCAATCTATATATCTCATTTCAATTTATCCATTAATTCTAAGCTCGTATATGCACTCCATTCAAAGTTTAAATGAACAAGTAGAGGGATCAATTGAACATAAATCAGGACTAAAATAACTTATAGTTAAGTTTGAATTTTTATCTATTAATTACAAGTTTATTTAATCATAGAGTCAAACACTAAAAATATCTTAACTAAAATTTCATTATATACAATTACAAAAAAGCTACTTATATTATCAAGCTTCAATTCAATGACATTGTCAAATATCCATGATTCTTTAAGGTTATATCTATTTACCTAATTTAATTATTATTTTTTTATTTTATAATCATTATTGTATCTACTATTATAAAAACAATCATTACTTATCGTTATAATGGTTAAATCATTTTTCCCAAACAAATAACTCATAATCTTATTTTCATTTTCATAAACCCATTTACTCTATATTAAACTTTACTTTTATTATTGTAAATGAAATCATGTTATGTATAAATTATTTACCCAATGTATCAACTTACATATCAACTTTATGGGTACTACTTGAAAATGCATAAGTGTCTTCACACGTGAGCTCTACATAAAATAAAAATAAAAATCCCACCTCTAATTAATTATAAGTGGAACTAAACCAAAAGAAAATCACGAGATTTTGGAAAATCAAACATCTCAAAAAAAAATATTTTTTTATTAATTAGTGTAAAACTCGGTGTTAAGAATATTCTATTAAATATTGGTTTCATTTCACACGAACTCCAACTCAAATTTTATAATCTTTATTCTCTACTCTAATATTATAATAATATTTTATTTTATTTTTTTATATCAAGTAAATAACTTTAATTTATCTTACAATTTGATCAACAAAATTTATATAAAATAAAAAAGAAATATGACAATCATATTAATCATGTATAATATATTATTTAAAGTAAAATTTTAATGTAAAATAAGAAATAATTTTAAGTGAAGTATTTTATGGTACGACAAGCAATGGCAACTTTCATTGATCCACATATCAACATTTTATAATATTAAAATAATAACTAAAACATATTATTTATCACAATAAATAATATTTTCATATTTCTTTAATTATATTTTATTTTGAAATCAATTCTATTAGGTATTATTTTTTCTTTTACATTAGTCTCAATTTTAGGGACTATTTGCATTACTTGCAGGTTTTTAATTTTATTTTTTTCATCTATTTTTTATTACGTTTATAAAAATTAAATTTATCATTCTAGCATCAATTATCAAGATTTTAAAATTAAATATATATTATTATGTTTTAATTTCTTAATTATATTATTTATAAATATAAAATATAATTAAATAATTTAATTAATATTCTACAAATAAAGGAATATTTTAATTTGTCTTCGAAAACGATAATAATCCGCCCCAAAAGAGTCGTGAAACTCCGCTTAGTCAAGTCTTGATTTAGGCAACCACCTTGAAAAGGTCAAAGGGCAAAAATTATGGTCAAAGTAATATGTAATTAATATAAGGGTAAATTTTACAAATAGCCATTCAAAGTATAAAATTTTTTTATTTTAGACACTTAAAATAAAAAAGATTGTCATTTAGGAACTCGCGTTACATAATTCATTTATTCTAGTCACTCCCGTTAGTTATAAACTCTAACAAAAATCTTATATGATATTTTTTGACACATGAACTAACCATTGGATGCTACATGATACAATTTGCGATATCATAAGTGTTGCATACCATTTTAAATGACTAAAATATACTTTTTCCAATACTAATTATTAATCAAAATAATAATAATTAAATAGTGGAAAAACCCAAGAAATCCAAACCACATCTTAAATTTTAACTTAGAATTTGATTTTCAAACTTGTGATGATCAGATTATTCAAGGTTTTGCTGCTACGATTACTTCAGCAACGACTTCACTTATTGTTGGATTAGACCATTTCCCATTTGGTAATTCACTAGTTCCGAGTTTGATAAAAATGTCTTCTAATTTTTTAATCTAAAAGTTAATAATGAGATCAAGGATAATTTGGTGGTAATCAACATCAGCTGTATTATTTTTTTTCTTTTCAAATTCTAAATTAAAATTTGAGGAGAAGATGAGGTTTGGATTTCAGGGTTTTTTCAGTAATTTGCTTTTTCCTTTTATTTTGGTTAATAAATAGTATTGGAAAAATTATATTTTAATCCTTTAAAGTAGTATGCAACACTTACGACATGATAAATTGTAGCATCTTATGATTAGTCTACATGTCAAAAAAAAGTTTTATAAGATTTTTGTTAGGGTTTATAACGAGAGTGACCGAAATGAACAAACTATATAAAATGGGTGTCTAAATTATAACTTTTTTTTTATTTTTAATGACTAAATTGAGAATTTTTAATAGTCGGGTAATTATTTATATAGTTTACTTATAATATAATTAATGTATTTAAGAAAGTTTTTTAGAAGGAAAGTTAGACAAATTTGTTGAATAAAATCAAGGAATATTTAGTAAAAGAAAAAGTGGTCCATGAAATATGATGAAAGTAGGGGAATAGTTTCCTTAAATTCATATCAATTTGTTATATTAAGCATTAAAAATCGATATAAAGAAACCTTAATTTGCTCCTAAACTCACTTCTTCCGAGGGGGACCTTTTATTTTCATTGCAGAACCATTTATTCTTCATATTGCAATGTTTGGTCCAAAATAGATTATCCATGTTTATGATCTAACATAATTAAATAATTTATCTTTCAATTAAAATATTATTTTATTTATGGTTAATTATGATGGTAGATATCGGCCCATATGTATCAATAGATTTTAAATTATTACCAAATAATTTAAAATTAGGTCATGTAAAAAAATTTAATGTGTTTTGATAGTTTTAATATTTTTTTTATATATTTCAAGTAATATTGAATTATATCGTTGTGTATCGATCTATATAAATTGGTACAAAATTTTTTATCTTTTGAATTAATTTTTTGTACGGGCCCAAATTTGCCCGGCCCATTATAAACCAAAATTAAAAAAAAAATAAAACCAAATAACAGTCCATTATTACAAGGTCCAAATTTAAGCCCAAATAATACAAAGCTCAATACAACCCAATACCTAAAATCTAACCCAAACCCGAGGCCCGAATACTTTATGGCCCAAAACTAACAAAACCCTGGCCACTCCTAACCCTAGGCGCTGCCCTAAGCTTCTGCAATCACCCTCACACGCTGCACGCCAGCAGGACCTTCCCCACACACCATCGTCATCCTCGCACGCCTCTGGTGCTCCTCTGACACCTACCAAAGCCTAATTAACACGCAAATGAAACAAACAAAAAAAGAAAAGGACAAAAGGCAGCAGAAAACAAAAGGAAAAAAAAAAAAGAGAAAGCTTTGTAATCCTGCTATAAAGGCCGAAGATTTCATCTGTTTTTTTTTTCGGGGGGGGGGACGCATATTAGAAATCGAAACGCACACAAGCAAATCAAAAAAAGGGTTGAAATTAAAAGGTGTTCTTGGTTCTTTTCATTTTTATTTTTTTGTCTACTGTATTTTCTTTTCTTTTTTTCTTTTTTTTTCTCTTCGGAAACCTATTCAAGTAAAAACTAAAAAGGAAGAAAAGTGGCTCACCTGAATCCCTTCGATCTCACCGTCGGAGTGATTTCTCCATCGTTGTAATCTGGTTCGACAAAGGGATAGAGAACTCTTTTTGTCCTCGTTCTTTAGTTGCTGAAAGTCTAGCCTTCGAAAAGGGCTTTAAAGACAGAGCTTAAAAGCTCGTTCTCCGCAATGCCTGCCACTGGCCACGGCGGCGGTTAAGTGAGCAGGCAATGGCCTTTTCGGCTGAAGAGAAGAGGAAGAGATAGCGGGTTTGAGAGTATTAGGTTTTTTTAAAAATATATATATAAAGGTTAAAATGGTTTTAAAATAAAAGTTTAATTTAAAAGGCATAGGGAAAACGGCACCGTTTAGAAGGGAATTCGTAGAGGCCAAAACGACACCGTTTTGAGCCTCTGACCCATTAACCCGATCCGGTTACCCAGGGGGTCCGCGTGTTCTGCTTCAAGGAAACATTTGCGCAATTGATCCCTCCCTTTTGCACGGTCATTCAATTAAGCCTTCTATGCTTTTCCTTTTTTTTTTTTAATTTGTCCCTGAAATTTGCGCGTTATAGCAATTTAGTCTATATTTGAACCCTGCGTTTTGCAATTCGGTATATTTCCAGTTCTAGTCCCTGCGCATTTGCGCGCATTGCATATTGGTCCCTTTTTATTATTTTATTCGTAAATTGTCCCTTTTGTTTTGATTTAATTCTAATTAAGTTTTTATTTTATAGTCTTTTTATTCTTGATTATTTATTTGTATATTTTAAACTACCTTGGTAATTATTTCTTTATTATTGTAAATTTGTTTTTGTAATATCATCATCACATTTTGTATATTTTATATAAATGTTTTTACACATTATCATACATATATATATACTTTATAATAAAGTTAACTTTATTCTATGTACATTATTAATGTTATGTTTGTCGAGAACATTTTAAAATCGAGTTTTGGAAAATGGAAATCGACTTAAAAACGAAAACAGGAGTCGCCACCAATCTTTTTAGGTGTGATTGGATCACCTTTAAAACATTTTGTTTTAAAATTATCAGTTTTGGTCTACGAAATAAAAGAACGGGTTCGAGAGTCGGTTACGTACGAGGAAGGATTAGCACCCTCGTAACGCCCAAAAATTGGTACCTAATCAATTATCAAATGTCTTTTAAGGTTGGAAATTTTTAAAAATTTTAAGATGCAATCCTCTTTTAAATATTTTGATTTTGAAAATTAGGGTTCACTTGTATCAAAATATTGACACTAAGTTAGCATTTTGAAAATCCCTATCTCGAAAACAACAAAACGCCATATCCAGTAAGTTAGGACACAACGCCTTGCAATTCCAAGACAGTTACTTGTATCTTGAAAACCTTTAAAAACTTAGAAGGGTGCTTGACTATTCGAACTCAATGAGAAATGTTGCAACCCAATAAGTTAGGGCGCTACTTTTCTCGAAGCTTCCAACAACCAAGCATTGCCTTTTTATTTTTTGAAAACTTTGAAGTCTCTTTTTTAAAACCGATGCATGAAGGAACATACTAACATAACATACAAGATAACATGTTATAATAATAGGTAAATAAAGCACATTAGCATAAAATCATACATTAACCAACATATACAAACACAATATACATATTTAAGAAGAATACGTAAAAACCTATAATCATTTAATTCAATTTATATTTAAACATATTAATGATGCATGATATACAATTTTGAACTTATATATAAAAAATATGCATTTGAAAATAAATTATAAAGGTCTAGGATATTAAATAACATATAAAATACATATCATAGCAATAATACAATATTTCTAAAGTAAAAGCAAATATTGTGTGATAATAAAACATAAGCTTTTTTAAATATGTGTATAATATAAACAATTGATAAATAGAATGAGCATATAAAAGAATGTGATATTTAATAAGAGATTTAAAATATGATATATAATAAAAATATTTACAAGAAAAATAATTATATAAAAATATAAAATTTATTGGTTTAGAAAAACAATGTATAAAATATCAAATATGTAAAAGGATTTATATTTATAAATATATAATATGTATAAATATAAGTTTAGAATAATATGAAATAAGTAATTAATGGTGAAATATATGTATTATACAGATTATAATATTATAATATCCTCAAAATGTGTAATAATAGAATATAAGTAAAGTAATTATTAACATATAAATAAAAATAAGTATATAATACAAGTTAAAACTTTTAACGATAATAAAAGAATAATAGTATAAGAAATGACATAATAATATAAAATAATTACAATATATAATATGAAAGTATCTATGTAAAAAAAATAATACATAATATATATATAAATATATAATACAAGTAAAAACATTATAATAATATATAAGTAATAATGTAAAAGAATAATAATTTGTGAAAAACAATATGCAATAGATAATAATATAAATAATATATAATAAAAAAATTGTAATATATAAAAATAAGGTTTTTTTTTAAAAAATAAAACAAATAACAATATAAAAAAATTATATATATATATAATAATAGAAATAAATATAGGGTTAGATTGGAAGTTCAATAAAATTACAGGGGTTAATTTTTAAAAAAATAAAGCTGAATTAAGGTCCTAATTAAAACACGCGTAAAACAAAAGGGACTCATGGGGCAAAACGCCCTATTCCCAAAACGACAGCGTTTTAATTCTGGACTTAAAATAACTATTGCAGGGACTAAATCAAAACTGAAAAAAATATTAGGGCTAAATCATAAATAAAATAAAACAGAATTGTAAATACAAAAAAGGTGAAGGACCAATTGGGTAATTAACCCAATCTTTAAAAACACATGGATCCTTCCCAGGTAATCAGGTCAACGCGCGGATCTTTAGTCTTGATACGACGTCGTTTTAAGCTGATTGAATTAAGCTAAAACGGCGACGTTCTGTTAAGGCTATATAAGCCAAACTTTTGTTTTAAATTCATTTTTACACCCGGCTCTAAAAAAAAAAAGAGGGTGAAATCCTCTGAATGAGGATCTGGGGCCGACACCGGAGCTCCGTCGAGCCTCCGTTCTCAGGCGTTCACGCACTCACTCGCCACCGTGAACGTCGCCATGCGTAGCGGTCGTAAACTGGGAAATTTCCCATTTCAGCGCAGATCAGAAAAGGTTCGTCTCCCTTTTCCCTTTTCGTTCACAATATATATGTGCATGTGTTTAAAAGAAATTTTTACCTTTGTATATTCAATCGATTGTGGTGCTTGCTGTATGTATGCACAAGAAATAACTCTTTTGCTGAATCTCTATATTTTATTGATTCTTTGTGCCTATTTTTTTAGAGCGTAAATCCGCCCTCCTTACATCGTATTTTACATCCATTTATACTGTTTACAAATAAATCTAAAAAAACAAAACCCCGATTCTGATTTTTGGTTTGCTTGCTTCTTTCCTTTTCTTGCAGGTTAATGGCGTAATCTTCGGCGGTGGGTCATAATCCATGCGTCAATTGCGGCGTGGCATGGGAACTGGAACCACGGCACTGATGGTGGCCATTGGAACCGCGTGATTCGAAAAGGCACGTCTTTCGAGATGATTTGCGGCGCGAGGAGAGAGCTAGGGTTTCTAACCCTAGCCGAATGCTTCTAAATTTTGGGCCCTGTTGGGTTGCTGCTTACTGGGTTTGGGCAGGCCTAGGATTGGGTTTATGCTAACGGGGTAATGAGTTTGATGAGTTTGGGCTGTTTGGATTTGGGCTTCAGGTTTATTTGGGGTTTTGGGTAGTAATGGGTATGTTTAGGTGGGTTAATAGTTTTTAATATTTGTAAAAGGACTATTAAAAACTTTTATTTTTAATATTTTGGACTATGCCTTGGCTTCCAATGGGCCGGGCAAAATTGAGGTATTACAATGTTATTTCATACATGTTTTTGAATCTATTCATACATTTTAATATATATTTTTGTTATTTTAATACGTTTCGTATGCATGTTTTACATATTATTTAAATTATTATTATACATATACATATATATTGGCACATATGTTTGGTTTATATACATCATTAAATCCATGTTATTTTATACATATAGTTTTCTTTGTATATATAAGTATGTTCTTAAATCTATTATATATATAATTTATAATAAAATTAATTTAATCTCAAATGCATTATTAATTTCATGCCATCTTTGCCAATAATTATTCTTAAATCAATTTATATGTATATATGTTTTGTAAACTTATTATGTGTATTTCCTAGGATTATATTTTATTATTATGTCTTCTTGCTATTCTTTTATTCAAATTTTCCTTTATTGAATGTATTTTAATAAATGTTTTTAACATTTCATAATTCAAAAAATATTCATTCTATAATACATATTTTAATGATTGCATGCATTTCTTTAGTTTGTTTTTTTACAAATAGTTTCTAATTTATCAATTCATCAATGCATATATTATGTTCATCATTATTTTAAATTTGTCTTATGCCATAGTCTTTTTTAAATTATTATTTTGTTTTGGATGTTTTGCATCGATTGTAATGTATTAGGCTATGTATTTTATTGTGGCATATTGTTTGCGTTTTTGTATTATTATATCGATTATTCGCCATATATTATTGAAATTGGGTTATATATTTTTTAGGTTAGTTATATTTAATTGTTTATTTTGTTAGCTGACTAAATAAGGCTATTTTATCCTCATTCATCAAGTAATGTATCTTATTTGTGTATATTATCCATGATCATTGTTTTTTCCTTTCGATTTATGAAATTTTGCTCTATAACTTCCAACTCTTTACAAATAATTATTCTATTTTATTTCAGGTCAAATTAATGCGTTTTAAGTCCTTTTTACAATTATTCATTTGAAAATTCCTTAAAACGAAGGCAATGTTTGATGTTTGGAAATTCGGGAAATCGTGCCCTATGGTATTGGGTTTCGATTTCCTGTTTGTTCAAAATAATCGAATATTCCTTTAGAATTTCACTCGTGTTTTCTAAATCCTAAAACAATGCAATGTTTGATATTTGGAAATTCAGGGAATCGTGCCCTATCGTGCTGGGTTTCAATTTCCCGTTCGTCCAAAATAGTCGAATATTTCTTTAGAATTTCACTCGTGTTTTCTAAATTCTAATATAAGGCAATGTTCAATGTTTAGAAATTCGGGGGATCGTACCCTACCGTGTTGGGTTTCATTTTTTCGTTAGACTAAATAATTGGGCATCCTTTTGTAGTTTCAACATAAAAACTTTTGGAAGTAAAAAATTCATCGTGTTCTCAAGGGAATAAAGGATCGTGTCCTATCGTGTTAGATATGATGCTGCATTCCTTTGAAACAAGAGAAATTTGACGACCAACTTGAGCTATTTAAATATTTTCAAAGGAACCATATTTCAAAAATAGCTTCAAATCTCAGACATAAGGACAATACTTAATCAAATTGGTACCAATTTTGGGCGTAGTGAGGGTGCTAATCCTTCCTCATACGTAACCGGCTCCCGAACCCATTTTCTCAAATTTACGTAGGCCAAAATTGATTTAAATGGAATAAAATATTTTATTAGGTGATCCGATCACACCTAAATAAAAAAGATTGATGGCGACTCCACATTTTGTTTTCAAAAAGTCGATCCCTTTTTTTTTTTAATCCAAAAATGGTTTCGACACTTTTAATATCTTTATCTTAATATTTTTTTTCTATAAAAGAAAAAAAAGAATATGTAACACCCCAAACCCGGCCTAGATATTATGGCCGAATCCGGAGGTGCCACAAAGAAGGGTTTTGAAAACTGAGTCGCTTCGATAAAAGTATCAACCAAGTTTTTAAAACCCATATTTTAAAGTTATTACTGGAAACATTATTCAATTGTTTCATTTTCCAAAACATAATTTTTAGCGGAAGTTTAATAAAACCGATATATTTTGGAAATTCAGTTCGTATTTTCAGAAAAAACTTTGTCTGCATGAAACCGTTGTTTTCATAAAGCGTTTTGTCAAACCATGCAAATTAACAGGAAAATGAAACCAAAGCCAAGTTAAAAACCAAACAGTCCAGAGAGACCCAGAAATCGCAATCTCTCAATAAACTCCAACCATCCCATCACACCATGTGGGGTTAAAAACATCCACTCAATCCTACACACCACATTGTGCCATTACGACACATATCAGATAATATGCAACTAAGCTACCAGAATATAGGCGAAGGTCGTCATACAGAACACTTCTTCCACATATACAAAAACCCACCCCAGTCGCAGATGCAAAAATATCATGCTTATATACATATGTCATTTATATATATATACTTAATAGAATTATCAGACAAGCATAACAGTGTTTTACTCAAAGTAGAGTATCAAAATAGCAGATCTCATAGCCATAGGGTTTGGTTAGCCCTTTCTGACCCTACAATAGGCCCACAGTCGATCGAAACGACCTGTACGATCTTAAGGAAAATTTCAAATTTATGGGCCCACACGCCCAACTTGGCCTAGCCCGTGTGGCCCAGACGACCACACTCACAACACCACACGACTGTGTCTTGCGCACGACCATGCTCTCGTCAAACACACAGTCGTGTATCGCACACGACCAACCACACGGCCAGGCACACGCCAGTGTGGCATTGACAATGTAGTTTTTTGGCTTTCACCGAAGCTCAATTTTCTACGTTTTAGGTACACACCTATTTCGATTTTGAGAACACACCCGAGACCACCAGAACCTAAAATCAACAAACCAACTCCCAAAATCAATCATAATTCATTATTAAATCGAAACCACGAAACTGATAATAGTCCAATTCGAGCGTTCAACACTTACCCCAACGCCCCGAACGATTCTAACTAAGATTTCGCAAGAGGAGAGCCTCGTTCTTCATGATTCTCTGTTGCCGAAAACACAAATTCAATACTAATAAAAAAGACAACATCATTCAAAATGACTTTAAAGAAAAACTCCCTACTCGAGCAAAATGAATGTCAGAATTTGGAAGAGAAACCGAAATTTTGAAAAAGAAAATAATAAAAATATAATAATAAGAAAAATAAAAGGTATGATAACACATCTCTTATTTGTCTCCCACTAACCTACTAACCTACAACCATCTCAGAAACCCAACTCCACCGAAACACTAACTTACAACCGAGCCAAAAATAACATCCACGCTCATGCAAGGATTCAAACACAAAACCTCCAACACATCAATCCCTTACCACTCGAACCAGTAGGCTCATTCTAATATGGATTAATAGACAGTTTTATATAAGCCCACTCAACAAGGGTAAGGCTTGGATCTAAAATAACAAAGTTTTGCCAAAAGTGGGACTTGAACCTAAAACCTCTCACACATACCCAGAACACTTAGCCACTGAAGCAGATACATATTTATGTCAAATACTTATAGGAACTGAAATAAATTATTCAGGGCAGTACAGAATAAAGGCTACTACTTAATTATTCTTGTGTAGGTGAGTCCCATTTTGTCAGCATGTAGAGTTGACTTAGCTTCTTCTGGAGGTTCATTGAAAAAATGATATTCAGGCTCCCTTGATTTTGCACCATTAGACAATGCATCGTCTACGTCATTTGCCTTTCGATAAACATGTTCTAGACGAACAATCCATCCTCTTTATAGCATTTTACATATGCTCTAGACTAATTTAATCATTTTAAAATTTCTATTTGCATAAATATGTTTCTACCTAAATGATCGAGATGTTAAAAGAATCATAGAGGCCATTGTACTATGAGTTAGATTGCATTTTACCCCATTTACTCAAATAGTGAGTAAATTAGTTTTTGTACATTAGATTAAAGAGTAAATTGGTCATTTTTGTTAAAATTTTCATCCATTTATATTGTTAAAGGGGTGACTAATAGAATAACCAAACAATTACATGTGATGTGCCATGTGTACCTCATACTAACATAAATGAACTAGTTTTAAACAGTAGATGTCGAAACCACCTTAAAAGCGGGTTTTAAAATAACGAAAAACGGGAGTTGCCACCAATCTTTTAAAGTGTGATTGGATCACTTTATAAAACATTTTGGTCTACGAAATTATGAGAAAATAGGTTCGGGAGTCGATTATGTACGAGGAAGGATTAGCACCATTGTAACGCCCAAAATTGGTACCAAATTTAATAATTTTGTCTTAATGTCAGAAATTTGAAAGAATTTAGAAATGAGATTCCCTTAAAATCGTAATGCTTTGAGTTAAAAAGAATCAAGATTCCTTCATTTTAAAAGAGTACAAGCATCACATCCAGCATGATTGGACACGATATCTTTAAACTTTCGTAACTGAAGTTATCTTGTGATTTGTAACATTTGTTTAAAAGGATATTTTAGATATTTAGACAAACGGGAAATCGCAACCCAGCATGTTAGGGCACTACTTCCCGAATTCCTAAATATCGAAATATTGCCTCACTTTAAAAAAAAAAATCTTTTTGAATTAAACAAGATATTTTGTTTTGAAAATAGTGATGTATTTTACATTTTACAAGAAATTAATCATTTAATAAACATAACTACATAATACATGCTTTATTATTTTGTGCAACTATAGTACATATAAAAAATGATAAATAGTGATATAACTAACATAATATACATTCATATACATATAAAAATGCAAATATACATATACTATCATTTCATATAAATTACAATGTAACTGATAATAAATAGAACAATATAAATTTTATCATATATGCAATAATACTTCGTGCAAATAAAAATAACGAATGATAAAAAGAAGAATCATTATTATGTTGCAATAAATAAATATGAATAGGATGCTAAAAATAGTTAACAAAGAATATATGTAATAAAAGATAAAATCAAAATACCAATTTAAAAAGAATAAGTGAGTACAAGAAAAAATCTAAAATAATATATAAGTAGAAAAACATTATAAATGTATTGTATAATTTAATAACTTAATATATCTATAAAAGTACTAATATGTCAAATAGAAACAAAAAAACATTACATACTAAATTCTAAAATGTAATTTGTAACAATAATTTACAAAATTTAATCATAATGAAATGATATAAAAAAATGATATAATATAATATTCATATATAAATAATAAAATAAGTAATATATGAAGTAAAATATGTATGAAATTTATAAGAATCATATATAATAAATAGTTAATAATGAAATAGTATAAAAATAAATAATAAAAATGATATAACATATATATTTAAATATAGTGAAATATATAAAATGTATAATTTTTTATGAAATATACATAATAATATAATAATATAAATAAAATAATTTTATTATTTTTATATAATTAACATTAAAAATAAAATACATATATATTAAAAAAATTATTTAACTAATAAAATATAGATAATACATATACCATATGAAATAATATAATAATATAACAAGTATTTTATATATAAAAATATAGTAAAATAAATAACACATCAATAAAATATATAATATATAATAAAATTTATAAAAATGTATATAGTATTATAAATAATATAAATAAAATAATATATTATATATATATAACTAATATTTATAAAAAATATATATAAGGTATTTTAAATAAATTAATTTAAATATATAAAAGGATTAAAATTAAATTTAATTAAGGGATTTAGGTTAATTACAAATAAATAAAGAAAATCAAGCAAATTGGAACACGGACTAAAGCCTAGGGACTCACTGGGCAATTTGCCCTAATCCCAAAACGACGCCGTTTCCATGAACCCAGTTTTAAAGCCACTATGATGACCAATTTGAATCATAGTTAAAGTATTAGGGTTAAATTAAAATAGAATAAATTGAAATTGAAATTATAAAAAACACGGAAGGGCCAATTGGGAAATTATCCCAATTTACAAAAACACGCGGATCCTCCCCGAGTAATCGGGTCAACACGCAGATCCTCTTCCTGATACGGTGCCATTTTAGTGCTTATTGAATTAAGCTAAACGACACCGTTTTTGTAGGGTTATATAAACCCCGATTTGGTCTTAAAATCATTTTGAGCCGGTGTTTTAAAAAAAACTTTAAGGTTCTCTCTGAAATGAGAGGGGAAAGAGAGGTCCGGCCCCGTCGAGATTCTGTTTTCGGGCATCTACGCACCCACGCGCCACCGTACCCTGTGGTCGGAGGGTTAAAAACCCTCGCTCTTTCCAGAAATATACAAGTAATCTATTCCCTTTTAATATTTCAGTAGTTTATTTGATAAAAATTGTAGCGACGTAAAAATTTTAGCTTCGGTCGCTAATTGTGGCAATTTAGTGAAAATTTGAAAACTGAAGTTTGATTTTGAAATAAAAAAGGGAGTCACCAATGATCCTTTTATAGGTGTGATCGGACACCAAATAAATTCATTTAAAGACAAAAAGAAGGCCGAGTTTAGGTCTCCGTCAAAATCCAGAGAAAAATTAGGGTTTGGGAGTCGGTTACGCGCAAGGAAGGTATTAGCACCCTCGCGACGCCCAAAATTAGTATCTTATAAACACGTGTTGTCTTGATTTCAAAAAATACGAGTTCAATGTAACATTTAATCGAAATCTGATTGAAAAGATGAGAAATTTTCAATTCTTTGGATTTTTGAGAAAGACATACTGTTTTAACACGAGTCAATTGATGTTCACCCAACATAGCGATGAAATCAGTGACTTTGTGTTAAACCGACATGTTGCCTTATGTATTGAAATTAATTAGAAAAAGATTCCAAAAGTAAGAATTTAAAATAAATAAATAATGCAAATAATGACATTACGAATAAAAATGTTAACATGGGATACTAGAACATTCGAATAACACTAACAATGACATTTGCAAAAGAAATAAAGACAAATCATGAATAAATACAAAATATACTTAGTAATAATAATAGCAGATAATATGTACATAAGATGACATGCAAAAATATAATATACGACATATATACATGACGTATGAAAATACAATGCCTGAAAGACATATATGTGCAATAATGCTAAATATATACATACTAGGTTCAAGTACACATAGTATAAATGAACATATGTAATATATATTAGGAATACTTTAAGCATGGAAAATATATTTATATATTAATAATAATAATGAAGGATGTATGTACACCAAATAATAATATATAAGTGGCAATAATGAAACTAATAAGTATAAAAATGAATAATATGACATACGGAAATAATACAAATAAAAAAAATGTATATATATATGTGTATAATAAAACATGGGTACTAATTATGTGATAAAACATAATAATATGTATATAGTATGGTATTAAAAATATAGATATAAAAATATAATACTAAAATATACATATAATATATAAGGGTATATAAGAATATATATATACATAAGTTGATGTGGAAATATATATATAATATAATATTAAAATTTAATAATACAACATTAAAAATATATGATACATATAAAGTATATTATTAAGAACACATATATATAATATATGAAGAATACACATAATACTAAAACATTTAGGTAGTGTATACACATTAAAAAAACTAGTAATAATATTATCTAGGTATATACAAATATATTAAGTATGTATATGTATTATAAATATAAATATATAACAAAACATAAACTAATAATAATAATAATAATAACAATGATAATATTGGAATATAAAAGAAACAAATATATTATTAATAAAATATTAAAATAAAGTGAATAAGTTATATATGTATATATTTATACGTACATAATAAAAATATATACTAATACATAATAATAATAACAATAACAATACTAATAATACTAATAATAAAAAATAACAAGGATATTCAATAAAAATATAAAAATAAACGAAAAAGGACTAAAATTAAATTAGAAACAAAGGTGTAAATAATTTAAAAGAAAACAAAAAGGAAGGGCCTATTTGAACACGCAAGAAAATAGTGGGGACCAAAAGCGCAATATCCCCAGTCATTAAAAACGCTGCGTATGCAGGGGGACCCGATTGAAAACGATGAAAAATTCTAGGGCCGAATTAAAAAGCATGAAAGACTTAATTGTAAAATCTCAAAAAAGCGGAAGGGCCAAATGCGCAATTTGCCCTTCCGCTCGAAAACACGCGGATCCTGACCTGGAGCGGGTCGGGTCGAGGGTGTGTTTTTGAAAATGGGTTAAGGGGTTTGGGTAACGTATTGGGTTAGTGGGTTAGTGGGTTTGGATAGTTGGGCTAAGGTTTGGGTAGGGTTAGTTGGGTAGGTTTAATTTGTAAATGGGTTTAGTTTGTATTGGGTAGGCTGATGTGTATGGTTTAATCTGTAAATGAAATTGGACCGAAATTGGCCTATAACAACTGCCCCTCTTTGCTCGTTGTCGTGTAACGGGAATGGAGCAAAGACATAATGAAAGGCCAATTTTGCCCCGTCTTGCAGAGTCTTGACTTCATTGGTGCTCTTCTTGTTCAGGTAGTCTCTTTCCAGTCCATCGCATCTTGTAGCTTTGGTTCAATCCACTGTATCTTCTGACATATGCCTTGTAGCTTCAATCTACTCATGTAACTTCAAGGATATGAGATTTGTGGCTTCGATCTGCTTCACTATAACTTCAGAAAGATAATATCTACAACTTCAATCTGCTCTTCTATCGCTTCAGCGAGATAAGGTTTTGGTCTTCTCTTCTGCCCTTTTTAGAAAGGTAAGGTCTGATATCCTCGATCAGCTTCACTGCAACTTCAGGGAATAAAAACTTGCAACTTTGTCCTGCTTCACTGCAACTTCAGGGAATCAAATCTGGTGTCTTTCATCAGCTCCAATCTTTATTCTTTACTCAGCATGTGATCTTGAGCTCAACTCATTTCTCGCAACATGAATTGACTTTTTAAATAACATAAACTAAAAAAAACAGAAATTGAAAATAGCTCAGCGCGTGAGCCCAGGCTCAACTCACCTCTCGCAATATGAGTTAATTTTTTTTTTGAAACTTAATTTGAAAAGAAGATTTTGAAAATACCTCGTCATGTGACCCGAGGTTCAACCACTTTTCGCAATATGAGTTAATTTTTGAAAAATAGAATTTGAAAATACCTCAGCGTGCCCCGAGGCTCAACTCACCTCTCGCAATATGAGTTGATTTTTGAAAAATATAAATTAAAAAAAAATAGGAATTGAAAATACCTCAGCGTGTCCTGAGGCTCAACTCACCTCTCGCAATATGAGTTGATTTTTTTGAAAAACAAAAATTAAAAGGCTCAACTCACCTCCCGCAATATGAGTTGATTTTTTTGAAAAACAGAAATTAAAAGGCTCAACTCACCTCTCGCAATATGAGTTGATTTTTTTGAAAAACAGAAATTAAAAGGCTCAACTCACTTCTCGCAATATGAGTTGATTTTTTTTAGAAAACAGAAATTAAAAGGCTCAACTCACCTCTCGCAATATGAGTTGATTTTTTTGAAAAACAGAAATTAAAAGGCTCAACTCACCTCTCGCAATATGAGTTGAATTTTTTGAAAAATATAAATTAAAGACAAAAATTGAAATTACCTCAGCGTGTCCTGAGGCTCAACTCACCTCTCACAACATGAGTTGATTTTTAAAAACAGAAATCAAAATACCAAAACCTGTTATTTGGTAAAACTCAGGTGTCTTTTCCTTTGATTCAGTACAGCTATTATCACTTCATCTTGCTCTACTGGAGTACCTGTATATGTCATGCATGATGTTATCATGATATGCACATGTTTGTCTTAAATGCCTTTATGCCTACATGATTATGCAGTGCTTTTTAAACATGTTTGTCGTATGTCCTTTTCGCCACGATTGTTGAGGATCTGCGTTCATTGCTTTGATTCTCGACTTTCTCTTCAGGCTCGTATCCGTATTCAAGCTTCACGAGTAATCGACATTTCTCAGATATCACTCTTTTGCCCCTGGTTAAACTTTGTTCTTGCTTTGAGGCTCTTGTGCTTATCAAATTTTCATCCAGGTAATGCTTAACATTTCTTTTGTTTAGAGTATGTTATTTCACTATTTATCATGTAAATAAACACATAATGAGATGTATGAAAAAGGTCAGGTAGAGGCAAAAATGATATCTCATATTTATCTATTTCAAATGTGGCAAACAAAGAAAGTTAACCAATAATAGTAAAAAAATGTCAAAAAGAAAGAAGGGATCGTATTCAACGGATACAAATGCTCTAGATATTCAACACATGAACTCTTCCACGTTCCTCAATCAAGAATCTTTTCGAGCATTGCTTCTTGCGTAGAAGATTTCAAGTTTTCAGAGATGCTTCAAATACTGTAGCCTCGCTGTTTGTCGTAATGCCTTGCCTTGTAAGCCGAGTATTTGATTCATTAGAATGCCCTTTCGGGTTTTCATCCTAATTTTTTGTGTTTAATCAAGACGCCCATTTCGGGTTTTCGCCTTGATCCCTTTTTTTTTTAGATGCCTTTTTCGGGTTTTCATATTGACTTTCTTTTTTCAAGCATAATATTTCTTTACAGCAGCTGAGTTCACTGGATTCGATAATTCCTTCCCATCCATCTCAGTAAGGATCAAAGCTCCACCTGAGAATGCCTTTTTTACAACGTATGGTCCTTCCCAATTTGGTGCCCATTTTCCTCGCAGATCTTTTTGTATTGGGAGAATTTTCCTCAGCACGAGTTCTCCTTCATGGAATTCTCTTGGCCGTAGCACTTCTTGTCATGGGCCGCGATCATTCTCTTCTGGTACATCTGCCCGTGACAAATTGCCCTTAGACGTTTTTCTTCGATGTGGTTCAACTGATCATATCGAGCTCGAACCCATTCTACTTCTTCTAACTTTGATTCCATTAAGACTCGTAGAGAGGGGATCTCAACCTCGATAGGTAGCACAGCTTTCATTCCATAGACCAGAGAGAAAGGAGTTGCTCCCGTAGATGTCTGCACAGATGTGCGATATGCATACAAAGAAAATGGTAGCTTCTCGTGCCAATCTTTATATGTCTCAGTCATTTTCCCAATGATCCTCTTAATATTTGTGTTGGCTGCTTCAACAGCCCCGTTCATTTTTGGGCGATAGGGCGAGGAGTTATGATGCTTTATTTGGAATTGCTCGTACACTTCTTTCATCATCTTGTTATTCAGATTCATGGCATTATCCGAAATGATTCTTTCAGGCAAACCATATCGGCAAATGATTTCCTTTTTCAAAAACCTGCAAACTGCAGTCTTTGTCACATTGGCAAGCGAAGCAGCTTCTATCCATTCTGTGAAGTAATCGATAACCACAAAAATGAATCGATGTCCATTTGACGCTTTTGGAGAAATTGGCCCTATAACATCCATGCCCCACATAGAAAAAGGCCACGGAAAAGTCATGACATGAAGAGGAGAAGGGGCTACATGAATTTTATCGCCATAGATTTGACATTTGTGGCATTTTCTTGCAAAATTGATGCAGTCACTTTCCATCGTCAGCCAATAATAACCGAGTCTCATGATCTTTCTGGCCATATTGAAACCATTGGCATGTGTTCCGCAAATTCCCTCATGGACCTCTTCAAGTATTTTCCTAGCTTCAACATCATCCACACATCTCAAGAGCATCTGATCCTTTCCTCTTTTGTACAGGATATCCCTATCAAGAACAAATCCCACTGCCATTCTTCTGATTGTTCTTTTGTCATTCTCATTCGCTTGTTCGGGATAACTTTGATTCTTGATATATTCTAAGATATCATGGAACCATGGCCGTCCGTCTGCTTCTTTCTCAATGCTACAACAGTGTGCAGGGACCTCGTATATGCTCATTTTGAGGGGCATTATTTCTGTTTCTCTATTTGCTTTGAATATTGAAGCCAAAGTGGCCAGGGCATCAGCTAATTGGTTTTCTTCTCGTGGGAAGTAATAAAAAGTTATTTCTTTAAATTCCTTGATCAATTCAGCCACTAAATCACTGTACTTAATCAATTTTGGGTCCCTCACTTCCCAATCTCCACGAATCTGGTAAACCACTAGGGCTGTGTCGCCGTACACATCTAAGATTTTGATGTTTCGTTCAATAGCTGCACGAAGTCCCAAGATACAGGCCTCGTATTCTGCTATGTTATTGGTACAGAAGAAGTTCAGTCTTGCAGTGAATGGATAATGATTCCCGTCTGGTGATACTAGGATTGCTCCGATTCCATGCCCTAAAGCATTCGATACACCATCAAAGCACATCTTCCATGACTTCTCTTTTGATGACTCGGATTCCATTTCTGTGATGCACATTAAGTTTTCATCTGGGAAATCGAAACTTAAAGGCTCATATTCCTCTGTCGTTCGAGTCGCTAGGAAATCAGCTATTGCACTCCCTTTTATCGACTTCTGACTTACATAGGCAATGTCATATTCCGAAAGGAGGATCTGCCATCGTGCCATTCTTTCTGATAGTGCCGGCGATTCCATCATGTATTTTATTGGGTCCAGTTTTGAAATTAGCCATGTCGTATGATACAACATATATTGTCTGAGTCTCCGAGCTACCCAAACCAAAGCGCAACAAAATTTTTCAATAGACGAATACTTTGCCTCATATTCAGTGAACTTTTTGCTGAGGTAGTAGATCGCCTTTTCTTTCTTTCCTGACTCGTCGTGTTGCCCCAGTACGCAACCCATTGAATTTTCGAACACAGTCAAATACAATATCAATGGTCTTCCCGGGGTTGGCGGTTCTAGCACTGGAGGACTAGACAAATATTGCTTTATCTTATCAAAGGCCACCTGGCATTCCTCATTCCATTCTCCCAGGTTATGTTTTCGAAGAAGCCGAAAGATTGGGTCGCATTGGTTGGTAAGTTGAGCGATAAATCGAGCGATGTAGTTTAATCTCCCTAAAAATCCTCTAACTTCCTTTTGCGTGCGTGGGGATGGTAACTCTTGGATGGCTTTTATTTTATCTGGATCAACCTCGATACCTCTTTCACTGACAATGAAGCCTAGCAACTTCCTTGAGGTAACCCCAAACGTACATTTGGCTGGATTAAGTTTTAGCTGAAACTTTCTCAGCTTTTCGAACAACTTCTTGAGATTCAATACATGCTCTTCTTCCCCTCGGGATGTAGTAATCATATCGTCGACGTAGACCTTTATTTCTTTATGCATCATGTCATGGAATAAAGTCACCATAGCCCTCTGATATGTTGCCCCAGCATTCTTTAACCCAAATGGCATCACCTTGTAGCAGAATGTTCCCCACATTGTTACGAAGGTAGTTTTCTCCATATCCTCAGGGGCCATCTTGATATGATTATACCCTGAGAATCCATCCATGAAAGAAAACAATGAATGTTTTACTGTGTTATCTACCAATGTATCAATATGTGGTAAAGAAAAATTATCTTTTGGGCTTGCTCGATTCAGATCACGGTAATCCACGCACATTCGTACTTTGCCATCTTTCTTTGGTACTGGGACTATGTTAGCCACCCATTCTGGATATTTGGAGGCTTGTAGGAAGCCAGCATCAAATTGCTTCTTGACTTCCTCTTTTATTTTCAACAACATTTTGGGTCTCATCCGTCTTAACTTTTGCTGGATGGGTTTGCATTCTGGCTTTAATGGGAGCTTATGGACCAGTAAATCTTTATCTAACCCTGGCATGTCCTGATATGACCATGCGAATACATCTTTGTACTCGCGGAGCAAAGCGATCAAATTATGCCTGGTGCTCTCAGAAATAGAAGTCCCAATCTTCACTTCTTGCTTCCTTTCTTCAGTGCCCAAATTTATTGTTTCCAAAGATTCTTCATGAGGCAAGATCTGTTTATCCTCTTGCTCCACAATTCTTAACAAGTCAGGATATGAGACATAGTCTTCAGCATTTTCTTCGGCTTCAAATTCTCCTAAACAAATAGCCTTTTCAAAATCAATTTCAAGACTCGTAACGGGCTTGTTCATGTCGTCGATATCTGAGCACCTGAAAGTTGAATGGAAAAGGAAACTATAGAAGGGCATCCAAGTATGGGAATCAACAAATGAAATGTTATGTCATAGCATAAGGCAAATGTAAGGATAGGCTATGAAATGAGAAAATGGTTATGAAATTAGTGATAATGCGAAAAAATCATGACAAAATGCATCTTCATTGATATTCATTTGAATGATAAAGAGTGAATGTTAGCTCTTACAAAAGAATTCTATTATATCCAAGGACAAAATAGAGGGTTAATGTTTGAGCATTACTCTGAAGACTTATAAACTACAAGAAGGTCCTCGGCAGTCTAATTGTTCATCATGAAACCCAGGGGACAAGGGCGTATCCTTGAGACGTCTTTACTCGCATCAGCCCCTTTGTCAATAACATTTATACTGACATTTTGAAGACCCATTTCAATTAACCACAGCATGTTTCGTGGATCATCTTGTCCAGGGTATATCATTCCCGCAGATGTAAATGTTTTTGACAAAGGAGGGTATTCTATGGGCTCCCATTCTGGTTCTCGGCCCAAAGTTCTTGCGATCCTTCTTTCCTGATATTTCTTTCACTGTTTTCTTCTTTGACGTACGTTTGGATGGAAACCTAAGCCGTACCGAGCCTTATGATGCACTGGCCTCAGAGCCCTGACTATTCCTTGCTGAAATTTTCTCAATCCTTTCCTCGCTCGGGCTACTTTCCCTACAGTCAGCTTGATACCCATTTTGGTATTTCTCGATAATTTTGGCACCGGAATTCTGTTTTCCTCAATAATAAAAGTGGCATTAACAAACTCAAAGGATCAGAAGGAACATTCTATTGCATCTTTGCTCACTTCCAAGTACGGTGCATCGGAAGAGATGGATGCGACAATGTCTTCTTCTCCCTCGACAGTGACCAAACAGCTGTCCATGATAAATTTCACCTTTTGATGGAGGGATGATGGGACCGCTCCAGCGGAATGGATCCAAGGCCTTCCCAAGAGACAATTGTATGATGGTGTAATGTCCATGACTTGAAATTCAACATCGTATATATAAGGGCCCACTTCCAGAGGGATCTCGATCTTTCCCATGACTTCACGCCTTGTCCCATCGAATGCCCTTACCGTGGAATGACAAGGCCTTAAATAGGACAGATCCATCAGAATTCTGGAAAGCGTGGCCAATAGCATAACATTTAGCGCCGACCCATTATCGATGAGCACGTTCGGTATTATGTAGCCCTTGCAGCGAGTCGTAGCATACAGCGCTTTCACCGAGCCTCTACCATTTGGCGGTATCTTATCATCACTAAAAGAAATGAAATTGTCCGCATTCAGATTATTTACCCACCTATCAAGCTTCTCAACAGATATGTTGTTGGCTACATAAGCTTGATTTAACACCTTCAATAAAGCATTCCAAAGGTGGCTCAAATTTAATGATGAGAGATAAAACGAGATTCGTCTTTGGTTCTTACTCAATTGTTCCACCACATTGTATTCACTGTGTTTGATAAATTTCAAGAACTCCTGTGCTTCCTCTTCATCCACAGGCTTTTTAGTTTCTTACACGGATGGAGTCTCTTGCTCGACTTCGGCCTCATACATCACTGCCTTTCCCTTTTGTTTCAAGTCACTATTCTTCTTTGCTGGCTCAATTTCTTTAGAATAACAACGCCCACTGCGAGTAAAATGGCCTACTTCCCCAATATCTTCAGTTGTGGCTTCAGGCTTTTCACCTTCAGGTGTGACGATGTTGACATCGTACCTCCATGGTGCTGTTTTATTGTCCTTATAAGGGAAAGGAGATGGTACTTCGATTATCACTTTTGGTTTCACTGGCTCCTTCTTTGCGTCATAATAAATTATTAATGGTCGGTCTGCGCTATACGGGAAACCTGATGATTGATTGTCAGAGGCACATATTTCTCCACTATCGACCTCTTCGCCTTTACAAAAACTCCTAATCTCCTTATTATCCATCATATTTTGCAATAATTTCCTAAACTCCTCGCAGGACTGAATGTCGTGCCCCCCAATACCATGGAGCTCGCAAAAACTGTGACCTTTTGTATTTCTTCCTTCGAATACTCCGTTAAGACGACGGAGCAACCCCTTTTCAATTAGTACCTCTCAGATTTTCTACAGAGGTGTTCTTATTTCAGAAACTCATCTTCTATTTTGTCGTTTTTCCTCCTCTCCTACTGCGCTCACATTCCCTTCGGTATGGTTTGGGAATGGATTCCCAACCGTACCGCCAGTACCATCAAATCGCAAAATGCCCGCATCGATGAGCCCTTGAACTCTCCTTTTGAAGGCAAGATAGTTTTTCGTAGAATGCCCCTGGTTCCCGGCATGGTATGCACAACTAGCGTTTGGATCGTACCATTTTGGGTATGGAGGTTTAAGGGGTGCCATGTAATGGGGAGATATTAATTGCTTCTCCAAGAGTTTCGGGTATAGTTCCCCATATGACACAGGAATAGGAGTAAATTGCGGTTTCTTGGGGTTGGGCCTTGTTGGTCTTGGTTCTTTTCTGGGTTGGCTTTGAACGGGTAAAGTGTTTTGTGGGAATGTGGCGATGGGTCTTTGATTGTTCGTGGCGTATACGGGGTAAGAAGGAGGTGGTGTTTGGTAGTAAGGGGTTTAAGGAGGGTAATAAAAATTTAGAAGTGGATAATTTTGAGGTCGGGGTTGGTTTGGATGCGGATTAGGGGCATAACGGCTTCCCATTCCCACCATGTGGGCTTCTGGCTCTTTCTTCCTTACGGGTGCTGCCTTTCTTGAACTATCAGAACCTTCCATCCTTCCACTCTTGATGGCACTCTCAATAAGTTCTCCGGATATTACGATATCCAAAAAATCCTTCGTAGCACTTTCCATCAGCTTGTCATAGAATGGTGCTCTCAGAGTATTGATGAAAAGAACCGTTATCTCAGTCTTCATCAGTGGAGGCTCCACTTGGGCCGAGATATCTCTTCATCTTTGAGCGTACTGTCTGAGGGTCTCCGTTGGTTTCTTCTCCATCATTTGCAGAGTCATTCGGTCAAGCACCATATCTGACACATACTTGTACTGCTCACAAAATGCTGACACCAAGTCTTTCCAGGATCAGATCTTTTCTCTACTAAGTTGGTTGTACCACCGAATAGCTGATCCTGTTAGACTATCTTGAAAACAATGTATGAGTAGCTTATCTTCGTTCACATAACCGGTCATCTTCCGGTAAAACATGATGAGATGTGCTTTTGGACATCTCGTCCCATCATACTTTTCAAAATCTGGTACTTTGAACTTCGGAGGCAAATTTTAATCGGGTACCAAACTGAGCTCTTTAGCGCCCAATGCAGAGAAGGCTTCAGTACCTTCTATCACTTTGAGTCTTTCTTCTAAAATCCTATACTTATTTTGAATATCATGATCATCCATTTTCAACCTGGCTATCTCTGCTGGATTGTCCAAATTTGGAACTAGTGGATCAGCAGGACTAGCCCCTGGGTTTCATACGAACATTTCTTGCCCCAAATTAGCAGGTGGTGCAGATCGTTGTTCCAGGCCTGTGGGTTCCCATTGAGCGTACCCTCTTTGTGTTGCGTGGGCGTGCGGTGGAGTAAATCCTGGAGGATGGGGCGGATCCTGATCGATGTTAACCCTTGACTGTGGTTCCACAGCGTCAGGGTTCATAGGTCCCTTTCTTTTTACTAGAGCTGACATCATTTCTATCATTTTGGCCATTTGGTCTCTTTGTTCGAGCGATTCTTCCCGAGATCTCACCATTAAGTCTCTTGTCTCTTGCTGCGACTTGGCCAACTGTTCTTGTAATTCCCTTTGAACTCTTTCTATCCTTTCAATTCTTTCATTGAATTCAGCCTCCATTGCCCTAGCTTGTCGACGCGTTCTATATGAATGACGTGATTCCAGTCTTAAAGTGTCGCAACTGCAAATTATACGGTTTTAGCCTTGGTGGATGATTATGGTGACATGTATATGCAATGAATGAATGAATGAATGCATGACAAATGAATGATAAATGAATGTTAATTGTGAATAAATATGCAAGAATTTTGGTGTTGATTTCAAGATAGCCCCATACTTAGGCATTTCATTTATCAAAAGAGTCTATTACAAAAAGTTTCGCCATTTTTCTTGATTCAAAAGTTACACTAATTTCCTAGCCACATCGCCTTGTTTCTTCACTCGCTCTAAGAACTCTGACATGTTTGATCTTTGGCTTGGAGGGAATTGGCAACTGAGAGCTTCGGCCTCATTAGATAACTGCACAACTTGCATTGCCGCATTGCGAATTTCATTAATCAAGAAATCGAGTTGTATTTCTTTTTCTTGGAGACCCTCTTTGCAAGCATGAATGTCCCTATTATACTGACTATTCTTTTCTTCCAGAGCCTCTAAGAGAGTGTCTAACTGTTGTTGCCGATCTTGCAGCATGTCTTCTAAATCCCGTATCCTCTCTCTTAGTTCTTGACGTTTAGCTTGACTAGTCATTACCTCGATAGACATAACTTCATATTCGGCATTCTTCTTCCTTAACTCCATCATCGCACGCGCAGCTTTTTCTTCCTCTTTTTTAGCTTTCCCTTTCCAGAATTCCATCCCTCTTTTGATATTGCTAATTTCTTCCTTCCATTCTGCTGACGACTTGCCCAACCCACTGTTCTTTATTGTGCCTCTTAACTTCTTATTTTCCAGATGAAGGTTCCTTAAGTCATTTCTTACGACTTCAGTTTCTTTTTGCACTTTCTCGTTTCTGGATCTTTCAATCTGAACGTCAATCTTCAGTTGGTAGTTTTCCTCTTGAAGAGCACTAAGGTCTCGAGTTATCTTGGCCTTTTCTCGTTCAAATTCTTGTCTTGCCATTTCTAACTCAGATGGCATTTCCTTTGAGAAAGGATTCTGGACGGTGTAGTTTGTCGACGAGATTTGCTGACTATTCACCCGTTGCTTCCTCCATATGTCGTAATCTTGAGTGAGGGTATCAGCATATAGAGCTAATTCCATCAGATGAATTTTCTTTCAAGACTTTGCAGTGTTTCGGACCCTTCCCATATAACCTTCACCTGCGAAAGCAAACTCGGACTGTGCTAATCTTTCGGTGACGGGTATGAATTATCATGAAGAAAACTGCCTTTGGACTATTAACGGGGCATAACCAACTCCTCCCCATAATCCAAGCAGTGGCACCCAATCTTGGTTTCCTACCTTGTATAACAGAACCAAAGGGCGTATCCATGGCGCTCTCCAGGTTACATCTTCAGCACGAAGATTCTGAAAAACTGAAATCCAATGCTGTTCGGTGACTTTCTTTGGCCATTCTTTCTCGAGATAAGCTTCTAACAGGGAGAATATTTTAGAAAACATATGGAACGGTGTGCGCTCTACTTTCAAGAAGTGGCTCAGGATCCAAACGTTGAGTAACTGCGCGTATCCGATGAAACGACCTTCTCCTTTTCTCCTACAGATGCTTAGTGATCTGAAGGTTTCGGCCAGGATAGTTGGGGCAGGGTTGATTCCTTGTTTTAACTTTTCAAAAAAATCCACTACTGCAACTTCTATGTGCCCAAGCACTTTTGGGAAAATGATCAAACCGTAAATGGCCAAAGCGAACAGATTTACCCTCTTCAACATGTCGGGGTGGTTCAGAACCAAGTCTCGCAAGGAAAACCATGGAATACAGCTGGTTTCATTCTTCTTCTTGATCTATTTTTCAGCCCATGTGTCAGCCATGTCTGTCAATCTCATTAACTTTTCTTGAAGGTCATTGGTTTGGGCTCTTTCACATATATTTTGTAAAATTACACATTATCAATACGAAGAAAAGCAGCATGTTCTTCTATAGTCGGGGTCATGTCTTCTTGATTGAAAGTGAAACATTGATAAGCTGGATCCCAGAATCTGATCATGGCTTGAATTAATCGTTCGTCAACGTTGATGGCAATTAGGTTGGCTATATCCTCGTATCTTTCAGTGAAGATTCCCCTAGTATCTGAGTCCCGCTGATTCCAGATTCGAACCAAGTCTTCCAAATTATTCTGACGAACATTCACAGTTACGTGCTCGGATAGATTAGAAACACATCCTTCCATTAAACTATCCCCTTTTTCTTTTTGCGTTTTCAAAGACCAATCCCAGACCACGGTATTTTTCTCAGTTGTTTGTATAATCAACTCTTCCATCAGAAACCCGTTTTTTGGCAACCGATCTCTAGTCAACACTTTTCTAATATGATGCCTATAATGCATGATGAAAAATAAAGCAAAGACGAACAATAACGGTTAGTAGTCAAATATAGGTAGAAAAACCATGGAAAATTTGTCAAATTACACTATCTGATCTAGTTTATTAAACCAAACCAATCCCCTTGCATACAAAGTGAAAGTACAAAAGGTAAGAGGCGTTTCTCCCGTGTACTTATTTTGGTGACTATTAAACGAGCGGAGGTTCGGCATGGCTCTAGTTAGGGGGCTCGTACGGTTCACTATATGTGTTTTTGGTTCTAAGTGGGTACTCGAATTGTTCATACTATCGTCTACTAAGACTAGTACGAAGCCTCGGTCGTAACCCATCACAGGCTCACGAGATCAATTCGAGGGGTTACATTTACTTATGCCTATGCGGAGAGACAAGTTACTCACGAAAGCATAAGTCATATGTAACCCGAAAGTATTCACTAGCCTGTACGGAGGGACGAGTTAACTCACGAAGGCGTAGCGTTTACTTTCACTTAAACGGACGGAGCCCGGGTATAGAGCTCATGTTATGCAAAGATGCACGTGCACAGTGCGTGGGGAGAGACTCACAAACATTTACGTTTTATTTTAAAAACTAAACTAAAAACTAAAACCATAAAACTTAAAGCTGAAAAACAACAAGATAAAACAAGTTAAAAAAAATTTACAACATGATGCAAATACATGACTTTTTGAAAACAAAAATTTGACGATCACGACTAAACGTTAATTTGAACAAGGAAATTTGAAAATTTTGACAACACAAGTTTAATTCCAGACACGACTCTCAAAAATAGCTTCCCCAGTGGAGTCGCCAGCTGTAGCGACGTAAAAATTTTAGCTTCGGTCGCTAATTGTGGCGATTTAGTGAAAATTTGAAAACTGAAGTTTGATTTTGAAATAAAAAAGGGAGTCACCACCGATCCTTTTATAGGTGTGATCGGACACCAAATAAATTCATTTAAAGACAAAAAGAAGGCCGAGTTTAGGTCTCCGTCAAAATCCAGAGAAAAATTAGGGTTCGGGAGTCGGTTACGCTCAAGGAAGGTATTAGCACCCTCGCGACGCCCAAAATTGGTATCTTATAAACACATGTTGTCTTGATTTTCAAAAAATACGAGTTCAATGTAACATTTAATCGAAATCTGATTGAAAAGATGAGAAATTTTCAATTCTTTGGATTTTTGAGAAGGACATACCGTTTTAACACGAGTCGATTGATGTTCACCCAACATAGCGATGAAATCAGTGACTTTGTGTTAAACCGACATGTTGCCTTATGTATTGAAATTAATTAGAAAAAGATTCCAAAAGTAAGAATTTAAAATAAATAAATAATGCAAATAATGACATTACGAATAAAAATGTTAACATGGGATACTAGAACATTCGAATAACACTAACAATGACATTTGCAAAAGAAATAAAGACAAATCATGAATAAATACAAAATATACTTAGTAATAATAATAGCAGATAATATGTACATAAGATGACATGCAAAAATATAATATACGACATATATACATGACTTATGAAAATACAATGCCTGAAAGACATAAATGTGCAATAATGCTAAATATATACATACTAGGTACAAGTACACATAGTATAAATGAACATATGTAATATATATTACGAATACTTTAAGCATGGAAAATATATTTATATATTAATAATAATAACGAAGGATGTATGTACACCAAATAATAATATATAAGTGGCAATAATGAAAATAATAAATATAAAAATGAATAATATGACATACGGAAATAATACAAATAAAAAAAATGTATATATATATATGTGTATAATAAAACATGGGTACTAATTATGTGATAAAACATAATAATATGTATATAGTATGGTATTAAAAATATAGATATAAAAATATAATACTAAAATATACATATAATATATAAGGGTATATAAGAATATATATATACATAAGTTGATGTGGAAATATATATATAATATAATATTAAAATTTAATAATACAACATTAAAAATATATGATACATATAAAGTATATTATTAAGAACACATATATATAATATATGAAGAATACACATAATACTAAAACATTTAGGTAGTGTATACACATTAAAAAAACTAGTAATAATATTATCTAGGTATATACAAATATATTAAGTATGTATATGTATTATAAATATAAATATATAACAAAACATAAACTAATAATAATAATAATAATAACAATGATAATATTGGAATATAAAAGAAACAAATATATTATTAATAAAATATTAAAATAAAGTGAATAAGTTATATATGTATATATTTATATGTACATAATAAAAATATATACTAATACATAATAATAATAACAATAATAATACTAATAATACTAATAATAAAAAATAACAAGGATATTCAATAAAAATATAAAAATAAACGAAAAAGGACTAAAATTAAATTAGAAACAAAGGTGTGGGGCCAATTTAAAAAGAAAACAAAAGGAAGGGCCTATTTGAACACGCAAGAAAACAGTGGGGACCAAAAGAGCAATATCCCCAGTCATTAAAAACGCTGCGTATGCAGGGGGACTAGATTGAAAACGATGAAAAATTCTAGGGCCAAATTAAAAAGCACGAAAGACTTAATTGTAAAATCTTAGAAAAGCGGAAGGGCCAAATGCGCAATTTGCCCTTCCGCTCGAAAACATGCGGATCCTGACTTGGAGCGGGTCGGGTCAACCTGAACCGGGGCCAACCAAAACGCACCGTTTTGGTCCCCTATAAAAGATAAGTTTTTTTTAAAATTTTCATTTGGAAGGGGAGAAAGAAAAAAAAAAAAAGGAAGAGAAGGGGAGAGGGAGAGGGAGAGGGAGCTCCGGCCAGGGGGCCGGTCACCGGTCCAGTCACCGGAGTCTCGTCGACGCCGGCGCCGGCCAATTTTAGTTTTTTTTTATATTTTATTGTTTATGGATATATATACTGATTTTTATTAAAAAGAATATGAAAAATATATGTATGTGTAATCGTATATGAGAATGAAAGAGGGAGAGAAATAGGACCTTAGCCTTTTGAGTCGATTTATTTCCCTTCAATGCTTGTTGTATTTCTTTGTTTTTGTGCTATTTTATGCTAAAAATGAGTTTCATTCTTTGTATTATTTCCTCCAAAAAGGGACCCTTTTTCTGTTTTTACATTCGGCTTTTATAGCCTATTTTTACACTTTGTTTCTATTACTTTCTGTCTCTTCATGCAGGTATTGGGGCGGTGGAGCAGAGCTGGTGGCGCCAGGGGATGGTGACCGATGCTGGTGTCAGAGGGTAGGTGGGGGGTAGGTTCGGCTAGGGTTTGTTCTTTTCTGATTTGTTTTGGGCTAGGGTTTAGTTGGGCTAGGGGTTTTGGTTAATTTTAGTTGGGTTTAGGGTGTGTTTTGAAAATGGGTTAAGGGGTTTGGGTAATGTATTGGGTTAGTGGGTTAGTGGGTTTGGATAGTTGGGCTAAGGTTTGGGTAGGGTTAGTTGGGTAGGTTTAATTTGTAAATGGGTTTAGTTTGTATTAGGTAGGCTGATGTGTATGGGTTTAATCTGTAAATGAAACTGGGCCGAAATTGGCCTATAACAAAAATGATTCGTATATTTGTTGAATAAGTAACAGAATACAAAACTTAAATCACCTTTTTAGAGAAACTGCTTGAACTTCTTTATGAATATGTGTAAGTATTTTTTTATTCTCTCCCCGAAATCGGTCCCCTGTACAGATTTGTGAAGAGGCTTTTATAGCCTTCTATGAACTGTTTACATTTAGAAAGAAATTTGTTTTCCTTTTCTGCTGTGTTTTCTTTCTCTTTTTTGCAGGCGATCGAGGAGAGTAAACCACCGGCGTTGATTCGGCCGTAGACCACGACATGATTCGAGGCCTGAAATCTCGGTTCTGATGGTGGGTAACTGGAACGACGGGACACGAACAGACACGTTGATTGTGGCGCAAAACGAGGCTGATGTCGGCCACGATCTCGAGGGAGCTTGCGGCGCAAACCCTAGCTAAGGTTTCTCAGTTGCTGAAACTCCTTAAGCCAATTGGGCTAGCTGGGCCGTATTTGTTTGTTGGGTCAAAAGAGTATTTTGGGCCTGATGTTAGTTTAGGTACGGGTGTAATGGGTTATTGGGTTGTATCAGGGGTAGGACCGGTCTGCTGGGTTTTAGGCATTTGGGCTTATCAGGCCTTAAGGCCTGTTTATTGTAGATGGACTGTTTAAATAAACATTTATATTTTTATTATTTATATTTTTGGTTTTATTTATTTAATTATGGCCCCGGGCAAAATATAGTTCATACAGTAGAAATATATAGAAATTTTTAACATAAGAACTAGTTTGCTCTTTGATCTAATGTATAAGAATTAATTTATCCATTTTTTAGTAAAGGTGCAAAATGCAATTCGATTCCTAGTATAAGGGCTTCTATGGTACTTTTTACCGATTGAGATACATTTATATATATTATTAAAAATTAAAGATATAAATATATATTATTTTAAAAAGTATAAATAAATTTAAAATTGAGCAATACTGATAGGTATTGTTGGAACTTTGACTACTTCATGTTTGAACAACAAATAGAACAATAGCTTTGGTGCGGTCAAAGCCTTTGTATTGACATATTTGACTTTTGATTTAATCTCATTAATGCAACAAATGAAGAATATTTTGTGTCAAATATCATCCTTATCCATTTGACTGACTTGGAGGATAAGGGAGGAGTTTGAAGTTTATTCTTACCCTATCCTATTAAGAATTTTGAAGCCGATGGAAAGTTGTTCTATAAAGAGATTTATTTGAATATTTTTTCAAATAATTTATGGAGGTAATTATCAACATTTAAACTAGTTATAAGAACTCATCTTTTGGTTGATGATCAACGATAAAGAAGAGCCTATGAATAGGCTGATCATTGATTTTCTTCTTGAGTATGAATAGGCTGATCATCGATTTTCTTCTTGAGCCGTAAAACACCCCTTTAGAGTTCTTTTATTGAGAAGTACTGCATGTAATGGGAGGAATTTCGGGAGAGTGATTTGTAACAACCTTTTCATTAAGGAATGTTTAGACAACATATAGTAATTGAATGAAAGTATAATTATTAGGATAGTAATTATATTTTTTTGTAATTACAAAAAATTATAATTCCTTAGATATGTTTTGTTGTTAAGTTGTAATTACATTATAATTCCCTATGTCATATTTAGTAGTACAATTTTTAATTGTACGGTTGCATAATTTATCATTTTAAAAAATATTAATTACTCTAAATATTATTAATATGATAAAAAATAATTTCTGAACAAGTTATAAAATTTAAAATCAAATTACCTATGTATTATGTTAATCTTAAAAAGTATTTGATAATACAATTAATAATTAAAATAGCAAGAAAAATAAACATCATATGCAAATTTATCCAATTTTTTTAATGCATATTTGTTGAGTTATTCTCTCTTTAATATTTAACTTATGTTCATTATCATCATATGTTGGTCCTTGGCTAAGTTCATTATCATTTGAATTTGAAATTGCGTTGTTAATATTATTAAGATCTCTTTCTTCCATATACTCTTCGAAATATGGATAATCTTAACTCCACCTATGATTTAAGCTATGAAATATGCAACATGGTAGTACAATCTAACCTTTTTTTTTTTTTTTATGTTATACTATGGTGATGTTGTTAATATAAGAAATAATTTTCTATTTACAATATGCTAATATAACCAAAGCCTTAAATGTCTCAAATTAAAGAGTTCGCAAGTTATTTACGGTGTTTGTGTCTGACATCATTTTCTCAAATGATATCATACCCCACGATATAGTGCAAGAAAACTTTTTCTATTTGCATAATTAGCATCGACCTTATAATATTTGAGTTCATGGTCTAAATAGTCTGTAACTTTAATTATAAAAACTTATATAAATTAATTTGGAGAAAGACTTATGCTACGTTGTATCCTTTTCTATAATATATAAATTAAGTAAAAAAATAAAATTTATAATATATAACCTTTATAAAAATGTTTTATAAATTGCCCAAAACTTTTATAACACTTCTTATAAATAATATAAATTCTTTCACAATTATAGTAAGTTATTATTTTTATATATGCTAAAAAGCTATAATGTTTTTTTTATTTATTTATGAATGTGTATATTATTTTTATAATATATAGCAAGGAAACATAAATAAGTTATGTTCATACTTAGCTATGATTTTTTTTTATAAATAAATATATTATAACACTTTTATAACATGCAAATTATTTTTTATAATAATATTTTTGGCAATAATTTTAGATTTTTTAAGATTTAAATAATATATTTTTTTATAATTTTATAAAATACAGAAATTATTTTTATAATATATTTTTTTTATGATTTATAATGTAAGATTTTTTTTTACCACAACCATCCCCAACATTCAAACATATTCATGCTTATAATATAATTTTGATAACTTGTATAAAAATAATTTTTTAAAATTAGATTTGATGTAATTACATTACTCCAATTCTCACTCTCCCCGAAAGAATTGGAAAGTGTAATTGGAGTGCTCCAATTACACTAAATGAGTGAGACTCACCAATTATAATAATTATCCGAACATGCCACCATTATATAATTACAAATAACTATACCTAAATCTAATTATTAGGTGGCTTTCTAAACACCACCTAAGAATAAATTTAAGTGAAACAAATTACCTTTCACCATGCTCTTGATAGCTCAGTCTCTACCAGAGTTTTTCTTTTCTTTTTTTTTTCCTTTAAAAATGGTTATCAACTTGGATTCACTTTTTTTTTTAAGTTCCTGAAAGGCTAGGTTAGTAGTGATTCATATTTTTTTTAAAGATATATTAAAAATAATTCTAACAATATTAGCAAATATTAATATAATGATGGTTGCTTACCTCATCTTTTAATTATATGATTGAAATTTGATCTTTGTTTATAGGAACGAAGCATATTTCGTGATCAATTATTTATCTCTTCGGAGAGCATCATGATGAGGGAATGTATCATTGTTACCGACGATAAATACCTTGATTTCAACTAAAAATAATAATAAAAGAAAGAAAACATGTGATAGTCTATTAATCTGGTTTTTAAATTTAAAATATTTCATTGTTAGTTTATCTAAAACTAATTTTTAGTTAGGGACATAATTAAATTTAGTTAAGTTGGAGTTGCGAAAAAATTCATACTTAAACTCTATTTGATTTATTCAGTTTCAGCTCAATAAAAATTTATTTTTGAAGTTTAAGCTCTATTTTCAATAAAAATTAAATTATTTAAATTTATTTGATTAATATCATTTATGTAATAAAATTAAATTTGATTCTCATATTTAATTTCAAACATGATTATTTATGTTTGAATTGATAGAAGGCTGAGAGAAGGTGATTAATTACAAGAGGGCTAGAGCTTGGCATTCATGTATTTGTCGTGAAAATGGAGGATTAAATTTGAAACAAAAAATTAAAACAAGAAGAAGCCTCCTGGTTTTGTTTTTGGCTACCAAACATTTTGGCCTTCTTTTGATACAAAGTTTTACGTTACAACTTTGGCCAATAGCTATAAATATCAATGTTGTTGTTTTTGGTAATAAAAATCAATTGCATGTGTCCTAACGCCAAACCTTCTCATTTGCATACCCTTAAAAAAAGAAAGAAAATTCCCATTGTAAAAGCCTTTACTGCCTTTGCCTTAGCTGTTTCTAACGCTGCCTACCCCTTTTATGCACTAACTTTGCTTTTTATTTCCATAACTGTAAAACTACTTTAATTCCATTTCCCCATACCCATAGTATCCCTTTCATTTTTTATGGGTTGAATAACAAATTCACGAGTTCCATTTCCCTTCCTCTTAATGTTAAATTTAAAAAGTGAGGATTGAACGAGATGATGTAAAGTTCACGTCAATTTATGTAGGATGTGTTTTTTTTAATATAATGTTGGTATTCATAATCCTTGATTCTTAAATTGGAAAAAATACGAGTTTACAAGTGTCGGTTGTAATGATAAGATATATTACACTCTTAAAGGAAGAACACAAGTTTGAACTTTAGAGACAACATTGTTAGGAGGAGTAACCATGAATTTTGAAAAGGTTAATCTCTATGAATAGTAAAACGGACATAGAAGATACTTTAATTATAACAAAAAATCACAGCAATCTCTTTCTCCTCCTCCACAAAAAATATTAAAATTAATTTATAAATTTCTAAATAGATATTTTTGGGGCATGCCTGTATAATAAATATATGTCTTTTCTTAAAAACTAATTTATATTTATCTCAATGAAAATATCTATTGAATCTTAAGTAAATTGACATCGACATTAGTATCAATGTAGAAGAACATGAATTTGTATATATTGAAATGTGTTTATCTTTTTATTTAAAAATTGAAAAGAATTATGAATAATTTTAAATATTTTATATAAAAAAAATATTTGAATGAAAATCTGGAAAATGATGTGAATAACAATTTCATAGACAGAATATAACCTCATTTAAGAATTTTGTTTGCAGATATTTAAAAGAATATTATTAATAAGTTATTGCATTTTATTTTCTGGTGATGAAAAACCAACTCTTGGTAGATTAAATATTTTCACATTCATTATAATTATTCAATTTCCAGAGAAAGTTCAAATATCAAATACTTGAGACGTTAATTCTATGGGCGAAGCAAGTAAGAAAGCTGAAATATGTAGAAAATTATTAATATATGTATTTTTTTAAAAAAAGTTACATTAACTTTATCCACTGTTTCAATCAAAATTAATTATAAATATGAATAGAATAACTTCGACTAGCTAATAAATTTACATATAATTTTTCAAATGAGGAAACTCGAACCACTGGTTATATATAGTAGGTCATTCATTCATTATTTCCTAGATATTTGTTTCAGAATATATCCATGGTAGCTTTTATGTTATTGTCAAATAAATCCATAGATAAAATATTAATATATTTGGGAGATATATAAATTCTCCATTTAGTAATTCTTTAACTTTTATTTTGTCTTTTAGACCAAAGTGATGCCATTTTGAATTATATGATAGCTGTAAAAGTTGTAATGGTGTTCATGAAAAAAAGTCATAAACTAGAAGAGAATAAATAAGGAATAATTAATGTGGCAAGTAGCTTAGTACAAGAAATGATTTGTAGTCTTTTGACCTATAAAGAGAAAATTCCCGAGTATAACTTTTACGTGGACCTTCATGGAGCTAAAAATAAACAAATAAAAATATTTCAAGAAAATATAACATGAAAAGTATGATATTCCACACATAAATGCACATAAGTATATATGACGTACATAGGACAGAAAATATGGAATATTACTTATCACTATTAGCTTCTAAATATATCTAGATTAAAAAAAAATCGAGATGAGTGGGACGTTGCCTGTGGCGGGTTTTGTGATTGGTGTCAATCTTGTTGGTACAAATACTGGCATTGGTCATGCTACAAAGAAGGTAAGACGATGGCCTAACTTGCTATCAGATACTAATGATCCAAGGGTGGAGGAGAATGGGAGGAAGTTACCGGAGGTTGTTATGGCCAAGGTGTCCTACAAAAACACCTTGATAGGATCTTAAACTACCTTTGATTCACCTCAGAAGGTGGAGGATTTTGAGCTCCAAGAGGGCGATGTGACAACGAAGATGATTGACGGGATTCCATCAATTACCTTCTCTAAAAGGGTTCATAAATTCTTTGAAAGGAAAATGGCAACTACAATCATTGTCAAGCTTTTAGGACAGAAGATTGCTTTCAATGCTTTGTTGAACAAGGTCATGATATGGAATTCCAAGCATCCTTTTCAACTCATGGATTTGGAAAATGATTATTATCTTGTTCGTTTTAATGTTGAAGAGGATTATAATAATGTTTTGACTAGTGGCCCATGGGTGATTCTTGGACAACACTTGACTTTTCGTCTATGGTCACTTACGTTCTCGACTTCCTAAAATGAGGTTGACACTCAAATTGTTTGGATAAGGCTGCCTGGACTATCAAAAGGCTATTATTCAGACTTTTTCTTGAGAGATATTGTTCAAGCGATTGGACCAGTGTTAAAGATTGATGACAATACAAATAATGCTAAAAAGGGACGATTTGCTCAAATGGGAAAGTGCAACGAATTGAGTATGAATCTCTACCCAAAGTTTGCTTTTGATGTGGTATTTATGGGCATAGCTCTGATTTGTGTCCAAAGAATCGACCTTCACTGACAATGAACGATACTGCTCATAGTTTGCCGATTTTGAAGATTCATAATCTCCAACGAAGGGTGGAAGATGAGAATTATAGGCCTTGGATGCTAGTTGACTGTCGGCAATGATGGAAAGGGCGAAGCATGGGAGATAAGGTGAATGATATTCAAGGCGATAATGGTGGAGGATCTCGTGTTAATATTCTCGACGAGAATCAATAAGGGATTGAAATGGAGGAAGTTGCCTATAATAAGGAGATGAACTTTTGGAATGACACAGTTAAGGAGAAACCTACTGAACAAAGAGGGATTAAGAATGATAAGCATTCCAAAATTGTTAATTTCCCAAAAAAGAATAACTCAAAAGCAAAAGGGAAAGGAATATTTATGTCTAGTGGGCTTAAAACAAGCCTTAAGGTTTTAAAATCTATCAATTTCTCTAATGGGTCTTCCTCTAAATGTGGACCGAACTCTTTTGATGAGGGATAAAAAAATGGGCCAAAAGAGTGTGTCTGATGGAGATAACCCTTTTAGCATTCAACATGTTTAGGTCAAAGGCTTGTTGGATAATATGAAAAACAAGGCAATGGGAATTATAGAGACAACAAAATTCTATTTCAATTTTTGGGAAAGAAAACGCAAGTTTTAAGTTTAGGCAAATGAGTATGGCCAGCAAGAACATGAGACAAAAACCTACACCCATGGAGGAATTTTGCCAACAAGACCACCAAATGTTGAGATTGGGAGCTCTGAACATTCAATGGTAGAGATGGCGATGATTATGAAGGGATTATCAATGGCATTGAGTGAGACTTGATAAACCATAAAAGTAACACTTTCTAATCCCATACTTAGCATACTTTTGGATGATTTATTATATAATTGAGTGAATTAGATGCTCTTAATCCTTTAATTTCATGTTTTATACTCAGGAGAGCATAGGGGAACAAAAAGAGCAGAAAACGGGCCAAAAACAGATAAAACGAGCTGATTAAAGGACCCACACGGCCAAGAAAAATTCCATATGGGTGGAGCACATGCTCGTGTGAGCCACACTGGCTGGCCACACGCCCATGTGGCAGCCCGTGTCGATATCACTCCAGGTTTCCCAAATACGCGAAAAAAGCCAATTTTTATGGTTTCTAAGTAGTCTAAAGTCTATAAATACATTCCAGAGGAAGACCTAAGGGGCAGGAATTACTCGAAAAACGCCAACGGATTCAGCTCAAAAGCAGGATCTCCTTCAAGACTGAAGATCTCCCTTCAATTTCTTTCGAAGTTTTTGGGTTTCTTTATGTTTTGTTATTTTCCTATTTTTGAGATGTTTTCCTACTATATTATGAGCTAAACTCCCTAAATACCTAGGGAGGATAACACCTAAGACGGATCTTATTGTTTAATATTCTGAATTTAATGATAAATACTTATTCTTGTTCTTAATTATGTTTTCTTAATTCTTTTTTTAATATTTTTAAGATATTAATTCAAGTTTATGTGCTTATTCAGTGGAGCAAAAGTCCCTGTTTAAGAGTGGATCTCACATAATTAAGCGGAGTTGCATGCAACCCTAGAAATAGGGCGACGTAAATCTACCGAATTAGAATCAAATCTAATAAGGGAATCCATAGATCGAGTTAATGCGACAATAGGGGTTTTAATTAGAAAGAGATTTCAATTAATCAACCTAGAGTCAATTGTTCTTAGTCTCGAAAGAGATATTAACATAATTTAGGAATTTCTACGGATCAAGACAAGTGAATAAATCGTTAGATTCAGAATCTGAATAGTAAGTGAAGTCCAGGTGGATTCTTCCTTGGGTATTATATTTAATATTGGTTTATTCGATTATTTTCTTCACTCTCTGTCGCATTTAGTAATTAATTAGTTAGTTAATTTTATATTAAAACAAACCCCTTATATTTTAGGTTAAATAATAAAAAGAAAGTTAATACTAGTACTTTTAGTTCTTGTGGATATGATACCCTGGACTCACAGTGATTATACTACCATTCGATAGGTGCGCTTGCCTTAGTCATGATCGTAGTCTAGTTTAGTGGTTCATAAAACGATCATCAAGACTCAAGTACTGAAACTTTGGTCGATGGTGGCACCATGCTTGTGAAGGTATCCGATGATAAGTCAAGCCTTAATGCTAAGCCTAGTTACTGATGTTTAACTACTCGGGTATGAGAATCCTCTCTATTTTCCTTTAATTATGAATACAAAATTATTCTTTTGGAACTACCAAGGAACTTTCCATCCCCGTTTTCATAATTTTATGAAAGAATACATGAAGGATTTTCCCCCTAATTTAATTAGTCTATTTGAGACTCGAATTAGTGGGTTTAGGGTTGGTGATATTATTGGCTAACTGGGTTATCAAAATTCTTTCAGAGTTGAAGCTGTTAGCTTTACTAGGGGTATCTATATTATCTGAAATGATAATATTGATGTTGATTTCCTAGATTTACATCCCTAAATAATTCATATAAGTATTTACAGTAAACAAGAGCTTTCTAGTTTTTTATGCTAGTCTACAATTAACAAAAAAGGTGCTCTCTTTGGTGTTTCTTAGATTCAATTGCAAGTTCAGTTGATGAACCTTAGATTATCATTGGAGATTTCAACTCAACTCTAGATAGTTTGGAAAGAAAAGGTGATGCATCTCTTTCTAGAACAGGCTATAACCTTTTCAGATCGTTCTTATTCAAATATGGGGTTTTATGGTCCTTGCTTTACTGAAATAGAGGTAATCTTTTCCAACGACATGATAATGCCATATGTAACTTGAATTGGGATTTTTTAGCACTAAATTGCTCTGTTCGACATCTCTATAGATTGAAATTTGATCATCAACCAATTTTTGTATCTTTGAGCTCTAATTCTCATAATATAAGTTGTCTTCCTTTTAGATTTTTAGTAACGTGGTTGCTACATTTAGAGTTTAGAGACCTAGTTTGTAATCACTAGAAGCCTAACCTTCAGGTTGGTTCAAACTTGGATTAATTTAAGACAATGGTTCAAAATTGGAATAAGTGTGTCTATGGAAATATCTTTTTCTCCAAATAGGAAGTTAATAACATAACTTAATCGTATACAGAGGATTTTGGAGCTTCAATCATCATCACATCTACAATCTTGTGAGTTTGAGTTATGAGAAAAGATTGATGATATCTTAAACATGAGGAACTTCTCTAGTTTCAGAAATCACAGACTATTTGGCTTACGAATGGTGATTGAAATTCTAAGTATTTCCTTAGCGGCACTTTAGCTAGGCAAAAGCATAATAAATTGAAGGATTAAAAATTGGTGAGTTGGGCTAGTGTTTTGATTCTTATATTTTACTGTAACATGTTGTGGGTTTTTTTTCTAGAATCTCTACACTGTTGATAATCATGTAACGGGGACCTTCCCTTATCGTGATAAGTTTCCTCCTTTATTGGCAAATGGTCGAGACATGTTATTGATGGTGGCTACTAATGAAGAAATCCGCAGAGTTGTGTTTAGTGTAACACACCAAAGGGGGTTAATTGAAATAAGTAACCAAAAAATGGCTTAGTGCTGATGGTCAAGTGGTTAATATACTCCTTAGAATCCCTAAGTTCTATCCACTCCACTCATCTCCTATTTCTTTTCTTTTCATTTTTTAGCAAACTAGGATGAAAGTCACTCTAAAATAAATATAATTTAGAGAAAAGCTTAATAAGAATGGGCAGTAACCTAAATGGTTAAGCATCTACATCCCTCATTTGCATACCAGGTTCGAGCCACTCTAATCTCCCTCATTTCTCTTTTATTTTCTACAGCAAGGGGAAATTACCATGGAACCCTTTCAAATTTGAAAATCCTAACTATTTATTCCAATTTCTCCTAATTAGACAAAGATTATGATTTCTCTTCAAACCCAATTAGAACTTCTCTTCTCTCTCCCTATTTACAATCATATTTTTTACTGGTTTAAGGGTTACCTTATTAGAATTTATAGATTCTGAAGATGGAGTTTTAACACTTGGTTGAACTTTCACTTTTTTCTCGAGCGTCAGTGGGCTCCTCTTTAATTTCGACAGTGTTAGGCTCTAATGTCTTTCCACCCCTTAGAGTCAATGCTTTACAATGTTCTTTGCCTGGATTTCTTGGATTTTTCATATCATTGGGCAAAGCGCCTTGTGGTTATTTTCAAAGTTCAGTAGGAAGTTGACCCACTTGATTCTCCAAATTCCTTAGAGTGGCGTCATTATTTTCCATATACGTTTTCAATAGGTTTTCCAAGATATTGAAAGGTTCGACTTGTTGTGGTTTCTGAACTTGTTGGGTAAATCCAAGTAGCTGGGTTAGTTTGGGTTGCACATAAGTGTTACTCGGTCTAACTCCTTGGTTACTACAAGAAAAATTCGGGTGTTTCTGCCATGATGGATTGTAAAAATTAGATTGCGATCATTGCCTACCCATGTTCTGGTTCTGATTATCCATGTAAAAAACTTACTCTAGGTCTAATGGGTAATTTTTGAACAAGTGTCTTCCCCATAATATACACAGGCTATGTTGTCAAATTAATTAGGTAGCTGAGCTGCAACATTATTAAACCCATTAGTAGTAAAATTCTTAAGCATTGAGGATATTGAAGATACCTAAGCTTCGAGTGAAGTGAGGGCATCCACTTCATGTACTCTTGCTACTCTTCTTCATGAGGATGATCTATTGGTTGGTCGTTGGTAATTATTGCTGAAAATTTTTTCAATACTTTTATAAGCCTCATTATAAGACTTAAAAAGGAGAGCACTATTCATTGAAGCATTGTAACGCCCCAAGCCCGAGTCCGTTACCGGGGTTGAAAACGAGGTATTTACGGACTTACTTCATTGACTTACACGGTTCATTTTTAAAGTTTCAGACATGCTGGCTAACTACATCACGGCCACTTTAAAAATCATATCTCGATTTCAAAAGCTCGAAAACTTAATCCGTAAATTTTCCCTGAAACTAGACTCATATATCTATCTACACATTTTTTTCTAGAATTTTTTATCAGGCCAAACGGTACAGTTTATTAGATTAAGTCTCCCCTGTTACAGGGTTCGACCACACAGACCTTCATGCATTGCAACTTAGGTATCTTCCTATACAGGGCTTCAAATCTTATGATGTTTGTTTCTAAAGAAACTAGACTCAACAAGGAATCTGTACATATGGGGCATGACTTCTAATTATCTCTGGTTAATTTATACCAAATTTTCAAAGTCAGAACAGGGGATCCAGAAATCGCTCTGGCCCTGTTTCATGAAAACCTAAATATCTCTTAACATCTGACTCATTTGGCCGTTTCGTTTCTTACATATGAAAGTAGATTCATCAAGGTTCGATTACATAATTTATTCACTAATTAACTCCATTCTTACAAATTTTAGCGATTTTTCAAATTTACCCCATTGATGCTGTCAACATCTGACTTTAGGGTAGACTTTACCTATTGCCTAGTTTCCATGATTTAACTAATCCCATAGCATACATAGCACAATTTATGATTGTGATTAACCATCCCAATGGTCAATCATTGCCGAACATATCCGTACTTCTCGATAACCATATACATACACGATGATTATAATATTATGATTCAAGTATAAACACAAGCCATTTTCGCATGGCTAACCAAATTTATACAATTCCAAAAGGTGCATGACCATTATCAAAAAGGGTAGTCCTATACATGCCATTTCAAAGTTCAACCAAAAAAAATGTACCAAAAAGGAGCGTTGATAGTGTGGGTGACTTCGACTGCGACAATCCCGAATTCGAAAACTGACGAACCAAAATCTATAAAACAAAAATCAAAGAAACGGAGTAAGCGTTTAATGCTTAGTAAGATTGAGTAGTGAAATTGTGCATAACTGAAACATAGCATTCATATGACTAAACAAATAATCTCATACTCACATATCTTCAAAATCATACCTACTTCACATTTCTATTCCTTATATTCATGCATAAGAAAATCAAATTAACTAAAAGCCGGAAGCTGATTAATTGATGGAGCGAATACTGTTGTTTTTTTTTTTTTTTCACGGAATTAACTATTTCGATGCATATTCAAAACATACCTCATCCATTGGGACTTTTCGAGTGTATTAATTGAACTATTACAGCAAAACCATTCATTCCTCAAACCAAGTACCTTCGGGATTTGACCGGACATAGCTACGTGCTCAAATGCCTTCGGGACTTAACCCGGTTATGGTAACTCGCACAAATGCCTTCGGGACTCAAATTTCGGATATGGTAACTCTTACAAAATGTCGTCGGGATTTAGCCCGGATGTGGTAGCTCGCATAAATGCCTTCGGGACTCAGCCCGGATATGGTATCTCGCACAATTGCCTTCGGGGCTCATCCCGGTTATCATCAGAATATCCATGCACATAGAAATAAATCATGACATATCTATATTTCGATTTCATAATTAGAATTCCAACACAAATCGCTTATCAAGCAATATCATTTTCGGTTCCTTAACTATATACTAGAGCATGACTTTGATTTACTTAAAACATGATCTAATTGAATCGTAACCTAAGCTCCATTACTCAAAGACTTACCTCGGATGTTGTCGAACGACTTCGATGGCTATTCGACCACCTTTTCTTTTCCTTTATCTGGATTTAGCTCCCTTTGCTCTTGAGCTTAATTTAAAACAAATAAATTTATTTAATTATTTTTCGTTTGGGTAATCCCATTCAATATATATATGTCATACAATTTAAGTACAATGATCTTACTCAATACTATATAAACATCATGCATTATCGAATTTCATCATCACTATCTAACTTCATATAGAAACTCATATCATCCTAGGTTGGTACACAAGTCAAATGCATCATTTAAATTGTCAAGGTCCACAATTTAGTTATATTTCTCTATCATAGTTTCTTCACTTAAATCAATTTAGCAAGCCCATAGTCTTTGGCCGAATGCTTACATGGTTAAGTTAATAACTTAATGTTCCATTTTCAAAAGCTAATATGTCATTATAAAACCTAATACACATGCATACATATCCATAAGCTCATGAATCAAAATATAATTTCATATACATATACAAACTATGTGGCCGAATAAACAATGTCATATATATACATTACTACATCTCTACAGGTCCACGTTTACTTCTACCTAAACCGAATAACTTGCACCTAAGGTCCTTGGTCGAACCTCACTAAAACAAGTCATCCAAAGACTTAGTGTTTATCTTGTGTATCACCTCATTTACCTTCCAAAAAAATCACAAAAAAACATCAAACCCTTAGTGCTCATGTACAAGGCCGAATCTTAACATGATCCAACCCCCAACCCATTCCTTTCAATCATTCATACGGCATTAGTTTTATTCTTTGGACAATTCAAAGCTTGGCCATTGTACTCTCAAACATTAAAATGATAAATTGACTACTTAAACCTTTCTCTCTTCAACAAATTTTTTTTTCTTTAAACATGTAAATTACTCAACCCAATCACATTCAAATTCGGCTTTAGTACAATAAATAGGTAATCGTTTCTTTTCCTATGATACCCAATGCTCATATATGATCTTTTTGCATAAATCAAACACTCCTCTACCATTATTGATCTAAATTTAACATGAATAACCACCATTTCACCTATTAGGCATCATAGCCGAAAGTCATTATCAATTTCCACAATCAAAATTCAACATGGTTCCCTAATATAACTTAGCATTTCATTCAAGCTTAACCTTAACTTTAAAGAAAAAAATAAACTAAATTCTTACCTTAATTTAGCTTAGCACAACCGAATGCTCTTCTCCCCTTTTTCTTCTTCACGTTCGGCCAACAAGGAAGAACTCACCACTTTGTTTTTTTCACCCTTCAATTTCCTTATTACCCAATATCTCTTTTTTTTTTTTCATTATTATTTTATAATATAGAAAGCCACTAACTAATAAATAAATACATATTATATGCATATAATCCATCATGGCCGGCCACTACTCACAATAGTGGAAATTTGACATGCAAATCCTTTGTTTTTTTATAACTTGAACTAATAGGTCCTTTTAGATTAACCTAGCATATTTCAAAAGTGTCACTCAATAGTCCTATTAACTAAATTCACATTCAATTGACTAAATCGAAACTTAAACTTTCACACATTCAAAATTCACATATTTTAGATAGTAAATATTATATTCAAATAATTCGGTGACTCGGTTTAGCGGTCCCGAAACCGCTTTCCGACTAGGGTCACTTTAGGCTGTCACAAGCATCTACCAACATCCTTATATAAGCATTGAGACCATTATAGAACGTCTCTAACTAAATACAGTGCAACATTTCTTGATAAAGACATTTCCTTAATAGCTCTTTAAATATTTCTCATGCCTCATATAGAGATTCGTCATCCATTTGCTGGAAGGTCATGATTTCATTTCGTAACTTAGCATTTTTGCTAGGTGGGAAATACCTCATAAGGAAACATTCTGCGAACTCTTGCCATGTTGTAATGAAATCGAGAGGTGTGAGTGCAACTAGGTTTGAGCTCTGTCCCTTAGTGAATATGGGAACAACTTTAGCCTTAGTGCATCTTCAGGTACTTTGGCTACCTTGAAGGAATCACTCACTTCCAAAAACAATTTAAGGTGAAGGTGAGGATTTTCAGTAGGTATTCCACTGAACCGGCCCATTGTTTGAAGCATCTGGAACATCACTGGCTTTAGCTTGAATTATTGTGCCTCTATTTTAGGTCTTCTAATTCCTAGATTAAGCTCATTAAACAGAGGCACAATGTACCATATTAAGGGTCGATCCCTGTCATCAGCAACAAGGATGGGATTCTGAGCATGATTTGCTCCATTTCCTTAATTCAGTTCCCAAGGTTCATATCTTCCGTCATTCTTTGAGCTGCTTATCTTCTCCTTTGTCTAAAAGTCCTTCCAATTTCATGATCTACGGGGAATAAGCCCATAATTTGATAAATACTCATAAACGCCTGAAATAATCATAAAAAATGATAGAGTTAAAATTTTAATAGAAAAAGAAGCCAAAATGCAAAATTGGCAACTTACAAATATGTCTTTTAAAACAGTCCCTAGCAACAGCCCCAAAAACTTGGAACGACATCGTATCAAGTAGTAAAGTGATAAGTATATCGAGTTTTCGTCTCCACAAGGACTGTTAAGCAATTCTTTGTGAAAAATTATAACTTAACAAATTGGTGAAGGTGGATAATATGAGTTGAAAATGTGATGCAATTAAATTAAATGAATTAAATATCTAATTTAATAAGATAAAAATTATCTAGGTATGAAATTAAAATGACACAGAGTTCGTGTTTTTCCATCTAACTTATAAGAACCTTTCCTCACTTGGTAGTGCTTATCCATCTATGAATTGGAACTTGATTTAGAGGAATATGGCTCCACAACGAGTTCATGTTTTTCTTTGGCTGCTTTCGTAGAACCCGCTCCTGACTAATGAAGGACATTGCCCTCAATGAGGAAATTCCTTTGAGTCAAGTATTCATGTAATTCGAGATTGTGAATTTTCGAAAGCGGTTTGACATTTTGTTCCTAACATTACTAGAAATGGTTTCTTCTCAACAAATCTGAATGAATGGTTAGTCTAGAATTTGACAAATCAAGAGGGATTTGTTGATGAGGAGGAGGATTGTTCAATGTTGTTTTCCATTTTGTGTTGGCTATTATGGAAAAGTCACAACAATTTTATCTTTAATAATAATCATAGTTGCATCAAAGATACTGTTTTTACAGGATTTACTTGGGCTAGAAGTATTGTGAACTCAAGTTCAGTTGAGCTTTTTTTACATTCAAAGGTCGCCCTTGCACACTGGATGCCATTGGAGATAGGGCGTATCAAACTCAACACAAATGGTGTTGTTTTAGCTCTTGCTAATAATGCTTCAATTAGAGGAGTTTTTAGAGATGCTTGTGCAAATTGGCTGTGTGGTTTTGCTACGGGGACTAGTAAGGATATAATTTTCAAGGCCGAATCAAGAGTTTTTTTTAAAAGGACTCATCATAGCATGGAAGACTAGTTTTAGGCAGTTGGAGTTCAAATGTGATAATGCTTTGTTAGTTGAAACACTCCTAGTTGGAGGTGCTATAAATAGTAAGACGTTGGAGTTGTGCTTGATCCATCAACTCTTATGCCGCAACTGAGAAATGCGAATTCAACCTAACACTATAATATATACATGTAAAAAATAATTAATGTAAAAAATACACATAATGAGATTTAAACCTAAAACTATAATATCTGAACTTTTAATTTTATCTTTTCAACCAAAGTTCCATTTGTTTTTTACATGGTTGTTTGAACTGGATAGAACTGGAAACCAATCGAGGTACCAGTTTGGAGAGAGATATCAGATCAGTTGATCCGAACCGATATGAACCGAGTTATGAATTGATTTTTATTTTTTATAAGTTTTAATAATTTATTTAATTGAACCGATCTAAGGAATCAAATGAACAAATTGATAGCATAACCAATTTAACTATCAATCTAATTTTGAAAATCATGATTTTTTACATAAACTTTTACTAAATATATTTTTTAGCTAAAAGTTTTTAGCCATGATATACTATACTAAAAAATATATAGAAAACTCATTAAGTTTTATATTATACAAGAGTAGATAGGTACTTAGGTCCTTTTTCTCTATTTTATATCGGTGTGCCAAAAATATTCCTCGAATTTCAACAATTTTATCTTGAAATTTAAACTAGAATTTCATAAATTAAAATATCGAGTTGTAACGATAAAGCCCTTTGGTTGAGGACTCGTGTGTGCGTATACACACACATACATATATACATATACAATGTCGCTTAATTAATTATGTGAAAACAGCATCCTATGATACGAAATTAGATTCCAAGTAAAGTTTACCTAATAGTTTTAACATAAATATCATGTGATGTCTTAATTATTAATAATTTTTTATGTTATTAAAAATTATAAAATGATTATTAGTAATGTTTTGATCTCTTGTTTTTTAATTATTGTTAATATCTAAATAATAATGATGTGACATATTAATTTACTTAATTTATCCCATAAACATAGCTAAAATATTAGTTTGGCAGTTCTTTAGAATTTTTTATTATAATTTCAAAAAAAATTCATAAATTCCAAAAATATCCAAAAATATTTTTTAAAAAAATGAAAATTCATACTTATTTTCTGAAATTATAAATAAATAATTTTTTTAATATATAAATAAATTCATAATGATGTCAACAATCGTGTTTGAACCCTTTTTATTATTTTATATTTATATTTATATTTATATAAATAAAATTTAACACATGTTTTAATAAATTTTGTTTGATTATATTTATATAATATAACTCGTGTAAAGCACGGATCGGTCACGTTTTATAAAACTTCTATTATTTAAATAATAATCAAAATATTTAATAGTTAGAGCTATAAGAATTTATTTAAACTTATGTAATTTATTTAAATTCTAAAAAGATATATTTTTTAACTTAGTTGTAAAAAAATATAAATAATATTTTGCACTTTAAAAATGTGTATAATTGTTTTAAAATAGTATCTCGAACTTCTTATGCTTTTAAAATGATAAATTGCCCGTGAACTTTTCACCTTCTCCCACATTAGCCCCTAAAGTTTTTCTTGTCCTATCTTAACACCCCCAACTTGTATTTTCTTATACATATTTTGATTCTTTTTCTGTAACGCCACCTGTTTTTAACAATATATCACTCACCTATTCAATTTCAATACCCTTTCCAATGCCCTTGTTCTACAACTGTTAAGAAACCCAAAATCCATTTGTTCCTAAGATATTTGACTGAAATTATTTCTTGATTTGATTTGTCAATAATATTTCATTGAAGTTTCATGGCTATAGATGTTTCAAATTTTCAGAAGCTGTCGAGAAAATATAATGTTTTGTTAAAACATTTTCAAATAAATATTTTAATGTTTGTATTTGTAAAACGTTAAGGGTTCGTAATCAATAAATTTGTAACACCTCATACTCGATTCAATTTTCGGGTTCTAGATACGGCATTTTCATATAAACAAAACAATTTTTACAAACCATTAGGATTAATGCTTAATTACAATATGTTATTTGATCAAATTCAGGTTTTAATCTAGCTTACGGAAACTCTCATGAAGAATCGAGATTGATTGAAGACTAAAATGAAAAGTTCTGCAAAGTACTGGATTGGCATTGCAACATTGAGGGGATCATGTCACTACATTGAAATTAGGGTCCTATCGTCGCAAGTTTAATAGGGGATGTCACGACTTTGAGAAAACAATGGGTATCACCACGACCATGGAATAAGGGACGTCGCAACGTTACATTCTAACGAACCCACGTCGCAACATCAGGGAAACTATGGTTGTGACGCACTTACTAGTGAGTTCACGTCACGAGGACAGGAGACTATAGTCATGACTTCACTTGCTAGGATTACAACATATTTGAGCATTAGTTCAAATGCCAACTAAATTCAACACTATAATCATTCTAGTACATAAAATCAAGTAGTCATATGCATTCATTCTAGAATTAACATCTCTTCCAATTCACGTATTCAAGTTTAAGTTAATATTTTCTAACCAATGTTCCAAAATGACCATTCACATTATAAAACTAACTCAACCTTAGGTACATGCCATATATTGGAACGTAAAGGAATTATACAAACATTGCTGAGTCGAGAGTTGCAAACTGGATTTTGAATCACTCATTGAGACTTTGAGATCTACTGATACCTACACGGAATATGTAACGACCCAAAAAGTTACGATTATCGAAAAGTGTAATTCTGGGTCTTTGTTTTCGTAAAATGAATTAGTAAATATTTATTAAAAATATTTACAAAGTCTTGTGTAGTTAATTAGGTTTTGGTTAGGTGAATTTGTTTAAATTAAGAGTAATTAGGTATAAGGACTAGATTGAATTTAGGGTGAAAGTTTAATTATAGAATGGAGAAAAGTCAAGGGATTAAATAAGAACTAAACCTAAAATTTTACAAGTGTATGGTAATAGTGAAATATGTGTGTAATAAATACATACATACATTTGTAATATACATATATACTTACTTATTATTTAATAAAATATTATTATATTATATTATTATAATTATAACAAATAATAAAAGAAATAAAAAGAATAAAAGAATAGAATAGAAATGAAACAGAGAAGGAGAAAGGAGAAAGAAAAGAAAAAGGAAAAATTAAGGTTTTAAGGTTCCAAGTTTAATTGGTAAGTCAACTTAACCCCTTTTCTTGTAATTTTGATGTTTTTAGAATCCTAGAACAAAATATTACTTGATTTATGTTGAAGTTTTAGAAGTTAGTGAATTTTTAGATGTTGTTTATGTTGAATAATTAGAAGTATTAGGGTTTAAATTGATAGAATTTTAAGTTAGAAGTGAAAAGGGATTAAATTGTGAAATAAATTATAGGTTTTGAAGTAATGGGGACTAAATTGAGAGAATTTCAAAATTAGAGATTTATGGTTGAAATTAGAGAGTTAAATTTAGTTTTAAGTGTTAATTGAATGAAAATAAAGTTAGTTTTGGTTAGGGACTAAGTTTGAATTTAGGCAAAAGTTGTGTATAAATTGAAATATTCAATGTTAAATTGTGTTGTATTGATGATTTTTAAATTGTTTTAATTTCATAGCAAACGTTGTGCCGGAAACCTCGACTAAGAAAGGAAAAGATAAAGTCGACGAGGAGTAGCTCGGAAGTTCTGGTTTGTATTTCTATAATCCGAATTTAATAATTAATTGTTGAATTTATTACTTAATATGTATGGTAAGTAAATTTAGGTAAGAAATTAATATTGTGATATTGAATTGAATGGAGTTGAATTTTATAAGCATATGTGAATAGATGAAATGCATTTATGAGAAATTGTGATTGGTGTGGATTTTGATTGAAATTGAATTGAGCAATTGAAATTGAAAACCCTATTAACTGTATCGGGCTAAGTCGGATATAGTTGGCATGCCATAGGATTGGAACTGTTCAAGGATACTTCGACCACGAGTCGATGAGACACTCGGTGTCAAATTATTACTTCGGATAAATTCAATGAGGTACTAGGTACCAATTTACTTCGACATGGCTGATGAGACACTGGGTGTCAATTATTACTTCGAATTATCCAATGAGGCATTAGATGTCAAATTGGTGTGTTTTGGTTGGATCCGTGTATCCATCCAAGTTTGAGTCTTATCAATAGGGGTAAATGAATAATAAAGTCTTACAATTGATATTGAAATGAAATGATATGAGAAATGGAAGTGATATAGTGAATTGAAAATAGAATGTGAAATATGTTGACAATACATGAAATATATGAGTTATATAGCATTCATGAATTAAGTATGGTATGACATGATGTATTCATGAATTGAGTATTGCATGACTGATGCCATTGTACGAATAAATATGGTTGATATGTAAATAATCATTTATATAGCAATTGTGTGAATTAGGATATTGTTTAATAAATAAAAAAATGATAGTTATGATATGATACTAGACATTAATATGTCCTTATAAATTTAATTGTGCCTATTATATATATTATATTATATTGTTTTTAAATATTCGGATTATAGAAATACCACTGAGTTTTTACTAAGTGTATGGTTTTGCTTTTCGTGCGTAGATTAGGTATGTTTCAAAATTTTGAATAGAATGGCATGTACTTAGGAAGATCAAGTATGTTCCAAGTAGTAGAGACTAACATATAAATTATAATTTTTTTTTAATGTTCAAATTGTAACAGCCCAAAACCCAGTCTAAAAGTTTAGACCAGATTCCGGAGGTCACATTGATCACCAAAGTGATCGTAGGAAAAATTTTAGTTTAACCATCTAGAAAACAAACGGTATTTAAGTTATGCAAAAGTCACCACTGTAAAATCCCGATATTACAAAAATTTTCGTCTGACAGACTCGTATGTGCGTAAAACCTAAAATTTATACCATAATATTCAAAATAAAACTTACAATTCAAAACGTTTACTTATAAATGCAGAAATTATGAAAATGCTTTTAAGGTTTATTCTAAAACGTGACTGTCCGAAACCTCCGACATGCCTAGTCCAGCAACAGCAAACAGAAATACCTGAAAAATAGAAACTGAAGGGGGTGAGCTACGCGAGCCCAGTGTGAGATCGAAACGACAGAAAAACGAAAATTAAGAGCTACAATAAAAACACCATATCACATTGGTAATCCGATATCCAAATAATCATCACAACCAAAACAGAACCATCAGTATTGAACACATCGATCTATATACCGTTAATCTCGCAATCAGACAGACGAAATGCAGAACAAATGCAATAACATGAAACCCACCCATCCAACCAAACACCTCTTTGTCCCCCATTCACATCACAAATGAGCTATAAGAAACTCAACCAGCCCTGCACACTATGTAGGACCTCGAAAGGCCCATCCAACCTTACACACCATGAATGTGGAACAAAGCCACGTAAATAATAGAATGCAGCTGAGCTGCTAGAAAAATCATTCTGTGCGGTAAACCGCTATATAGACATATTGCAGTTAAAACTACCAAAACAGATCAGACTTCCTTCTCTTCATATCCCAAACCTGAAATCATAATGCAAATGCACGAATGCACACCATACACTACCAATTACACAGGTGCAAAAGCTCGTAATTAGTCAGCCAGTTACAGAATCGATGTACATAGTTTCTAGACAGTCACACACAGACCCACATCACTTAACCACTGAAGTAGATACTCATTTATTAGGCAATATCACATTAACGAGTCACTTAACTAATGCAACGATTGCATAAAACAAATTTGTCCAAGTCAAAACAGAGTCCCGATTACCCTTACTAAGACCTAGCCAAGGGTCAGAACACAAAAAACCACAAACAGGTCATAAATCAACATAATACAAAAATTTGGCAAGGTAGGACCACAAGGCCGTGTGCCCGGCCGTGTGGAATTGCCCAGGCCGTGTAGGGGTCTACACGCCCATGTGGAGGCCACACACGCCCGTGTGGAGGGGGCACATGCCCATGTAAATAGCTCGTGTAACTTACTATCCAAAAGTGCTAAAAATTAAGAGTAGAGGCGACACGGCCGTATGGATACCCTACACAACCATGTGGGACACATGCCCGTATGGCACCAAAAAACATCAAAAACCCTAAATTCCCAAGCACACACGCCCGTGTGCCCAGGGGACACAGCCGTGTGAAAATCGATCCTGCCCGGAAACCTTAATTCCCAATTCCATAGGACCGTGTAAACAAATACACACCCGTGTGGCCACTCATGTGGTCACAAAACCACACCGAAATAACCTGCAAAACGTGCCTTTGATGTCAAAACGATCCCCAACCCTCAATAACACAGAAATACATCAAAAACGCCCAGAATTTCAAGCAATTCCACAACAATCAACACTTCGATTGGCCAATTTCAAAACACACAAAATATGTCAAATTTAACGGAAACAAATTAGAAATTTGATAACGAAAAGGGAGAGTTTTCGAACACACACATTAGACGCAATAGCAAACACCAGAATCATTCGATTCGCTCCTCCAAATCGATTCAAAAACCTCATTTTAACATATCAATTTATAAAAATTCAGTTTAATAGTAAAAGAAAACGAAAGGAATTCTATGTAAACCCAAAAACAAAACTTACCTCAACCCAAAAACAAAACTTACCTCTTCCACTTCTGAAAAATCGAATACACATAGAAAAACTCCCTCGATAGACAGCAATTAATAGAAGAAACAACGAATTAAAAGCAAATGATTTATTTTGGAAAGAAAAAAATAAAAAAATGGTTTACAGAGAACTCAAACCATGGGAAAACATAGATTTGTTGAGTTTTTTTTATTATCCCCAAAAATAAAATAATAAAAGTGATAAATGAATATCTCAAACTTAAAACAAATTTAAGACAAAAAAATAAATAATCCCTCAAAATACACACATGAGGATTCGAACTTAGAACCCAAAGGTACACTAAGACTCACTCAACCACCAGACCAGCAGGCCCATTTTGACATCAGAACATGAAAACAAACCCAAATGTCCGATCTAGCCACTGACCCTACTTATAAACCTCAAAACTTCTAACCCCAAATTTTAGGTGTTATAACTCACCCCTCTTTAAAGAAATTTTATCCCCGAAATTTCCAACTAATAGAATAGTGGTATAAGACAAGCTACACCACTATGCTCCCGCTGCGTACTCTAGTCCCGAAGCGTTACCACACTAGACTTGAACTCAAGACCTCACACACTACCAGAGCACTTAGTCATTGAAGCAGATACATACATGTTCATCACACACACAAACGTTATCCAACGAATAAACAATCAATGTCATTCAAATAAATAACACACAGAATCACAACAACCTACAACCATACTTGTCTCAATGTCGTCGCGGACACTCCCTAATTCGATGCTCTGTGGACCCGCATCTAAGACACGCTCCTAACTTCTTCCAACAGTCGCTCAAATGGCACTTCTTACAGTGCTCACAAAGCGGAGAACTCGCACCACTACTAGCACCCTCCGCTTAACCTTTATTGTCACACAAATACGCTCTGACTCGCTTCGCAGACTGAGGCTCCAACTTCGAAGTGCTGCAATCTCTCTTCTTTCCCCAATCTACACACCTATCGTGAAGCGTTTGACTAGTCTCACTTATCCTAGCCTCGAACACTTTTTTTAATACTTCCCTCAATACCTGAGTCAATGCCTCAATACCAAGCTCCGGGTTATAACTACTCGAAATTGGCGAAATCATACTAACCCCCGACTCCCGATCAGACTTATGCCCTGGAGAAGTAGACGACTCCTCGCGATCTTGCTTACCTTCGGAATCCATATCAGTCTTGTCGCTAACTCAGAATATCTACATTTTCAAATACTAAAATCGATCATTTCTAATCTTATAGTTTCAAATTTTTACCTAGACCAACATCAAAGTCTCAGACAGTTCATTTCCATAAAACATTTTTAAACACAATCGTTCAACTTACTGTGGTAAAGTTTCTCAATTTTTTTTAAAACCTCCACATACGCACACGGATACGTAAAAACATAGGCCAAGTTTTTGCAAACTTGGCTCTGATACAACTAAATGTAACACCTCAAAACTTGACCTAGAAGTTTAGGCCGGATTCTAGAGGTCACATTGATCACTGGAGTGATTGTAGGAAAAATTTTAGCTTAACCATCTAGAAAAAAGATAGTATTTAAGTTATGCAAAACTCTCTGCTGTAAAATCCCGATATTACAAAAATTTTCATCCGAAAGACTCGTATGTGCGTAAAATCTAAAATTTATACCACAATATTCAAAATAAAACTTACAATTCAAAATGTTTACTTATAAATGCGAAAATTATGAAAATGCTTTTAAGGTTTATTCTAAAATGTGACTATCCAAGACTTTCGATGTGCCTAGTCCAGTAATAGCAAACAGAAATACCTAAAAAAGAGAAACTGAGGGGGGTGAGCTACGCGAGCCCAGTGTGAGATCGAAACGACAGAAAAATGAAAATTAAGCACTACAATAAAAACACCATATCACATTGGTAATCCGATATCCAAATAATCATCACAACCAAAACAGAACCATCAGTATTGAACACATTGATCTATATACCGTTAATCTCGCAATCAGACAGAAAAAATGCAAAACAAATGCAACAACATAAAACTCAATTAGACAGACAAAATGCAAAACAAATGCAACAACATGAAACTCACTCATTCAACCAAACACTTCTTCGTCCCCTATTCACACCACAAATGAGCTATAAGAAACTCAACCAGCCCTGCACACCACGTAGAACCTCGAAAGGCCCATCTAACCCTACACACCATGAATGTGAAACAAAGCCACGTAAATAACAGAATGCAACTGAGCTGCCAGAAATATTGTACTGTGCGGTAAACCGCTATACAGAGGTATTGTAGTTAAAATTGCCAAAACAAACTAGACTTTCTTCTCTTCATATCCCAAACCCGAAATCATAATGTAAATGTACGAATGCACACCATACATTACCAATTACTCAGGTGCAAAAGCTCGTAATCAGTCAGTCAGTTACAGAATCGATGTACACAGTTTCTAGACAGTTACACACACACCCACATCATTTAACCACTGAAGCAGATACTCATTTATTAGGCAATATCATATTAACAAGTCATTTAACTAATGCAACGATTGCAAAAAATAGATTTGTCCAAGTCAAAACAGAGTCCCGAATACCCTTACTAAGACTACATAATACAAAAATTTGGCAAGGTAGGACCACAATACCGTGTGCCCCGGCCGTGTGGATTTGCCCAGGCCTTGTGGGGGTCTACACGCCCGTGTAGAGGGGGCAAACGCCCGTGTGATCAGCCCATGTAACTCATTATCCAAAAGTGTTAAAAATTAAAAGCAAAGGCGACACAGTCGTGTGGAAACCCTGCACGCTTGTGTGGGACACTTTCCCGTGTGGCCAATCCATGTGGCACAAAAAATAATCAAAAACCCTAAATTTCCAAACACACACGCCCGTGTGCCCAGGGGACACGGCCGTGTGAAAATCGACTAATTTCCCCAAATCAGCCACACGGCCGTGTGGCACCTAATCTTGCCCGAAAACCCTAATTCCCAATTCCACACAGCCGTGCAAACAAGCACACGCCTATGTGGCCACCCATGTGGTCATGAAACCACACCGAAATAACCTGCAAAATGTGCCTTTGATGTCAATACGATCCCCAACCCTCAATAACATAGAAATACATCAAAAACACCTAGAATTTCAAGCAATTCCACAACAATCAACACTTCGATTGGCCAATTTTAAAACACACAAAATATCTCAAATTTCACATAAACAAATCAAAAATTTGAGAACGAAAAGGAAGAGTTTTCGAACACATACCTTAGACGCGATAGCAAACTCTAGAATCGTTTGATTCGCTCCTCCAAACCGATCCAAAAACCTCAATTTAACATATCAATTTATAAAACTTTAGTTTAACAGTAAAAGAAAACGAAAGGAATTCTATGTAAACCCAAAAACGAAACTTACCTCTTCCACTATTTAAAAATCGAATACACATAGAAAAACTCCCTCAACAGACAAACAGAAGAAGCAACGAATTAAAAGCAAATGATTTATTTTAGGAAGAAAAAAATAAAAAAATGGTTTACAGAGAACTCAAACCATGGGAAAACGTAGATTTGTTGAGTTTTTTTATTATCCCTAAAAATAAAATAATAAAAGTGATAAATAAATATCTCAAACTTAAAACAAATTTAAGACAAAAAGAAATAAATAATCCCTCAAAATACACACATAAAGATTCAAACCCAGAACCCAAGTACACTAACACTCACTCAACCATCAGGCCAGCAAGCCCATTCTGACATCAGAACGCGAAAACAAACCCAAATGTCTGATCTAGCCACTAACCCTACCTACAAACCTCAAAATTTTTAACCCTAAATCTAGGGTGTTACACAAATATATTAGTGATTAGCCAAAATCACTTTGGCACCAAATGTAATATTCCTATATCAGGTTCCTTGGGTCGAACCGAGTATAAGGGTGTTACAGAATAAACAAATTGTAAGCTAAACAATAAAGCTCAATAGTACTTTCATGATTCAAATCAACAATACAATAAACATAACATGCTAGGATTGCATTCAAACTTGATCTAATTTCCAACAATTCCAATGCATCATTCATGTTTCAAATAACAACTCATGTCATCTTTCATTTGGCAAACACATAAGAGCAATCCATACTATATTTCTATCATCATATTTCATTCACTTATGTTTCATAGAACATTATTTGTTCATATGACTTTCTTATTTCTTTCTTGAATCTATTGATTCATTTTATTTACATATCGACCCTCAGGGCTCATTTTAATCAGTTCACATAATCTTTCACATATTATCATTTGTCACATTTCATATATATATTCATCACATACCATTTTTAATCAACAATCAATATCAGCTATCATTTAGTAAGTTCATGTTTTAAAATCCCTATTAACTATATATAGACACAAGACTGATACACAGATCATCCAACCATCAAACTAATCTGACACCCGGTGCCCATCGAAAAATCCAAAGTAAAAATTGTACTTTGTGCCTCATTGGTATAACCAAAGTATAATATGCGCTCCGTGCTTCATCAGTATAAATCAAAGTATAATCTCGTACACTAATCCTATGGCATGTCAAAGGTACTCGACTTTGCCCAAGACAATTAATAAGGTACCAATGTTCCAATTACATATCATAACATGTTTCACATATCATGTTTTTATATTATGCTTGGTTATGCTATGATTATCTCAATTTAATTCTCAACATATTATATCATAAAACATGAACTGATTCATGAGACAAGTAATAATTCTTACCTCAATAGCTAGTTTGGAACAATCATGCATGTTTATATATTAAACTTGAATCATAAAAGTACAAACCGAAAATTTTCGTCACTCATCTACGACTCTCGTCTTTCTTTTCTCTCAAGACAGCCCGACATTGTCTTTAACTACGTTCGATAATTCAATTATAAAAACAATATCAATTCACGTCCAAATCACATTAAAACACATACTCAACATATTTTGCATTTTATTCATTTTAGTCCTTATATCGTAATACTCACATTTTTCAATATCTAACATTGAATCAAAATCCAATTTCATATTCTTTCATTAGGGACCTTGTACTATTCATCTATAGCATAATTTCATGGTAGTTTTTAATTTATTCAATTTAGTCCCTAATGTCACAAAATCTTCTAACAAGATTAATTTAATGTCTAACTTAATCCTTAACATAATTCAAGCTTTCTAACTACAAATATCTTCACATTCAAGCCTAATTCATCAATTTCACTTTAATGACAAATTGTTACATGTCTAACAATTGAAGAAATTGATATATGGGCTAGCTAAATCAAGCTCCCATTATCGAAAATCTATAAAAATTTCAAGAAAAAGATTTGATTACATTAGCCAATTTTGAACCGAAATGGAGAAGATGAAAACACCAATTTTTCTTTCTCCTTTCTTAGCTTGGACGGTTGTAAGAGAAAGATGATAAATTCATCTTTCATCCCACTAGTTTTCTATTTATACCATGATTAAAATTTAATTAACCTTAATTAATCATGCTTGATTTCATTAATATAATGTTTACATCTTTTAATTACAATTATAAAATTTTAATGACTATCATCATCATTCTCCACTATCTCAAATAAAACAATGGTTTATTAACCATTTATGTCTATTAGATAATTGCTAACTAGGTTCTCAAACATTTTTTAAATTAAAACTCAATAGTGATTAAACTTTTACAATTTAATTCATGAGCTTTAATTAAGGATTTTCTCGGTTAAACTACTTAACAAATCTCTAATATGTTTTCATACTAACTCTGTACATATTTCTATTTTATCCTTAAGAACTCAATTTACGAAAAATGGGATTTCAAAATCGCATTTTCTGACACTGGTAAAAGTTGGGTCATTACAAATTTACTAGCTATAAAGCACTTATTTTTTTTTAACAATTGTTTTAAAAGAACTCATGTTTAGGTTTTTTTTAAAAGGGTTTCAAGTATAAATGTTGGATTTTTGACTTGTTAAAATATATATATATATATATATATATATATATATATATATATATATATTTTGTTTTAAGGTTTATAAATGAAATAAATTTGACACTGATTTTGACTGATTCACTGGTTGTGTATTTTTATTTAAGTTTAGTGGTTTCTTTTTTGTTATGTTTGTGTTAAGATGTAAGAGTAACCTTTACTGTCATGATTTTTGACTTGTTAAAATTTCATCTCAAACATTATATGTGTTTAAACTTCCACTGTTAAACCTTTATTTTAGTTTATTGTTTTTCTTTTCTTATTTAACTATGATTTGTGTTGGATTTAAGGTTCACAGTGCAAAAGGAATCTCTCTACTGTAATTGAGTGCAACTTTTGTTATTTTGTGGACATGTAACAAAGGTAAGGAATAGTGAAATGTTGTTTGGTGTTTGATATGTTGTTTAATATGTTATTAATGAGTACTTTAATTAATATTATTAATTTATGTTCCGTGCATTACAAATGGCTTGCCCCAAGTACACCTTACACATGCACTTGGGTGGTAATTTTGAATAGAACACTATTGTATCATATGTTGATGGTATAGTAAAAGAATATGACATAAACCCTGATTATTTATTCTTTTATGTGTTAGTTGGCATAGTAGAAGAGCAAGATTTTAGGTCAGCTAGGAATTTCTACTACTATAAAGCTAGCATAGGATTTAGTGATGGAACTAGAAATTGCTATGATAATTTTTATTGAAATGACTAATCATTTTAGGAAATTAGGTTCCTTGCATGTATATGTAGAACATGGCATTGACACACCTGAAGTTTTTGAATTGCCAATGCTACCATGTGTAGACAATGTTATAGGGGATGGGATAACTACAAAGGCAAAAGACGCTAGTAGGGATTGTAATGAGGGTGGGGAATGTAATGAGGGTGAAGGTGTTGGTGGGAATATTAATGTAGTTGACCAATGTGGGCAACATGCGAGTAATAGTGGTAAGGCTCAATGGGTCAAGGATGAGTGGTCTATTAATTCAAGGAGTATAGGTGATAGTGTTGGCTGTGGGATAGCTCTAAAGATGAAGTGCGAACTGTAAAGGAATATGCTAGAGTTTATAAAGATAAAAAGACAAAAAAAAAATGTTATGGAAGAAGATGTAGAGGCTAAAACAAAATTTTCTGGTTTGGGTAATGACTTGAGGAGAAAAAAAAAGAAGAAGTTAAGTTAGCAGCTGCAATAGATGGTAGTTCGAATGGAGATACATCTTATATAGATTCTTTTGATTTTGGCTATTTTGAAAGTGGTTTAGAGGATGAAGTAGTTTTAATAAAAGCAAGGCATTATTTTATGATCATACTAACACAGTACCAAAGGTTGGAGCTCGGTATGGTCTTCTAGAGTTCAAATAAATCGTGGGATGGGACCCAGGATTTAGGCTTGATTTTATTTTGCATGACATTCAATTATAAGTTTTAATTAGGATTTTAGGTTATTATTATTTGATAAACCCCGATATTATTAAAAACATAAGTAATTGTCATCTTTTCCACTGTTAAATAATAAATAAAACTTAAGGAATAATAAATCAAGTATTTAACTAAGCTTTCTAAACAAATTTAAAAAATGTTTTAAAAGGACTGTTTTCAAAAACTCTGATAGCTTACTAGGTCACTTTGGTGGCTAATGTAATTTTTGAACTCGGGTCTAATGTTTAGGCCAGGTTGGAGAGGTTACATCCCGAGTTTAGGGACTAAATTGAACAAAATGAAAAATATGTTTGACTTTTTATTTGAATTTAAATTGGATGAATTTTGATATTTTTTACTTATTGAATTGACGTACGTAGCTAAAGATGACATCGATCCGTCAAGAGGGAAAGGAAAAACAAGAATTGTCAACAAGTGATGTAAGATTTCGGTTTGTGCTTTTATGATTCAAGATTAGTCTATTAATTTCATATTCATGTTATATTGTATGTTTGAGTATTGAGGTGAGTTAATAATTATAGTATGAATTGATTCATTACGATTGGTATTGAAAATCTAGATTGGATTGAATTCAATAAAATGGAAAGTAGCATGATTAAATTTATACATGATATATGATACGAAAATTGTTTGAAAGATGTTATATGATATGAGGAAATTGGTAATTGATGATGAATTGAGAATGATGATATGTGAAATGGTTATATAATGTAATCGGAATATTGATTACCCTATTAATTGTTTGGATAAGGTCAGATATAGTTGGCATGCCATAGGGTTAAGATATGAATAGAAACCATCGTTGTCGACAACCAAGGGTGGTAGAATGTATATATAGAGTCATCATTGTTGAGCAACCCAGGATGGCAAATCATTTATATTGTGAAAATCATCATTGTTAGGCATCCTATAGTGGTAGTATGTACATGTTTCAAAGTTATCATTGTCAAGCAACGCGGGGTGATAAAGTATAGATCCGTGTATCCATTTTAAGTCTGTGTTTGGTTAATATGGTTATAAAATATGATTTGTTGAACTGACAATTGAGATTAAAGTAATTGAATTGGTATACTAGTATATATGTGATATGTAGAAAGCAACAGCATGTGAAAGACCTCTATGAATCGATTTATATATGCCTTAAGGGCCAAATCAAATTCGAACGAGTTAGTAGACTCAAGAAAGAGAATTGAAATGTAAAATGAATGATTAGATAGCAATGGATGAAATAAGATTGAATGCCATAATGATGTATTCATGAATATATGAATTTGAAATGGAAAGAACTATATCCTTGATAATAGAATGTCTGGTATAGTATGTTTAGTTTTATTATCAATTGGAATGGTGTATAAGTGGCGCATTTGAGTATTGATTACGTAAATTGATTTGATTGAATTGTGGTATAATTGGATCGAATCTCTATATTAAATATGTTTATTTTATGACTTGAACCATAAAAGTACCACTGAGCTTTATCAATAAGCGTATGGTTTTTTTTATTTCGTGCACAGGTTTAGGTAAATCTCAAGGTCCCAAGACGTGATTCAATATCTATCCAATGATCTTCGACTCAGCAATATTTGTATAGTCCTTTCGTTTTACTATATGGCATGTACCTAGGTTTGAGTCGGTTTGGTATATCATAGATAAATAGGTTTAACTTGAGTAGAAATGGTTAACTTAATATGGTTAATGGTAATGTAAATGTCATATTTGACATGGTTGAAATTGAAATTGATCATGTTATGTTATGTTAAATGGAATGACTTGGTACCAAATGTTCAAATGGTTCAAAATGGTTGAAATTGTCATAGGTATCAATATATTAAATGACATTTTGAGTAATGTATTTGTTAAGTGTTGTTTTGTGGGTAGAATTGAGCATACAAATGTGTCATTTTTTGGTTAAATGGTTGAATGGAAGAATTGGTTATGTGTTTGAATGATTTAAATAGGTACCAAATGGACCCTTTTGGAAACAGACAGTCATGTTGCGACGTCGAGCCCTTGTCGTTGCAACGAGGAACCTACGTAGTTGTGACACCAACCCGATATTTTGCAAACATTACAGTTTAGTCACCTTAAGAGCTTCCGTAAGCTCATAAAGGACCTGAAAATGAATGTTTATCATATAGTGAAGGAATGTTCCAATTAATAACATGTATATATGGTTAAATAGAATTGTGTTTGATCGTATTTGCTCTAGCAATGAATGTGGCATCCCGTAGCTTGGACTCGGCGATTAGGTTGGGTATGGGATGTTGCAGAAAGAATATTTTCTTTGTTGTTGATGCCAATTTGCTCGATGTGTCCTTAATAGTTAGTTGTATATATACTAAAAAATAGCTTTCTTTTTGTGGTTGTTGTGATTGAAGAAGACCTTTGAATGTGACAGTGGCACTATAGGTGGCTAACGTTAAGAAAGCAACAGTAGCAAAAGAAGAAGAAGAAGAAGAAGAATAGAAGGAAAAACAAATAAATGCTTATAGATATAAAATTAAAAGGCCCCTAAGAAATTAAAATAAAAAAATTAATTATGTCCCTCAACTTAATTCACATCCAATTGAGCTCTTGCATTAACAAAAAAAAATCAATTAAGAATCAGAAAGTGACACATGACAACCCCTAGTTTAATAATTCATTTTCCTTGTAAATAAAATCATAAAACCAACAAGTGGTTGGATGTAATGGTAAGACACATCGCACTCCTAAGGAAAGAATGCAGGTTCGAAACTTGGAGATGATATTGCTGGGAGGGATAGCCAAGTACTTCGAACACGGACCATAAAATGGACATGGAGAATACAAAAAAAAATATTAAAATATTAAAATTACAAACTTATAAAAAATATAAAAAATTATAAGAACTTGGAAAAAACTCTAAAAATGTTATACAAATTTATAAAAATAATAAAAATATAAAACATATTTAAAATTTTATATAAACTTATAAAATTATTAAAAAATAAAAATTCTAAAAATTATAATTTTTTTAAAAAATATATGTTATAAAAAGTCATTTATTGGTTCCTCATTTTGGAAATTGAATCCTTAAAATCAGAATAAACACATGGCATCAAACCAACTATTGGACAATGAGAATAGTTGTCAAAATATTTCACGCTGACATATGCTAATATTTGCAACCGTTGGATAGTAAAATTTTGATTTTATAATATCTAATCGTATTGAAAACACTTTATAGCATACAATTTTTAGCAAACACTCTTTAACTTTTCAAGTTGCAAACTAACGTACTTTACTTAAAAATTGGAGATAAAAAAATAAAAAAATAAATTATTAATAAAAAAGAGAAGATCCCGTGATTATTGTTTTATCTGTGGAAGGTCGAGAATATTTGATTCTACGTTAAAATAAACCCAATGATTTGATGGTTACTCCTATTATCCAAAATTTGGTCTGATTCTAATTTTAGGAGTTTAATTTTCAAAATGAGGAAGTAATAAATGACTTTATATAATTTTTATAATTTATTAAAATTTATAATATTTATAAGTTTTAATTAATTTTTATAATTTTGCATAAATTTTTAAACATGTTTTATATGTTATTATTAGAAATTTATCACAATATTTATAAGCTTTTTTAACGAAATTTTTTTAAGTTTCTATAAAATTTACAAATTTTTATAAGTTGGTATAAATTTTTAATAATTTTAATAATTTTTATTTTTAATAAACTTTATAAGTTTATATAAAATTTTAAAATTTTAAATATATTTTTTAAGATTTTTTATGATCTTTATAAGAAAAATAAAAGATTGAATAAGGAGTTGCCACATATCACTATCCAATTAGTCCGTTAGTTAATTTTAACATTCAATGGGATAAAAACGAAAACTATAAATAAAATAGCTTAATTGAATGCAAATTAAGTTGTAGGGCTTGATTAATTTTGTGGTTTTTACTTAAAAGAGTGTTTTTTTTTATAGCTATAAACCATGAATAAAAGGAGAAATGAAAAGCAAAAGGAAAAGAAAAAGTAAAAAAAGAAAACAAATGAAGATGATTAAATTCACTCAAAACATAAATTATAAGAATTAGAACTAAAAAACATAACAAAAGTAACAAAATTTAATGTCCCATTAAGTTGTCATTACACTTTTAACAAAAATTAACGGTGGAGTAATAATAATATAATAAATTAATAACGTTAGTGATCATGTAGTAAATTTTTTAAAGTTTAGTGATTAAAATATAAATTTATTCAAACATAAGTGATTAATTTTATAGTTTACCCAAAAACAATGGATGAATTTACGTTTCATTCTTATATTGTTTATATTTTATGTGTTGAAATTATATTTAAATATTTAAATTTATTTAAATTAAAATATAATTAATAATTTTTATGAATTTTAAAAATATTTATATATTTTTATCATGTGTTTATTTATCATATTTTTACTATTTCTATTTTTTTTTTGAATAATCCTATCGTATACAAAATTGTGTCATTTCGAGTTGAGGTTTGAGCATAATTACATTGGGTTAATATTTTATTTCGCTCTTGAATTATAATTAAAATATTATTAGTGTGGCATTTTTATATTTTTAATAGTAATTTCAAAAATAATCTAATAATCATAAATTTCTAAAAAAAATGTATAATTTATTTTATAAAAAATATTTTTAAAATTATAATTTTTAAAAATAATTAAAATTTCATAAAATTCTAAGAAATGCCTAAAATTTCAAAAAGAAAAGTTAATATTTCTATTTGTGTTAATAAAATTCCAAAAAGAAAACTTAATAAAATTCCAAAAATATGATAAAATAAAATAAAATTTGGAATTGAAATTTCCAACACTGGTTTGGGTTTTAAGTATGAGATGATGTTGGGTGTGCATTTGTCTATATTCATTTGTATAGATAACTAATGACCTTAATTATAATTTTCTCTCTTTGGGATTATCTTTGTAGTTATTTTGTTGATATTTAAAAAAAATTTTAGTAAATTAAAATGTTCTTAGTTATAAAACTTTTATACATGAATTTATATTTCATATATTTACATCTATATTATATTTAATCCTTTTATTGAGTTTCTATGACTTACGATTACTTTATTACTTTACCTATGATACAATAATTGAATAATTTTTTTATAAAATATAATTTTAATATTAATTTTTTATTTCACTCACGTCTTGGGTGTGTCTTAATTTAACTATGTAATATATATACAATCACGATGTGGATGTGTAATAAATATATTTATTTAAAAAATTTATATAAAAATCAAATGAATTATTGGTTGAAATGATGAAGTTAAATGTCTAAAATTTAACAAGTTCAAATATTATAATAATTGAGTATTTATTAATTTTGTATAAAAATGTAAAATAAAAAATAAAAAAATTCTCTAATAATATAACTTATTTTATATATATAAAAGAATACTTTAGTGAATTTCCAACCGAGTTAGTGTAAAAACAAATATCCTTTATATATAAATTAAATTGTATTTTTATAAAATCTTTTTCATATAATAAAAATTTAATCAAAAGGAAAAGTTTCAACCTAAAACATATGCATAATAAATAATTAAATTTACCATTATAACCATAGGATCTATTGGTTACAATGTGATATTTTTCATAAATGTATTTATTATATAATTATTTCTCCACGTGAGTGTGGGATAAATTTAATTTTAAAAAAGAAAATATTTTAAACCTCATAAGATGGCGAAGCGTGATTTGTATTCGAGTCGTTTATTGTTCGAGATTTAGTTGTTATTATAATTCAACAAAAAATAAAAATATATCTTACATGAAAAATAAAATATTTTACTGCAATTTTAAAACAAAGGGCATCCAGGGCAAATCACTGTTTTATGACTAAAATCGACAGAAAAGATGTAGAAAAAACAATAAGAGAAAAGGTACACAAAATAAATTGGAGATATTTAGATGATAATAATATGGATCGATAATAATGATAATTTTTGTAGTGTGAGAGCAGGGGTCATAATGTTGTAGAAACCAGGAAAACGAAGGGGTAAAAGCAGGAAAAGAAAATTGGGGGGTATATATGCGTATATAAAAAGAGAGAGAAAAAGATAGAAATCCGCTGTTTGAAATTAGCCCATAGATTTGCGTTTGCAGGTGAAGTAGTATCCAAGACCATGGCCCCTGGTTTTTCAATCTCTCTATCAAATACCAACTGTTCATTCTTTCACCTTAACCCTAAACCTTCATTTATTTCCCCTTCTTCTTGTCTCCCTCCCCTTTCATATCTTCTCCCTTTTTTTTTCACCAAACTCCTACGGCGATGCGATATTTCACGTCTCTGTTTTCATTTTGTACGAAAATCCCATCCAAAATTACCTAAGAAGATACAATTCTTACTCCACTCTTTTCTGTCCCCTGTTCCTTCTGTTTAAACCCTGTTTTCCTCCCTTTTCTTTTTTTGGCTTGTTCATCAGCATTTTCTCTGTTGTTTCAACTTTTTGTTTGATATCCAGATTTTGGTTTCCAATTTTCGATAGTTTTCAGAAATACCCCTATCGGAATTTAGCTCCCTTTTTTTTTGTTTGTTTGTTTGTTTGTGTCTATGCCTCTGATAGAGTTGATTCAGAATTCTAAATGGGGAGAGCAACCGTGGCTGATATAAAAGGGAGAGATTTTAGTGAATTGGATAAGGAAGCCAAAGCAAATACAGAAAACACTAATAAAGGTTCCAATACGAATAAGAATAGGAATACTACTACTTCAGATAGCAGGGGAAGGAAAAATCGGCGGCGGCAGAAGAAGACGATGGTGGTGCACCCTGTTCAACGGCTTTTCGATGCTTGCAAGGACGTTTTCGCCCATGCCGGGACTGGATTTGTCCCTCCCCCCGATAAAATTGAGCAGCTTAGCGCTCTTTTGGGTATGTTTTTTTTTCATTGTGATTATAGTGGATCGCAGGTTGACTTTTTGAGTCTAAATGCAGTTTAATCATACCCAAAAGTCCTTAAATGTGTTGATATTTAAGATCATACGTGTCGAATTTGATTGAAGTTTTGGGATAATTAACCATGAATTTCTGAAATTGGTTCAGCATTTGTGTTCCTGAACTATATTTTTGATCCTACACTTGAAAATGGCTTCATTCTATAAATATAATAATATTTTACTAATCTTTTCAAAGGAGTTTCCTTGGCATTCAGTCATTGGCTTATCATTCATCCACCTATGCATTTGTTTGTATCTGAGGACTATAGGAACCTGATATCATAATCTACTTTGTAGGTACTTATGTCACATTATTTAGGCAGATAAACTGTAAAAAAAATGTTGGGAAGTGTACTGCTGTTGTTTGGGTTGAGTGCATTGCTATTTAATCATGTCGGTCTTGCATGTGATTCATTATTACATGTATTTTTAGTGTTTGTGCGTGTGTTTTTTTATTGTCCAAGTGTCGGTTAAAGTCTCTCAATAAATTATATGACAACTTAGTATCGTGCGTTTCAGTTTTTGAAATGTCAAATGGAAGATATCTCATGTCTGTTTTTCCTTTTGTTTGCTCTAATTTTCATGCAACTCGGTTATGTATGATACAAACTCTCCCATCCTGTCTGTATTCGGTTGGTTAGTGTGGGAAGAGATAGAACTGATATAAATATCTAATTTCGTTTCATTTAGTTGTTTAATCTCTCAAGAAAGTGTTAAGTGATGAAGACAATATGATACTAACTAACATTGCTTCTTTTTGTTTATTGGTGTAGATGACATTAAGCCGGTTGATGTTGGTCTTAGTCCACGAATGCCATTTTTCAGTCCGCAAGCAACTCGGCGAGCTCCAACAATAACCTACCTGCATATTTATGAATGCGAAAAGTTTTCGGTAAGTACAACCTAATTGAAATGCTTCTTTGGTTATCAAGCAATAATTTGAGAATCGTAAAAATTTTCATGTAATGCAGATGGGCATCTTTTGCTTGCCTCCATCCGGTGTTCTTCCGCTTCACAATCATCCTGGAATGACGGTATTCAGTAAGCTTCTCTTCGGAACTATGCACATCAAATCGTACGATTGGGTTGTTGGTGCCCCTAGCAATGCATCAGCTGTTGCGGAACCTTCACAAAGTAAGTTTTTATTTTTATAAAGTAATTTTTTACTATTATTTTCGCATTATAAAGGACAGGATGAACTTCCATTATTGTGATTTCAATAGCAAAGAAAATAGATTGATCATGTTAAACCAAATTCTTGATGCTGTTAGGCACCAATTTTGGATCGAGTTATATTAGTAGAATGTAGATGCTTACTGTGTTTTTATGAATTGTTAATGACAATAGTTAAAAGCATCATCCATGTAAAGAGCTTACCCTGACACCATTTTTGTTAATGGTAACAGCAGCACAATGTTCGGAAGTTCGGTTGGCTAAAGTTAAGGTCGATTCCAACTTGACCGCACCTTGCAAGACCTCCATACTTTATCCAGCTGATGGAGGCAACATGCATTGCTTCACTGCTGTCACAGCATGTGCGGTGTTGGATGTTCTAGGCCCTCCGTACTCGGATGACGAAGGACGGCACTGTACGTACTACTTGGCCTACCCATTCACAAAATTCTCAGGTACCCTTTTCCCATAACTTAATCCAATTTTCCCTCTCATGTTTGGTTATTGAAATCAAACTAAAGAGTAAAAAGATGATACAGGTGATGAACAAGTATCAATTCCGGATGAAGAGAAGGATAACTATGCTTGGCTTCAAGAGAGGGACAAACCTGAGGATTTGGTTGTGGAGGGGGCTTTGTACACTGGTCCCGTCATCCGGGAAAACTGATCTCAGAGTCTCATTACATATCTTGTAATACAAAAAAAAAAAAAGAAGAAAGAATCATTTTCTTATCCATGTTGTCTTGTCAGTGGTTGCTGTTCCAGCTTTAGAAACTTCTATTTTCCTTATTTTCTTTTTTGTTTTTTCTTCTTTCCCTCTTAGTGGGACATGATGGGTACTCTGTTTTTATTTTTTTTCACCACAGTTTCTTGTACATAAAAGGGAAAAATAACAAACAAAAAAAAAAGAAGAAAAAAAAAAGGGGAAAAAGGGAAAATCTGTTGTGAAGTGCACCGGATGAAGTTTGTAGTTGAATGAGAAAATTGTTAAGAAGTGCACATTTATAGGGCACCTCTCTTTTTCTAATTTATTTCATCATATTCCCCCCATGTTTTGTCATATTGTAAATGACTGAGGTTGATGCAAGTAGTTAATTCTTTTTTTCCGTTTAGCATTATCCCAAAGTAGCATACTTTCATTTTGATGCTATTTGCCTTAAAAGCGATTTAAATCCAGAATATTGAATAACCTAGAATTAGCAAAATTCAAATTATGTTTAATGTTTTGGAAGGCAGGTATGGATTATGTTTTACATCTTTTATATAATTTTTTGGCATAAAATAAAGCTTTAAATAAAGTAAAAAAATAAAACATATATTTGACTTATGAAAAAAAAAAATTAAAAATAACTCGCTAATTTTTGTTTGTAATATGGGTAGTGATGTTGGTGGAAGTGAAATATTTAAAATTTATTACATAAGATAAAGTTAAATTACATGACAATTTTTAAAAATTTTAAAAAATCAAATTTGAAGGAAAAACCTATCAAATCACCTTAAAATAGATAAAAATATTAATTGTTTGGTAACTTTGTTGACGTGAAATTGATTGTCACGACAACAATTAAATTTTTAAAATTAAAAATTATAAAAAAATAGTTTAAAAATTAAAAATCATTATAGTTATTAAAAAAAGTATGAAAAAATATTTTTTTTGTTTTAAAAAAATTGATTGGTAATGTGATGTCATAATTTTGAGGCAATTTGACAAATAATGCAAGTTCAAGGGTGAAAAATTAAATGGAAGGTTAAAATGACTTTTTTTTAAGTTGGAGGGCTTAAAAAGTCATTATGCCTTTGCTTTTCTTTTTTTTATATTAGACACAATTTAATATAATATAGTAAATAAGATATATGAGTTTACATTTTAAATATATATGAAGTAATCATTTAATAACTATAATTATATCTTAATGTTAATTGAATAATATTTTTATTTTTATAATAAGTATTAAATTTAAATTTAATATTAAGATAAATATTAAAATAAACATGATTTAACTTTATTTTAATAAAATATTATTATTCTTTATGATAAATATCATATTATTTTTATTTTTGAATTTTGAACTGTAAACTATATTTTTAAGGATAAATTAAAAATATATTATTTAAATTAAATTTTCATAAACTTTTTAACTTTATACTAAACATTAAAATCTAAATTTAAATTTAGAATTTAAAATAAAAAATAAAAAATATTAAAATTAAAATTGTGTTACTGATTTTTATGAGAGCATAAATAAATTTTAAATATATAGATAAATAATATTTATTTTTACGATAATATTTATGAAAAATATTAAAATAATGTTAACATTAAGATAAATATTATTTAACTTTAATTTCCTTAAAAAAATTATTTTAATTAAATATTTTATTTTATTTTATTTTTTAAATTTGAACCTTAAACTATATATTTTTAAGGATAAATAAAAAAATATTATTTAAATTAAAATTTCTATGAAAATTTTAACTTTAAAACTAAATATAAAAATTAATAAATTTAAAATAATAAATTAATAACACAATTAAAATCCAAAAGTTAGAACTCAAGTTATCTTAAATTTTAAAATAAAAACAAAAATTTAGAATCAAAACTAAAATAAAAAAATGGCCTAAATATAAAGATATCAATAAAATAAGATATTATGATGAAGTTACTTAAATGAAATAAGGACTTAAATCATAACCATGTAAAATATAAATGATCTAAAATGTAATTAACCCAAATTAAAGATTTGAATATCCATTCTCATGTGGAATATCAACATTGATCGGGCTGGCTTTTATTTCTTTTCATTTTGTTTATTTTGTCAATACTAAAATTAACCATATACATAATATTTAAATTGATTATTTTGTTTTATTTAGATTATTCATTTATTTACTTCGTAATTTAAAACTATATGTTATTATTTGATTATTCTATTAATTACACTAATTTTTTAATAATACAAATGAATAAAATTTTAAAAAATAATTAATTTACTCTTTTATTTAATATATAAAAATTAATTTAAATGATAAAAAAATATTTTGAGTTTTACTACCATAATTTTACTGTATTCAACATCTACCAAAATAATAATGTCTTTCAAGCTGTCCCTAGTAACTTTCAACTAGACTCCCACAAAGGGGGACAATGGAGGTAGGGTATTATTTACAGGGTTTTTTTCTTCTTTATTTGATGGAACAAGGCAAGAAACATTGTTTGACTTTTAAGGTTCTCGGAGTTTAAATAAATCAAACAACAACAGGTGTTTTGTCTCATGCCATGTTCCAAACAAGTTTATATGATGATTGATGATGAGATCATCAGCGTCATGTTATATAAATGTGTAACAGTACTGATGATTATCAATCAACTAACTGAGTTGTTCTTTCATTTCCAAAAATGTTTACTGCATGCTTTTTTATTCCTAGACAACTTCGGGGAAAAGTAAGTTTCGATAATATTAATCTAAAAAATTAGAGAAATTATACTTGTGCTGTTGTTATGATTACTTAATTTTAAAAAATTTTAATTTAGATATTAGTGTTTGAGTTGGTTCTAATTTTAGACACCCGTCATTATATTATATTAGTAACTGGATAATGGAAAATTTTCTTTAGTCGATATACTAATATATTTAGTCTTCAATACTTATATATTTTATTAATTTAATCTTAATTCTAAATAATTTTATAAATTTAATTCTTCACATTTTCAAATTCTATTAATTTGTTTTTCAGACTTCCTAATGAAAGCTTTCAACTTTTAAAACAGTACATTCCAAATAGAATTTGTAAATGTAAAGAATTGAATTTATTGAACTATTTAGAATTAGGATCAAATTTATAGAATATACAAGTATTGAGGACTAAATGTGTTATTATTATATCAGCTAGAAAAAGGCTTTTTATTATTAATTTAACAATAGGTGACCAAAACAGAAATAAACTCAAATATTAATATCTAAATTAAAAAAATCTTAAAGTTAAGTGATTAAAGTAAGAACACGAATATAATTAGATGACCATTTATATAGTTTATCCAAAATTAATTAAAATATAATATTAGATATAATAAGATTAATAAAATAACACGGATTTTACATGCAACTGTAGAGAAGAATCGTGGTGTTTTCCCTTCTCTATATCATTACCTAGTAAGTTTGTTGTACGGGGATTGAGGCTCTAACTTAATTATCACTATTATTATTATTATTATTAAAAAGATGTGAATTTAAGTCCATCATAACGCACTTTGTTGTAGAAAAAATAGAAACACTAGGAAATAGTGATATGTGTAAAAGAATAAAAGTAATTTAAAACCTGCTAAGAAAATGTTACATTATTCGGAATTTTAATTTTGGGATTAAATGATATTACATTATTCGGAATTTTAATTTTGGGATTAAATGATATTAAAAAATTTAGTCTTTATGTATTAATAAAATTAAATCATGTTATCAATTTTTAAAATATAAAAAATATAAATAGAATTTAAATTATATTAGAATGACCCGCAATTTTTTAGGCATCCAATAAAAATGTATCTTTATATTTTTTAAAAGAATTCCTAATTAATATCATATGCTTTCTAACACTAGATCAGGGGAGAATTCAAAAACTTCTTAGTAAGGGTCGGAATTGAATTATAAATTTTTTAAGAGGTTAAAATATAATTTTATCATTTATTAATTTTTGATTTCATCATTTTCAAAGGAACTCATCATAATTCTTTTCATTTTTTGGGAGTCAAATTATAATTTTATCATATATTAACTTAAAGAGACTAAATTGCATGATTTCTATTTTTTTTTTGGAGAAGGCAAGACCACCATCTTCCCCTTAAATTCGCCATGACTATATCGATTCTCAATAGTATTTTATTCTTAATCAGTGTTGATTAACTAAATAAAATTAATGTAATTAAATAAAATTAACAAATAGTAATAGTAAGGTAAGGTTTAAGGTTTTTTTGTTGAACTAATTTTATGATTTATGGTATGGTGTGTTAGAATTTAGAATTTTAACATTTATGATTTTAGGGAAAGGGTTTGATTAGGATTTAGGTCTAAATTGGTTTAGGATTTAAAATATTAGGTGTACATACCCAATTTTGCCAACCCATTTCAATACTAACTTAAACCCACTAATCCCTAAAACCCAACAGCCCAATTACCCCTTTTACCCATTTTAACCAAATTATAGAAACCTAACTAAACCCCAAATACCCTTAAACCCATTACATTAATAGCCCAACTAACCTAAACCCACTGGTCCTTAAAACCCAACGGCCCAAGCCCTTGACCCAAGTTTTGACTTAGGGTTTCAGAAACTGAAACCCTAACCTACAGCGTCACAACCACCCTCCCACTTGCACCTAACCCCGTCCCATCCGGCCACTCGCCACACCACCGGTCACATCTGCCATGCTCACCTGCCCCGTCTTTCACCCATCCCCTGCAAAGACCAAGACAGAAGACATGACAGAATAATAGAAAAAGTTTGTAAAAAGGGTTATAAAACCCGATTCAAAAAGCATTGTAAGAGGTTCGATAGTTTTGAAAAACAAGAAAAACAAGAAAATATTCTAAATCCTAAACAACAGCAATCTTCCCCCATCATAGGGATAAACAAAAAGCAGCCAAGCAATCTTAGCTTAAGGTGAATTATCTATTTTTATTTTTCAATTTTTTATTTTCGAATCTTTTTTTCTATATCAATAAACACATAAATATAAAATAAAATAATATTATAAAGCAAAAAAAAATATAAAAAAAAACAAAAAATTAGAATTTTTTTTACCTTTTCTGGCCACCGCGTGCGGTGGGATGGTCCGGCAATCGAACCGACGCCCTCCCCTCTGGCCGGAAATCGCTCCGGGCTCTCCCTCTCCCTCTTTTCTCTCTCTTTTTTTTTTCCCCTAGTCTCAAATGAGTTTTTTTTTAAAATTTTTTAACTTTTATAGGGGACCAAAACGCACCGTTTTGGTCCCCCCCATTTAACGATAAACGACGCCGTTTTGGCTCCGGGTCGGGTCGACCCGACCCGCTCCAGGTCAGGATCCGCGTGTTTTTGAGCGGAAGGGCAATTTGCGCATTTGGCCTTTCCACTTTTCTGAGATTTTGCAATTAAGTTCCTATGATTTTGCAACTTGGCCCTATTATTTTTAGCGATTTTCAATTTAGTCCCCCCGTGCTGCGCCGCGTTTTGATCTAGGGGTTTATTGCGTTTTTAGCCCCTCCAGGTTAGGCGCGTGTTATAATTACGTCCTTTCCTTTAGTTTGTATTTCAAATATGCCCCATAACTTTGTTTTTAGTTCAACTTTGGTCCTTTTCTCGTTCATTTTCAATTCTTTATTAAATATTCTTGTTATTTTTATATTATTAATAATAATAATAATATTATTATTATTATTATTATTATTAGTGTATGTATTATTATATATGTATGTATATACATTTTTATATACAGGATTGCTTTAATTACTTTATTCTAATATTATTATTATTATTATATTATATTTAGTTATATATATATATGTATATTTATTTTAAATGTCTCATTTTTTACTATTATATTCATATGTATTTATTATTATATTTATTATTATATTATTTACTTTCACTATTATTTTTTAATACTCTTGTATTAGGTATTTTTTTAAAACATTGTATTTTTCATATATTATGTATTTTTATATATATTATATTATGCGTATATTTTATTATATTATGTATTTTTAAATAATTATATTACGTGAATATTTTTAAATATCATACTATTCATATATTTTTATGTTATTTCATATATATATTTTTATATTATTAGTTATATATATTTTTTATACTATTCCATGTATGTATTTTATATCATCTTATGTATATATTCTTAAAAACTATGTAAATATTTTAATATTATAATATATACTAGTTTTTATATATATATTACGTATATGTATCTTTCTAATATTGTATCTTTATACATGTCATGTATATATACGTTTTGATGTTTTTTTACTATCTCATGTATATGTTTCTAATATTTATATGATGTATGTATTTTAACACCGTATTATATACATATATATATAGCATCATTAATAGTTTTAATATCATGTTTCCATCACTTTGCTAATTATTATTATATGTTTGTATATATTCATCCTTATTTCGCGTTTAATACTATTATTAACATGTTTAATATCGCATATATGGCCATTGCTTTAATATTTTCGTCACATTTATCATTTGCTTCAACATATTTCTAGCCCTTCCATTTGTTTACTTTTATTTCATATCAATTTTGCTTGGCATTACTTCAAAAATCTTATTCTTGTTTTCTAGTTGATTTCAATAATCAAGGCAACATACCGATTTAACATTAAGTCGTCGATTTCATCGCTATGTTGGGTGAATATCAATCGACTCGTGTTAAGACGGTATATCCTTCTCAAAAATCAAAAATTAAAAATTTCTCGTCTTCTTTTAATCGGATCGCGACTAAATGTTACATTGAACTCGTATTTTTAAAAATCGAGACAACACGTGTTTATGAGATACCAATTTTTGGGCGTTGCGAGGGTGCTAATACCTTCCTCGTGCGTAACCGACTCCCGAACGCTAATTTTTCTCTAGATTCTCATGTAGACCTAAATTCAGCCTTCTTTTGTTTAAAAAAAAAATTTATTAGGTGTCCGATCACACCTAGAAAAAGATTGGTGGCGACTCTTTTTTTTTAAAACCGAGATTTCATTTCTAAATTTTCACTAAATCGCCACAATTAGCGACCGAAAGCAAAATTTTTTACGTCGCTACATTAGGGTTTAAGGTTTAGGGTTTTAGAATTATATATAAATATAGATTAATTTTAGAGTTAAAAATAGTATTAAGAGTTAATTTGATGTTTTTTGATGTATTATATCGATAATATGTCCAATTTACATGTTTATTGTGCTTAATTTCAACAAATTCTTCAATGAGATGCCATTAATTTTGGGTTTGTTACTTGATTTTTGATTAGGTGCAAAAGCAAACCTGAAAAGTCAAAAAGAGTCAAATATACGGGTTGTCGTAAAAGTTTTAGGCAAAAAACAAAGTTGATGGACAATGATCTATTTTAGGAACTTTTATTTTAGAATTTTTTTGTAAAAATAATAATTTTAATTTTTTATTAGGATAATATTTTTATTTTTCTAGTATTTTATTTTTACTTTATTTAACTTTCCAACATTAGAATTTTTATATCCCTAAAATTGGGTTAGAAGAAATTGGGTTAGTGAAACCAAGAGTGATTACATCTTGATTTTTGAGTTAGAATATTTTGATAAATAATTTGATTTGGTTCAATCGTTAGGTGTTGGGGGTTGTGTGTGTGAGGTTCTAGGTTTGAATCCTGTTCCATGAATTTTGTTAAATTTTAGCTCAACCCATATCTCTAGTCTTTTGGATTAAATCTTATTTATGTTCAAGTTTTGATAGAATGAGCTTGCAAGTTTAGTAGGAAGGTTTCAACTTAACTTTGGTCTTAAGTTCAACTCCTGAAGTGTGCAAATTTGAAATATTCTGCTATTTGTTTAAATAATATTTCTTGGAAGCTTTTTCTTTTATTAATGTTTGCTGATGGTTTCATTGAAAGGGTTGCATTGCTTCTCGATTTCAGTCATAAAGAGATAATAGTGTAAATTTTGTCGTTGATTTTTTTGTTATTGTTCGATTTAACTTGTTCTTTGCCAAGATTGAGTTTTAAAATATTAGTTTCATTCTATAATTTATTAAATGTCGAACTGGTTCTGTTTTAGGCGAGAGGGTTGTGTATTAGGATTCTCCAGTAGAGGAGGCTCGATTTTGGGTGTTGTTTCAAAGAAGTAAGTACTTGAATTGTGATTTTGGGACTAAAATTTTGGATTAAGGATGTGATATTAGATGGGTTTCTTTTGGTTAATTAGTACAAGTTGGTGAACAATTGTAGGTTTTTGGGAGTTTCAGTTGTGTAGCCGATTAAATAAACAATCAGGTGTGTGAAATCGACCCAAAAACTCATTAGAAACTTGATAAAATCGTGAAACTGGGCTATTCTTCGAAACTGCCCAATGCCACATGACCGTGTGAAATCGTGTAGATTGTGTGGGTAAACCGGTGGACCACACAGTCATGTGAAATTGTGTAGACCGTGTGGGCCACACAATCATGTGAAATCGTGCAGACCATGTAGGTAGACCGTGTAGACCAGATGGCCGTGTGAAATAAGGGAATGTGATAGGGCATTGTTGCCCAGTGATTCGATAAAGAAATAAGGGAATGTCGAGTAATGCTCTATTCATTGGCTCCATTCATTGGGGATCGTAAGGGTGTGTGTTTTCAGAGAGTGTGAGCATTCATGTTACACTTATATGGCGATTTGAATGACTCTGTGAGTCTTAGGGTGTGTTTTGGGAGATCAGTTTATCTAATGAGTATATAATTTAACTATGTTTCCTTTTCACAAACTGCCAATATATCACTGAACTGAACTAGGTTGGATATATATATATATATATATATATATATATATATATATATGAACTGATGATATGCGGTCTATTATATGTGATTTGTTTGTATGTGAGCTGTTTGGTATGTGGTTAATTGATGTGTTTTCGAGTGTTGTATACATGTGTATTCACTGAGCTTTCCCAAGCTTATCTCTTTATTTTTCTTTTCCCCTTCAGATAAGTTATGAGTGAAATAGCAAGGAGGGTGGTAGTTCAATGATCCATTGTACACACTTTCTTTCTACAGTATGTGCATTAAGCTTATAAAACCCAAATAAGGCAATGGGGGACATTCTCGGGCTAGAGACTTAGAATGAGACTTGGATAACTTCAGAAAATTTATAATTTTTTTTCAAGGGTTGTAAATAAACTTTCTTGGACTGTTTAGTTTTTGGGACTTTTAAATCTCCATGTTTGCTTGTTTGGTTGAAATTGCTGCTTGAATTATATAATACTACTTAGATGAACTAATGAGACATTCTACAGCTAGTAGAGCCTGCCGAAATTCAGGTACGCCTTATTCCACTGATTATATGAGTTATTGTTTGATTTGGAAAACCATGCTCTTAGGACTAAATGCTTGTATGAAATATTCTGTATATGTATGGTGAGTATGAATGGTTGGTGTGGTTTGTGGTTGTTTAACGGAAAGTCACCTCGGTGGCTAATGTGTAACTTGAAATTCGGGTCGAACAGTCTCGACCCAGTTTAGGGTGTCACAAATCTATAAAACAAATTAAAGAAAAATTACTTAGGGACTTAAATTTTTGGTCGAACGTAAAAGAAATGTTGTAGGTTTATTTAGTTCTTCAAAAATGGTGGACAAGGAACAAGATGAAGTGTTTTCATCTTTCTTCCCACTTTCTTTGTTATTTATACTAACTTTAATGATTTAATTAACTTAATTAACTATTATTAGTCTTTAATTAAATCATTTCTTATACATTAATCTATTATTAATTAACTTAAGTGACATCCATCATCTTTTTCCACTAAACTTAATAGAATAATGGTTTATTAAGCATTCTAATCCTTTGGATAATTGCTATCAGTCTTTAAGTATTTTTTAAAATTAAAACTTAATAGCAATTGAATTTTTACAATTTAGACCCTAAACTTTAATTAACCATTTTCTTGGATAAATTACTTAACCAAATTTTATTATATTTACATATTAATTCCTTAAATATTTCTATTTTATATTTACAGACTTGATTTACAGAAATGGGATTCTGAAATTGTATTTTTTGACACCACTGGAATTTTAGTCGTTACATTGATAGACTCCTATAAACCCAAGCCAACATGTTTACCCTATACACTGAGACCTATGTCTCTTGAACGTATTAGAAGAAAAAGAAAAATGATCCAAATTTAAGAAAAAGGACTAATCATTAAACAAGGGTACTCGAGCAAGCTCATGAGCCGCGTTGATAGCAATTCGTCAAGTCCAATGAAATGACAAGTGCTGAAAGGATGTACACAACAAAAAACAATCTTTAACAACTACACGAAACTCAGAAAGGTTCAAACTAGTCGAATTAAGAGCCATAATCATATCATTACAATTTGATTTAAGAACTACATTATCAAAGCCTAGGTCCTTAAGCCGCGAGAGAGCTTTGCGGATAGCAAGAAGCTCCACCATGCGAGCAGGGGCGAAGCTAGAACAATTTTTTAGGGGCGAAGCTAAAACAATTTTTTAGGGGGCCGAATGAAATTTTAATTTTTTATAATCTATATCTTTATAATTTTTAAAGGATTAAATCAATTTTTTATAATTTTAGAGTGGACAAAGTGTAATTTTACCTTTACTAATTTAAAATTTAAAAAAAACGGTAAGAGCCTAAATAACAATTTTTCATTTTAGGGGAGGTCGCGCTTGCTAGCCCCCTAGATTTGCCTTTGCATGCGAGGTTCATAGATACTTGGAAAGGAACCAGAAACCCCCTGCACAAAATTGTCGTCATGGTTCTGAAGAATGGCAGGAAAAGAAGACACCCTGGGCTACATGAGTTGTAGCATCCAAATTACATTTCAGAAGATTTCTTCTCGGTCGAACCCAATTAGCATTCAGAGTCTGGCATCAGCCTGCTACACTGGTCTAAAACCTTCACGGGCTGCTGTCCAGTCCTGCACAAAACAATCCGCCACCGAGATAATGGTATGGTACGAGGCTGACACCCCCTTTGAAAGTAGGAGATTGCGATGTAGCCATAAACTCCATGCGCCTCTCATTTAGACGCTGCAAAATTAAGATGCTAGACAAGTTCAGTATTGAATCGTACTTTTTTTTCTCAATCTATGAGCCTTGGACAAAGCTTATGGTTATCTAATACTCAATGGGGGAGTCAAAAATTGGTGACGCTCAAAACGAACAACGTACTATAGGTGAGCATGTGGTCTGCTATAGTATTACAATTCTTCAAAACATGTTGTATATTTACTTCCCAATCCTTCTGCAGAAGGTTACTAATTTGCTTAACACCGAATCACTTGTTGTCGATCTTCCTTGCTGTAACAGCTCAACCATTGTCATGTTATCAGATTTGAAACACACATTTTGGTAACCATTCACGCATGCCAAAAAAAGACCATCAGAGGCCCAAAGCAAATACAAATACTGCGAGAGTAACCCAGGTTTTGGTCACCATCCACATTACGCACGCTTCAATTCACATACAACAATTTCAAAAACAAAGATTACTATACTATAATTCAACCCAACAAACATATAAATAATACAATTTGACACCCATGCATGCAAGATTGAAGCCTAGTTTCCTCCACTCCAGTGCTTAGCCGAACTCAAGGGCGAACTACCAAAATACAAATTAATCTGTCAAAATCAATTTTTTGAAACGAGATCGACTTTGTTTTGGAAATCAAAATAAAAAAATGGGAGTCGCCACCAATCCTTTTTGATGAGGTGTGATCGGGTCACCTCGTAAAAGTGGTTATTTTTAATAAATGGTTTGATTTATTTAAACAACGATTTTGGTCCACGCAAATCAAGAAAACAGGTTCGGGAGTCGGTTACGCACGAGGAAGGATTAGCACCCTCGTAACGCCCAAAATTGGTACTTAATTGATTAATTAATGTCTTAATGTCGAAATTTTGGAAACTTGAAAGACTTTAAAACACGATCCCTTTTTTTTGGTAAAAAACTTGAATGTTAAAGACCTTCCCGTCTCGAGGTAATAAAATATCACATCCAGTAAGTTAAGACATGATATCTCGAACTTTGAGAATGAGCTTGCCTTTATTTAAAATTCATGTATTTTAACTTTTTAAAAGGGTGTTCAGTTATTTAGGGTAAACGAGAAAAGTCAAAACCTAGTAAGTTAGGGCACGTTTTCTTGAATTTCCAAATACTGAATATTGCCTTTATTTGCAAAAAATTTTACCTCGAGGTAACAAGATGCCATATCCAGTAAATTAGGACAAACACCTCGTATCTCAGAGAGTAAGCATTTTATTCAAAACTTGTATTACAATTCAAAAAAGTATTCCGTTATTTAGGTTAAACGAGAAAGAATCGAAACCCAGTAAGTTAGGACACGATTTTCTCGAATTTTTAAATATAATAATATTAGGATTATAAATAGATAGATAAAAATTAGATAAAGATTGATAGTATTAGAATAAGAAAAATAAACGAAAATATAGTAATAATAGTAATAGTATATTAAATTTGTCAATTCAATAATAAAATAGAGAAAATAATAAAAAAAAGGGACTAAATTTAAACTTAAAACAGAATTTTGAGGCAATATCGAAAAAAGATAAAAGAAAATGGACCAATTTGAACGCATGAATAACAAGAAGGGACCGAAAGAGAAATAATCCCTACCCTCCAAAACTACGTCGCTCAAATAAGGACCAAATTGCACTCAAAACAAATTATAGGGCCAAAATTAAAAGTAGTAAAAAACTTAATTGTAAAATAATAAACAAGCGGAAGGGCTAAAAGCACAATTAGCCCTTCCTATTAAAACACGCGGATCCCAAGGCACATGGGTCGGGTCATGGGTCAGAGGCCAAAACGACGTCGTTTTGGCCTCTGAACTCAACTTTCAAAACGGCGCCGTTTTATGGTTGCTATATAAGACAAAATTTTAGATTTTTTTTTCACTTTTAACACTCTCCCCACAAAAAAACTGAAGAATCCTCTCAACCCCTTTTCCCTTTCCAAAATTCGGCATCCAAACCAGTCGTAAACTGCTGTGGGCTCTGCCGCCGGCGACCGCCGCACACGGTGGTCGGAGTCCAAAAAATGCCCCTTTTTTTAGGCGATCCAAACTAGGTACGGTCTCCCTCTTTTTTATGTATTTCTTGATATATATATGTATGTAGAATAGATTCGAAAAAAAAGAAAATAAAAAAGGGACCTTTCTAGCGCTGTTTTTTCTCTGATTTTCTCTTGTGATTTGCTATTTGTGTGTTTAAATCTATTTTTTTTGTATTCTCTAAAAAAAAGGACCATTACATTGTGTTTTTTTTATGGCTTTTATAGCCCTTTTACATTATTTTTATTATTTGATGTCTTTTCTTCTTTAAACCTTGCAGGTGGTGGAGCAAGTGGAGGAACAGGTGGTGGCAGATGTGCTGACGTCGATGGCATGGCAGAGGCAGTGGCTAGGGTAGGTTGCGGCAGCTAGCAAGTGAGATTAGTGTTAGTTGAGAAAAAGTTTAGGTTGTGGGCTAGGGTTTTTTGTTTTGGGTTTGATTTTAGTTGGTTGATGGATTTTTAGTGGGCATTGGGCTTAAATTTGGATTTATTTTTTGTTTGGGTTAGGGTAGGGCTAAATTAGGCTTGTACAACTGCCCCTCTTTACTCGTTGTTGTGTAACGAGAACAGAGCAAAAACTTTTAAGAAAGACCAAATTTACCCGGTCTCGCCGAGTCTTGACTTATTTGGTGCTCTTATTCTTCAGCTAGCTTTATTCCAGTCCACTGCACGCTCAGAGGTATAGGAACTGTTACTTTGATCTACTCCACTGCAACTACTTGTAGCTTTAACCTGTTCCACTGTAATCTTCAAGGAGATGAGGTTTGTGGCTTTGATATACTCCGCTGAAACTTCAAGGAGATACGAATGGTGGCTTTGAGCCTCTCCAGTGCCATTTCAGGGAGAAGAGATTTGTTTCTTTAATCTACTCCGCTGAAACTTCAAGGAGATACGAATGGTGGCTTTGAGCCTCTCCAGTGCCATTTCAGGGGGAAGAGATTTGTAGCTTCAATCTACTCTGCTATTGCTTAGGGAGATAGGATGGTAAATTTCGCCTGTTACCCTACTGCTTAGGGGTTTAAGGCCCATCGCCCTCGATTTGTTTCCCTACTATTTAGGGTGATAAGATCTGTAAATTCAGCCTGTTACCCTACTACTTAGGGGTTTAAGGCCCATCGCCTTCGATCTGTTTCCCTACTGCTTATGGGGTTAAGATCTGTAAATTCAGCCTGTTACCCTACTGCTTGGGGGTTTAAGGCCCATCGCCTTCGATCTGTTTCCCTACTGGTTAGGGTGATAAGATCTGTAAATTCAGCCTGTTACCTTACTGCTTAGGGGTTTAAGGCCCATCGCCTTTGATCTGTTTCCCTACTGCTTAGGGGGTTAAGATCTGTAAATTTAGCTTGTTACCCTACTACTTAGGGGTTTAAGGCCCATCGCCTTCGATCTATTTCCCTACTGCTTAAGGTGATAAGGTCTGTAAATTTAGCCTGTTACCCTACTGCTTAGGGAGTTAAGGCTTGTGAATTCACCGATTTTAGAGACATGACCTGTAGAATCGGTTCCATGTATCTATGCTTCTGCTAAATGATTAGGATGCTATGATCGAAATAAATCAAATGCTCCTAACTATATGTGTTATGAATGTGTCAAATAATTAAGATGTTATGATCGAAATGAATCAAATGCTCCTAATTAGATGTGTTATGAATGATATATGAATACAGAAATGAAATGATCCTTTTTAAAAGGCTTAAGGTATCATTGCTCGTCGTTCATCAGGACATTATCATTGACGTATTACGCTGTCATCTTGTTCGGCTGGTATTCTTGACAGAAAAGTCAAAAAAACAATCACATTTTGCTCAGCAAGCTTGCCCCACTGTAATTTTAGAGTCCCTTCCATTATACCTTCTGGGACATAAAGTTTGTACCTCCCACCGCAACTTCAGGGGAATAACATTTGGTTTCTTTCATCCATCCTGCTGTAACTCAGAGGTATAAGATTTGTATCATCTTCAATCGATTTAATCTGTTACACCATTCCCTGGGTGTAATGACCAGATGTATATGCCTGATATTTGCATGAATGCAGAGTATTATTTTTCTTTTCCTAAGAGTGACCCTTTTTTACACTTGGGTTGACATTGCTCGTTATTCATCGAGGTTGTATCACCGGCGCAATATTTTATTTTTTCGTGTAACTGATATCTTTTAACAAAGAATCTGGAGAGATAGCCACAATTTTAAACTCGTCTCTCTCAAATATTTCCAACCCTTAGACTTGGTGAGTTCTAAATAATGGTCCTGTTTCAAGTTCCTATACTATTTAGAAGCTTCCAGAGTAATATGCAAAACTTCTTTTATGAAAGTATTATTAGTCCATTAATCGTTATTTCAATGCAAAATGCTCAAAAAAGATCAAAACAATAGACAAGAAGAAAATTGATTGGGAGCATAACTCGAAATGAATAAATTAATCAAATATTGCAAATGCAATAAGAAGGAAATTAACTCAAAATGAATAAGTTAATTAAAGATAGCAATGCAATAATAAGAAAATTTATTGGGACATATCTTGAAAAGAATCAAAGATAACAAATTCAAAATGGGTAAAATGGAAGCTAGATGCCCTAGATATCGCAGCTTGAGCTTCTCTGTACCAACTTCTTGAGGACCTTTCTAAGCTCAATATGTGTTTAGGGGATCCGGAGTACTTTGTCGATGCCCCAAGACGTAGCATACTTTTTCATTGTTAATTCAGGCATAGCAAGACTAATGTATGCCCTACTTTTGATCCAAATTTGAGCCACCTTTTTCGGGTTTTCAACTCAAATCCCCTTTGGTCTCAAGGCGCCCTTTGCAGGTTTTCGCCATGGCCTCTCATTTTTCTTTTTCTCCCATTTTTTTTATTTTCAAGGAGCCCTTTGCGGGTTTTCGCCTTGGCCTCTCACTTTCTAAGTGAAATATTTCTTGAAAAAATCTGAATTCACCGATTTGGGTAAATCTTTGCCATCCATTTCGGTCAATATTAATGCCCCTCCAAAACAGGCCTTCTTTACTACATAAGGTCTTTCTCAATTTGGCATCTACTTTTCTCTGAAGTCCTTTTGTATAGGAAGGATCTTCTTCAATATCAAGTTCCCCTAGTGGAATTCTCTAGGATGAACCTCTTCATCATAAGCTCACATCGTTCATTGGACCATGAGAGATGGCTTTCAACCTCCTTTCTTCAAATTCAACTGATCATATCGGGATTGGATCCATTTTGTCTTATCCAATTTCAACTCTGTTAAGACTCAGAGACAATGAATCTTTTCTTCAAAACCGTTTTTATTCCATAGACTAATGAAATATGCTGCCCCGGCGAAGGTCTTGGCCAACGTTCGATGAGTATAGAAGGTAAATAATGACTTCTTATGCCAATATTTACAAGTTTTGGTCATCTTCCCCATGATCCTTAGTTTGTTTTTTTTTTTTTAGAATTTGATGATTGGCATGTGAAGCGACTTTCACCCTCTTAGCGAAGTAATTGATGCCTTCTAAAAGCTTTCGACGAGATTGGCCCAATAACCTCCATGCCCCACATAGAGAAAATTTATGAAGAAATGAAGGAAGCACATAAGTCTTGTCTTCTTCCATCTAGCATTTATGGCATAACTGATACAATTCCCTTCTACGGTGGGCCAGCAGAACTCGAATCTCATGATTAGCCTGGCCATCATAAAACCATTAGCATATGTTGTTCAAACACCTTGCAGCATTCTCATGTCTTAATAGCCCAGGCATATCTTAATGCGATCATGTGAAAACATCTTTGAATTGGGAATAACTCAATGATGTCTCACTTTATCTTTGTGGTGAGCTAGGCTTTGATCTTCACCTCTTTTCTTCTCTTAAGTTCGTGATGTCCATTGCCCCTTTGTAAGGTAGGATCTATTTCTCATCTTGTTCTACCATCCTTGACAAATCAGGAGATAGGCTACAATCTCTATTATCTTCAAGGTCTTGAGATCCCTCTAGAAACATATCTTGCTCAAAAAGAGACTTAGGGTCAGTAGTAATGTCGCTCATGTCGTTGATATCTGGGGATCTATTGAAGACAGATGCCAAAGAATAAATGATTCTAAGGATGATTGTTTGTACGGTATGATCATGAATGAAGAATAAATGAATATTTGAAAGAAAGTCCAAAGAACAAAAGAATCTAAGAACAATTATTTGTACCGTATGAAATGAAATCAAAGAATATTTGCTCAAAAAGATGCATTTTATTGAAATAAAGACTTAGGACACAAGCTTATTTCACCAAAGGATTCTTATTGCTTCTAGGCTTAAAGCAACAAGCATATTTTGAATATTACTCTAGATTAGCTCTAAAAATAAAGGGATCTCTTCCACAGTCTCATTATTTCAAAACACTCACAAGTACGCAAGGGTTTGGAAACTTTTATTCCCCAGTTCCATCTTTGGATATGTCATTCAGATTCCTTGATATTCCTTCCAAGCTTTTGACTTGTTCAAGGCATTGCAACTTTTTTGCCCCCACTTTCAAATCGCATTTACTGCATTGTCAGAGCAATTTGGTTCTGAGGAATCGTCAAACTTTACAACTCTCATTTCAATGAACCTTTCGACCAACTTTTTAAATGTAGTGCAGTTTTCGATTGAGTGTCCCGCTATTCCCGCGTGGTACTCGCATTGAGCATTCTCATTATACCATTTTGGGAACGGAGGTTGCAAAGGTTCTGAGAGAACGGAGACACCACATGTACATCAAAGAGATTCTGATACAACTCCTTATATGACATTGGGATGGGTGTAAATCGGAGCCTTTTTGTATTCAGCCTCGAGTTAGATTCCTGCCTTGAAAAGCCTTGATAGCTAGTGGTTACAGTCCTCGACTGGCCTACATCGACCAATTTGGAATACCCTTTGCTCATATTATTCACTTTATTTTCATTTCTATTTGGGGTTGACCTCTTGGCGCTTTCTCCTGGGTCTATCTTCCCACTTCTGATTGTGTTTTCAATCATCTCGCCGGACATTAGTATATCTGAGAAGCTCAGGATAGCGTTTCCCAACATATGGGTAATGAACGGGGCTTTCAGAGTGTTGATGAAAAGCAATGCAGTTTCTTTCTCTAGAAGAGGTAGCTGGACTTGTGTCGCTACAGCTCTCCATCTTTGGGCATATTGCCTGAAGCTCTCACTTTACTTCTTTTCCATATTCTGTAGTGCAATTCTGTCGGGCGCCATGTGTGTCACGTGGCCATATTACTTCATGAAAGCTTGTGCCAAGTCCTTTCATGAATGAATTTTGGCACGGCTCAGTTGGTTGTACCATTTGGCCGCTGACCCAATCAGACTCTCTTGGAAGCAATGAATTAACAGTTGATTGTTATCAACGTAACCTGTCATTTTTCGACAGAACATCGTGATGTGAGCTTCAGGACAACTAGTCCCATTATATTTTTCAAATTCTGGAGTCTTGAATTTCGGCGGGAGTACTGAATCTGGGACCAAGTTAAGATCTTTAGCATCAACCCCGCGATGGCAATCAGCATTCTCAATCGCTCTAAGTTTTTCTTCCAACCACTTGTATTGATCTTTGAGTTGTCTTGGCAGTTCAACCTTTACTTTTTCTGCCATTTCGTTTAGATCAGGAACTTCATGATTGGTTGGACTGCTCCTTGGATTGGAACCTGAGCCCGTCGGGTAGTTCATGGGTTCCGAGGTACCGACCTGATATTGTTATGATATGATAGCAATAGGTACATCTTGCGAACATGTCTGATCGTTTATTAGGGTGAAACCCGGAGGGTACATAGGCTCCTCATTGTCCTCCCCAGCATTGATCATGGAGTTTTTTCTTTTTCCTAGCCCCTTAGTCAGTAATTGAGACAACTGATTCATCATATTCCTTTGGGACTCTAGCATTTGGTCCCTCATATCTTCCTGGATCTTCGCTAGTTGCTCTTGCATTTGCAGTTGTAACTGGTCTTGCATCTCTTTTTGAAGTTGTTCCAGTCTTTCCAATCTTTGATCCATATCTTTTATCATTTTCCTTGTACTGTAAAGATGCCTAGTTGCTTGACTTTTGTCGGTTCCCAGGTTAACTGAAATAATTTTATCTAATCAGGGTTCATTTAGGGAAGTCTAATGCAAATAATGCAATGCAAATGCAAATGCATGGAATGAATGCAAAAGAAAGGAATGCGTTGATTCTGAATTCAATTTCATTAGAACAACTTTTCTAGAAAACAAATTCCTTTACATAAAACGGATTACATATATGGCCTTTCTCTCATATTCCAAGCGAAGACACCTATCTTCCTCTTCATATCTGGATGTTATGGTCGAATCTTGCAGATTTTCTAAAAGATGTCCTATTATCTCTTTTCTGCTCGATCTGGGCTGCGGCCCATTACTCACTTATCCCCGCGATGCTCGTTAGCTTCTTTAAGACATGATGGCTCTCGAATAATCTTTGTTGGCTTGAATCCTCTGGCGATGAAGCAAAATTGTGTATTCCTTCATGAACTATCAGCCTTTTCTTCTTGTTTACTCAGACTATATTCGGACAGCCGTATTATATTCCACTTTATCAAAAAATCCATTTTCCATGACAAGCTTTTCTATTTAGCAATCGAATGTGATTCAACACCTCCTTTCTATAATGAAAATGCAATGCAATCAAAACAAAAGAAAACATGTTAGCACAGGAGAAATAAACAAAATAGATTACCTATCTGGGTGACCACCAGGAGAAATAAACAAAATAGAGTACCTATCTGGGTGACCACTAGGGTTCAGCGTGGCTCTACCTAAAGTGGGCTCCTAGGTCTCTCTATATGTGGTTCGATTCTAAGGAAAGGTACCTAAACCAGCAGATTCTTCGATCTTCACCCATTATAAGCTCAAACAGATTTAGTTCAGTTTAGGGGAATACATTTCCCTATGGCTGCACGGAGATGAAAATCTCACGAAGACATAGGTACGGATGTATCCGGAAAGCGATCCACTATCTTGCACGGAGGTGAAAACCTCACGAAGGAGTAGTTTCCCACTCTCACTTAAAAGGGTGTGACCACAGCAGTCATGCAATGCAATATGCAAAACTATTTAAAGACTCGAACCAACGCAGCAGGTATTATATTATAAACCACAAAAATAACAGATGAAATGTAATGAAAGGATCGTATTTCAAAACCAAATTTTCAATTCTCAACAAAAAGACAAAAGTTAATCAACTTGTGGCTTGACTGTCTTATTTGGTCCCCAGTGGAGTCGCCAAGCTGTCGAAATCAATTTTTTGAAAAACGGGATCGACTTTATTTTGGAAATGAAAACGAAAAAACGGGAGTCGCCACCAATCTTTTTTGATGAGGTGTGATCGAGTCGCCTCGTAAAAGTGGTTGTTTTTAATAAATGGTTTGATTTATTTAAACAACGATTTTGGTCCACGCAAATCAAGAAAAGAGGTTCAGGAGTCGGTTACGCACGAGGAAGGATTAGCACCCTCGTAACTCCCAAAATTGGTACCTAATTGATTAATTAATGTCTTAATGTCAAAATTTTGGAAACTTGAAAGACTTTAAAACACGATCCCTTTTTTTTTTGTAAAAAACTTGAATGTTAAAGACCTTCCCGTCTCGAAGTAATAAAATATCACATCTAGTAAGTTAGGACACGGCATCTCGAACTTTGAGAATGAGCTTGCCTTTATTTAAAATTCATGTATTTTAACTTTTTAAAAGGGCGTTCAGTTATTTAGGGTAAACGAGAAAAGTCAAAACCCAGTAAGTTAGGGCACGTTTTATTGAATTTCCAAATACTGAATATTGCCTTTATTTGCAAAAATTTTTACCTCGAGGTAACAAGATGTCATATCCAGTAAATTAGGATACAACACCTCGTATTTCCGAGAGTAAGCATTTTATTCAAAACTCGTACTACAATTCAAAAAAGTATTCCGTTATTTAGGTTAAACGAGAAAGAATAGAAACCTAGTAAGTTAGGGCACGATTTTCTCGAATTTCCAAATTCGGAACATTGCCTTTATAAATGAATTAATCTTGGGTTGGGTAAAAGTTAGTATAACATAAGTTCGTAATAAAATAAAATAATAAAGAATGCATAAACGAATACAAATTTCAATATTAATAGGCATAGCAGAATGAACATAGATGCGAATGTGAATGATAATGATGATAAGAGCAGGAATAAAATAAATGATTAAAACGAATAAGCAAAAATAAAAAGGAGACAATAAATAAGCTAAGAAATATTTGAAATTAAAAAGAACTAGTAGTAAATAAATAAACGTTATGTGAAACTATTTTTTAAAAAAAATAATAGTAATAGTAATGATAATAATAATATTAATGGTAATATTACAAGTAATAAATATTTTAAAGTTTCGAATGATATATAAAAATATACATATATATAAATAAATAATATATAATGTGAATAAGGAATAAAAATAAATGAGTGTATTTGAAAAGTAATAGATAAAAATAATATAATAATGATAATATGATAGTAATAATAACAATATAGTAATAGTCGTAGTAATAGTAATAATAATAAAAAAATAATAATAATAATAGTAATAATAATAATAATAATAATAATAATAATATAAATTTTAAAAAAATATATATAAAATAAACATAAGTAAATAAATAATGAAATACCAATAATAATAAAAATAAACAAACCAAAGATTAAAAAAAAAAATAGATAGAGAAACAGATAAAACAAAAAGGTTAAAGATTGAAAATAAAACAAAATAAATAAAATAATGGTAACAATAATAAATGGTAAAACATAATAATAATAATATGAATAATAATAACGATAATAAATAATAGCAAGAATAATAATAGCAATGATAATAGAAAATAATAATAGTGCTAATAATAATAGTAATAATAATATAAAAAGTAATAACAAAAATGATGACGCTAATACATAAAATATAGATAGAAACATAAGAAATATAATAATATTAGGATTATAAATAGATAGATAAAAATTAGATAAAGATTGATAGTATTAGAATAAGAAAAATAAACGGAAATATAGTAATAATAGTAATAGTATATTAAATTTGTCAATTCAATAATAAAATAGCGAAAATAATAAAAAAAGGGACTAAATTTAAACTTAAAACAAAATTTTGGGGCAATATCGAAAAAAGATAAAAGAAAATGGACCAATTTGAACGCATGAATAACAAGAAGGGACCGAAAGAGAAATAATCCCTACCCTCCAAAACTACGTCGCTCAAATAAGGACCAAACTGCACTCAAAACAAATTATAGGGCCAAAATTAAAAGTAGTAAAAAAACTTAATTGTAAAATAGTAAACAAGCGGAAGGGCTAAAACCACAATTAGCCCTTCCTATTAAAACACGCGGATCCCAAGGCACATGGGTCGGGTCATGGGTCAGAGGCCAAAATGACGTCGTTTTGGCCTCTGAACTCAACTTTCAAAACGACGTCGTTTTATGGTTGCTATATAAGACAAAATTTTAGATTTTTTTTCACTTTTAACACTCTCCCCAGAAAAAAATTGAAAAATCCTCTCAACCCCTTTTCCCTTTCCAAAATCCGGCATCCAAACCATCCGTCAACAACCTGTGGCTCTCACACCACATCACACCACCAGACACGGTGGTCGGAGCCCAAAATATGCCCCTTTTTTCAGGCGATCCAAAATAGGTACGGTCTCCCTCTTTTTTATATTTTCTTGATATATATATATATATATATATATATATATATATATATATATATATATATATGTAGAATAGATTCAAAAAAAAGAAAATAAAAAGGACCTTTCTAACATTGCTTTTTCTCCGATTTTCTCTTGTGATTTGCTATTTGTGTGTTTAAATCATTTTTTTTTTTTTATCCTCCTCTCTAAAAAGGACCATTACATTGTGTTTTTTTTTTTTATGGCTTTTATTGCCCTTTTACAATATTTTTATTATTTGATGTCTTTTGTTCTTTAAACCTTACAGGTGGTGGAGCAAGTGGAGGAGCAGGTGGTGGCAGATGTGCTGATGTCGGCGGCATGGCAGAGGCAATGGCTAGGGTAGGTTGCGGTGGCTAGCAAGTGGGATTAGGGTTAGTTGAGAAAAAGTTTAGGTTGTGGGCTAGGATTTTTTGTTTTGGGCTTGATTTTAGTTGGCTGATAGATTTTTAGTGGGCATTGGGCTTAAATTTAGATTTATTTTTTATTTGGGTTAGGGTAGGGCTAAATTGGGCTTGTACATACTCTATGGACATAACTTAAAGCGTACCCACCCATGAATAAACTAGTTCTTACATACCTTTGTCACCTTAACAGATTGTGTTCATTACCTCTACCAAACTTACTTCCTCTACAACTGATGCTCTGCTAAGCATGGGTCAAGGGAGTTAATAATATAAGACTCTTTTCCAACAAAATTCAAGCTAGAATTCACTAATTTAGGGGGTGGAACTTACGGTATAGGGCTTCTGTCTCTTTTTCTTTTTGACTCTTCCTTCCCACAGATCCTAAGAGAAAACATAGCAATTTTTCTTTCCTCTTTCTTAAAACTCGGTTAGAAGCAAAAAGAAAAGGGTAAACCCTTTAATTTCATGAGATCTTTAGACCTTGATCTAAGGTTGATAAATCAAAGTAAATGGGAATTAAAGTTGATCAATGGCTATAGTTGTATTCATCCACCAACAATTAAGTTAAAGGTTTAATTGCCATAACAACCTCAATCGATTTACTCATTTGGTTCCATTCATTTCTGAAATAATTCAATTTTTTTCTTCATATTTGACTTTCTAATTTGTCCTCTTACAATTTAGTCCATATCCCAACTTTAACCATTCTCAATTCAAATCAATGTCAAAATTTTCGATGTCAAATATAATTAATAAAGATAAAATTATTACGGTGCTCGTTCTCGAAAATTAATTCATTAATTTCAATTTTTTTGAAATGGTGTAATTGATGACACCAAAAATTTCAAGACGTTACAAATTATCTTGGCGATGATATTGTAAGTAGTGATGATAGGTCTGAATTGATTAATGGTACTAGCATCCCTTGATTTCCGGAAAAGGATGATTACAGTGTGGAACCAAAAATATACATCTATACCTTTTATTAAAGTTGTCCTCAAATTTAATGTAATTCTAGAATTTAACTTGTAAAAGCTTTGGATATTATAATTAAATTAAAAGGTTGGGTAAATTAGGAAGATTATTTGTATACTTTGAAAACAAAATATTCATTATAATTAAGGGTCATATATCAAAATTATACATGAATTGTTATTTAATATTTAAATTGATATATTACCTTTGATTTTTTATTATTTAATACGTGAATATTAATTTCAGTTCAATTCTTACAAATCATTAACACCATACTTGATGTAGCATCAATTTAAGTTTACTTTTTGTATATAAAAAATGATTTTATTTATTCAACATGAAAATAATTGATATATTAACGTTTTATGCGTACAATTGAAATAAATTAAAGTTCATGTATCATATTGCATATTAAATCTAATTCATGTGTAATTGATATATAATTCTATGACTAACATTAATTGCATCCAAAATTATTGTTTGATTAATGAATTATGAATAATTTTTTGCAGTGTTAAGTTAAACTGTGTTCTGATATAAGCTATTTTGGCCCATACATTAGACATAGCATTTATAATTATGTTATAATTTGTCTCTTTTGTGTTATATTTTAATTGTTCAAAATATTATAAATTTATATAAAAGTATTACATGTTAATAATTTATTTTAATAGGCTTTAACATGTTGATATATCTATGTTATGTTCATGGTATTTTCTTGTCATGTTTAATTATTTTTTTACGTGTTTGTGTTGATATCTCAGTCCATAAAACATTTCATACAATTTGTTATAAAAATTTCATTCTTAGGTCTAAATATAATTACTTAAAAAATTGATATTTTTATTTAATATAATTATCATAAATATTGTTTAAAATTGTAATTCAATTTTTCGAAGTATAACAAGGGCATGATCTAGTTAACGTAAAAGTTATTCGAGTTTAAAGTGTAATATCCTTTCTTATATTTTCAGGTTTTTAATAATAATAATAATCATCATAATCAAGTGCTGAGTAAAGTAATAAGATATATTACATTCTCAAAGAAAAACGTAAATTTAAATATTAAAAAACGATATGTCAATAAAAAAAATTACGAATCCTAAATATAGATAGTAAAATAAGCCTAAAGAATACAAAGTAATAATAATAGTAATAGTAATAGTGAAAGAATATGAAGGAAACGAGGTACTCTTTAGAACAATTCTTAGAAAGAAACAAAGTAGTATTCTTAGTTAGAAACTTAACCTTCTTTACTAGCTAGAATACACGATTATATATATAGAAGATAGGAGCCTAAACTGCTGCTAACAGAATAGCCTAACAAACTCTAACTGACTAACCACTGATCTAATTACACATTAAACACATGTGTATTTGAATACTATAACATTCACCGAACTTCCTCAAGTGGAACGACCAAAGACGACGACAAAATTGGAGTGAACATTGACGCAGACAATGGTTTAGTAAGAACATCCGCCACTTGGTCACATGCAGGAACTTCGCTAACAACCAACTCACCACGAGCGACCATTTCCCGGACAAAAAATAAATCAAGTTCAACATGTTTGAACTTAGAGTGCAAGACCGGATTAGCGGCAACAGCAACAGCACTAGAATTATCGCACCACACTGTCGGAAGATCAACCGAACTAAGGTTTAACTCTGTCAACAAGGACACCAAATTACGTAACATCACTAGCAAACAATGCGCTAAACTCTGATATTCAGCCTCAGCCGTAGAGCGAGAAACAACTTGTTGTTTCTTAGAGCACCAAGAAATAGGATTGTCACCATAGTACACAAAATATCCTGTAGTAGATCTGCGATCATCAAAATCAAGTCCCCAATTTGCATCAGCATAGCCAACTAAAGACAGGCGATCAGACTTGCAAAAAACCAAACCATGAGACAGTGTACCAGACAAGTATCGCAAAATATGTTTCAACGCTACCATGTGTAAAGTAGTGGGAGCATGCATGAACTGACACACCCGATTAACTGCATAGGCAATATTTGGTCGTGTCAAAACGATATACTGAAGAGCTCCAGCAATACTACGATATTCGGGCTGATCGCAGAGAGGTTCACCCTCATCTTTAGATAACTGAGAAGAGGTTATCATTGGTGTATGAACACTCCTAGCGTTAGCCATAGAACTACGAGTAAGGAGTTCACGGATGTATTTTCGCTGGCACAAGTGAATACTCCCTGAGGAAGACTTACTAACCTCAATTCCCAAAAAATAATGAAGCTCACCCATATCTTTTAGAGCAAATTGGTTGTGGAGCATTTGAACAAAACAATTAATTTCATCAATCAACTTCCAAAGATAACAATATCATCTACATAAACAAGAACGTAGACCGTATGATCGTAAGACAACCGAACAAACAATGAAGCATCGGACTTTGATACCAGTAAACCAAAGCAGAAACCAGAACTGCTTTTAATTTGTCAAACCAAGCCCGAGGAGCTCGCCAGTAAGCCATACAAAGCTTTAGTCAACTGACAAACTAATCGTTCACCATTTGGACCAAACTGCTCATAGCCAGGAGGTTGGTGCATAAACACATCATCGGTTAAATCGCCATTCAGAAAGGCATTATTGACATCAACCTGCCGAATATGCCATCCCTTGGTCACGGCAATGCATGGGATGATGAGTCGAATGGTAACAGGTTTGACTACCGGGCTGAACGTCTCCTTAAAATCACAACCAGGTACTTGTGAGCATCCCTTGGCAACCAATCGTGCCTTTCGACGACTAATCGTCCCATCAGGATTCTTTTTGATTTTAAACAACCACTTACAACCGATTGCTTTCCGGCCAGACGGGAGAGGACACAATACCCAGGTCGAGTTGGCTAGTAAGGCATCAAACTCAGCTTGAACGGCTAGTCGCCAGTCTGGATGGCTAAGAGCCTCTTCAACAGTACGTGGCTCAACCTCAACTTTGTTGGTGCATAAGGCTCGAGGTTTAAATATCCCAGCTTTAGACCTAGTCACCATCGCGTGCGTGTTAATAACAGAGACAAGAGAAACATCAGGAGGAGCAGTAGGAGAAACAACAGTAGAAGGAACCTCTTCTCGATCAGCAGATCTAGAAGTGGAACTCTGCGGAGAAACACTACCCGTGGCAGGAAAATTAGACTGAACGCCATTAGAACTACCCACAGAAGTCTCAACAACAGAGTCTGGACGATTCTTATTAGAATTACACGATCGAACAACTGGTACATACGTAGTAGTATTCAGCGGTAACTGGTCACTGGAGTTAGGAGGTAGTGAAGACAGAAATTTATTTTCATCAAACATGACATGACGAGAAACAATAACCTTTCCATCTGGTGTGAGACAGAAATAACCTTTATGATTCGGACTATACCCCAGGAACGTAGACGGTTGAGATCGAAACTCGAGCTTGTGGCTACCAAATGGTCGTAGGTATGAAAAACAACAACAACCAAACACCCGAAGATGATCATAAGATGGAGCGCGATTAAACAAACACTGAAACGGGGTCTTCCCGTCTAAAACCGAGGTAGGTAACCGATTAATGAGATGAGTAGCACTACAAAAAGCATAGCCCCAAAGTAATCCATTGGTAGATTAGCTTTGAGCGGTAAGAGTGATACCGGTCCTCAACAACATGCCTATGTTTACGCTCCGCAACACCATTCTGTTCAGACGTATAGGGGCAGGAAACCCGATGAAGAATCCCCTGATTAGCTAAGACAGAAGAGAAGGCACGAAACTCACCGCCCCAATCACTTTGAAATTGCTTGATGTGCTTGCCAAACTGAGTGAAAACCATCTTCTGAAATTGACTAAAACACTCTATAGCTTGAGATTTCTGACGAATTAGATAAATCCAGGTAAATCGACTAGTCATATCAATAAACGAAACATAATAGAGATTCCCTTCACAAGGAATAGCAGCAGGCCCCCAGAGATCAGAGACTACCAACTCAAACAAACCAACATATTTAGTATTAGATTGCGAAAAAGGTAGCTTATGGGATTTACCCTGCTGACAAGCCACACAAACACCAGTAAGATGACTTTTATTACAAGAAATTTGACAACTAGCAAGAACATTTTTTACAACAGTATCAGCGGGATGACCCAGTCGTTTATGCCACAAACTAAAAACATCAGTGTTTGGAGAACAATCTTGAAAAGTAGCACTATTAACAGACGGAGTTAAACTACTCGAACTGGCCGAGAAATGATATAATCCATCACGAACTTGGCCCCGTAGTAAGATTTCCCGTGTCTGGATGTCCTTAATCACACAGTAGGAGGGGTGAAATTCAAAAAACACATTGTTATCAGTAGCAAACTTAGACACAGATAATAAATTCTTCCGAATACTCGCACACACAAAGACATTTGATAAATGTAGTAACTTCATACAGCGTAGGTATAACAAAGCATTCCCAACAGACGTAATTCTAGTGGATACGCCATTACCCATTAAGAGGGAAGAATTACCTGAATACGGAGTGGATCCATGCAAATCAGAATCATTGCGACAAACATGATGGGTAGCCCCGGAGTCTGGACACCAGGATGCATTCCCTACTGGCAATGGAACATACGAGTTAGTGGCATTAAAATTCGAATCATAATGCGTAGAATCAGAGTAATCCGAAACATGTAACTCAGGAACCCGAGGCGGAAGCCCAACAAACTGAGACGAGGGATATGGTGATGAATCAACACTAAATACACGAGCTCGTGGTTTCGTCCGCCACGGGGCCTCATGAACAGTCTGCCACGACCGGTCAACACCAACACAATTAGCTGACGGCTCAGGTACACACGTGCCATCATGTGGACGAGCCTTAATCGGCCCACTAGGCCCACGTGGCTGACGAGCCATCTGACTAGAGGAGTGACCATGATTTATTCCCATAGCATATTGATTTGGGCCAACCGCATGCCAATTATCATAAAGGGGTTGGTCAACATTAAAAGGGAGCCCATCACCACGTGGAACAAATGGATTAACACCATAAGATCCAGCCCCAACATGTGTCTCTCGTGGGACCCAGCTAGTTCCTACACAATTCGGCCAAGGCCTCCAATTTTGACCAGCAATCCCCCAATTTTGACCGAACCTCATCTCTTTCATGCGCTCATCATCTCGCCTATTTGAGTCGTTCACAAAACCACCCCTTCTTGGCACCGACACATCAGCCGGAGATGGTTCATCACGATGATAATGATAATAGCAACGCTGCGCAAGGTGCCCAAACCGGCTGCATATTTGACATTGAATGCGAGAACGAAACGAGCGGCCACGGCCACGAGCAGAGAACTGACCTCCTCCACGCAGCGAACTGTCTAACGACGAAAAAGATTGACCCTCCACTGTGTTCGCAGCAACCAGTACCTCTTGAACAGACCGTGCCTGGCGAGCTTCGCACTCAATCAAGGCATCTACAAGACGTTGAAATGGCAAGGGGCTTGAAGAGAGGGAAGCGGTTGAAACAATCGAGTCGAAGTCAGAGGAAAGACCGACTAGAAGAACCGCCGAGCGTTCGGCCTCCGAAATATGAGACCCAGAGGCTGCAAGCAAAGCACACAAACTAGTGATTTTATTAACATAGGAACGAACCGAGGGACTACCTTTCCGAAGAGAGTGAAGCTCATGTCGCAATTGCGACTGCTTCGTGCTTGAATCGGCCGCAAATAGACTGTTGGCCATGAGCCACACATCATGAGCAGTCCTAACATCAGTAAAGGAAGATAAGAAAGACGGGCTAATGGTGGAGAGAAGCCAAGAAGTAAGCAAGCTATCTTGCTGATCAAAGACCAGTACAGCGGGATTGGCAACAAGACCGCCATCGGATGACTGGATGAACCGTGTCGGAGCCGTCAAGCAAGCCAAACAGACCGTAGCCGCGAAGAATAAGTCGGATCTGTTGCTGCCACTGCACAAACGAGGCTTCATCTAACTTTACAACATCATGACGAGGGAATGACGTAACCACCCGATCACTAAGGAAGGTCGAGCCAGTGAGCTCCGCAGAATCAGAGTCAGCAGATTGCGTAGTAGTCATGCCCAAGGATCACCAAGCGAAAGATACCATGAAAGAATATGAAGGAAACGAGGTACTCTTTAGAACAATTCTTAGAAAGAAACAAAGTAGTATTCTTAGTTAGAAACTTAACCTTCTTTACTAGCTAGAATACACGATTATATATATAGAAGATAGGAGCCTAAACTGCTGCTAACAGAATAGCCTAACAAACTCTAACTGACTAACCACTGATCTAATTACACATTAAACACATGTGTATTTGAATACTATAACAAATAGTAATAATAATAATGGATTTGACTTTATAATTTACTTCGAAATTATCATGAAAATTGCTGTGCAACTTCAGCTTGACATTGTTCTAAATAAGAGGCTAACTACCAATGATGACTCAGGATTTGTGAATTTATTAATCCATTGAAAATGTCTTAACATTTTTCTTTTTGTTATTATGTGTGAAAAGATTTTTGGTATTGTCAAGCCAATGATTCCTATTGTTTTAATTACTTCTCTTTTTAGATGAGCATTTAATAATGATATACATTTATTTAAAAGGTAAACAACTCAATTCTAACTTCCATTTGAATTCAACTTCAAATTGGTCAAAATTAGTGAATAAATATAAATATAAATATTGAAGATATTTTTTAAGGACTTGACAAAATAAATAATATATGTTTCGATAATTATTATTAAAATCAAATTAATTTAAAATATAATTATAATTAATCTATTTAGAAAAGCGAGGAATAAGTCCCAAGCCATAACATAGGAAAAAGATTACAAAATTATCATGTTTATAGATTACAAAATAAGAGTGTCAATGTTACAACTAGCCCATAAATTATTAAAGCTTCCTTAAAAACCAAACTAAGCAATAAAGTACCTTGTATTTTTCTCTCCGCGTCGGGTTGTTTCGCGATATTTTCTACAGCTTGGCCTGTAACAGTATTTTGACTAACTCCAGATTCAATAAAAACAAGAGCATAACCTACACATGATGAAATTTAAATTTAGAATAAATTTGAAGTAGAAATTAAATATAATGGCTAGAACCTAAAACATTAAAGTTCTCAAGTCTTCATTGACTCAATTGTTGAAGAATAAAATACTCCCAATTTGGGTAAAATAAGTTTGGTGTTGGTTCATAATCTTATGTTAAATGAGGATTGCCATATAATAGATATTATATCCTTGCTTAAAGCATTGCATTTAATTACAAGTCTTAAATACATAGATTTTAAAGTGGTTTTGAGTCTTTGATTTTAATGCAAAGATGATGCTAAAAGGCGTTGACCCTTTCATTTACAACCTCGTCTCTCAAGGGCCTATGCTTTACATTTAAGTACAAAGACAAGGCTACTTCACGGGTCTTGTCATTTAGATAGTAAAATTTTTGTTTGTTTTAAGGTTCTATTTTGGTCTCTCTCGTCGGGTTTGAAAAACTGATTTTATCATTATATTTCAAAAATATTTATGCTAATATTAATATATTTTATAAGATAAATAGTAAATTGAATTGTGTAAACCATGTTTAAATCTTAAATGCATTATTTCAAATTCGTCTTACACAAATATGAACATAATTGACTTGTAAAATTAGCAACCAAATCCAAAAATTCTTCTTCTATTAGTATTCTATTAAGAAATAAATCCCTCTATTAACTATATTATTTTAAGTAATTAAACAAATATAATTTCCTAACCATAGGTCGAAGGTCCATTAAAATTTCAAAGTTCATCGGCTAAAAATAATATTGGTGACCTTTTATTATTATTATTATTATTATTATTATAGTAGTTTGGGCAGCTCTTATGGCCAACTTAATGGTAATATGAATAGGATCCATCCACCAAACATTTAATTTGATAAATGGGTAATAAAGTTTATTATAATAACTGAGATTTCAAACTCTATATAATAAAACCTTGAGAAATCATGCACTTTAAAATAATACAATGTTTTTATTTAGGCTAAATAATACAACTTTTAGTTTGAGATACGTTACGCTATATTTATAAAATCTTATACATTAAGAAACACATTGACGCCATGATTTTATTTTATTTTATAATGACGCCAAGATTTTTTAAATTTTATTTAATTAACCTAAGTTTGATTGGTAGTCTAAAAGAAATAAGTGAAAAGAATCAAAAGATTAAAAAAATAGCATATTCATCATTAGTAAAAATTACTTTTTTTTTTTTTTTAACAAAGGGTGTGTTTGTAAGTAAAACTTTTTTGTCTTATTATAAGTTGAAAACTTTTAAGTTCTTTATTATTTTTCTTTTGCTTTTTTTTTTTCGGTGATGTCGGTTTTTATGTTGGTTACGATTCACCTTTCTTTTTCTTTTCCTTTTCCTCATTCATTTTATATGTTCTTTTTCTCTTTTCAATTTGTAAATATATTTTGTAAGTGTTTTTGCTAACTTCACAAGTTGTGGTAGACAAATGATACTGTCTATCGTCACTAAAATCCCATCTATCACCAGTATTTTCTCTTGAAAAGTGGGTGGCTTTTCGTCGGCTTCTTAATCTATTTATGGTCTGAGAGTATTTAAGAATAATAAATGATTTCATAAGTTAGTTTGAACCCGTTTTGTCTTAAGTTTTATATATTTTTTGTTTGTTTTTCATTATTTAATAAGTCTTCACTTTTAGAAGTTTTTATCTTCTCTTGTAGCACATTTTTTTAGTCTTGCTTAGGCATGTAGTCTTGTTTTTGCAAGTAATTTTAGGGATGGTTTTATTGTCTTCCTCTCTAAATTAGTGGATGCTCGGTTCTTTTATTGATTTTTGCTCGCCGCTTTGGACCATCCGATGCTAATTTCCTTATCGTATTTAGTGTTTTCATTCACTCCAAATATGCCACGCTTGTGACAAAGTCAATTATTAACGTGTCATAATGTTGATTTGATGTTGAGGCTGAAGCTTTTATTGTGTCAATAGAACTTATCCTTCACCTACTACGAGTGTTTATTGTTTTTTCCCGTATTGTTTGATTCCATTCATAGAATAAATTAATAAATTCTCCTTTAAAAAAAATCAAAACTTTTAGAGCAAACATTTTTTTCTTTTTAAATTATTATTAAATATGCAAGTAAATTATGTTCTAGAAAATTTATTTTAATGGCAAAAAATGTACTACTAAAGGATAGTGAAAAATAGGAAGAAATTAAGATTTGAGTAATTGGTAGAAAAAATTGCCAAAGAAATTTTTGTGTGTGTTTTTAATAACTTATTGTGTATAGAAAAAGTGGAAACATTTTCTGTTTCTTCAAAAACTATGGAAGTTATACATCCTAGCTTGAGAGTGTACTAGAATATCTATCAGATGCATAATTATGTATTTAGAATATTGGAGCCTGTTGAAAAATAACATAAAATAAATAATAAAATGTATAATTTGAAACTGATTAATAATAACACATGCAATATATACGATATTAAAATGAAAAAAATAGATTAAATTGTGAGTAAAATGAAATTTAAACGCATAAATACATCAGATTAAGAATACTAAATGAGTACAATTGTTTATTATGATGTTATCATTAATCATTAGTTGGTGTCGAGTTAACTTGTGATATCAACTCAATCAAGAACATTATTAATACTAGAAATATGATCACACCGTATATGCGTCGAAACTACATAATTACTGTTAGAATAACAATTATTTCTGTTATTCTGTTATTTTTGGTTAAGCAAAGTAGTTAGCTATTAAGGTTCAGTTAAACTGTTGTTATCTTTTCTATATAACATGTACAACACCTTTGTGCAAGGACACTTCTTGAAGAATAAAGTTTTCTTCTCTTCATGTATAACTTCAACGTGGTATCAGAGGTGCCTATCTTCGTGGGTTTCTCTACTTGATCCGCTATGTGACTCATAGATAATTCTTCCAATCCGTCTGCTGTGCAATCTACTACACCTGTGATGGCGTCCAATCTCACTAATGGGGTCTGTAACACCCCAAACCCGGTCTAGACGTTATGACCGGATCTAGTGCGCCACATCGATGCGTTCAAAACATTCCGTATTACTTAATTTAGAAAACTTAGTTGGTGTTTGTAAAAGACACTTTTGAAAGTAGGTTAAAGTGAATAGAAGCTGTGCACCAGGTAGGAAATCGGAAAAGAGAAGGTGAGTCTGTCGGACTACTTAAGTACCAACCTCCCTTCGGATCCAATCCTAGACATGCACACCGCCATTGCCACACTCTAACATCTCGTATGATTTTGAGAAAACTATTTTGGTTAAGTCCATCTTAAGAAAATGATTAAGTTTAAAAAAATCTTGGTTTAGCGAAAGTCTTACTCGTGATTGCGTTATTTGGAAATCGTTTTATGCTTTTGAAAACGCGCCCTAGAGCTAGTCTATTTTGCCAATTATCATAAATCATTCCTAACCTAACAGAATATAAATCAAACCTTTAAAACAATAATTAAGCGGCTTATTACACTTAAAACCCATAGAAAACGTAAATGAAATAAAAGACGTCCAGTTCATCAGGAAGAAACTGAATTGCGGAAACAAGTGGCCACTCCGAATCCCTCACAGCTCCAAACCCACTATGGTTGGGGATTACCTGCAAAGATGAAAATGGAGGGGTGAGTTTGGGAAAACTCAGTGTGTAAATATCCCAACCATAGCCTAAATCAGTTCAAACCACAGAGACAGAATAAATTGGCCTCAGCCCAGAACAAATTTCAGAATAAAGCCCATAGCCCCAGAACAAATCAGTACAGATTCATATTATGCTTATGCAAAAGCCCAACCCATATCCAACCACATACTCCCCCATACCATCCTTTCACCATGTGGGGAGACTACTCGACCCACCCAACCGCTACACGCCACAGAAATATGCGTATGGTGCGGATCTGACGTAAAATATGACAGAGTCACGGATCTGAGATATATGTGGCAAAGCCACCAGAACAGATATATGTGGCAAGGCCACCAGAACAGATATATGTGGCATAGCCACCAGGACGCTTCCTCCATAATGTCACCCATGTCTCCATGCAACAGATATACATTCATGTCATACATCATAAAGAATATCATCAACATGCTTTTCAAACAAAATTTACCCTAGGGGTATTTAGGTCATTTTACACCTAGGGGTATAACAGTAATTTTCATACATGTGGGTAATCTAGTAATTTATCTATTCTTAGGGTTTTCATGCATATTTTTACTATTTACGTATATTCAGAACCACTTACCGCACATACTTACCGAGTTGGGCCCATTGGCCCATTAACCGACTTTAGGCCCATTAAGCCCAAAGTTTCCAAAACGCACGGATTGGTGCACTTTGTAGTCTTACCATCACAGAATACCAGAATTAATAACCCCTTTCCTCTTACGAGCATTCGCACACTCGTAAGTTCCCAAAATACCGGCTTTTCGGTATTTCAGCTTTTCGACTTTTGCCGATCTAGTCTATGGAAGGGTATAGATTACACACCTGTTTCGCAATGACCGCTACTGAGATCCCTTACGATGTCCTACAATTATTCATCACCTATTTTTAGCGTACAAGTTATGCTTAACAAACTCAAAATCCACCTTACCTTATTCGGCCAAAGAACCCTTATTGACCGTAAGTTGCTTACCTTCACAGGGTCCAATAATACGATTCAAGCTTATCCAAGTTGATACTCCAAGCCTCGCTGCTCCTCCAAAGTTGTCTATATCACACGTCCAAGTCAGTCACTTGCCCACAAGGGCAAAACAATCATTTAACACCCTAGGGCAAAAATGGTAATTCTACCCTACAGGGGTATTTCAGTAATTCTACCCTATAGGGGTATTTCGATAATTCTACCCTACAGGGGTATTTAAGTAATTTTACAAACTAGGGGTATTTTGATAATTTTGTAAATCAAGGGTAAAACGGTAATTCTGTAAATCGGGGGTACTTTTGTAATTTTATAAGTCGATGGTATTTCAATAATTTGGTGAACTAAAGTATTCTAAACAGGGATAACAATACGAATGGGCCTAAAGCCCTTTCTCGGCCCAAATGGGCCCACACGCTCGTGTGACCCTTTTAGCCCAAATCCTACCCACAGATACGAGATTCACCTAGCCTAGTCCAATATTTACTACACAATCAAACAACTTATCCAATTGGGCCCGTAGGCCCATTGGGCTCACATGGCCCCTTTCGGCCCATCGTGGCCCGGCAGCCATCCTACGACTAGAGCGTTGAGAAACACACACCGATAGGAGACCGAGTTAATCCACGCTCCGAGCACTTCTAGCCGATGCCCAACCCAAACGAGCACGCCATAACGCGAAAGGGATCACCAAGAAAGGTACCTTTGCTTTCCTCATGGTTCTCTCTATTTAAAGCCAGCTTCGCATCCACTCTTATGTTAGCTTACCGATGTGGGATCCCTCCATCATTAGAGTTTAAATTCAACACCAACTCTTGCCATCCCAACATAGCAAAATAATCAAACTTTGCATGCCAAGGGATTCGAACCAAAGTCCTCCCATATGCCAACTCACGCCACCACCACTAGGCCACCAACTCATTTGTGTCATAAATCCAACACATTAAACTTTAAAGCACACCTACTTGCTTCTAGATTTATTGAAAAAAAAAACCAAAATATATTGCAAGAGCCAAGACTTGAACCTTGGACCCCTTACTTCCTCTATGGCGTCACTTCCTTGTCCCCTAAGTGGCGCTACCTTGCCACTACACCACCCTCCTTTTTGTGTCACAATTTCTCCAACAATATTCTTAAGGCCTACCTACTACACCCAGGGTTTGATCTACCTTAAATTTTTTACTAGAGTCTAGGTTTGAACCCAAGACTTCTCCAACACTTCTTAGCATACTTAACCACTAAAACAAGCCTTCATTAACGAAATTTACATGCACAACAAAATATTAAAAGCTGCCTTCAACCGCTCCCATGCTCAAGGCCCAAAACTTCTAGGCCCAAATTCAGGGTGTTACAGGGTCATTGATAGTCGTTTCTTTTCCACCAAGAAAATCAGTGTGCTTCTTGATGACAACAACTACTTGTTGTGGCGTCAACAAGTTCTCTTAGCAATCAAAATTTACAAACTTCAACATTTTCTTGATTCTCGAATTGTTCCTCTATCGCAACAACTTCTGGATGATACTGGCCTGTTACAAGAAAACCCTGCGTTTGCTAGATTTGAACAACAAGACAATGCGTTTGCTTCTTGGCTATTGTCATCGATTAGTCCTATGGTTCTTCCTCACCACGTTGGTTTGGATACTAGTGCTCAAATTTGGAATGCACTTGTCAATTTGTATGTCAACCAAACCACCTCTCGGTTGATGTTTTACAGAAGGGCACTGCACTCTCAACGCAAAGCTGATCTTTTTATGAAAGAATTTTTGATGAAAATCAAGGGATTTTGTGATAGCCTTGCTAGTTGTGGAGAAGTTATCAGTGAACGTGAACATGTTACTACCATTCTCAATAATTTGTTGCTTTATAATGAGTCCACTATCACGATTATCACTGCGAGCGAAGTACCTTACACTATCCAGGGAGTTACTTCCATGCTTCTTGATGCCGAAGCACGTCAGCAGCTCACCATGTTGGAGACCCCTAGCTCAGCCAACATGGTCTTTTATCAACATGCAGCGCCTGAAAACAATAGTACTCCTGCACCATCGTATTGACCCTCATCAAATAATCAATGCCATGGGCACGATCGTTCCTTTAGCTCTCACATTTAACATTAGTTGTGTGGAAAATCAGTTCATTTGGTTGATCAGTGTTACTACCGTTTTGATGCATCCTATAAGAGTGCAGGCTACAGACCTCCTTCTTCTCCACAAGTAAACGTCTGCATGTTTGGAAATGGACCTCCACTTCTAACTTGGACAACAATGTCTACGCCTATTGCCCTCACAAGCTCGCAACCAGGTTGGTTCTTCCCTCCTGCACCAGTTCCCAACTAGACCAATCCTTTTATTGTTAACATTTCGCAGCATGTCAATACACCTACCTCAGCAGCTCTGACCTCTCAGGCTTACATTGCAACTCCTGACACAATCGGTGACAATGCTTGGTACCCTGACTCGAGTGTAACACACCATCTCACGAACTCAGCTGCTTCCTTGAGTGAACGCACCCCCTACAATGGTCCAGGTAAAGTATATGTGGGTAATGGTACTGCCCTACTTATCATGTCTACTAGCCAGTCATCACTTCTTACTCGTTCACGACTGTTATTCATGAGATCTCTGTTACTTGTACCTGGTATAACCAAAAATCTCTTGTCTGTGTCCAAATTTGTAAAGGAAAATCAGGTGATGTTTGAGTTTTTTCCTCAGCAGTGTCAGGTTAGTGATCTATAAACCAAGGAAGTCCTTCTTCGAGGTTCAGTGCATAATGGCTTGTACAGACTCTCATTACCTGGCTTGCCTAAGGCTGCTTTGTCTTCTGATCCAGCTCAGTGTTTTACTACTACTGCTACAGTGCCTTTAAGTATATGGCATTTTAGATTAGGCCATCCATGTAAAGCCACGCTTACAACTGCTCTACATCACTGTAATATACCCTTTGATACAAATAAAGATCCTCTCAATTGTATTACTTGTCACTTAGGGAAACAACATAAGTTGCCATTTTCAAAGTCCTTGAATATGTAAAGCCACTTCAGCTCGTGGTTGCTGATGTTTGGGGACCAGCTCCAATCCCTTCCAATGGCTTTTGTTATTATGTTGCGTTCACTGATGCGTATACCAGATATACTTGGCTTTATTTTTTAAAAGAAAATATCTGAAGTCCTTAATGTCTTTCCACTGTTTCACAGAAAAGCTGAACGAACACTTGGTTGTAAGCTACTTGCCTTACAATTGGATGGGGGTGGGGAATTTCAGGTGTTGAAATGGTATTTAGACCAGTAAGACATTATGCAGTGTGTCACATGTCTATACAGTTCTAAAAAAATGGCTTGATTGAACGCAAGCACAAGCAGATTGTTGAAATTGGTCTCTCCATGCTGGCTCATGCGTCCATGCCCTTAGCTTACTAGAGCGATACCTTCAGCAATGTAGTGTACTTGATAAATAAGCTACCCTCTTCTCATTTAGGTAATATATCCCCATATGAAAAACTTTTTAAAGTTTATCCAAACTATACTTTCCTTTATGTTTTCAGCTGTTTGTGCTTTCCAAATCTTAGACCGTATAACAAGTGCAAATTACAGTTTAGGTCATCACCTTGTACTTTTTTAGGCTACTCCCCACAACGCAAGGGATATAGATGTCAGGATAGCAGTGGTAGGATATACATCTCACGTCTTGTCATATTCAATAAGTCTATATTCCCATTCAAAAACATTAGCCCACAACTTATTCCCTACACTTCCCTTTCACAATCCAGTTCCAAGTTACTTGTCCTACTACCTGATTCTCTGTCTACTACTTCCACAAATATGGCTTCTTTCAACCTTCAAGATAATGATTTGACTACTATGCCTCTGTCCAACTCACCTAGAGTAGGTCAACCCCTAAATCTCAGCCCACTAGACCCACCACCTCCTCTACCCTCTGTTCCATACAATTCTCATGTTATGGTTACACGCAGTAAAGCTGGGATCTTTAAGCCTAAGGTCTACCTGAGTAAAGCCATCTGTTTTTCAAGTGACACTCATGTTGACATACATAAAGCAATGTGCAGTGAATGTTGGCAAACAGTAGTACATAGTGAGCTTCAAGTTCTTCTCTATAATAACACATGGAGCCTATGCTCCCTCCTTGTTGATCGTAGGGCCATTAGATGCAAATGGTTATTCAAGGTAAAAAAAAAGGCTGATGGGATAGTGGAAAGGTACAAGGCTCGGTTGGTGGCCAAAGGGTTCTCTCAGCATGCTGGGTTTGATTTTTGAGATACCTATAGTCCTATAGTTCGCGCAACAATCATTCGCACAGTACTTGCCGTTAGACTCATACATGGGTGGTCGTTAAGGCAAGTGGATGTCAATAACACTTTCCTTAATGGTGACTTAACCGAAGAAATCTACATGGACCAACCATCTGGATTTGAAGTTCCAGGCAGTAGTGGACAGAAGTTGGTTTGCAGACTGAACAAAGTGCTGTATGGTCTCCGCCAAGCCCTTCGCGCATGGTTCCATACTCTCAAACAATATTTGGTTGCTCAACTCAGTTTCCATGCATCCAAAGCTGATTCTTCTCTGTTTATCCGTGAGTCGTCAAGAAATGTCTTGTTGCTCATGGCCTATGTCGATGACATAGTCATAACAGGAAGTTCCAGTAAAGCTATTGATGATGTAGTGACTCGACTACACAGCAAGTTTGCCCTTAAAGACATGGGAAGATTGAGTTTTTTCTTAGGCATCAAGGTCCAACACACTTCACAAGGGTTACTTCTTGGCCAAAGAAAGTATATCTCAGAGATACTTCACAAAATAGGAATGGTAGGAGCAGCAGCTACACCTATACCCATGGTGAGTACTCTCAAGCTGGCTGCCTCAGATGGTAGTCCACCGTTTGCCAATGTTCATCTGTATCCGAGTATTGTTGGCATGCTATAGTATACATGCATCACGCGTCTAGATTTGTCTTTCTGTGTTAACAAATTGAGCCAGTATATGAATCTTCCAAGTGAAACAGACTGGAAAGCAGTAAAATGAGTACTGTGATATCTTATTGGAACTATTGACCATGGTTTGTACTTGTCAAAATGACAATTTGAGTTAGTTTGTTATTCTAATGCTGGCTGGGCCTCATCCGTTGAAGATCGTCACTCTACCACAGGGTATGTTGTGTATCTCAGACCAAATCCTATTGCATGGTGTTCCAAGAAGTAGGCCGTAGTGTCCAGATCCTCGTCTGAAGAAAAATATCGTAGCTTAGCCAACTGCGTTTCTGAACTTTTGTGGGTAAAATAGCTGATAGGAGAAATCAGAATATCGATTTCTCGGCCATCAGTGGTCTGGTGTGACAATACCTTGACAGTATCAATAGTTGCAAACCCTACACACCATGCTAAAGTAAAACACATAGAGATTGATCACCACTTTGTACGAGAGAAAGTTTTCGACGGTATGCTGCAAGTCAACTATGTTCCATCGTCGAAACAAATTGTTGATGTCCTTACCAAGCCTATCACACCCAAACAATTTACATCATTTCGACAAGCGCTTCAAGTGCTATCAATAGATGCTGTTATAAGAAGTTCAAAAACTGAAGAAACCAGGAGAATGTTAGAATAACAGTTATTTCTGTTATTCTGTTATTTTTGGTTAAGCAAAGTAGTTAGATGTTAAGGTTTAGTTAAACTGTTGTTATCTTTTCTATATAACATGTACAACACCTTTGTGCAAGGACACTTCTTGAAGAATAAATTTTTCTTCTCTTCATGTATAACTTCAACAATTACAACACAGATGTGTGTTTAAATATAACATATAATAAATAATGAAAAGTACAGTTTGAAACTAATTAATAATAACACATGAAATATATACGATATTAAAATAAAAATAGATTAAATTATGAGTAAAATGAAATTTAAACACGTAAATACATCATTATAAAAATACTAAATGCATTACAATTGTTTATCATAGTGTTGTCATCAATCTTGAGTTAGTGTCGAGCTAACTTTTGACATCATCTCAATCAACAATATTATCAATATACAACATACAAATTGATTGAGATAATAAAGTATGCATAATACAATTAAAATTTAAAATTTATATTAAACTAAAGCTTTGATTAATTAGTAATATTAATGTTCTATTGATTTTAATAACACATGTTCAAATCTCGTGTGAGACGAATTTTTTATTAGTTTTTTTACACTATAATTAAGATTTCAATGAAGATTTTTCAGCAGTTGGCCAACTTGTATATGTTCATATCTTCTTATGTTAACATAATATAAACTCTTAACCGGCAAGTTGATTGAAAACTTTTCATCTATTGTACTAAAAAAAAAAAAAGAAAAGGAAAAGAGATAACTTTTACGTACTTGACTTAACATAAAAGTATCTTTTTACATACGTATTTAATATGTTGCTGTTGATTTGTTCAAAAAACAATAGTTTGTAGTTGAATTTTTTTCTGCTACATCTAATAGGAGTTGCAGAATACATTGTATAAATTTAATTATTAAAAGTTGTTTTAGTGCATTGACAATTTTCTATATATATACCTAAATCTTGATCAAGTTGAAGCTTTGCTATCGACATTTAAGAAGTAGCTTATATATATACATAGAAATATAAAATATAGAGAGGCAAAAAGGTCAAAATGGCATATGGGACAGAGTCTGAATCCGTGTTAAGCAAGCGTATTGACCGGGAACTTGACAACGAAAACAAAGGCCACAACAAGACCACCACCAGCAACCGTTGAAACTTTGATCCTTCCTTGAAACCTCACCGCCCAAGAAACCATGGCTACCTATCCACTCAACTTTGACCGTTAACCCCATGTGATGTCCTCTCTCTCTCTCTCTTTCTTTACCCTAAACTCAAACTTCAAATATATATAAAAATAATGGGGGTATGGGCCGCAATTTTAGCTCTCTCTCTCTCTTTCATTTCAAAATCATTTTCTCTTTGTCTAAATTCTGAATTCTTGAACGTTGAAGTTGATTTCTTCACTTTTTTTTAATATATAAAGAAAAAAAGGAATAAATACTCTTTGGAAGTGTGGTTGGGGTGTTGACATTTGTGTTTGCCTGTGTAAGAATTGATAGATGACCACTAAGCATAGTTGAATTTTGTTTGAAAGCCAACTGTGTTTTGATTGTATTATAAGAAGGGGAAGGTTTTTCATATAAGAAATATATATATATATATATAAATTGAGATAAAAGAAGAGTTGAAGGCAAGCTTTTCTTTATCCTCCCAAATTAACAATGGAGGTTTTGTTGATGAAAATGCCTACAACGGATGCCGATATTGCTCAAGCCATTGCCTGCCATCAAGAAGATTGCAGTCCAGAAGCTAAGAAGGTATAGACTATATATATATATATATTCAGTGATCCTTATTTATCTGGTTTGATTTGTTCTTATATATATGAGAATTGGGTGTCAATTTCTCACATAGTTTGTGGTTCCTGAAAGGTTTATGAATTATGATAAAAGTTGCTAATGGATTCTTTCTTCAATTCTTTGTGTATTAGACTGAAAATAGAAGAAAACTACATGAAAATGCTGATTTGAATTCATCATCACCTAGCCATGAAGACTTGGTGGATAGCAAGGAGGTAGATGTTTGCATTAAATGCTCGTTGACCTCTCTCATAAATGTAGCTGACACTTTTTATTTATTTATTTATTTTATCTTATAAAATTTTGCAAAATTTGGTGTTTAGATCTATAAGAGTTAATAACAAAAGTTTTGGGTAGTTGCAGTGAGCAATTAATATGGATTTGTACATTAAATCAATCATACATTCTAGTTTAATTAACGATTATATATATTTATATGGATTAGGAGGATGAACTTGAATCTGCAAAAGCTGAGATGGGTGAGGTGATGGAAGAAAATGAAAGATTAAAGAAGATGTTGGAGAAGATCCAGGAGAATTACAAGTCTCTTCAATTAAGTTTCTTTGAAATCCTTCAACAAGGAGCTGTCAAGAAATCGAAATGTTCATCAATTTCTTCGGATCATAATGATGAACCAGTTGTTGTAGAACCTGAACTTGTTTCACTTTCCCTCGGAAGAACTACTCCAATGGAGTCTGTAAAAGATGAGAAAACAACAAGCTCAATCAAAAGTAAAGATGACCCAGAGATCAAAGCCGGTTTAACTCTTGGATTAGACTTTAAATTTCAATTGTCAAGCCCTCAAAAGAGTTCAGAAGATCAAGTGAAGGAAGATGATAGTGCTGCAGAAACATGGCCTCCAAACAAGATTCAAAAGACAACAAGCAGAAATGGAGATGAAGATCAACAAAACCATGTAAAGAGAGCTAGGGTTTCTGTGAGAGCTAGATGTGATGCACCAACTGTTAGTATTGCAATACTTGTAAAAAGCTTTCCATCATTTTTGTTTCTTTTTTATGATTGAGTATAATTCATTAGTTCCATTACAGATGAACGATGGATGCCAATGGAGGAAATATGGGCAGAAAATTTCAAAAGGAAATCCATGCCCCAGAGCTTACTATCGTTGCACAGTTGCATCAGGTTGTCCAGTTAGAAAGCAGGTATAGATTTCTTCTTCGACCGAAACTAGACTTTTTTCGGATGAAATTTAGGTTTAAGGGATAAAACTTGGTGATATATATGTAGGTGCAAAGATGTGCCGAGGATATGTCAATCTTAATTACAACTTATGAAGGGAATCACAATCACCCACTTCCAGTTTCAGCGACTGCAATGGCTTCCACCACCTCAGCAGCCGCTTCCATGATGTTATCTGGCTCTTCAACATCTCAACCAGGGCTCAATGGATTAAACTTCAGCCACCATGATAATTCCACAACAAGACAGTTCTATTTACCCAACTCAACCTCATCATCTTTGTCCCCAACAATTACTCTAGACCTTACCTCTTCCCCTTCCCATTCCCCTTCATCTAATTATTTCAACAGCTTCCCTACAATCTTTCCCAGATTTCCTCCAACAAGTCTCAACTTTTCTTCATCAAAATCCAACATTTTGCCTGCAGTTTGGGGCAATGGCTATCCTGGTTATGGTGCAGTGCCATATTATCAAACTCAGCCTGGTAACTCAGTCCTTGGAAACGAGTCCCAAAACCAGATTTACCAGTCTTTACCGGGAAATAATCAGCAAGGGGGAGCTTCTCAACAGTCTTTGACAGAAACCTTAACGAAGGTAATCACATCAGACCCAAGCTTCAGATCAGTAATAGCTGCTGCAATTTCATCTATGGTTTGTAACGGTGCAAAATCTGGAGACCAAACTGATCAAAAAGCTCAGCATTTTGGTCAGAAATTGATGCAGGCCATAGTTTCTCAAAATGAGAAAGGTCAATCATCATGTTCATCAAGCTACTTCAATGGATTGGCATCTTCAAGTTCTCAAACGGGAGGTTCATTACTTCAGTCATCTTTGCCTTTCTCCATTTTAAACAGTGCCTTTAAACCAGCTTCTGATGATAAAGAACACAAGAATTAAATTTTTTGGGGGAAAAAAAGTGGGGCCTTTGAGATTGTTATACATACTGATTTTGCAAATAAGAATCAATTACGAAGAATGTTGTCATGTATTTTAAATTGGGTAGTTTCATCCATTTCTCCTAACTCTTTATTATAATTTCATTTTAGTCCTTAATCTTCAAATTTTTCGATATCAATTAGTATGGACTTTTTCTCAACTAATTTCCATGTTGTTACCTGCATGGTTAATTGAATTTTAGTTTAATTAACTTCATAGGAGAACACATTGAAAGGCTTGTATACTTAACAGAAGGTTAAATATAACATATAAAATTGAGTATATATTTTACTCAGGTAATATATATTTACGAGAAAACACTTTCATTTTCTTTATAGCAAAAATCAACAATAAAATTACGAAAAAACTTATGTATATATATTTCAGTTATTTACCTACAAGCAAAAATTAACGAGACGAAATTGTTATAAACCGAACGTAGATGCTAATAAAAGAAATCCAAATTTCATAATCAGCTAAAAGGTCAAGATTAAAAACTTAAATGAAAGAAAAAAATTCCTAATTCATGCAGTCAGTTGAAAGAAGCCACATGCAACAAATTTGTTGTTTGATTTCAAGCATATTCAACTCTGTCCAGGTTGGGGGCTCTTTTATATTTTAAATAATAATACTTATTCAGTGCTTTTCGCAAACAATCTTTCAGAATTTATTTTGTAATTGTTATTCACTTATGATAGTATATTGTTATAGAGAGATAATCATTGTAAATTTATCATAAAATTTATATGGTGAATTTCTGTCAAATAAAAAAGGTAGGACTTATGCTCAAAAAATAAAAAAAGTGATAATCAAATCGACAAAATTATGTATAACATGTGCATGCATATTACTTTTATGCATCTTTTATTTTCAATTCTTTCATATGGTTAATTATAAAGTTCAATATGAGTTATCAAATTTAATTAATTAATTAATTAATTTATTATGAGTTATTAAATTCAAGTAATCAATTAAGTTTATGATATTCCAAATTCATAGTAGAATTTTTAATTAGGGAACTTTATAGTTTATTGAATTGATATCTTTAATTCTACTCATTGAAGATTATTTCCATTTAATAAAATTTTATTAATAGGTTTTGTCACGTGAAATTTAATCTTTTTTTTTTTTGTGGGAAAGTTGTCTCACCCGAAATCCTTTAAACCCGGAAATTTAGAACATTTAGCGGTTAAATTGAAAGAGATTACAAACTGGCGGTCTCTATTCAAAAACCAAGAAAAATTAGGAACGAAATGGGATATGGTTGAAAACCAAGTCTAGTTAGGTTGAATTAGAACCAGGCCGTCTCTTAGTGGAAGACAAAATGATTATGGATGAACGGTTGATATACGGTTGGAGGCCATGCATAAAGCTGAGAAATGAATCCTTAGATGGATTCCTTTCAGTCTGTTTTATTCTCTCCTCTTTTTCATCTTCTATGGTTGCTCCGAGGAAGCAATGGTGTTGGAAAGCTCTGCATGGAGCGATGATCATGAGGGTTAAGTTGGAAAAATAAAAAAAACCAGTAAGCTGGTAAGGTTCTAAGTCCTTTGTGGTCTGTAAGATTTAGAAATAAAGTTAAGAGTTTCCAAAAACCATTTCTAAGAGTTTTGCATGTTTCTAGAAAACAAGTTTTAAACTAGGATTGCTAAGTTTAACCCATGATTTGGTTGTCATGCTTAGCTGTCAGGAAAATAGGAACATTGACTTTTGGAAAAACTAACCCAGAGAGTCTAAGGTGTACGAGGTGAGTTTCTGTACTCAAACCCAAAACTGCAAAGGCATGATGCATGCTGTCATAAGTTTATGAGTATCTGCCATTTTGGTTTAGAATGCATGATAAAGGGAAATCATGAAAGGGGATGAACGATGGGTTAGATGAAGTTAGGAAAGGGAAATAGGATAATTCTATTATATATCACCACATGATATTGTTTAGTGCAAACCGTGATGAAGGAAGCTTCAGGCCTTGTGAAGGGGACACTACAGTGTTCGAGCATCAAAGTATAGGAAGGCGGATGGAGGAATGGATGGAATGTGACAGAGAGAGTGAGTAAAGGATCATGGCTAGGCAATGGGACAGGTTGGAGGCTATATGTGTAACACCCCTAACCTGTATCCGTCGCCGAAATAGGTTAAAAGGCATTACTGAACTCATAACATAGCTCAGGACAACCGAATATCAAATAACATCTCATTGCAGTAAATCTCATTCATTCATATTCAATAAAATCACAAAATACAAGTATACAATCATTAAACATGCATTCGGGACCAAATTGACTACATATAAAAGTTTTAGAACTTATAAAAATTTTCAACTTTTAAAAAGGTCACACGCCTGTGTGAACAGACCGTGTGCCTCACACGGCCTTAGACACACCCGTGTCTCTAAGCCATGGAAAAATAGGGCATAGCTACTGACTTGCCCACACGGCTACAAGACACTCCTGTGTGCCTTGGCCGTGGTCAGATCTGACTTACAATTGTAGGGTACCCTAGGGGACACACGACCGTACAACATGGCCGTGTGTCGCACACGGCTGAGACACACACCCGTGTAGACAAAAATAGGCCATTTGAATAGCCAATTTGCCACCCTAATTTGGTCAACCTACAAGCAAAGAAAACAAGCATAATTGCACCACCATTTCAGCCAATTTCAACACCAAAACATAAACCATTCATATCATATAATAGTCACCCAAATCCATAATCATACACCCTACCAATTCATGCCAACATGAGGTAAGATCATGCTAAAACATTTCCTTCCATACATCATTCAATCTCAAACTAAACTTACCACAACTTAACAATTAAAACATACCACATTTGCAACTTATCATTATATACCATAAGTCATTAACAACTATGAGTTTAAACACCAAATAGCCAAATCACATGGCTAGGTACATACATCACAAAACATACATCCACAACTACTAGCCTATACATGCCATACTTTAAAATATATTTTTTCAAAAGTACCAAAGATGAGGTTCGATAGTGTGGTGACAATCCTTGACGATCCCCAAGCTTGCAGTAACTTCGATATCTATAAAACAATGCAAACACACACAGAGTAAGCTTTCAAAAGCTTAGTAAGCTCGTACTATAATCATCAACACATAAGTATTTACAAGTTATCAAATCATTAATTCAAATCTATTCTAACACAATCCAAAAGTTCATACCAAATCAATGAGCTTCATAATCATAATTTCATCTACCACATAGGTATCGTACATACCTGAATCTTCCCGTACTTATTCACTTTCATTCTCACCTTTCGTTTAGATATTTTAAGACTTCCCGTAAATTATTCATACTTCAAACATCCACACACTTAGTGCTATAAAGGTTAGCCGAGGCTAGAACGATTCCGCATACTTAGTGCCATCTCAATTAACCGAAGCTAAGTCAGTATTGCACACTTAGTGCCTCATATAACTGAAGCTAGTTTAAATCGCACACTTAGTGCCAAATACTATTGATTTGTCATCGAAATCATCCAACTCAATTATATATACATTTATGCATAATCAAAACAACAACATGTACTTATAATATCATATTCTACGTATAAACTTACCTCGTATTCGAAATTGTCGACTCAGACTGTTTACTCTACAATCTTCGACTTCCCTCAGTCTAATTCTGAATTCCTCTTTTCTTGATCTATATGTATTCAAAATTAACTCTTTTATTCATTAAATCATTTAAACCAATCCATATACACGCAATTAGGGCATTTTGCAAAATAGCCCTCACATTTCACATTTCGACACTTTAGTCCCTAATTCACAAAATACACAAAATTTGCTTGTACACAAGCTTAGCTGAATTTTCATAACTCTCATACAAGTCCATACATTTCATTTATTTCACATTTTAGTCCCTCAAAATATCATTTTTACAAATTAGCCCAAATTACTCAATTTCATCAAAAATTCAAAAATAAAACATTCAAACCCAACATCAAGCTTTCTTAATTCATCAACTAACATCACAAAGCTCATAGTTTCATTAATGGCACATTTGAAAATCATCATGAAAATCAGAAATTGAGGCATGGGTTGGATAGTATACGAAGCAACGATTACAAAAACGTAGAAATTATCGAAAACCGAACAAAAACGAACCTTGAGTCATGCTTGGTATGGCTGAACCCTAGAAAACCTTTTTCTTTTTCTTTTCTTTATGAATTTCGGCAAGATGAATGCCAAATAACATGTTTTCATATTTTTTAATTAATATTAACATAAAATCTAAATGACTATTTTGCCCTTTCATTAAACCATTATAAATTCACCTAACACATGCCCCTTTTTGTCCATTCAAACTACCAATGGTCAAATAACCACATAAGGACCTCACAATTACAAAGCCAAGTCAAATAGGCACTTTTAACATCTAGACTCAACTTTTACATTTTACGCGATTTGGTCCTTTTTGCAAATTAAGCACACAAACAGTTAAATTTTAATACGAAACTTTCACACATGCTAATTCACACATATTAAGCACGAAAAATAATACTTAAATATTTTTTGACTCGGATATGTGGTCTCGAAACTACTATTCCGACTAGGGTTAAAATCGAACTGTTACAATATGCTTAAAAATTAGTAAAACCATAGCTGAAAGATGCTATGGCGTCATGAAATAAATGAGTAAGACCATGGCTGAGAGATGTTATGGCATCAGGGTACACAGGACTAAGACCATAACTGAAAGATGTTATGGCATCCTAATAACCTGTCGAGACAATAAACACAGGGAACGTAAGGTGTAAGACCATAGTTGAACTATGGCCAACAGTGTAGTATGTCAGGACAATAAATACAGGGTTATATTATGTAAGACTATAGTTAAAAGATACTATGTCACCAAGAGATTGAATTGACGATAAAATGAGTAAGACCATAGCTGAAAGATGTTATTTCATCGTTGCGAGTTCAACGGGACGTTAAACACGGAGTAGTTTGCCGAGATAGTAAACACGAGGTTATAATGTGTAAGACCATAGCTGAAAGATGTTATGGCATCATGAGATAACTTGGTGGTAGAATGAGTAAGACCACAGTTGAAAGCCACTATGGCATCGTAAAATGTCTGACGGGACGTTAAACATGGGAATCCTGAAGTGAATGACCATAGTTAAACTATAGCAACCAATGGAGTCCATCAGGATATCAAATATAGGACCAGGAGAGTAAAGCCACAACATGGCTACTGTAGCTTGTAAAGTTTGTAAGGACGTTAAGCATGGAGTATTCCATCGGGATGGTAACCTTGTGTGGATAATCAGGATAGTAAATGTGAGGAATTTCACAAAAAAGGAAAAATGAGTTAGAAGGATGATAAACTATAAAAGTAACACATTCTAATCCCATACTTAGCATATTTTTAGATGATTTATCATATAATTTAGTGAATTAGATGCTCCTAATCCTTTAATTTCATGTTTTATACTTAGGAGAGCATAGGGGAACAAAAGGAGCAGAAAACGGGCCAAAAACGGACGAAACGGGCTGATTTAAAGATCCATACTGCCAAGACTAATTCCACACGGGCTGAGCACACTCCCGTGTGATCCACACGGGCTGGCCACTCGCCCATGTGGCAGCCCGTGTCGATATTGCTCCCTGTTTCCCAAACACGCAGAAAAAGCCAATTTTTAGGGTTTCTGAGCATTCTAAAGTCTATAAATACATACTAGAAGAGGACTTAAGGGGACACACAGAGCAGAAAGTAAAAATTACTCGAAGGAAACTGTTAGAATCATCTTAAAAGTAGATTTACTTCAAGATTGAAGATCTCCATTCAAATTTCTCTTGAAGTTTATTTGGGTTTTTTATGTCTTGCTGTTTTTCTAAATTTGAGATGTTTTCCTATTACATTATGAACTAAACTCCCTAAATACCTAGGGAGGATGAAACCTATGATGGATCTTATTATTTAATTATCTAAATTACACGATAAATACTTGTTCTTGTTCTTAATTATGAGTTCATAATCCTTGTTTTAATATTTTCAGGATATTATTCCAAGTTTGATGTGCTTATTCAGTGGAGCAAAAGTCACTGTTTAATAGTAGATCTCACAAAATTAAGTGGAGTTACCTGCAACCCTAGAAATAGGGTGACATAAATCTGTCAGATTAGAGTCAAATCTAATAAGGGAATCTTTAGATTGAGTTAATGCGACGATAGGGGTTTTAATTAGAAAGAGATTTCAATTAATCAACCTAGAGTCAGTTGTTCTTAGTCTCGAAAGAGATATTAACATAATTTAGGGATTTCTACGAATCAAGACAAGTGAATAAATCGTTTGATTCAGAGGCAAAATAATAAGTGAAGTCTAGGTGGATTCTTTTTTGGGTATTGTCTTTATTATGGGTTTATTCAATTATTCTCTTCACTCTCTATCGCGTTCAGTAGTTAATTAGTTAGTTAATTTTAGATTAAAACAAATCCTTTATATTTTGGGCTAAATAATAGAAAGATAGTTAATACTAATACTTTTAGTCCTTTTGGATAAGATATTCTGGACTCACCATAGCTATACTACCATTCGATAGGTGTGCTTGCCTTAGTCGTGATCGTCGTCTAGTTTAGTGATTCATAAAACGATCATCAAAGGATAATGATTGATTGTGTGGACAAGAACCAAATAGTTATCGAGTCGAGGAAATTAGTCGATAAAAAGGCAAGTATAAAAGAGAAAATTACTGCTAGTTGTATCAATTGTAAAAGCCAATAAAGTACATGGAGAGGTAACCTAGTTGGGATATTCACGGAAGTGGACGCACTGGTAGTGTCTGATGTATCAGTCGTAGATAAAGATCCTCTAATAAGTGCCATTCGAGTACGCTCAGAAAAACTCTATATGTTAAGGGGGTTGTCATAAGAGCACATGTTAGTTCATAAGGAAATGAGGGGTTAGATAGAACTCATTGTAGAAGAAGAGTGCATGAGATAATGGATATTTCTGTCAAGACTATTCCTCTAGAAGGGGAAACCTTTAGGGAGTATTCGCTAAATGGTTAATTATGAGGGAATGCAGTAGGAAAAAGAGATCATGAACTCAGATAGTAATATAGTGGCACTCAGTTGATTATTAGAGGTCTTAGTGGGTCGTAGTAGGAAGACATGCTACGCTAATGCTAATTTCGAATAAGAAATCTGATCATTATTTAAACTAAGCAATATCTAGTCTGCTAGGGTGGCGTGGGACTGGGTTGGTCGACAAAAGGATGGAAGGTGAGTAAGTTACACGAAATTGAGTTAAGGCAAGAGTTTGCCACGAACAAAGGAGGTTGACAATAGGCCTCAAGAGTCTTGGGAAGATAGGCCAGAAGGCCTCCTTAATAGGGTATAATGGTGGAAAGAATATACCCACATTGGGGACAACGGCTAGAAAGGGATTAAGTAAAGGGTAGACTTCGCAAAGAGAGCGAGACACTCAATGGAACTATCAAGGTTGGATTATGGCGGTAACATGGCTAGAAGGAAATTACTCAACAGTCTATCTACCAATGGTTAAGATCGAGACTGGGAAAAAGTCCACTATGATGGTTCATGAGAAATGCCCAAATGGGTAGGGAATCATTGCATTATCACTATTAGTATTATTATTTGAACCCGGACAAGGTAGGGTGTGTTTATGAAAAAGAAACTCACTAAGTTCTTCTGAACTTACGAAGGTTGATTTGTGATTGCAGGATAGACAATATAAGGGAATCAGGGAGAGACCAAGCCAGATCGTGTGAAATCAAGGACTTATCGTTAGAATAGAGTTTTTTTTTTGATAAAAAGAGACCTAGGGGTCACAACCTTTATTTTATTAGGAAGAATCCAAAAATACAAGATTATGGATACAACTAGGGTAATCCATGTCAAAACACAGAAAACACCTATTTAAAAGCGAGAAGTTACAAAGTGCATCAACAACTTTGTTACAACTCCTATTAATCCAATGAACACGCCCCTTCAAGAATTGCTTTATCAGACCATCAATTTCCTTAGCATGAAAATCAAGAATAGTGATGTCATCCTAGCATATTCGAAGACGATTAAGCATGTTGACATAGTCAGATTCAAAAATGATATTGCCTAGGTTAAGATCAAGGGCAAGGAGTACCCCTTCACTAAGTGCATATAGCTCAGCCCATTCGGGTTTCGTTTGGACATCCTTTACTCCTGCTTGTTTGCCAATAATGAGGCCGTCACTATCACGGATGATAATCCCATAACTCGTCATATTATTTCTGCATGCAACATCCACGTTAACCTTCACAAAGCCATTTGGTGACTTCTCCCACTTCTAACACTTGGAAACCAATGGCAAAATTTGTTTAAAAATCATGTTGTGAATACGAAAATCTTCGTTAAGGGCCTTTGCTCTTTCCTACACTGATTGAGCTTCCTCATCCTTACCATAAAATATGTAGTTATTCTAGCTATTCCAAACATTCTATAGAGTCGTCAAGAAATTTTTGAAAGATTTTTTCTCGAGTAATTGCATTGCGTCTTCAGGCCAGTTAATACAACAAGTGTAGTCACCATTGAGGAGCCTACTGTCGAGCCCACCGTAAGCGGGAATGGTACAAGATTTGGGACAGTCATTGAGGGTGTGTATAACGGTTTCAACTTTAGCCCTACACAATGGGCAGCCTCGATCAACATTCTGCTGGATTGTAGCAATTTTAGCATTTTTTGGAAGAATCTCATGGCCAACTCTCCAGGAAAAAATACGAATCTTTGAGATGACTTTCATATTTTAGACGACTTTCTAAAAAAGACGGTGAGGCCCATAACCAACCTGCTTGAGGAGAAGCAAAGTATAGGCAGATTTTGTTGTAAAAACTCCATGAGTGTTGTGAAACCAAATGATTCGACCGTCAGGGCCATTCAGAATAATCGAAAGATCACAGATGTGGTTACCCACTGTCTCCCCATAGAGCTCACAGACCTTATTAACATTCTAAGTGTATGAGTTAGGTAGCCAGAGATCATAGACAATTGCTTCTCAAAAATTTGAGGAAGAAAGACATACAACATCACCATGAAGACCCTCGAAACCCTATTTATCCCTTCTGATTCTTATAGATCTCCTGTTGCCAACTTGCCAACCGAAACCATCTTCGAGGGATTTAGCAACCGTAAAAATGCTTGACAATGTAAATGAGGGTTTTTCAACACACTTTGAATAGAAGATATCACCATCAGGAAAATATTTAGAGCTTAAAACCTGGTAGCACACATATTTTTATGGGAGAAGAGGCGCCAAACTTATCTCCCTAGAAAGGCTAAGTTAAACAGCATGAGTTTCCAAACCAAGATCACCCATCCATTTGGGGAAGTAGACTTTATTGCATGACAGCATAGCCCAACCTCTCCCTTTATTTTTGTTAGCCCACCATATTCTCTGAATTTTTGAAGTCATCTCTTTTATAATACCCTTGAGAGTAAGCAAAAACAAACGTCAAGTAAGTTGGTAAGGATTGTAAAATGGATTTTGTGAAAACCTTCTTACCATCATAGGATAAGAGTCTTTTGGACTAACTTTTAATCCTATTTGAGAACCGATCAAGGACATGTTGAAACGCACTCGTTTTCTTCTTGCCAATAGGAAGTGGGAGACCAAGGTAGAAATTGAGTTTATCCACAACCTGTATGCCTAACAAATCATCATAAAGTTGTCGTTAACTACTTTGGGTATTCGGACTAAAAAGCACCATTGATTTTGCAAGATTGATTTGCTGCCCAAACACTTTTTCGAAACTCCTAAGAATATCCAAAAAAGTGTCAACCTCCTTTATTTTATTCCTAACAAAGAGAAGAGTATTATCTGCAAAAAATAAATGGTTAATACATGGACCATTTTGACTGGCCCTAATCCCACGAATATTACCATTCTCTTGGGCGTGAAATAACATTCGAGAAAAAGCTTCCGTACAAAAAAGGAAAAGATAAGGAAACAAAGGATCCCCTTGATGAAGCCTCTCCTGGGAATAATAACATCCAAAAGCATTGAGTTGCATTTAACCACATACCTAGCCGTTCTAACACACCTTATAACTTTCTCAATTCAATCAATAGAAAAACCCATACGGATCATACCACTAAATGTAACACTCTCTAACCCCAAGCCGTCACTGGAATAGGGCTACGAAGTATTACCAGACTTATACACTAACATTTATACAAAACCGAGTAGTAAACTTTCCATTCATAATCAATATTCATCAAACTTCATCATAAAGTCCCTAATATGGGTCTATGGGGCCCAATACATGCTTTAGAAGTAATTCGAGATTAAACCGGCAAGTTTGGAAACTTTACCTTGAAGATAGGGGCACACGCCGTGTGGCCTGCCCGTGGGGCTTAACATGGCGGTGGGGCTAGGCCATGGGCAGATTCTGCCAAATTCACACGGCCTGGGCACACGCCCATATGACTTGGCCGTGTGAAAACATGGTTTTTGACTATTTTTGAGCTATTTTCACTTGGTAAACACATCTATTTCATGTCCAAACATTTACTAATAGTTCTTAAATCAAATATCATTCATTATGCCCTTCAAACTTAGCAAATACTCATTCATTCACTTAAATACCTCTTAAGAATTATGTTCCACAATTCATATCAAAATTATACAACATTATCATACTAGTCAAACTCAAGTAAGTTTAACTTCCAAAATATGCATATTTCATACCATGCTTCAACAACTTTCATGTTTATACACTATTATAAACAAAATAACACCTTAACAACCTAGGTACATGTCATTTTACCAAAAGAAAAGTATTCACCACTTTGAGCCCAGAATTGGCTTGGATGCTGAGTCCTTAACTTTCTTTTGTACCTAACCTGCGCAACAACCGTACACTGAGTATGCACTCAGTGGTATTTCTATAAACTGAAAACTTAAAAGTATAAGGAAAATAACATTTACTTAAGTCATATAACAATTACAGTAAACTTATAAATCGTTAAAATAACAATATTCATCATTCATACTTGCGTTCGAGCTTTAAACTTGTAACTTCATGATCTTTATAATTCAGTCACTCAATTTTATTTCATAAATTATGAATCTTACCATTTAATTTGATCTACATTCATTGTCCATTAGTACCCTTCACTTCAACAGTCCACAATCAATATAACATTCAGTAATAGTCAATATTCAATAAATCATAACTTAATAACAATCATTCTTTAATAATTTTGGTTACCCCTATTAACATAACTCGGACTTGACGGATACACGGACCCAAATCCAACCCACACACTAGGGATATAATACAGTGTTTCATCGGCTGAAGCTAAAATACACTGTAATGGTAACAGTCTCAGTCACGGTACACATAGTACCTTATCAGAACAAATCTGAAACAGTCACAGTCATAGTTAGGTACAGAGTACCTCTTCGGAACGAATCCTAATGATCCACGATCAAGCGACACATAAAGTGTCTCATCGACACAGAGTCAGAATATCCCTAACTCTACTGATCCTATGGCATGCCAACTATATCCGACTAGCCCGACATTGTTAATAGGGATTTCAGTCAACTTTCAAATTTTCAAATTTCCATTCTTAATTTAATTTTACTTCATTTCAATACTTTTCCATAATAATTCACATGTAATTCGATTCCAATACAATAGTAGTAACAGTTTCCATCATATTATTCATAAACATTCTAACTATAAAAATAACAGTTACATTGTATTAAAACATTAAGCATAGTTTATAGAAATACAAACCGAATTTCTCGAGTTTACTCGATATCCTCGTTCACTTTCTCCTTTCCCCTTTTCGATGATGTTTCTGGTGCTACGTTGGCTACATAAAATTTAACATTTAAAATTATCAATATATATTATTTAACAACACATTCTCTAATTTCCATGTATCTTTTACTTAAATTCCAATTTAGTCCTTCCACCATAACCATTCTTTTTCTTCAAAATAAATCCTATATTTTCATTCAATTATCATTTTTAACTATTCCAACTCTTAAATTTCAGCACAAAACACTAATTATAACATCTTCTCAATTCAATCCCTATTATTGCAAAACCTATATTTTCTTTCACAATTTAATCTTTCTCCCACTTCTAACTTGAATTTCCATCAAATTAACACTTAATTCTTCCATTTATTCAACTTAATCAACATCTAAAAATTCAATAAGTTTCTAAATTTCAACATAACTCAAGTAGTATTCTTTCCTAGGATTCCATAGACATCAAAATTACAAGAAAAGGGATCAAATTGACTTACCAATCAAGCTTGAACTCTAAAACCCTAAATTTTCCTTTTCTTTTTTTCTTTCCCTTTTTTCTTTCTTTCTTTCCCTGCTCTGTTTTGTTTTCATTCTTTTAATTTTTTATTTAATTACTTTATTATATTATAACTATTATATTATATTTTAAATTATAATTATTATTTCTTAAATATTAAGTAAATACATATATATTCATACATTTGTACCAATTAAAATAATACACATGTATTTATACTTACCACACACTTGTCACATAAGGCTTATTTGCTAATTTAATCCCTTAACTTTTCTATAGTTTATAATTAAACCTTCACACTTTATTCAATCTAGTCCTTTCACTAAATTAGCCTTAATTCAAGCTAATTCACTTAACCAAAGTCTAATTAACTACACTACTAGCTTCATAAATATTTCTAATAAATATTTACGAATTTATTTTACGAAAATTAGAACCCAAAAATTCAATTTTCTGATGACCTTAAAATTTGCGTCGTTACATTCTCAATAAAATTCTATTCCACACGGTCGTAAGCTTTACTCATGTCTAGCTTAATTACACAACCTTTGTTCGGCCCATTTTTCAAACTCTGAAGATAGTGCACCAACTCATGAGCAATTAAAATATTATCATGGATCATGCAACTAGGAACAAAGGCACTATGGTTTTGACTAATACAATTTGGAAAGACAAGCTTTAATCTATTAGGAAGAAATTTAAAGATCATTTTAAAAATGACTCGGCAGAGGCTAATAGGCCGGAATTGCGTCATATCCTTCGGATCTTTAACCTTAAGGATAAGAACCACCATTGTATCATTAATAACAGAAATTTCCTTCTTACCATTAAAAATATCATGGCAAAACTGAAGCACATCTTTTTCCATAACCTCTTAATTTTCTTTAAAGAAAAGATTCAAAAGCCCATCCATCCCAGGCGCCTTACGATGGTCCATTTGGTTGAAGGCTTCAAGGAATTCCTCACTAGTGATCTGTTTCTCCTACATACAATTCATATCAAGCGTAATACTTCTAGGAATTTGATTTTAAAAACTCTCTTCATTACCATGAGTATCCGACTTAAACAACTTACTAAAATAATTCCACACAATATCACAGATCTCATTAGTGTTTTGTACTCAACAGCCCTTTGAGTCCATCAAACCCTCAATCTTATTCTTTTTGAATCTCTCCGGAGCTCGCACATGAAAAAACAGAGTATTCCTATCACATTCTCTTAGCTATTGAATATGAGATTTTTCGGCCCAATACCTTTGTTCTTCCATGTAGAGGCGATTCAACTTGGATCGGGATACTTTCAATATGTCGATATTAAACTCCATATAAATCCTATCAATAAGTCTATTAATCTGATCAACCAATCGATGCATACAAAATTTTATTCTTTTGAAATGACGATATTGCCACACCCCAAGCACAAAACATACTCTTTTCATACCCTTAATAACATTATTATCAGTGCCCCAAGCTCTTTTGATAAGATCTTTAGCCTCTTTCTTATAAGCCCAGCAAGCTTCAATCTTAAACAATAGTGTTGGGTCTTTCACTTCATCCCTAGGTTTACGACCCTAGGTTTCCTTTATCAGTTTTAATGTCCACAAGGGCCAACTCCTCAATAGTTCTTTAAAAGTCTTTCATATCGACCCTAGGCTTCCTTCTACTTTTGAATTTCTCAGAATCACTAAGGATAGCGTTAAAATCTCCTCCCACAATCTAATCTTCCTTAACAGATTCCCCAATACTTTTTAAAAGGTCTCAAGAACGGCTATGAAGATTCAGCTCAGCAAAACCATAGACCCTATAAATCTAAGGCTTGTAAAATCGTCCAGCTTTACCAACAAATCAATATGTTGACTAGAGTAGTTTTGGATGGTCACCTCAATCCCATCTTTCGACATAACTGCCAACCCAACCCTATAGCCCTCTAGATCAATCCCCAAGTAACCAGCCATCCAACATTTAACCCGAATACTCTCAAGCTTCACAGCATAAATTTTGGTTTCACATAAGAACACAATATTGGGGCTGTTAACAACAAGCAGTTGCTTTAACTTACAAACTATCACAAGGTCCCCTATCCCATGATAATTCCAACATAAAATTTTCATGATTCTAGGTGGGGCTGATTGCCAGCTGTCACCTTCAAAGGTGAAATATTCTCCAAGAGCTTCCTTCTAACCACATTGAGTGAGATTTCTTCAGCAATTTCACCACGACTTCCCCTCATTCTTTTTCTCTTATTTTTTTTTTTTATTTTTCCCCCATCCTTTATAACCCTAGTCGATTGTCTATCTGTGAGTGAGCAAGACTCTGACTCTTCTTCTCCACATTTCATCTTCTTTTTTTCTCTTTGTGACATCGGTCCCATTTCTGTCTCTGCCACGTCTTTATTACTAGTATCAGCCTCTAAATATTTATTTCCACATGCCACGATTTCAACACCGTTGTGCCAGTTACCTCTAGCCTGATTTTATGGTGAACCCTCAACCAGTTACCATATTGAAAGTTTGACTTATCCGCATCTGGTATCTCATTCTGTTGAAGGCACTTCTGTGTACTATGCCCAATGCAACCACAACTATAGCAAAAAGTAGCAAGTCTCTCTTAATTAATCCTACATAGAATTTCAGTTCCCTCGTTCCCAACCTAGTGAACAACCCTCCACAGAAATATCGAAATGTCAATGTTAACTTTTACTTTTAAGTACTCAATCCAACAACCATCTCTGTCCCTCCAATCAATCGTTACTACCTCTTCTACTACCTCCCTCACATCAATAGCAACTTGCTTATCCATTCGTTCAAAGGGAATATTGTATACTCGTATCCAAAATGGAACAATATGAAAAACATAGTCCTCCATCTTCTGGCCTTGAACATAAGGAAGCATAGCAAAGAGACAATTATTGAAAAGCCACGGTGCCAAGTTAAGAATTCTTGTCCTATCTTTAATATTTCCAAACTTAACAATGTAGATACCCTCCATCATGGCCACAAAATACACAGGTTCTTTAGTGAACCATAGGGATTTTAGCACCCAATACATAACCTTTTTATTGGCTTTTTCGTCTGACATTAATTTTTCAATAGCCCACGCTTCATAACTCTGTGCCTCTGATGATCGTTTTATGAGCCACTAAACTAGACTACGATCACGACTAAGGCAAGTGCACCTATCGGATGGTAGTATAGTCACGGTGAGTCCAGAGTATCGTATCCACAATGACTAAAAGTACTAGTATTAACTTTCTTTCTATTATTTAACCTAAAATATAAGAGATTTGTTTTAATATAAAATTAACTAACTAATTAACTACTAAACGCGACAGAGAGTAAAGAAAATAATCAAACAAACCAATATTAAAGACAACACCCAAGGAAGAATCCACCTAGACTTCACTTATTATTCTGATTCTGAACCTAACGATTTATTCACTTGTCTTGATCTATAGAAATCCCTAAATTATGTTAATATCTCTTTCGAGACTAGGAACAACTGACTCTAGGTTGGTTAATTGAAATCTCTTTCTAACTAAAACTCATATTATCATATTAACTCGATCTATGGATTCCCTTATTAGATTTAACTCTAATCTGGTAGATTTATGTCGCCTTATTTCTAGGGTTGCATGCCACTCCACTTAATTATGTGAGATCTACTCTTAAACAAGGACTTTTGCTCGACTGAATAAGCACATCAAACTTGGAATAATATCCTAAAAATATTAAGCAAGAATTAATAACTCATAATTAAGAATAAGAACAAGTATTTATCATTAAATTCAAAATATTAAATAATAAGTTCCGTCTTAGGTTTCATCCTCCCTAGGTATTTAGCGAGTTTAGTTTATAATGTAGTAGGAAAACATCTCAAAAATAGAAAAATAACAAAACATAAAGAAACCCAAAAACTTCGAGAGAAATTGAAGGGAAATCTTCAGTCTTGAAGGAGATCCTACTTCCGAGCTGAATCCGTTGGCGTTCTTCAAGTAATTCCTATGTTCTACCCTGCATATTCCCCTTAGGTCTTCCTCTGGTATGTATTTATAGATTTTAGACAGCTCAAAAACCCTAAAAATTGACTTTTTCTGCGTATTTGGGAAACCTGGAGCGATATCGACACGGACTGCCACATGGGTGTATGGCCAGCCCATGTAGCTTATACGGGCGTGTGCTCTACCCGTGTGGATTTTGTCTTGGCTGTGTGGGCCCTTCAATCAGCCCGTTTTGTCTATTTTTGGCCCGTTTCTGCTCCTTTTGTTCCCCTATGCTCTCCTGAGTATAAAACATGGAATTAAAGCATTAAGAACATCTAATTCACTCAATTATATAATAAATCATCCAAAAGTATGCTAAGTATGGGATTAGAAAGTGTTACTTTTATGGTTTATTAGCCTCCGAGTTTGATCTAGTATTACTAACCACCCGTTTTGAATCGTCTTTAGAGAAAGTTAGTGATTGTCACTCGTGATAAGTTTTAATATTTATAATTGATCGTACTTGAAACTAATTATTATCACGATGAAGGCAAGCGTACCTATCAAACAGTGGTATAGTTTATAGCAAGACCGAATGTCGAACCCACAGGAACTAAAAGTACTAGTATTAACCTTCTTTTTATTATCTAGCCTAAGAACAAAGGGGATTTGTTTTATCTAACTAATTAACTAAACTAAGAATGCATAGAAAGTAAATTGGGGAAATGCTTTTGGGAAAACTGATTGATTTAGACAATAATTATGGAAGAATCCACCTAGACTTCACTTGTAATTCGACTCTGAACCAGATGATCTATTCACTTGACTTGATCCGTAGAAATCCTTAATATATATTATTATCCCTCTTGAGACTAATAACGTCTAACCCTAGGTTGATTAATTGAAATCTCTTTCTAATTAAAACATCTAGTTTTGCATTAACTCGATCTATGAATTCCCTTATTAGATTTGACTCTAATCCGGCAGATTTATGTCGTCCTATCTCTAGGATTGCATGCAACTCCGCTTAATTATGAATGATCTACTCTTAGACAGGGACTATTCATCCTCTGAATAAGCACATCAATACTTGAGTTAATATCCTGAAATATTCAAACAAGAGTTAAAAACATAATTAAGAACAAATTAAGTATTTATCATATAACTCAGAAGATATTAACAAGATCCATCTTAGGTTTCGTCCCCCTTAGGTATTTAGGGGATTTAGTTCATAATGATAAAAGAAAACATCTTAGAAGAATAATAATGACAAGACATAAAGAAAACCCAAAAACCCCTGAAAGAAATTGAAGGGAGATCTTTAGTCTTGAAGGAAAATCCGGCTTCTGAGATGGATCAATCGGCTTTCTTCGAGTAATTCCTTGCTTCGTACTCTGCATGTCTCTCTAATCCTCCTTTTGGGTCTTTTAAATAGGCTTTAGAATGCTTTCAAACCCTCAAAATTTTCCTTTTCTGAATAGAACTCAAGTTGGGCTTGACAGGGCCACGGCCGTGTGCCACGGCCGTGTGTAAATGCTTCAAACCATTTTCAAGGCTGCTAAATAGATACGGGCGTGTGGTCTACCCGTGTGAGGAAGTCCAGGCCGTGTTGATCTCCCACTTTGGCCCATTTTCTCTGTTTTTGGCCCGTTTCTTATTCTTTTTACTTTCCTATGCTCACCTAAGTATAAGATATGAAATTAAAGGATTAGGAGCATCAAATTCCATAAATCCAATGATAATTCATCCGAAAATATGCTAAGCATGGGATGAAATAGAGGTGTACATGGGCCGGGACCATAAAAAATTTTCGGCCCATTTTCAAGGCTGCTGCTACTACTAAAATATGGGCCTAGATTTTTGTCCAAGCTTCGCCTGAGCTCCTGCACTGCCACCACGATATATTAAATTTTTTTTACTTTTTTATTAAATAAAAACTTTAAAATATAATAAATCAAATGCATTTAAAACATAAAAAAATATTAAAAAAATGGGACTAAAATAATTCTTAAAATAATATATAAATTAAAAATATAATAAAAATAATTATATTAAAATTAAAAATTGAAATAAATTAGAACTAAATTATATTAATAACAAAAATTTTACAATATCAAAATAACATTAAAAACAATAAAAAAACCTAAAGTAAAAAAACTAAAGTTACTTAAAATTTAAAATAAAAATAATTTAAAAATAGTTTAATATTAAAATCGGTAGGGCAAGCAGTCGCCCGCCAAAAAAATCTTGCTCGAGGTCCGCCCGCTTTCTAAACGGGCCTCTTTTTTTGCCCAAGCCCATTTTTCGGCCTATATTTTTACCCAAACCTCCCATTTTTCTAGGCCTTGGGCTATGTCGCCGCTCTACCATGCACACCTCTAGGATGAAAATATGTATAAATTACAACTTATCAAATACCCCCACACTTAAGCTTTTGCTTATCCTCCAGCAAAATCCTCAATTCATAATTAAGAAATCATTTTTCTCAACTTATAATTCCTATCAATAATATCTCAAAATAATCCATAAGCAATAATACATTGAGAAGTCAACTAAAAGAATATTAAATCAACTAAAAGAATATTAAAGTTTCAAACATTCCAAGTTGAGCATTTTACCATGAAAAACATAGGTGTCTCCCCTCATCTAAGTAATCACCTTTGTTTCAAAATATCACAGAGTTTGACATCCTTACTAAAGATTCATTCAAATCACTCGAGGTGTTTAAGGACAATAAATTTAGCACTCAACAGTCAATATGAAAAGTTATTACCATAGGCTTGCGTGAAAATCAAATCTCTACCACTATATGTTGAGATGATACATCAATCAAAAGGTCTTTAGTGGGTTGTAACGTGGCTTTGGTTAGGGGGATGTGGTCACAAGTTGAAAGAGAAGGTTAGAATCGAGATTGAATTGAAAAATTATTTAACTAGAAAAATACTAAAACTGACAAATTACATTCCTAATTTAAATAAACTGAATTTGAGCTTTTCTTTATGGATAACATCGTTTTAACCTAAGCATTACATAAATTTTTTTTAAGAACAAATCAAGTATATAGAACTTTGCTAACTATAAAAAATAAAACATAGCTAAGCAATTTATCCAAATCAAATCTCGACAAAAATAGGGATCAAATTAATTTAGGGGATTTCAACAATAATGGGTTATGGGTTAATATTAGGGGTATATCAAAGAATGGCTTATTAGGCTCAAGGGGGTTCACTAAGGGTTAATTATACAGGTAACCTTTTATGGAGTGAGTGGGTTAAACTTGAGTGCCTTTATCATCTTGACATATCAATTCAATGGTATGGTCTTGACATGCATAATCGAAGCAAGTTCTAGAATAACAAATCAATATTGACTTACTCATAGCAACAATAAAAGTGAGCATGAAAGAAATAATATATGCTCTAAAGGCTCAAGATCTCACAAAAAATTATGGCTATTTGATGTTAACCCTGTGAATTTCAATTCCAAGATAATACCTAAACTTGGGGCAATAACCTAAAATTTTAATACTCAAAAATCAACTTATCATGCTTGATTCTCTAATTACTTAAAGTTTAAACCATCAATGCATAAATACCTATGTTTTAATTCAAGACATATCAATACAAATCATAAATTAATCAAAATTCATTCTAATAGTAATATGAGTGATTCACATGAGAATAAAACAAAATTTAGAGATTTTTCTGATAGTGATATAAATAACCCCCCACACTTAAGATGTACATTGTCCTCAATATACAAAGATAAAGCTAGTGGGAAATATAGATATAAGATCATAAGATAGGGAGAGAAGTGAAACTTCCTGAATGTTAAATGGATTCCTTGAATTGTAGTTATGAAAAGTAATCGGCTAAGGTAAGGAGGAGGATACTCCGGTGGTGGTAGAGGTTGGGTTCCACAACCATAGTGTCCAGCGAAGAGGTTATCATGGTGGACGGGCAGGACATGGCAGTCGTGGAGGACCTTTTCCAGTGGAGCTGTAAATTCCTAAATAATAGTGAGCTTTGGAGCTCTTTATAACTACGATAAAATCAATAACTCTTCAGGAATATAGATAAACATGATTACTCAGAAAGAAACAGCTGAAACATAAATTACTTAATAAAAATTTTAAAATCCTAAAGATAAAATAAAAATAGTCTTAAAGAAAAAATAAAAATAAAAGTAAGGTAAACAAGTAAATAAAGATAAAAGTAAAAATAATAAATAAAAAAGTTTTTAAAAATCGTCATCGCCAGATGGTTCACAAGGTGGGGGTGGCGATGAGATGTGAAAATGCTAACAGATCTGATGTAGGGTCACATCAATGTGATCAAAGCGCTGAAAACAGTGATGCTCGAATCGAGAAAGGTATTCAAAAATGTCAGAAAGTGAAGCAGCCGCATGAACTGGACGGTGAGTAGGTGGTGGCTGAGATGGTGGAGGAACATCATCAGTAATGTCCTCGGGGTTCTCCTGCTCAGCTGATTGGACGAGGCGGTACTAAGGAGGGTCAAAGCCACTTCGTCGCTCAATCATCCTCATATGAAGCATACTAGAGACCGAAGTACCTCACCAGGCGAGTCACATAAGGGCCGATGGAAATAACCCCCTTCTTATGCAGCTTTGTCTGATGGCGAGTGGGTAAGGCAATGAAATAGGCGCGGTCGAAGACGTGCTCATATGCCATACTCCATAAAAAGTAGGCATCGTTAGTGTTGACGACGCTAATGCTTTCTCGCCGTACTTTCAAGGTGTGGGCTAAGATGGCATGTAAGTACCTAAAGGATGGGGCGAGAGCCAATGCCTTTGAGCGGCTAGGATCATAGGTGGCCGAAACAGGGACTAAAGCATTCCAGTACCGTGAAGGAGAATAGTGGATGTGGCGATGGAGAGTGTCGATGTCATTTTCTTCTATGAACTCCTCCGTATATAGGCTCAATGCAATACCGAACTTGGGGATGCTCAACTGGTGGACTAAACCAGCGAGGCGAAACTGGACCGTTCCAGGATCATCGAAGTTAGTCATAACGGTCTGAAGGTGGAAGGTTGAGCAGAGTTCCAACGTGAGCTTGAGATACGTTGGATCAACGATCTCGAAGAAGAGTCCTCATGGGTCTGTGGTTAGGAGGGCCAGGACCGTTTTGGCAAGTTGAATTTGTACTAGTACGGCCCACTTGATACACCAGCCCACTTCTGGAGATCGAGCCCATAATATCTGAAAAACTTCCTCCTGATTTCCTGATGGGAATTGGAGGAATGGGTGTCGGATCTTTGAAGTAGGACTCGAGGAGGATGATGCTCCTTTTCTCTTCTTTGATACGGAGACTGTAACCTTTTTGCCTCGTGGGTTTGACATAATGTGCCTGCAGAAAAAATCCTAAATTTTAGTTGGAGGGATCAACACAACAGGTAAATGAGGAAGAAATAATATCTAAGTTAGGCTCAATCAAACAATGCAATAAGTAGAATGTGAATGCCTACGGAATAATGGTTTAAGCAAAATATAAGTAACAGAAGATGATGACCCTAAAAATTTATGCAAGATAATACTAATGTTCAAATAGATATGGAATGATCAACCATTGAGCAACACCAAGTTCAACTAAACACTAATAATCATTAGACAAGTTAAAATTCTAAATAGATAGTAATAAAAATCAGTTTTTTACTAATAAACATAAAAATAGCTAAGTACAACTAGAGAAAAAAAAGAGGAAACCGATAATGGATGGTGGTAAGTTGGCTTGGGGCATGCTGTTCGGTTGTCCACAGGCGTGGGGGTGAGCCGTATGGTAGAGGTGGAAGGGAGAAGAGGAAGGTGAAAGAAAAGTAAGAAGAAAAAAGGTGGTGGGAAAGGAAGAAAAAAGGTGGTGGGAAAGGAAGGAAAAAAAGAAAAAGAGAAGAGAAAGTGAAAAGAAAGGGAAGAAAAGAGAGGGGGAAAGTGAAAAGAGATGGGAAAGGAGGTAAAGGAAGGAAGAAAAGGAAAAAAAATAGGGGATTTGGGGTGCTTAAAGATGGCTGACTGGTAGTGGGAGAGGGTTGTGCGACGGCTAGGGTTGGGTTTTGGGGAAGGGAATGATGAATTGTGAGGGGTTTATATAGATATTGAGGCACACGGCGGTGGGGCACGCCCGTGTGCCCTAATTTCAGCCCATGTTTTTTGTGATTTTTGAATTTGAGCGCTTCTAAGATGCGTCGCACGCCTGTGTTCTTTGGGCGTGTTGGTGCACACGGCCGTGTTGCATAGTCGTGTGATGTATCGTTCGCTTCTCTCACGCCTGTGTATATGTGCCCACACCCATGTTAATTTGACAGGATCGACCACGGTTGGAGACCACGGGCGTGTCGCATGCTCGTGTTGATTCTTCAGTTCCTGCCATGACTTATATGCATGGGCGTGTCTCACGCCCATGTTGAATTGGCAGGATTGGCCACAGCCACGTCGCACGGCCGTGGTAACGTATCGCATCCCGTGTTTGGTGAAAATTTTGCTCTATTTTTACATGGCCTAAGGCACGCTCGTGTGCCTGGCCGTGTGGGTCTGAAAAACCTTTGTTCAAGGACTCAGTTAGTAATTTAGATGTTAAACACCAAAATTTAAAGAAATTAATACTGTTAATGCTCGGGTTGCCTCCCAAGAAGCGCTTATTTATAGTCTAAGCTCGACTTACCTCAATTTCACATGGTCATGGTGGTGCGAGGAGTTTACACTTCTCATTCCTGCTATCAGTTTTATCAAAATAAAGTTTAGGCGAGTACTATTTACCTTAAAGGTCCCAAATTTGGAATGAGTTACCTCGACTGTACCGTATGGGAAGATGATAAGTACCGTAAAAGGGATTGCTCTATTTGGTTCAGAAGTGGCAATACGAGGGTCTGCTGCATCTAATAGTACCTTGTCTCCAACCCTAAGTTAATTTGGTGAAAAATCAGGTCCGTTATGGCGTGGTTTTGGTTTATCATGTGTTCTCGATTTTTGTGTCCACCATTCATCTAGTTCCTCAATCTGTAGCCTTCGTTCTTCATAGATAGCTCCTTTGTTGATACGTAAACATGGCTCATTTATGTTCTTCGAGCGTGTTTCCTGCAAAGAAGGTTGCACCACATGATCAGTATCAGTAGCATGATTTAGACAACCACTTTTGATTTTTGATGTGTTACTCGAATTACGAGCTTGAAGAGTGATTGTTTCTTCACCCACATGAAGTGTGAGTTCACCTGTACCAACATCAATAATGGTTCTAGCAGTTGCTAAAAAGGGTCTTCCTAAAATTAAAGGTACGTCATTGTCCTCTTCTATGTCTAGAACAACAAAATTAATTGGGAATATAAATTTATTGATTTTGACAAGTACGTCTTCAATGATACCCCTAGGAAATCTAATGGTTTTATCTGCCAATTGAATGCTCATCCTAGTTTGTTTGGGTTTCCCAAGACCTAGTTGTTTAAATATTTTATAGGGCATGACATTAATACTAGCCCCTAAATCAGCCAAAGCATTTTTAACGGTTAAACTACCAATTAAACAAGGAATGGTAAAACTCCCTGGATCTTTCAACTTGTTGGGTAGCTTATTTTGTAGGATGGCTAAGCAAACTGCGTTCAACTCCACATGCGACGCCTTATCCAACTTTCGTTTATTTTCTAAAAGCTCCTTTAAAAATTTCATTACGTCCAGCATCTGCGAAAGAGCTTCAATAAACGTTAAGTTAATATGTAATTTCTTTGATAATTTAAGGAATTTACCAAATTATTCGTCAGTGCGATCTTTCCTTGTCGCATTGGGGTATGGTACTCGAGGTTTGTATTCTTCACTTACCAGTTTTCGCTTACTGTGTTCTACCTCACCTTTTCCTTCACTGACCACAATTTTTTGCCTCGGTTATGGTTTAAGTTCAGCTAACCCTTATTCATATCAAACGTTAATCGCATTAAGTTGTTCTCTTGGGTTAGATTCAGTATTACTCGGCAAGCTACCTTGTGGTCGTTCAGAAATTAATTTGGCAAGCTAGCCTATCTGAGTTTCGAGCCCTTAGATCGACGCTTGTTGATTCTTAAGTGCTGTCTCGGTATTCTAGAAATGAGTTTCTGACACCGAGATAAACTTCGTTAGCATCTCTTCAAGGTTCGGCTTCTTTTTCTGCTGGTAAGGTGGTTGTTGAAAACTCGGATAATTTTGTAACCTTTGATTTCCTTGGCCACCCACCGAGAAATTGGGGTGGTTCCTCTAACCTGCATTATAAGTGTTACTGTATGGGTTATTTTGAGGTCTAGAATTATTATTACCCATCAAGTGGACTTGTTCCTCTTCGGTGCTAGGATTGAAGGATTGATATTCAGTGTGTACTCCCCCCTCACTTGAATTACACTTCATCACTAGATATACCTATATGGAACCAAGTAAACCGTCAATCTTTTTATTTAATAGTTCTACCTGATTTGACAGCATAGTAACTGAGTCGACATTATAAACGCCTACTACTTTGGTCTGCTTAGTCCTCATGACTTGCCACTGATAGTTATTCAGTGACATTTCTTCAATAAATTCGTAAGCCTCTTCAAGTGTTTTGTTATTGATGGTTCCACCAGCGGCTGCATCAATCATTTGTCTCGTCGAGGGGTTCACACCATTGTAAAATGTTTGAACTTGCAGCCACAGAGGTAACTCATGGTGAGGGCACCTTCTCAATAGATCCTTATATCTCTCCCATGCATCGTAGAGTGTTTCTAAATCCATCTGCACAAAAAAAGATATATCATTCTCAAATTAGCCGTTTTAGCCAGTGGAAAATATTTAAGTAAGAACTTTTCGATCATTTGTTCCCAAGTAGTGATTGATCCTCGTGGTAACGAGTTCAACCACTGTTTAGCCTTATTCTTCAGAGAAAAGGGAAATAACCGAAGGCAAATGGCATCATCAGAAACGCCATTGATCTTAAATATGTCACAGAGTTCCAGAAAATTTGCCAAATGAGTATTTAGGTCCTCATCCTGCAAACCAGCAAACTGAACAAACTGTTGTATCATTTGAATTGTGTTAGGTTTTAGTTCAAAATTATTTGCAGCAATAGCAGGCCTCATTATACTCGATTCAGTTCCTGTTAAAGTAGGTTTAGCATAATCATACATAGTACGAGGAGTAGGATTCTGATTTACTGGATCAGCAGCAATCGCAGGAGGTAGCGGATTATTCTGATTATCAGTCATCTCCTCAGTTGTAGTGTGAATATTGTCCTCTTGCCCTTCCTCTATGTATTGTAGGCTTCTCCTAATTTCTCTTCGGTTTCTGCGAGCTGTGCTTTCGATCTCACTATCAAAGAGTAAAGGTCCTGACGAGTTTCTTCTAGTCATAAACTATGAAAACCTACCAGAAGAAAAAAAAAATTTAGTAAATAGAAATAATAACAAAATTAAATAAAAATAAGAAAATAATGGCTAAAGTAATGAAAATTAAGTGTTTCTAATATCTTAGTTCCCCGGCAACGGTGCCAAAAACTTGATTGTCACTCACGATAAGTTTTAATATTTATAATTGATCGTACTTGAAACTAACTATTATCACGATGAAGGCAAGCGTACCTATAGAACAATAGTATAGTTTTTAGCAAGATTGGATGTCGAACCCATAGGAACTAAAAGTACTAGGATTAACCTTCTTTTTACTATCTAGCCTAAGAATAAGGGGATTTGTTTTATCTAACTAATTAACTAAACTAAGAATGCACAGAAAGTAAATTGGGGAAATGCTTTTGGGAAAACTAATTGATTTAGACAATACCTATGAAAGAATCCACCTAGACTTCACTTGTAATTCGACTCTGAACCAGACGATTTATTCACTTGACTTGATCTGTAGAAATCCTTAATTTATATTATTATCCCTCTCGAGACTAATAACGTTTAACCCTAGGTTGATTAATTGAAATCTCTTTCTAATTAAAACCTCTAGTTTTGCATTAACTCGATCTATGAATTCCCTTATTAGATTTGACTCTAATCCGATAGATTTATGTCATCCTATCTCTAGGATTGCATGCAACTCCGCTTAATTATGAATGATCTACTCTTAGACAGGGACTATTCATCCTCTGAATAAGCACATCAATACTTGAGTTAATATCCTGAAATATTCAAACAAGAGTTAAAAACATAATTAAAAACAAATCAAGTATTTACCATATAGTTCAGAAGATATTAACAAGATCCATCTTCGGTTTCGCCCCCCTTAGGTATTTAGGGGATTTAGTTCATAATGATAAAAGAAAACATCTCAGAAGAATGATAATGACAAAACATAAAGAAAACCCAAAAACCCCTGAAGGAAATTGAAGGGAGATCTTCAGTCATGAAGGAGAATCCAGCTTCTAAGATGGATCAATCGACTTTCTTCGAGTAATTCCTTGCTTCCTACTCTGCGTGTCTCTCTAATCCTCCTTTTGGGTATTTTAAATAGGCTTTAGAATGCTTTCAAACCCTCAAAATTGCCCTTTTTCGAATAGAACTCAAGTTGGGCTTGACAGGGCCACGGCCGTGTGCCACGCCCGTGTGCAAATGCTTTAAACTGTGTTCAAGGCTGTTAAATAGACACAGGTGTGTGGTCTACCCATGTGAAGAAGTCCAGGCCGTGTTGATTTCCCACGTTGGCCCATTTTCTTTGTTTTTGGCCCATTTCTCGTTCTTTTTACTTTCCTATGCTCACCTAAGTATAAGATATGAAATTAAAGGATTAGGAGCTTCAAATTCTATAAATCTAATGATAATTCATCCAAAAATGTGCTAAGCATGGGATGAAAATATGTATAAATTACGACTTATCGGTTAGACTAGCCAGTGCCTTATTGATATCCTCTGCCATTACAAGAAAACAGATTAATCCACCAATAGCTAAGAGAAGTAATCCCTTAATAACCAACTCCACACCCAACAAGATGACAAAAAAACCATCAAGAGAAGAAATAAACAATAGTACACTTAAGGTAGAAACAACAGACACACACCACCCCTCAAAACGAAAAAAGAGCACCCGAATCAAATAGAAAAATCAGCCAGCATTTCCTAGTAAGAATGACCGACTTTCACTTTCTAAGAGGTCAGAAGTCTACTCTTCCTAATCACATCAAGAAAATAACAAACATCGTTAGAATAGAGTTATGCACATAGGATGAGTATACCTTTAGAGTTGTCAATGGGACGAATATGTTGTAATCAGATAGCTTCTACAGATACCAGAGTTGAGATGGTAAATCTTTATTCTAAATTTTATAGGCACTACTGTATAGGTTGTAAATAAATAAGAAATATATTTTGACTCTTAAATTTAGTGAATTTAGTGAATTATGAATACATACAATAGTCGGTTCAGTTGTGATGCCCGTACCCCAATTCGACGAACGGGTTAGGTAAGGGTGTTACAAATAGGCTTCAATCTCTTCCATTGATGTAATTCAATCTATACCGTCAATTCTGAGGGAGCTCAACTATAAGTAGAGGGCCTCCCCTCATTTGTAATCATCTATTGTATCCTATTCTTTGAGCTAAAGAATATATTGAGAGCATTTACTCAAACACCTTGTGTGAATTGTTTTTCTATGGCTATTCTACTCTTTCAAGCTTCTTTTATCTTTGAGATTGCTTCCGCTATATTTTGGCGCCTTAGAAGAATTTTGCGAGAATCATCTGCGAGAGTTAGCTAACTTAAAGCATTTGAAACGAAGAAATCACCTAAAATCGTATGGATTGGGAAATGAAAGATCTAGCCCAATGACTGAAGTGGATAGCAACCCTAATCCTAGAGACTAGGTGTCATCACTCCTAGGTATTCCCAAAGGAGAATAATTGTGTTTCTCTATTAAAAAATTATTAGTTTTTTAACCTTTATTCAACTAGAACTCTTGTGTTTTTTTCTCTTTATAAAGGGACCATTGGCTAGGTCAAACACGCACCATTAAGGCATTGATACTATATTAAAATCTAGTGAGATTTATTTCCCTAAATAAATTCTACATTTTTAGAGGGTTCATCTTTTCAGTTTCAAACTGTTGAAATATATTAATGTTCCCACTGAATATTAACAAAGTTTTTCATTTTGTGCAACTAGTTCGAGGAGTTAGAGCCCACATTCTAAGCAAACTAGTTCAAGGATAGCAAAGAATATTGTGTTTATCGAAAGCTAGAAATTAATTAGACTGCCTAACTCAAAGCACATGTACTAATTTGATTAGGATTTATTGTTATAAATAACATGTTCGTTCAATTTTAATTTTTTTTTATTTTTCATTGTGCAACAAAACTGATTTCTAAATTGAATTTATCCAACAACATAAAGTGAAACACCACTATCTATCACCCAACTAGTTTCATTGCATGCTAGGTTGATCAAATTCTTATAAAAAAAAGACTAATAGATCATCAATAATAGCAATAGTAGCACGTTCGGATTTGTCATTACCTATTCTCTCTCGTTTATCATCACACATCTATCCTCTCTTTCCACTTGTAGCAATACTTCTTGATATGAACTTTCTTGATGACACCCAAGATTCTTGTATCTTGATCTTGACTTGCTTCGTCTTTTATCTTTACCTTTTTTATATTTGTCTTTGTTTCTCCCCTTATTTTCAATAACTAAAACCTCAAAATGTGATTATGAATTGTGAGACATTCTTCTCACCTCGTCGTTTAACACACCATTCTTAGTAACTGCCAAGGTTATAATACCCTTCAAAGTAGAATTAATGAGTGAAACTCGAAACATTACCCAAGAGTTCAATAGAGTAGCAAGCAATCAAAGCCTCACAATCTCATTATCAAATTTAATTCCCATACCAAGTAGTTGAATCAACAAATCTGGAAACTCATTCAAATGGTTGGCTATAGAAATCCCTTCTTTGTAACTCATCATCATTATTCTTCTAAGCAAGGACAACTTGTTATTGCGAACTTCGAAGCATATAGGTTTTCAGGCTTGATTCGTAATGTACCTACATGTGTCTCTTAATCAATGTGGTTGTAGACATTTTCTTCAACAAATTGTTGAATAAAACAACACTGTTGATGCTCAAATTCTCACTCCTCACCAGTTTTCAACTTGGGTTTTTGCGTAGAAAAAAAAAGACGATACAAAACCTTCACAAATAGAAGATCTTTCATTTTGTTTGGTCAACAATCAAGGCAAGCCAACCATAATACTATAAGCAAAAAATAATAAAGTGAGACACACAATTTTTATATGGAAAACCCTTTTAAAGTAAAGGGAAAAAGTTACAGGATTTGGAAGTCCACTGAAAGTTCCATTATATTAAAAAGTCTTGCTACAAGATTACAAAACAAAGCTACAACAAGAGCATATAATTCCAACAAAGGCTATCAACACGTAATTTTAAGTGAACTTGAAAATATCACAAAAAAAATAAGGTTACTTGAAAAACAAAAAATTAAAGCTACCGTACATACATGAAAAATCCCACAATTAAAATCCTTGAGAGCATGTATGGTTCGATGGAGTTGCTATTCCATTCAGTCATTATTTCACGCGCTATAGTAATGCAGTTATTTGGTTCACCATTTAAGTGATTCCACAGAATTCTATTGCATCTTTATTCCCTCAACTCTTGTAATAGGAATTCAAGGGTTGAGGGTCTGAATGCCTATTCAAAGCCACACCCGTAATAACATTTTTACTTTTTTGGACCAAAATAGCCTACCTCTCTTCTTCACCATTTTCACTCTAGATTTCTTCCTCAACATTTATCTCCGAAGTGAACCTTAGAAATTAGCTCCTTAATCGACCACAAATCAAGCATCCATTCGCCCTTCATCTTCATCTTCCTTCTAGTTGAACCTCCTTATTTACAGTAAGTACCTTTGATTCCTTTTTTTTATTTGATTTTTTTAGTTAAAGTTGTTTCACTTCTTTCAACTTTTCTTTTCCCCTTTCGTATTTGGATATAAACTAGCAAAGCAAATTGTGCCTAAATGAAATATTTTGTGTATCAATTAGGCCTAGGATGATTGAGTCAATCCTATGTTGGATGCATGTATATATAATAAACATGCGTATTTCTATCTTAATTTTTTTCAAGTTTTTGTTAATTTGATTTAGGGGTTTTTTTAAGGTTACTATTTCTAATTGTTTTCTTCAATTTCGTAGTTTAGGTATCGAGTGCCAAGCTAACCAAGCCAGCTCCACTAGTAAGGAATGCACTATTGCTTGGGGTATGTTCTATTTTGGAAATGTTGAAAAGCATGTTTGGGTTACTAAAGAAGTACTATTAAAGGATATAGTAGATGTTGTTTTGGATTGTATAAGTATTATTTATTTTGGTGAACCTATAATTATAGCTGTAAATATGCTAATGTTGAATCAATTAAGCACTATTAAAACATATAGTAGACGAGTTTTCAATTGTGTAAGCCGTGTTTATTTTCAAAAGTAGTGGTAAATTGTTTGGTTTTTAATCAAAATTAGGCTTTTCTAAAGGGGTTGACAGGAGGGGTCCGGTACTCGCTTAGTGGTAAAAAGATTCACTCAATAATTAAATACGGAACCATAAGTAGCTTGGTCCATATCTATTCCATTTCATATATGTCTGAGGATCCGCATAGCCCTCGATTTATGTGTTATTTATCCATTCTTACTTTTTTTATGCCAATGTTGGTGACTGGAGATAACTCTCTTCAATTATTCCTGGGATGGGAGGGAGTAGGTCTTGCTTCCTATTTGTTAATTCATTTTTGGTTTACACGACTTGAGCAGATAAAGCAATTATAAAAGCTATGCTCACAATCGAGTAGGTGATTTTGGATTAGCTCCTGAGATTTCGGGTCATTTTACTCTCTTTCAAACAGTAGACTTTTCAACCATTTTTGCTTGTGTTAGTGCCCTCAGAAATTCTTGGATTTCTTGCAATATGAGATAAAGAATGCAGTTAAAAGTTTTTGAACCATACTTTTTCCTCTAGTTTGCTTTAAAAAGTTTGGTTTTGGTTGGACCTTTAACAGAGAGGTTTGATTCTTTTATCATCCTAGCATACATAAAATTTTCCCAAAATTCAATGTGGATTTGTTTCAAAAATGCAAATTATGCACGTCCAAAACTTTTTTGATTGATTATAACCATGCCAGTCAATGTCCATATGATGCACAACTATGAGCATAATATTAAGTTCTGTGGCTTTACATATGCAAGCTTTTTTTCCATATTCATTGAACTTTGAGAAATGCATTTAACTTATATAGGTTACGGTTTTTCTTTATTTCACCAAGTGGGCTCTATCTTATTCATTGGCTGTGCTTGTTGGCATTGGTAAGTAACAATTTTCTTTTTCTAGTAAATGAGTAGTTCTTTCGGTTTATCCTGGTATTCATTTTGGAAATAATCCATATTGCAGCTATGGTTTTCGCCTTCACTGCATTCTTTGTCTATGAACAATATGAACTAGTGATTAATGGATTAAGGGAGGTCTTGTTCTATGGTAACATGGAATCAAAAGAATTGCTAAGGAGGAACCTTTTGAAAAATAAATAATTACTGTGACAAATTATTTGCTTTTCAATTCCATTTATTAAGTTAGATTTATCTTCCTAATTTTCCTTTTCATCCTACATCTTTATTCAAGAAGCTATTTTTGAGTCACATTGGCTAATCTAAGAGCTGCTTTTATCTCATGTTACACTCTCTCTTATTTTGCCTTTATCTATCTATGGTTCTTTTCTTACTGTCTAAATGTTACACTCTCTTATTTTACCTCATGTTTTTGAGTCACTTTGTTTGAGTTGTAATTTCTATCTATGGTTCTTTTCTTAAGTTGTTGATTGAGTGGTTATTAAAAACTGTTCCAATACTTCTTTACCAATTTATTATGAAACCAATGGTTTTCAATAAATGATACGTTTTTTTTAATAAATTTAAAATTATGATTTCTCCTAATCATAACAGTAGAATTAGCATGTGGTTTTATTTGATATTTATTTCGATATAAATTTTAAAATTTTAATTTTATTCTTATTTAAATAGTTCTAATTTATGTGTAGAGGCAATTGAATGTTAGCATTGAGAGCTCCACATTATCTAACTTCATCGCTTTGTGTATATATTAACTTTGTTTTCTCTTTTCAATAACAATAATGGTATCTATTTGATAACAATAATTAATAATGAAGTTTTAATTTAGTTGATATTATTGTTATAATAATAAAAATATTGATTCGAATACGTTTAGATGTATTTTTTATTTAAAGATAGATGATTAAATAGTAATAAGAGAAATGATATAAAAAACAATAATGTAAAAAGACTAGTAAATAGTAATTATAAAAAGAGTTGAGGGAGGGTAGGGAAAATAATTGAAATACAAACAACACAAAAAATAGATAAAAACATAAAACAAACGTATTGTAGGATAAAATAGTGAATTTATTTGGTATTTTTTTAAAAGATTCTTAATATGTATTGTTCATTTTTCTTAATATGTATTTTTTTAAAGATTATAAATAGACCCTTATATTTAGTTGTAATTTCTATTTTGTGTTTTGTAAAGATTCTTAATATGTATTATTCATTTTTCTTTGACAGTTTGTTATTGCTTCCTCTTCTTATTTGGCTAGTTTGATTGCTTCCTCCACCTAGAGTTTAGCATCTAGTATTTACTGAATCACTGTAAGTTCTTTGGCAATTAAATTTTTTGATTTTGTTTTACTGTTATTGAAATTAGTATTGGAGAAACGTGACCCTTTTACTACGATTTGAAGATATGTAACACTTTAATATCTTGAAGAAATAGCTTGTCCGCCTTTAATAGTACAAAGTGAGAGGCGTAAAAGAATTGGTCTTGCTATGACAATATGGTTGCAAATGTGTACAGTTGCGAGTTGGTTCTTAGTTACATTGGGTGCCATCCATATCCTACATACTTATAGAACAAGGATTAGATCATATATTTTAGATTTTTATGCAAAATGAGATTATGTGAAAAGACTTGTATATGCTAGTGACGAGACCTGTATTGAACAAGTTAGGATGAATAGAATCACTTTTTTTAAACTATGTGAGATGTTACAAACTTTAGGGAGATTGAAGTCGTCAAGGAACATGCTTGTTGATGAGCAAGTGGCAATGTTTTTACATATCATTTCTCATCACCTTAAAAATTGATTTATCAAGCATCACTTTAATAGGTCTTGAGAAACCGTTAGCAAATCATTTCAAAATGTTTTAAATGCTATCATACGCTTACAAGATATGTTATTTAAAAAGGCAGAGCCAATTACAGCTAATTCTACAGACCCAAGATGGAAATGGTTCAAGGTATTGGAGTGAGTTCGATATATAGCTCGTACATAATTTAGTTTATTTACATTTAAATATAGTATCCTAACACGAGGTTTTATACATGTGATATAGATTTGCTTAGGTGCTTTAGATGGAACCCACATCAAGATTAGGGTTCCAACAGTTGATAAACCTAGATATCGAACGCGAAAAGGTGACATAGCAACAAATATGTTAGGTGTTTGTACACCTGATATGCATTTTGTTTATGTTCTTCCCGGTTGGGAAGGTTCTGTTGTTGATGGCCTAGTTCTTTGAGGTGCCATTAGTAGGAGACTTGGACTAAAAGTTCCTCATGGTAAAGTGCAAAATTGGACGAATTTGAATTAATTTTTAAGATCATATTTTTTTGGGAAATTAACCAGATAAATAGTTTCTTTTTATAGGTTGTTATTATCTAGTTGATGCTGGATACACAAATTGTGAGGGATTTCTTGAGCCCTTTAGAGGACAAAGATATCATTTGAATGAGTGGTGTCAGGTTTACCAGACAAGTACTCTGGAAGAATTTTTCAATATGAAACATGCTTCAGCGAGTAATGTTATTGAATGATGTTTTGGGTTATTAAAACTTAGATGGGGAATACTTAGGAGTCCATCATTCTATCCTGTGAGGGTGCACAATAGAATCATTATTGCATGTTGTTTGCTCCATAATTTTATTCGAACCTATATGAGTCTTTCTCCTATTGAAGCGGAGTTGAGAGAAGGATTACCTAGTAATTTGATAGATGACGATGAACTGAATATCGTAAATATTCATCCATCGGATACATGAGCTTCTTGGAGGATGAAACTAGCCAACCAAATGTTCGATGAATGGCAAGCATCTAGAAATTAGTTAGGTTTAGGGTAAAAATAGTAAATGTTAAGTTGTTTATGTTATTTCATGTATCTAGTTTATGAAACTTTGGTGGTGTTTGAATTATTTTTTTGTATTGTACTAGACTTGTTAAATTATAATTTATTTTCTTTTGATTTATCATGTGTTATAATTTTATAAAGTGTTGACTTTTTGATGCATAATATTGAACTTAATTTTAATTTGCATTTTTTCTTAAGATAGTTATGTCAGGTTTTTCACAATCAAGTGTTTCTTCCCAAAATTCTCGATAAACCAAGAAGAAATAGGTTTTAGAAGAAGATGCTGTGTTGGTTGCTTGTATGGTTGACTTGCACAATGTTGGAACCTTTAATGCAGATACGGGATTCAAAGCCAGTTATTTAAATGAGTTGGAAAAATGTTAAAAAAAGTTTGACCCCATGCCATGTTGAAGGCTAAACCTAATCTTGAATAAAAGATTAGGACATTGAAAAGGGATTGGTCAATCTTTTATAACATGCTTAGTAGAAAAAAAAACAATAGTGGCTTTGGTTGGGATGAGCATAGGCAGCTTGTTGTTGCTGAAGATGCGGTGTGGAACTCATATATAAATGTAAGAATTATTTCAAGTCTTTATTATCATATTTTGACCAAACTTATATCTAATATGAATTCCTCATTTTTATAGAGTCATAAAGAAGCCGTTCAATTCAAACATAGTACTTTCCCTTATTATGAGCAACTTATTGCCATCTACACAAAAGATCGAGCCACTGGGAAAGATGCTCAAACAACCGCTGATATTATTGAAGAAATAGTTATTGAGGATGTAGCTACTACAAATACTCATGAAGAAAGAAACGATTTCCATGGATGCGAAGCTGATGTTTCTTTGGATGACATGAATCTTTTAGCTACCCAATCGAACCAGCTAGAAACGAAGGTGATTCCAATTTTCAAAGAAGAAGAAAAAAAGATTTCTGATGCAAATGATGCTTCTACTTCATTTAATGATGCTGCCACTTTATTGGCAGAAAACATACGGACCATTGGCCTTGAAATCAATAAGAGTATTGCCTCCGAAGTGTTAATTCAACAAAAGTAAAAATGACCATTCAAGAAAGTGCTCTAAAATTATATCCAACATTAAGTGAAGTAGAATGTTTAACTGAGGATAAGTGCTATCGCGCATTTAGCAAAATTCCAGATCATCCAACGCAAATGCTTATTTTCTTTAGTTTACCTCCTTCTATGCGATTGGAATGGGTCAAAAGATTTCTTGCTAACCATTAAAAATCACGGTTGTGTTGATGATATTTTGGTAACTTTTTGTGTTTGTAATATTTGGATGGTATAATGACATGATAAAATGTCATTACAATGTTGTAACTTTTTTATGTTGTAAAATTTTATAACATATGGATTATGACATATAAACTAATGAAATCATATAACTTTTTGTTAATATATGAATATTATGCTTGGATGTGAAATATAATTCTCAAGTTATTTATTACTTCTAATATTTTGTTTTTTATTGTAAAATAATTAAATTATTTGTTTCACTAATGATATTTTAGCACATTAAATATGTATTGCAGTTTAAAAATAATAAAGTAGATTATATATTATTTTTATAGTATTATATATTATGATTTTTTAATTCATATAATAATAATTATATTAAGAATGTTATTAAATTATATTTAATAATATTTATGTTAAAATATGGTTAAATTATTTATTATTTTTTAATAAAATATATTTAACAATAATTTTATTAAAATTTAATAACAATAACAATAATCATCTACCTAAAAAAATTTCTGCTAAGAACATTTTGGTAATTTAAGTCTTTTTCCTTATATTATCATAACATCTATTCCATTCAACCAAACACAAGAATTCTATTACAAATTTATTCTATTCCATTTAACCAAACAATTGAATTACTGATTATAACTCTTTTCCATTACAGCTTTATTCAATTACAGCCCTATTCTATTACAATGAACCAAAGGTACCCTGAATCTACTAAACATTTTTCAAAAATCAACTTAAACGAATATTAAATAAATCCCGATTGAAGAGCTGATCAAAATTTCACTTGGTGAACAGAGCTGTGTTTTTTCTTTTTGACTTGCGGCAGTAACATTAAAATAAAAAAAAAATTGAAACTAACTTTCTGTGCCCCAAAACATATACAAGTATATAGGGCACACACATACCTGGGCGTTGGGCCTCCCACGTAGTAGACCCATCTGGTCTACGCTCAACAGTATTTTATCGAGAGAAAAGAGTAGAGAGATGTCCATTATTTCATCAACAAAATTGAAATAATTATAAAGAAATGGCAGCTTTGTTGAAGATTAAATGCTTTAGTGTACTACAATTTATCTTGTCGAGGTAGATCAAGCAACACAAAAGGCAAAGAGTGAATTCCCAGCAGTGAAGCCTGGATCGGAAAGTCCAACGCTAACTTTGTATCCATGGCCTAAATAAATGCATCCATTGCTAACTAACGCGCCACCACATATGGTGGCCCCTGTTTTATAAGACCACAAAATTTCTCCAGTCATAGCGTTCATGGCATAAATTGGTCCTTGTCTAAATGTTGAACCACCAATTAGGACTCCGTTAGCCACGGTCACAGGGCCATTGGCTGTACCATTGCTAGGATCAGCTGTTGACCAAAGGACGCGACCACTCCATCGCCACCCACCCACCGGCTGTCGTGACCTTTGTAGATGGCTGTAAGGTGAAGTTCTTGCGATCGGAGTTAGCAATGTTGGTGTAGACCCTCTTTTCATCTGTGGCGGCTCCCCAAGTTCCTCCACCTGTGAGGCCACCAGGTCCAGCTTCCTACGTTCCAAATTACCAGTTAAAGTATGATAATGTATATCCCTCAAGATTTTATCAACAAACTAAATCGATACTAATGCTACAGGAGGTCTCCCCTAGGGCGTTGGTCTTTGGTTTGAGCCAAAAGAAGCACACAAGAACTATGGGTAGGAGAACGTACTTTTAATCTTAGTATTTTGAGACAGACGACTTGAAAGTTGGTTGTTACAATGAAAAGGTAATGAATTAACTATTTTCATAATATAAGCATTGAAGATATCTTACAGTGGACCATATAAGTTTGCCATTGTCACGGTCCAAAGCCCAAGCAAATCCACTTTTCTGAACAGCGACAGCAAGATCTCGCTTAATTCCATCGACATATGTGGTTAGCATCATAGGTGCTGCCGCAAAATCATCACCGAGGTTGGGACCAGGAGGACACTTGGGGTTGGACACATTGTTGCATGCAAAAAACCAAACATCATAACCCCCTAATTGATTGAACCACTTGATCTTTCCCGTATCCAAATCAAGAGCTATAATCGAATCTGAGTGATTTTCAGGCTCCACACATTAATCAGTAGTAGGCATATTTGTTCAATTGTTTTGTCTCTCCTGACAGTGTCTTATGTTTTTAGGTGCTGAGTAGAGGTTCCCAGTGGCAATATAGACATGGTTCCGGTAGATATCAATTGATGGGCTACTTCCCCAAACGGCTGCTCCGGCATACTCCCCAAGGCGGCCAAAATTGTCAGGCAACATATAGGTCCGCCACAAGATTTTTCCAGTTCGGGCATTTAGTTTAACAAAGCTTCCTCGGAAGATACAACATTGTTCAATGCTGACGGTCTCCTCGTTTGAAGATGTGCCAACATAGACATGCCTGAGTCAATTTGAATTGAAACCGATCAGTCTGCCATATTTATCTATTTACATGACAGAATCTGATTATACAGTGCTCAAACAACAAATGGTTAATCGTGTTTCTCTTTTAATTGCTATAAATGCTGTGATTTCAGTTGCCTGACTAACCTTTTTTCTTTCAGAAACCAAACCTACCTAACATCAACCATAGCTTTCAACTAGTGATTGCAATCATATGGATAGGGCAGGAGGCTTTTGGTTTTGGTTTGTCGTGATTTCAACATGATTTTATTAATATTTTTAACGTGCAGTCCAACCTCAAAAAAGAAATATTTTCCTACTCATAAGGTGTCGAAATTTTACAAGATTAAACCAAAACCATATTATAAAATCTAATAAAATTAAGGTATTTTAATTAAAACATATAGAAATAGTTATAAAATAAAAAAAGGAAGTTTTTTAATGAATATATAATCCGGAAATTTCAATGAAATACTGAACCCTTATTTTCAAAATTAAAAAAAATGAAAAAAAGATCAGGTTGAAACCCCACAATTTGGGGTTATCATACAGCCCAGCTTGCAACGTAGAGGAAGCTTTTAGTCAGTAAACGGAGCAGAAGATGATATATAACAGAAAAAGACTGACCCCTTGTAATAAGTTCCTGACATGGTGATAAGAGCTTTGGAGTGTTTATCGAGCTGGGTTAACCAGACAAGTCGCCCATTGAATCGTTTAACTGCAACAACATAAGCTGGTCCACCCAATCCAAAGACAAGCATATCATGTGCAATCACAGGAGTTGATCTCGAAACTGTTATTTTAGGGTCGAAATCGAATATAGCCCCTGTTGAATTAAGGCCAGTGAGGTGTTGCAAATTTTTCTTCCAAAGAAGACCTCCATTGGATGCTTTGATAGCATAAATGTATCCATCCCAGCTCGGGAAATAAAGGGTTCCATCAAATATTGCAGGTGTTGCAGAAATATCTCGACCTGCATTAAACTTCCACTTCAATCGTAGCCTTGAAGCTGTTCCAGGGCTTATCTTGGTTTCCTTGTCTACAAATCTCCTGTTTAGCAGATTTCCACCATGGTTTAGCCAGTCCTGAACATCATCCATTGTTACCTCTAACATAAGTATTTCACTATTTATAATTCTCCAACTCAAGTGTGAGTGCAAGATAATAATGTAACAAATGCTTTATATGCACATGTGCTTGTTTGTTTTATACAAAAACGAGGAAGAGACTTACATTTGAAGCAGCAGCTGTGGAGGCCAGTAGAGAAAGAAGGCAAAAAGACCGAACGAGCTCCATTGCAACTAGAATTATTGTGTTAACTCCTCTAAATTATGAAACTGTTATTTTTGTCATGGGACCATAATACAACCTCATTTCTATGGTCCTACAAAAAATTGTATCGGTTATTTACTATTACATATTGGGTTAATGTATATTTTAGCCCATGAGTTTCGCAACTTGCAGTAGTTGGTATCTTTTTTTTTATCTAATTGTTACTTAAATTGGATACTGTTAACCAAATTAATACCTCTGTTTTTTTTAGACTCCATTAGTTGGGTTTTTTACTTATATATTATAAAAAAAATACTTAAATGGTATGTTAAATAGATTATGTATCAAAATGGTAAATCCAAACAAGTGGAGGTGGTGCATAGGCGACACTAGAGGTGTGCATGGGCCGGACCGGCCCGGGTTCGGGCCGGGCCCATAAAAAATTTTGGCCCGTTTTTAAGGCCCGGGCCCGGCCCGAAATATGGGCCTAGAATTTTGTCCAAGCCCGGCCCGAGAAAAAATGATAGGCCCGAGCCCGGCCCGGCCATATTAAAAAATTTTTTTTACTTTTTTTATTAAATAAAAAACTTTAAAATATAATAAATCAAATGCATTTAAAACATAAAAAAAATATTAAAAAAATGGGAGTAAAATAATTCTTAAAATAATATATAAATTAAAAATATAATAAAAAATAATTATATAAAAATTAAAAAATTGAAATAAATTAGAACTAAATTAAGAACTAAATTATATTAATAACAAAAATTTTACAATATCAAAATAACATTAAAAACAATAAAAAAAACCTAAAGTAAAAAAAACTAAAATTACTTAAAATTTAAAATAAAAATAATTTAATATTAAAATCGGGCCGGGCCGAGCCGGGCCCGGGCCAAAAAAATCTTGCCCGAGGCCCGGCCCGTTTTCTAAACGGGCCTTTTTTTTTGCCCAAGCCTATTTTTCGGGCCTATATTTTTACCCAAACCCTCCCATTTTTCGGGCGGGCCTTCGGGCCGGGCCGGGCCGCCCGGCCCATGCACACCTCTAGGCGACACCACCCTAAAATACTGACACATTTGATTGAAAAAATAATATTTTAATAGTGGTGCCTAATTGATAAGCGGCACCACTTTGTCCAAAATGGTATAGAGAATCATATTTTATACGAAAGAGATATGGTGCCTATCTGATAGGCGGCACCAGTGACCCCTATCTGATAGGCGGCACTGGTGACCCATATTAGTACCATTTCCCCCCTCCCCCCATCCGGCTCAATATTAGTATATGTTAAAAAAAAATAGCAGAACATAAGGAAGAAGAGAGGAAGAAGAAAGAAAGAAAAGGTAATTTTATTTTTATTGTTATTTTCAAATAGAATAGATTATGATAAGAAAAAATTATTTTGTTAGTATTATATAGTTTGTTTAGTGTTATTTTTCTGTTTTGTTTTAAAGTTATTTTGTTTATTGTGATTTGTTAGTAAATTTTGTGTTTAGATTAATTATTTGTTTAAGGTTTATTGTGATTTGTTAGGTTATAAATGTTATGTTTTAAAATTTTTAATATATTTGAAAGTTTTTATGTTAGTAACTATTATAAAGTAATTGTTAGTTAGTGATAATAATAGAAAAAATAGATAAATACTGTCATAAATATTGTTAGAAATGACAATAAAATTGAAATTGCCTGATGAGATAATAACTTCAGCACAAAGGGAGAAAGTTGATAAGATGATGAGAGAATTGTAAGATTACAGAATGAAACCAAAAGAAGACATCGTTCAACACCTTATTACCATAAATCAAAGATGCAAGAAGTGTTATGGAAGGGTCATGAACTGATTAGAAAGAATAAAGTATAATACTTAACCTTTAAAGGACATTAATAGAACGGAAGCATCAAATCATTTTAGACCAACTTTGGAAGACATTGGTACCACGAATCTATTGGAATCTAGTTATATACTTCGTGAAGTTTATAATCTCTTATGAAGCAAGGAAAATAGCGAGACAAAGTGTAGGTTCACGAAAGTTGACTGGGAAGCAAAATGTGCTTAACATGCCATGGATGAATAAATTAGTTGTTAGGAAATTACCAAGAGAATTTCTAAATTCAATACCCGTTATAAAGATTGAAGAGGAAGAAGATCCTGAGGAATTTCCAAATTGGATTGTAAAAGATGAATTTGAAGAGAATTTAGAATTTAATATAAAGAATTTCCCAGAGGTAGATACAGGATGGGAGATGGAAGAAAACGTAGAACTGAATTTAAGTGGTTAAATGTAAAGATAAATGTTGTTCATGTACAAAATGAGAACTGAAAAAGTCTGAGCTTATGAATGAAAAAAATTGCATATTGATATAATTTTGGTCTCTTTTTATTCATTAAATTTTTTATGTAAGTATTTTTATGTTGTTCGAAATTGTTTTGATAATTTTTGTTTATTTTTTAACATATTAAGTATTGAAGATGGATAATCAGTTTTTCGTATGCGTTTATTTCGATGGAATAATCTTGACAGCAACCATTGGATGTATATTTGAATGTCAGCAACAAATAGCAATAAGATTTAGTATAAATATCTCGTTCAATGATATGAAAGAAAGGATTAGCACAAAAATTGTTAGACGTTGTGGGAAAAGGATCTCCAAAATTTTCTACAAGTTTCCAATTTCGTCAAATCTCATCAAATTCACCGAAATGGAACTTATAGACGATAAAGGCGTGGAGACAATGATTGCTATTTATTGTGGGGATCCGAGTGACCAAAATGCACCGATTAAGTTATTTGCTAAGTTAGCTGGTGTGGAGACAACTGAAGATCTCATTGCATTAGATGAAGAACATGAAGCTCAAGAACCGTGTATGATGGCTCCAATATCGTACATTGATAGTGAATCGACTATACGCGGGATCGATATCGATCTTAATGTTGCACCTTATATTGATGTGGTTGGTGATGATGGATACGATAGGAGTAATCCTTGTGATCACGAGGTCGATAGTGATAGTAATCTCGATGTGGACGAGGTCCCCGATGATATTGACGATGAAGACATGAATGACGATGGAAACATTAACGAGTCTTCAGTCGGGAACCAGATTCGACGTATTGTGATACATAATAATCTTGAGCCACACATGTTGCTCATAGACCCCGACACAACACACGTAGCCGAGTCTCCGGAGTACCTTGAAATACTACCTACTTACTGGCTAGCCATAGATTTTGATCCTGAAGAGTTGTTCGCAAGCTAGAAATTTAAAAGTAAGGAAGAGTACATATTTGCTATTAAGTGGTATAGCATGAATATATCAGTGGACTACAAAGTCGCAATGTCTAAACTGACATTATATATTGAGGAGTGTTAGAAGTCAGTGTAAAACTGTAATTGGTGGATATGAGCGCATTTATTCAAAAGTCACAGATGTGAGAGATGCGAAAATTTGTTGGGCCACACACATGCACATCAACACGCATGACAGAAGATCATCGAAAACTTAGTTCCAAAACTATCTATACGTATATCATGCTAATGGTGAAGGACATGCCGACCATTAAAGTTTTGGTACTGATTGCCAAAATGCAGGCACGGTTCCAGTATCGAGTATCATACCGAAAGGCGTGGATAGCTAAACAAAAGGAAATGGAGTAATTGTACGGGGATTTCGATGCGTCGTACAATGAGCTACAGGAATGGATAACCGCTATGAGGGAGTATACCAGGTACTGTAATTGAGTTACAAACACGGCCTTATTATAGCCCAGATGACTAACTACAACCTGGAAAAAGAATTTTTCATCATATGTTCTAGATGTTTGATCTATGTGTGTGCACATTTCCCCACTGCAAGCTATTTGTGCAAGTAGATGGGACCTGGCTATACGAAAAATATACACAGATTCTACTTCTTGTGGTTGTTTAAGACAGGAACAAGAACGTTTACTGCATGGAGATTCGTTTACTGCATCCAACACATCGCAACTAACTTCCATTGAGATTATAAGAAAGCAGATTGGCGGAGACAAGTTGTGAGAATAGCTAAAGGATAACCTTATCTTTTTAATATAAGTTTTAATGTTTTAGGGCAATACTGTAACTTATTTTTTCTTAATACATATATAGCGCACGAGCTAGAACCACACATTTTCCTCTAAAGAATTACTCGACTTGAAAGTGACATGGAGGGTCAAACGAACATATCTTTTCGACAGTGGTTGGGTACTATGAAGCCATGGAAATGGGCTCAAAATTTTGACGAGGGTTTTCGTTATGGTCATATGACCACAAACTTAGTAAAGGGGATCAGCTCTGTGTTGTTGAAAATACGACATCTTCTGATTTCATCTGTCTTCTCGGCTACATTCTACAGGTTGGCTACCTTGATGCAACAAATGGGTTAGCAACAAGTTAACCAGATGGAAGGGAGACACGTGTTTGTCAAAGATGTCAGGGACGCAATGGTTGCAAATCGTCAGATGGTGGGGTCGATAAATGTAGAAGTATATTCACGACGTCTTGAAACATTTCAAGTTAAGGAGACCATCGGTCGTCGACCCGGCATACTACCTAGGTCCTATGGAGTTGATCTCTGAAACAGACGGTGTGATTACAGAAGGTTCTAAACACTTCATTATCCTTGTGCGCATGTCGTGGCAGCGTGTGCTATAGTCTTGCTCAATGTTGAACAATTTTTCGATGATGTGTACAACCTCGAGCACACGTTGCGTGTCTATGAGAATGAGTTCCCTGTCCTGCTTGACTTGCCTATGTGGGAGGTGCCTCCGACGACTTTCGAGCTTGTCCCAGACAAAGGGTTACGTAGGAATCCGAAAGGTCATCCGCAATCATCCAGAATCCATAATGAAATGGACATTAGGGAGAAATTCGACAGTAAACGTTATGGATTATGCAAATTAGCTGATCATAATTGGAGTAAATGCTCGCAGCGAAACTACTATATTGGACAATCATCACGATCGAGTAGGAATTAAGCTTATGTAATCCAATGTACCTAATTTATATTACAAAGTTTGTTCCAAGTTTTAATGTTATAATGTATTTAATTTATATTACAAAGTTTATTTCAAGTTTTAATGTTGTAATGTTGCAATTAATCTAATTTATGACTACAAAGTTTGTTCCAAGTTTTAATGTTGTAATTAATCTAATTAAATAAATACAAAAATTTTCTTTTTCTTGATTTATATTTTTTTAGAATAAAAAAAGTACAAACTTTGTAATATTTAAATTGCAAGAAACCTCTAAAATTGATTGTTTGATGGTGTGGTCCTAGGGGTATATTTCTGCGGGGGTTGACATTCATGTTGTGGGTGATCGCGGCGATCAACATCCTCTTCAATCATAGGTGGGGGTGTGTGAAACATGGAAGAAAAATCATATGCCCCAAATGACATCGATGAACTTGAGTCGAGAGGAGTGCTATACTACGGTAGATACGACCCAGGAAAAGTGGAGTAATGCAGTGGATACAGGCCGAGAGAAGTGTTGTACTGCAGTGGTACTGAACTAAAGATATCAAACCCGAAATGATATCTGTGTCCTGACGAGCCCGAGAAATAGTCATTGACCCACAACTAGCTAGAGCTTTAGCCTCAGCGATCGCATATACATTCTAGCTTTGGCTCTGGCTTGGACTTGGGCTCGGGCTCTGGCTCTGGCTCTGGCTCTGGCTCTGGCTCATATGCTCGAAGCCAATGCATGTGCGAGGGGACTACAGTCGACTGCCCACCAGGTAAATATAGTTTTCCCGTACTAGAGTACCATTGTATTTACTCTAACGATGGTTGCAAATCGAAAGAAATATCCATTTGAGGTCTTCGCGCCATCCGATTATCCCACACTGCAATATATTTCTAGTGCACAACCCCTTAATTATTTCCATGTTTTCCTCTCTTGTTAATCCCATGAATCTTCCCCAACTACATTGGTGGAGCTAGGATATACTGGATGCAACCAAACTGCCAGAGTACTCGATCCCCGTTATACCACTAGACTGTCTGGAAATTGATAATTGGTGCGTTAATGCACCACATGTGAGAATGAATGTGGGCAGACGAGGGTATAACAGCCGCAATTTATAGTCTCCAATACAACATCCAGATAAACTGCATGATTAATAACATGATTAAAATTTAACACGGTTCGAGTAAGATATACAAAGTAATTACATGTCACGAATATTGGAATAGCTTACCCTTTCCCCGGCATGTTGTTCAATCATCAGACGATATATCGGGACAGTGTATGACCTCCTGATACTAGGATTGGTACTCCATCTATGAAAACAAATTACATGTTAGAATAGTATCGTTAGAATAATATCATTAGAAAAAAAAAAGTCAATTAATTGCTATAACAAGTTAAATTTTATCACATGTTCACTAGTGGAAATACGTATGCTTGGTGCCTAACCAATGCCAAGAATAACATCCGATAAAGAGCCCATGACTGCAGCAATATGAGGCATTTTTCTATGTCTACGACATCAAGTTTTTTCGTCCGACAAAGCTCACGATACAACATAACCAGAACTGTAGAACCCCAACTATACGAGCAAACATTTTGCAAATCAGTTAATAAGGGTAAATACATCAAATGAACCTTATTGTTGTTCGCATTCGACATTAGTACACCCTCTATAATATGCATAATGTACGCTTAAGCTGCACACATCACCTCCTGCTCAGTGGCATTAATTGATAAATGTTCAAAATTAGTACACCCCCTATAATATGCACTCAACATCGTTGGGCGAGACACATAGTAGGCTATAACAAAGGGTAGCCGGCTCAAGTATAGTACTTACGCCCGTTATGACGCTTCCATCGATTGGGAGCCCAAGTTGCAATGCAACATCCTTCAGAGTGACAGTGCACTCCCCACACGACAAATGAAAAGTGTGGGTCTCCAACGCCAACGCTCGACTAATGCGGATATTAAATCGTACCGCAAATTAAATGTCCGGATCAATGCTGCTAACCCGAATTCAACTAACTCCAAGTATGGCATCAGTCATTCATCGGGGGGATATCCTAAACCATTCACCCGACCCCTTAATGCGCAGTACAGGCCCTAACACTATTAAATTATAGAAAATAGTTATTATAACATAATTTATTTTCGTAAATTACGTAGAATTTTTTTTAAGGGAACCTGTGATTAACAAATAACAATATATTACCATATTATTAACTATGTTTGATATGTGATCATCGTTCTTAATCAATGAACTCATTGCGATACCTACAATTTCAAAAGAAATTTCGATAACTAATTTCTAAGTTTGATGCATTTTAAATATTTATCAAAATACCTAAATTTTATATATTGCTTTTAATCACAAAAATTACCAAACAGTTTTTGTCCACATCATATTTTTTGCTATACTACATTAACAAAATAAATGTATCCTATAAATTCCAACTCAAACTCCAACTCAATGGCCCATTCACAAATTTCATCTTAATGATTTAATCTTTTACCTACATAAAAAAATAAAAAATTATATTAAAATAATAAGAATAACATGCCAATAAAAAAAATATAACATAAACATAACATAAACTATCTCAACATAATAAATATGAATATTATTATTATTATTTTAAAATGATAATAAGCAAAATATATTGGTTAAATATATAACATATATAATAACATACCAACTTAATTATTGTCAAAAAATATAAATTTTTTTTTTTTTTGCATAGAAGGATTCAAAAGAAATTTCATTTATAATATTTAGAAAAAACATAAAATAAAATTTAAAAACACAAACTCTTATTCCCAATTATAAAATCTAAAAAAATTAGAACATGTAAACTATTATTCTTAATTTATCTCATAAATTCCAACTCAATGGTCCCATTCACAAATTCCATATCAATGGTCTCATCTTTTACCTACATAAAAAATAAAAAAATTTATATTAAAATAATCAAAATAACATGCCAAATAAATTATATAAAAAAAATCTAATAAACCTAAAACACACATAACAAATAAATTATATAAAAAAATAAAACATTCTTTATACATAACATAAATAGGCTTTTTTACTTCAATAAATATTAAAAATAACTTATGAATGAATGGCAATATAAAATAAATACAAACATACCTTAATAGCTCTTTTTAACCAAATAATACCTTACAAAAATAAAATTAAAAATTAAACCTGAATTAAATCAACAATAACAACAAAAACAAATTAACATTTATTTATAACAAAAAAATTACTAAATAAAAAATTACCTTTTATGATTTTTTTAAACACCAAATCTTCCCTAAACAATAATCTCTCATTTCCTTTTCTATTTATTTATTTTTTCCTTCTCTTTCTCCTTCCCTCTCTCTATTCTGCTTCTCTTTTTTTTCTTTCTTTTTTCTCATTCCCGCTCTTTTCTTCTTCTCTTGTTCAAATTTCTTCTCTCTTCCGACAAAAAATGAGACATTGGGGACCTTATAATGGTCCCCAAAAACATAACTTACGGGCATGACTCGTCACATCGCTGATAAGTCACAGGTGTGCCGTCTGTGAACACGGCGTAACCAGGGGTGTGCCGCCTCTCGAGTAGGCATGACTAGCTGGTGCCGCCTGTTAAATGGCCTTGGCCAGTGCTGCTCAGTTGTCCTGTCTCATCTATGACAACGGGTCAACAGTGGGTATGGGTGGGTCGGGTTGTGGTCGTATACAAGTCATATTTGACCTGTATTTCCTTAGGTGTCGCCTATTTAGATGCCATTACCAGTTTTTTTTTTTAGTCAAATATGTCATTGTTTTAGGGTGGTGCCGCCTATGCACTAACCTCCATTTGTTTGGATGTACCATTTTGGTACATAATCTATTTAACATGCCATTTAAGTAATTTTTTTTTTTTTTGTATAATATATAGGTAAAAAACCCCATTAGTTGTTATGTTGACAATATGTTGACATGTCCTAAAAAAAAATTTATATTTTTAAAGATTTTGTTGAAGTTTTTATTTTTAAATAATGCTATCCTAAATTTTTTTAAAATGTTTTTATATTATTATTTTTTAAAATTATAAAAATATAAAATTATTAAAAAGATAAATTCAAAATATACATGGACAAATAGTTGTTCAAATTAATTTAATAATATAATTTTTTTAAAAATTCTAGGTATTTTAGAATTTTTTATATTTTCATTTTTTTATAATTCTATATTTTAAATATTTTAATTTTATTTTAGAAACACTTGCCACGAATTGTAATTTTCGACTAATTTACCTAAAAAGGCCTATTTCCAAGCATATTTACGAAAATGGGTCGATTACACAATTATTTACCGGAAAGGGCCGCTTTTTGCAAAACGCGCCTACGTGGCCGCGCTTAAGGAGGAAAATGCCAGCAAAGGGGAGCGTTTTTTGCCACGTCAGCAAAAAATGTGCTTACATGGAAGCATTTTACTGACGTGGCAAAAAGTGATCCCCTAGGGGCGCGCTTTGCTCCGTGTTTTTATATGTTAGGAATATTTGCATGTTTAGTCCCTAGGAGTTTTAGGGTTTTGCCAGAATAAGTTAGGGTTTAGTGTTTAGATTTTTGTGAAAACAAGTTAGGGTTTAGAGTTTTAGTAGATTTTAAAAATAAATTAGGATTTAATGTTATTTTATAAAAAATATTTAAATTAGGGTTTATGGTTTTTAAATAAATTAAGTAAATTAGAGTTTTTAGGGTTTTAAATAAATTAAGTTAGGGTTTTAAATAAACTAGAGTTTAGGGTTTATGGTTTTTAAATAAATTAAGAAAATTAGGGTTTAAGGTTTTAAATAAATTAAAATAGGGTTTTAAATAAATTAAACTAGGGTTTATAGTTTTTAAATAAATTAAATAAATTAGAATTTTAGGGTTTTAAATAAATTAAATTAGGGTTTAGGGTTAAATTAAATTAAATTAGGGTTTAGTTTTTTTAAAATAACATTGTGTTTATTTTTTTAACAAAATTGACTATTTTTACCATAAAAAATAATTTTGAGAAGACATTTTTGAACAAATAGTGTCAAAAACGCTTCAATCAGGATGCACTGTCAGCAAAAATACAGAAAAGAGCTCCGACGTGGACGCTCTTTTTCTACAGTAGTTCCTGAAAATATAATTTTGAGAAGACATTTCTAAACAAATAGTGTCACAAAATGCTTCAAGCAAGATGCACTATCAGCAAAATTTCTGAAAAAAGCTCCCACGTGGGCACTCTTTTTCTACAGTAGTTCATGAAAAAATAATTTTGAGAAGACGTTTCTAAACAAATAGTGTCAAAAATGCTTCAAGCAGGATGCACTGTCAGTAAAATTACAGAAAAAAGCTTCCACGTGAACTCTCTTTTTCTACAGTAGTTCCTGAAAAAATAATTTTGAGAAGATATTTTTGAACAAATAGTGTCAAAAACGCTTTAAGCAGGATGCAATGTCAGCAAAATTTTTGAAAAAAGATTCTACGTAGATGCTCTTTTTCTACAGTAGTTCATGATTGACCTTAGGCTATAAATGAGGCAAATTTCATTCTCAGGATGCATAAGTTACAGTAAGAAAAATTAGAGAGGCTAAGCAGAATAGAAATTGAAGATGAGTGAACAAATTAGTGCTGTTATTTACTATGATAGCGAGGTTTGTGACACTGAGAACGGCATTTTTTTATCAAAGAACACAACACGAATGGTTTTTAACTAGAGTATAGATTTTACAGAATTTCGTAAAAGAATTAGGCGCAAAATCTTCGAAACGATGCCAACTAGGGTTTCTTCTTTTAAGTATCGATTTTGTGCTTCGGTTGATCCCATGACATATGACTCATTTGATATCAAAGGTGTTTAGTAGCTTTGAGGTGATGGTGCAGACTCATCTCGCTAGTGGATCACCCTATCTTGAGTTATATGTTCAATTTTCATCGCCAAATGAAACATTTGCGACTTCAACATCAACTGTTGTTCGAGAGGAATACACGACCCCTAGCCGACACTCCGTTAGTGAGAGGCAGAACACGAAAGAACCCGTGTTTGTTGGCAATATGGAAAACACAACTCCTGTACGACACTCGGTTAGTGGATGGGACATGCACATTGGGGGTGAATATTCGATGCTGGAAATATGTATTGGGGAATGACATCAACTTCTAGTGGTTGGCAATCCACATCTGATTGGGGACATTACGAAACGTCTACAAGAAGGGATGATATACTCCCTACGACGTCTACCAGCGAGGGGACCTCGTACGTTGCAGATGATGGTGGGTTAGATAATGAGCCCGATGTAGATCCACCTCAAGAGCCCGGCCCCGATGGTGTAGAAGTTGTATTATTTTCTGAACTAGAGCCTGCTCCATCCGAACCTGAAGGCGTTGAAGGTGGGTTTAGATGATGAAGAAGAAGATCCGCGATTCAGGGCATACTTGTAACACCCTTTACCCGTACCCGAGACTGAGATAGGATACGAGGCGTTACCAGACATTTACACAGTCATTCATTCTAAATCGGGCTATAAATGTTTTTTCTTTTAAAATAATTTCATTCGTACATACACAAATTGTCCTTACTATGGACCTACGAGGTCCAAAACATACATTAAAATAATCCGAAACTAAACCAAGAACTAAGAAAATCTTGGGAAAATTACTAGGTTTAAGCCTCACACGCCCATGTGGAGGCAATATACACGCCCGTATGTTTGGGACACGCCTGTGTCCCTTACCCGTGTGGAATTATTTGGATTTATTTTCCCATTCGAACCTATAGGGGTTTTCACACGGCCGAGCACATGCCCGTGTCCCTCATACGGCCTAGACACACCCGTGTTCAAAAACCTGGACATTCTGTTTATGATGTCATCATGCATTTAGAGGCACACGGCCAAGACACACGCTCGTATGTTAGGCCGTGCCCTCCACACGGTTGAGATACACGGTCGTGTCTCCACCTGTGTGTTTACTACCATGCATACTGACTTGCAACATTAGGGTACAAGGGACACACGGCATTCGACACGCCCATGGGGCAAACTGTGTGTCATACACATGCCAGTGTGTCTACCCGTGTGGACCATTTAAAGGATATTTTCCAAGTCAATAGTCACCCTTAAACACTCATTCATTCAAACACACTTTATAACACGCAACATGACATATTTAGGCACCCAAATATTCCATACCATGACACTCTCACATCTTTATAAGGTCATCCTATTGCATATTTATTTTGTTACACCATTTAGAGGCTTTCCACACCAATTTCATGCATTATCAAACTTGTCACCATAACTTCAAATTTTGTATTCATGTTTATAGTCATTTTAAGTCATTAGGTCATCTCTTGTCCTTTAGCATCTAATCCATACTTTATTATACATTCACCAAATAATAACATATCACATCATTAAGGCATTAACACATGCATGCATGGGTGATTAGATTACGACCCAATTGATCAAATATGAGCCATATCACGTGGCCAATACAAAATGAATCATCATTATCCCAAGCCTTCACAATTTGGCCAAATAGCATGACACATATCACAAAATGACCAAGTCCCCTATACATGCCATACTCAAAATAATATACTCAAAATAATAATTTCACTATACCAAATAGTCCTTTGATAGTGTGCTCGAATACTCCTACAGCTTCTGATCCCCGAGCTAGCTTGGCAGAACTACAAAGGATGGAAAGAGAGAGGAGTAAGCATTAAAGCTTAGTAAGTCCACATACAGATAATATGCAATTATAGTAAGTAATTAACATACAAAGACATGGTAACACATACATAAGGATTATTCATTACTTAAACCCTTTTACTTACTTATCATATGTACACATATACTTTCATATCATGAATCATTATTTACCAAGGCATTATTCATAGGTTTAGCGTACATACCTGTACTTATCGTAACATATATCATATAATCATACCTCTTTGACATGCCCTCCTCGGGACTTTCATCACATCCATTGTATTATTCGTTGAACATTCGGAATACTATTGGATACACGAAATCTTGCACATAAGTGCCACATATACATACGTAGCCAAAGCTACCTCATAACATGTAATACATCCATAATGAACTCGAATCTCTCAACGAGCTTGGATGTTACACGTACCGCATCCATTATGAGCTCGGAGCATTCAACGAGCTCGGATGCTCGCATCCATAATGAACTCGGACCTCTCAACGAGCTTGGATGTCATATATATTACGAACTCGGACCACTCAACGAGTTCAGACTTCTCAATTCCTAGTGACATGTCACCTGTATCCTACACTATTCCTAAAGTTCAAATGGGGTTTTCCTCATTACACATGGCATCTCTATCGTATTTGCTCGTAACATTGTGGATAACAATCATATTATTATTTATGTTTTCACAACCATCAATAAGCATATAACTCATAACCACAATAAAGCAATTATCACAATATATTAAAACATTAAAACATATTACAACACCACATTATTTGCATATGTACTTACCTCGGCACAAAATGATGATAATCGAGCCTAATCGTCGTATACTTTATTCTTCCCTCGATCAAGACCCGGTTCACATTTTTCTTGATCTATAATGTCAAATTTAACTTATTTATTATTCACATTATTCAAATGGGTCAATAAATCATACTTTTGCAAATTTACATTTTGACCCTTAAACTTTCACATATTTGTATTTTGGTCCCTAAGCTCGTAAAATGAAATGTGTTCGATTTTCTTGTACTTTAAGCCTAGCCAAACTTTCATGGCTCTTATAGCAGCCCATATTTCTCCTTTATTCACATGATTACTACCTATTTTACAACTTTTACATTTTAGTCCTTTTTAGGTGTTTTCATGAAATTTCACCTAGTAAAATATGTTTATCATACATCAAACATTCATATTCCTCCATAAATCTTCAAAATACTAACATGTCATGCATGGATAAATTTTTAAACATAAACCCTAGCTTAAATATGGGTAGAAATGAGTATATCATGTCACAAAGATTTCAAAAATACAAAGAACATTAAAAACGGGCCTAGGAAGTACTTACAACCAAGCTTGGAAATGTTGAACAAAACCCTAGCTATGGCTATTGAGAAATTTGGCTAGCACATGGAGAAGATGGACACATTTTTGCTTTGATTTTCCCTTTTTATTCTTTTAATTACTAATTGACCAAAATGCCTTTAGGGTTTTTCTTTCATATTTTTCCTATGCATGTCCATTTTTGTCCAAAATTATAAAAATTGGTCAAATTACTAATTAGGACCCTCTAATTCATAATCTAAAGCAATTTCATGCTTAAAGCTTCTAGAATGCAAGTTTTGCACTTTATTCAATTTGGTCCTTAAAATTCAATTGGACATTTTATGCTTAGAATTTCTTTATGAAACTTTTACACAAGCATGCATTCATAATATAAACCTCATAAGAATCATATAATCATTATTTCTATCTCAGATTTGTGGTCTCAAAATTACTATTCTGACTAGACCCTAATTTAGGATGTTATAGTACTCGCCTCCAACTGACATGCATAATGTCGATATATCGGTAGATGATGTGTTGGATTTTCTAGATTTACCATACAGAATACATGACCATACAGGTTCGACATTGGATTTGGGTGATTTGGAAGTTGGTGAGGAGTTTTCCAGTAAGGATAGTTTTCTTGGTGCTTTGAAACAACACAACATCAATCACGGGGTTAACTACAATATGGTTAAATCCAAATTTGAGAAGTTCGAGGCCAAGTATGCAGTGCAAGATGGTACATGTTCATGGAAAATCATGACTTCTTTTAGGAAAAAGACAGGCTTGTGGGAGATAAAAAGTACAAAGGTCTACATACCTGTGTTGCCAGTAGAGTATCACTGGGTGTTTAGGGTTTTGAATAATAATAATAATGTTATTACTTAATGTTGTATTATTTAACGTACTTCATTGACAGGTGTTTTACAAGATCATCCCAAGATGGATTCAGGCATGATAGCTAGCTTAATACTACCAATGTTGAAGGCGGATCTCAGGACTTCTGTGTCATGCATAATTACCAGTATTCATAGCCAATTGAGATACAAGCCCTCTTACCGCAAGGCTTGGATAACTAAGCAAAAGGTGTTGGAAAAAAATACATAGTGGGTGGAATATCGATATTGTCTATGGGACCGTACACACCATTGGTATTGTCTAAGGCACATTGCGTCCAACTATTATGGGTAATATCGATTTACGACTGAACGAAAGCAAGTGACCAACATGGGTATTTAGTCTCTATTAATATACTTTCGATTGTAATATTCAATTTATTTTGAATGGAATATTGGTATGTAATTTTCACTATCAACTTATATTGGAAAGGTACGAGATCAATAAAGACCGTTTTCATGAGATGTTGGAGAATTTGCATTCAGTTAACGATCAAGGTGTAGACTACCTATATAACTTACCTTTACAATAGTGGACACAAGCATACAACGACGGCTTACGATATGGTCATATGACCACAAACCTGGTTGAATGTATAAACTTTTTTTCTAAAAGGAATGTGTTATTTTCCGATAACCTCGATTGTACGAGAGACATATTTTCATTTGGCGGCACTATTTCCAAAGTGAACAGCGAGTTATAAAGGCCAAATGCAGGGAGGCCATGTATGGTTACGGAAGGTATTGCAAGAAATTAATAAGATGAAGACGCAGGCCAACACGATGCACACTGTATGTCACGATCACGACAACCTATGGTTTCGTGTGACGGAGTTTGACAGACCAAGCCAATGTATTACCGACGGGCAATATCGTGTACACTTGATAAATAGGACTTACGACTGTGGGACATTTGACGCACTTCGTTATCTATGCGTTCATGCAATTGCAGCTTGTCAGAATCTCCATTTAGATCCCATGAGATATATCAACGAAGTGTACAAAATATAATATATGTACAATGTGTAGAAACACGTATTCCCACCGGTCCCAAATGAACGTAAGCGATCATCTGTATCGCTTGCTTCGTTTAAGTTGTTACTGGATAGAGAATTACGTTGCAAACCAAAAGATCAACCTTGCTCGAGTAAAATATGTAATAATATGGATATCTGGGAAAGAACAAACCAACAGAATTTGCGAGGATGGTGTAGGAACCCAGGTTATACAATTCGATCATGTCCAAATGAAATAGTTGATAATTGCTGTTATGAAACGATGTTGCATTATTTCTATTCCACCTTTTTCAAAAGAACTTATATTTTATTAAAAATATAAAATTAATTTACTATTAAAATATAAAAAATAACTTTTTTATTAAATGAAACAATATAGAAACATCTTCTACAAATATATTAAAAAAATCAATGTATATGTCGATCGAAATCAGTGCCACATGGGGGTGGACGATGATTACGTGTTGGATTCCTCCATGGTTGCTTCGGCGGGGGTTGTGGTTGCTCCAGTTGTGGGTGTTAGGAGGATGACCCACCCTGGTTGAATAAAGAATGTGGAGGTGTTTGCATCACCCACGGCGGAGGTGTTTGAATCCCATAAGGCGATGGGGAATGGTAATGAGATGAGCTCGCCGACGGTGCCTCTTGCGATCCCTGCAGCGACGATGGCCTATATATCATCGGTTGAGTCGGAGTCATCGGGAAATGAGATGTACCAGGCCATGCATTCTAACCTGGCATAAGAATGGGAAAATGAAACATATAAAGGTTAGGATACATATAAGGGTTAGGATATGCACCTGGCATAATCTGAAGGGGCTGTGATATGGGTGTCATCGGTTGAGGCATTGAGCTCGGTGATTGTGTGGGCACTGTTGATTTCCCTTCTCCTTGGATTTAAAGGGCCTCGTCATTCCCTTTCCACACGGATTTGCCGATGCCTCTGCTCTTCTGACAGCAAATATGGCTTGCCATAGATCCCAAACCATGGCATGTAATCTGGGGTGCATGCTAACTCTGAGATGATGATCGGTTCGCGATCAAGTATATAATCATACTGGTTTTCCCAAATTTTGATATATTCTGACCAGAATACCGACCAATTTGTATTCGTTTGTCATAAGTTGATTCTATGCTTGTCATCGAACACCTCAGGTTCCTCAGGAATCGGTTGCCGGAATCCAAATTGTCGCAACACTCTATCCGTCTTGTGCATCTCAACAACAAAATAGTTGACCAATGGGACCTTAACATGCCAAATGTTTGGATTTTGAAAGAATTCTTTAGGAATTATAGCCCGTATTGCAGGATCCTTGTATGGTGTCCATTGGAATTATATAAACGAGATAAAAATATTAGTTATATACATAATATTAAATACTAAATACTAAATATGAAACAACTATTTTATGTATATATATTTTATTTAATACTTATTTGTGCTTCCGACCGTTGGTCTAATAGAAGTCGTATATCTTCAAGAGCGGTAGGTATTCCAACATAACTTGTCGGATGGTTCTGCCTAATTAAATAAATTTTCAGCATACAATTTTATTTTAAATCTATGGAATAATTGTAAAATCAAATAAAAATTCTACCTCGTTATGAGTGGGAATGTATATGGATGGTTCACTCGAGGACATAAAAATGGAAAGTGAAATTGAGCCCATGATTGTAGTAGTGATAGGCAACCTCCAATTTTGGCTTTATTTGGTGGCGTCGCCTCGTACATCTCCAGGTACAATGTTGCCAGCACGGCAGACCTCCAACTAAGTTCGCCAACTGCTCTAAAATCGACGAGTTTTAGCAGCCACCTTAGATGTACGAGGTTTAGTGACAAGTCCGACATCAGATAACCTCCAATCATCTCAAGGATGTATGCCTGAGCATATCGTATTCTTTCTACTTCAGTCAAATCATTCCCCGGCTCTGGGAATGTGTCTCGTAACCAGCCCATCTAGATCTGACCTCCATAAATATTATCCGGAATCTCACTCAAAAGATCGTAGCATATGGCTCCCCAATCAGCAAATTGAATAGACTCGGTGGGTGCGGCCCCATCCACCGGCAATTCTAATTGTAACTGGACGTCCTCCAAAGTGATAGTACACTCTCCGCATGAAAGATGAAATGTGTGCGTCTCCGGTCTCCACCTTTCTATTAACGTGCTAATGAGTTTCGGGTCCAACTTGCACCCTCGGCCTATAGTGGCCGCGTGCCAAAAACCTGTTTCCCTTAAGTAATTTTCTATCAACGGTGATGGCGGATCAGACATATTACGAATATAACATTGTAACACCCGATCTACAGTCTGTTATAAAAAATTATAAAATACAAATTAATTAAAATTACATAAATGAAAAAATATTAAATAATATTCAAATTTTAAAATAAACTGTTACCATTTTCATTTGTTTGACAGAGATATATTTATAATCGAGACGAAATAATTCCCCGGCAATTGCTAACACTATCAAATATTTTTGAAATTATAAAAAAATACTAATTTAGAAAAAATTAAAGTAAATAACTAATTATAAAGAGCTTTGAGAAATTTAATGAGAAATTTGAGAGCTTTAGGGAAAAATTGTAGAGATTTTTTGCTAAACTGTGAAGAAATTATATGTGAAATAATAGGAAGGCGATTTTTATACTTTTTTTTACCATTGGACCCCTCCAACGATCAAAAAAATTAGCCGTTGGGTTTGAAAAAACGCTAGCAAAGCGCGTCCCTAGGGGAGTGTTTTTGCCACGTTAGCAAAACACGCTTACATGGAAGCATTTTCCTGACGTGGCAAAAAACTCCCCCAAGGGCACGCTTTGTTGGCATTTTCCCTCTTAAATGCGACCACGTAGGCGTGTTTTGTAAAAAGTGGCCCTTTTCGATAAATAATTGTGTAATCGACCCATTTCCGTAAATATGCTTGGAAATGGGCCTTTTTAGGTAAATTAGTCGTAATTTTCTAAAAAATTGTTTTCATATATTTTTTTAAAATTTTAAATATATATAATTGTTAAAAATACATTTTTAAAATTAACTTATACAAAAAGTTGTCCAGATTCCTTATGCATGTGAAATAAAAAAAATATATAAAAAATTTAATTTTTAACATTTTTAACATTTTTAAAGTTTTTTAAAATTATTTTTTTTATTTAGGACACATGTCAATATTCTATTAACTGTCAGCATAAAAAGTAACAGCTTTACCAAGATACCTAAAAAGCTACCAATTTAATTAACAATTTTCAAATTCAATTATCAGTGAAATCCAAAAAAAAAAAAAAAAAAAAAAAAAAGTTAAATATCAACTAACTAAAAAGAAAATGTTAAAGAATGACTTTGGAATTTTATTAGGAACATTAATTTAATTAAAATTAATTTCACTTTCTCATACGAGATTTAATTATTTGGTATAATTGCTAAATCTACAAGTCAACGAAAATTTACCTTTAAAACTTGCATTCAAAATGATGGGCTATGTACTGCCTCCATCCTCTCCCTGCAACTGGTGGTATTCCAAAACCCTATGTGATTTGGGGCTTCACTTCAATCCATTATTATTTTTATCATTTATAATCTTTCTGACATTTTAAAATATTAATGTATGAAAACGTAATAGAATAGATTCTATCTAGACCTGTTCATGAGTTGAGCTGGGCTATTCAAAAAGTGAGAGGATATGAGTAAAATTATATGTTCAAAAAATAAATTTGTGTAAAAAAAAGATCCGTTCAGAAAACAAATTGGGCCTCGGATAAAACTTTTTTGGCCCGGGTCCAGCCCAAATATATAAAAAAAAAGTTCAGTTTTCTTTTTGCTATTTTTTTATTGTTCTTTTCCTATTTTGCTATCATTTCACTATTATGTTGCTACTATTTTGTTGTTATTGTATAACTCTTGTTTTATTGATGATTTTGTTATTATTTTAGAAGCATTTGCTTGTTAAGTTGCACCTATCTTAGTGTTATTTAAGTATATATATATTTTAAAAAAATTATTTTCAATTTGTTGAGAAATATTTATTTTAATATATTTAGTATTTTTGATGTATTATATTTTTAAAAGAAATTTTATATAAAAATAATAATGTAAAAAAATTAATACTGGCCAGGCCGGGCTGGGCCCAGATTTTAATATTTTTATATGAATCGGACTTAAATAAATTTTAGGCTCATTTTTCAGGTCGGATCAAACCTAGTAAATGGATCTAAAATTTTAATTGGGTCCTTCCCGGCAGGAGCACCTCTAATTCTATTAGTAGAACCAAATCCAAAAAAAATGTTAAAACGATTAGTAGTTTTAAAAATAGTAAAGTTGATCTCAATTGGTTTGGTTTGTCGAACTTGTTAGCACACAGTAATTTCTAATATGAGTTGTGCTGACATGATAAAGCACAAATTATTTGTATATATATCAGTATTATTTGTTACCAGTTTTTTCCTTTGTATTTATTCTCATGTTTATAAGCAACAAAAACATGATAAATGTGTTATGCTATAAGGAATTATGTTGTGTATGTTTTATGCATTATTGTGTGCTATAATTATTCAAGAGATAGAGTATATTAAGCTTAAACCATTATTTGTATTGTAAGTTTAGTAGTGAATTTCTTTTTTGAACAAAAACTATATAGGTAGGTGGTGCATTGAACCACAATACCAATTTGATTGTGTTTTTTTTTTTCGTGCTTATTCTTTTCTTCGTATTATTGTACCATGGCATGTTCTCATATAGGTTAACATGGCTCAGTATCACAACTTACAACCGTACATACTTATAATTGGTATAAGAACTAACCACCTAATGTAATTGGTGTATTTTTCAAGTTGGTAATTAACAATAGAGCCTATGAAGGAAGAAAGTTTGATTATACGTCTACCACTCTTAGATGGATCCAACTATATCTGTCGAAAAGTTTGAATGAAAACTATTAAATTGATAGATTAAAAAGCTTGAAAAGTTATGTTGATTAGATGATAGCCCCGGCTAAAGTAAATGGCACACAAACTCCAAAAACCAAAAACTCATTGGAATGCTGAAAAAACAAGGCCGAAAACTTTAATTCAAAAGCATTGTATGTCATCTTCAATGGAATAGATTCAAATGAATTCAAAAAGACTTTTAGGCGTGTCTTAGTTTAGGATGCTTGGAACATTCTTTAAATTACCCATAAAGGAACTCTTGAGTTTAACTTATACCTAACATATCAGTTGTCGAAATCATTTTTTCTAAAAAAATGGGAATCGACGTTTGAAAACTAAAATGTGGAGTCGCCATCAATCTATTTGCTTAGGTGTGATTGGGTCACCTACTAAAACGTTTTGTTTTACTTGAAACAATTTTGGTTCACGTAAAATCTAAAAAAAAATGGGTTCGGAAGTCGGTTACGCATGAGGAAGGGTTAGCACCCTCTTTACGCCCAAAAAATTGGTACCAAATTGACTCTATGCTATCCTTATATCAAAGATTTTAAAAAAATCCTTCAAAGCATGGCTCTTTAAAATGTGTGAATAGTTCAAGTTAGCTGTCAAAATTCTCTCGTTTCAAAGATATGCAGCATCATACCCAGCACGATTGGATACGATCCTTTTTATCTTCAAAGATATGATTGATTTTTGACTTTTAAAAACTTGTACGCTAAAGTTATAAAAGGATATCCAAATATTTAGTTCACTAAAAAATCATACCCAGCATGGTAGGGCACGATTTCCTGAATTCCCAAATATTGGATATTGCCTTGCTTTTAAAAAAAAAAATTAAGTAGACGGTTGTAAATTATCTCGAAACACATTGATTTTATTGGACATAAAATGGAATAATTGATTTTAGAGAGTTGAAAACCACGAAACAACATTTTGTAAATCAAGAGGAAAAGAAGTGATGAATATGGGTTAATATGCATGAAAAACATACAATACTTGATAAGTGCAGATAACATGATCTTATTTAATCAATCAAATCAAACAAACAATTAATTTAAAATAACAAAATCTTCGAGCATGGGTGAAACAAGTAAACGCGATGTAAATATATATGAAATGATATAAAAACAATTAACACATGAAGTACCAAACAACATAAAACTAATACGATACGAAAACAATTTCTAAAAATGATGGATTGATGAGCAAATGGCATATGCTAGAAGTTGAAATAATTTATAAGAGCTAGAGGTATGTATATAAGTGAATAACACACAAAAATTTGAAATAAATCATCAAATAAATAAAAATATAGAATAATATATATATATAAATGAATTTTTTAAATAAGTATTATAAAAAGAACTTTGAAAAGAATATTATACAAAATAATTTAAACCCAAAACTCATCAATAAAATATAATATAAATTATATTCATAAAAATAGTAATGGATGTCAATATAAAATTTTTAAACCATTGATGTACATGTTAGAAAGTTTTAAGATAAATATAACCGTATAAAAATATATAGAAGAATGTATATGAACTACTATTTCTATAATACGAAATTAATGATCATACAAAATAATTCGAAACAAGATTAATTTATCCACAATAATTAATATACATGAAATGAAATCTTAATATAAATAATGTATATACAAAAATGCTAATATATGAAAATGTCTGAAATAAATAAAATATACAATTTTAAATAAAATCCTTTAAGAAAACAAATTATACATAAATAAATTTAAAAGAAAAAAAAATATATATTTATAATAGATTTCAAAGAAAATATTTACATAAAATAATGTGAAAGCGATAGTGTATACAAAATTGAACTAATTTATAATATATATATTTATAATAGATTTCAAAGAAAATATTTACATAAAATAATGTGAAAGCGATAGTGTATACAAAATTGAACTAATTTTATCACTAATTTTATCAAAAACTATATATGTATAATTACAAAAAAAAAAAAACCAATATCATACATAATATCAAGTCAACATGATATAAAAGGAACTTTTAAAATAATAATTTTAATAATTTAAACAAAAAAATAAAAAAAAAACCAAAGTAAAATACCAAAGTAATTCAAAACATGTAGAGAAATAAATTTAAAAAAAAATAAATATTATATGACTTAGAAAATGAATTATACAGATTGAAATAAAAACTTAATTGAACTCAAATCAAATTCAAAGAGATAATTAATAAATAAGATAGAGCATTGAAATAGAACCAAGGACGAAAGTGCAACGCGCGCAAATACGCGGGGGTTGAAAAGGTAAATGTTCCAGATCTCAAAACAAAGCATTTAGACATGGACTAAATTGAAACGGTATGTAAATCCCAAAGAAAAATTAAAAAATGCAAAAGAAATCGAATAGGACTCGATTTGAATAATAACGCGAAAAGGAGGGTTGAATTGCGGAATTATCCCTCAAAGACTAAATCTCATAACTCAAAACTAAAAAACCTAGACTAACACTCAGCCATTTGAAAAAGAATCGAAGCAAAAAAAAAACTAAAGCCTCCTTCCTTCCCCATTCAGCCGAACCAAAAAACTCTTTCCTTATCCACCATTTAACCACCATTTTCACCATTAAAATCAGTGAATGATGAGAAGGCCCTCTTTATGTCCATTAAAGCCAAGATTCAAAGTCTATTTTCACCTGAAAATCCTCATCTGAAACTCCGATTCCAACGGAGGAGACAAGAATCCCGACGGTACACCCACGAAGGTAATCCTCTCTCATTTCTCGTTATTTTTTTATGCCGAAAAATGTAGGCGAAAACAAAGAACAAAAAGGAAAAAAAACAAATCGGAATGCCGAAAATAGGTCAAAAATCACCTTCTAATCTTTGATTGTATTTAGTATGCGTAAAATATTTCTCTGAAAAAAAAATAGATTCTCCTCCTCTTTACAGTATACCATTGGCTTTATATAGCCAAAATCAAATATAAAATTTACAAATTTCCCCTTTTCCCCCTTCATTTGTTTGCCGTTATTCTATTATATTATCTGTCATTTGTTTGTGTGATTTTATTTGTTGCGGGAATGGAGCCACCAATGATGGCGCATGCACGGGATTGGGAAAGTAGCAGCCGGTGCTTGAAGTCTGCTGAAACCTATTCAAACAAGAAGGAAACCTTAGGGTTTCTGCTAAAATTTGGTTTAGTTTTGGGCCATTGGGTCTTTGGGCTATTGGGTTAATTGGGTTAATTTGAGTTTAATGTTTGGGTCGGATGTCGGGTTTTATTTTGGTTTGGGCTCATGTTGTAAAAAGGACTCGGATTATTAATATTTGGTTTTATTTATTTATTTATTTTAATTTTTTGGTTTTTGTTATGGCCCAGGCGAAATGGGCCTATTATACAACGCCTCTCTTTGCTCATTGTCGTGTAAGAGAATAGAGCAAAGACCTTAAATAGGGCCAATTTTGCCCGATTTTGGCTTTGAATCTTTATCAGAACTTTAAGGAAATAGGACTGGTGACTTAAATCTACTCCATTGCCAATACATGGAGATAAAATTCGTCATCCTCAATCTGCTCCGCAACTGCTTTAGGGAAATAAATCTTCAATCTTCAGTCTGCTTCCTTGCTACCTCAGGAAGATAAGACCAAAATCACCAGACTGCTCTCTTGTTACCTCAGAGAGATAAGGCTGGTGCTTAAAATCGATTCCACTATTGCTTAGGGAGATAAGATCTTCAATCTTCAATCCGCTTTCCTCGGAAAGATAAGACTCAATTTTCAACTTGCTCTCTTGTTACTTCAGAGAGATAAGGCTTGGGGCTTAAATCTGCTCCATTGCCGATACATGGAGATAAGATTTGCCTTTTCCAATCTTCAATCTTCAGTCTGCTTCCTTGCTATCTCAGGAAGATAAGACTTGTATATGAGCCTACTCCATTGCAACTTCAGGGAGGTAAGGCTGGTGACTTAAATCTGCTCCATTGCCGGTACATGGAGATAAAATTTGTCATCTCCAATTTGCTCTACTACTGCTTAGGGAGATAAAATCTTCAAATTCAGTCTGCTTTCTTGCTATCTCAGAAAGATAAGACTCAATCTTCAACCTGCTCTCTTGCTACCTCAAAGAGATAAGGCTTGGGGCTTAAATCTGCTCTATTACCAATATATGGAGATAAGATTCGCCTCTTTCGATCTGCTCCACTGTAACTTCAGGGAGATACAACCTTCAATTCACAGTCTGCTTCCTTGCTACCTTAGGAAGATAAGACTCACTCTTCAACCTGCTCTCTTGCTACATCAGAGAGATAAGGCTGGTGGCTTAAATCTGCCCCATTACCGATTCATGGAGATAAGATTAGCCATCTGTAAAGATCTGCTCCGCTGCAACTTTAGGGAGATAAAATCTTTAATTCACAGCCTGCTTCCTTGCTACCTTAGGAAGATAAGACTCACTCTTTAACCTGCTCTCATGCTACCTTAGAGAGATAAGGCTTGAAGCTTAAATCTGCTCCATTGCCGATACATGGAGATAAGATTTGCCTCTAATCTTTAGTCTACTCCACTATAACATCAGGGAGATAAGACTTGTATATCGAGCCTACCCCACTGCAACTTCAAAGAGATAAGGCTGGCGACTTAAATCTACTCCATTGTCGGTACATGGAGATAAGACTTGTCATCTTTGGTCTGTTCCACTACTGCTTAAGGAAATAAGACCTGCAATCTTCAATCTACTCCACTGCCACTTCAGGGAGATAAGGTTTGTAATCTTTGATCTATTCCGCTGTAGCTTCAGGGATATAAGATCTGACTTCACCGATGTTACTACACCGTCCTCTTGGACCTGTCCTGTAGACTCAGTTTCATATAATCATGCTTATGCCAACTAATTAAGATACTATGATCAAAATGAATCAAATCCTCCTAACTAGATGCAATGCTTATGTTAAATAATTAGGATGCTATGATCAAAATGAATCCAGTGCTCCTAACCAGATGTAATGCTGATGTCAAATAATTAGGATGCTATGATCGAAATGAATCAAATGCTCCTAATTAGATGTGTTATGAATGATATATGAATGCAAAAAATGGAAATGATCTTTTTTAAATGATCTTTTTTAAATGCTCAAGGTATCATCGTTCATTATTCACCAAGGCACTATCACTGATTTATTATGCTGCCATCCTGTTCGACTGGTGTTCTTGATAAAAAAAACTAAAGAAACAATCACATTCTGCTCACCAAGCTTGCCCCGCTGTAATTTTAGAGCCCCTTACAATTTATCTTCTGGGGCATAAAGTTTGAACTTTCCACTGCGACCTCAGGGGAATAATCATTTGATTTCTTCCATCCATCCTGTAACCACTCAGAGGTATAGAATTTGCATCATCTTCAATCAATTTGACCTATTACACCCTTCTCTAGGTATAATGAACAAACGTATATGCCTGATATCTGCATGAATACAGAATACCATTTTCTTTTCTGAGAACAATCCCATTGCTCATTCTTTGCCAGGATCATAACCAATTAATATTTCTAACAGAAAATCCAAGGAGATAATCTCAATTTGGGCTTAAATATTTCCAACCCTTAAATTTGGTGAGTTTTAAATAATAGTCCTGTTTCAGGCTCCTGTATTATTTAGAAACTCCCCAAAGTAATATGCGAAACTTCCTTTATGAAAGTATTATTAGTCCAAAAATCGTTATTTCAACGCAAAATGCTTGAAAAAGATCATAACCATGGACAAGAAAGGAATTAATTGAGAACATAGCTCGAAACAAATAAGCAAATGCAACCACGAAAGAAATTTACTAGGATGTGACCTGAAGAGAATAAGGTAATCAAAGATAACAAAAAATGGGTAAAAAATGAAAAGCTAGGTGCCCCAGATATCGCAGCTTGAGCTTCTCTGTACCAACTTCTTGAGGACCATTCCGAGCTCAATTTGTGTTTAGGGGATCCGGAGTACTTTGTCGATGCCCCAATAGGTAACATACTTCTTTCATTGTTAATTCAGACATAGCAAGACTATTGTATGCCCTATTTTAATCCAAATTTGAGCCACCCTTTTCGGGTTTTCAACTCAAATCCCCTTTGGTCTCAAAGTGCCCTTTGCGGGTTTTCGCCTTGGCCTCTCCTTTTCTTTTTCCTTTTTTTTTTATCTTTTTGATTTTCTTCTTTTTTTAAATTTTTTTTGTTTTGATTTTGATTTTTTTTTGGTTTTTTTTTTAGGTCTCAAGGTGCCCTTTGCGGGTTTTCACCTTGGCATCTCCTATAGAACACTCTTTGACTGCATTTTGAATTCCCCGAACTGGGCAGATCCTTTCGGTCAAAAACAGGCCTTCTTTACATAAGGTCCCTCTTAGTTTGGCATATTTCTTCTTTTGAAGTCTTTTTGTATAGGAAGGATCTTTTTCAATATCAAACTCCCCTCATGGAATTCTCGAGGATAAACCTTTCTGTCATAAACCCGCATCATCTGACTGTGAAGGATATCCTTTAGATTTGACTGATCATATCAGGATTGAACCCATTCTGATTCATCCAACTTTAATTCCGCAAGACTTGAAGAAAAGGAATCTCGTTTTCAAAAACCGTTTTAGTCTTATAAATCAATGTGTTGCCCTGGTGAAGGTTCCAGCCCACGTTCAATAAACATAGAGGGTAAATGATAACTTTTTTATGTCAATCCTTACAAGACTCAGTCATTTTTCACTATGACCTTTGTTCTATTGTTTGCTTTTCCTTTTCTTTTTTTCTATTTTTGTACTTTTGTTTTTCTTTTTTGGGATGCCTTTGCTACACTGTGATATAATGTCTGATCTTTGAACAAGCTGCAAACTTTTGACATTGTACAGTTGTATTTGAAAGTGATCCCTTCCGACATTACTTGTCAACAACCTTTTTTTATTTTTATTTTTGGAATTTGATGACTATCGATCTTGTAATATTGACATATGAAGTGACCTTCACCCCCTTCATGAAGTAATCAATGACTGCCAAGGTGAATCAATGAGAATGGCCTGATAACATCCTTGCCCCACGTAGAGAAAGCCTGTGAAGAAATGAATGAGACACATGAGTCTTGTCCTCTAAATACAACCTAACTAATACAATCCCCTTCCATGGTGAATCAACAGTACCCAAACCTCATAATTAGCGTGGCTACCATAAAACCATCAACTTGTGTCCTTCTGACACCGTATAGACATCTTGTATTGTCTACAAATCTTAGTATCTCAGGTATATCTTGACATGATCATGTGAAAACATCTTTGAATTCTTGGAGTAACTCAATGACGATTCATTTTGTCTTTGTGATGACTCAGGTTTCAATCTTTGCCTCTTGCTCACAATGTCTACTGACCCTTTGTAAAGTAGGTTCTGTTTTTCATCCTGTTCTACCGTCCTTAACAAATCAAGAAATAAGTCACAATCTCTATCATCTTTAAAGTCTTGAGATCTGCTTAAACACATATCTCACCCCAAAAGGGAGCCAGTTACAGCGTTGCTCATGTCATTGATATCTGGGAACCTATTATAGGTACAAAGACAAACTCCAAAGAAGAAATGATTCTAAGGATAATTATTTGTATGGTATGATCATGAATAAAAAATGAAAGCATATATAAAAAAAATAATAATAATCCAAAGAATAAAATAATATTTATTCAAAAAGAATGCATTTTATTGAAATAAAAATTTTTGGACACAAGCCTATTTCACAAAAGGATTCTTGTTGCCCCTAGGCTTAAAAGCAACAAGCGCGTTTTGAACATTACTCTAGATTAGCTCTAAAAATATAGAGATCTCTTCCACAGTCCCATTGCTTAAAACAACCCCAAGTACATAAGGGTTTGGAAACTTTTATTCCCTGGACCTCTCTTTGGATATGTCATTGAAATTCTCTTTGATAACTAGTGGTTACAACCCTTGGCTGACCTATGTTAACCAATTTTGAAAGCATGCTCACAATGTTCACTTCATTTTCCCTGTTCATCGGAGTGACCTTTTAGCGCTTTCTCCCGCATATCTATCTTCCCATTTCTTATCGCATCTTCAATCATCTCACCGGACATCACTATATCTGAAAAGCTCAGAGTAGTGCTTCCCAACATATAGCTAATAAACGGGGTTTTTAGAGTATTGACGAAAAGTATTGTAATCTTCTTTTCCAAAAGAGGCGGCTGGACTTGTGTTGCTACCTCCCTCTATCTTTGGGCATATTGCCTGAAGCTCTCCTTTTGCTTCTTTTCCATATTCTGCAGGGTAATTCTATCGGGTACTATATCGGTTACATGGCTATATTGCTTCATAAAAGCCTGTGCTAAGTCCTTCCATGAATAGATTTTAACACGACTCAATTGATTGTACCATTTAACTACTGACTCGATCAGACTATCCTGGAAGCAATGAATTAATAATTGGTCGTTGTTAACATACCCTGTCATCCTTCGACAGAACATTATGATGTGAGCTTCTGGATATCTGGTCCCGTTGTACTTTTCATACTCTGGAGTCTTAAATTTTGGCGGGAGTACTAGATTGGGGACCAAACTTAGATCCTTAGCATCAATCCCATAGTAGAAGTCAACATTCTCCATTGCTTTCAATTTTTCCTCCAACCACCTATACCGATCCTCAAGTTGTTTTGGCAATTCCCTCTCTGTTTTTTCCATTTCACCTAGATCAGGAACTTCAAGATTGATTGGGTTACCCTTCGGATTGAAGCCTGAGCCTATTGGGTAATCCACCTACAGAAGTACCGGCCTGATATTGCTGATTTATGATAATAGGTACATTTTGCGGATATGTCTGAACATTTTTTGGGGTGAAACCCGGAGGGTAGAAAGGCTCCTCATTGTCCTTCCTAGTATTGATCATGGAACTTTTCTTTTCTTCAAGCCCCTTTGTCAGTAATTAGGACAACTGATTCATTATATTCTTTTGAGACTCTAGCACCTGGTCTCTCATCTCCTGCCGAATCTTCGCCGGTTGTTCTTGCATTTGTATTTGTAACTGGTCTTGCATCTCTCTTTGAAGTTTTTCAAGTCTTTCCAATCCTTGGTCCATATCTTTTGTCTTAGTACGGGTACCGTAACGACGCTTGGTTGGTAAGTTTTTATTGGTTTCCAGATTAACTGAAATGATTTCAACTAATTAGGAACCGTTTTATGAAAATCTAATGCGAATGATGCAATGATGCAATGTGATGCAAATGCATAGGATGAATGCAAGAGAAAGAAATGTGTTGATTTTGAATTCAATTGCATTAGAACAACTTTTCTAGAAAACAAATTCCTTTTCATAAAACGGATTACATATACGGCCTTACTTTCATATTCTAGGTGAAGAAGCCAATCCCTTTTCTTTATGAAAGTCAAATCTCGTAAGCTTCCAATAAATGCCCTCACTAGCTCCTTTTTGCTTGATTCAGGCCGCGACTTATTATCCTCGTGATGCTGATTAGCTCCTTTAAGAAAGTCAGGATACAACAGCTCTCGAATAATCTTTATTGGCTTGAATCCTCAGATAAAGTCTTGTTTTTTTCTGTGAACCATCAGCCTTTTTTCGTTGTATTTACTTGGACCATATTCAGACAACCGGATTATAATCCGCTTTATCAAGAAATTCATTTTCTTATGGCAAACTGTTCTATTTAGCAATCAAATATGAATCAACACCTCATTTCTATGATGATGTAATGCAATGCAATTATAAACAAAACAAAAACAAAACACGTTAGTACAAGTGAGATAAATATCAAATAAAGTACTTATTCAGGTGACCACTAAATTTGGGCAAGGTTCTACTTAAGGTGGATTCTCAAGGTTCACTATATGTAGATCGGTTCTAGAGAAAGGGTACCTGAACTAGCAAATTCCTCAATTCTCACCCATTATAGGCTCATATGAATCAAGTTTGGTTCAGAGGAATACATTTCCCTATGACCATACGGAGATAAAAATCTCACGAAATCATAGGTACGGATGTATCCCGGAAGCAATCCACTAGCCCATACGGAGGTGAAAACCTCACGAAAGCATAGTTTCTTACTCCCACTTAACAGGTATAACCACAACGGTCATGCAATGCAATGCCATATTTATTCTACAAGACTCGAACCACAACAATCATACAAACAAATGCAATTAAAAGAATCATGATTTTCAAAACAAATTTTCAACTCTTTGACAAAAGGATAGCAAATAATCAATTTTATGACCTGACTCTCTTTGTTCAATCCCCAGTGGAGTCGCCAAGCTGTCAAAATTATTTTTTTTTAAAAATGGGAATCGATGTTTGAAAACCAAAATGTGGAGTCGCCACCAATCTCTTTGCTTAGGTGTGATTGGGTCACATACTAAAACATTTTGTTTTACTTGAAACAATTTTGGTTCACGTAAAATCTAAAAAAAATGGGTTCGGGAGTCAGTTACGCATGAGGAAGGGTTAGCACCCTCATTACGCCCAAAAAATTGGTACCAAATTGACTCTATGCTATCCTTATATCAAAGATTTTAAAAAAACCCTTCAAAGCATGGCTCTTTAAAATGTGTGAATAGTTCAAGTTAGCTGTCAAAATTCTCTCGTTTCAAAGATATGCAGCATCATACCCAGCACGATTGGATACGATCCTTTATACCTTCAAAGATACGATTGATTTTTTACTTTTAAAAACTTGTATGCTAAAGTTATAAAAGGATATCCAAATATTTAGTTCACCGAAAAATCATACCCAGCACGGTAGGGCACGATTTCCCGAATTCTCAAATATTGGATATTGCCTTGCTTTTAACAAAAAAATTAAGTAGACAGTTGTAAATTATCTCGAAAGACATTGATTTTATTGGACATAAAATGGAATAATTGATTTCAGAGAGTTGAAAACCACGAAACAACATTTTGTAAATCAAGAGGAAAAGAAGTGATGACTATGGGTTAATATGCATGAAAAACATACAATACTTGATAAGTGCAGATAACATGATCTTATTTAATCAATCAAATCAAACAAACAATTAATTTAAAATAAAAAAATCTACGAGCATGTGTGAAACAAGTAAACGCGATATAAATATATATGAAATGATATAAAAACAATTAACACATGAAGTACCAAACAACATAAAACTAATACGATACGAAAACAATTTCTAAAAATGATGGATTGATGAGCAAATGGCATATGCTAGAACTTGAAATAATTTATAAGAGCTAGGGGTATGTATATAAGTGAATAACACACAAAAATTTGAAATAAATCATCAAATAAATAAAAATATAGAATAATATATATATATATATATATATATATATATATATATATACATAAATGAATTTTTTAAATAAGTATTATAAAAAGAACTTTGAAAAGAATATTATACAAAATAATTTAAACCCAAAACTCATCAATAAAATATAATATAAATTATATTCATAAAAATAGTAATGGATGTCAATATAAAATTTTTAAACCATTGATGTACATGTTAGAAAGTTTTAAGATAAATATAACCGTAAAAAAATATATAGAAGAATGTATATGAACTACTATTTATATAATACGAAATTAATGATCATACAAAATAATTCGAAACAAGATTAATTTATCGACAATAATTAATATACATGAGATGAAATCTTAATATAAATAATGTATATACAAAAATGCTAATATATGAAAATGTCTGAAATAAATAAAATATACAATTTTAAATAAAATCCTTTAAGGAAACAAATTATATATAAATAAATTTAAAAGAAAATGTATATATATATATATATATATATATATATATATATAATAGATTTCAAAGAAAATATTTACATAAAATAATGTGAAAGCGATAGTGTATACACAATTGAACTAATTTTATCAAAAACTATATATGTATAATTACACAAAAAAAAAATAATATCATACATAATATCAAGTCAACATGATATAAAAGGAACTTTTAAAATAATAATTTTAATAATTTAAACAAAAAAATAAAAATAAAAAAACAAAGTAAAATACCAAAGTAATTCAAAACATGTAGAGAAATAAATTTAAAAAAAAATAAATGTTATATGAATTAGAAAATGAATTATACAGATTGAAATAAAAACTTAATTGAAATCAAATCAAATTCAAAGAGATAATTAATAAGTAAGATAGAGCATTGAAATAGAACTAAGGACGAAAGTGCAACGCGCGCAAATACACGGGGGTTGAAAAGGTAAATGTTCCAGATCTCAAAACAAAGCATTTAGACATGGACTAAATTGAAACGGTATGTAAATCCCAAAGAAAAATTAAAAAATGCAAAAGAAATCGAATGGGACTCGATTTGAATAACAGCGCGAAAAGGAGGGTTGAATTGCGGAATTATCCCTCAAAGACTAAATCTCATAACTCAAAACTAAAAAACCTAGACTAACACTCAGCCATTTGAAAAAGAATCGAAGCAAAAAAAATCTAAAGCCTCCTTCCTTCCCCATTCAGCCGAACCAAAAAACTCTTTCCTCATCCACCATTTAACCACCATTTTCACCATTAAAATCGGTGAATGATGAGAAGGCCCTCTTTATGTCCATTAAAGCCAAGATTCAAAGTCTATTTTCACCTGAAAATCCTCGTTTGAAACTCCGATTCCGACGAAGGAGACAAGAATCCCGACGGTACACCCACAAAGGTAATCCTCTCTCCTTTCTCTTTATTTTTTTATGCCAAAAAATGTAGGCGAGAACAAAGAACAAAAAGGAAAAAAAACAAATCGGAATGCCGAAAATAGATCAAAAATCACCTTCTAATCTTTGATTGTATTTAGTATGCGTAAAATATTTCTCTGAAAGAAAAAAACAGATTCTCCTCATCTTTACAGTATACCATTGGCTTTATATAGCCAAAATCAAATATAAAATTTACAAATTTCCCCTTTTCCCCCTTCATTTGTTTGCTGTTATTCTGTTATATTATCTGTCATTTGCTGTTGTGATTTTCATTTGTTGCAGGTATGAAGCCAGCTGGCTGATGGCGCACGTGGGACTGGCCGGAGGTAGCAGCGGTGCTGGAAGCTGCTGGAAACCTGTTCGGCGCAAGGGAACCTTAAGGTTTCTGCCGAAAATTTGGTTTAGTTTTGGGCCATTGGGTGCTGGGCGATTGGGTTAATTGGGTTAATTTGAGTTTAATGTTTGGGTCGGATGCTGGGTTTATTTTGGTTTGGGCTCTATTGTAACAAAAGGGACTCGGATTATTAATATTTGGTTTTATTTATTTATTTATTTTAATTTTTTTGGTTTTTGTTATGGGCCCGGGCGAAATGGGCATATTACATCAGTTTTCAGCTTTATTATTGTTTTGAACTTGGGTCTTATTTGATGTATTGTCAATTTAGACAATTATATTTATGTCTCTATCTTTTGGGATCAACCACTCCGCCAACTAAATGAAGGTGTCTCTTCTATTGGACTTGATAAATGACATAATAGTCCTTTAATTGATTTGTTCAATTTTGATTTATCAAAACTATGAACTTTTAAGATTACTTGCTAATATAAGTTATCTTCTCGCATTATGATCCAACCACATAATGTAACTTAATATTAGTTAAATATTAAATTAAGTAACCAGTTAGTCAATATTTGTTTATATTTTATTTTGCATGCAAAAACTATTGAGGACATAATACGAAAGATATTAATGTAAATGATTAAATTTTATTAAACTAATATAATCAAAAAATAAAAGTAAAAATGACAATTAAACTACACTTTAGGCATTAGATTCCAACACCAACATATTTTAACCTTTTGAATATCTAGCAAATAATGTTAATCGATTTGAATATTCATATGCAAATGATAGTGAATTTGAAAATTAATTTTGCAAATTCATATTTGGATATTATAAAAAATTACAAATATTTGAGTCATTGCAATACTTATACGAGTTTGTTGGATACTAGTTGTGAGTAGATTAAGAACTTGAATTAATTAACAAGGTAATTACCATGAAATTGAATCCTCGTTCTAAGTATTTTAGCAAGAGAACGGAGTAGAGAGATGTCCATTATTTCACCAGCAAATTTAAAAAACATATAAGGAAATAGTAGCTTTATTGAAGATAAAATGCCTTATATTATTGCAATTTATCTTGCCGAGGTGGATCAAGCAACGCAAAAGGCAAAGAGTGAGTTCCCGGCAGTGTATTCTGGATTGAAGAGTCCAAGAGTAACCTTGTATCCATGGCCTATGTAGATGCATCCATTGCTAACTGACGCGCCACCATATATGGTAGCCCCTGTTTCATAAGACCACAAGATTTCTCCACTTTTGGTATTCATGGCATATATTGGTCCTTGTCTAAATGTCGAGCCACCAATTAGGACTCCGTTAGCCACGGTCACAGGACCACTGGCTGTACCATTACTAGGGTCGGCTGTTGACCAAAGGATGCGGCCATTTTTAGAATCCATAGCCACCCATCCGCCAGCAGTGGTGACCTTTGAGGATGGCTGCAAGGTGAAATTCTTGCGACCAGAGTTTGCAATGTTGGTGTAGACCCTCTTTTCATCAGTGGCAGCTCCCCATGTTCCTCCTCCTGCGAGGCCACCAGGTCCAGCTTCCTACATTCCAAATTACCAGTTAAGCATGGATGTAATGTAAGAAATGAGTTTCAAGACGTCTACCCCTACCTATACTATACCCCTTCAAGGCTTTGTCATCTAACTAAACCGATTGATACTTCGAGGAACAATACTTCCGATCTTGGTATCTTGAGAGAGACGTCTCGAAAGTCGGTTGTTACAATGTAAAGATAATGAATTAATTGTTTTCATAATATGAAAATTGAAGATATCTTACAGTGGACCATATAAGGTTGCCATTGTCACGGTCCAAAGCCCAAGCAATTCCACTTTTCTGAACAGCAACAACAAGATCTCTCTTAACTCCATTGACATATGTTGTTAGCATCATTGGGGCTGCTCAAAAATCAGCATCGAGGTTGGGACCAGGAGGACACTTTGGGTTGGGCACATTGTTGCATGCAAAAAACCAAACGTCATAGCCCCCTAACTGATTGAACCACTTGATCTTTCCGGTGTCCAAATCAAGAGCTAGAATCGAAACTGAGTGGTTTTCAGGCTCCACACATTCATCAGTAGAAGGCCTTTCTGTTCGATTGTTTTGTCTCTCCTGACAGTCTCTTACATTTTTAGGTGCAGAGTAGAGGTTCCCTGTGCCAATATATACATGGTTCCGGCGGATATCGATTGACGGGCTACTTCCCCAAATAGATGCTCCAGCGTACTCCCCACGCTGGCCGAAATTGTCAGGCAAAATATAGGTTCGCCACAAGATTTTTCCAGTTCGGGCATTTAGTTTGACAAAGCTTCCTCGGAAGATACAACATTGTTCAATGCTGACAGTCACCTCACTTGAAGATGTGCCAACATAGAAATGCCTGAGTCATTTGAATTGAAACCAATCAGTCTGCCATATTGCCTATTACATGACAGAATCTAGTTATACAGTGCTCAAACGACAAATGGTTAATTTTGTTTCTATTAAATTGCTATAAATTTTATTATTTTAGCTGCCTAACTTTTTTCTTTCAAAAACCAAACCTATCTATCTGACATCTAGATGTGAGCAAAATTCGATTCGACTCGAAAAAATTGAAAAAAATTAAATTTCGAGTTAAACGAATTTAGTTATTCAAGTCAACTCGATTTTTTTTTTGAATTTCGAGTTCGAATCGAGTTAAGTTTTTAAATTCAAATAACTAGAAAATAATTCGAATAAATCGAATATCAAACTATAATATTTTACATTTTTACCCTAAACTTTCAAACCTTTTTATTTTTCCCTCAAAACTTTTACTCCTTTCCACTTTCCCCTAAAACTTTTATTTCCCTCCCATCCCAACCCTCCATCTACCTAAAATCTATTTCCCACTAAAATTTTACTCTCTCATTTACTTTTCCTCAAAATTTTACTTCCAAAAACTTTCAAAACTTTTATTTTTCCTCAAAATTTTTACTTCCTTCTACTTTCCCCAAAAAACTTTTACTCTCTTCCCATTCCACCCCTATCTACCCCAAACCCTGAAATTTTAATGAAAAATAATTTCCCAAAAAAAAAAAAACTAAAAATGAATCAAGTTGAAACCTTTAGTTAGTTGAGGAGCATAAGAAGATGATATATAGCAGAAAAAGACTGACCCATTGTAATAAGTTCCTGACATGGTGATAATAGCTTTGGGTTGTTTATCGAGCTGGGTTAACCAGACAAGTTCCCCATTGGATCGTTTAACTGCAACAACATAAGCTGGTCCACTCATTCCAAAGATGAGCAAATCATGTGCAATCACCGGAGTTGTTCTTGACACTGTTATATTCGGGTCTATATTGGATACAGCCCTTGTTGAATTAAGGCCAGTGAGCTGTTGCAACATTTTCTTCCAAACAAGACCTCCGTTAGATGCTTTGACAGCATAAATGCATCCATCCCAGCTTGGGAAATAAACAGTTCCATCAAATATTGCAGGTGTTGCAGAAATACCTTGACCTGCTTTAAATTTCCACTTCAATCGTAGTCTTCAAGCTGTTTCAGGGCTTATCATGGTTTCCTTGTCTGCAAATCTCCTGTTTATCAGATTTCCACCATGGTTTAGCCAATCCTGAACATCATCATTGTTACCTCTAACATAAGTATTTCACTAATTATATTTGTCGAACTCAAGTGTTAACGTAAGATAGTAATATTGTATCCGACATAAATATTTCATGTATATCTGTACTTGTATATGAAAATGTATCAGATATGGATTTTCTTATAAAAACGAATAGTGGATGCATCATACAATGTAACAAACACTTTACATGTACATGTACTTGTTTGTTTTATACAAAAATGAGGAAGAGACCTACATTTGAAGCACCAGTAGTGGAGGCCATTAGAGATAGAAGGCACATGGAGAGAACTAGTTCCATTCACGTTGAACTATTGTGTTAATTTCTCTAAATCATGTAACTGTTATTTTTGTCATGGACCTTTTTATAACTTTATTTATCTGGTCTTGCAAACAATTATATCTATTATTTATTACTTTATTTTATCGAATTTGGTACTCTTTTAAAGAAGTTTTCAAAGTGTTGTTTCTCGAGTAGTTAATTAGGCCCCAATAATGATTGATATTACCTTCGGCTTGTATTGGGATTGTCTTTCGTCTATACCATAAATCAATGTACCATGAAGGGTTTGGTTAATATAAAGGGAGCACATTGAGGAATCGGGTTGTACGTGGATACAAGGCTACCCACTAAGGGGATATGAGTGTCTCGCTCACTGGCGTCTAGGTATGGCCCAATTCTTCCAAGTGTTCTCCCTCTGTGAATCAAATTGCTCACAGCATATTGACTCTCGATGAAGGCAGAAGACAAAACCTCGACACAACTCGAGAACAACACTGACCATTACTTAAAAGATCCGACTAACTACCGAATGGTCATTACTTCAAAAAACTTCTCACAAAATAATAATTACTTGACATAATTCATAAGGAAATGTTAAATTTTGACTTTAGATATTTGAATAGGAACATTAATTAAATCAATTTAATTAAAAGTGGACCATCTTATTGGAGATTTAATTATTTGGCCTCGTGCCTAATTCCGCAAGTCAACGAAAGTTTTTCTCTAATATTTTAATTCAAAATGGTGGGCTGTGATTTGGGATAATTCTAAAAATAGTTATTTAGCTATTAGTGTATTTCTGTTTTAGTCACTTAGATTTAAGGGTGACAAAATTCGATTTAACTCTAAAAATCAAAAAATATTTTGAATTTCGAGTTAAATGAATCAAGTTATTCAAGTCAACTCAATTTTTTTAAAAATTTCGAATTTGAATCGAGGTTAATTTTCGAATTCAAATAACTTGAATAAATTGAATACCAAACTATAATATTTTATATTTTTACCCCAAACCCTCAAATAGTTTTTACTTTTCCCCAATACTTTAACTCCCCTCCCATCCCATCTATCCCCCCACCCATTTTTCTCCCAATTTTTTTTGAATATTTTTTCCCCATTTACTTTCCCCCAAAAAATTTACTCCTCTAACACTCAAAACTTTTTATTTTTCCCCTAAATTTTTACTTTACACCATTTACCCCCAAATAAAAAATCATCCAAAAAAATCCCTAAACCTAAATAGTAATAATTTTATTTTTATCTACTATTTATGTTATTGAATTAAATTTCACATTTTGTACTATTTATATTATTGAATTGTATAATCATATTAAATATTTATAAATTTCTGTAAAAATTGAATTACAATAAAATATTTGTGTTAAAAATTGTATGTTGGTATCAATTTCACATTTTATCTTTAAGATAATTTTTATTAAAAAATCACATTTTTTTTATATTTAATATATTTTAATTTCAAAATACATATTAGCAAAAATCAGAAGATAATTGAAGCAACTAAGCAAGCAAATAAGCTAACTCGTATATAAAAATTAATAAATAAATTATAAGGAGATAAAAGTTAATAGCAAATTTGATTATGGGGTGTCAGTGGTTACAAGGATCCAAAGTCATTTTTTTAAATTTAATTGGAACAAATATATTCTATTCAAATTCAATTTCACTTGAATCTATTCGAGAACTCGATTAACTTGAAAAATTTTCATCCGATTCGATCGAACGCTCACCCCTACTTAGATTTAAATTTTTTTTATTTTATTCATTAACGTTATCAAAATTTAATATTTTAGTCACTCCTCCGTTAAATTACTAGCAATGGCTTTTTTTTTATTAGCAATATAACAAATTTAGTCCTGCAATACAGATTTCATCAGCTTAGTCCTAAATCTTAAAAATTCAATAAACTTGGCGCTCAACTTTACACATTCTATCAATTTAGTCTTTATTATTAAAAATTAAAAAAAAATTAAAAGATACAAAAATTATTTAAAAGTTTATTTTTCAATAAAAATACATAAGACTTTTAAAAAAATACATACAAAATTATAAAATTATTTATAAATAAATGTATGTATATTATTATTATTTTTAACATGAAATTTAATTATTAAAATAATATTTTTATAAATAAAACAATAATCTTATAAATAAAACAATTTAAGGGGGAAAATCATGAAGAAAACTTCTGTAGATTCAATTTTTTCATTTTTTTAACATTAACAACCACCATGTTCAAGTTGGGTCAAAAACTACAACTTAATGCCAAAAAGGGTGAGAATTGACGTCTTTAGATTGTTGCTTAGAACGGGTTTGTTGTGTTTGAGGTTTGCTTGAGGGCGGGCATGATTAGGAATATATATAAGTGGGGATGAGGTCTTCGTGGGCCCAATGATTGGCAAATTTAATGAGGACTAAGGAGCAAGGCTAGACATATAATAAATTTTATTAATTATTAAATAAAAAAATGAAAAGTTTGAGGGAGAGTTTGGATGGGCGGTAGGGTGCGGTGTGATACGTTTAGCTTACTTTTTTTTTTCTCACGCTACAATATTTAATCTCACCGCCATTGTTGTTTTTACACTAACCGTAACTAAACGCACTACCTATTCAAACCCACTCTGATTTAAGTCTTGTTTGTGGGGTGGGGGTTTAAGAATATATTTTATTTATAAAAGTATTACTTTAATAAATAAGTTCCATGTCAGAAAAAAAGAGAAAATTGAGTATTAACTTATTTATAATTTTGTATATATTTTCAAAAAATCTTATGCATTTTTATCAAAAAATAAACTTTTAATTTTTTTTTATTTTTAAGAAGTAAAACTAAATTGACAAAATGTATAAAGTTGATGGCTAAATTTTTGAATTTTTTAGAGTTAGGACTAAATTGATAGAATCTATAAACGTTAGATGATGAAATTTGTTATTATGTCAATAAAAAAGCTAGTGTTAGCAATTTAATAGGAGAGTGATCAAAATATCAAAATTCAATAAAATTAGTGACTAAAATAAAAAAATTTTAAACGTTAATAACCAAAATAGTAACACGCTAATAATTGAGTCACTATTTTTATAATTTCCCCGTATGATTTTGAGGCTTTTAAGTGAGGTTTGTTTGGTATAAATGGTTATAAATAGCAGCAATTAAAGATAAATGGATAATTAACCTTTTCTTTTTCTTTGAAATGGTAAATAAATTAATATTAAACAAAATTTTGCTACTAAAACACACGCACAACAAAAAAAAAATAGAGGCATAACTAACAAATTGGCACTTGAGTTATACACTTTTTTTTTTTTAAATTTTGCTATCTAATTTTTTTTGTCAAAAGTGATACCTAAACTATTTTTCTTCCAAGTTAGTAACTCGAGTAGTCCAATCCTTTGCCAAACCATTAAATATATTTTTAAAAAAAATGTTTAACCTAGAAACTGATACATAAACTGTCTTTTTTTCTTCTTCTTATTTTGGTACCTAAACAATTTTTATCCTAAGAGGTACCTAAACTACTTTTTTTTTCCTTTAAGTTGGTACTTCTGTTAGTTAAACTGTTCAGGCTATTAAAAAAAAGGATAACTAATTAAAAATTACCGTGTGACAAAAAAGACAAAAATGTATTATTTTCTCTTTATATATATACACTAATTTTCTTACCTGTGTAATATTTATTTCTTAAAGATTTATTAAATGATTTGTAATGTTTCAATAATAACAAATAATTTATTATATAATTTATTTCAATAATAATAGATAATATGATATAGTTATTTAAAAAATACACATAATTTATTAATAATTTTTTAAATAGTTAGCATTCCTTTGTACATGGATTTATTTTATGTATGAATTAAAGATTATCATACGAGTTGCTTAAAATTTGTAGTAATAGTTTGAAGATTTCATATTAATGTGATTACAAAAATACCATATATTTGTACACATAAATATTTAGTCGAAAATTGACTTAAAAATTTGGAATTAAATTTTAATTTATCAATTTCAAAAAGAAGTTACAATCTTTAGATTTTTTATTACAAAGAAAACTCATTTGAATTTTCTCTTCTGTTGAGTTTTGATCCAAGGGTCATCTAGATTTGATCTTAAAAGGATGCAGTTTGCTTCAAGTGTTGCGATGACTTGCTCTTGAAATAAGTTTGGAATGATACTTGCTTAAGAATTTGATTTGATTTTGGACTTAAGGGTCGACTAGACTTGATCTTAAATCAATAATGCCCGTTTCAAAGGTCATCAAGACTTGATTTTGAAAATGAGTTTAGATCTCTTTTCTTTAGTTGAATCGGATCGAAAGATGACTTTTAACTTCCTTTTTTATAGATCTCATTAAACTAGACCGGAAGACAACTTTTTTTCGAAACTAATATGGTATTTGACAAATTTTCTTCAAGTTCTTCAGTTTCTTCAAAGATTTTTGTAGAGAATTTTTGGACTTCTTGAACTTGTAAAATGTGTTGAATAGCTTGGAGATGGTCCCCTTTTATAGTGCTATTTGAATGTTCTACAAGAATTTGTCATGCCTCGGAAAATAGGGGGTTAGCTAAAATAATTAACCAAGAAATATATAAGGCTGAATGGTTAGGTGTCTAGGATCTTTCTTAAAAGTCCTAAGTTTGAACTCATTTCTCCCATTTCTCTTCCTTTTATTTTTAGCAACCTAGGATAAAAACTACACTAAAATAAATATTGTTGAGGGTAAACATTGAACAAGAAATAGGCTTAGGCCTAATGGTTAGCATGTTAGAACCCTTTTTGGAGTTCTTTTGTTCAAGTCCCTCATTCCTTTTTAATTTTAGGATTTCAACCAACACAAAATATATACAGTTGGGATTAAAAACTAAACAAGAAATAGACAATAGCCTAATAGTTAAGAGTTAACCTTCCTCCCTTATGTTCCTCGGTTCAAATCACTCACTTCCTTTCCATTTTCTTTCAAAATTTAGTCAGCTTTGGAGAAATTGCAAGTGATGCCCCTAGAGTTTTCAAACCCTAAGAAATGACTCAATTCGTTCCTAATTAGAATTCATATCTTGCCCTTCCTTAAACTCTAATAGAATTAAAATTCCATAATCTTTTTTCTTCTCTTCCTAATTAGATTTTCATATTGCCCATTTTCAAATCCTACTAAAATTTGAGACTCTGATGTCAGTCCTACTTTAGTTACTCTGACTCTCGAAATTTTAGATAAACTATAAATCGTGATCGTTAGACTATAAATATTCAGGAAATAGCTAATGCTTGAACTTTTTATTTCAAAACTGTAGATACACTTTAGATCTTAGATTTTTGAAAGTACACTATGAACACTCAAGGTAGACATGGTAAGGGTAGGCCGTGTAGGGCTGCACCTATAGAGCCATCCACTATTCAAGTAGAAAACCCAATCCCTTAGGAGGAGTACGTAGAAAATTCTACTGCCACTAGTGGCGGAGACTATGAGAATGGAGACGATGTAGTGAAGTAAGTGATGCTTAGGGTTTTCTAAAGGGTTGTTGGAGCCTAAACTAGATCAATAGTCGTGGGTTTGTTACGAAGAGGCTTCGTTCGAATGGGGTGAAAATATGTAAGGGTGTTGCTAGAATGACGCCTACTGTGGCCGAATACTAGATGGAGTCAAAGAAGAGGATTATAGAGGATCTAGATTGTACCCCAGAACAAAAATTGAAGGGCAATGTATCCTTGTTAAGAGAAGAGGCCTATCGTTGGTGGCAATCTATTGTAAGGGGTATCTAGGCTGAACATATAACCTCACACACTTATCATTGGTGGCAGACTCTAGTTTATTGAATTAAAGTAGAGAGATAAGACTGTGTCAGAATACGAGGTTGAATTTTTTAGCCTTAGCCGTTATGCCTAAGAAATGGTTGCCACAGAGTAGGATAAGTGTGTAAGGTTTGAAAATGGGCTGCATTACAATATCAAAATATAGGTTGCTCCACACCAAGAATGAGTGTTTGAGACCCTAGTGGAGAAAACCAAAATCGCTGAAGACATCAAACAAGTGGAACGAAAAGTAAGGTCCCCGCTGAAAAAGACTCCAGTTCCAATGGGTCGAATTCCCGTCCCCTGAAATGAACCCAAGAAGGTAGACCATAACAAGAGGTTTGCTGTAACTAACTCTGAGGGTTGGATTTCCCCTTGTTCGTACTAAGAAAAGTACTATTGGGGCGAGTGTTGGAAGAAATTGGGTGCTTGTCTAAAATGTGGGTTGATGGAGTATGGGTTTAAAGATTGCCCTCGTCAGGTTGAGCAAGTGCAACCTCCAACACAAAATCAAAACCAAAACCAGAAATCGAGTTAGTTACCTCCGATAGGCCGAGGTCAAAATAGGGTCACAAATACCATAGCAATTGATGTGAACCGAACTAAGGCTAGACAGCCCACCCATGTTTATGTTGTTAGAAGTTGTGAGAATAGAGGTCCATCTGATGCCATCATAGGTATTTTACCTTAATAGAGATAGGGCCCACCCATCCATAAGTTGCTCATAATATGTCTGATAAGTTAGATGGTAGAATAGAGAGAATCACTACCGATATTATCGTGGTAAGGCCATAGGACATTTAAGGAGAAGTATTGTATGGAACTGCATAGGAATTAGAGTTGCGCAGTGAAAGCGTGGCAGTTGTTTTGAAAAGAGGAATAACGGAATTTGCGATTAAGCAATTAATGTGTCAATAGGAAAATTTCAAGTTTAAGGAAGGGAGAATTGTCACACCTCGAAAAATAAGGGGCTAACTGAAATAATTAACCAAGAAAATATATAGGGCTGAATGGTTAGATGTCTAGGATCTTTCCTAAAAGTCCTAGGTTTGAACTTCATTTTTCCCATTTTTCATCCTTTTATTTTCAGCAACCTAGGATAAAATCTAAACTAAAATAAATATTGTTGAGGGATTTCAAAAAACACAAAATATATATTGTTGGGATTAAAAACTAGATAAGAAATAGGTAATATCCTAATAATTAAAAGCTAACCTTCCTCCCTTGTGTTCCTAGGTTCGAATCACGCCTTTCCCTTCTATTTTCTTTTAAAATTCGGGTAACTTTAGGTCAATCTCAAGTGATGCTCCTAACGTTTACAAACCCTAAAAAGTGACCCAATTCTTTCCTGATTAGAATTCATATCTCGCTCTTCCTCAAAATTCCAATAGAATTAGAATTTCACCATCATTTTCTCTGCTCTTCCTAATTAGATTTTCATATTTCCCTTGTTCAAATCCTAATAGAATTTGCTCTCTATCTTTCTATTTATTATCCTTTTTATTTTTATTTTTTTCCTTTTTCTTAACACCATATCTTCATCCTAATTGTTGATAATTATTTTGTTTTCCCAAATCAAATAATCCTTCATTCAATTATTCTTTCTATCTATTTTGTAATTATCATCAATAACATCCATTTTCTTGCTAAGAATCGATAAATACATCTCGTTCCTAAATTTTAGATTCCAAATTTTCATAGTATGTCTATCCGACGATAATCTTTCAATTCAATTACTCAATATTTTACGATTTTTGCCAAAATTTTCGATAACATTGACAAATCTTGAAATCAACCGTTAATTCATGCGTAAATGTCATTTGAATGACCTAATTTAGGTGAATTAGATCAGATTTGATCGTGAAGAACATCGATAGTCAATGTAGTAAAAGGTGTGTGGTCTTTTACAAGCAAATCGAGGTAAATCTTGTTTAAGATTAGGGTCATGTAGTCACCCACATGGCTAGACCACACGGCCTCCTACACGGCTATGTGCCTTGCAAACCCTAGGCTAGTTTGAATCTTACACGCTTAAGAACCTTCCACACGACCTGCTACATAGTTGTGTCCCTCCTGTGAGTTAATTTTGTAATTTCCACACAACTATAGTCTATGTAACAGCTCGTTTTTACTGAAATCGGAATAGTGGTTTTGAGACTACAAATATGATGTCAAAAAAATTATTATATTATTATTTTAAGTTTTACATCATCATAGTAGCATCGTAGAAAAATTTCATGAAGAAATTTTGTCGTTTGCATGCTTAATTTGATAAAAAAGACTAAATCGCGTAAAGTGCAAAACTTAAGATCTATTAGAAAAAGGTGTTAAATTGCTATGAAATTTAATCATGAGTGGCTCTAAATGGTAATTAAACTATTAATTTAAGTAGTGGAAAATTATGGACACCATTAATATTTTTAATAAATGATAATTAAACCATTATTTTATTTTTATTTTGTTTTCAAAAAAATTCGGCTCTATTTCTCTGCATTTTTCTAGCAATTGGCAATTCTTTTTCCCTGCTCTCTAATTTCTGTCAATTTAATTATTTAACCTCGGTGTTTCAACTTTTCAGTCTCCTTATGCGTTTGGTAAGTGGTGATAGAATGCTTTGCCCGGGTTAGGGAGTTTTTCCTTTAAATCCATTTAAAATGATGTTGTTTTTCGGTTGGTAGTGAAACTTTGTTTTTGGTAGTAGCGAATCGTGAAAAACAGGACTCTCCTATTGAGGAATCGTAGTTGGAGTAGTTCGGGATATTGGATAAGCATTGAACACTCGAGTTTTCACCGTTGTCAGTTTTGGTAGTTCAATTTATCTGTGAGTTTAGACTAATTTTGGAAGTTTTGTTCTGTCGATTTTAGGTGTTGGTTGGCTCGGGAGTGATTTCGCATAAAAACCGTACCAAGTGCGTAACCAAAACGCAGAAAATCAAGCTTCGACGAAAGTCGAAAAACCATTCTGTCGACGCCACACGGCCGTGTGCCTGACCGTATGGGTGGTCGTGTGCGAGACACGGTCGTGTGTCTAACCAAGGTGTGGCCGTGTGATGGTGTGAGTGCGGCCGTGTGGGCCATACAGGCTAGGCTATATTGGACGTATGGGCCTACACGGGCATGCCCCATAGGCGTGTGGGCCCATATTTCTAAAATTTTCCCTAGGGTCGTATGGGTCATTTCGATCGACTGTGGGCCTACCATAGGATTGGTAAGGGCTAACCAAACCTAGATTATATGATTTGATATTCTGATAGTTTACTCTGAGTAGGACACCGATACGTATGTCCGATTATTCTGTTATATATATCTGATATCTGTATGAGAGCATGTTAAACATGATATTTCAGTATCTATATTCTGCATTTATGATTGGGGTGGAAATTGTATATGTGAAGGAAATGTTCTGTATGGCGACCTTCGCCTATATTCTAACAGTTTGGCTGTATATTATCTGATGTGTCTAATGACACGATATGGTGTGTAGGGTTGAATGGGTATTTTTAACCCCACATGGTGTGATGGGATGGTCGAAGTTGGTATGGAGAGGATGGGGTAGGATTCTGTATATATGTTCTGCATATCTGATTCTGTTATCTGTATCTGAAAATGACTTAAGTCTGAATTTGAATCTGACTGTATATGTGACTATTGTATGAATGGCATGTCTATTTCCGTTAGGTTACACACTGAGTTTATGAAAAATCACATCTATTTGTCTGTTCTATTCAGGTAATCCACGGACTTAGGCAGATCAGTGTGACAGAGCCTCACGGTGACCATGAGTTCGTAAACTATTTAAGATTATGGTTTTTATTTTTAATTTAAGTATTATTTCTGAGAGTTTTGTAATAATTGGACTCTCCGGATTGTTTAGTTTAATTTTGGGATTTGGGATTTCGTTTTAACACTTTATTTGTGACGGTTATCTAAAAACATAGTTTTTACTTAAACCAAGTTTTCCAAAAATACGATTGGGATTTTCAAATATAACGTTTTCTATGACTTCCACTGTAAATTACATTTTGGAAAATAAATTAACTAAATAATGCTTTCGATAATAAACACAAACGAATATGAGTTATCAACTTGAATGACTTATCGAAATGACTCAATTTTCAAAACCCTTCTTCGTAGCATCTCTAGATTTGGCCATAACATCTAGGCCAAATTTGGAGTGTTACATTTAGTGGTATTAGAGCAATGTTGCAAAACTCTAGCTGTGAATTTTGGGTTCCAAAATTGTGTCTAAAAAAGAACTGGTTCTAAATAAATTGGATTATTCTGAGTAAGTATGTGGTACACTGGGTCTCCAGCGCCGATCCTGTAAGTATTTCTGAATTTAGATAGAATAATTTGAAAACACTATAGTTAGCACTTTTTGAAACTATAATGAGTTAGTTAGAGACTAAAATCTCTAGAATACTTCTGAACTTCTGATATTTTGTGCATAAAATATCTGCTAATAAATACTGGAAGTGAAACATAAAATTTTATAATATAGATAAAATTGGAATTTATGATGAACGCTCATGGAACTCACAGTCGTGGTATTCGTGGGCGCAATAGGGGCCGTAGGGAGGCTCGGACTGAGCCTTCCTCTTTGGGCAGTATGCCAAATTTAGACACGAGTAAGACACCGGTCTCGCCTGCTACAGAGACTGGGTCTCAAAACCGCTCGGCTAGGGATGACGCACTGTCTTAAGCCATGTTGAGGGTGTTGGAGAAGGTAGCTGGACCCCATTCTGGATTTGGGGGCCATGCGTTAGTAACTGAACGACTCCGGTCCAATGGAGCTGAGCTAATTAGGGGTGACACTAGAGTCGCCCCTACTGTGGCCGAGTATTGGTTGGAGGCCACTGAGAGGATTATGAACGATATAAACTATACTTTTGAGCAAAAACTAAAGGGTGCAATCTTTTTGTTTCGCGACGAGGCGTATCAGTAGTGGTTTTCAGTTGAGGATGGTACTCAGCCTAATTGTCTGAGTTGGGATTATTTTAAGACTGCTTTCCAGGGGAAGTATGTGGGCACGAGCTATGTTGATGCTCTTAGGTGTCAGTTCATGAATCTCATGCAAGGCGATAGATCTGCGGCTGAGTATGAGCTCGAGTTTTTGAGGTTGAGCCACTACGCTCGAGCTATGGTAGCATCTGAGTATGTGAAATGTGTTTGCTTTGAGGATAGCTTGAAGAATAATTTGAGAGTATTGATTGTTCCACAGAGGGAGCGAGATTTCGTAGTTCTAACGGATAAGGCGAAGGTCATCGAGGAGGTTAAGCGCGTGGAGCACCAGAATAGGGATCGTGAGAGATGTAAGAAGAAGAGGGATCCAAAGCCCTCTAGTTATATTTTGAAGCCTAAAAAATGGGCCAGACTTGATGGGCCTGTCAAAGTGGGGGTTTCTGTTGCTCCTACTAGGATTCAACCATGTGGTGATTATGGTAGGCACCATCCGGGCAAGTGTTGGAGGAAGATAAGGGCTTGTCTGAGGTATGGGTCTTTGGAACATCGGATTCGAGAGTGTCCATAGCATGCTGATCAGATGCAAGCTTCGGAACCGAGTTCTGTATAGCCTTAAAGGGCAGTTCAGTAGCCACCTAGGGGCCGTGGACCGGCTAGGGGTTGTAGTGGTATAGGCCAATGACAGAGAGCACCGGGTAGAGGTGCTAATCAGATTAAGGCTAGATAGCCTGCACTGATTTATGCTGCTCAACGTCGAGGGGATATACATGCTCCAGATGTTATCACGAGTACGTTCTTTATTTTTTATGTTCTATATACTACTCTAATAGACGTAGGTTTTACACATTCCGATGTAGCTGGTACTATTTTTGAAAACTTAGGAATTTTTATAGAGTGTACTACTAGTGAGATTACCGTATTGAGTCCATCGGGACAGTCTGTTCGATTGAATAGACTTTATAGGAATGTTCTGTTGGAAGTACAAGGGAATGTGTTTCCGGTAAGTCTGATGGAGCTACTGTTTGGGGAGTTCGATTTAATTCAGGGTATGGACTAGTTGGTTAAGCACCGAGTTAGTTTGGATTGCACGACTAAGAGGTTTGTTCTGAGGACTAAGGATGATAAGGAGGTGGTTGTGATCGGTGAGTGTTGATATTATCTGTCCAATGTGATCTCTGCTCTTGTGGCTGAAAAATTGGTTAGGAAAGGGTGTGAGGCGTATTTGGCCTACGTCAGTGTTTCAGTTTCTGGGGATTCTTCTATAGGGGATATCAGAATAGTGAGGGAATTTCTGAATGTCTTTCCTAAGGAGTTATTGAGTTTACCTCTGAATCGAGAAGTTGAATTCAACATTGAGCTTCTACCGGGTACAGCTCTGATGTCCATTGCTCCATACTGTATGGCACCGAAAGAGCTTAAAGAGCTTAAGGTTCAACTTCAAGAGCTCCTGGATCGTGGTTTCATCTATTCTAATGTGTCTCCGTGGGGGCATCGGTTATGTTTGTAAAGAAAAAGGATGGAACCATGAGGATGTGTATCGACTACCGGCAATTGAATAAACTGACTGTGAAGAATAAAGATCCACTTTTGAGGATCGATGACCTGTTTGATCAGTTTCGAGGGGCTTCAATGTTTTAAAAAATAGATCTCCGATCTGGTTATCATCAGCTTAGAGTTAAAGAAGGTGATGTTCATTAGACTGCATTTAGGACACGTTATGGGCATTACGAGTTCCTAGTTATGCCCTTTAGTTTGACGAATGCTCCGGTTGAATTCATGGATTTGATGAACTGAGTGTTTTAGCCGTATCTAGATCACTTCATCGTGGTATTCATCGATGATATTCTGGTTTACTCTAAGACTGAGGATGAGGATGATGAGCACCTTAGAGTAGTGCTTCAGATACTCCGGGAGAAGCAGCTCTATGCTAAGTTAAGCAAATGTGAGTTCTAGTTGCGAGAGGTAACTTTTCTGGGGCACGTGGTTTCTGCTGAGGGGATCCGAGTTGATCCGAGAAAGGTTGAGGAGGTGTTTGATTGGAAACAGCGTAAGAATGTATTTGATATCCGCAGTTTTTTGGGTCTTACGTGATATTATCGGCGTTTTGTCGAGGGGTTCTCTCTGATTGTAGCTCTTTTGACTAAGCTTCTACGCAAGGGTGTTTCTTTTTTTCTAGACTGATGCATAACAATCGAGTTTTGAGAATCTCAAGTCTATTTTGACTCAGGCTTCTGTTCTGATACAACCTAAATCTGGTAAAGAGTTTATGGTCTATAGTGATACATCGCACGTTGGTTTGGGTTGTGTACTGATGCAAGATGGTAAGGTTGTGGCTTATGCGTCACGTCAACTTAAAACACATGAAGGGAATTATCCAACACATGATCTCGAGCTAGCTACTTTGGTTTTTTACGTTAAAGATCTGGTGGCGTTATCTGTATGGTGAGAGGTGTATCATCTACATCAATCACAAGAGCCTCAAGTACCTTCTTACTCAGAAGAAGTTGAATCTTAAGCAGTGTCGGTGGATTGAGCTGCTCAAAGATTATGATTGCACGATAGAGTATCATCCTAGTAAAACCAATGTGGTGGTCGATGCTCTCAGTCATAGAGCGATGACTGATTTGAGGGTGATGCTCACTTGTCTTAGTAAATTCAATGACGGGAGTCTGTTATCGAATTGCAAGTTAAGCCGACTTGGATTGGGCAGATTCGAGAAAAATAGTTAGGGATGAGTCTTTTGTTCTGCGATTCTGGCAGGTTGAGAGTGGCAGTATATCTGATTTTGAAATGTTTCATTACGTCGTGAATATACTTTTACATTCATCGAACTCGCCATTTGATGATTTGCAACCATTGTATCCTTGACATCTTCGATAAACACATGTCCTGCCTCCCTTTGGTTGATTTGTTGATGCCCTATTCCTAGCATCAAGGTAGCCAACTTGTAGAATGTAGTCAAGAAGAAAAATGAAATCGGAAGATGTCGTGTTTTCATTAACACGAAGTTAACCCCTTCCGTCAAGTTAGTGGCCATATGACCACATTGAAAGCCCCCATTGAAACTTTGAGCCTATTTCCACGGCTCCATGGTAACCAACCATTGTCGGAAATGTGTCTTTGTGTAACCCTCCATGTCACTTTCTAGCCGAGTCATCCTTTGTCGAAAAATGTGTGGCTCTAGCTTGTACGCTGTGTATGTATTAAGAAAATATAAGTTACCGTCTCGTCCTAAAACATTAGGTTATATATTGAAAAGATAAGGTTAATATTTACCAATTCTTACAACTTGTCTCCACCAGTCTACATTCTTATAACCTCGGTGGAACTTAGTCGAGATGTGCCGGATGCAGTAAACGGATCTCCATGGCACACCGGAACGCCTAATGGCTGCAATTAATCATTTCCCTCTATCGGAGATGATGCAAATATTATCATTACTAATAACATACCTCCGCAGGTTCCTAATTTTTTTTTAAGATGAATTTTCTTCCATTGGAAACCTATAACCACCGCAACCCGGCCCAATAGGTATGATCGGATTTTGAAGGTCACATTGGTCATTGAAATGACCCAGTAAAAATAATTAGGCTTTCAAAAAATTTTATTTCCTTAAAGTAAATTGCTTATTTTATAGAAAAAAATGGGCTTTACCTGAATTTATAAAATTATTATTTTATGCTGAACTTAATTAAGATCCGATTAAACAAAAGCTCTTATTAATTTTGGAAACATATTTGACTATTAATTTGTCATTCAGAATTTCAAAAACTAGTTTTGCAGCAAAAAATCTAGAGTCTTTAATTTACTAATAAAAGTCATTATTCTTAATTGTTTTAGACCAATTATTAATTTATTATTCAGTTATCTAATTTATCTAGTCTTAGTCACAATGCATGCAAATATCAAAAGATTCTCGTAACAATACCCATGCCACCATTTGTAAAATTAAATTATTACAAACTTGGATAAAACAAAATTATAAATTTAATACTTATTTAACAAAAACCAAGATTAGACCTCTGAAAGCTAAGTCCAAGCTGTAACCTTGAGGATGACCTGAAAAATGTTAAACTAATGTGATGAGCTTAAAAAGCCTAGTGTAAGTCTTACTCAAAGGTAAACAGAGTATGTAGAACTTACAAATCATGCAAGAAACTAGTTTAACAATTGAGCACAAAAGCTTAACAGTACATAGGATTCATAAAATCATGGTGCTTCCAACAGTTATGAATATGCATGCTCGAGAATGACAATGCAATAAGGTCCTACCCATCCATCTGCTACACACCACGAGTTCCCATAACCCGTATACCGAATCACCATAACAATTAGGATTCAAAGCTCAATGTGAATAAACCACCAATAACAGTTTGTAGACAAGCTGCTAGTAACGAGGACAAGCCACCAAAAATGCAGATAACCTACTAGTGTAAGTGTAAATGAGCTGCCAGTAGTGCGATTAACTTGCCCAATCTCCTCGGTACTCCGGTGCAGTGCACTAACAACAATATTGTGGACTTTAAATACCGTCAGTACTACACGAAACTCCTTCATCATCCACAAAACCCAGCCCAATGCAAATGCAGTATAACACATTATCAATGAAACACACCATGCTTATAACATCCCGAATTAGGGCCTAGTCAGAACAGTGGTTTCGGGACCACAAATTTGAATTAGAAATAATTATTTTAAGATTATTATAAGGCCTATTACATATTTATATACTTGTGCAAAAATTTCATGAAGAGATTTTATGTCTAAGGTGCTCGATTTAGACTTTAAGGACTAAATTGAATAAATTGTAAAGCTTGAGTTCTAGAAGCTTCAAGCATGAAATTTAATTGGAATATTTATTAGAGGTCCTTAATGAGTAATTTGACCAAGTTCCAAAAATTTGGACAAAAATGGACATAGTTAGGAAAAATTTCAAAGAATGGCATTAAGGGCAATTTGGTAAATTAGTAAATAAAAGATTAAAAAGGGAAAATAAAGGCCAAATTGTGCCCATTTGTGCCTATCTTCTTCTCCATGGCCGTGTGAACTAAGAGAAGCCATGGTTAGGGTTTTCAAGCTTCCAAGCTCATTTGTAAGTGATCCCAAGCCCTGTTTTTAATGTTCTTTGCATTTTTGAGATCCTCGTAACATGCTCTTTCTATTTCTGCCCATATTTTAAGTTAGGGTTCATGTTTAAAAATTGGCTCATTCATGACATGTTAGTAATTTGAAGGTTTATGGAAGAATATGAAAGAATAAAGCATGTTTAACAACTTTTACTAAGTGATTTTACATGAAAATGCATAAAAAGGACTAAAGTGTAAAAGTTGTAAAATGGGTAGTAAACATGTGAATAAAAGAGATATGTGGACTGCTATAAGAGCAATAAGGGTTCATCTAGGCTTAAAGTACAAGAAAATCGAACACATTTCATTTTACGAGCCAGGGACCAAAGTGTAAATCTGTGAAAGTTTAGAGGTCAAAATGTAAATTTCTAAAAGTACGGTTTATGGACCCATTTGAATAATGTGATTAATAATTGAGCTATATTTGAAATGTTAGATCAAGAAAACAATATTCGAGCATAGAACGAGGTAAAAAGGGTTAAGGACTAATGCGAATATGTGGTCGTACACGAATTTGAGGTAAGTTCGTGTGTGAATAATAATGCAACCTTACACTTGAGTGATGATTCTTTATTATCATTTCATAAGTTGTATGATTTAATATATTTATGAGATATAGATGGATAGTGTATATGATATGGAAAATGTGATGCTTATTATGTCATGTGAAATTGAATGGTAAATACTTGCTGTAATGAATTGAATGAAAAAAGTCCAAATAGTGAAATATATGAAAACGTTCATAATCCCTAAATTGATGGAAAGAAGGTAAAAATCCATTTGTATACTGTACCCTGATGGATAAGTCATTTCTTACATGACATGAGATCCTACATGTGTTGCAGAAAAGGATTTAGCCCGGACGAGTAATCCATTGATCTCAGTATAGAAAGGATCCAGCCCAGACGGGTGTTCCTTAAGTGATCAAACCTCCCGACGAATATGTTTGCATTATGGATTTAGCCTGGATGAGTAATACGATTAAGGAATGAAATTAGCCTGGACTGATAATTCAGATCCGAGCTTATTGGAGTAATTGTCGTTGTAAGGGATTTAGCCTGGAATGGTAATCTCGACAATACTCCTTGAATTTATGTTACCGGGGATTTAGCCTAAACTGACAATCTCACCGTAAGAGTAAGGTTCGCGGGAGGGCTTATTGAAATGACCACTAATATGAATTGACGGATGATGGAATTGTACGCCTAGTGTGTACTACGATATGAAACATCCATTGGGAATTCAATGATTCAGTGGATAAAAGTCATATATGTACCGAAGATGGGATACCTGAAATTGAATGTATAAATGACATATTGAATTCACCCATGTGCCTTGGAATGATTGTGATTATTTGTTGATGGATACCTCCATAATGTATATAGCCGATATAAGGAACGATTGGATGTATTATGAGATGGTATAGGTACATACTCAAACTTATGAGCATTTAGATAGGTACGTAACACGAGGTATGTGATATGTCACGAAATATTGGTAAGAATGAAAATGAATTTGATTGATGGATATGTGAAGGGCTTGTGAGCCTGTTTGACATAAAACTTAATATATTACTTTTCGAGAGTTAAGTCTATTATGTGATGTTGAATTTTTAAGGTTTGAGAAACGGGAAAACTCATTATTGAGTTGTATTCCCTAGTATGTATGTTGAAATGTCTAGATAGGAGTTGAGATGCCTTATTGCATAAGGGGTATAAATAATGGATCAATGTCAGGACATAGTAATGTATGGAAATGATTTGAAAAGGGATGAGTCTTAATAATCAAATATTAGAAAGCATGAGATTATGTCTATATAGATGAAAATGATGGTCGCTTATTATTTCATATGAACTTACTAAGCATAAAGCTTACTCCCTCCTTCTATTTCTTTTAGTATTTTCAGGTTAGCTCGGGGTTGGAGATCATCGAAAGCAGCATCACACTATCAAGTCATCATTTTTGGAGTATGGATGTATAAATGTTAAGCAATTACAAGTGAGTGGCATGTATAGGGACTTAGTTTTTATGATAGATGTCGCTATGATTAGCCAAAAGTATTGGGTTATATTGATTCCTTATATATAGCCATGAGATGTGGCTTATAATGATTATGGCTTGTAAGCCTATTTATCTATGATATGTGTGAATGTCTTGTGATATGTTTATGTGATTATGCTTGCTCATTATGAATGAGAAGTGTATAGCATATGCGCGTGATGAATGCCTTAGGACCATTCGGGGTGGTTATGACCATGGAATAAATGTGCAACTTGGTAACAAGTTGATAATGTTTGAGACATGAAGTAACATGTATGACCTTGGCCAAGAAGGTTTTAGGGATATAATTATATCATGATAAATGTCCAAGGAACAAATTAGCATGCATGGTTGGTTGAGGGTGACCAAAGGCTTGGAAAATAGCCTCTAAAATGGTCCACACAAGTAGACACATGGACATGTGTCTATGTCGTGTGTGACACACGGTCAGCCCTATGGGCGTGTTGTACGGCCGTGTGTCCCCTACACCTAAAATTTTTAGGCCAGTATGCGTGATAGTAAACATATGGGTAGAGACACGGCCATGTGTCTCAACCGTATGGAGGACACAGCCTAGAACATGGGCGTGTGCCTTGGCCGTGTGCCCTAGATGAATGATGACTTCATAAACAGAATGTCCAGGTTTTTGGACACAGGTGAGGACACGGTCGTATCTAGGCCGTGCGAGGGACACGAGCGTGTGCCCGGCTGTGTGAAAACCCCTGTAGGTTCGAAATGGAAAATAAATCCAAATAACTCTACACGGGTAGGGGACACGAACGTATCCCAAGCAAACAGGCGTGTGCACTGCCTCCACACGGGCATGTCCCAAGCACATAGGTGTGTACACTGCCTCCACACGGGCGTGTGAACCTAGAAATTTTCCAAAATTTTTTTTAAGTTCTCAGTTTTGTCTCGGATCATTTTTAATGTATGTTTTGGACCTCGTTGGCCATAATAAGAAAAATACGATTTTGTTTGATTAGTTTTGGATTGGAATGAAATTTTATAACCCGTATTTTTTGGAAATGCCCTGTTTATGTATGGTAATGCCTTGTACCTTGTCCCGATCTCGGGTACAGGTAAGGGGTGTTACATTTGGTGGTATCAAAGCTATGGTTTAGTCGATTCTAACTATGATGAGCCTGACTTCAAAAAAGTATGGATGAAAGTTCATGATATGTATGTGATGACATGTGTGATAAAAGCTTATGTTGCAATTAATACTCATGCTAATGTGATGCTCATATGATGTTATACCCTCGGCTTAATTGATTAAGTGAAAGTGGTAAATAGAAATTCATAAAGGTACGAATAAAGGAGTTCATAATAGCATGATACGAATAAAATGTCATTGTTCTAGTTGGACATTGAATATTGATGATGTTTTAATGATATCATTAAATGAGATAAAAGAATACATTGAGATAGACTTAACCATGTTAAATTGATAGTTCTATGATGTGTACGATTAATTTGCTCGAGTAAATGCACGTATTTGAGTAACTCACCAAAGACACAGATAAAATGAATGTGTATGTATGCTCATTTGGATAACAATAATGGGCAGACTCGTATAGTTTAAATAAATGTGCTAAATTGACTAAATTGAGTTACATGACTGTAATGATGTGTATATGATGATGATGTGATGGATGTGAACTTAGAGATTATGGTACACTCATTTATGTTGGTTGGCCCTCATATGATGTCATGTGCATGACTTGTTTGATAAAAATGAATGGGATAAGTGAAGTTATCCCAAATCCTTAAAATGCATGCATAAATGCACTAGTTTAAATAAGAAAATTTGGAAAATTCGTATCATACAAATGTGAATAGTAGTTTGCCCGAAATGAACGATGTGTTTGTGAAAATGTCACTATAATGATGAAGTAGTATCATATGTATATGCATATGAGAGATGAGTTAGGGATCTTACGACCCCACCCCCTTACCAGAGTGGTGTTTATAAAGAATTTTACGTGATCTATAGGATGAGCTCCAAGTGGAAAACCAAAAGAGCTCAGTTGTAGAATGATTGAAACTATGGTCAGAGTTTGAGAATGAATTAATAAGTGAAGACAGAACTAGAGAGGTATCAGATTGATTCAAAGATTTTTCGATTTATAAAATGTCATAATTAGAGAAGAAATTTACTTTGGTAAATCGACTTATTCAGTCATGATGTTGAAAGAATGTCATAATCAGAATTCTTTCTAAACTTATCTTCAGTGAAAGAAAAGTAAATACGGGATCAATGATGACAGAAATAGTTGAGAGAATAATATTTGAAAAGTATGATATTTGAATGTAATAGCTTACAGTGAGCGGATTATGACTGTCTCTTTTGAGGTACCTTAAGGATTCAATTGATCTAAGAAGTGTTATTATGATTATCTATCTTCTGATAAACTGTTATTGTTCGGGGATGTTTTCTAATCCTGATATCTGACGAAAGCATTGATAACCAGATTGGTTTATAATCAGGTGTTGTTTTATTTCTCTCGGGTATTCTGTTACATTTCGTTTAAATGAGACTTTATAAGAAAGCACACATGACGTTATGATTTTGTTTCTTCTAATTATTACTCTGTCTGATATATGTATATATATGGGAAGTATGTTGTTCTTGTCGTATCTATTCCCAATAGGTCTGAATGATGATTCCAGTATCTGGGTTTCTTTTCCCGAGTAAGTAAATTAGAGTTAATGCCTTTAGTCGAGACATTTTTATTTCTGAGTTAACGTATGTGAAGTGGTCTTTCGATTAGCATGATAAGTGAATTTTGAATGATGCTTTATCGACTGGAAGAGAAAATCTCTTGAAATGTCATTTATTTATGATTAAGACTGACTTGATTGTTCAAATAAAATTGGTTATTGCTTGAAAGAGTAAGTGAGATATTTACGTCTGGGAATAAGAATCCCTTTCTTTACGAGTAATCTGAATAAAAAGTATATATTTCTTAGAAGACTATAATATGATTTAAAGCTACTTGGAATGATTCTTTATTATCATTTCATAAGTTCTATGACTTAATATATTTATGAGATATAGATAGATGGTGCATATGATATGAAAAATGTGATGCTTGTTATGTCATGTAAAATTGAATGGTAAATAATTGTTGTAATGAATTGAATGAAAAAGATACAAATAGTGAACTATATGAAAATGTTCATAATCCCTAAATTTATGGAAAGAAGGTAAAAATCCATTTGAATACTGTACCCCGATGGATAAGTCATTTCTTACATAACATGAGATCCTGCATGTGTTGCAGAAAAGGATTTAGCCCGGACGGGTAATCATTGATCTCAGTATAGAAAGGATCCAGCCCGGATGGGTGTTCCTTAAGTGATCGAACCTCCCGACGAATATGTGTGCATTATGGATTTAGCCCGGATGAGTAATACGATTAAAGATTGAAATGAGCCTGGACTGATAATTCAGATCTGAGCTTATTGGAGTAATTATCGTTGTAAGGGATTTAGCCTAGAATGGTAATCCCGACAATACTCGTTGAATTTATGTTACGGGGGATTTAGTCTGGACTGGCAATCCCGCCATAAGAGTGAGGTTCGCGGGAGTGCATACTAAAATGACCACTACTATAAATTGACGGATAATGGAATTGTACACCTAGTGTGTACTACAAGGTGAAACATCTATCGAGAATTCAATGATTTAGTGGATAAAAATCATATGTGTACCGAACATGGGATACCGAAAATTGAATGTATAAATGACATATTGAATTCACCCATGTGCCTTGGAATGATTGTGATTATTTGTTGATGGATACCTTTGTAATGTACATAGCCGATATAAGGAACGATTGGATGTATTATGAGATGGTACAGGTATGTACTCAAATTTATGAGCATTTAGCTTGGTACGTAACACGAGGTATGCGATATGTCACGAAATATTGGTAAGAATCAAAATGAATTTGATTGATGGATATGTGAAGGGCTTTTGAGCCAGTTTGACATAAAACTCAATGTATTACTTTTCGAGAGTTGAGTTTATTATGTGATGTTGAATTTTAAGGTTTGAGAAACAGGAAAACTCATTATTGAGTTGTATTCCCTAGTATGCATGTTGAAAGGTCTAGACAGGAGTTGAGATGCCTTATTGCATAAGGAGTATTAATGATGGATCAATATCAGGACATAATAATGTATGGAAATGATTTGAAAAGGGATGAGTCTTAATAATCAAATATTAGAAAGCATGAGATTATGTCTATATAGATGAAAATGATAATCACTTATTATTTCATACGAACTTACTAAGCGTAAAGCTTACTCCCTCCTTCCATTTCTTTTAGTATTTATCAGGTTAGGTCGGGGTTAGAGATCATCGGAAGCAGCATCACAGTGTCAAGTCATCATTTTTGGAGTGTGGATGTATAAATGTTAAGCAATTACAAGTGAGTGGCATGTATAGGGACTTAGTTTTTATGATAGATGTTGCTATGATTAGCCAAAAGTATTGGGTTATATTGATTCCTTGTACATAGCCATGAGATGTGACTTATAATGATTATGGCTTGTAAGCCTATTTATCCATGATATGTGTGAATGTCTTGTGATATGTTTATGTGATTATGCTTGTTCATTATGAGTGAGAAGTGTATAGCATATGCGCGTGATGAATGCTTAGGACCATTCGGGTTGGTCATGGCCATGGAATAAATGTGCAACTTGGTAACAAATTGATAATGTTTGAGACATGAAGTAACATGTATGACCTTGGCCAAGAAGGTTTTAGGGATATAATTATATCATGATAAATGTTCAAGGAATAAATTAGCATGCATGGTTGGTTGAGGGTGACCAAAGGCTTGGAAAATATCCTCTAAAATGGTCCATATGGGTAGACACACGGGCATGTGTCTAGGCCGTGTGTGACACACTGTCAGCCCCATGGGCGTGTTGTACGGCCTTATGTCCCCTGCACCTAAAATTTTTAGGTCAGTATGCATGATAGTAAACACACGGGTAGAGACACGGCCATGTGTCTCAACCGTGTGGAGGACACGGCCTAGCACACGGGCCTGTGCCTTGGCCGTGTGCCTTAGATGAATGATGACATCATAAATAGAATGTCTAGGTTTTTGGGCACGGGCGTGTCTAAGCCGTGTGAGGGGCACGGGCGTGTGCCGGGCCGTGTGGAAAGTCCTATAGGTTTGAAATGGAAAATAAATCCAAATAATTCTACACGGGTAAGGGACACGGGCGTGTCCCAAGCACACGAGTGTGTGCACTACCTCCACACGTGCGTGTGAGGCTTAAACCTAAAAATTTTCTAAAAATTTTCTTAAGTTCTCGATTTTGTCTCGGATCATTTTTAATGTATGTTTTGAACCTTGTAGGTCCATAATAAGGAAAATACGATTTTGTTTGAATAGTTTTGTATTGGAATGAAATTTTGTAACCCATATTTTTCGAAAATGCCCTGTTTATGTATGGTAATGCCTCGTACCTTGTCCCGGTCTCGGGTACGGGTAAGGGGTGTTACAATGCTTAACAATAACAGTTCAGTACAATGACATGTTTATCATGCTTTTCGTTAAACAATATTGGGGTATGCCTTTCATACTTTCAATTAACAGAATCACTAGCATGTGTACATGCTTTCAATACAATCATTGTCATACATGGTATGTAGCAAAAATATGTACATAGCACAATCTCAGTCATTGCAAGTTTGTATGCACATAAACCAGTAAGCACATTTTACCAATTTAAATTATACAATGTCAATTTAAGGCTAATTACGAAAAGGTACGTACACAATTCACACTTCACATTCGACATGCAACAAAAGGAAATATATGTATATTTGGTTTCCCCCTTGAAGGGTACACACACAATTTGGCCAAACACCAAACAAAAACATTGATCAGAGAACTCTCAAAGGCATATCATCATTAGACCAAATTAAACAAGAAGTACTCACATACAAAATTCACATTTAACTAAGTCCCGTACCTGAATTACGCAAGTTCGCAGTCTAATTGCTAATTCGTAATTTCCCCCGACTCAAAATCGAACTAACCTAATCATACAAATTAGATAATTTAAAATGTCAGGATCACAAAATGTAATTCTAAGTGTTTGTTGCTTAGAAACAATCAATCCACAACAAGCTTCTCTTTCAACAGGTTGCCTAATTCTTTCACTTCAATAAAAAAAATACAAATTCATTAAAACAATTCTAAGTTATCAATTCTATGGAGATTAGTCTAATTTTAATTTTTAAACTAATTTTAATTAATCTAAGTCATAATAATCTAATTGTATATCTAGTTTAGGCCTAATTTCAATTTCACCAATACTCAAACATTATTTATCATACACCATATCTACATGTATCGACTTCAACAAATTAAAATTGAATTTAATATAAGCAAATTAATCTAATAATTCCACCACATTTACCTTTTCCTCGATCAATTAATTAATCTAAGTTTAACTCAAATCAAGTTATCATAAGCGGTAACAAATTCAACTTAATTATCTCTATCCACCACAACTAGCATTGATAAGCTTGTATTGACTAATCTAAATTGTCACATTTAAAAAAAAAAACTAATTTAAAACTAAGCTACATGAATTCTAGTTACACTTAACTTAGAAACAACCCAAGTTAATCTAGTTAATTAATTCTATCAAATTTTGAACTATATGATTAATCAAAACAATTTTCCAATAAATCAAACTTTAATTAAAACTAACTAATCAAACCATAAAATTATAAAATACCAAAAGTATAAAACCCAAATCTTTCCAAACATGATAACAAGAACATCCACAATATCATTATATCTAGTAGTGAGTCACAATACCATTAAACAAGTGCAACAACTAAACCAATTTTGATGGCACTTAAAGGCAATGGTTGAAGCAAACAATAGTTGAAAAAGAAATGAAGGAATCAATGTTGCAAAGTTTTGAGATTAGCACAACAACCATAAGGCAATTGATGACTATAATTAATGGCTGATCGAGAAAACACACAGTAGGCTAAAACATGAAGAAATTGAAGCTTATCAACACCCAAACAATAACCAGCACATTTAGATGGCAAATGGTGTGAGGTTGAGCAACAAAATTGGAGCAAATTAAATAGCAAGTCGGTAAAGAAAGTAACTAGTAGTATCTGATAGGAGGCTGATTAATAAGTATTTTGCAACACCCCAAAATATATATGTAATAGCCCGTTTTCAGTGAAATCGGAATAGTCATTTTGGGACCACAAATCCAAGTCAAGAAGGAAATTTATTTTAATATTATTTCATGCTCTGCGTTATGATATAAATTTCATATACAAATTTCGTAAAGAAATTTTACTGATTTTATGTCTAATCCGATAAAAAGGACTAAATTGCATAAAATGTAAAAGCTGAGTTCTAGTAGCTAAAGGGATCAAATAGCTATGGAATTCAAAATTTGAGGTCCTTATATGACAATTGGACCATTGAGAGGAGTTAGTAGATAAGTATGATTAGTCATCAATGGAAAACTAATTAAAGAAAATGATGAAATTGGAAAGTGAAATAATAAAAGATGATAAATGATAAAATAATAAAAATATCATCATTTATCATCATCTTTCCCAAATAAAACATGGAAACCCTAGCTAAGAAAAAAGAATACAAGCAAGCTTATTTGGCTTAATTGGGTAAGTATTCTTGTCTCATTTTTAGTAATTTTTATGTTTCCGAGATCGTAATAGCTTAATTTAGCTATCTCGGGAATTAATTTGTAAAGTTATCAAAGTACTAGGGTTTTTCCATGGATGAATATGTATGAATTATGAAATTTATGGTAGAAAATGAAAGGTTGTTGATAGGTAAACAACTTTTGTAAAGTGAATTTTGATGAAATTATGGTTTAGGGACTAAATTGTAAAGATGTGAAATTTATGGAAAAATTCTAATTTTTTTGAAATACATGGGCTACTATTGTGATATGTAAAAATCTGCTAGGTTTGGAATAAGGATTAAATTGCATGAATTTCATTTTCTGAGCCTAAGGACGAAATCAGAATTAATTAAAAGTATAGGGGCAAAATGATAATTTTGTCTAAGATGTGAATTGGATGGAATTGAATGTGAACTTTATTAAATTGAGTTAAATTTACTCGTATAGATCTGGATAGACCTAGTACGGAATTGGATTAAGGAAAACAAAAAGTATCGGATTAGTACCCTACAAACATGAACATTGTCGAGGTAAGTTCGTGTAACTAAATTGTATATTTATGTGATATGCTTGATTTATATGTTTGTAATTTGTATAATTGTTAAGTATGAAAATAAATTACATATCCGACAATGTCTGACAAGAAATAAATCCCGTTTGAACAAATGAAATTAGATGGATACAAGGTTCCCGAAATGGTTGTGGTTCTGTATATGTTGCGAACACACCATAGCTCGCAAGAGCGTCCTGTTATAACTCACATGAGTATCTCGATATAAGATCTCTTGAGCTTTTCGATCATGGTTCTTCCAAGCTTCCCGTTTATATTCTCCTATGAGCATTCTGATTGGTAGTGATCCTACATGTGTTGCGAACACACCACAGCTCTTATGAGCGTCCTGATATATGGCTATCCGGAGCTTCCCGATTAAAATCTCTTTCATGAGCTTTCTAATAATAGCTCTTCAGAGTTACCCGTTAACCTCACATGAGCTTTCTAATTTAAGCTCTTATGAGCTTCCTGTTATTAAGCCCGGATAAGCTTCCCGTACAAGCTTACATGAGCTTTCTGTTATTTGGCTTGGAAGAGTTTCCCGTTCAAATGCTCAATCAGCATTCCTGAATATGAATTGGTGGAATATAGTATGTACACTTTGTATGTACTAACCATGTATCCATCAATATTATAAGTGGTTCAACGGGTAAAGTTATGGTAAATGACAATATGAATTTGTGATAAAAGATTATGGACATATATTTGACTACATGAACATGACTTGTATACGAAGTTTGAATACATGATAAGGAAGGTACATGAATAAGGAAACTTGATTAATGATAAGTTCATACTTGTTTATTGATATTCAAGTGAAATAAATGACTAACATTTTTATGAGGATATGTGTATAGGCTATTGGCCAACTTACTTTGAATATATTATGTATATTTACCTTAAATGCAATTAAATGGTAAGTTAATTTTTGTTATACGAACTTACTAAGCATTAAATGTTTACTCTGTTCTATTCCCTCTATTTTATAGTAATTTAGAAGCTCGTTAGGTTGGAGGCTTAGCGAAGATATCATCTCACTACCCATCAACTTATTTTGGCAAATATAATAAATACATTCTGGTTATAATGGCATGTATAGGCTAAAGTGGTCATGGATGATATGTATGTGTTTGGTTGAAATTAGCCATTTGATATGGCTTGTAATTTAGTATGTTTTGATGTATATATATATGGCGTTAATGTGTTTAATATGTTCTTGAAATGGTTGAATGATGGAAATCTTGTAAGTATATTAAAAATTGGCTTGTGCATGTATTAAAATGTTAATGTAGGTGGAAGACCAATTGGGTGAGAAAAAAGGCCTGGAAATGGCCGTATTTTGTCCACACGGGTAGAGACACGGGTGTGTGTCTTAGTCGTGTGTGACACAAGGCCATGTGCACGGGCGTGTGGTTCAGCTATGTGTCCCTTGCATCTTTAAAATTGCAAAATAGAATGCTCAAGTATTTTCACACGGGTAGAGACACGGGCATGTGGCTTGGCCGTGTGACCTAAGCCAGTAACCACCCTAATTTGGACACAGGCTGGGACACGGCCGTGTGTCCCTATTTTGAATGTCCACATGGCCTGAGACACGGGCGTGTCTCTCGACCTTGTGAGACACATGGCTTGGCCACACGGGCGTGTGTCCCTTACACCTTGAAAATTTTTGATATTTTATGAAAAATTCTCTAAGTTCTCAGTTTAGTCCCATATTTTGGACCTCGAAGGACCATTTAAGGGACAATATGATTTATTTCGGATATGAATAGTAAATGATATGAATTAACTGCATTTGTTCTGTAAACTCTGAAAATGCTCCGTAACCTTGTTCCAACGACGGATATGGGTTAGAGGTGTTACAATATAGGGTTACATAAAATAAATCATTAAAAAATGACTTGGTCTTGATGGATAAGTAGTTAAGCACTCTTTAGAGGTCCTAGGTTCAAACCACACCTCTCCAATTTCTTTTCTTTCTATTTTCAGCAACCTAGGATGAAAACCTCATTAGAATGCATATTATTTAGAGTGAAAATTTAACAAGTGTGGATAGTTGCCTAATGGTTAAGCATTCTTCTTAGTTCTTTGAAATCCCAAGTTCAAGTCATATTATACTCTTCATTTTTCCTTTTATTTTTAGAAAAAAGGGTAAATTTGCCATCCAACCCCTCAAATTTTGAAAACCCTAGGTATTTCTTCTAGTTTTCCTAATTACATATGTATTTTATTTCCTCTTCAACTCTAAATAGAATTTTCCTCTCTTCTTTTTAAATTCTTCTTTTTCCTTTATTCTCTTTTTTCTTTCCATAAAATTTTACATTTTTTGCTGAAAACTATTCTCTTGTAGTCCCAAATCAAAATCTATTTTCATTAAACCCATTTTTCCACCAATTGTAGAATTTATCATTGATAATCTTTGAATTCTCATAAAAACGTTCAATAAGTACTCTCATTTCAATTAGTAGTGTAGTAGCCCATTTTTGACCGTCCCGTAAATAAATAAATAAAAACAAATATAAAAACAAAAAATAATAGTTTTTATAACAGTCCATGTACAAAAGCCCAAGACCCGATTACATTTTTAGCCCAAAACCCTATACCCAGTTACACCCTAAGCCCTTAGCCCGAAGCATACAGAGCCCAAACGGCCCAAGATGTTGACAGGAGACAGAAGGCCTAGGGTTTCTGAAACCCTAGGCGCCCTAAGCGTCCCAACAGTCACACCGTTTCATCTCGCATCGTTCCAGTTACCGACCATCAGTGCCGTAATTCCAGGCCATGATTCCAGGCTTCGAATCATGCCGAGATCGACGCCCAAATCAACGCAGGTGTGCTGTCATCAGCGTTCGTTCATTGCTAAATCTCCTCACTGATACCTGCAAAAGAAAGAAAGAACTACGACAGAAAAGAAACAAACTTGGAAAGAAATCAAACAGATTCTTTCCCAAAATGTATCCAGGGGTTATAAAACCTCTCTTTTTTTTATTTGTAAGATACGTTTTTTTTCTAAGGAAATATAAAAACAGTTGATACATACACAGAGAAACATCAACAGATTATCAAACAGAGGTGAATATTTCATTTTTTTACAAATACATGTTGCTATCATAAAAATAGAAAAGAGGAGACGAATTGTTTCTGATCTGCGTTGAAACGGGAAGCTTTCCAGCTTCCGATCGCTGCACGTAGAGGCGTTGACAGTGGAGCGTGAGCGCGTGTAAATCTCTGAACGGAGGCTCGATAGCACTCCGAGAACCCACCCCAAGCCCTCCTTCAGAGGGTTTTCTTTGTTTTTTTTTTAAATCAGATTGCAAAAATGATTTCAAAGCTGAAAATTTGGCTTATATAGCCATACGTAAACGGTGTCGTTTTGCTTTAAACGGTAACCTTAAAAACGGTATCGCTTTCAGGCTGAAGATCCGCGTGTCGACCCGAAACCCGGACAAGATCCGCGTGTTTTCGTTTAAAGGGGAAATTGTCCAATTGATCCTTCCGTGTTTTAAAATTTTATAATTTCATTTTACTTTTATTTTAAATTGGCCTTAACTTTCATATTTGTTTCAATTTAGTCCCAATGGCCATTAAAACTTATCCTGAGGAACGATGTCGTTTTTTGGGATTAGGACTAATTGCCCAATGAGTCCCTCTGATTCGACGCACCTTTTAATTTGGCCCAAAATTTTTATTTATTTGTAATTAACCCTAAATTTTTTAAATTAAATTAAATTTTAATCCTTTTTATATATTTAATTTATTTCAAATACCTTATTTTTTTTATAAATACTAGTTACATAAAATAGTACATATTATTTTTGTATTATCCATTATATTATTTATATTATTATTATACATTTTATTTATAAATTTTATTATATATGATATTTTACTATATATTATTCCTTATATTTTTATTATAAATTATGTATTATTTTATTATTCATTAATTGTCTAAAATTTTAAATATTTAATATATATATATATTACCCTTATTTATATGATATTTATCGTATTATTTATATTTCATTATATTTTATCTGTATATTTTATCACATATCATATATTATTGTATACTATTCCCTATATTATCTTCCTTTTATTATATATATTTCATTAATTATTATTTATTAGTATATAAAATTAAATTTGTAAATTATTATAAACTAATACATATATTATTATTATGTTTAGTATTTAAAATTTACTACAAAATTTTATTCTGATTTAACATATCTTTATATGTATATTAAGTTATTATATCGTGTAATGCATTATATATATATATATATATATATATATATATATATACTAATCATCTCTAAGGAAATTCACCTTCATCATTTATACCTTGTTTTAAATATTTTATTAAATACTTCATCTATTTTTTAAAAATTTTGTATTCATTTTCTTATCTTCATTTCCGATTTGTATGTTCATAATTTTGTTTATTTATTTTATGTATCTTATTATATTTACTTAATATTATTTTAAAATGGTAATAATATCTCACCACCTATTTGTTATTTTTTTATATTTATTTGTTTACCACATTTACATAAGAATTGATTATTTATGTTGTTTTAAGTTATATTTTCATAGAATATTGTTATATATTATGTAATTTATATATTACTAGATTCATTGCTTTCTATGTTATATTTTGTATGAAATATTATTATGTATGTATTATGTAATCTATATTGTTATTCTCATTGTTTTCCATGATTATAACTGCATGAAATGATAATGTATATTATGATTGATGTCGTCATTCATCATTTACTTTATTATATTTGTATGAAGTTGGATGTATTATGGAAATACCGTCTCTCCGAGTCTTATCAGAAATAAAGTTGGATGAAGTTGAATGGATACAATCGCGATATGATCAGTTGAACTTGATTGAGGAAAAGAGGCTAAGGGCCATTCGTCATAGTCAGATGTATCAGAAGCGAATGATACAAGCTTATGACAAGAAAGTGCGACCAAGAGAATTCCACGAGGGGGATCTTGTGCTGAAAAAGATCCTTCCCATTCAGAAGGACTTTAGAGGAAAATGGATGCCAAATTGGGAAGGGTCGTATGTCATGAAGAAGGCCTTCTCTGGGGGTCCATTATCTTAACGGAAATGGATGGGAAAAGTTTACCCAATCCAGTGAATTTAGACTCAGTCAAAAAGTACTTTGTCTAAAGGAGAGGAGAATCTAGGGTGAAAACCCGCAAAAGGCACCTTGAGTTTTCGAAAAAAAAAAAGAGAGAGAGAGGCCAAGGTGAAAACCCGCAAAGGGCACCTTGTGACCAAAGGGGTTTTGAGTTGAAAACCCGAAAGGGCAGCTCAAATTTTGAAGAGCACACGGTAATCTTGCTATATCTGATTCAACAAAGAGCGAAACGCGTTGCATACCGGTGCATCAACAAAGTACTTTGGATCTTTTAAACACATGTTGAACTTAATAAAGTCTTCATGGAGCTGGTGTATAGACGCTTAAGCGGAGATATCTAGGGCATCTAACTTTTGTCCTATTTGTTATCTTTAGATTCTCTTTCTTCTCAAAGATAGGCTATCAGATTAATTTCTTTTGTATTTTTGACAAATTCATTCAAATCTAATTATTCTCAAGATTAAATTCATCTTCCATTATTCTTAAAGTATGTTGCATTAAAATAATGATAGATGAACTAAATAATTTTCACAAATGAAGTTTTGCTCATTACTCTGGAAATTTCTAGATAATACAAGAAACTAAAACAGAACAATTGTTCGAGGAATTCACGTAAGTGAGGTTTCGAGAAAATTCTTTCTTTAGTCCAAAATGATGATTGGACAAATCAAACAATTCGATCCTAGGAGAGGATTATCTTACAAACATTTTTCGGTGGGTCATAACATTTGAAGAATGGTACAAACCCACAGGCTGGGTAGGAATGATACTTCGAGATAAACTTCGACGAAGGAATGAGTGGTGACGTCTAGAATAGGGGTCATATTCATAAACATTTTGCATTATAACAAGTTTAATTAGGAGCATTTGACTCACTTCATCATAGCATCCTAATCATTAGGCATGAACTCATACACATTATACAGGTTATGTCCTTTAAGGGACAATGAAGATTGATGCACCTTAACCCCCTAAGCAGTAGGGTAACAGGCTAAAGCATAGTAGATCTAACCTCCGGATGTTTTCACATCGAAGTAGATCCAAGATGATTTGGCATCCTTGCGTTTACAAGGAGCAAAAATAAGACATAGTAGATTTGGCTTTCACGTGTTTACATTGAAGCAGATCTAAGATGATTTGGCCTCTCTGTATTGTCAGAGAACAAATCGAAGAAACAGATTTAGCATCTCCATATTCGACGGAGAGCAGATCGAAGACATAGCAGATCTAACCTTCGGACGTTTTTGCATCGAAGCAGATCCAAGATGATTTGGCATCCTTGCGTTTACAAGGAGCAAATCAAAGACACAGCAGATTTGGCTTTCACGTGTTTACGTTGAAGTAGATCTAAGATGATTTGGCATCTCTGTATTGTCAGAGAACAAATAGAAGAAACAGATTTGGCATCTCCATATTTGACGGAGAGCAGATCGAAGACATAGCAGATCTAACCTTCAGATGTTTTTGCATTGAAGCAGATCCAAGATGATTTGGCATCCTTGCGTTTACAAGGAGCAGATCGAAGACATAGCAGATTTGGCTTTCACGTGTTTACACTGAAGCAAATCTAAGATGATTTGACATCTCTGTATTGTCAGGGAACAGATCAAAAATAGCAATTTGGCATCTCTGTATTGTCAGAGAATAGATCGAAGATAGCAGATTTGGCGTCTCTGAGCAGATCGAAGATAGCAGATTTGGCGTCTCTGAGCAGATCAAAGATGGCAGATTTGGCATCTTTGTATTGTCAGAGAGCAGGTCGAAGATATCAACATGACGTCCCTGAGGTTGCAGGGAGCAGGTTGAAGATAGCAGATATTGCCCTCCTGAAGTTACGAGTGAAGCAAATTGAAGCTATCATATTTATGGTCCAATACCTCTGAAGTTGCAGATAGGTTGAAGACCATTTGAAGAAAAGATCTCAAGACTGGACCAGACCGGGCAAAATGGGTCCTTTTATAGTCTTTGCTCTATTATCATTACACGACAGTGAGCAAAGAGGGGCAGCTGTAGTAGCCCATTTTTGACCGGCCCGTAAATAAATAAATAAATATAAATATAAAAAACAAAAAAATAATAGTTTTTATAACAGTCCATGTACAAAAGCCCAAGACCCGATTATATTTTTAGCCCAAAACCCTATACCCGGTTACACCTTAAGCCCTTAGCCCGAAGCATACAGAGCCCAAACGGCCCAAGATGTTGACAGGAGACAGAAGGCCTAGGGTTTCTGAAACCCTAGGCACCGTAAGCGCCCCAACAGTCACGCCGTTTCTTCTCGCGTCGTTCCAGTTACCCACCATCAGTGCCGTAATTCTAGGCCATGATTCTAAGCTTCGAATCATGCTGAGATCGACGCCCGAATCAACGTCGGTGTGCTGTCATCAGCGTTCGTTCACTGCTAAATCTCCTCGCTGATACCTGCAAAAGAAAGAAAGAACTACGACAGAAAATAAACAAACTCGGAAAGAAATCGAACAGATTCTTTCCCAAAATGTATCCAGGGGTTATAAAACCTCTCTTTTTTTTGATTTGTAAGATACGTTTTTTTTCTAAGGAAATATAAAAATAGTTGATACATACACAGAGAAACATCAACAGATTATCAAACAGAAGTGAATATTTCATTTTTTTACAAATACATGCTGCTATCATAAAAATAGAAAAGAGGAGACGAACCGTTTCTAATCTGTATTGAAACGGGAAGCTTTCCAGCTTTCGACCGCCACACGTGGCGGCGTTGACGGTGGCACGTGAGCGCGTGTAAATCTCTGAACGGAGGCTCGATAGCACTCTGAGAACCCACCCCAAGCCCTCATTCGGAGGGTTTTCTTTGTTTTTTTAAAAATCAGATTGCAAAAATGATTTCAAAGATGAAAATTTCGCTTATACAGCCATACGTAAACGGTGTCGTTTTGCTTTAAACGGTAACCTTCAAAACGGCATCGCTTTAAGGCCGAAGATCTGCGTGTCGACCCGAAACCCAGACAAGATCCGCGTGTTTTCGTTTAAAAGGGAAATTGTCCAATTGATCCTTCCATGTTTCAAAATTTTATAATTTCATTTTACTTTTATTTTAAATTGGCCCTAACTTTCATATTTGTTTCAATTTAGTCCCAATGGCCATTAAAACTTATCCTGAGGAACGACGTCGTTTTCTGGAATTAGGGCTAATTGCCCAATGAGTCCCTCTGATTCGACGCACCTTTTAATTTGGCCCAAAATTTTCATTTATTTGTAATTAACCCTAAATTTTTAAATTAAATTAAATTTTAATCCTTTTTATATATTTAATTTATTTCAAATACCTTATTTTTTTATAAATACTAGTTATATAAAATAGTACATATTATTTTTGTATTATCCATTATATTATTTATATTATTATTATACATTTTATTTATAAATTTTATTATATATGATATTTTACTATATATTATTCCTTGTATTTTTATTATAAATTATGTATTATTTTATTATTCATTAATTGTCTAAAATTTTAAATATTTAATAGTATATATATTACCCTTATTTATATGATATTTATCGTATTATTTATATTTCATTATATTTTATCTGTATATTTTATCACATATCATATATTATTGTATATTATTCCCTATATTATTTTCCTTTTATTATATATTATTTCATTAATTATTATTTATTAGTATATAAAATTAAATTTGTAAATTATTATAAATTAATACATATATTATTATTATGTTTAGTATTTTAAAATTTATTACAAAATTTTATTCTTATTTAACATATCTTTATATGTATATTAAGTTATTATATCGTGTAATGTATTTTATATATATATATATACTAATCATCTCTAAGGAAATTCACCTTCATCATTTATACCTTGTTTTAAATATTTTATTAAATACTTCATCTATTTTTTAAAAATTTTGTATTCATTTTCTTATCTTCATTTCTGATTTGTATGTTCATAATTTTGTTTATTTATTTTATGTATCTTATTATATTTACTTAATATTATTTTAAAATGGTAATAATATCTCACCACCTATTTGTTATTTTTTTATATTTATTTGTTTACCACATTTATATAAGAATTGATTATTTATGTTGTTTTAAGTTATATTTTCATAGAATATTGTTATATATTATGTAATTTATATATTACTAGATTCATTGCTTTCTATGATATATTTTGTATGGAATATTATTATGTATGTATTATGTAACCTATATTGTTATTCTCATTGTTTTCCATGATTATAACTGCATGAAATGATAATGTATATTATAATTTATGTCGTCATTCATCATTTACTTTATTATATTTGTATGAAGTGTTAAAGTATGTAGTTTATATTGTTAGTATTGATATCAAAGTATGTTAAATGCATCATTGTTTTTCTTAAAGAAATTTTATTTCGTCTAATCTAAAATTTTTTTAAAAAAATAAGGCAATATTTTTGGTAGTTAGGAATTCGGGAAATAGTGCCCTAACATGCTGGGTTGCGATTTCCCGTTTGTCTAAATACCTAAAATATCCTTCTAAATAAGTTTTGACCTTGAAAATATCAAGATGATTTTAGTTACAAAGGTTTAAAAATATCGTGTCTAATCATGCTGGATGTGATGTTTATATTCTTTGGAAGCAATGGAATCTTGATTTTTTTTTAACTCAAATTATTAAGGTTTGAAAGAAACATCATTTCTAAATTCTTTCAAACTTTTGACATTAAGAAAAAATTATTCAATTTGGTACCAATTTTGGGCGTTACGAGGGTGCTAATCCTTCCTCATACGTAACCGATTCCCGAACCTATTTTCTCGTAATTTCGTAGACCAAAATGTTTTATAAAGTGATCCAATCACACTTTAAAAGGTTGGTGGCGACTCCCGTCTTTCAAAAATCTCGTTTTTTTAAAAAAAGGGAGGTTTTGACAAGTAGAACCCATAAATTCTAAAATAGCATCATTTCTCGCTAATCTTCCAATTCGATTATGAATCTTTTACGAATTTTGCCGAAATTCTTGATAATCTTGGTTAATCTTAAAATATGTTATTAATTATTGTATAAATATAGTTTGAAGGACTTGATTTAGGTACCCCGGATCAAATTTGAAAGAGAGGGGTGTCGTTCAGCCTCTCGGTAACATGTGTGTATTTTTGTACAAGCGAATTGGGGCAAATCGTGCCTTAGGATTGGACTACACGACCAGCCACACATGTGGACCACACGACCCCCTAAATGGCCATGTTTCATCAGAAACCTTAGGAAATTCAATTCTCACATGAGTTAGGACCCTCCACAGGGTCATGTCACCCCTAAGCCTTGATTTTGCAATTTCCACATGGCTTTAGTCTATTACACGGCCTACCCACACGGTCGTGTAACCCCTCCACATAGTCTAGGGATTTCTACATGGTCCGGCCACACAGTCGTGTGTCCCCTATTTCTCAAATTTATAGTTTTACCTATAATTTTATGTTTTGTGCAGATTAGTCCTTGAATGGTTCCTGAACTATTTTTAGTGCTTAATTATATTTAATTGAGTTATTGATAATATGAATAATGCTAGAACCCATGAACTAATTGGCTGAATATATATTATATTTATATAATTGCATGAATTGTGATTAAGTATGTTTATTGTATCTGTATTTGTGAATTGTTCGTACAACATGCCGTATGATATCGTTAAATTGGATCATTGAAAAACACATGTTTTGGTTGCTGTAACTGTTAGTTTAGAGTATATTTAGTGATGCCATCTTCAATCTGTTGTAAGCATGTTACCCATTTCCAATTTGTTTTGTAATAAGCATGTTGTATTTTATTTCATGGGATGAGACATTTTGAAAAGAGGAAGTTCTAGTAGAATATTAATCTACAACTTTGGGTTTATACATTTGGAAGCTTTCATCTTCAATTATGTTGTGTACTCACGACCATCTGGCAACGTTTTAACCTACAAAATTGGTGGTTCGCCCACCTATTATTTGACAACTCTCATTTGCATTAATGTAGTGTATTCACAACCATTTGGCAGCCTGTTAACCTGAAACTTGGTGGTTTATCCACAGTCCAGTGTGTAGAAATGGACGAGTTTTCAAGAAATCTTATTATGGTGTGTAACAGTGGGGGTAGGTTCTTTTCTGTTAAATTCGAAACTATGTTGCATTTCATACAAAGTATGTGCAAATGATTTTGAGATTTTTGAGATGGAATATATGTATGTATATATATTTATCTATGATGTTGATCTATTAATCTGACATTCCAAATTTGTTATTGCGAATTATTACATGTAATGTGATTTTGTATGCCAAATGGTGAACTGATTATCTTATGTTAGAACTCACACTGAGCTTCATAGCTTACTCCCTTTTAATTTTCATCTTTTCAGACAACCCACTAGGTTAGGATGTGGGCGCAGCATCCGGCGGGTCTCAACCCAGTTTTTCATTTATAAAATTACTTTAGGCTCGTTATTTGATTTATTTTAATTATTATTATTCAAAGACTTTATTATTAATTTATTTCGAACTGTGGCTTGGGACTTAGGATTTAAGTTTGTTTTCATATTGCATGAAATTTAATTTGAATTTTAGGATATCAAGTTACAATTAATAATTAGCTATGCATAGACCCGATTTTTATTAAAAACATAAATAAATAACGTCTTTTTCCACTACTAAAATATAATTAAAAATGTTAGGAATAATAAATCGATATCTAAACTAAGTTCTCTACTAAATTAAACAACTGATTTAAAATGACTATTCTCAAAACTCTGATAGCTCTCTAGGTCACTCCAGTGACTAGTGTAATCTTCAAAATTCAAGTCAAAGTCTAGGTTGTGTTGGGGAGGTTACATATTTTGTACAAAATTATTTGGTCAATATGAAAAATAGTAAACACGCGTACACCATTCACAATTGATTTGAAACCCACACCTCGATTACAATCCGTAGAACATTAACAATTGACCGGAGCACCACTACAACTCCGATTCATTTCGATTCCTTCCCAATCTGCAACTTGGACATGATAAACATACAAAAAAATGATTAAAATCATCCAATGAAACCTCTATGGCATTCGATCAATAGAGATCAAGAAGGAAAAGTAAATCTAATTGATTGGATCAACTTACGCTACATCGGTTTGAAGATATGTGTTAATAGTCGATCAATAAAAATGAACTATCACTAACCAAGCTAAGAGGGTTTGACCAAAGGGTGAGAATATCTACCAAATCAACAAAAAAAAAAGAAATAATGATGAAAAGATAAGACTTAGATGGGGCGGTAATGCAACAATTATGAAAGCAACAAAAGCTTTAATGTGCGACAATAGGAGAAGGAGAAATGGATAACAATGGAGAATAAAAAATGACAGCAGCTTATGAACAAAATATTGATATTAAAAAGGCAAGGATTCAACCAAATAAAACATAAAAGTGATAGGTAAATGGGCAATACAAACAAAAAATAAAACTTGTGTTTTAGGCTACAACAATGGTGGGTTACTGGAGAAAATTGAAGAATGGAGAGGAAAAATGAAGCGGACAACAATAGCTTGAGAAAAATAAAGAAAATAGGCTAAACATAAAATAAAAATCAATTTATACCTAGGTTAAAAAGGGCTTGGACGGCAACAAGGTTTTAGGGAGCAGAAACGCTAAAAAATAAAATATTGCAAGAGAAAGAAATCAAACTCGAGTCTCAAGGTCGATTTCACAAACTCTTTACCTCTAGATGTAACGCCCCGAATTCTGGGTCTAGAAGTTTTAGGTTTTGAGCATAAGGACAGTGAGGAGGTTACACACATGTGTTTAGTTGTGTAATTTAGTGACAGAATGTGCCTGCTGGTCTGGTGGGATGGTGGAGTATTAGTATGCTGGAGGTCTGATTTTTGATTCTCTACTATGGTAAGGGAATTTATTTTTTACCATTTTGGACTTCTCTTGTTATGTTATTATTATTATTTATTTAATTATTTAAGTTATTATTATGGATATTTTAAGGATTAGTATGATTTTTAATTTTTTTAGTTGTTTACTCTTGTTGGACGTTTCTCTCTGTTCTTTTTCCTTGGACTTTCAATTTGTGCATTCTCTCTGCTTGTGAATCAATTTGCCTGCAGATTTTGGATTGTCACGCCTCTGCCGTCTTCTTCGTCATTGAAAGAGGTGTGAGATTAGAAACCTTGTCTTCTCATTATCGTGTTTACAAAATATCTATTTTGACGTATTTTGTTTATGTGTTAACCTGGAGATTTTGGGTTCTAGACATTGAAAGTGAGGAGAAACCGCCACTTTCTGATATATTTTGATAGGGAAAAGATTAGGATGGTCCCGGTGGCTTAGATGGTGGTTTCGAGTTGTTTTGGAGGTAGTTTCGTAACCTCCCTGATGACTACATGGGCGTGTGCCGTGGCATACGGCTGTATGGATTTGGGAACTAGGGTTTCCACGCTAAATTGGGTGCCACACGGCTGTGTGAGTGATTTGGGGATTTTGTTCGAATTCATACGGCCATGTCCTTTGGGCACACGGGCGTGTGAGTTTGGGAATTAGGGATTTGAGATTTAAAGTTACAATGCCGTGTGGCTGATTTGGGGATTTGAGGATCCCATACTGGCATGTGTTTTGGAACACACGACCATGTCTAGTGGGCACACGGGCGTGTGAGACCCTTACACGGTCGTGTCTGCCCTGCACCTTATTTTAGCAAAATTGAACAGTGTGTTACACGACCAGTTCACATGGCCGTGTCCCTACTTTACATGGGCGTGTGCCTCTATCACACGGCCATGTGCTACCCTTCACATGGGCGTTTGGACCCCTACACAATCTGGATTGCTCCATACGGTCGAAGCACACGGACGTGTGGCCCTATCTCGCCAAATAATGATTTTAGGTCAAATTTAAGTGTAATCGCAACTATGTGTGTTCCAACCCTCGACTAAGCCTTATTGAGGGTAATTATGATTCTGATCTGGGCTTGATGTGTGTGTCATTTATGATTGGTTGTGTGATAAGCTCGATATTGAATTCGAGTTATGGGTGTGCACATGCATGATTCTATAACTGACTGGTTGGATGTGAATGTCTTCTTCTGATTAATTATTTGAGACTGGTATTCTGATTGTGTACATCTAACTATATACATACATACACATGAATAAACTATTTTGGGTGAGATTTTGAAGAGAAGAGAGACTGACTGAACTGAACTAGTAGCTGATTTGTTGGTTATTAGCCTTAATACCCAGAGGGTCATGGGCGGTCCCAATACCCATAGGGTCATGGAAAATTTGACTGTACTGCTGACTACCGCACTGCACCATACAGTACATACGTCAGCATCGCTGCATATCATTGACTGAACTGACAGTTTTACTGTAACCTAACAGTATAGCGGTTTACCGTATTGCACTATACTGCATTTACGTTAGCTACGATACGTACCGCTATCTGATCTGGCAGTTTATACTGCATGTCTGTACCACGGTTTACCGCATTGCATAGTACAACTTATATGCTAGATTTGCTGCATAATATATGTGACTGGCAATTTAACTGCATACTGTTAGCCCCAATACCCAGAGAGGCATGGGCAATCCTAATTCCCTGATGGTCGAGGACAATGCTGATGTCCATCATTGTTGGGCAACCCAGGATGACATCATGTGGAGTGTAGGGTTGGATGGGCCTTTCGAGGCCCTATATGGAGTGATTGGTAGGATGAGCTTAATAGCTCTATTGAGGAGTGATGGGGGACGAAGAGGTGTGTTGGCTGGATGGGTGAGTTCTTCCTTAACTCAATTACATTCATATGCATTATATTGATTGATCGATAGAAATGTCTAATTGACTGTTCAACTGAAAGGCACTTGTGCCTATGAGAATTTTGTAGACTTTGACTGCAACTGTCTGACTAGTTAGTTACTGTGACTATTAAGAATTACTACTGCTACTGTGTTTGAATGGTATGTGAGACTGCATGTGTCTGATTGACTGTATGACTGTAAAGTACATATAGTGGGTGTTTGTTTTTAGGCGAATTCGCTCAACTATCATCTGTCTGTAAGTATGTTCTACTTCTGAACTGCTTCTAGATCCCTGTTTCCGTTTCTGTAGTTTAATTGGTTTGTTCTCACTGAGCTCGAGTAGCTCACCCCCTCTTTTGTTTCCCTTTTAGGTATAGTTCTGGATTCTGTTGATGGGCTCAGTACGCGGAGGTCTCGGACAGTCTAAGCGCAAGGGAATGTCAGATTCTATTTTCTATTACAGCTTTATTATTTGTTTAAATGCCGAATTGTAAGGTTTTATAAAACTGTGGTACAATTTCTGATTTAAGTTTTATTCGTTTTAAATTCCGAAATTATATACTAAACTTAACTGAAATTTTATTGTTCCAGTTTTATATGATTAAACGTTTTGATACAACGTAATAATTTATTTTTGTAAAAATTTACCTACGATCACCTCGGTGATCAATGTAGCATTCTGGATTCAGTCTAGACTTCTAGGCCGGGTTTAGGGTGTTACACTAGGCCAATTCCTCATTCTTTTCATAAATGCTCAAACAATACCTTAAAAATTAGGGCAAGACAACTCTCAGTTCACTAACCCGATTTTTGGGATGTGACAAAACCTGTTAATTAAAAATAATCAAAATAAAGTTTATTAGTTTAAAAACATATTAAAATTGTAACTTACAAATGAAATAAAAAAAATTAAAATAATCAAATTAAAAATTGCATTGTAAATATTGTATTTAAAAAATATTAAAAAATTAAATTGAAATAATAAAAATAGTAATTGAAAAAAAAAGCGATAATACGACCATACCTTGAAAAATTTTCTTTTGATTGAATTTTCTGATTTATGTTCTAATTGTATTTGCAGGGATGAAATTTATAGGGAGAGAAAAAATAAATAAAAAAATAAAATGGAAGTTAGAAACGATGAATTTAATTTAATTGAAATAATGTAATATTAAATTTCTTAATATATATGCAGTGAATGAATGTGTATAAAAATTTATTCAAATAAAATTACAAAAAGGCCTAGATAACATAAATTGATATTTGCATGTTGTTAGTTTTATATTAACTATATAGATTTGTTCCTGCCAAGCTTCCTAAATTTGTTTTATCGGAAGTTTTTCTAACCATGTCTATTTTATTCTTCTTTTTCCTCATATACTTATTCTTGCTTTTGTTTTAATAATTTGCTGTTTTAATTTTTTTAATTAGTCGTTGTAATTAATTATTTATATATAGCATGTATATATTTGTCAAAATGTAAATTAAGTCTCTATGGTATAAAAATATTTATGTTAAAAAAATATAAGATTTATTTAGTAGTGACATACTTATGTTATGGGTAAATTTCTCATATTTCCTATCCTAAACTATGAAATTCGGTGTAATGGTTACTTATTTTTCAATTATGTAGTCAAGTGTTTGACCTCTTCAGAAAGCATTCGCAACAAAAGGATTAATTGTTACTACTATCAACGATGATTAACTTAATTTCAACCAAAAAATAATCTGTTCCACATCTCTTTTTTATTTTACAAGTCCCTCTTTCTTTTGTAAGTCTTTTTTTCTCAAATTTTAATTAAAGTAATAGTTAAGTTTCAAATGAAAATCAATAAAAATGTTAATTGTTTGGTTTAATCTCAATAGATTTAATTTAATATTTTTTGGTATAGTCATAGGTTCCTTCATCCATTTTATGGTCCAAATAAAAATATTATAGTCCCAAAACACAAAATTATGAAATAAGTTTAAAGTACTTTTATTGAAAAATATCTGAGATGTATCTTCCGAATGCTAAATTCTTGCCCTAACCTCATAAGTTATCTGTAAAAACAATAAACTAATAAGTGAGCTATAAGCTCAGTGTGAGTCATAACTCAAGAGATCAGAGTCAATAAATAAAATATAAAACTCAAAACAAATGTTATTTAGAAGTTCATAATAATAAAGAGTTACAAATTTCAATGTATAAATGCATGTTCATATTATTGGAAAACACAGCTGAAAATAAAATTTTGGGAAAAACAAGAGTTTTAATTTTTTTTCTAAATCAAGAACTTGGTTATTATATCTAAAGTAATAAACATTTAATCAAAATTGTACATTTTTTATTTGTCTAGAATGAGCGCTTCGATCGAGAAGTCTTTTCTGCTATCCTCAAGCTCACATTTGCTAAGTGTGTGCTGACTTCTAATCAGAAAATTTTTTATAAAAATTATCAGTGGGGTAATTTTGCAATTTCTCAAAATTTTTGAGCCAACTTATAAAAAAAAATCTCTAGAAATTTTTTGAAATAATTTCTTTAGAGAATTTTCTCTCTACAATTTTCTCTTGAATTTAATTTAAGTGTGTGAAAAATAATTACCCAAGGTCTTTATATAGGGAGCGTTTAGAGAGATCAACTATAATTAAACTTAATTACTTTACTATCAAATTAATATAATTCTTATCAATATAAATATTAGATTAAATTTAATAGAAAATCTTATTAAATTAATAGAAAATTTATCTACACAAAAATTAAGTTAAATTAAATATTAATATAATTACTCTAATATTAAATTAATAAAATACTATTAAGATAAATGTTAAATTTATTAAAATAATATCATTTTTGAAATATTTAATCTAAAATTAAATTCTCCAATAGAGTCTCAATAGGAGTACGTAACTCTTTTGATTGGTATAATAATAAATTCAGCCCTTAACACTATGCATATTTTTCAATTTGGTCCTAATTCTAAAAAATTTAACAAATTTAACTCTCAATGTTTGCATATTTTTTCAATTTAATTCAAACTAAAAAAATCAAAAAAATTGTAATTTAAAAACTTGAAAATATGAATTATTTATTATGAAAAGACATAAAAATATAAAATATTAAAAAAATATAATTATATTATAGGATTGTGACACGCGTTAAAATTATGTAAATATATTTTAATTGTAAAACCTTTTAATATGTTTATTAAAATAACAGAAAAAAAAAAGAGTTTTGAAACCTAGAAAAAAAAGGGTTTGGAAACCCTTCTCCTCTATCGATTAGTTGAATAGATTAAGTTTTTTCTTTTTTTTTTTTTTTTTTGCTCAAAGTCTAGATTTTTTTCTCAATCCAAAATTTCTGAACCCATAGATTTCTTGACCTCTCCTTTGTCAATTTTTATCTTAAAATTTCACCCATCTTGAAACCCCTAAACTTATTTTTTTAAAGCCCATAGTTTTTTTTAAGGGTTTTAAAACCCATAGTTGAACAGAGTAGAAAACCTAAGAACTATTTTATTTGAAACTCATGTCCTCGCTAGAATCATTTTGAAGCTGTAAAACGTGTTAATCGAAAAGTTGTTTTTTTTTTTTTTTGAAGAAATTAAAAGTTTCAAACTATAAATAGGAATTAAAAAAATATCTGACTTACTGATCTTTGCTAATCGAAGAGAAGATTTTGAAGAAATTGAAAAGGTTTTCAACTTAAGAAATGGGTTTAGGGTAATTGAAGGTTTTGGATTTAAACAAAAGAAGTTTGTTATCTGCAAACGTAAGAATTTTTTCTTTTTCTAAAAATAATAAGAATTATTTATATATTAATATATTTTATGTCTTTTTATAAATAATATTTATTTTTAAGTTTTTTAAAATTTTAAATTTTTTAAATTTTTGACTAAATTGACAAAATGTGTAAATATTGTGGGTTAAATTTGTTAAATTTTTTTTTAGAATTAGGACCAAATTAATAGAATGTGCAAAATGTTAAGAGCTAAATTTGTTATTATACCAATCAAAAGACTACCACATCAGCATCTTGTCTTGTGACCAAATGCATTTAACGATAGAGTGACTAAAATAATTTTTTTAAACGGGTGACCAAAATAAGGACGCGGGTAAACTCAATGATTAAATAGGAAGTTTACCCCAAAAAAATATAATGCTTAATTGAATTTAAACATTTCTGTTAATTTGAATCCCTTTAATGTTTTTAAAATAATATAACTTATTTTAAATATAAAATGATATTTTAGTAATCCCCTAATCGAATTGGTGCCTAGTTGACTAGTAACACCAAGTAAATGGTTTAAATAATAGTATATATAATTCCTTTTGCTTTATATTTGTCTCTTTCTTTTTCCTCTCATATTGGACCTCTTTTACAAGCGTGAGCATTTCAAGCTTCATGGTTTTGATCAAGGTTTTCAACATAGGATTGATGGTCGAATTGGTTAGGCCACCAATTCCTGATTTGATTGGTTCATTAGTTTGATCAAATAAATTACTAAAAATTCATAAAAATAAAAATATTTAAAAAATAGAGAAAACTGGTTCAATTGGATTTTTAACTTAATTCAACCAGTCTATATTAATCTCTAATGTCTCGATCTCAGGAGGGCGAATTTCAAGCATTGATGACGTTGTCAAACATTATAAAGGAAGAAGAAAGAAGAAACTGAGAGAGAAAATGTTAAAATAAAATAAAAAAAAGAATTTAAAAAAAATTAAAGCTTATATGACATAATAGTTTGATTGGAATTTTTTAAATGGTATAATATTTTGGTGTAAAATGGGTAGCAAATAAATAATTTAGACACCACTTGCGACAAAAAAATGTTTATGTACCAAATATAGGAAAAATTATAGTTTAGATAATAATTTATGAGTTAAGCTTTTTTAAATATAGTTAACAGTTGGACTAACAGAAGTATCAACTTAGAAAAAAGAAAGTAGTTTAAGTATCATACTGGGATGAGAAAAAATGTATAATTTAAGTAGTAATTTATAGGTTAAGCCAAACTTACACAAAAAGTCATGGTAAATAAAGTTCACTATCTTCATATAATTTAAGTAGCCACACATTAAAAAGGAAAATGAGAGAGACTGTGTGTAACACCTCTAACCTGTTTTCGTCGCCAGATTGGGGTCACGGAGTATTACGATTTCAAATATTTAACACTACTTAAAAACAAATATTCAATATAATTACAATTAATTGAATCACAATCAATTCATAATAAACATACACTTACGGGCCTTAAATCGAGTTTACGATGTCCTAAAAATAGATTTGAAACATTCTGGGGTTAACTCGAAACAAAACGAAAAAGTTAGATAAAAGTTAAAAATTTTGAAAACAGGGGACACACGGCCGTGTGTCACAGCCCAGACCATGTGGGCATTCAAAGTCCAAACATACAGTTGTGTCCCAGCTCGTGTGTCTGCCTTTGTGCATATTCAAATTAAGGTCACACGGCCGTGTGCCTGCTCGTGTGTGCATTTGATGTTGGGTTACACAATCATGTTGTTGGTCGTGCCTTAGACTATGTAACAAACTATTTTAAGACACACGGTCGTGTTGCAGGTCGTGTGAAACCTACATATAGATAAAAAAAGACACACAACCCTGTGGATAGACCGTGTGTGACACACGGCCGTGTGATAACCCTTGTCCCAAGTCGTGTATACCATAATTTGTTCCCAAAACAAGGCAAATTGCTACCTTATCTTGGCCATCAAGCCAAGCCAAAAACCAATCCATAAATGTCATCAATACACCTTAAAACAAATCAAATTCATGCCAATTTCATACATCCTATGTGCCTAACTAATATGCCTTCATTGACACTGTTAAGTATGACTCCTATTTTAGTCAAACTTGAGAAATAATCTTCTAGTTAAAATTTGTTTATTTGTTTCAATCAAACACTGATTAGTTTTGATTATTTTATTATTATTTGACCTATGAATTTAGCTTATAAATAGGCTCTTTTACAACCTTAGAGAAAACACTCATTAGAAATTAGAACTCATAACACATTTAGAGAATTTTGTGTTTATGTTTTGAGGGTTCTTTGTTTTTGGGTTTTCAGCGTTTAGTTTTTATCTCCATTTTTTGTACTCTTCGTTCTTTTACCATTATAGTAAAATTATCTTTTCCTGTGGTTTTTTATCCTCTTTGGAGAGATGTTTCCATGTTAAATTTATGTGTTCAATTTCTTAATTTATTTCGCTATTTTTTTTACTTGTTGCTTAATCGGGTCGATCCTAACAAGTGGTATCAGAGCTAGTTTAATTTTCATAGATCAGCCCATTCAGATATGGCAGCAACAAGGTTTGAAATTGAGAAGTTCGATGATAAGACAAATTTCAATCTGTGGTAAGTTCGGATGATGACAATTCTAGTTCAAACCGGCTTGAAAAAGGTTGTTACAGGGAAAAAGCCTGAGAGTCTAAATCAAATAGAATGGGAAGAGCTTGATGAAAAGACCTTGTCTGCAATCTAGTTATGCCACGCGAATACGATATTGCAAGAGGTATTGATGGAGAAAACCTCATCCGGCTTGTAGAAAAGGTTAGAAACTTTTTATACGACTAAGTCTCTGGCTAATCGTTTAGTGTTGAAGCAACGTCTATTTACGTTTCACATGAACGAATGTGAGCTTTTTAGAGATCACATCAGTCAATTCATTACTTTTTTAAATAATTTAAAGAATGTTGAGTTTCATATTGACGATGAAGATCAAGCTATGCTATTATTGTGCTTTTTACCCCATTCATACAAGTCTTCCAGGGAGACCCTGATTTATGGCAGAGACAAACTCCCATTTGAAGATATGAAGTGTCATTTGTTGAGTAGAGACAAACTTGACAATGAGTTTGGTTTGGATAACAAAGCAAATAAGTAAGCTTTCATTTTGGTAGCATCAAAGAAATGAGACAAAAGGTGTTGCTATTGTAAAAGTTAGGTCACGTCAAAGCAGATTGTTATAAACTGCGAAATAAAAGAGTTGTTGAAAGTAATGTGGAAGATGTAACTGGTGCTAATTTGGCCGATGAAAGTAGTGATGATTTCTTGTTAGTGTCAACGAGCGATAACTCCAAGCTCATGTTTGAGTGGATCCTAGATTCGGGATGTTCTTTCCACATGTGTCCCAATAGAGAATGGTTCTCCACATATAGTTTGGTTGAAGGTGAAGTTGTGCGTATGGAAAACGATTCATCTAGTAAGGTAATTATTATTGGTACTGTTAAAATTATGATACACAATGGGACGACTAGGACACTCTTAGATGTCCGGTATGTACTTGATTTATGAAAGAATCTCATTTCATTAAGTATTTTAGACTTGAAAGGATGCAAAATCAACATCGAGTCGAGCGACATTAAAGTATCTCGTGGAGCTCTTATTTTGTTAAAAGTAAAAGAACTGACAGTCTTTATATTCTGGAAGGTTCTACAGTGACAGGTGAAATCAGACGTTCCTCGTCCGTTACAGAGTCGAAGTCAACTTGTTTGGAGTTGAGGCAACTTGGTCATAGGAGGGAAAAAGGTATGACCGTTTTGTTGAAGAGAGGTTATCTTTTGGATGCAGGTTTTGAAAAGTTAGGGCACTGTGTTCATGAAAATCAAACCCGGTTTAGTTTTGATTTGGCAGTGTACAAGTCAAAGGCTAGAAGTCTTCCAGTTTCTAAGCACATATTCGACTCAGTTAATTGCCTGCATGGTTCAAGATAGGTTTGTGGCGGGCTTTGGCAAATATGGCGTTGTGGAAATATGAGTCAAGGTGGATATTTGTTAAGTATGACTCATATTTCAGTCAAATTTGAGAAATAATCTTCTAGTTAAACTCTGTTTATTTGTTTCGATAAAAAACTAATTAGTTTAGATTATTTTATTATTATTTGACCTATGAATTTAGCCTATAAATAGGCTATTTTACAACCTTAGAAAAAACAACCATTAGAAATTAGAACTCATAACATATTTAGAGAATTTTGTGTTTACGTTTTGAGGGTTCTTTGTTTTCAGGTTTTCGAGGTTTAGTTTTTATCTCCATCTTTTGTACTCTTCATTATTTTTCCATTATATTAAAATTATCTTTGCCATTGGTTTTTCATCCTCTTTGGAGGGGTTTTTCCACGTTAAATTTGTGAGTTCAATTTCTTAATTTACTCTGCTATTTTTTTTTACTTGTTGCTTAATCGGGTCGATCTTAACAGACACCACATTTAAATCATCAATTACAAGCTAAAATTTCACTTATTCTATATTCAACCAATATGCCATTCAAAGGCACCTCAATCAAGGACAATCATCAATTAGCTAGGCTAAAGCCATACATTACTATAAGCAACTTATTTCATTCAAATAACAACCAATTTGACCAAATATAAATACATATACACTTTCAACAAATTACCATTACAAGTATCACCAACTAAACATAACTTCAAGATTTCCATCCCAACATTCAAACACATACATTCCAACTAATTAATTCACAAAAGAGCTATTATAGACTAATAGTAATATAAATATTCATAAACATACATAACTATAGACATTTGTTGGCTTTGAACAAAATATTTAACAAGTTTACACAACATCCTTTTTATACAAGATACCTGAAAAGGGACATTCAAACATCCAAATTACCATATCTAACCAAAACAACCTAGGTACATGCCAAAATACAAAAAGAAGTACATTACTAACATTGAGTTTCAAATTTTTCGTGATGCTGAGTTGTTGAACAAGAGTAAGTACCTAATCTACATTTAAAGAAAGATTCAAACATTAAATAAACTCATTCATCCAAAGAATCACACTTACACTTAGTAACCTAACTTTTTTTACATTTCAATATATATAAGTTTATTCTAAGGAAATTTACCATACTAATCCATAATTCATATTATCTATCTTCCAATACATCTTTTACAAACTAAATTTTCCTCCATAGATATATTATTCCCTACCGATACTAGTCATCCAGTAAATGGCACCTGGTGCCTAACAGTTAAATCGTAAATAAGTTTTTCACCCAGCGCTAGTCAAATAACTAACAATTATAATGATGTGCCCAACACTAGTCACATAAACTGATGAAAGTTGTGCCTAGTGCTAGTCGGATAAATCGACAAATATAATGGTGTGCCCTACACTAGTCAGATAAACTAACAAAAGTTGCGCCAAGCGCTAGTCGGATAAATTGACAAATATAATGGTGTGCCTTACACTAGTCAGATAAACTGACGAAGATTGAGCCCAGTGCTAGTCGGATAAACTGACAGATGTAGAGGGTGTGCCCAGCACTAGTTGGCTAAACCAACATTATGTACATAATTGCATAATTCCATATTTCATCAATTCATAATCAAATCTCTTACATTAATCAACTATGCTATATTCCATGATCAATTTCATAACAGTTTCAATATAATCCCATAATGATTCATTCAAACAATTAATGATTAGATATTCAAATGACTATTAGTTTTAAAAAATTAATAATTTAGGTTCAGTTTAAGGAATACGAACTTACCAGATTATGATAGCTACTAAGATTGAAGATGATTACTCGAGAACCTTTTCCTTTCCATGGTTATCAAATGATGCTCTTGCTTCTCGATCTAAAATCAATAGCTTAACTAATTTACTTAATTCAACCATCCAAAATATTTATACACAAGCCATTAAGCTTTTAATTACATTTTCCATATTTGCTCTCAACATAAACTTTTAATACAAATTAATCCTCAAATCAAAATAATGAAATTCAATAGTTTAATTCATTTATTCCCATTTAAATATTTTAAATTCTAGAATCATATAATCATCTCTTCAATAATATTTACATAAATTCTCCAACCTTTCATCTTACGTACAATTTAATCCTTACTATCAAAATTGTCAAATTAAACACCATAAAAATTTAATTCAAATAGCCGAATATTTCATGACACTCATATAGTTCCACAACAACTAAAATTTACATTTCAACTCTTATGTTTTCCACTTATAACATTTGAATTCTATAATTTATAACTAGCAATAATTCCCATACAAAGTAACTAATTTAAACCATAAAACTTGTGAACTCATCCCCCTCCACCATAAAGGCCTTTTGTAATCAAATAAAACAATCCCTAAACTTCTATAATTTAACAAATAAGTCCCTAGATTAACTTGGTTAAGCTACAATTATCACAAAAACACTAAATTTATAAAAAAAAGGGGGCCTAAATCACTTACATGCATGCATAAATAGAAACCAAAGCTTCAATCTTCTACAATAGTGTATCTCTTCTTTCTCACAAGAAAAAAAGAAGAAGAGAATGATGCCTATTTGTTTTATTTTTTATTTATTTATTTTATTTCTTTTAGTTTTAACTTAATTACTATTTTACCAATTTAAACTTATTAAATTTACAACAAAACCACTCATACACTTCCACTATCTTGAGAATTGGTTTTATTATCCACTAAGTCCATTGAATTTCCTCTTTATAATTTTTATTTCATTTACTAATAAACCTCAACTCTTGAATCTTTTACACTTTAGCCCTTTTTACTTAATTATCTATTTGAACCTTAAAATTTCCCTGTTAAATTTTAATACGACATCCATAAAACCATATAATTAGAAAAAATTAACATATATATTTTAATTGACCCACTAGCTGGAATTGGGGTCACAAACCCTTACTCCCTAAACCATTGGAAACGGGTCATTACAATTCTCCCCTTAAAGAATTTCGTCTTCGAAATTTACTTGAAAAGAGGTGAGGATATTGAGCTTTCATCATTTCCTCAGATTCCCAAGTTGCTTCCTTGACATTGTGACTACGCCAAAGAACTTTTATGAGGGAAACTCGTTTGTTACGCAACACTTTCACCTCGCGATCTAAAATTTTAAGTGGTTCTTCTTTGTATGACAGATCAAGCTGAATTTCCACATCTTCTGCTGAAATAATGTGAGACGGATCCGGACGATATCTCCTAAGCATTGACACATGAACAACATCATGCATTTTCTGTAGTTCCATAGGCAATGCCAACCGATAAGCGATAGGTCCAACCTTTTCAATAACTTCATATGGTTGATCGTGATTTTTTGTAATAAGTTTTATAAATTTATAATTAATCGTTCTTGAGACTAACTATTATCACAATGTAAGCAAGTGTACCTATCGAACAGTAATATAGCTTTAGCAAGAATGGATTGTCAAACCCAAAAGAACTAAAAGTACTAGTAATGAATGTCTTTTTATTATCTAGCCTAAGAATAATGGGGTTTGTTTTAATTAACTAATTAACTAAACTAAGAAATCACAGAAAATAGAATTGGGGAATTACTTTTGGAAAAATGATTAAATTAAAGTAATACCTAAGGAAAAATCCACCTAGACTTCACTTGTTATTTTGACTCCGAATCTGAATATTTATTCATTTAACTTATTCCGTAGAAATCCTTAAGTTATGTTATTGTCCCTATTCAAGACTAATAACGTCTAACCCTATATTGAATAATTGAAATTTCTTTCTAATTAACAACCTAGGGTTGCATTAACTCGATCTATGGATCCCCTTATTAGGTTTCACCCTAATCTGTCAAAATCTTGTCACCCTATCTCTAGGCGTGCAATCAACTCCGCTTAATTATGACAAAGTCACTCTTAGACAGGGACTATTCATCCTCCAACTAAGAGCATTAACTTGAATCAATATCCTGAAATACCAAAACAAGAATTAAGAACACATAATTAAGAACAAGTTAAATATTTATCATACAATTCAGAAAATAATAACAAGATTCGTCTTAGGTTTCATTCCCCTTAGGTATTTAGGGGTTTTAGTTCATAACTAAATTGGAAAACATCTCAGAAGAATAATGAATACAAAACATAAAGGAAACCCAAAACTCCTAAAGGGAAATTGAGGAGAGATCTTCAATCTTGATGAGAATCCGACTTCTGAGATGGATCAATCGGCTTTCCTGGAGTAATTATTTGCTCTCTACTCCCCCCTCTCTTCTTTAGTCCTCCTCTAGGGTGTTTAAATAGGCTTTAGAATGCCTCAAAGCCCTCCAACTTGCCCTTTTCTGAATAGAACTTAACTAGGGCTCGGTAGGGACACGCCCGTGTGACACGCCTGTGTGCGATTACTTCAGGCTGTGGTCGAGACTGAGAGATCAACACACCCGTGTTGAGGTTGTTTTAGGTCGTGGTCAAGCCTGTTAGAATGGCACGGGCGTGTGTTTTGCCCGTGTGAGGAAGTCCATGCCGTGTTGTTTTCCCACTTCGGCCCATTTTCTCCGTTTTTGGCCCGTTTCTTATTCTTTTCGCTCTCCTATGCTCACCTAAGTATAAAACATGAAATTAAAGGATTAGAAGCATCAAATTCACCAAATATAAAGGTAAATCATTCATAAATGTGTTAACCAGGTGATAAAAATATGTATAAATTACGGTTTATCAAATACCTCCACATTTAAGTGTTTGCTTGTCCTCAAGCAAAATCCTCAATTCACAATTAAGAATTCCTTTATCTCAACTTATAATTCTTATCAATAATATCTCAAACTAATTCATAAGTAATCATACATTGAGAATTCAACTAAAAGAGCATTAAAGTTTCAAACATTCCAAGTTGAGTATTTAATCACGGAAAACATAGGCATCTCCCCTTATCTACGTAGTTACCATTGATTCGAAATCTCACAGAGTGTAACATCCTCACTAAATATTCACTCAACTCACTCACAGTGTTTAAGGATAATGAAATCAGCACTCAACAGCCAATATGAAAAGTTATTACCATAGGCTTGCATGAAAATCAAATATCCACCACTATATATTGAGGTGATACATCAATCAAAAGGTCTTTAGAGGGTTGTAATGAGGCTCAGTTAGGGGGTGTGGTCAATCGAGATTGAATTGAAAATTACTTAACTAGAAAAATATTTAATCATCACTTGCATACAACAGAGCTTCTTCTCAGAATATGGAATTTAAATACTTAAGCTCAAAAACAAAAAAAAAAATCACTACTACTAATATGTATTATTATTATTATTGTTATTATTATTATTATTATTATTTTTAAGAACAAGTCAAATAACATAGGGTAACTACTAAGAATAAGACATAGCTAAGCAATTTATTCAAATCAAGTCTCGACAAAAATAGGTATCAAATTAATTGAGGGGATTTCAACAAAAATGAGTTAAGGGTTAATATTAAGGGTAATACAAAGAATGGCTTGTTATGCTCAAAGGGGTTTACTAAGGGTTAATCGTAGAGGTAGGCTTTTCACGGCATGAGTGGGTTAATCCTAAGTGCCTCTATCATCTTAACATATCAAATCAAATGGTGTGGTCTTGACATGCATAATCAAGCAAGTTCTAGAATAACAATTCGATATTGACACACTCAAAGCAATAATAAAAGTGATCATGAAAGAAATAATAGATGCTCCTAAAGGCTTAATAATCTCACAAAAATTATGGCTTTTTTATGTTTAAACTTGTGGATTTCAATTCAAGATAATACCTAAACTTGGGGAAACAACCTAAAATTTTAAATTCTTAAAAATCAACTTATCATGCTTAATTCTCTAATGTCTTAAAGTTTAAATAATCAATGCGTGACTGCCTATGTTTTAATTCAAGATATATCAATAAAAATCATAAATTAATCAAAATTCATCCTAAAAATGATATGATAGATTTACAAGAGAGGAAGGCAATACTCAAGGATTTTTCTGATAATGGAATGAATACCCCCCGCACTTAAGATATACATTGCCCTCAATGTACAAAGATAAATATACTGAAAAATCTAAATATAAGATCATAAGATAGGGAGAGAAGTGAAACTTCCTGAGTTATGAATGGATGGAATTCCTGGATTAGTAAGAGCGAGAATTGAAAAATAGAGCTGGAAGGAAGGCATGATTCTGAGGAAGAATTAAGGAAATAATCTGATAATAATCATAAAGATAAGCTATGTTTTAAGAACAAATGAATCTTTAAAAATAACTAAAAATAAAAGTAAAAATAAAATAAGAGAAATAATCTAATTTTACAAGTGGCACGGCCGTATAACACGCCCGTGTTTATCGTGAATTGAAAGTTCGTCGCACGGCCTGAGGACATGCCCGTGTGTCTAGGCCGTGTGGCTGTATGATCGCATCGCATGATCGTGTGCAATGTGGTTCGCTTCTCCCACGTCCGTGGACCTATACGCACGTCCGTGTTATTTTGGCAGTGTCAACCACGGGTGCTAGGCAGGGGCGTGTCGCACACCCGTGTCATTTTGGCAGATTTGCCCACGGCCCGCTCACACGACCATGGTAATTTATCGCATCCCGTGTTTTGGGAAAAAAATTTACTCTGTTTTCACATGACTGTATCACACGATTGTGTCTCTTCTCATGTTACGGGCAAGGCCTAAGGCATGTCCGTGTGCATGGCCGTGTGGATTTTGTGAACCTGTGTTTAAAGATTCAGTTAGTGATCTAGATATTAAAATTTAGAAATTTAAATAAAATTTAAATAAATGAAAACTGTTAGTACTCGGGTTACCTCCCGAGAAGCGCTTGTTTATAGTCTAAGCTCGACTTTTCCTTATTGGTGTATTCAGGGAGGTTCGTGGAGTCGTAGCTCCTCTCCATCGTCCTTAAAATTCCCATCGTTATGAAGTTTAAGACGATGGCCGTTTACCTTGAATGTTCCTTGTGATGGGTGACTTACCTCTACTGTGCCATATGGAAAAACAGATTGAACTACGAAAGGTCCTGACCATTGTGATTTAAGTTTCCTAGGAAACAAGTTGAGTCTCGAATTATATAGCAAGACAAAATCTCTGACTTCAAATTGTTTCCATTGCTTTAAATGAGTGACATGGCACTGCTTTGTTGCTTCCTTGTATAGGCGTGAGTTTTCATATGCATTGGCTCGCCACTCATCTAGCTTTTTCAATTGCATCAACCTATTTTTACCTACAAGTTCGGGATCAAGGTTTATAAATTTAATAGCCCAAAAAGCTTTATGCTCTAGTTCGAATGATAGATGACAACTTTTTTCATAAACAAGTCTGTAAGGCGATGTTCTTATGGGAGTCTTAAAAGCAGTTCTATAAGCCCATAAAGCATCATCTACTTTCATCGCCCAATCTTTCCTGTTTTATTCTATTATCTTTTCAAGAATCAATTTGATTTCTCAGTTTGCCACTTTGACTTGTCCACTAGTTTGAGGATGGTATGGGGTGGTTGTTCTGTGATGGACGCCGTATTTCTTAAGGGTTTTCTCAAATTGGATGTTACAAAAATGAGCATCCCTGTCACTAATAATTGCTCTAGGTGTTCCAAATCTAAAGAAAAGTTTCTTAAGGAATCGTACTACAACTCTAGCATCATTAGTAGGTAAGGCTTGGGCCTCCACCCATTTAGACATATAATCAACTACTACTAAGATGTATTTATTCCCAAATGAACTAGGAAATGGACCCATAAAGTTGATACCCCAAATGCCAAATATTTCACATGAAAGCATATAGTTTTGAGGCATTTCATCACGTTTAGAGATGTTACATGTCCGTTGGCATTTGTCACAAGAAGTAACGTACCTGCTAGCGTCTTTGAATAACGAGGGCCAATAAAAATCTGAATCAAGTATTTTATGTACGGTTTTAGTTCTACTGTAGAGTCCTCCAGTTGGTCCTGAGTGACAATGTTCCAAGATCTTTGATGTTTCTGACCTTGTAGCGCATCTTCTAATGACTTGATCTGCACATATGCAGGAAAAAAAAGGGTTGTCCCAAAATTAGTTTTTCACATCATTAAAGAGTCGCTTCTTTTGCTGGTATGCCAACCCTTTTGGGATAATGTTAGCAGCTAAAAAATTCGCAATGTCTGCAAACCAATGTACCTCAGAAAAAAATATAGTAAAGAATTGTTCTTCAAGAAACGAATCATTTATTTCAGCTTCATCTAGTTCTTTGGTATTTGAGTTCTCAAGCCTGGAAAGATGATCAGCCGCGAGATTTTCAGCTCCTTTCTTATCTTGAATTTTCAAGTCAAATTCCTGTAACAACAAAATCCGTCGAATGAGTCAAGGTTTTGCATCAGTTTTAGTTAAAAGGTAGCGAATGGCAGAATGGTCAGTGTAAACGACAACTTTAGACAATATGAGATATGATTGAAATTTATCAAATGCAAACACCACAGCTAGCAATTCTTTTCCCATGGTGGTGTAGTTTTCTTGTGCGGCTGTCAAAGTCTTGCTAGCATAATAGATCAGCTGAAAGTGCTTGTCTCTTCGCTGTCTCAAAACCGCACCTACTGCAAAATCACTCGCATCACACATTAATTCAAAAGGTAAATTCCAGTAAGGTGCAATTATGATTGGAGCATTAATTAATTTATCCTTTAAGGTATTAAATGCTTCTAAACATTCCTGATCGAAATTAAAAGGTACATCTTTTTCTAGTAATTTAGTCAAAGGCTTAGCTATTTTAGAAAAATCCTTAATAAATCTTCTATAAAAATCAGCATGTCCTAAGAAGCTTCTAATAGCCTTGACCGAACTAGGAGGGGGTAATGTTTCGATTGTCTCAATTTTAGATTTGTCAACTTCAATCCCTTTACTAGAAATTTTATGCCCTAATACAATACCTTCTTGAACCATGAAGTGGCATTTCTCCCAGTTAAGCACAAGGTTCGTTTCCTCACATCTTATTAAAAACTAGTTTTAAATTTTTAAGGCAAAGATGGAAAGAGTTACCGAATACCGAGAAGTCATCCATAAATACCTCTATGATGTCTTCCACAAGTTCGTCAAAGATGGCCATCATACAGTACTGAAAAGTGGCAGGAGAATTACATAATCCAAAAGGCATTCTACGATAAGCAAACGTACTATATGGGCATGTAAATGTCATCTTTTCTTGATCTTCAGGAGCTATTGGGATTTGGAAATAGCCAGAGAGTCCGTCTAGAAAACAGTAGTAAATGTGCCCGGATAATCTTTCCAACATTTGGTCAATGAATGGTAAGAGAAAGTGATCTTTTCTTGTGGCATCATTCAGCTTCCTGTAGTCAATACAAACTCTCCAACCTGTGACTGTTCTTGTCGAAATTAATTTATTCTTCTCGTTGATCACGATCGTTATGCCTCCTTTCTTAGGAACAACCTGCACTGGACTTACCCAAGAGCTGTCAGAAATAGGATAAATAATTCCAACATCTAGAAGTTTAATTACCTCAGTTTTAACAACTTCTTTCATGTTGGGGTTCAGTCATCTTTGAGCTTGCACACATAGCTTATATTCATCTTCCATTAAAATTTTATGGGTGCAAAAAAAGGAGCTGATCCATTTGATGTCAAAAATTTTCCAAGCTATGGCCCTTTTATGTTCTCTTAATACTTGGAGTAATTCCTCTTTTTCCTTGGGTTGTAAGTTAGAAGCAATAATCACTGGTAAGGTAGAATTATGTCCAAGGAATGCATATTCCAAGTGATTTGGCAATTGTTTAAGTTCCAGTTTGGGAGGTACTTCAATAGAGGGTTTTTGCTTAAGTTTATCATTTATCTTGATACCCTCATGTTCTACTTGTCTTGAGATTGGTTTATTGGAGTTCTGTTCAGTTTTTACCTCACCTATCTCAGAATCATCATCATCTACCTCCTCGCTTTGGGCAAGACACAGTTCTAACATGTCCTCATGTATGATCTCCTGAAAAGAATCTTGAGTGGCATGGTCAATAGAGTCAATAAAGTAACATGAGTCATCTTGCTCCCTAGAAAATCTCATGGCATCATAGATCTTAAAAATAACCTCTTCATCACCTACTCTAAGTACAAGTTTACCATCCCCCACATCGATAACAGCCCTAGCAGTGGCTAAAAATGGACGACCTAAAATTAAAGGCACTTCAACATCCTCATCCATGTCAAGTACAACAAAATCAACAGGGAATATAAATTTATCTACTTTTACAAGTACATCCTCTATGATACCCCTGGGATATTTATCAACTCTGTCAGCTAATTGAATACTCATCCTAGTGGGTTTAGGTTCCCTAAGACCAAGTTGTTTAAACATCTTATATGGCATCAAATTAATGCTAGCGCCTAAGTCAACTAGTGCTTTCTCAACATTTAGATTACCAATTAAACAAGGGATAGTAAAACTTCCTGGGTCTTTTAGTTTGGTCGGTAGTTTATTTTGGAGTATGGCCGAGCAGTCTTCATTGAGTTCCACTGTAGATAAGTCCTCAAACTTCCTTTTATTTGTTAGAAGCTCCTTCAAAAATTTTGCATATGTAGGCATCTGCGAGATGGCTTCAACAAAAGGTAAGTTGATATGTAATTGCTTAAAAAGTTCAAGAAACTTACCAAATTGTGCATCCATGTGGTCCTTTTTCAACTTTCCTAGGTATGGAACTGGTGGTTTATATTCCTTTGGCACTGGTTTGTCATTATCTTCGGGTTTTTCCTCCTCTCTTTTGCTCATCACGGCTTCTTGTGGTAGCTTCTTTTTAGATTCAGCTAATACTTCCCACTCCTTAGTGTAACTGCCTTTACATGCTCTTTTGGATTGGGTTCAGTGTTACTAAGTAAACTCCCTGATGGTCTTTTAGAAATTAATTTAGACAACTGGCCTATCTAAATTTCGGGCCCTTGGATTAATGCTTGTTGATTTTTAAGTGTCATCTCGGTATTCTAAAAGTGAGTTTTTGACACTGCGATAAATTTCATTAGCATCTCTTCAATGTTTGGCTTTTTCTCTTGTTGGTAAGGTGGTTGTTGAAAACCCGGAGGATTTTGTTGCCTTTAATTTCCTTGACCACCCATAAGAAATTTGGGTGGTTCTTCCAACCTGCATTATAGGTATTACTGTCTGGGTTATTTTGAGATATAGAGTTATTGTTACCCATATAGTGGACTTGTTCCTCATCGGTTGTAGGATTGAAGGGTTGATAATCTATATGTACGCCTCCTCCACTTGAATCACACCTCATCACTGGATGTACCTGCGTAGAACCAAGTAAACCATCATGCTTTTTATTTAGAAGTTCTACCTGATTTGATAACATGTTAACCGCATCGACGTTATAAACACCTGCTGTTTTTGTTGGCTTTGTCCTCATGACTTGCCACTGATAGTTATTCAGTGACATTTCCTCGACAAACTCGTAAGCCGCTTCAAGAGTTTTGTTGTTGTTGGTTCCACCAGCTGCTGCATCAACCAGTTGTCTAGTTAAGGGATTCAAGCCATTGTGGAATGTTTGAACTTGCAACCATAAAGGTAACCCATGTTGAGGGACCTTCGCAGTAGGTCCTTGTATCTCTCCCATGCATCGTAAAGTGTTTCTAAATCCATCTGCACAAAAGAAGAGATATCATTACGTAATTTGGCTGGCTTAGCCGGCGAAAAATACTTTAATAAAAACTTTTCGGTAATTTGTTCCCAAGTAGTGATTGACCCTCGTGGTAACGAGTTCAACCACTGTTTAGCTTTGTTCCTCAACAAAAAAGGGAATAACCAAAGACGAATGGCATCGTCAGAAACGCCATTAATTTTAAATGTGTCGCAAAACTCCAGACAATTTGCCAAGTGAGTGTTGGGGTCCTCGTCCTGCAAACCATCAAACTGAACAAATTACTCTATCATTTGAATTGTGTTAGGTTTCAGTTCAAAATTATTTGCAGCAATAGCAGGCCTAACTATACTTGACTCAGTTCCTATTAAATTAGGTTTAGCATAATCATACATAGTACGAGAAGCAGGATTCTGATTTACAAGATCAGCGGGTATCGTAGGAGGTAGCGAATTTTCCTGATTTTCACCCATCTCCTTGGTTGTAGTTGAGATATCATCCTCTTGCTCTTCCTATGTGTATCTTAGGCTTCGCCTTATTTCTCGTCAGTTTCTACGAGCGGTGCAATCAATTTCTTCGTCAAAAAGTAATAGTCTCGACGGGTTTCTTCTAGTCATAAACTCTAAGAACCTGCCAGAAGAAAGGAAAAGAAAATTTAGTAAATAAAAATGAAAATAAAAATAAAAATTAAATTGCAGTAAAAGTAAATGGCTAAAGTAATAAAAATTGAGTGTTCCTAATACTTTAGTTCCCCGGCAATGGCGCCAAAAACTTGATTGTGATTTTTCGTGATAAGTTTTATAAATTTATAATTAATCGTTCTTGAGACTAACTATTATCACGATGTAGGCAAGTGAACCTATCGAACAGTAATATAGCTTTAGCAAGACCGGATTGTCGAACCCAAAGGAACTAAAAGTACTAGTAATGACTGTCTTTTTTATTATCTAGCCTAAAAATAATGGGGTTTGTTTTAATTAACTAATTAACCAAACTAATAAATTACAGAAAATAGAATTGGGGAATTACTTTTGGAAAAACGATCGAATTAAGACAATACCTAAGGAAAAATCCACCTAGACTTCACTTGTTGTTTTGACTCCGAATCGGACGATTTATTCATTTAACTTATTCCGTAGAAATCCCTAAGTTGTGTTATTATCCCTATTCAAGACTAATAACGTCTAACCCTAGATTGAATAATTGAAATTTCATTCAAATTAACACCCTAGGGTTGCATTAACTCGATCTATGGATCCCCTTATTAGGTTTCACCCTAATCCGGCAAAATCTTGTCACCCTATCTCTAGGCGCGCAATCATCTCCGCTTAATTATGACAAAGTCACTCTTAGACAGGGACTATTCATCCTCCAACTAAGAGCATTAACTTGAATCAATATCCTAAAATACCAAAACAAGAATTAAGAACACATAATTAAGAACAAGTCAAATATTTATCATACAATTCAGAAAATAATAACAAGATTCGTCTTAGCTTATATTCCTCTCAGGTATTTAGGGGTTTTAGTTCATAACTAAATAGGAAAACATCTCAGAACAATAATGAATACAAAACATAAAGGAAACCCAAAACTTCTGAAGGGAAATTGAAGAGAGATCTTCAGTCTTGATGATGAATCTAGCTTCTGATATGGATCAATCGGCTTTCTTGGAGTAATTCCTTGCTCTCTACTCCCCCCTCTTTCATTTAGTCCTCCTCTAGGGTGTTTAAATAGGCTTTAGAATGCCTCAAAGCCCTCCAACTTGCCTTTTTCCAAATAGAACATAACTTGGGCTCGGCAGGGACACGCCCGTGTGACATGCCCGTGTGACACGCTCGTGTGACACGCCCGTGTGCGATTACTTCAGGCCGTGGTCGAGAATGAGAGATCAACACAACCGTGCTGAGGTTGTTTTAGGCTGTGGTCAAGCCTGTTAGAATGGCACGGGCGTGTGTTCTGCCGATGTGAGGAAGTCCAGGCCGTGATGTTTTCCCACTTCGGCCCATTTTCTCCGTTTTTGGCCTGTTTCTTATTCTTTTCTCTCTCCTAGGCTCACCTAAGTATAAAACATGAAATTAAAGGATTAGGAGCATCAAATTCACCAAATATAAGGGGAAATAATTCATAAATGTGTTAAGTAGGGGATAAAAATATGTATAAATTACGGTTTATCAATGGTCCTATAAAATGATGGCTTAACTTTCTATTTCGCCCGAATCGAAGAATTTTCTTCGAAGGAAAAACCTTTAGAAATACCTTATCACCTAGAGCAAATTCAATATCTCGTCGTTTCACGTCTCAGTATGATTTCTGTCTATCGGAGGTTGCTTTCAATCTACTTCAAATCACCTTGGCCATATTTTCTGTTTCTTGAATCAATTCTACCCTAACAACTCTCTTCTCACTCAATTTAGACTAGTAGGCAGGTGTTCTACAATTTCAACCATATAAAATTTCGTATAAAGCCATTTGAATGCTTGATTGAAGACTTTATTGTACACAAACTTGGCTAAAGGTAAATTATGTTTCTAACCCAATTCAAAATCAATCACACAACCTCGAAGCATGTCTTCCAAAATCTGAATAACACGTTCAGATTTCTTTTCCATCTGGAGGTGAAAAGTCGTGCTAAAATTTAGCCTCATACCAAGTGACTCATGCAATTGCTTCCAAAACCTCAAAGTGAATCAGGGATGTTTATCAGAGATAATTGAGATAAGTACGCCGTGTAATCTGATGATCTCCTTATTGTAAATCTTAGCAAGTTTAGGTAGTGACCAATCAATTCTAGCTGCGATAAAATGGGTCATTTTCGTAAGTCGTTCAACTATCACCCAAACAATATTTTTCTTACTTGGGGACAATGGTAATCCAGTTACGAAATCCATCGTTATGTGCTCCCATCTCTATTTAAGAATAGAAATAGGTTGAAGCATTTCGATGAGGACTTGATGTTTTGCCTTGACCAGTTGACAGGTTAGACATCTAGCCACGAATTCAACTATTTCCTTTTTCATGTCGGGTCACCAATATAACTCCCGAAGGTCACGACACATTTTCGATCCACCAGGGTGTAAAACGAAAGGGCTGTCGTGAGATTCACGAAGTATCAATTCTTTTAACTCAGCAACATTTGGAACACAGATTTGACTACAAAACTTTAGATTGTCACAGTCATCAATGCTGAAATTTCCAATGGAGCCATCTTTAACCATTTTTCTCTTATCCACCAACTTGTTATCCACTAACTGAGCTTCTCCAATATAATCAAATAACACTGGTTTGACTTTCAACTTGGTCAATAAACTACCGTTACTGTTAACATTGAGTTGAGCAAACATCGATCACAACTTAACTATAGATTTTCTGCTTAACGCATCTACTAAAACATTAGTTTTGCCAGGGTGGTAATCTATAACACAGTCATAATCTTTAAAAAGCGACCCAACGATGTTGTCTTAAATTCAACTCATTTTGAGTTAGGAGGTATTTAAGACTTTAATGATCAGTGAAGATATGACACTTTTCACTATACAGGTAGTGTCTCCAAATCTTTAAAGTAAAAATTACAGCAGCTAACTCTAAATCGTGCATTGAGTAATTACGTTCATGCGTTTTCAACTATCGGGACATGTACACAATCACCTTTCCTCTTGCATCAAAATACAGCCTAAACTATTCAATAAAGCACCACTGTAAACTACAAAATCTTTTCTCGACTTCGGTAAAGTTAAAACTGGTGCTTCAGTTAACATCTATTCCAGTTTCCCAAAACTTTCTTAGCGCTAATTGCTCCAAACGAATTGTACGTTCTTTTGCAATAGCTTTGTCATAGGTAAAACTATTTTTGAAAATCAACTAATGAATCTTCGGTAGTAACTAGCTAAACCAAGGAAACTACGGATTTTTGACACTTCTTTAGTGCTTTCCACTGAATTATGGCTTCAATCTTTTTCGGATCAACACAGATCCTGTCCGCAGAAATGACATGTTCTATATGAACTACTTCAGATAGCCAAAATTTGCATTTACTAAGTTTCCCGTAAAGTTTTTTTTCTCACAAAAACTAATGAATCTTCGGTAGTAACTAGCTAAACCAAGGAAACTACGGATTTTTGACACTTCTTTAATGCTTTCCACTGAATTATGGCTTCAATCTTTTTAGGATCAACACAGATCCTGTCCGCAGAAATGACATGTTCTAGATGAACTACTTCAGATAGCCAAAATTTGCATTTACTAAGTTTCCCGTAAAGTTGTTTTTCTCACAAAACTTGTAAAATAGTATGTAAATGTTGTTCATGTTCAGCTTCTAATTTTGAATAGATCAAAATATCATCAATAAAAACTACCACGAACTAATCTAGGTAAGGCTGAAAGATGTGGTTCATGAGATCCATAAATGCCACAGGAGCATTCGTCAATCTGAAGGGCATTACTAAAACTTTGTTGTGGCTATAATGCGTACAGAATGCATTTTTCAGTACGTCACTATCTTTGGCTTTCAACTAATAGTAACCCAATCTTAAAACAATTTTAGAAAAGATTGAAGCTCCTTTCAATTGATCAAACAAGTCATCGATCTGTGGAAGAGGGTATCGATTATTAATTGTTAACTTATTTAATTGTAGATAGTCAATACAAAGTCGCATCGAACCATATTTCTTTTTTACAAATAGAACCAGAGCTTTTTAGGGTGATATACTAGGACGTATAAAGCCACGGCCTAGTAAATCTTACAGTTGAATTTTCAATTCCTTCAATTCGATCAGTGTTATACGATAATGGGGTATAGATACAGGAGCTATACCAGAGAACACTTCGATTGCAAATTCATCCTTCAGATCAGGTGGTAATCTGGACAACTCCTCAGGAAACACATCAGAGAATTTACAAACAGTTTGAATATTACTGATTTCACTATCCACAGTCTTTGAATTTATAACATAAGCTAGAAAAGCTTCACAACCCTATTTTAACAACTTATTAGCTTGAATAGACGAGATAATTTGATTTGAACCACTCGTTTTAACACTAGTAACTTATATAATCTCACTACTCGAATCTTGAACCAAAAACTTTTTCTTTCGGTAGTCTAGAACTACCCCATGCTCGCCTAGCCAATCCATACCCAGAATTACATCAAAATCACCAAAAGGCATAATTAATAAATCCACTGGAAAGGTCAAATTTTGAATTTTCAATGGATATCATTTACAAACTTGATTAACTAACACTGTTTGACCTAACAGACTTGATACAAACATGGCTACTTTGGACATCTCAGATTTCATACACCCAGATTTGACCAGATCGGTATTAACATATGAATGAGAAGAACCAGGATCAATCAAAGTATAAATAGGTATGTAGAATAACAGAAAAATACCTGCTACAACACCAGTAGCATCTCCCTTGTCACGTGTCTGCACAACATAAACACAAGCCAACGCTCTGGCCTCAAGCTGATGAGTGACTGCTTCGCTCCCTTTTCTTGATCCACCTCTCAAAACTGATTCACCTTTACCCGTCCCTCAATCTTTAACTACGGAGGTGGCTCGTTGTGTGTCATCAAGTAAATTATTTTCATTCTTCGGACACTCACGAGTGAAATGCTCCAATGATCCACATAAAAAACAACCCTTTTCCAATTTACAGTATTTTCCCCAGTGCTTCTTTCCACAATGTTCACAAGTTAGAATTTCAGAAGTTCTACTAGGACCTTTTACACTTTCAACAAAAACTGTAGGAGTCCCAAAGCGTTTTGCATCTGTCTTACCAAAATCCTAAGACCCTTTGTATTTTATTCGATGCTGTCGGGCTTGCATCTGTCTTACCAAAATCCTGAGACTCTTTACTTTGTTTTAGTACTGAATGAGAGCTAAGAGTCTCAAAGCGTTTTCCCATAACCTAAGAAGGTTCAGATTTCTTATTTAATCCCAGAGGTTGTTCCACCATTTTTGCTCGTTCAAATAGATCCTCAAACTCTTTAATCTTTAGTGCAACTAACTGAGTTCTGATTTCATCCTGCATTCCTCATAGGAAACGCTTACAGCTTGCTTCTCCAATAGGGATGAGTTCTATAGCATACTTGTTAAGTCACATATATTCTCGTTCATAATCTACCACCGACAAATCTCTTTGCTTCAACAATAGAAATTCTTATTTTCTATATTCGAGATTATAAAGGAAGAAAAAAGAAAGAGAGAGAGTAAAAAACTTTTTAAGTTTATATGATGTGGCAGTCTATTATTAATTGGAATTTTTTTATAGGATATAACATTTTTGGTGTAAAATGGGTAACGAAAAAATACTTGTGACCAGCCTTATTCAAAGGTTGAGCTATCTACCCAAGCTTGAAGGCTTGCCTGAAATTTTGAAGGGTTTGGAAAAAAATTAGGCTCGAAAAATGAGCTTGAGAAAAAAAATTAGACCCATTTAAAATATGGGCTGAGCTTGGGCTTGAACATTCAATGCCTAAGCTAACCTGTTTTTAAGTTTATAATGCTTTGTATTATGTTACTTTTATATATTATGTAACCTATAATGCAAAAAAAATAAAAATCTATGGTAATATATAATAATACTATAATGTAAACATTACAAAAAGGCTTAACTCACAAATTAGTACCTAAACTATACCATTTTTCTCATCATGGTCCCTAAACCTTTTTTTTTTATCACAAGTGGTACCTAAACTATTTTTTCCCAAGTTGGTATTTTCGTTATTAAAACTGTTAAATCTATTAGTAAAAAAGGCGTAACTTATAAATTGATACTTAAACTATGTTTTTTTTTTCATTTTGGTACCTAAACATTTTTTTGTCAGAAGTGATACCTAAATTATTATTTTGTTACCCATTTTACACAAGAATTTTCTTTATGTTAAAAGAATCTACCACATCCCAAAAATAGGGTAGAAGAAATAGGGAGAAAAATTTAGGAATTTATTTTTTTAAAGCATAAGGTAAGAGAACTAAAAGGCCTTAAAAATTATTTGTGTTAAAAAATATAACAAGAATGAGCCTATTGGTTCAGTGTTAAAGCCTTAGCTTACCTCTAGGTCCTTATTTTGAAACATCTTGGGTGCATTTAGCCAAAATATATTATTTTTCTATTTTTACCCCATGGAAGTGTCAAATTTTCAAAATAGCCCAACCAAAAAAACTATTTTTTAATTTAATCCTTATTTTTAAAATAGTCTTAATTCTACATAAATTCCTAAAACTTAATTCAATTAGGGAAAAATAGTTTTATAAATAGGAAATCTTTTCAAACCCCAGAATTTTTACCTAGTAAATTTTCAAGAAAAACACCCTCAAGTTCTTCTATTTCTCCACCATTACTAAATCAATTTTCAAAGCAAAAGGATTCAATGTTTTCAAAATCGTCACTTTCCAAGTAGATCGCCAGTCTCCTCTCCCAAATTAAGGTTTTTGTGTCATCAAATCAGGTGTGAGATCTAAACTTAAACCTTTATGTAGATTTGAAGTAGTAGAAAGTAGAGAACTTGTATAGGCGAACACTAAAGGAGAACCCCTCTATATGTGCATACCAATGTGTGAGCCCTTGTGTGTGAGCCTAAGCACGAGCCCTTGTGAGTGAACCTAGGAGCAAGCCCCTATGTGCAAGACCCTTGCATGTGCGAACCCTTAGCATGTGAGAACCCCCTAGTATGTGTGAACCCTCTTGTATGTGAACCCTTTTTGAATGCAAAACCTCTATAGGGGAGCCCTCTCATGCAGATTCCTATTGTGAACCCATATGCAAAATCATATAGGATTTATTATGCGAACTCCTAATTTATATCTTCGTGAACCCTACATGAAAATCATACGAACTCTATGTGTTTATACATGCGAACTCTCGATGTACTACTATGCGAACCTTACATGATTAGTTATGCAAACCCTATATATATACATCTGAACCCTAAGTGATTAATATGCGAACCCTTCATGTTGTTACATGTGAACCTATGTGTCTATATATGTGAACCATATAGATTAATATGTGAACCCCTAGCATTAGTAGGTGTGTGAGCCCTTATGTGCGAACTACTTGTGCGAACCCTACGTACGAACTCTGTATGTGCGAACCCCTAAGTGTAAACCTTACTCGTGCGAACCCTACTTGTGCAAACCCTTTTTGTGAACCCTTAGTTGCGAGCCCTACCTATGCGAACCCCTAAATGTGCGAGCCTATATGTGCCACCCTATGTGTGACCCCTGTAAATGCAAACCCTACTTATGCATGTGTTAGACAAACTAAATATGTTAAATCACATGGGTATGTTGTATATGTAATATTGTTTTAATTCACATAAATTAATTACTTAAGTGAATTTGATGTGAATGTCTGCATGAACACATGGTGTTATATGATAAGTTTAAAGATATCAAATGTAGCACCGATTGATGATAAATAGCATAATATGCTAAGTATATGTGCATAGTTATATACAAACAGGTATGGAAGACGAAGGAGTTTCATATGAGATAGAGGCAATTTAAGTCCATACCAAAAGACAATACTACACGAAGTAGGCAGTAATGTCTTCAAAACCGAATTAAATCGAGATGATAGTTTAAAAAACCATCAAAAGCGGACAATTGAGATGGTAAGTTATTGTAGTAAAAGTCATCATCATAGATGACAAGTGAATGGCCATCTTCATCGGGAAATTCGAGATAGTTAGTTATTGATATGTATTTTGGAGTGTCGAGCAATGCTTGAGGACGAACAGGATGGATGGGTGAGAAATTAAAATTATAATTGCATCACATCATTAGTATATCTTGTACATACATGGATTTATTAAATATTTCTTATATTATGCTTAATTTGTTATATGTCATGAATTTAATGTTTTACTGTTTGTGTAATTATATATACCGATTTAAAAATTAGACTCACACTGTGCTGTCATAAGCTCACTCCCCCTTTTTCTTACCTCTCATGTAGCGCAGAGAACTATGACTTTGAATTGCATCGGGAGGGACATTAGATTAGCAATTTATATTGCCTTTATTTTAAAAGTTTCATTAAAGTTTTCCTTAATCATTTTAATCTTTTAGACTTGTAATTATTAATTATTCTTACTTTTATATCTCAGGTTTGGGATTGATTAGCTTATTAAGCATGTTACTTAATTACTACTCTGATATTTGCATATTATTCGGTTTAGAAAACTATTATTTTAAATGTTTTTTTTTCTGCTTTACAAAATACCTTCTTGAAAACCTTAGTTGTTTTCAAAACGCCACAATAATAAATGTCATAATTAAATTTCTGAGAAAAGCCGACTTAGCAGAAAATCCTAAGTCGAATCGGGGGTGTTACAAATTCCAACCAATACTAATTCGTCATGTAAACTTAAAAAATATTTGTTTACCTCTTTTATTTTTTTTTTTACATTGTTTCTCTTGCTTTATTTTTTCTATTTCTCTATTTTTTTTCTTCTTTTATAATGTATTACAATACTAGAAATGCTCAAAATTCATTTTTCTGAGGTCAAGATGCTGACGATTAATTTTGTTTTCAAACTTCATCACATGCTTGTTCAACCAAGAGATATCGAAAAAGTTATTTCATTGATTAAAACCAATGTTTTCAGAACCAAACTAGAGATAAGTGTTGGATTGATAGACTTGCAAACCAATATAGGTTGGTTGAACCAAGCTAAAAAATAATTGAATCGGATTTCTTTATTTTTTGTTGATTTTTATTTCTTTTATTTTGGTAAATTTTAATTATTTATGCGATTGAACTAGAAGAACTAATCAAACTAAGAACTAATAGCTTGAACTGTAACAACCTGATAGTCATGGGTATTGGAAAATGTATTTTTGAATCTTAGTTTTCGAAAAACGAATTCATAAATATTTATAAAAAATATTTACGACGATTAGTAGTGTAGTTAATTAGGTTTTGTTAGGTGAATTTGTTTAAATTAAGGTTAATTAGGTCTAAGGATTAAATTGAATAAAGTGTGAAAGCTTATTAATAGAATAGAGAAAAGTAAAAGGACTAATAAAGCAAATAAACCATAAAATTTACAATTGTATGGTAATAGTAAATTACATTTGTAACAATATTATACATATATTTGTAATAATTATATATACTTACTTATTATTTAAGAAAATATTATTCTATTATATTCTATTCTATTATAATTAAAGTATAAAATAAATAAATAAGTAATTAAACTAAATTATGACAAATGTATGGTAATGGTGAAATACATATATAAAAATAATAATCATATGTATGTAATAATACATGCATTTCTTATTGTATAAGTAAAATATATATTATATTATAATATAATAATAAAAAGAAAACATAAAAGAAAAAGAAAAAAAAGAACAGAATTGGGGAACGAAACAGGGGAAAGAAAGAAGAAAAAGAAAGAAAGAAAAAGAAAGGAGAAAATTTAAGGTTTTAAGGTTGAAACTCAAAGTGCTAACGTTGTGCCGGAGACCTCGGCTAATAAAGGAAAATACAAGATTAACGAGGAGTAGCTCGAGAATGACGGTTTGTATTTCTATAACCCGAATTTAGAAATTTTTATTTGTTGTATTTTAAATTAATGTGTATGGTAAGTAATTAAGGTGAGTGTTGTTTATTATTATCTTGATATTGAAAGGAGATTATATGAATTTGTGATTGATGAAATTATTGATTGATTGTGAATTTTGTGACAATGAAATACTGAATATTGGTTGAGTCTGAAAAGTGAAACGGAAACCCTATTAACTGTATCGGGTTGAGTCGGATATAGTTAGCATGCCATAGGATTGGAAGAGTTCAGGGATACTTCGACCACGAGTCGATGAGACACTAGGTGTCAAGTTATTACTTCGGATAAATTCGATGAGGTACTCAATACCAACTTACTTCGGCTTGGCTGATGAGACACTGGGTGTCAACCTACTACTTTGAATTATCCGATGAGGCACTAGGTGCCAAGCTGATGTGTTTTGGTTGGATCCGTGTATCCGTCCAAGTCCGAGTCTTGTTAATAGGGGTAAATGAATAATAAAGTCTTACAATTGATATTGAAATGAAATGATATGAGAAATGGAAGTGATATTGTGAATTGAAAATAGAATGTGAAATATGTTGACAATACATGGAATATATGAGTTATATACTCATGAATTGAGTATGGTATGAAATGATGTATTCATGAATTAAGTATTGCATGACTGATGCCATTGTATGAATAAATATGGTTGATATGTGAATAATCATTTATATAGCAATTATGTGAATTAGGATATTGTTTAATAAATGAAAAATGATAGTTATGATATGATACTAGACATTAATATGTCCTTGTAAATTTAATTGTGCCTATTATTATATTATATTGTTTTTTCTAAATATTCGGATTATAGAAATATTACTGAGTTTTTACTCAGCGTACGGTTTGTTTTTCGTGTGCAGATTAGGTACAGTGATTTTGAAGAGTTGTAATCGAGGTTGTGAGCATTCATCTCATCACATCTCCAAGTGCCAAGAGCGTATGTTTCAATATTTTGAATAGAATGGCATGTAATTAGGAAGACCAAGTATATTCCAAGTAGTAGGGACTAAAATATAAATTATAAAAAAAATATTATTTTTTAATGTTCAAATATATTAGTGATTTGCCAAAATCACTTTGGCACCAAATGTAATATTCCTATATCAGGTTCCTTGTGTCGAACAGAGTATAGGGGCGTTACATGAACGATTCTACCATTGGTCATGTTCTAAAGAAAGAAAATATATATATAAGAGAAAATAATAGTCTTTTTTACCCCATGTCAATTTTTAATTGGTTATCTTTTTTATATAAAAATAGACTTAATAGTTCAACTAACCATTGAACTAATAGAAGTAAAAACTTAGGGGAAAAAAAAGTAGTTTAGGCCACTTGTAACCAAAAAATTGTTTAGGTACCAAAATGGGAAAATGCATACTTTAGATACCAATTTATGGGTTAAACATTTTTTTTCAAATGGGCTTAACGGTTTAACTAATAGAGGTACTAACTTTGGAAAAAAAAAAGTAATTTAGGTACCACTTATGACTAAAAATAGTTTAGGTACCAAGATGGGAAAAAGGGTGTAATTTAGGTACCAATTTGTGAGTTAAGCCTAAAAAAATGTCAAGATGACTATATATAAAATTTTAATAAATAAATAAAAATAATTAAATATTAAATTAAAAATAGTATAAAAATATATTTTTAAATTAAAAATTAATATGGGTAGTCCTAAAATGAGCTTAGATTAACCATTCACAAATATGGGTGGACTTGGAAAAAATTTTAGACTCATATTTCGGGTCGAACCAAGTTTGGATAACTATAAAGTGTGTTAATATCATACTTAAGCCTGACCTGAATTTAATCCAGCTCGGTCCATCAACACCTCTATTTGTGTTAAAAAAAGTTCAGGTATCAACTTGAAAAAAAGAGTACAATTTACGTAATAATTTATGGATTAAGTGTTGTTTTTTTTTTAAATATACTTAACAATTTGACTAACAATTGGACTAATGGAGGTACTAACATAGAAAAAAAAATTAGGTATGAATGATCTTAAAAAATATAAATACTAAGATGAGAAAATATGAGAAAATAGTATAATTTAAATTGTAATGTATTGGTTAAGCCAATTTTACATGAATAAACATCACTATCTTCATATAATTAAAAAGTGAAACAAACCAGTTATGACTAAAATAAGGCCCTTTACACCTATTGAAGCTTTTAGGTCAAACAAAAGGCAAAAAGTGAGGTTCCAGCAGAATAAGTTGGAATAAAAGCCCCTATATTGACCTTATATCCATTACCAACATAAATGCATCCATTGCTCACTGACATTCCACCATAAACAGTTGCACCAGTCTCATATGACCACAAAATTCTCCCATTTTTAGCATCAATGGCATATATAGGTCCTTGTTTATCTGTTGAACCAGCAAAAAGTACACCATTTGCTATTGTGACAGGACCACTAACTCTGGAATTGCTCGGATCCGCTATCGACCATAGGATTTCACCGCTTTTAGCATCCATTGCCACCCATCCACTAGCATTCGTATTTGTTTGGGACGGTATCAAAGTAAAATTCATGAATAGCGAGTTGGCTAAGTTGGTGTAGACCCTCTTCTTATCCGTAGCCGCACCCCAAGTGCCTCCTCCTCCTGGACCACCAGGTCCGACCTCCTATACATCCAGAGTGAAGGTTTTAAAGGAAAACAATGGATAGAAAAGCACACAATGAAGACAAACTTACAGTAGACCAAATAAAGTCACCATTATCTCGATTTAGAGCCCAAGCAAATCCACTTTTTTGAACAGCAACGACAATATCTTGCTTAGTTCCATTGACATCGATACTTAGCATCATCGGGGCCTCTCCGAAATCAGCATCAGGGTTTGGACCAGGAGGACAATTCGGGGTGGAAAGATTATTGCAGGCTAAGAACCAAAGATCATATCCCCCTAGCTGACGATACCATTTGATTGCACCAGTTTCCAAATCAAAAGCTAAGATTGAATTTGAGTGGTTTTCGGGCTCAATACACCTGTCTGGACTGGTCGGCACTGTTTGATTATTCTCAGCTTCTTGACATTGGCGTATTCGAAGAGGGGCTGAATATAGGTTCCCGGTGCTAACATAGATTTGGTTTCGAGTTATATCGATGGATGGACTACTTCCCCAAATGGCTGCTCCTGCATACTCCCCCTTTTGACCGAAATTATCAGGTAAAGTAAAGGATTGCCATAGGACTTTGCCGGACCGGACATCTAATTTGGCAAAGCTACCGCGGAATATGCAGCATTGCTCTATGCTTGCGCCTTCTTCTTCTGAAGATGTCCCTACGTAAAAATGCCTGCAGGATTTCTTAGATGTAAATGTACGCTTTTTTAATCTATCCTTTATCTCTTTTAACATGGGTATTAGATATATATTATTTTTAAAAATTTTACTAAGCCCCCAACTTTGTTCCACGATCCCCATTGGATAGTTTTTAGGATGTTTGTTTTCTTTGAATTTAGAGGTTTTTGGAAAATAATATCTTTGAACTTATATCAAGACATGCATACAACACAAATATTGAATATGAATATTTGAAAGAAAAATGAAAATGGGAACAAAACAAACTAACCCTTTATAGTAAGTTCCAGACATAGTGATGATACCAGCGGGATGGTTATCAAGCTGGGTTGACCAAACAAGCTCGCCAGTTAATCTTTCGACAGCAATAACAATGGCAGGGCCAGAGATTCCAATGATGAGCAAATCATCTGCAATTGTTGGCGTTGCTCTTGAAACTGTCCAGTTAACATTCACGATAAAACCAGTGGCATTAAGCCCAGTTAACTCCTCCAAGTTTTTCTCCCAAACAAGGGACCCATCACAGGCTTTAATAGCATAGGTGTTCCCGTTCCAGCTCGGAAAATAAAGGGTTCCATCGAAAATCGCTGGCGTCGCGGTTATGTCTTTGCCTGCAATGAATTCCCATTTCAAACGCAAATTGGAGACTGTTTCAGGGCTGATCATGGTCTCCTTCTCCGCATATCTTCGGTTATATAAGTCCCCACCATGGTTCACCCAGTTTTGTGAAGACTTGGGCTCTTTGGCAACTGAGTTCCACTGCAAACAACAAACATCTTATAAATATTAGTATTAGGAGATATTGTCCATTTTGAAAGTGAAAACCATTTTAACTGTTTTGAAAATCTTCTGAGTTCTAACAAAAGAAATTGTCCTTAGAATGGATTCCCACAATATGCGACATAAAGCTTTAGGGTTTTTAGGAAAAGAACTTACAGCAAATCCTGCAAAGGTTGGGTTGAAAAATGGGAAAATAAATATGAATGTGAGAATAACATTGTTGTGGAATATGGAAGCCGCCATTGAACTTGAATGTTGGTATGTATGATATATCACTGCATGAATTTATTTAGAAGAACATAATCGATACCAATTTAGCAGCCATAATTATAATAACTCATTTTAGTCCTTTGAATTTGTGGTTTGCAAAAAGTTTTCTTTTGCGTAAGGTTGTATCTAGAGTCGGCTAATTAATACTTGAGGAAGGCGGTCTTCATCCTAATTGGTTTGAATATGTATGTGGTTTGAATTTATACAGTATTTTATCATTTATACTCTATCTAGAATCATATATAATATATATATCTCTCGTCTGTGTATATAATACTACAGCTCCGAGTTGCTCTCAACAATCTAAATTTTTTTCACGTCAATACCTAAAATTTAAATAAAAAACTATTTATTTTTATCTCTTAAAAAAACAAATTTTAACAATTATCTTTTATGTATAAAATTTGATATTTAAATTTTATTTTGGCTTTCCATTATACTTATTTTTATTAAGTTTTTATATATTTTGATTGGATATATAAAATTATATATTTCAAAACAATAAAATATTAATTTTATTCAATGAAATGAAAATCAAATGAATTAAACTTATTAAAATAATAAATTCCAACTAAAACTTAATTAATGTATACAAATAAAATATTTATTTAATTTGAAAACCAAATGAATTAAAAATATGAAAATATTTTATTCAATTAAAATTATATATTTAAAAATATTTTTATTAAAATGCTTATAAGTTTCTATTAAATTCTGCTATGCATTATTTCTAAGTAATAACAATTTCTCAAATTTTTTATATCATTATTGTTTTAGGAAGAAATTTGTATTACGGAGAACATTATTGTGATATTGTGTTAATATTATTTAATGAAAAAGAAGTATAAATTATGTTTCTTAATTGTATCATCATAAAAGATTATATTTCTCAACTGTAACAAAATAAATAATATTTGAAAAAGTTAATTCTCGAAACTAAATAGGTAATTTCATCATTCTCTTTTTTGGTTGCTTTCCTTCCTACAATAAAATACTATAAATATTAGAGAGTAAGTGATATACAATTTAGATAATGTAAATATTGTGGATGCGAGCCTTTTTAATTGTATTAGAGATACATTATTTCTAAATTAAAAATTTATTTCTACTTTCAAACAAATTATTTTTAAATTTACTTATATTATATATAAAGATATATACACTAAAATTATAAACCATTAATAATATATATACATATTATAACAATTTTAATATAAAAACATATTCAATTATGAACATCATGTGATGGCGTAGCTAAAAGTGTTTACTATCTCAAGTATAATTTTATTTCGAATCACGTTAATTATATTTATTGTTAAGACTTCACTATATTATTATAATTTAAAAAAACGTATTCAATTATTCGATTTAGCACGATGAAAGGTGATTTCCCGCATTGATTACTGATGTTATGACAGTTTTATATATTTTCTTGGAAACAAAAATCAGATATAAGTAAAAAGCATTTACTTATCAATATTTTCTAATTTCTTCTCATTTATTACCTTCCTATTTTAATACCAAATCATATTATTGTGAAGACTAGAAAATCAATTAAAATTACTGTATTTAAAAAGTATATTCTCTTAATTGACAACTGTCAATGTTTATGGCTAATTTTACTAATCTTTTGATTATACTATATTACAACGAAAACCTCATTCAGCTTTCACAAATTTTTACCGAATTTTCTCGTCTTTTTATTAAAAAAAATCATGTATTTTACAAAAAGTTCACAATTTCTGAATCTCCAATACTAAATTTCACTACATCTTCATCCGCCATTAAACCTTTTCCTAGTATGTTTCATTTTCTTTATGTTAGTAATGAAAAGTCAATAATCTTATATTGGTTGAGAAATTATTTTTAAAGGGGTTTAAATATAGTATTCTCTTTTATCTTCATTGAGTAATCTAAAGTCCCAACACACATGCATCGCTATCGCTAAATCTGTGTCTGTGTCTACGACATGTACTATGCATTTTTTTTTTTGATAAATCCTTTCATTATTGCGGAAAATTTGGTCACTTGTATTTTTTTTAGAAGACTAATACCGTGTGCTTTACCACTTTGCCCTTTCAATAAACAATATAAATAGCAAGTCATTTTCCTCATTTTACATAACAAACAAACAACAATTTGTCTCTTGTGCTCTTTTTCTTTCGTCTATTATCTTTTTACCAGTTTTTTGGTCAAATTTTTAACTATATTTTCTACTTTGTTTTTCAATTCCGTTCGAGAAAAACAATATCAATTTTATTTCACCTTCTTTATTTGGGTGTACGAACCACCACTCGGCACAATCCGTGTTCGTTTCCATCTTAACACGTGTCTTTGAAATGTACCGCTCGTGTTTCTTTTTGGAAAATTTTTCTGTTTTTTTAATTTATTTTCAGAATATTTTCAATTACGGAAAATCCTCTAATTGTTGTGAAAAATCTTATCAGTTTCATTTTTTAACGAAACTGACACTGCGTGTTTTACCGTTTTGCCCCTTCAAAAAACAGTATAAATAGCAGGTCATATTCCTCATTTTACATAACAAGCAAACAACAATCTTTCTCCCTTTCCCCTTTTCTCTCGTCTATTTTATTTTTAGTAGTTTTTCAGTTAGTTTTTTACTACAATTTCTACTTTGTTCTATGATTCCTTTCGAGAAGAGTAATACCAATTGTGTTCCACCTTTTTTATTTGAGTGTACGAATCGCCCCCCGACTAGGCCTATTTCCATGTTAACATTTGTCTACAACACGCACCGCACATGTTTCCTTTTGGATAAAATTTATGTTTTTTTTAAATTATTTTAAAAATATTTTCAGTTGCGAAAAATCCTTTGATTATTGCAAAAAAATATGGTCAATTGCATTTTTTGAGGAAACTGACACTATGTATTTTACCATTTTGCCCTTTTAGAAAATAGTATAAATAGTAGATCATTTTTCTTTGTTTACATAACAACCAAACATCAATCTTTCTCTCATTCTCCTTTTCTCTCATCTGTTTTCTTTTTAGCAATTTTCAACTACATTTTTTTGCTTTGTTTTTCGATTCCTTTCGAGAAGTGCAATATCAATTGTGTTTCACCTTCTTTACTTGGGTATACGAATCGTCGCTCGGACCTGGTACGGCGTGTCCATGTTCATCTTAACACGTGTCTACGACACATACCGTGTGTGTTTCTTTTTGGGTAAATTTTTTATTTTTTTCCTTTTTTTAAATATTTTTAGCTGCGGAAAATTCTCTAACTATTGCGAAAAATCTAGTCAGTTGCATTTTTTGAGGAAACTAACATTGCGTGTTTTACCGTGTTCCCCTTCAGAAAAAATATAAATAACAGGTAATTTTCCTCATTTTACATAATAAGCAAACAACAATCTTTCTCTCATTCTCCTTTTCTTTGGTCTGTTTTCCTTTTAGCAGTTTTTCAGTCAAATTTTTTATTGCATTTTCTGCTTTGTTTTCTGATTCCTTTCAAGAACAACAATACCAATTGTGTTCCACATTCTTTATTCGAGTGTATGAACCGTCGCTCGGCCTGATTTATTTCTGTGTCCGTGCTAACACATGTGCATGTTTCTTTTTGGAGAAAATTTTTGTTTTCCTTTTTTAAACTATTTTCAAAATATTTTTAGTTGTGGAAAATCCTCTAACTGTTGCGAAAAATCTAGTCAATTGCATATTTTGAAGAAACTAACTCTGTGTGTTTTACCGTTTTGCCCCTTCTGAAAATAGTAAAAATAGCAGGTCATTTTCCTCATTTAACATAACAAGCAAACAACATTCTTTCTCTCATTCTCCTTTTCTCTCATTTGTTTCTTTTTAGAAGTTTTCAATCAAATTTCCTACTACATTTTCTTCTTCGCTTTTCAATCTCTTTCAGGAAGAGCAATACCAATTGTGTTCCACTTTCTTTATTCGAGTGTACGAACTGTTGCAAGACCCAATTCGTGTCTGTGTCCGTGTTAACACGTGTCTACAACACATACCGAGCATGTTCAATAGGCTTATATTTGATTGTTTGTAAAGTGCTAATAGAATAGGCTTACTGATCTGGTGGTTAAGTGGGGAGCAAAGGAGCAGGAGGTCTAGAGTTCGAACCCCTGCTTGTGTAAATGGGATTTATTTTTACTGCTTGTGCCATGAGTGTTGTAGTTTGACCAGAATTCTGAATGTTTGAGGGGTGTGGGGATGTTGTGGCTGATTTTTAAGAGGATAATTAGGGGAATTTCGGTAGTTGTGGAATTGGTGGAGGAAAATAAGGAGTTTGAAGTGTAGTGGGAAAGTGGACAGTTTGTGGGGCGATAGTAGGAGAGTTTTGAGGAGTGGATCAAGGGAAGTGATCAGTAGTTGTACCGAAACTGGTTCATTTCCCAAAATTTAACTTTAGCTTTTGTTTCCTCTCAATTTTCTGTCAGCTGTACTTCTTCCTCTGCCAAATACTGCTTGTGAATTTCTGCTACTTTTTTTTTTTGGGCTTTGCACACTTCCCTACCCATTTTTTTCTTCTTCTTCTTGCGGTCACCTTTTTTCTATTCCTGTTGGTTGCTACCGAATTGTTGATTCTTAGGCCGATTCTTCTTTTTTTCGTCCCTCCCCCTTCATATTGCCGATTTATGTCTCTTTCACTCTGTCATTTCATTTTTCTGTCGTTGATTGTTCTCGTGGTTCGATCCTCGTCGCTATTCTGGTAAGTGAAACTTTGACACTTTGATTTGTGCCTGATTAAAATGCTGATCGGATGTTACTATCATCTTGGAAGCAATGAATCATTTTGATTAAGGTCCCTCTTTTGTAGCGATTTAGCATATCCGTTCGGAGTTTCAGGGTAGGTATCGTGCGTTTGAGATGGAAGTATATTTGGTTTTGTGATGTTCTGCTTTCATAAGTTAAGACTAACGATTAAAGTGAATGATCAATTTTAGGAGCTACTAAGCTCGGAAGTGTTTGTTGCGAAACCATAACAGGTGTGTAAACACAAGTCTGAAATCGAAAATCGGCGAAAAGCTGAAAAGTGAGGCTGTCAACGCCACACGGGCATGTGGCCGCCTGTGTGGTAGGCCGTGTGACCGAACACGGGTATGTGATCGACGAGGCTGGCCGTGTGCGATACATGGGCCAGACTGTACTGGGCGGTGTGGGCCCACACGGGTGAACCACACGGGCGTGTGAAAGTTTTGGGCCAGGCCATGTGGATGGCCATTTTTGGACCGTGTGGGCCACACGGTTAAACAACATGGGTTTGTGGGCCCATTTTCACTATTAGATTGCTAAGATTGCACGGGTCGCCCGAGTCGACTGTAGACCTACTGTAGGGTTGGTAAGCACTACTTAGACCCCTATTTGACTGAAATGACTGTATGACTATCATGTATATATAGTTGCTTGATGATATTAATGAATTGATATTGTAAGTATTGTTGCCATGATATAGCATGTCATTACTGTATGTTGCATTGCATTGGGATGGGGGATTGATATTGTTCGGAGGAAGTGTACTGAAAGGCCTCAGCCTAATTTACTGGCAGCTTAGCTTCAAGCTACTATTTAGTACCGCATTCGGTACTTTTTGGAGTGTAAGGATAGGTGGGTTGATTATATCCCCACATGCAGTGTAGGGTTGGATGGAGTTGGAGTGTAAAGGCTAGCTGGGTAGGATTTGATACTGCATATTTGTTACTGTACTGAATATTGATACTGTAATCGGCCAAGGCCCAAATGGATGACTGTTTCTATATTGCAATGGGCTAAGGCCCTAACTGAAACTAAAACTGTTACTGAAATGAGCTTAGGCCTAGACTATGATTGCATTCTGTCTGCTTGTCTATATGGGAGTTACACACTGAGTTTTCATAAACTCACCCTCCTGTTTTATCTGTTCAGGTAATTCCCAGACTTAGGCGAATCAGAGCAACGGAGGACTCAGCGGTGGCCACACGACCCCTTTTTACACTATTTCGTACTTAATTAGATTTTTAAAAGTTTTATTTGGGGTATTTTACTGTAATATTGGCCTCTATGGATTTTTGCTTTAAAGTTGGATTTTATACTGCTTTATGTTTTATATCTGCTAGAGATAGGTAAAACACGGGGTGTTTTTTTAAGAAATGCATGTGTTTTAGCAAAATACCTACAAGGACACAAACTGTTTGAAAAAGCTTCCGCAACGTATAATGATTTGAAAACTAGCAACTGAATAAAAACCACGACTTTGGAATTAATAAAAGATAATGACGAGTTCTAAATGGAAATATTTTAAGCAAAGTTACGGTTTTTCAACAAGAGCTTCAGTTTTCAAACACACTACCACGTGACATCGCCAGGTTCGACCATAACGTCCAGGCCGGGTTTGGGGTGTTACACTATGACACATACCTTGGATGTTTCTATTTGTATAAAATTTCTATTTTTCTTTTTTAAATTATATTCATAATATTTTCAGTTGCGAAAAATTTGGTTAGTTGCATTTTTTTGAGGAAATTGACAATACATGTTTTACCATTTTGCCCCTTCAGAAAATAGTATAAATAGCAGGTCGTTTTCCTCATTTTACATAACAAGGAAACAAAAATCTTTCTATCATTCTCCTTTTCTCTCATTTTTTTTTAGCAAACTTTCAGTCAATTCTTTTACTACATTTCTTGCTTTGTTTTCTGATTCCTTTTAAGAAGAGCAATGCCTATTGTGTTCCACCTTCTTTATTCAAGTGTACAAATTGCCACCCGGCGCAGCCTGTGCCTATGTCTATGTTAACATGTGTCTACTTCACATACCGCACGTGTTTCATTTTGGATAAAATTTCTATTTTTTCTTTTTTAATTTATTTTCAGAATATTTTTTGTTGCGAAAAATCCTCTGACTGCTACGAAAATTTTGGCCAATTGAATTTTTTGAGGAAACTAACACTACGTGTTTTACCATTTTGCCCCTTCAAAAAACTGTATAAATAGCAAGTCATTTTCCTCATTTTATATAACAAGCAAACAACAATCTTTCTCTCGTCTGTTTTTCTTTTAGCAATTTTTCAGTCAATTTTCTAACTACATTTTCTGCTTTGTTTTTCGATTCCTTTCGAGAAGTGCAATATCAATTGTGCTCCACATTCTTTATTCAAGTGTATGAATCGCCACTCGGCTTGACCCGTTGTCGTGTTAACTCGTGTCTACGATTGGTACCAAGCATGTTTTTTTGTATAAAATTTATTTTTTTCTTTTTAAAATTATTTTCAAAATATTTTCAGCTACGAAAAATCCTCTAACTATTGCAAAAAATCTGGTTAGTTGCATTTTTTGAAGAAACTGACACTGTGTATTTTATCGTTTAGCCCCTTTAGAAAACAATATAAATAGCAAGCCATTTTTCTCATTTTACATAACAAGCAAACAATAATCTTTCTCTCATTCTCCTTTTCTCTCGTTTGTTTTCCTTTTAGCAGTTTTTCAGTCAAATTTTCGACTACATTTTCTGCTTTGTTTTCTGATTCCTTTCGAGAAGTGCAATACCAATTATGTTCCACCTTCTTCATTCGGGTGTATGAATCGCTGCCCTGCTCGGCCTGTGTCTATGTTAACACGCATTTACGACACGTACCCCGTGTGTTTATTTTTGGACGAAATTTTTGTTTTTCCTTTTTAAATTATTTTTAGAATATTTTCAGTTGCGAAAAATCCTTTGACTATTGTGGAAATCTGGTCAGTTGCTTTTTTTGAGAAAACTGACACTATGTATTTTACTGTTTTGCCCTTCGAAAAATTGTATAAATAACAGGTTATTTTCCTCATTTTACATAACAAGCAAACAATAATCTTTCTCTTATTCTCCTTTTCTCTCGTCTATTTTCTTTTTAGCAATTTTTCAATCAAATTTTTGACTAAATTTTCTGCTTCGCTTTTCAATTCCTTTCAAGAAGAGTAATACCAATTGTGTTCCACCTTCTTTATTCTATGTATGAATACTATAGTACTGTGTTAACCTTGGGGTCAACGTTCTCTAAATGATTACACTGATCAGGGCGAATTTACTTTTAAGGCAATTGTTCTTCTACGGCAGAGTGATTTTGTTTTTGTTTACACTTAATTTATTTTCCTATCAGTGCTAACGATTTTGTTTTATACTAATATATTTTCAACACTTTATTCATATTAGGATTTGCGGTTGATGTTCTATATGCTATCTACATTGAGTGAAATAATAATATTTTTTTCCTTTCAGATTTCTTACACGTATTACTAGATAGACAAATGAATCACTGTTGCAACCTTTAAATTGTAGGTCTTCCTATTAATACTTATAAATTAACAATTTTTTATTACATTTCACAAATCTTTAAGCTATGTTTGGTTGGAATATTACTTTTTACATATATTTTACTATATAAGTTAGGAATAAACTAATCCAATTGGTAATATTTTAAGGAAGTCTTATTTTTTACAAGAGCTATATTTTACTATATAAGTTAGCAATAAATCAAATTTTCTTTATTTTTTGTCTAATTATTGTAATATATATGTCATAAATAAACTTTTTTCTCATGTTATTACCCTAGTAACCAAACGAGGCATTAGTGTTATAGTCATTACATGTGTTTATACTTTTACATTTTTTAACACCTTTATCTTACATTTTTTATTCTAGACAAATTTTGTAATCCTTCATATAATACAACAGGCAAATCTACTACTATAAAATATCCTATCATGGTATAGTTTTCATTGCTAAGTTAATTATAATTGTTTACCATCAATACATTTATTTAAATTCCACATGTTTACCATCTTCATACTTTAGTGGAAATAACAAATTGTACATAAAATTTGGGGTACCTCTTCTCGGTGAAAAAATGTCAAACAATCCCTTGCATTTTTTTGTGGATAACGTCTTTAGTAAGCTCAACAGATGGGATGCTAGGAATTTATCTATAACGGGAAGAGCTACTTTAGCAAATGTAGACCTATTGTCTATCCCTAACTATTTCATGCAAATCCCTGATGCTCCCTAAAGGGCTGTGTGACGAGATTAAGTGTATTGTTTGAAAATTTATTTGGGGTTCTACTAAGGACCGACGAAGATATCTTTAGTCAGTTGGGAGTCAATTTGTCAACCTCGTTCATATGTAGGACTGGGATTTAGGCATTTGAGAGACCAAAATACCTATTTCATGATGAAGTTGGGTATTATTTAGTCCCCAAATTGGATACTTAATAGATTCACATTCCTCGATCCAAGTATGGAATGAAAAAGACTTTGCCAGAAAGTATCTCACGAGGACGAACCCATTCCTTTAGAGGGCTCTTTCCAAGGTTTGGCCCCTACTTTGAGAGAATCTGCTTTGGCCAATTGGTAATGGTAACAATATTAGATGTTGGATGGATCTGTGGATTCCATATGTGGGACTTTTATTTCTTTACGTACCATCCCACACTAATATCAAGATGGATAGTCTACTTTGTGAGATGGTTACTGAGGAGGGCTCTTGGAATCTAGAGCTCTTTTGGCTTTGGTTTTCGAAGGAAATTATTAGATGTATTGTGGGTATCCCCCATCACATCCGTTAGCAGGTGTTGACAGGATTGTTTGGGCTTGAACTTTAACTGGCTTATTCTCTCTCAAAAGTGCTTATTCAAAGGTACGAGAAAAGTCAAGGAATCCAAGGGATCTGGTTTGGAGCATACCGTGGAAATTTCAAAGCCTCTAGAGAGTTAGATTTTTCATTTGGCCTGTCTTGAAACAGTGGCTACTTACCAATATAGAGAGAACTAAACAGGGTATAGGACATGATAGTTCTTATGGTTTGTGTGGATACCATTCTGAGGATATTCTGCACAGCATTAGAGACTGTCCTGTAGCTAGAGAAATTTGGTTGCAGGTCATTCCAGTTGAAAATTGTCTGAGTTTTTTTGTAGGAAACCTTCATGAATGGTTATTCTAATTTGCACATTTCTTCTTCTTCAAATTTTGGTGAGGTGATGTCCACGAAACTAACTAAGAATTTGACTAAGGCAAGTGCAACTATCAATTAATAGTATAGCTATGGTGAGCAAAGATATCGTTCCCACAAAAACTAAAAGTACTTGTAATTATCGTCTTTCTATTATTTAACCGAATAATTCGAGTGATTGATTAAAAACTAAAATTAACTAAATTAATTAACTAATGAACAAAACAAAGAATAAATCAAGAAAATAAACGATTAACAACCAAGAAGCGAAACAATACCAAGGAAAGAATTCACCTAGATTTCATATGTCACTATCAATCTAAATTACACAATTTCTTTACTTACTAACCTATTTCATAGAAATCCCTAAATTATACTAATATCTTTTTCGAGAATAAAAGCAACTGACTCTAGGTTGATTAATTGAAATTTCTTTCTAATTAAAATCATTATTATCGCATTACCTCTTGCTATGGATTTCCTTATTAGATTTGACTCTAATCTAATAGATTTATGTTGTCATGTTCCTAGGATTGCATGCAACTCCACTCAAGTATGCAAGATCTACTCTTAAACAAGGTCTATTCAACCTCCGATTTAAACACATCAAATATGGATTAATAGTCTAGAAATATTAAACCAAGAATTAAGCACACATAATTGAGAATAAGAAATTAAGAATCTATTGCATAAAATAAAATAAAATAACAAAATCCATCATATGGTTCATCTCCCTAGGTATTTAGAAAATTTGTTCATGCTTGAAAACAAAAATATCCAAGATACAGTATAACTGGAAGAAATAAAGAAATTTATGATAACCTCCAAAGAAATCAACAATCTGTTTCAGAATCAGCTTCAATGATGTTTTTCGAGTTGTTTCTTGAATGTTCTGTGACGGTTCTTTACTATCTTCTTATTTTTTTCATGTTTTAGAATGCCCCCAAAACCTAAAAATCGTGATTTTTCATAGTTCAGGGTGCAAATTCGTAAAATCGACACAATCTACCACATGGCCGTGTGGTATCCCGTGTGGGTCACACGGCCATGTGGAATAGGTTAGCTCATGCGGCTCTTGTAGCTTGCTCTAATTTTCACTCGTTTTTCACTTCTTTTGATCCCAAGTGCTCTATTAAGCATAAAAACATGAATTTAAACGATTAGGAGTATAAAATTCACAATTAATGTTGAATAATCACCCAAAAATGCATTAAGAATGAGATTAAAACATGTTACTTTTAGCACTTATCATAAGGTGTGTTGGTCAAGTTAATTTGGTTTGCTTATATGAAGAATTTGGAAGAATCAGAATCTCTTCATGTTTTATGGAGCTTCTTGGAGTGCAACTAAAATAGTTAAAGTTTCATATACATGGGCTAAGAAATTTGGCTCCTTTCATCATAAGGACCTGATCAAACACCAGGTACCAAGATCAATAACCCTAGTGCCGGATAAATGGATACACTATGTATTGATGGTCCGGTTAAGGTTGATTCGTGTTTTGTTACAGCTGGGGGAATTTTAAGGCGTAGGAATGGGGAATGGATAATGGGTTTAGCAATTTTCGGGTGAATGCTCAGTCTTTGATGCGAAATTGTCAGAAATTCTTGATGGGTCGACTCTTATCCTTGATAGCAGCCTTGTCGAAGTTATGATTCAAACGGACAGTTTAGATGCAATCAAAGCGATACTAGAAACTTCTTTAACGACTTTGATCTGCCTTAATCAGGCATACTCACCATATTTTGGAGAATGTAGGACCTTGGGCTATTCAACACATCTCTCGGGAGCTTAATAATGACGCTGGTTGTATTGCCAAATTAGCCTTTGATATTAGACAGAGCATGAAGGCGTTTAAGAAGTTTCCAAGGAAGTGTTAGCAATCTCTCCTATTATTTTAGCAAGTGGCAATCTTGCTCAGGGAAATTTTGATGTAATCTGATATGATATAGTCTGATTTTTCTCTTTACAAAAAAAAATTATTTTCTCTTAATTGACAATTGTCAATGTTTATGGCTAATTTTACTAAATTTTATTATACTATATTACAAGCAAAACCTCATTCAGCTTTCAAAAAATTTTATTGAATTTTCTCATCTTTCTAATTAAAAGAATCATGTATCGTACAAAAAGTTCACAATCTCTAAATCTCTACTACTAAAATTTCACTACATCTTCATCCATCATTCAACCTTTTTCAAGTTTGTTTCATTTTCTTTATTCATATTAGCATCTACGATTCATGTTATATATGCTATCTACATTGAGCGGAATATTAATATATTTTTTTTACTTAAAAATTGCTTACACATATTACCAAATAGAAAAATGAATCATTGTTGCAAGCTTTAATTTTTAGATCTTAATGTATTAATAATTTTTTATTACATTTTATAAATCTTTAAATTACGTTTGGTTGGAAGATATTTTTTACGTGTGTTTTATTGTATAAGTTAGCAATAAATTAATTCAATAGATAATATTTAGCTACTCTCATAACTTAATTTTTAGCAAAGACTAGGAAAAAGTCTTACTTATTTTGAAGAGGTCTTATTTTTTTACAAGAGTTATTACTCATCTTTCTATCTTCAGATTCAAATTTAGAATAATTATTTTATATTTTATGTCTAATTATTGTAATATATACGTAATAAATAAGTTTTTTCCTTATGTTACTACCCTAGTAACCAAATGAGACGTTAGTGTTATATTCATTATATATATTTATACTTTTACATTTTTAACTCCTTTTATCTTACATTTTTTATTTTAGTAAAATTTTGTAATCCTCCACATAATACAATAGGCAAATCTACTACTGTAAAATATACCATCATGGTATAGTTTTCATTGCTAAGTTAATTATATTTATTTACTTGTAACACCCCAAACCTGGCCTAGATGTTATGGCCAGACCTGGAGATGATACCGTAAATCGATTGAAAATTTGAATTTCATTTGTTTTTGAAAAATGATCGTTTAACTTTTGTTGCTTAAAATTCGGTTTGCTTGTAAGCCCATCTCACTTAATCGATTATAAAAATGTTGTTTATGTAGAAAATTTTATTTTAAAAACATCTGAGTTTGCAGCAAAAAGTCTTATTTGAGTTTAGTTTTGAAAACATGGTTTGTAATTTTAAAATCAATGTTTCGTAAAACAAGTTGTAAACCCACCAAAAATGATAAAACAACTAAAAAACAGTCCCAAAATGGCCAAAGAGAGTCCAAATTTTACAATGCACGTAAAACCAAAAAAAAAAAAAAAAACAAGACATCATAATTTAGCTCCCGTCGCATCGATCCCCCGAAGTTTGAGGGTTAACTAAAAGTGATGGACATTCAGAGAATGAGTTTTTCAAACTCAATGTGCAACATATAATTCAAACAACATAAATTATTCAAACAGATATAGCAGGTGTGAACATATCAAAGCAATACAAATGCAAAAATATAATCCGACCCCCATCCGCTACACACCAACTCAGATCATCCCAACACACCATATGAGGTATGAAACACCCATCAAGCCCTACACACCACTTAATGTTAGTATGACACTTTCAGAATATTTGTAGCTTAATTGCCAAACCAATAAGCAAATTATCACCATGTACAAAAAAATAGATGTGGTTGTTCCACCAGTTATGACAGATAATTAAACTGTCCACACTTCATAACATCTTTAACTCGTATCCATTGCCAGAACAGGGTTACGAAACATTACCGAAAAACAAAATAGTAAATCATTCAAATCATACATTAATACAAACATAACCAAATTTCATTCAAATACATTCAATGTCCCTTAATCGAGACCTCGAGGCCCTAAAAATACTATAGAAACAATCTGGGACTAAATCAGAAACATTTGAAAATTTTAGGAAAGAGTTAAAAATTTTGGACTACAGGGGTCACATGGCTGAGACACACGCCCGTGTCTCAGGCCGTGTGGACATTCAAAATAGGGACACACGGCCGTGTCCTAGCCCGTGTCCATGCCAATGTAACTCTCTAACTTGGGTCACACGGCCAAGCCACACACTCATGTGCCAAGCCGTGTACCCCTCGAAATTACTTCACACGCCCGTGTGCCAAGATGTGTGCTAAGTCATGTAACTGCCTGACTTTTATGCCTTGAACCTATAAGGGACACATAGCCGTGTCGCATGGCCGTGTGTCACACATGGCTGAGCACACGCTCGTGTCTCAGGCCATATGACCCCAAAATGAACCTTAAAACACAAGTTTACCATTTCAAATTTCTTGGAACTAAAAAAACTCAAATACCAACCAAAATACCAATTCAAAATGACATTAATTAAGACAAAAACACATCAAAACCAACCTAACAAGTGCCTAACCAATGTACCCTCATTGGTACCATAAGTATATAAAATTTTACAACAAAATAAACATTGATTCAATTCAAAAACTCACTTATGCAATACTTAGTCAAAATACCTATCAAAGGTACCACAATCACAACAATTCAATTATATATATACCATACATACTAGCATAACAATTATACGTCATACTCATATAATATGTAAGTTGGTTATTTGCACAAGAAATCATTAATAATATTTACATAAGCCACACATTAACCAAAACTGAACAAGAGCCTATACATGCTATATATTTTGAATTAAATGTTTCAAAAACTACCGAGATAAGTTGGATAGTGTAACTTGAGTGCTGATCTAAGCGTCCAACCTTCCGAGAATCTACAATGACATTAAACAACACAATTAAGCTTAATGAAGCTTAGTAAGTTCAACGAGTTAAACAATAAATCTTACCGAACTAACTATAATAATTCTAACAATAATAATCATCCAAGAGAACTCTTTGTCATTCACAACTTCAATTGATAAATACATTCGTATTCAAATCAATACGAAATAAATGACATGTCTTTCAAATTCATTAAACCAATTACCTTACCGAGATTTTTCCAATCGAAGAACGACTTACAGGTAAGAGTACATCATCAATAGAAGCTCATAATAGCTGGTCCTCCTGAATATGCCAACAAAAGCTTGTAAGAGCTGAATAGAAGCTCGAAAGAGCTGATCCACCCGAATCACGCCAAACAAAAAGTATAACACATGAGTTTGCAAAAAATGTTAAACCTCAGTTTACTTGGGTAATATGACGATATCTCCCTCCAATACCATCTCCACTCTAAACCCTTGTCATACACCAAACACGAATGTACTCAAATCTCGTGTTCGATTCAAACCGAATATCAAATTCTATATTATAATTCAATCAATAATTTATTTCCAACAATAGAATATATATATATATAATACCAATCACCAATTAATAAAAATGTTATATTTTAACCGTACGAACTTACCTGGACTGAATTTTAGTCATTGCAGAAGTTCAGGGACTATTCCACTATTTTTTCTTTTCAACGAGTATCTACAAAATTTTAATCTAAAATGTAAAAATTCTTAATTTATTAGCATATATTTCATTTCCAAACCATTTTACAATTAATACCCTTTTCTTTTTTAAAATTATACAATTACCCTAAACTTTTACCTTTTTTACAATTTAGTCCCTTAACTTGAAATTCATCAAATTAACCAATTTTCTCAAATAAATATTTATCCAAATATGCCAGACCATTAAAAAGTCCCTAATAATCACTAAATTCACTATTAAACCCTAAATTTTTGACATTTTTACAATTTAACCCTAAAATCAAAATCTAACAAAAACCACTTTACAAATTCATCAAATAGCATAATCAAAACTCCAAATACATGGTATTCATCAAGTACTTTCAATATTCATCAATGGAAACTTCCAAAATTTTTAACAGAATAAAAAATGAAGGTACGGGCTAGCTGAACTTAGTTGTAATGATCTCAAAAACATAAAAATTACAAGAAACGGAATTAAAAAAGACTTACATTCAAGCTTCTAAGCTTAACAGATTGCAAAGCATCCAAAAACGGTGAAAATTACTTTTGGTTTTGGCAAGAAGATGAAAAAGATGTTAATTTTAACTTTTGTTTTATTAAACATTAATTTATTTACCAAATTTCCTAATTACCCTTAATTAAAACCTTTTAGAAACACAAGTTAAAAAACCATTATGGTCCATTAATAATCAAATGGGCTAATTATTATGTATGCCCTTTCTTGTTTCAATATTAAGCTATTAAATCTATGGAATTCAAGACTTACCAAAATTTACACCTTTTTCAATTTAGTCCTATTCCTTTAATTAACTATCTAAACGTTAAAATTTCTAAACCAAATTTTAATACAACTCTAATGACTCTATAAATATTCTAAAAATAATATTTACAAGTTGATACGAAGGAAATTTGTGGTCCCGAAATCACTATTCTGTCTCCACTAAAAATCAGGCTGTTACAACTTTCCCCCCTTAGGAAATTTCGTCCTTGAAATTGTTACCTGAAAATAGGTTCGGATATTGTAATCTCATTGATTCTTCAGTTTCCTAGGTAGCTTCTTCTGAACCATGTCCATGCCACAAGACTTTTACTAACAGTACTGGTTTATTCCACTGTTCTTTGACTTCCTAATCTAAAATTCTCATTGGTTTCTCTAAATACGTCAAATTTGACTGTAGCTCAATCTCACTATAAGGAATCACATGTGAACGATCAGATCTATACCGTCTCAGCATCAATACATGGAACACATTATGGATTTTCTCGAGTTCAGAGGGCAAAGCTAAACTATAAGCTACAGGGATGATTCTTTCAACAATGTCATATGATTTGATAAATCTCGGACTCAACTTTCCTTTCCTGCCGAACCGTAACACTTTTTTCCACTGAAAGACTTTTAGGAATACCTGATCACCAACAGCAAATTCTATATCTTTTCTTTTCAAATTCACATACGATTTCTGATAATCAGATGTAGCTTTCAAACTATCCCGAATAATTCAAACTTTGTCCCATATTTCTCGGATCAAATCAAGTTCCGCCATTTTAGATTCACTCAATTCTGACCAATACAATGGTGTTTTACACTTTCTCCCGTAAAGAGCTTCAAATGATGCCATTTTTATACTGGATTAATAATTGTTATTATATGTGAATTCAACTAACGGTAGGTACTTTTCCCAGTTACCTTCAAATTCGAGTAGACAACATCTCAACATATCTTCTAGAATCTAAATCACTCATTCTGATTACCTGTTAGTCTGAGGATGAAATGATGTGCTGAAATTAAGCTTAATGCTTAGAGCCTCATGAAGTTTGCTCTAAAATCTTGATGTAAATCTCGGATCTCGATCTGAAATAATATATGTCGGAACTCTATGTAGTCTCACAATCTCAGCTACATATAGTTCCGCTAATCTCTCAAGTGAGAAATCTGTTTTGACTGGAATAAAATGTGCCGATTTAGTTAATCTGTTAACAATCACCCAGATCAAATTTTTCTTTCTCAGAGTTATAGGTAAACCAGATACAAAATCCATCGTGACACACTCCCACTTTTCTTCAGGAATCATAACAGGTTGTAGTAAACCTGATGTTCTACTTTCACCTGCTAACAAATCAAATATTTAGCTACAAATTCAAAAATTTATTGTTTCATACCCAGCCATTAGTACATCTGTTTCAAGTCACAATACATCTTCGTGCTACCCAAATGAATAGAATACATACTACGATGAGCTTTAAAAAGAACATCATGCTTTAATTCAAAATTATTCGGAACACAAAGTCTATCGCAATAACGAATGTACCATTATCATCAACACTGTACACTGTACTTAATTTATCCTGAACCAACAGTAGTTTCATCATCAACCTCGAATCTTCGTTTTACAATTCCTTAATTCGTTGTAGAAATAGGGGTTTCATTCTCAACTCCGCTAATACAGAACCATATTCATTAAGAGCTAAATAAGCATTCAACGCTCGAAGTGCAAATAATGACGACTTTCAACTGAGTGCATCCACAACTACATTAACATTTCCCGGATGATAATCAATAACCAGATCGTAATCTTTTAGTAGCTCTAACCACCGTCTCTATCTCCAATTCAGTTCTTTATGAGTCATCAAATACTTTAAAATTTTGTGATCTGTAAACACGTGACATTTCTTGTTGTATAAATAATGTCTCCAAATCTTCAAAGCGAATCCAATCGCGGCCAACTAGATATCATGAGTAGGATAATCCTTTTCATGCGACTTTAATTGCCGACAAGCATAAGCTACTACTTTCCCTGCCTACATAAGCACACAACCCAAACCGTTGAGAGATGCATCACTATAGACAACATACGCTACTCTAGATTCAAACTGAGTCAACACTAGAGCTTTCGTCAAAATGTTCTTCAGCTAATCAAAACTCTGTTGACACTTATTGGACCAAACAAAATCATCATTTTTCTATAATAATCTAGTCATTGGCAAAGCAATAATCAAAATTTTTTTAACAAAATGTTAATAATAACCCGCTAAACCTAGAAAACTTCGCACTTCTGAAACATTTTTCGGAGTCTTCTAATTCATCACAGTAGAAACTTTACTCGGATCAACTCGAATTCTGTCAATTGATACTATGTGACCCAAAAATCCAACCTCGCAAAGCTAGAATTCATGTTTACTAAAATTTGCGTACAACTACTTTTCTCTCAAAGTGTATAGTATGATTCTCAGATGTTGAGCACGTTTGGATGCTATCTTGGAATAGATCAATATATCGCCAATAAACACAACAACAATTTTATCCAAATGAGGTTGAAAAACTCGATTCATTAAATCCATAAAAGTAGCAGGGTATTAATCAAACCAAATGGCATTACCAGCAACTCATAATGATTGTAACGAGTTCTGAAAGTAGTCTTTAACACATCACAATCTTTAACCTTCAATTGATAATACCTAGATTTGAGATCCATCTTTGAGAACACAGTGGCACCTTTCAATTGATCAAACAAATCGTCGATATGTGGCAAATGGTATTTATTTTTTATCGTGACTCTATTCAACTGTCTGTAGTTTATACACAATCTCAAAGAGCTGTATTTCTTTTTTACAAACAATACAGGTGCACCTCAGGAAGACACGTTCATTTGAATAAATCATTGGTCTAATAACTATTGCAATTATGCTTTCAGTTCTTTTATTTCAGCTGGTACCATACGGTACGATGATATTGATATCAGCGCAGCTCCAGGAACCAAATCAATCACAAACTCAACTTCACAATCAAGAGGTATACCCGGCAACTCTTCAGGAAATACATCAATGAACTCACTAATAGCTAGTAATTGATCTAGCTTCGATTCTGAATCTCTAGTATCAAGAATATATTCTAGAAATGATTTGCTACCTTTTCGTATCAATTTTTGAGCGGTAAAAGCTAAAATAATTCTAACAACATCTTTCAGACTCTCAAACTCAACTAAAATCATCTCTCTTGTCTGGCATTTCAAATCAATTTTTTCTATTTATAGTTTACTACAGTATCATGCAACGATAACCAATCCATACCCAGAATAATATCAAATTCTTAAAAGGGTAACAACATCAAATCAATAGGGAATTCACACCCCTTAACTTTCAGTGGACAATTATGACAAACTAAGTTAACTATCACACTTTGACCTAGTGGATTAGTAACTTGAATATCATAATCAGTAGATTCAACAGGTAACTTCTTTTTCGTTACTAATGCAGTGAAAATATAAGAATGAATAGACCCAAGGTCAATCAATGCATACACAGTAACATCAAAGAGATAGAATATACCAGTAATCACATCAAGAGCAGTAGCTTCCTCCCTGGCTTGAATGGTGTAGGTGCGAGAAGGTGCTCTAGCCTCTGACTGAGTAATAGTGTCCTTCATTCCCATATAAGTAGTCCCAGTAGCACTATTCTGACCCAGACATCTATTTTTCTGAGATGTAGACATTTGTTTTTCTTTTTGATCTTACCCTCTTTTGGCAGTTTAGGACAATTCTGAATAAAATGATCAATTGACCCACATCAAACCATTACACTCGTCTAGATGATATTTCCCGCAATATCTACAATTGGGCTTCTAAGCATTTCGTACACTTCCCACACTATCAGCTGGTTTAGTAGGTACTCTGAAATCATGTTGAATCGTCTTATTTTTGTTCGGATGCTTAGACACTGAGATAGCTCAGCTAGAATCATCTTTAGTCTTCTTCATTGGTGATGTAGAAAACGACTTAGAAGAACCTCTCTTGTGAAATTCTCGAATCCTTCTATCCTGTTGTATCTTGTTGTTGTACGCTTCTTCCATTTTCTGTGCACAGCCAAACAAGACAACAAATTCTCATATTTCATTCCCTCTGATCATTATTCGGGTTTCATCATTCAAGCCATCTTCAAACCGGATACACATGTCTTCTTCAGTAGGTACAATTTCTCGGGCATATTTACTGAGATACACAAATTCTCTCTTGTATTCAACTACCAATCTATTTCCCTGACGTAACTCAAGAAATTTTCTCTTTTTCTTGTCCAGATACCTTTTCCTGACATATTTCTTTTTAAACTCGGTTTGAAAGAATTCTCAAACAATTTTCTCCCTTGGTACCATGGCTACTATCGTAGACCACCAACTATACGCTTCCTCTTTTAATAACGAAACATTACATCTAAGAAAGTTATCAGGAGAGCAAGCCATTTTTTCAAAAACCCGTAAAATATTTAAAGCCAATACTCAGCTTTAACCGGATCATTCTCTAAGTTTCTCAATTATAATACGTCTATTAGGTTCAATCACAGGAGGAGGGGGAGGTGCAACCGGAGGTACAATAGGTGGTACAATAGGGGGTGTAGGTCAATGAGCTAAATTTTTCAGTTGCATAAACTCGCTAAACCATTGGTTCATATACCCAAATAACATACTTTTAAGCTCATGTTCCTGAGCCGGAGGAGTTGGAACATTACTACTCGTCCTCTGATTAGAAGTCGGTACGTTACTGTTAACCTCATCACTGGCAGCATGATCAGATCTGTCTAACATCTTTACAATCTATAAGAAAACAAAGGTTAGATCGAATCAAGCACATCACACTATCAGATATTTATATGTAATATAATTCTAGACATTCCACACACTACATTCAGTCTAAGAATCAACTAAATCATAGCTCTAATACCACTGAATGTAACACCCCCTAACCCGTATACATCACTAGAATAAGGTTACGGAGCATTACCGAACAAACGGGATAGTAAATCATTCAAATCACATATTAATACAAACATAATCAAATTTCATTCAAATATATTCATAATGTCTCTTAATCGAGCCCTCAAGGCCCTAAAAATACTATAAAAACAATCCAGGACTAAATCCAAAGCATTTGGAAATTTTAGGAAAAAGTTTGAAAAATTTAGACTGTAGGGGTCACACTGCCGCATGGCCAGGACGTGTGACTCATACCGCTGAGACACATGCCCGTGTTTCAGGCTTTTGTGGACAGTTGAAATAGGGACACACGACTGTGTCCCAATCCGTGTCCATGCCCGTGTAACTCTCTGATGTGGGTCACACGGCCAAGCCACACGCTTGTGTGCCAGGCCATGTGCTAGGCTATGTAATTGCCCGAATTGTATGCCTTAAACCTACAAATGACACAAGGCCGTGTCACATGGCCGTGTGACACACGCCTGTATCTTAGGCTATGTGGCCCTAAAATGAGCCTTAAAACACAAGTTTACTATTTCAAATTGCTTGGATCTTAAGAAACTCAAATACCAACCAAAATACCAATTCAAAATGACATTAATTGAGCCAAAAATACATCAAAACCAACCTAATAAGTGCCTAACCAATGTACCCTCATTGGTACCACAAGTATATAAAATTTTACAACAAAATAAACACGATGCAATACTTAATCGAAATACCTATCAAATGTACCACAGTCACAACAATCCAATTATATATATACCATACATACTAGCATAACAACTATACCTCATTCTCATATAATGTGTAAGTTGGTTATTTGCACAAAATATCATTCATAATATTTATATAAGCCAAACATTAACCAAAACCGCACAAGAGCCTATACATGTCATATAACATAATTAAATGTTTCAAAAACTACCGAGATAAGCTGGATAGTGTGACTTGAGTGCTGATCTGAGCACCCAACCTTCCGAGAATCTACAATGACATTAAACAACACAAGTAAGCTTAATGAAGCTTAGTAAGTTTGACGAGTTAAACGATAAATCTTACCGAACTAACTATAATAATTCAAACAATAATAATCATCCAAGAGAACTCTCTGTCATTCACAACTTAAATCGATAAATACATTCATATTCAGATCAAATGACATATCTTTCAAATCCATTAAATAAATTACCTTACCGAAATTTTTTTCATTTGAAGAACGACTTACAGGTAAGAGTACATTGTCAACAGAAGCTCATACGACATGGTCCTCTCGAATATGCCAACAGAAGCTCGTAAGAGCTGAATAGAAGCTCGAAAGAGTTGGACAGAAGCTCGAAAGAGCTGATCCACCCGAATTACGCCAAAAAAAAAGTATAATGTTAGAGTTGGCAACAAATGCTGAACCTTGGTGTACTTGGGTAATATGCCGATATCTCCCTCCAATACCATCTCCATTCCAAATCCCTGTCATACACCAAATACGAATGTACTCAAATCTCGCGTTCAATTCAAACCGAATATCAAATTTCATATTATAATTCAATTAATAATTCATTTCTAATCACCAATTAATACAAATGTTAAATTTTAACCGTACGAACTTACCTGAACTGAATTGTAGTCATTGAAGAAGTTCAGGGACTATTTCGTTATTTTTCCTTTTCCATGAGTATCTACGAAATTTTGATATAAAATAAAAATTCTTAATGTATTAGCATATATTTCATTTCCAAAGCATTTTATAATTAATACCCTTTATTTTTCAAAATTACACAATTACCCCAAAATTTTACCATTATTTGCAATTTAGTCCTTTAACTCGAAATTCATCAAATTAACAATTTTCTCAAATAAATATTTATCCAAATATACCAGACCATTAAAAATTCCCTAATAATGACTAAATTCACTATTAAACCCTAAAATTTTTACATTTTCATAATTTAAACCTAAAATAAAAATCTAACAAAAATCACTTTACAAATTCATCAAATAGCATAATCAAAACTCCAAATACATGGTATTCATCAAGAACATTCAATATTCATCAATGAAAACTTTCAAAAAATTTAACAGAATAAAAAACGAAGGTACGGGCTAGCTGGACCTAGTTCCAACGATCTCAAAAATATAAAAATTACAAGAAACGGAATTAAAAGGACTTATATGCAAGCTTCTAAGGTTAACCGATTGCAAAGCATCCAAAAATGGTGAAAATTGCTTTTGGTTTCGGCAAGAAGATGAAAAAGATGATAATTTTAACTTTTGTTTTATTAAACATTAATTTATTTAATTACCCTTAATTAAAACCTTTTAGAAACACAATTTAAAAACCCATTATGGTCCATTAAGAATAAAATGGGCTAATTATTATTTATGCCCTTTCTTGTTTCAATATTAAGCTATTAAATCTATGAAATTCAAGACTTACCAAATTTTGCACCTTTTCCAATTTAGTCCTATTCCTTTAATTAACTATCTAAACGTTAAAATTTCTAAACTAAATTTTAACACGACTCTAATGACTCTATAAATATTCTAAAAATAATATTTACGAGTCCATACGACAGAAATTTGTGGTCCCAAAATCACTGTTCCGTCTCCATTGAAAATCAGGTTGTTACACACTTCCTCCAGTACATAATTTTCATCCCAAATGCAAAGACAAAGCTAAAAAATATCAAATATATTTATGATGTGCATGAACGTTAAACATAGCATATTACAGATTTTACTCATAACATTTCATTTCCGACATGCGAATAATATTCAATTTTACATTAAAATATGGTAAGAATTCATGCTTTATAACTTAATGAATAACATATTGACCCTACAGAATGTCTAAATTCGATCCAAACGATATTTATTGCCTTACGAAAAAATTTATAATTTTCGGCCCAAACGCCCATGTGACCCGCGTGGCCCAATTGACCCAGACTGTGTGGAGTTGATAGTGTCGATTTACGACTTTCGTCGTTTACTATTTTTTGAGTTTCTCCTTACACACCTGATATGATTTCGATATAAAAGTAACCACGAGATAACCAACACCTAAATTGATAATTATCACAACCAAATTAGTAACGGTTCACGAAACTTAAAAAAAGTTCAACCACAACTTATTTAATTGACCCCCAAAAAGCATTTGAACACTTACCCCATAAGAAATCAGCAACAAACCAATGTCTAAGTCACTGGAGGACCGCCGATTGCTTCTTATTCTTCTTCTAAAAACGTATCAAAACCATTACAAAAACTCAAAACACAAACTTAATACGACCCCAACACCTAGAAACATATATAACCCACACATATACGAGAGAACGAAAAGAAAACTTACCCCACTATTAACAGTAAATAGAACAAGGATTAAAGTTCCGAAAAGAATTTATAGTAACAAGAAAAGAGAAAGAGGATAGAGTAATGCGAAAGAACTCAGCAAGAAGGGTAAAACAAAATTAAACAAACGTGGAATTGGGAAAGGAAAATAAATGGTAACAGACTTGAAAAAAAATATTAAAAAATAAAATAAAGAATTAAAGAAACAAAATCCAAAAGGCCGAAAGGATGATAAACAAATATTAAAGAAAGGAAGAAAAACAAGAAACAAATTTTGACTTTTAATTTTAGTGGTAGAAAAGCAAAACAAATTAATTGGGCAATGGGAAAAGTGCATTTTTGGATCTCCATTTTCGTAAAAAGGATTCGTATGGTTAATTAGGTTTTGGCTCGGTGAATTAGCTTAAATTAAGAGTAATTATGTATAAGGACTAGATTAAATAAAAGATAAAAGTTTAATTATAAACTAAAGAAATATTGAAGGATTAAATAAATAAATAAACCATATGTAACACTTGTATAATAAAAAAGTGAATACAAGTGTATGGTAGGTGTAAAATACAAGTGAAAAAATAGTGTACATATGTATAAAATACTAATATATATACTTAATATTTAAGTATATAATATAATAATATATTATTATAATAATAACTAAATAATAAAAATAAAACAAAAAAGAATGAAAGAAAGAAACAGCATTGAAACGAAGCAAGGGACAAGAAAAAGAAAAAGGGAAATTAGGGTTTTTAAGGTTTCAAGCTAAAGTGGTAAGTTAATTTAGCCCATTTTCTTATAATTTTAATGTTTTTAGAATCCTAAAACAAAATAATACTTGATTTATGTGAAATTTTAAAAGTTAGTGGATTTTTAAATGTAGTTCATGTTGAATTAATTGAAGTATTAGGGGTTAAATTGATAGAATTTCAAGTTAGAATTGAGAAATGGATTTAATTGTAAAACAAATCATAAGTTTTAAGTAGTAGGGACTAAATTGAAAAAATTGAAATTAGGGATTTATGGTGAAAATTAAAGAGTTAAATTTAGTTTTAAGTGGTAGTTGAATGAAAATAAAGAATGAAATTGTAGGGAAAACAAGGTTAGATTTAATTTAAGGACAAAATTGGAATTTAGAAAAAAGTTGTGTATAAATTGAAATATTTAATGTTAAATTTTGTTGTATTGACGATTTTAAAATTATTTTAAATTCTGTAGCTAATGTTGAGCTAGAGACCTCGGTTAAAAAAGGAAAAGACAAGGTTAACAAGGAGTAGCTCAGAAATTACGATTTGTATTTCTATAATCTGAATTTAGTAATTTTTATTTGTTGTATTTTAAATTAATGTGTAACGCCCCTAACCCGCAACCGTCACCGAAATAGGTTAAGAGGCATTACCGGACTCGTAACTCAGATCAGAACAATCAAATATCAAATATCATTTCCTTTCAATAAACATGAGTCATTCATATACATTATGAATTTAAAACAACCATACAAAGTCTAAAACATGCATTCAGGACCAAATTGATAACATATGAAAGTTTTAGAACTTAGAAAATTTTTCAACTTTTCAAAGATCACACGCCCGTGTGAACAGGTCGTGTGCCTCACACGGCATTAGACATGCCCGTGTGTCTAGGCCGTGGTGAAACAGGGCATACATACTGACTTGTTCACACGACCACAAGACACGCCCGTGTGCCAGGCCGTGTGAAAATTAGGGAGGCTACTGACTTGGTGACATGGCCAACCACACGCCCGTGTGCCACACACGACCAATAGACATGTCCGTGTGCCACACACGACTAATAAACAAGCCCGTGTGTCTAAGCCGTTTCAAAACTGGAGGGTATACTGACTTTAATTCGTAGGGTACCCTAGGGGACACACGGCCGTGTAACATGACCGTGTGTCGTACACAGCTGAAACACACACGGTGTCTCTGCCCGTGTGGACAAAAATAGGCCATTTGAATAGCCAACTTGCCACCCCAATTGGGTCAAACCTACAAGCAATATGTCAAGCATATTTACACACCAATTTCAACCAATCTTAATACCAAAACATACCTTATTCATGACTTAACATTATCAAATTCTCAATTCATCAATCAATTCATACCAAAACTTAAACTATAATCATACCTAAACATATGCTTCAATTTCATGATCAGAACTTATCAATTACCATAGCTAACATATGCCAAAAGCTTACCAAATTTACCATTTCTTATAACCATACATAAACACACCAAATATATCATATTGCCTCCTAATTCATATACCAAAACCATAACATAATCACAACCATACCAGGCCATATCACATGGCTAATCATATACATCACAAAACATAATCTAAACACTTCCAGCCTATACATGCCATACTTCAATATATACATTTAAAGTACCAAAATAAGATTCGATAGCGTGGTAACGATCCTTGATGATCCCCGAGCTCACAGTAGCTTCGATATCTATAAAACAAGGCAAACACACACAAAATAAGCTTTCAAAAGCTTAGTAAGCCATATACAAATAAACATATCATTTAAAGCATATAAATGATCGTGATTTTCCGTGATAAGTTTTATAAATTTATAATTAATCGCTCTTGAAACTAACTATTATCACGATGTAGGCAAGTATACCTATCGAACAGTAGTATAGCTTTAGCAAGACCGGATTGTCGAACCAAAGGAACTAAAAGTACTAGTATTATCTAGCTTAAGAATAATGAGGTTTGTTTTAATTAACTAATTAACTAAACTAAGAGATCACAGAAAATAGAATTGGGAAATTAATTTTGGAAAAACGATTGATTTAAGGCAATACCTAAGGAAAAATCCTCCTAGACTTTACTTGTTATTTTGGCTCTGAATCGGACGATTTATTCATTTAACTTGTTCTGTAGAAATCCCTAAGTTATATTATTATCACTATTCAAGACTAATAACGTCTAACCTTATATTGAATAATTGAAATTTCTTTCTAATTAACACCATATGGTTGCATTAACTCGATTTGTAGATCCCCTTATTAGGTTTCACCCTAATCTGGCAAAATCTTGTCACCCTATCTCTAGGCGCACAATCAACTCCGCTTAATTATGACAAAGCCACTCTTAGCCAGGGACTATTCATTTTTTAACTAAGAGCATTAACTTGAATCAATATCCTAGAATATCAAAGCAAGAATTAAGAACACATAATTAAGAACAAGTCAAATATTTATCATACAATTTAGAAAATAATAACAAGATTCGTCTTAGGTTTCATCCCCCTTAGGTATTTAGGGGATTTAGTTCATAACTAAATAGGAAAGCATCTCAGAAGAATAAAGAATACAAAACAGAAAGAAAACCTAAAACTCCTGAAGGGAAATTGAGGAGAAATCTTCAGTCTTGATGATGAATCCAGCTTTTGAGATGGATCAATCAGCTTTCTTGGAGTAATTCCTTGCTCCCTATTCTCTGTCTCCCCTTTTGTCCTCCTCTAGGGTGTTTAAATAGGCTTTAGAATGCCTCAGAGCCCTAAAAATTGCCCTTTTCTGAATTGAGCTTAACTAGGGCTCGGTAGGGACACGCCCGTGTGCGATTACTTTGCGCCGTGGTCGAGGCTGAGAAATCAACACGCCCGTGCTGATGTTTTTTTAGGCCGTGGTTGAGCCTATTAGAATGGCACGGGCGTGTGTTCTACCCGTGTGAGGAAGTCCAGGCCGTGTTGTTTTCCCACGTCAGCCCATTTTCTCCATTTTTGGCCCGTTTCTTGTTCTTTTCGCTCTCCTATGCTCACCTAAGTATAAAACATGAAATTAAAGGATTAGGAGCACCAAATTCACCAAATCTGAGGAGAATTCATTCATAAACATGTTAAGCAGGGATAAAAGTATGTATAAATTATGGTTTATCAATAAACATCATCAAATCATTTATACTTTGCAGCCAAATGCCAACACAAATCTCATATTCATATACTTACATCATAGATCAACAATTGTTTACATACTTACCTTTTATTCTCAAATATGCTATACAATGCAAACGTAACTAAATCGGATATCATTTCAAAAAGTCATTCATTTTCTTGGAATGCCCATTTGAACCATTCGGAAACATAAGGATACACAGATAGCTCAGAAAATACATACAATGCCAATCGCTGAGACGTGGTCTTACATGTAATCAATTATCGATGCCACTGTCCCAGACAGGGTCTTACACGAAATTAAATACGATGCCGATGTCCCAAACATGGTCTTACACGTAACAGAAGTCGATGAAAACTTTTCAAACGTGGTCTTATATGAAAAATAGATATCGAAATACATATGTATCCTAACTATTCCTAAGGTTCGTATAGGGCTTTACAGATGTTAGAACTTTGTCGATACTTCCTCAAATGACACATATTTAGCTTGAACATTCATTTATCACAATTCAATATCATATGAATAATAAGAATTCATTTCAAACACGTTTATTGTATATCAACTTACCTCGTACGGATTCGGATGAATGAAATCGGTTACTCGACAACTTTCGACTTTCCTAGATCTAACTCTGTTTTCTTTAATTCTTAATCTATATAAATTCAAACTTAACTTATTCAAACACAAATTAATTCAAAACAATCTATAGACACATATTTAGGGAAATTTACAAACTAGCCCTCATATTTTCATGTTTTGACACTTTAGTCCCTAATTCACAAAATCACAAAATACATATAATTTGCAGATACTCATGCTTGGCCGAATATTCATAGCTCTTATTCAAGTCCACACATTTCATTTATTTCACATTTTAGTCCCTCAATTTACAAATTTCACAATTTAGCCCATTTTACTGAAAATCATCAAAAATCCAAAGACAAAACATATAAACTCAATATCAAACTTTCATATTTCATCATATAACAACATAAAGCTCATGAATTCATCCATGGCACATTTCAAATTCATCATCAAAATCAAAAATTGAGGCATGGGCTTAGTAAAACACAAAGCAACGATCACAAAAACGTAGAAATTATCAAAAATCAAAGCAAAAACATACCTAAATCAAAGCTTGCAAGTGCCAAACCCTAGCTATTCTTTTCTCTTTTATTTTTCTTGTATTTTCGGCCAAGGATGATAGAAAATAAGATGATTTTCAACTTTTGTTTTAACTAATATAACATTAATATGCTTTTTACCAATTTAACCTTATTATAATTCATTAAAATTCCACCAACTAATGCCTTTTATGTCATTTAATTCATTCAATGGTCAAATAACCTCATAAGGACCTCACAATCATAAAGTCAAATCAAATAAGCACTTTTAACAAATAGCATGCAACTTTTACATTTTACACGATTAGGTCTTTTTTCAAAATTAAGCACACCAACATTCAAATTTTCATACGAGACTTTCACACATGGTCATTCACATATCAGAAACACAGAAAATAATATTTAACTATTTTTCTGACTCAGATTTGTGATCCCAAAACCACTACTCCGACTAGGGTCTAAATCGAACTGTTACATAATGTGTATGGTGAGTAATTAAGGTGAATGTTATTTGTTATTATCTTAATATTGAAATGAGATTATATGAATTTGTGATTGATGAAATTACTGATTGTTATTGAAATGTGAAAATATTGAATTGAGATTTATGTGAATTTTGTGACAATTTAATATTGAATATTGGTTGTATTTGGAAAATGAATTGAAAACCCTATTAACTGTATCGAACTGAGTCGGATATAGTTGGCATGCCATAGGATTGGAAGTGTTTAGTCGATGAGACACTGGGTGTCAAACTATTGTTTCGAATAAATTTGATGAGGTACTGGGTACCAATTTACTTCTGGAAGGCCGATGAGATACTGGGTGTCAATCTATTACTTCAAATTATCCGATGAGGCACTGGGTGCCATACCGGTGTGTTTTGGTTGGATCCGTGTATCTGCCAAAGTCTAAGTCCTGTTAATAGGGGTAAATAAGTAAATTGGCAATATGAATGATATTGGATGATTTTGAACAAGAATTGGATTAAAATATTGAATTGAGTTATGAAATTGAAATGTATGAACCAATGGATTCATGAAATGGTTATTGATATGGTGAAATGATATGTGTATCCTATCGAGAAAAATTATTTGAATATCAATTATGAGATTGAAATAGTAGAAGATGAGAATTGAAAGTTTTATAAATGATGTGTTATGAAATTGATTATTTGTTGAATGATTTTTGTTATGCGTGGTTAGATATATAAATATTAAAAATTCTTATTTAATAAGTATTCGAATTATAGAAATACCATTGAGTGTATACTCAGCGCACGGTTTGTTTTCCTTGCGCAGGATAGGTTAAAGTTTGATCGTTGAATCAGCATCCAAAGTCGATCCCGAACTTATTGTGGTGAATGATAAACCATAAATGTAACATATTTTAATCCCATTCTTAATGGGTTTATGGATGATTAATGATGTAAATTACTGAATTTGATGCTCCTAATCCCTTAAATTCATGATTCTATATTTAGGAGAGCATTTGGGAGCAAAAGGAGCAAAAAAAGGGGCCAAAATCAGAGTTTTTAGGATCCACACGGGCAGGCCACATGCCTATGTGATCAACACAAGTAGACCACATGCCCATGTGCCAGCCCGTGTCGATATCGCTCCCTATTTCCCAAACATGCAAAAAAAGCTAATTTTTAGGGTTTCTAAGCATTCAAAAGTCTATAAATACATACTAGAAGAAGACCTAAAGGGACACACAGAGTAGAAAGCAGAAATTACTCGAAGGAAGCCGTTGGAATCATCTCAAAGGCAGAATCACATCAAGATTGAAGATTTCCATTCAAATTTCTCTTGAAGTTTATTTGGGTTTCTTTATGTTTTGTTGTTCTCTTATTTTTGAGATGTTTTCCTATTACATTATAAACTAAACTCCCTAAATACCTAGGGAGGATGAAACCTACGATGGATCTTATTATTTAATTATCTGAATTACACGATAAATAATTTTTCTTGTCCTTAATTATGTGTTATTAATTCTTGCCTTGATATTTTCAGGATATTAATTCAAGTTTGATGTGCTTATTCAGTGGAGTAAAAGTCCCTGTTTAAGAGTAGATCTAGCATAATTAAGCGGAGTTGATTGCAATCCTAGAAATAGGACGACATAAATCTGTCGGATTAGAGTCAAATCTAATAAGGGAATCCATATATCGAATTAATTCGACAATAGGGGTTTTAATTAGAAAGAGATTTCAATTAATCAACCTAGAGTCAGTTGTACTTAGTCTTGAAAGAGATATTAACATAATTTAGGGATTTCTACGGATCAAGACAAGTGAATAAATCGTTTGATTCAGAGTCAGAATAATAAGCGAAGTCTAGGTGGATTCTTCCTTGGGTATTGTCTTTATCATTGGTTTATTCAATTATTTTCTTCACTCTCTGTCACGTTCATTAGTTAATTAGTTTAGTTAAATTTAGATTAAAACAAATTCCTTTTATTTTAGGCTAAATGATAGAAAGATAGTTAATACTAGTACTTTTAGTCCTTGTGGATATGATATTTTGGACTCACAATAGTTATACTACCATTCGATAGGTGCGCTGCTTGCATTTGTCGTAATTGTAGTCTAGTTTAGTGAATCATAAAACGATCATCAATTTTTTTGGAGCCGTTGCCGGGGAGTAAAATATTAGGAACACTTAATTTTTATTACTTTAGCCATTTTTATTTTATTGTATTTTATTTTTGTTTTAGTTTTATTTTTTAATTACTAACTTATCTTTTATTTGCTTCTGGCAGGTTTCTTTAGTTTATGACTAGAAGAAATTTGTCGGGACTATTGCTTTTTGACAGCAAAATTGAAAGCACAGCTCACAGAAATTGTAAAGAAATAAGGCAGAGTCTACAGTATATAAAGGAAGAGCACGAGGATGATACCAATAATACCGAGGAGATGGCTGAAAATTAGAATAATCCGTTACCTCCTGTGGTTGCCGTGAATCCTATAAATCAGAATCCTGCTCCTCGTACTATGTACGACTATGATAAGCCTAATCTAGTGGGGGCTGAATCGAGTATTGTTAGACCTGCCATTGCTACAAATAATTTTGAACTGAAACTTAACACTATTCAAATGATTCAACAGTTTGTTCAGTTTGATGGTTTGCAGGATGAAGACCCAAATACTCATTTGGCCAATTTTTTAGAGTTTTGTAATAATTTTAAGATAAATGGCATTTCTGACGACACCATTCGCTTACGATTATTCCCCTTCTCATTGAGAAATAAGGCTAAGCAGTGGTTGAACTCCTTGCCATGAGGGTCCATCACTACTTGGGATCAAATGGCTGAGAAGTTTTTATCGAAATATTTCCTACTAGCTAAGACAGCTAAGTTGAGGAACGATATCTCCTCCTTCATGCAACTGGATTTAGAGACTTTATATGATGCATGAGAGAGGTATAAGGACTTATTGAAAAGGTGTCCTCACCATGGTTTGAAGGACTTTTCATAATGGTTTAAACCCTTCAACTAGGCAGATGATCGATGCAGTCGCCAGTGGTACCATAAATAATAAAACACCTGAGGAGGCTTATGAGTTTATAGAGGAGATGTCACTGAATAAATATTAGTGGCAAGTCATGAAGACAAAACCTAATAAAGCAGCCGGTGTTTTCAACCTCGATGCGGTCACCATGTTGTCAAACCAGGTAGAGCTCTTAAATAAAAAGATTGATGGTTTATGTGTTTCTACGCAGGTACATCCGGTAATGCAGTGCGATGCGAATGGAAGAGGAATGAACAACATAGAATATTCATCCTACAGCCCTAGCATAGAGAACGAACAGATCCACTATATGGGTAATAATTCTAGACCTCAGAATAATCCATATAGTAACACTTATAATGCAGGTTGGAGGAAGCATCCCAATTTCTCGTGGGGTGGTTAAGGACATCAAAAAACACAACCCCCTCCAGGTTTCTAACAACCACCATACCAGCAGGAAAAGAAGCTGAACCTTGAGGAGATGCTAACAAAATTCATCTCGGTGTTAGAAACTCGCTTCCAAACACCGAAACCGCACTAAAAAATCAACAAGCATATATTCAAAGGCTCGAAAATCAAATTGGTCAACTTGCCAAGATGATTTCAAAATGACCATAAGGTAGCTTACCGAGTAACACGAAAACTGACCCAATAGAGCAACTTCATGTGATTACTGTTCGAGATGAAGAAGGGTTAGTTGAAGATGAACCAAAACCGAAACAAGAAGATGTGGTAGGTAAAGGTAAGGTTGAGGTGAGCCACAATGAGCAAAAACCGGTCATTAAGGAGCTTTTAGCAAATAAGCGGAAGTTAGATGATTCGTCGCACATAAAGCTAAATGTAGTGTGCTCAGCCGTTTTGCAGAATAAACTACTCAACAAATTGAAAGATCCAGGGAGTTTTACTATTCCTTATTTAATTGGTAGTTTAAGTGTTAATAATGCTTTGGCTGATTTAGGGGCTAGTATTAATGTCATGCCTTACAAAATGTTTAAGCAACTAGGTCTTAGGAAACCCAAACAAACTAGGATGAGCATTCAATTGGCAGATAGAATAATTAGATTTCTTAGGGGCATTGTTGAAGACGTACTCGTCAAAATTGATAAATTCATTTTCTTAGTTGATTTTGTTGTTCTAGACATGGATGAGGATAGTGACGTACCATTGATTTTAGGACGGCCCTTTTTAGCAACTGCTAGAAGTATCATAGATGTTGGTACAGGTGAGCTAATACTTCATGTAGGTGAGAGTCAATTATCGCGAGTAATAAGTCTCAGTACAGTTTTAGTTTACATTACCTAAGTGTTTCAGAAAAGTACTACCTATAGTAGTCTTAATATACATACATAGCATTTCAGACATATACAGATAAAATTTCATTATAGGCATACTTTCAAACAATACGTATCAGAGTTTCAAAGTACTTACAGGATCGGTGCCGGAGACTCGGCGAACCACTTATTTATCGAAACACTCCAAATTACTTTACCACTGATTTTTAAAACTATTCTTTTTACCGTCCAAAACCACAGCCGAGTTTTTGCAAACCTGGCTCTGACACCACTAAATGTAACATCCCAAACTTGGCCTAGACATTATGGCATACCACACGCCTGTGTGGCGTACACAGTTGACTTTTTAGCTTTTACTGAAGCTCATTTTCTGCGTAATCGGAGCACACACCTGGTTCATTTTTGCTGCTAATCCAACCACGAGCACTCCAAAGCCTAAGATTGTCAAAACCAAGCCCAAATCAGTCACTTAAATCAACTTACCTAAGAATGGACAAATCTCGAAATGAGATATCTACTTACCTTCAACGAATAACGGGGTTTTCTTACTATTTAAAACTCGATTATTGATCTACAAAGCCTTGAATAATCCCTAAACAGTAACCAAAACCCTTTTAAGTAATCACAAAATGAAATCTCGTAACTTTAGTTAAACGTTACTTACCGAATCGACGAACTCACTACCGAAATGCCAAAACTTATCGAAAAAGAAGAAAAACGACGGAGAAAGGGGAAAAAAGAATAAAAATCGACAGCAATGGGAAATTAGAGAAAAGAAAAGAAGATGGCAGAAAAATACTTTTACTAAAAAAGAGGAAAATAAAAAAACCCTAAACTTTCCCTAAAGCCCACAACTCAGTCTTTTAATAAAAAACATACTTAACTGAAACTTGCAGCAAAAACAATCCCATCGCCACTGCAGGGAATCGAACCCTTGACCCTAAGCATAATTCTCTTGCCACTTAACCACTAGACCAGTAGGCCCATTCTGTCAAGTTTTACTACCAAATCCTTATAAGCCCACTGGCCTCAAGTTAGGCTTTATTCAAATAAAACTCAAAATTTAGCCCAAGTTAACACTTAACCTTGGGACCTCTCAAACACACCCCAGCACTTAAACCCACATATTTTTAAGCCAAAATAACACGAAGCACAAATTCAGGCACTTCCAAGCCCAATAATCACAAAAGTCAAAAATTAAAAATTTAGGGCGTTACAGTTACATTTACTGGTATCAGAGCTATTTAGGTTTAGCTGATTCTTAGAGTAAATCAAGTTTAGAATTGAGTCTAGAGGTACATGCCATAATTGAGTCGAATTGAGCCGGGATTGGATGCTGATATATTTGTTTGTTTCTATTTTATAATTAAAGATGTCGGCTGATACTGATCAAGAAATGTACACTGAAGATGATGAATCATATGAAAGGGATGAAACCGAGTCTGTAACATCGAGTATAAATCTAGTAAGAAATCAACACCTAACTTTAAAAGAGGTAATGTTAGAGAGAGAGATGATTCACAGCTACTTAGGGTTATAGCCAATGCCCTTAAACGAGTAGCAGGAACTGTATCTGCTATGACATCTGCCCCCACTACTCGACGAGCCCCGATTAAAGAACTACGTAAGTATGGTGCCACTGAATTTTTGGGTTTAAAGGGAGTTGATCTATTTACTACTAAAAATTGGATAAAGTCAACAAAAAGAATTCTACAACAGCTTGAATGAACTCCCTGGGAAAGTTTATTATGTGTTGTTTCTTTATTACAAGGGGAAGCTTATATATGCTGGGAATCGGTAACTCGACATGTACCGGCAGAACAGGTAAACTGAGATTTCTTTCAAAGAGAATTTCAAAAGAAGTATGTGGGTGAACTATGCATTGAGGATAGAAAACAATAATTTTTTATGGTAAAATAAGGTGAGATGTCAGTAGTTGACTATGAATGAGAATTCTCACGGCTCAGTTGATACGCAGTGGAATATGTACCAACCGAAGCTGATAGTTGTAAGAGATTTCTACGGGGTTTACGTGATGAATTACGTGTGCAATTGGTATCTCTTAGAATTACAGAATTTGCAGATTTAGTTGATAGAGCGAAGATGGTTGAGCAAGTACTGGGTCTCGACAAAAAGCCTAAAAATACTCGTCTGATTGGGAAACGTACTGGAACTACTAGTTCAAATCTGTAACCTAAAAGATCTAAAGAATCACGTGGTAGCTGAAGATCGAGTATTAAATCAGAAAGAAGTGATAGAAATCATGAAAGGCACATGACAGTTTCTAATGGTAGTGTACGAGGTCTATCTCAGGATATTGAAATTCCATATTGTGAACATTGCGGGAAGAAGCATAGAGGTGAATGCTGGAAATTAACTCAAGGATGTTTCCATTGTGGATCTACGGAGCATTTCATTAAAGTTTTTCTGAAAAATGAAAATGCTGCACTTGTTACATCACAAAGATCAGCGCCTACTTTTAGAGGTCGAGAATTAGGTAGAAGTGGTTCATTTTCCAGAGGTGGTGCTAGAAGAGGAAGTGATGTAGCTGCTCAATAATCAGAAGCTAGAGTACCAACTAGAGCATATGTTGTGCGGACACGTGAAGAGGGTGATGCACATGATGTGGTGACAGTTACAGGATTTACTAGATCGAGGATTTATACGTCTTAGTATTTCACCTTGGGGAGCTCCAGTACTGTTTGTTAAAAAGAAAGACGGTTCAATGTGGTTGTGTATTGATTATCGACAATTAAATAAGGTGACAATTAAGAATCGATACCCGCTTCCTCGTATTGATGATTTATTTGATCAGTTGAAAGGAGCTTCTGTGTTTTCAAAGATTGATTTGAGATCGGGTTATTACCAGTTGAAGGTGAAAGAAAGTGATGTACCGAATATAGCATTCCGTACAAGGTATGGTCGTTATGAATTCTTAGTTATGCCTTTTGGATTGACTAATGCCCCAACTGCTTTTATGGATCTCATGAACCATATTTTTCAACCGTACCTGGATTAGTTTGTTGTGGTTTTTATTGATGATATTTTGGTTTATTCGAAGTCTGAATCTGAACATGAGCAGCATCTTAGAATTATTTTACAAATATTACAGGAGAAACAGTTATATGGAAAGCTTCGCAAATGTGAATTATGGTTATCAAAAGTTATGTTTTTGGGACACGTGGTATTACCAGATGGGATTAGAGTTGATCCGAAGAAGATTGAAGCAATTGTCTACTGAAAAGCACCGAGAAATGTGCCAGAGGTACGTAGTTTCCTTGGACTAGCTAGTTACTATTGGAGATTTATAAATGGATTTTCAAAGATCGCCTTGCCAATGACAAATTTGTTGCAAAAGAATGTTCCATTTGTTTGGGATGATCAGTGCCAAGAAAGTTTTAAAAAATTAAAGCAAATGTTGATTAAAGCACCGATTTTGACTTTACCAGAGTTAGGAAAAGATTTTGTTCTGTATAGTGATGCCTCTTTGAATGGTCTCAGGTGTGTTTTGATGTAAGATGGAAAGGTGATAGCTTATGCATCTCATCAATTGAAACCGTATGAATGTAATTAGCGACGCATGATCTGGAATTGGCTACTATGATTTTTGCACTAAAGATCTGGAGACATTATTTGTATGGTGAGAAATATTATATTTATACTGATCATAAAAGTCTCAAGTATCTTTTATCTCAAAAGGAGTTAAATTTGAGACAACGGCAGTGGATAGAACTTTTAAAAGATTATGATTGTGTTATTGATTATCATCTAGGAAAGGCAAATGTTGTAGCAGATGCATTGAGTAGAAAAGTAGCAATTGAATTGTGAGTAATGTTTGCACAACTCAATATTAGTGATGATGGAAGTCTGTTGGTCGAATTGAGGGTTAAACCAATGATGTTTGATCGGATCAAGTCAGCACAATTAGAAGATGACAAGTTGATGAAGAAAAGAGAAATGGTTTAGAACGGTATGTTAGAAAATTTCAGCATTGATGATTATCGTTGTTTAAGGTTTCATAATCGAATATGTGTCCCGAATGTTTCTGAATTGAATGAGTTGATACTTCGAGAAGCTTATGATAGTCCTTTTGCAATGTATCTGAGAGGAACAAAAATGTACCATAATCTACAGGAATCTTATTTGGTGGCCAGGTATGAAAAGAGATATAGTTGAATATCTGGCAAAATGTTTGACTTGTCAACGAGTAAAGGCAGAGCATCAGGTTTCTACTGGATTACTTCAGCCTATTAACATTCCTGAATGGAAATGGGACTATATTACTATGGATTTTGTAACGGGGTTACCTTTGTCAGCAAGCAAGAAAAATGTCATTTCGGTGATTTTTTATCAGCTTACAAAGTCAGCTAATTTTATAGCAGTCAGAATTGATGGTCACTTCAGAAACTTGCTGAAGTTTACATTTAGGAAATTGTAAGATTGCATGGTATTCCTGTATCGATAATTTCTGATCGGGATCCGCGGTTCATATCGAGATTTTAGAGGCAATTGCATGAATTACTTGGTACTCGACTCAGTTTTAACACAGGTTTCCATCCGCAGACTAATTGACAATCTAATGAGTTATTCAGATTTTAGAGGACATGCTCTGAGCTCGTGTTATTTATTTTTAATCAGGTTGGGAACATTATTTACTGTTGGCTAAATTTCTATACAATAATAGTTTCCAATCAAGTATTCAAATGGCTCCGTTTGAAGCATTATATAGTCATAGATGTCGGACACCTATGTGTTGGATAGAATTGAATGAAAGAAAGATGATTGGGCCAGATTTAATTCAAGAAACGAAGGACATTGTTAAGAAGATTCGAGATAGATTGAAGGTAGCTTTCGACAGACAGAAATCATATGCATATTTGAAATGTCGAGACATTGAGTATTCTGTTGGTGATAAGGTATTTCTTAAAGTCTCTCATTGGAAGAAAATTCTGAGATTTGGTCGAAAAGGAAAATTAAGTCCTCATTTTATTGGGCCATATGAGATTGTGGAAAAAGTTAGGCCAGTTGCCTATCGTTTAGCTTTGCCTCTGGAATAACAGAAGATTCATGACATTTTTCATGATTCTATGCTCAGAAGATACAGATCAGACCCTTCTCATGTTATTTCGACAGAGGATATTGAACTCCAACCCAATTTATCATATGAAGAAGAGCCAGTTGAGATATTAGCACGAGAGGTGAAAGAATTGCATAATAAACGAGTGCCATTAGTGAAAGTATTATGGCGAAGTCATAGTGTTGAGGAAACAACTTGGGAACTGGAAGAAACTATGAAATCTCAGTACCCTCACCTCTTTTCAGGTAAATTTCAAGGATGAAATTTATTAAGGGGGAAGAAATGTAACAACTTAAAATTTACGGGTATCGAAAAAGTGCATTTTCTGGTCTTTGTTTTCGTAAAATGGATTCGTGTAGTTAATTAGGTTTTGGCTAGGTGAATTAGCTTTAATTAAAAGTAATTAGGTATAAGGACTAGATTGAATAAAGGTTAAAAGTTGAATTGTAGACTAAAGAAAAATTAAAGGATTAAATAAATAAATAAACCATATGTAGCTCTTGTATAATAAAAAGTGAATACAAGTGTATGGTAGGTGTAAAATACATGTGGAAAAGTAATGTACATATGTATAAAATACTAATATATATACTTAATATTTAAGTATATAATATAATAATATATTATTATAATAATAACTAAATAATAAAAACAAAACAAAAAGAATGAAAGAAAGAAACAGAATTGAAATGAAACAGGGGAGAAGAAAAGGGAAAGAAAAAGCGAAATTAGGGTTTTTAAGGTTTCAAGCTTAAGTGACAAGTCAATTTAGCTCTGATCGCGATTTTCGTGTATGATAAGTTTTATAAATTTGCAATGACTCGTTCTTGAAACTAACTATTATCACGATGTAGGCAAGTGTACCTATTGAACAGTATTATAGCTTTAGCAAGACCGGGTTGTCGAACCCAAAGGACTATGAGTACTAGTAATGACTGTCTTTTTATTATCTAGCCGAATAAAAGAGGATTGTTTTAACTAACTAATTAAACTAAGACTTGTAGACAATAGAAATTAGGAAATTACTTTTGGGGAAAACGATTGATTGAGACAATACCTAAGGAAGGAATCCACCTAGACTCTTACTTGTTATTCTGGCTCCAAACTGGATGATTTATTCATTCAACTTGTTCCGTAGAAATCCCTAAGGTATATTATTATCCCTTTCGAGACTAACAACGTCTAATCCCTAGGTTGAATAACCGAGAGTTATCTCAAATTAACACCTTAAGATTGCATTAACTCGATCTATGGATTCCCTTATTAGGTTTCACCCTAATCCGGTAAAATCTTGCCACCCTATCTCTAGGCGCGCAATCAACTCCGCTTAATTACGACAAAGTTACTCTTAGTCAGGGTCTATTCCTCCTCCAACTAAGAGTAGTAACTTGAAGTGATATCCTAAAATACCAAAACAAGAATTAAGATCACGTAATTAAGAACAAATCAAATATATATCATACGATTTAGAAATAATATCAAGGTTTAGTCATAGGTTTCATCCCCCTTAGGTATTTAGGGGTTTAGTTCATAACTAAACAAGAACACATCTCAGAATAATAAAAATTACAAAACATAAAGAAAACCCAAAAACTCCTGAAGTGGAGGTTGAGGAGAGATCTTCAGTCTTGATGGTGGCCCCGGCTTCTGAGATGGATTAATCGGCTTCCTCGGAGTAATTCCTTACTCCTTATTCTCCGTCCTTCATTTCTTTCTCCTTTAGGGTGTATTTATAGGCTTTGGAATGCCTAAGAAGCCCTAAAATTTGGCAATTTCCGAATTTAACTTAGCTAGGGTTCGGCAGGGACACACCCGTGTGCAACTACTTCAGGCTGTGTTCGAGCCTGTTAGATTGGCACAGGCGTGTGAGCTGCCCGTGTGAGTCGTGCTTTAATTTTGCCAGATTGACACGACCGTGTGAGATCTCCGTGTTAGGAGGTCCAAGCAGTGTTGATTTCGTGCTTTGGCCCATTTTCTTCGTTTTTGGCCCGTTTTTTTGTTCCTTTCGCTCTCCTATGCTTACCTGAGAATAAAACATGAAATTAAGGCATTAAGAGCATCTAATTCACCAAATCTAAGGAGAAATCATTCATAAAATGTGTTAAGCATGGGTTATAAATATGTATAAATTACGGTTTATCAAATACCCCCACACTTAAGCGTTTGCTTGTCCTCAAGCAAAATCCTCGGATCACAGTTAAAATTTCATTTTTCTCAACTTATAATTTTGATCAATATTATCTCAAATCATCTCATAAGTAATCGTGCATAGAGAACTCAACTATAAGAACATTAAAGCCTCAAACATTCCAAGTTGAATATTTAATCCTGAAAAACTTAGGTATCTCCCTTCATCTAAGTAGTTATCATTGATTCAGAACCTCACAGAATTTAACATCCTTACTAAAGATTCACTCAAATCACTCGAAGTGTTTAAGGACAATGAAATTAGCACTCATTGGTCAACATGAAAAGTTATTATCATAGGCTTGCATGAAAATTAGATCTCCACCACTATAATTCGAGATGATACATCAATCAAAAGGTCTTTGAAGGGTTGTAACGAGGCTTAGTTAGGGGGTGTGGTCACAAGCTGAAAGAAAAGGTTAGAATCGAGATTGACTTGAAAAATTACTTAACTAGAAAAATATTTAATCATCACTTACATACAACATAGCTCATTTTCTGACTATGGAATTTGAATAAAGAAAACTACTAATATGCATACACACATTTTTTTTTAAGAACAAATCAAATAATCATAACTAATTATTAAGAACAAGACATAGCTAAGCAATTTATCCAACTCAATTCTCGACAAAAAATGGGGATCGAATTAAATTAGGGGATTTCAACAATAATGGGTTAAGGGTTAATATTGAGGATAATACAAGGAATGGTTTGTTAGGATCAAAGGGGTTTACTAAGGGCTAATTGTGGAGGTAGGCTTTTCATGGCATGAGTGGGTTAATCCTAAGCGCCTCTATCATTTTGATATATCAAATCAAATGGTGTGGTCTCGACATGCATAATCAGGCAAGTTCTAGAATAAAAATTCAATGTTGACACACTCAAAGCAATAATAGAAGTGAGCATGAAAGAATTTATAGATGCTCAAAAGGCTCAAAAATCTCACAAAAAGTATGGCTTTTTGATGTTTATAATTGTAGGATTCAATTCAAGATAATACCTAGACTTGGGGAAACAACCTAAAATTTTAAATTCTTAAAAATCAACTTATCATGCTTGATTTTCTAGTGTCTTAAAGTTCAACAATCAATGCATGAATGCCTATGTTCTCATTCAAGAAATATCAATTCAAATAGTCAATCAAAATTCATCTTAAACATGATATGAGAAATTCACAAGAGAACAAAGCAATATTCAGGGATTTTCAAGTAATGAAATAAATACCCCCCACACTGAAGATGTACATTGCCCTCAATGTACAAAGATAGATATATGGAAAATTAGAAAACCATAAAAGAGGGAGAGAATTGAAACTTTCTGAGTTTTGAATGAATGAATTCTCTAGTTTGGCGAAATGGAGGTGGAAGAGGATACTCTGGTGGTGGTAGAGGTTGGGTACCACAGGTGCTGTGCCAAAAGAATATTATCTCTCCTTATTAAGCAGGGCATGGTAACCGTGGCGAACTTTTTCCATCAGAGTTGGAAGTTCCTAAATGATTTTGAGCTTTGGAGCTCTGCGATAACTGTGATAAAAGTAGGAACTATTTAGGGGATATTAAGAAGAAAGATTTACTCATAAAGGATTAGCCGAGAGTAAAATTTGTTAGATAAATATTAGAAGTCCTAATAAAAATAAAATGAAATAAAAATTAAAAGATGTCTTAAATGAAAATAAAATAAGAACATAAATAAAAACAAAAAATAAAAAATTTAAACATCTTCATCGCTAGATGGTTTGTGAGGTGGGGCTGGCGATGAGATGTGGAAGTGCTGACAAATCTGCTGTAGAGTAGCATCAATGTTGTCAAATCGTTGAAAACATTGCTGCTCGAATCAGTTGAGGCGCTCGGAGATGTCAACATATGAAGCCGCCGCATGAACTGGATGAGAGGGTGGTGGTGGCTGGGCCAGTGGGTCCTCGAACTGGGTAGGGATATCATCAGGAATGTCCTCGGGAGCCTCCTTCTCAGTAGAATGAGCGAGACGGTATTAGGGAGGGTAAGTTCCTCGGCGCCTCTCGATCATCCTCATGCTAAGCATGTTCGAGATGCCTTGTGGAGACATCTGGCCGATGAGGGTCAAGGATGATTCTTGGGCTGCGGTGTTGAGGAGTCTGAAGTGTCGCGCCAATCGAGTCACGTAGGGGCCAATGGAGATGACCCTTCTACGATGTCGCTCTGTCTGGTGGCGTATGGCAAGGTTGATAAAATACGTGAGGTCGATGACGTGCTCGTTGGACATACACCATAAGTAATAGACGTCGTGAGTAGTGACGACGCCAGTGCTCTCCCTCCGTCCTGTTAAAGTGTGAGATAAAAGAGAATGGAGGTACCTTAGGGACGGAGGGAGGGACGATGCCTTGGTGCGACTGGGGTCGTAGGTGGCCGAACGTAGGACGAGAGTGCTCCAGTAATGTGAGGGAGAACGATAGATGTGGCAGTCAAGAGCGTGTAAGTCGTTCTCCTCTCTGAACTCCTCGGTATAGAGACCAATGATGTACCGAACTCGGGAACGCTTAGTTGGCGGACTAATCCACTAAATCGAAACTATACTGTGCTAGGATCATCATAGTTTGTCATAACGATTTGAAGATGAAACGTGGAACATAGCTCCATCGTCAGCTGTAAATACGTTGGCTCGATGATCCCAAAAATTATTTCCCATGGACTGGTAGTAAGAAGAGCCCGGATCGCGTCAGCCAACTGGACTTGTTCGATAGCAGCCAAGTCTATGCAGCGGCCCGCTGCTAAAGGTTGGGTCCGTAATATCTGAAAGAGTTCCTCTTGGGGCCCGTTGGGGAATTGGAGGAATGGGTGGCGAACTTTCGCGGTAGGACCCGAGGAGGATGACGCTCCCTTCCTTTTCTTTAAGGCAGGGACGGCTGTTTTCTTTCCTCGTGAAGACATTATACCTATATAAAATAAAGAAAAATGGCAATAGGTGTATGAACTTCAAAAACCATAACAAATAATTTCAGCCAACACTGATCAAGCATAACCAACTCCATTTCTTTTATCAGCATATTTTGTGTGACATTTATCAATGTGAGGACATGTGGATCAACATATGAATGACATGTAAAAGAATGAAATTTTCCTAACAACTCATATAAGCATACAAAGAATAATTTAGAATTATTTGGGCATTGTGGCATGAAGCAGAGATAACAAAGAATGTAAAGTAATAAATTAAATGGATGAGAAAATGGCTACATATCAAGAATGCATGAACAATATCAACTATTTTTATCATGAAATTTTTACATCTAATTAAATGAATAGATTAAAGAAAGCATGCAAGAACTCAAAACAATGATAAGTATTCTAGATTATAATGATGAAAATATAGAAACAGAATCAAAAACTTGCATATAGTCATTATAAATAGACTTAAAAATCAATAAAATAGAAAAGGAATAAGTAAAAAAATGATAGGAAGATGAGGAAATGCGTCAAAAATGAGGTTCGCGGCGGCGCACGAGCGTAGCATGAAGGCCGTGTGGACTTGCAGCGGTTAGGGTTAGGGTTTTTGAGTGGGGAAGACAATGAATAGTGCAGGGTATTTATAGATTTTAGGGCACACGGCCAGGGGACACGCCTGTGTGTCCCAATTTCAAGTCGTGTGTTTCGCATTTTTCCCTTTTTTGCGCGTCTGAAATTCGACACACAGCCTTGTTCCTTGGGCGTGTTGTTTACCACGGCAGTGTCGCACGACCTTGTTTTGCCTTGTTCGCTTCTCCCACGCCTGTGTATGCAATCCCCACGCCCGTGTAAATTTGACAGGTTCGCCTACGGTTATTAGACACAGGTGTGTCGCACGCCCGTGTTAGTTTCTCAGTTTCGACCACAGTCTTTAGGCACGGGCGTGGCGAACGCCCGTGTTGTTTTGGCAGGTTCGCCCACGGCCATGTCGCACGGCCATGGTGATTTATCGTTGCCCGTGTTTTAGGAAAATCTTGCCCTATTTCCACACGGTCTTACCCACACCCGTGTGCTTGGCCGTGTCCCTGTGGTAACACTATTTTCAAGAGAAATGTTAGTCATGGAAAGTGTTAAAACTAAAATTCAAAGAAGTTAGTGTAATTAGTGCTCGGGTTGCCTCCTGAAAAGTGCTTATTTATAGTCTAAGCTCGGCTTACCTCTCTGTCAAATGGTCAAGGTGGTTTAAGGAGTTCGTACTCCTCATACCCGCTATTATTCTTATCAAAATAAAGTTTAAGCCGGGAATTGTTTACCTTAAAAGTGCCGAACTTGGGATGACTTACCTCCACTGTACTGAACGGGAAAATACTAAGTACCGTAAGAGGGGTTTCTTCATCCGGTTGGGAGTGACAATGTGAGGGTCTGCGGCATCTAATAAAACTTGATCTCCAACCTTAAGTTGATTTGGAGAGGTATCGAGCTTGTTTTGGCGTAGTTTCGGTTTATCGGGTGTTCTTGGTTTATGTGCTCGCCATTCGTCTAGCTCCTCTATTTGTAGCCTTCGTTCTTCATGAATGGGTCTTCTAGTGTTGTTGGAACATGGCTCGTGTACTTCTTTTAGGCTCAATCTCTGCAACGTAGGTTGCGTCATATTGTCAGCTTTAGTAGGATGATGTGGATCATTACCTTCCATATTCGATGTGATGCTAGAATTACGAGCTTGAAGGGTGATCATCTCGTCTCCTACACGAAGGGTGAGTTCACCTGTGCCAACATCAATAATTGTTTTAGCAGTTGCTAAAAAGGGCCTCCCTAAAATCAAAAGGTGCTGATATCCTCCTCTATGTCTAAAACAACTAAATCAATGGGAAATATAAATTTATCCACTTTCACTAGTACATCTTCAATGATACCCCTAGGAAATCTTATGGTTTTATCTGCCAGTTGAATGCTCATCTTAGTTTGTTTAGTTTTCCCAAGACCTAGTTGTTTAAACATTTTATAAGGCATGACATTAATACTTGCCCCTAAATCAGCTAATGCATGATTTACATCCAAACTACCAATTAAGCACAGAACTGTAAAACTCTCTGGATCTTTCAATTTGTGGGGTAGCTTATTCTGTAGAATAGCTTAGCAGACTGCATTTAGTTCTACATGCAATGCTGTGTCCAACTTTCGCTTGTTGGCTAGAAGCTCTCTTAGAGATTTCATTGCATTTGGCATCTGTGAAAGAGCTTAAATAAACGGTAAGTTAATATGTAATTTTTTCAAAAGTTTAAAGAATTTACCGAATTGTTCATCTGAGTGGTCTTTCCTTGTCGCGTTAGGATATGGGACACGAGGTTTGTATTCTGCATTCACCGTTTTATTATGACCTACCTTACCATCACTTTTGCTTTCCACATTTTCTTGCCTTGGTTCTGGCTCAGTCTCAACCCATTCTTCTTGAGCATCAATTACATTGAGTTGTTCTCTTAGGTTTGGTTCAGTATTGCTTGGCAAACTACCTTGTGGTCATTCGGATATTAACTTGGACAGTTGACCTATCTGTGTCTCAAGCCCTTGAATTGATGCTTGTTGATTTTTGAGTGCTGTCTCGGTATTCTGGAAATGAGTTTCTGACACTGAGATGAATTTGGATAGCATCTCGTCAAGGTTCGGCTTCTTTTTCTATTGATAAGGTGGCTGTTGGAAACCTTGAGGATTCTGTGGCCTTTGACTTCCTTGACCACCCCAAGAGAAATTTGGGTGGTTCTTCCAACCTGCATTGTAAGTATTACTATATGGGTTATTTTGAGATCTGAAATTATTGTTACCCATATAGTTGATTTGTTCCTCTTCGGTTATAGAATTGAATGGTGGGTATACTGTAGGCACACCTCTTCCACTTAAATCGCACTTCATCGCTGGATGTACCTACGTAGGACCAAGTAAACCATCAATTTTCTTATTCAGAAGTTCTACCTGATTTGACAACATGGTGACCGAATCGATGTTATAAACACTTTCTGTTTTCATTGGCTTAGTCCTCATGACTTGCCGCTAATAGTTATTCAGTGACATCTCTTCAATGAATTCAGAAGCCTCTTCAGGTGTCTTGTTATTGATGGTTCCACCGGCAGCTGTATCAATCATTTGTCTTGTCGAAGGGTTCACACCGTTGTAGAACGTTTGAACTTGCAGCCATAGAGGTAACCCATGGTGTGGGCACCTTCGCAAAAGGTCTTTGAATCTCTCTCATGCATCGTAAAGCGTTTCTAAGTCCATCTGCACAAAAGAAGAAATATCATTACGCAACTTAGCTATTTTTGCCGGTGGAAAATATTTTAATAGAAATTTTTCAATCATTTGCTCCCAAGTGGTAATGAACCCTCGTGGTAGTGAGTTCAACCACTATTTAGCTTTATTCCTCAGTGAAAAAGGGAATAACCGAAGGCAAATGGCATCATCAGAAATGCCATTAATTTTGAAAGTGTCGCACAGTTCTAGGAAATTTGCCAAGTGAGTGTTGGGATTCTCATCCTGCAAACCATCAAACTGAACAAATTGTTGTATCATCTGAATCGTGTTAGGTTTCAGTTCAAAATTATTTGCAGCAATAGCAGGCCTAACTATACTTAACTCAGTTCTTGTAAAATTAGGTTTATATAATCATACATAGTACGAGGAACAGGATCCTGATTTGCTAATTCAGTGGGTATGGCTGGAGGTAGCGGATTGTCTTGATTTTCAGCCATCTCTTCAGTAGTAGTTGAGATATCGTCCTCTTGCTCTTCCTCTGTGTATCTTAAGCTGCGCCTAATTTCGCGTTAGTTTCTACGAGCTATACGATCAATTTCCTCGTCAAAAAGCAATGGTCCTGACGGGTTTCTTCTAGTCATAAACTATAAGAACCTGCCAGGAGAAAAAAAAGAAAGAAAATTAGTAATGTAAAAATAAAAGTTAAATTGCAAGAAAATAAATGGCTAAAGTAATAAAAATTGAGCGTTCCTAATATCTTAGTCCCCGGCAACGGCGCCAAAAACTTGATCGCGATTTTCGTGTGTGATAAGTTTTATAAATTTGTAATGACTCGTTCTTGAAACTAACTATTATCACGATGTAGGCCAGTGTACCTATCGAACAGTAGTATAGCTTTAGCAAGACTGAATTGTCAAACCCAAAGGACTATTAGTACTAGTAATGACTGTCTTTTTATTATCTAGTCGAATAAAAGAGGATTGTTTTAACTAACTAATTAAACTAAGGCTTGCAAATAATAGAAATTGGGAAATTACTTTTGGGGAAAATGATTGATTGAGATAATACCTAAGGAAAGAATCCACCTAGACTCTTACTTGTTATTCTGGCTCCGAACCGGACGATTTATTCATTCAACTTGTTCCGTAGAAATCCCTAATGTATATTATTATCCCTTTTGAGACTAACAACGTCTAATCCCTAGGTTGAATAACCAAGAGTTATCTCTAATTAACACCCTAAGGTTGCATTAACTCGATCTATGGATTCCCTTATTAGGTTTCACCCTAATCTGGCAAAATCTTGCCACCCTATCTCTAGGCTCGCAATCAACTCCACTTAATTACGACAAAGTTACTCTTAGTCAAGGTCTATTCCTCCTCCAACTAAGAGTAGGAACTTGAATTGATATCCTGAAATACCAAAACAAGAATTAAGAACACGTAATTAAGAACAAATCAAATATTTATCATACGATTCAGAAATAATAACAAGGTTTAGTCATAGGTTTCATCCCCCTTAGGTATTTAGGGGTTTAGTTCATAACTAAACAAGAACAGATCTCAGAATAATAAAAATTACAAAACATAAAAAAAACCCAAAAACTCCTAAAGGGGAGGTTGAGGAGAGATCTTCAGTCTTGATGGTGGCTCCGGCTTCTGAGATGGATCAATTGACTTTCTCGGAGTAATTACTTACTCCCTATTCTCTGTCCTCCATTTCTTCCTCCTTTAGGGTGTATTTATAGGCTTTAGAATGCCTAAGAAGCCCTAAAATTTGGCCTTTTTCGAATTGAACTTAGCTAGGGTTCGACAGGGACACGCTCGTATGCGACTACTTCAGGCCGTGTTTGAGCCTGTTAGATTGGTATGGTCGTGTGAGCTGCCCGTGTGAGTCATGCTTCAATTCTGCCAGATTGACACGGCCGTGTGAGATGGCCGTGTGAGGAGGTCCAGGTCGTGTTGATTTCGTGCTTTGGCCCATTTTCTCTATTTTTGGCCCGTTTCTCGTTCCTTTCACTCTCCTATGCTTACCTGAGAATAAAACATGAAATTAAGGCATTAGGAGCATCGAATTCACAAAAATCTAAGGAGAAATCATTCATAAAATACGTTAAGCATGGGTTATAAATATGTATAAATTACGGCTTATCAAGCTCCTTTTTCTTGTAACTTTGATGTTTTTAGAATCCTAAAACAAAATACTACTTGATTTATGTTAAAATTTTGAATGTTAATGGATTTTTAGATGTAGTTCATGTTGAATTAATTGAAGAATTAGGGGTTAAATTGATAGAATTTCAAGTTAGAATTGGAAAAAGTATTGAATTGTAAAATAAATCATAAGTTTTAAGTAGTAGGGACTAAATTGAAAAAAAATTAAAATTAGAGATTTATGGTGAAAATTAGAGAGTTAAATTTAGTTTTAAGTGGCAGTTGAATGAAAATAAAGAATAAACTTGTAGGGAAAACAAGGTTAGATTTAATTTAAGGAAAATTTAAAATTTAGACAAAAGTTGTGTATAAATTGAAATATTTAATGTTAAATTTTGTTCTATTAATGTTTTTAAAATTGTTTTAAATTTCATAGCTAACGTTGAGCCGGAGACCTTGGCTTAAAAAGGAAAAGAAAAGGTTACCGAGAAATACCTTGGAAATTACGGTTTGTATTTCTATAATATGAATTTAGTAATTTTTATTTGTTGTATTTTAAATTAATGTGTATGGTGAGCAATTAAGGTGAATGTTGTTTGTTATTATCTTAATATTGAAATGAGATTATATGAATTTGTGATTGATTAAATTATTGATTTTTGTCGAAATGTGAAAATATTGAATTGAGATTTATGTGAATTTTGTGACAATTTAATATTGAATATTGGTTGTATTTGGAAAATGAATTGAAAACCCTATTAACTGTATCAGACTGAGTCGGATATAGTTGGCATGCCATAGGATTGGAAGTGTTCATGGATTACTTCGACTTCGAGTCGATGAGACACTGGGTGTCAAACTATTGCTTCGGATAAATTCGATGAGGTACTGGGTACCAATTTACTTCGGCAAGGCCGATGAGACACTAGGTGTCAATCTATTACTTCAAATTATCCGATGAGGTATTGGGTACCAATTTACTTCGGCAAGGCCGATGAGACACTGGGTGTCAATCTATTACTTCGAATTATCCGATGAGGCACTGGGTGTCATACTGGTGTGTTTTGGTTGGATCCATGTATCCGCCAAAGTCCGAGTCCTGTTAATAAGGGTAAATAAGTAAATTGGCAATATGAATGATATTGGATGATTTTGAACATGAATTGGATTGAAATATTAAATTGAGTTATGAAATTGAAATGTATGAACCAATGGATTCATGAAATGGTTATTGATATGGTGAAATGATATGTGTATCCTATTGAGAAAATTTATTTGAATATCAATTATGAGATTGAAATGGTAGAAGATGAGAATTGAAAGTGTTATAAATGATATGTTATGAAATTGATTATTTGTTGAATGATTTTTGTTATGCGTGTTTAGATATATAAATATTGAAAATTCTTATTTAATAAATATTCGAATTATAGAAGTACCACTGAGTGTATACTCAGCGTACGGTTTGTTTTCCGTGCACAGGATAAGTTAAAGTTCGATCGCTGAATCAGCATCTAAAGCCGATCCCGAACTTATTGTGGTGAAGTACATTTTTTTGGTAATAGCATGTACCTAGGTTGTTATATGTATGTCATTTTAAAAAATGATTGTATAAAATGTTAAAGAATAGTATTAACCTTTTATATACTTAAACATAGATTGTGTGTTATGTTAAAGTTATAAAATGGCATATTTTGATTAAAGTATGAATGAAGTTACTATATGAAAATTTTGATATTTAGTATTAAATTTGGTTAGGTTTGAATGAAGTTATATGAATTGAGTTAGTAAGTATTTGTAAAATACCTATGTTAGTACATTGGTTAGGACATTATGATTAAATTATGATATGTATGTTATATTTTATATGATTGTTCGTATTTGTTCTGAAATATCCGGTAATGCCCTGCAACCCTGTTCTGGCGACGGATAAGGGTTAGGGGTGTTACACAGTGAATGCCTAGAACAACTACCATGAAAACAATTCATCAGGTATCAATGAAACAACCGTATAGCAAAACCCAAACAATTCCAAATCTAGTGTCATATTATACTTACTTGTGCATTATTTACTAGTTCATTAACATGGTAATCATATTCACTTTTAGGCATATATCACAATACTCATATAATCGCATATAATCACAATACTCAAAAACAAGTTTATAGATAAATTGCATAATAGTCACATATCATATAAACATATAGCACAATAAATACATATTCATAATTTAAGATAATTTGACACTTGAGCTATGAAACATAAATGTGAGCTCTACCATCACTCATCGAATACATGGATCTCCAATACACCACATAGACTCATAGGGTCAAACATGTCCCAAAAGTGAAGAATAAAGCTAACACTCTCTTTATTTCCCCTCACATGTCATGTTTGAATGGAGATTAGTTCATGTTTCCTTATCCCTCCAACATGTCTCAGGGCCTCAACACCCAAAATCACTGTACATATAGGTGAGTACTTACAATCCTATGGCATGCCAACTATATCCAATGGTTTCAAGATCATAAGGCCAAAATATCTGAAATCAAACACATATAACCTACCGATTATCTGTGCACTATCACTGCATATTTGCATCTTTAGCAAAACATTGTCAATAACATTTAACATATACATACATTGTACACATTTGCACTTTCACAACTGTTATCATAACCACATATCACATGTTACAGCACATAATCACGAACACATAAGCATATAGTTCACAAGATAACATAAGTATGAGAAAACTTACACTTGGAATTTAGAGTAGGATTTTAGGCTACTACTAAATTCTCTAATAACGCATTGAATAATGTCCACAAGCAATTATTCCAAACACTCACAAATTACACTTTTTTTTAAAAGCCAAAAGCTCAAACTAGCTTTTCCTTACCTTTATCTCTACTCGAAGAAGGTCTAATCGAATCTGAAACTTCAACATAACAATTCGCACAACAATGCATTCAATAATCAACTAAGAACTCACCACAAGCAACCCAAAACATAAGCCTAAACTAAGTTCTCATGTAACTAAAACCTTTAACATAGCCAACTTAAAACTCAAATATCTCGATCTATACTCAATATTTTCACCTAAAATCAATTCCATTCATCTTATAATTCACTTATGACTAATTCTCAACCTTTAAACTACAATAAAATACTCAATCGACTTTTTCGACATGTTTTATGGCTATTTTTTAAAAATTCATTAAAACTCAAAATTTTTTTAATGAAACATCAAAGTAAGTTTAGAAACCTTCTAATCATATTAAAACAAGTTTAAAAACACTTTGAAACCATGTTTTTATGCAAAATTCTGAAATCCATCATTAATGACCCATTTTGCGGCTTTTATTCAAAACATGCTATTTAATAGCCAAAAACTTGGTTTTAAATACTAAAAAACATTTAAACTAATAGGAAGATGAATTGTTACCTTAGTTGACAAAAAACTGAGCGTTTGATCGAAAACCCAAAAAACTCGAAAGCTTGGCAATTGAGAAAACTATGGTGATTTTGGGTTTTTTCTAGGTTTTTAATAGAGGTTTAAGGCTTGAATGTTGATGGAAATCAAGAGATTATAGTTTAGAAATAAAAAATCGATTGAGAGAGTCTTGGGAGAATGTGGGACGACAAAACAATTGAATGAAGAAAGCTAACGTGAAAATAAGTTGTAAGTGGGAGTTTAATAGGTTGAATTTTAAAATCTGGTTTAATTACCTCTTAAAAACATTAAGGTTTGACTCTTTTACAAATCAGTTCTTTTTTTTTAAAAATTAAAAGTGTTTAAAACTCATTTTTCAGAAATTGATTTAATTTTCTAAAAACCAATACCATGTCGCAAAATTTCGAACGCTCTAAAGCTAAAATCTCTAAAATATCCTTACAAATCCTAGGCCCTATTTTGGGGTGTTACAGGCTTCCGATGGCCTTCATCTCTCGCACCCTATCTTGGTGACAGGTAATTTCTTTTCAACCTCATCAAGTTCATTCAAATAGGTTATAGTCTAACTCGAAATTTTCCATGGTGATGTAAATATTCTGGTATGGACCCATTATTTCTTGTGGACTAGAGAGACCAAATTGCGCATGCGATCTTTCGACAGGTAATACTAGGCAGAGCGTTAAACAAATTTTGAATCCATTGTTGATAACTTGCATCATCCCTTACTCCCTCCCATCTGATATCAAGCAGATGCTAGGTCCCAACTGTGAAAGGGTAGTCACGAAACCCATGCTCCAAAGTCTCAACATCCCTCAAACATTTTGGGCAAGTCGTAGCTCCCACCAATATTTTGTTGTACAGGTTGTAAAAAGTAGGAATTAGATTATTGAAAATACGCCAGAATGTAATTTTTACCTTTTTTGGCAAGTTTAGCTTCCATAATTTCTTGTAAAAAGTTGTATAGCAATTATCCCCCTCTATTGTATTTGCATCCCTGATTCCTTGTAATAATCTATACCTGCTCTGAATGGTAAATACTCTTGAGGACTATGCTTGCCAAACGATCGCATCTGCTTGGGCTTGCGAAGCAAAGGGAATGCAAATTATTTTCCTTGCCACCAATGGATCAAAAAAATTGGTAATTTTCTTCACATCCCACCTTTTGTCTTACTGCACTATTAGCTCTGAAACAATTGTAAAAGGCTTAGAGTCGTTTGTAACTTGTATTTTTTGTTGTTTTAATCCAGGGACCCAAGCATCTTCCCAAATATTTATTTTAGGCCCCATTGCGACCTGCCATCCCACCCTATCCAACAGCAACCCCTTTGCACACCAAATACTCTTCCAGGTATATGAGGGGTAAGCTCCTAACCTTGCTTGCAAAAAATCTGAAGTAAGGTAATATGTTGCCTTAAGTGATTTGGCTAATAACAAACTCTGATCATTAACAAGACGCTAACCTTGCTTAGTTAAGAGAGCAATATTAAATTTACTAAGATTCTGAAAACCCAAACCACCATAATCTTTAAGTCTACACATTTTTTTTCCACTTGCACCAATGAATTCCACGCTTACCCCCGAATTTTTGCCACCAAAAGCAAGCGATGATTTGTTCTAATTCTAAGCAAAAAAAAAAAAGAAAAAAAGCTAGCAATAAAAAGCAATACATAGTAAATGTAGGTATAGCCTGAAGAATACTCTTAACAAAAACCTCTTTCCCCCTTACGATAGTAGCCTCACACACCAATTTTTAATATGGCATCTCATTCGATCCTTTAGGCCCTGAAATGCCATTTTCTTGTTACATCCTACCATATTCGGCAAACCTATATACTGTTCAAGATCCATAGCAACCCGAACTCCCAAACAACTCGATATCGCTTGCCTCTCTCCCTCGCTGATATTGGTACTAAAATAAATGGTTGATTTATCAAAATTCACACATTGCCACGACGCTTCTTCATATTCCTTAAGTAATTGTTTTAGGGCCAAAGCTTCCCCCACCATAGCGTCTCCGAATAGGATGCAATCATCTGCGAATAATAGGTGAGAAACCTCTAGGGCCTCCAACAAATTTTTACCTTAACAATCTGTTTCGACTGGCCATGTGCATCAATGAGGAGAAATCTTCACTGTATATCAAGATTAAGAGTAGACTAAGCGGGTCACCCTATCTAAAACCCCTCTCTAGGAGAAATTTGCTTCCCACCTTACCATTCATAATAACTAAGTACCAAACCAAACTAACACAATGTATAATAAAATCAACCCAATTTACAACAAATCTTATTTTCAAGAGCATCCTCCTTATGAAATTCCACTCCACCCTGTCATATGTCTTACTCATATCTAGCTTGAGAGCAAACTTCCCCTCCTTCCCATTTCTTTTCCTCTTTAAGACCTCCAAAATTTCATAAAGTAATCAACCGACTAGGAATAAAAGCGCTCTATGCTTCATCAATACAACTAATAAGCACTTTCTGAAACCTATTAGTCACAGTTTTAGAAATAATCTTGTATAAACCGAACATAGACTAATAGGGCAAAGAAACTTCATGCTAGTGGGATTAAAGGTTTTCAAGATTAGCACTATGTGCATATGATTAATGTCCTTCAAAGACAGATTCATTTAATACCTCAAGATAGTACTTCTCCACCTCTTGTCCCACAATGTGCCAATAGGTCTAAAAAAACAACGTAGGAAAACCATCGAGATTAAAGGCTTTAATTGGTGCCATTGCCTTCAGGGCCGCTTTGATTTCTTCACTCTCATACCTAGCCTTGAGGCGTGTATTTAACTCGTTTGAAATACATTGATTAACCCCTCTAATAAGATATCTGAAATATTAACACCCTTCAAAGTGAAAAGCTCCATGAAATATTCACTAGCAATATTGCTAGCTTCACCCTCATCACTAGAAAACTGCCCCTCCCCTCTTTTCAACCCCTTTACCTTATTCTGCCGCTTTATTTGAGACACAAACCGGTGGAAAAGACTCGACCTTGCTTGCCAAAAGCTCTAAAATATTTTCATCATTCCTGTCCCTTAGATTTATGTCCCTTATATTTAACTCCTCTACTCTTTTACTCAAGCATCTCCTACTTTTGCCCTTATTTCTTTTAACCTATCCGCCCATTCCATAGAGCCATAACCTAGCGATTCAAAACGTTGAGGCACTATTCACCTGCTAAGCTCCCAAAGCCAACCTCCGTCTCACAAATATCTTCCAACATCCAAGAAGCCTTGAACCGAAACCTAAACTCCTGAAAACGTCGCTTAAAATTTATTTTTTCAATAAATAGTACACTTTTAGTGAAGCTCATCAATTTCCCTTGCTACATGAAATTAAAGACAAGATCATTTTAATTAACTTTAAAAAAACATCTTAAATGATATTTGAAGTAATGAAAGTATAAGATTTCAGTCTATAATTTATTTTGAGTTGAAATTTTCTCCAAAACTTTTCTATTTATTAGTTACAGACAATCATCCTTTTTGTTTTTTTATCAAAAATTTATTTTCAGCCATTAATTTAAGTTTATTTGTAATGATGTTTTAAAATTTGAAAAGAACAAATATTTCATTAAAATTACACATTTTTTATAATATTTATATACAAAATTTTAAATTATTCTATATTAATATTTATTTTTATTAATATATACAATTATTCAATATCTCGCACAGGTAAATTAATTAATATCTATATTCGTAAATAATCCATCAAAAAAAAAAATTATGAAGAAAAGACGAGCATAATATTCGAACAAAAAAGCACTTGAATTTAAAAAAGTACAAAACCAAAAAACTTGGTATAAAAAATGTGATAATCTAAACCAGAACCAAGGAAATTCAAACCTAAAAATTCTAAATGTTAAAGCACCTTGAGTTTAGAAAAGTCCAAATTCAGAAAACTTCAAATAAATAAAAAAATATGATAATCTAAACCCGAAATCCATTGTCGATGAGGAAATTCAAACCTAAAAATTCTACATATGAAAGTAGCTTGAGTCTAGAAAAGTCCAGATTCAGAAAACTTCAAATAAAAAATATGATAATCGAAATCAGAATTAATCTGGATATGATAAACAATTATGATAATCTAAGCCAAAACCAATTTGAATCTGAGATTTTTCAAACCTATAAATTCTAAATATGAAAGCACCTTGAGTTTAACAAAGTCAAAATCCAAAAAAACTTTGAATAAAAAATATAATAATCCAAACTCAAAATATTCTAAATCCACACACAACTCAATCCTAAACATCTAGGCAGCCAATGATAACATCAAATCTTATATAATACCGGCTGCCAATGAGGATTTGGTTCACATTCAAACCTCAACTCAGTTCCATAACTCATCATAGCAGAAGCTTCTTTTTTTTTTCAGAAAAGCAATTAATCCAAAAAAAATGAAAACAAATATAAGAAATTATCTCTAATTATTTCTCAATAGATTTCTGCTCAAAATAGCCAAAATAAAAATGATGCATTATTGAGATCAGAGTTTGGTTAAAAAAATTGTCGTCACTGTTTAATCAGAAACACGGACCAAATTAAACCTCATCATATCTCAAAACATTTGAAAAGAAATCATATATATTCGCTTCGAAGAAATTTCAAGAGATATAAATAAGAAAGATCATCAGAGACTTCAATACAAGTAATCACGGATTAAATCCAATCATATTGTTGCAGTTTTATTTTTCTCATCAATTGATCGATAAAACCCGAAATTAAAAAGAAATTACATTACATTTGAAAAGAAACTGAGAACGCAGGAAACCCTTAATGAGGAGAACAGATAAAAAATATATATATAAGATTGGTAAAGGTTTTAGGTTTTGGCAATTATTTATAGATCTGATTGAGGAGTTTTAATAAACCCTAAACTCAAACGGTCCGTTTTGTCTTTGGGCCTTCCGGATAGTCGTCGGCTTAATTGGGTTTCCAAATTTTGGCACGCCTTCTTTTAAGGCTTGCTTTTATCTTTCATTTTCTTTTTCTTTATATTTTTTCTTTAATATTTTTATCTTATTAAAAAATTTAAAATCTTAAGAAATTCCATATTATATCAAAATAATTAATTTATTCATATTTTTTTAATTATTCAAAGTACATATTTCCTTTTATATATGTATACCATTTGGGATAAATTTCAAGATTACATGTCAACTTTAGTTTAATGTGCAATATTATATATGAACTTTGATTTTGAACAATTTTATAAATGAAATATTAATTTAATTAATTTTTTTACAAAAAAAATAACATAATTATTGATGTAACACTATTTTAAGAATACATATTGCAATACAATGAATTATATATATGTAATATAAAAGTAAATTGAAGTATTTATTCCTATAAATTTGAACATTTGTATAAAACTAAAGTTTCATGTATACATTTAAAACGCAATTAAAGTTTTATGTGTATAACCACACTGAAATAATATTATTATATCAAAGTTTGCATCAAATTAAAGTTCATGTAAAAGAACACTGTAACAGCCTGTTTTTAGTGAAATCAGAACAATGATTTGGGGACTACAAATCTGAAGTCAAAAAATTTATTTCATTATTATATTATTTCCTAAAGAATGATAGTAGTACCGTATAAAAAATTCGTTAAGAAATTTTACCGCTTATATGTTCAATTTGATAAAAAGGACTAAATCGCGTAAAGTAAAAAAGTTGAATTCTAATAGCTAAAGGTATTAAATAGCTATAGAACTTTAAAATGGAAGTCCTTATATGGTAATTAGACCATTAGAGTTGATAGTGGATTTAAATGGTTTGACATTATTGAAATTTGAATAAATTTTTAAGGTTAAATTTGGTAATTAATAATTAAAGTTATAATAAATAAAACAAAACAAATTATCATCTTCTTCCATCCTTTTTCAACCAAAAATAGAAGAAAAGAGTATCCATTGTTGAAGCTACATTCGGCCATCCTTATATGCTCAATTAGGCATGCATTTTTGTCTCCTTTTTTTTATGATTTCTATGTTTTCAGGATTGTAGTAGCTTAATCTAGCTAGCCCGAGGACTAATTTGTGAAACTGTTATACTATTAGGGTTTTTCCATTGAAGCATGTACATGATTTTTGAAGTTTGATGATAGAAAATGGATGGTTGTTGTTAGATAAAGAACTTTTATAAAGAGATTTTTGGTAAAATTGTCAAATAGGGACTAAATTGAAAAATAAAAAATATTACATGGTGAAATTGTGAAATAAATGTAATATAGGGCATTATAGGGACCTAATTGATATTCCGCCGTTGTGGGTTGTGGTTGAATTTCATGAATTTCCATTTTTATGAGCTAGGGACTAAATTGCAAAGAAAATAAAAGTATAGGGGCAAAATAATATTTTTGCCAAAATATGATTTTGGGCTAAATTGAATGAGTTATATATTAAATTGAGTTAAATTTATCTGTATAGATCAAGTCAAACCTCGTACGGAGTTAGATCGAGGCAAAGAGAAAGTCTAGGATTATTCGCCTCAGTATCTACGTATATTGTTGAGGTAAGTTCGTGTGATTAAATTGTGATTATATGTTTTATTTTGAATTATGCATGAATTGTAAATTTGCTACATGTATACACGGTTGCATATCCAACTACATACGACTACCGAGCCCCGTTTGAACCTTAAGAATTCATAGGATACAAATGACATGTAATTAAGGTTTACATGATTCAGGTATTGGTCCTGACCATCCTACCAATGGCTGAAGTCATGCATGTGTTACGGATACTCTACAGCTCGTGTGAGTAGTATCGTATAGCTATGTTCCGACCCACAGCTCATGAAAGCATATCGATTTACAGCTCGTGAGAGCATACCGATCTACAGCTCAAGTAAGCATACCGATTCACAGCTCGTATAACCATACATGTACAGGATTTAACCGATTACAGTTATATAAGTTAGCACACTATGTGTGAGCTATCATGGGTATCGAACAGTATTCTAAATGGTTTAATGGGCAATATTCTGATACAAATTGGTAAGAGTTCAATACAGACTATTACAGCCATACATATGAATTACATGGAAATGTTGCTACATGTTAAGTGAAAAATGGAATTGGATGATACAAGTATATGAAATTAATCATTTGATGTGCTCATCCATGATTATTGGTTTATATAGGTATTTACATGGCTAACATGGTTGATGTATATATGCTTAGGCATTTGGCCAAATTATGTTGGGATATGATATGTTTACTTACCTATTATGTGACTAAATGATAAGTTTTATTCTATATTATATAAACTTACTAAGCTTAAATGATGACTCTATGTTTTTTCCGTGTTTTATAGTGAATCGGAAGCTCGTTCGGGTTGGAAGCCTGTCGGAGCTATATCACACTATCCATCGGCTCTTTTGGTACATTCGATTGTTTAATTTTGGTTATAATGGCATGTATAGGTATTTTGGTTAATGTTGGCCATATATTTTGGTGGTTGTTTTGGCCATTTAACTTGGCTTGTGATATGGAATTTTGTTGATAAAATGGTATAGATTGGTATGTTTATAAGTAGATTTAAAATTGGTTGAATGATGGAAGATAAAATGATAGTTGAATGTCCATATTGTACAAGTCTTGCAACTTGTTGCGAATTGGTACTTTGATATGCATGATCTAATTGATTATTTGATGCTAGTTATAGAATGGCATTTTTGTATCAAATGGTTGTGTTTTGGTAAGTAAATTACATGGTATTTATTGATGCAAATATGCATACAAGTTAGTTGATTATTTGGTCAAATTGAATACATGGTTAGACATGTTTATATTTTGTCATTTGAGGTGCCTAAGGGCATATTGGTTGCAAGATGTTATACCATATGTTTATGGCTTGGCTTGTATGGCTTGTAAATATATGCAATGTTGATTGTAGGTACATGCCTAATTGGGTGAGAAAAATGGCTTGTAAAATGGTTTATTTTCGTCTACACGGGGTGTGTGTCTCAGCTGTGTCTGACACATGACCAAGTGATACGGTCGTGTGTCCCCTGTAGCTTTTAAAGGGTTGCAAGTCAAGTTGTTACATGGCCTAGCACACGGCCTGGCACACGGGCGTGGAGCTTGGCCGTATGACCCAAGTCAGTGAGTTACACGAGTACGAACACGGGCTAGGACATAGTCGTGTGTCCCTATTTCGAATGCCCACGCGGCTTGAGACACGGGTGTTTCTATTAACCATGTGAGTCACACAGCCTGAGACATGGGTATGTCTCTTAACCGTGTGAGTCATACGGCCGTGTAACCCCTGCAGTGTTGAAAATTTTCAATGTTTTCTGAAAAAAATTTTGAGTTTCCGATTTAGTCCCGACTTATTTCTAACGTATATTTAAGGCCTCGAGGGCTCGTATAAGGGACAATATGTATGATTTGACAAAGACATTGTTGAGAAAAAGATGGCTTTTTGCTATGATATGAAATGTTTGAAATTTATGTCTGTTTGAATTGTAAACTTCGATAATGCTCCGTAACCTGTTCCAACAACGGATAAGGGTTAGGGGTGTTACAAACACACCTTGCATCGGAATCCCGATCAATGTCCCTCACGATCAAATCTGGTCCGATGCACCTAAAACAGATCCTTCAAATGATATTTATACATGATTTAATGATTGATTTCAAGATTCGTTAAGATTATCAAAAGATTCGACAAGAACAGAGAAAAATTGTGTAATCGGATTATAAGGTTAACGTGGATAGGAGTTCTACAAAAATTAGAGTTTAAACACCAGGGTTGAGCTGTACTACCCGAACTTGGATGAAAAGAATCGAATGGTATTAATGGCATAATCGACAACCGGTAGGGAAAACAATTCAATCGGGAATTTATTTTTGATTCAAAAATCAAAATAATTTTAGCAACAGAATGAAAATATGATGTAAAGAAAAGGGAGAGAAAAGGAAAAGAAGAAGTTATAGAGAATAGAGGGAATAATTCTACTTGGAATGAAAAATAAATCAAAATTCTAATGAAATTAGGAAAAGAGGAACTAAATACCTATGATTTTGAAACTTTAAAGGGGATGTATGGTAATTTACCCTTACAGCAGAAAATAAAAAGAAATAGAAGGAAATGGAGTGTTCAAACTCAAGTATGTCAGGGGGAGGAGTGGCATGTTAACCATTAGGCCTAAGATCTATTTCTTGTTTTATTTTTACTCCAAAAAATATTTATTTTAGTATATTTTTATCATATATTGCTGAAAATTAAAAAAAGAAAGAGAGAATATTGAGTTTAACCTAAACTCTATAAGGAATGCACTAATTATTTAATCATCAAGCCTATTCAATTTCTTAGTTAATTGTTTCAATTAACCCCCTATATTTTAGGGCGTGACAATCTCGTTTAGTTCCACTGACATCAATACTTAGCATCATTGGGGCCTCTCCAAAATCAGCATTAGAGATTGGACCAAGAGACAGTTCGGGGTGGAGAGATTGTTGCAGGAAAAGAACTAGACATCATATCCCACTAGTTGAAGATACCATTTGATCGCAACAATTTCCAAATCAAAAGCTAGGATTGAATTTGAGTGACTTAACACAAAATAGTAGCATTAGAGACATGAAAAACATCCACAATTCATCAAAATGCCAACAAAAAAATGTCATCAATATCCAACACAGAGATTCAAATCAACAAAGAAAAAATCACAATCCAGAATTCAACGGAGAACAACCAAAATAACACCACACACAATCAATTGAACCAAATACAAAGACCACTCAAACCTCACAATCCACATTCTCTCTTTCAATCTAAGAGATCCCCACCATAAAATCATCTTACCTACAACAAAGACTAAAACCCATCCCTCAAAGTTGAACTGCACCAATAATCCAAAAATGTCATCAATATCCAACACAGAGATTCAAATCAACAAAGAAAAAATCACAATCCAGAATTCAACGGAGAACAACCAAAATAACACCACACACAATCAATTGAACCAAATACAAAGACCACTCAAACCTCACAATCCACATTCTCTCTTTCAATCTAAGAGATACCCATCACAAACTTTGATTCAAAAGCAATGAACAAATATAAAAACAAAGAATCAAAAACTCTATCTTCATCATTCATAAAATCATGGAACCACCAAAAAAATTAAAATCACACCTTCGCTAAAGAATGGAACTTAGGTTTAGCTAGCGTCATCTTTACGAACATAACAACTTCACTTTATGAAACATGAAAAGATATCTTACAGCTTTAAATTTTACTAGTTAATCTATCCATCTTAAGTTGAACCAATTTATCAATAACTTCCTCATCATGCCCGTCTGCCCTAAGACCTAACATTTTACCTAGTTATCAAGCTTCTATAGCCTCTTTTAAAATTTCTTTCCTACGAGTCTTGAAATCGGAATTCGAAAGTGACTCATTAGTAAATTTCTCTAACGATGTAGTACAAGCCAATAATCTAGGATTACCCTTTCTTGGTCTACCTCATCTCTTTTTCATTGCCGCATCTTCTTTTTCTCTCCATAATCTCACAATTTCATCATCATCAAAATCATAGATGCTTCTCATTTCCTATTATTGCCCATGATTTGTTCCAAATTTCCAGAATCGCTTTAGTAAAATTAAACATGTCATGTTATAATATAAATATTAAATATTATATTTAGTAAATTTTTTAAAAAATAAAAATATATTTAATTATTAAATATTAAATAAAAAGATAATATGGATAGGGATCAAATTATTTATTTATAGCAAAAAGTGTGTCGAAACCATTTTTTAAAGGGATGTTTGAAAAACGGGGATCGACTTTTTGAAAAACGAAAACGAGAGTCGCCACCAACCTTTTTAGGTGTGATTGGATCACCTTATAAAACGTTTTGGTCTACGAAAATTAAGAAAAACAGGTTCAGAGTCGGTTACGCATTTAGGAAGGATTAGCACCTCGCAACGCCCAAAATTGGTACCAAATTGAATAGATTTCATCTTAATGTCAAAAATTTGAAAGGATTTAAAAATAAGATCCCTTTTTAAAACCGAATTATTTAAGTTGAAAAATCGAGATTCCTTAGCTCGAAAGAATACAAACATCACATCCAACATGATAGGACGCGATATTCTTAAACTCTCGTGAATCAAATCATCTCGTGATTTACAAAATCTATTTAGAAGGATACTTTAGGCATTTAGACAAACGGGAAATCGCAAACTCAAAGATGTTAGGGCACTATTTCTCTAATTCCTAAATACGAAAAACATTGCCTAATTTTAGAAAAAAACTTTGGATAAAATATGACAATTAAATGAAATATATTTTTTAAAATAATGATTTGAGTAAATTTTAAAAAAAATAATTTACTAAGAGTAATACTAAAAAAAATTATTAAAAATGAAATAATTTGATATGATACTAAAATTATTAAAAAATTAAAATATATATATAAAAAAATCAGGGAAACATGGATTAAATCAAAATAAAAATGGTTGAAAAACGAAAATGAACAAAGAATAAAACAAAAACAAACCGTAGAAAATAAGAACATAAGAGGGAGAGAAATTTGAGTGAAAGCTTTCAAAAAATTTTTATTGTTTCCCAAAACTCCAGTGCTTTACAATGAAGGGAGAGGCCTCTATTTATAGTTGAGCCTCCCCAAATCCAATGGTACAGATCAATTACATCAACGGTTAAGATTAAAGGATATCTACAAATTAAATCTCCAAGATTACAAGATCATATCTTCAAGATTGCATATCATATCTAAGATTGCAATCATATCTAAGATTGTATCATATCTAAGATTGCATATCACATCTAAGATTGCATATCATTGAAGATTATATTCCATATGAGTCAAGCTTGTAGATGGACATTAAATCTTTTCAAGTAATGGGCCATTCCGATCGGGCCAAATTATATTTGTAATTCTGGACTGAACTTGGACTTCGTTTTTTTTTGGGTTTATTATTTTTGTTTTTGGACTTATTTCTTGGCCCGGGCAAAATTGAGTGTCTACAGCTGCCCCTCTTTGCTCATTTCTATCTAATAAGAATAGAGCAAATACTATAAAAGGACCAATTTTGCCCGGGTTCGCTGAGTCTTGAGTTCTTGATCCTTGATCTTCTTTAAATGGCCTCTTGACGGCTTCAATCTGCTTCACTGCAACTCAGGAAGGCGATATATACTATCTTTGATCCGCTCCCCGTCTAATATAGAGACGCCAAATCTGTTATCTTCGATCTGCTCCCCGTCTAATACAGAGATGCCAGATTTGCTTCTTCAATCTGCTCCCCGTCTAATACGGAGATGCCAAATCTGTTATCTCCGATTTGCTCCCTGTCTAATACAAAGATGCCAAATCTGTCATCCTATGTCTTCGATCTGCTCCCCGTCTAATACAAAGATGCCAAATCTGCTATCTTCGATCTGCTTCCTGACAATACAGAGACGCCAAATCTGCTATCTTCGATCTGCCCTCTGACAATACAGAGACGCCAAATCTGCTATCTTCGATCTACTCCCCGTCTAATACAGAGATGCCAAATCATCTTGGATTTACTTCAATGAAGGTCAGATCTGCTGTGTCTTCGATCTGCTCCCCGTCTAATACAGAGATGCCAAATCATCTTGGATCTGCTTCAATAAAGGTCAGATCTGCTATGTCTTCGATTTGCTCTCCGTCGAATATGGAGATGCCAAATCTGTTTCTTCGATTTGTTCTCTAACAGTACAGAGATGCCAAATCATCTTAGATCCGCTTCAGTGTAAACACGTGAAAGCCAAATCAGCTATGTCTTCGATCTGCTCTCCGCTGAATACAGATGCCAAATCTGTCATCTTTGATCTGCCTTCTGCCAATACAGAGATGCCAAATCTGCTATCTTCGATCTGCCCTCTAACAATACAGAGATGCCAAATCATCTTAGACTTGCTTCAACGTAAACACGTGAAAGCCAAATCAGCTATGTCTTCGATCTGCTCTCCGCCGAATACAGAGATGCCAAATCTGTCATCTTTGATCTGCTCTCTGCCAATACAGAAATGCCAAATCTACTATCTTCGGTCTGCTCCCTGACAATATAGAGACGCCAAATCTGCTATCTTCGATCTGCCCTCTGACAATACGGAGATGCCAAATCATCTTAGACTTGCTTCAACCTAAACACGTGAAAGCCAAATCAGCTATGTCTTCGATCTGCTCTCCGCTGAATACAGAGATGCCAAATCTGTCATCTTTGATCTACCCTCTGCCAATACAGAGATGTCAAATCTGCTATCTTCGATCTGTCCTCTGACAATACAGAGATGCCAAATCATCTTAGACTTGCTTCAACGTAAACATGTGAAAGCCAATCAGCTATGTCTTCGATCTGCTCTCTGCCGAATACAGAGATGCCAAATCTGTCATCTTTGATCTGCTCTCTGCCAATACAGAAATGCCAAATCTGCTATCTTCATCTGTCCTCTGACAATACAGAGATGCCAAATCATCTTAGAATTGCTTCAACGTAAACACGTAAAAGCCAAATCAGCTATGTCTTCGATCTGCTCTCCGCTGAATACAGAGATACCAAATCTATCATCTTTGATCTGCTCTCTGCCAATACAGAGATGCCAAATTTGCTTCTTGGATTTGCTCAACGTTGAATACGAAGATGCCAAATCATCTTAGATCTACTTTGATATAAAAATATCCGAAAGTTAGATCTGCTATGCTTCAGCCTATTGCCCTACTGCTTAGGGGGTTAAGGCGCTGAATTTTGTAATTTTCAATCAATCTTGCTACATTGTCCACTGGGGAATCCACCTGTAGAATTGATTTCCTGGCATTTATGCTTATGCCAAACAATTAAGATGCCATGATCAAAATGAGTCAAATGCTCCTAATTAGACATATTATGATGCAAAATATTTATGAAAATAACTCCTATTTCTGACGTCATGACTCATTCATCTATCGAGCTTTCCACCTCGTTCTTCTCGACATATCAATCATACTCTGCTCGTATGCCTCAAATTTTCTCCATCAATTTGGTCTATCGTACCATTCCCCAAATGTTACGACCCACCGAAGATGTTTATGAAATGATCCTTTCTTAATATCAATATTGCTTAAAACGTCCAACCACCTTTTGGACTGAAGAAGAAAATCTCTCGAGTATCTCCAACCCATACATATGAGAATTCCTTAAACAATTGTCTTGTTTCAGTTTCTTGTATTATCTAGAAATTTCCAGAGTAATATGCAAAACTTCGTTTGTGAAGATATTTTAGTTCATCTATCATTATTTCAATGCAACATGCTTTATGAATAATGGGAGACAAATAAATTGATCCTGAGAATAATTAGATTTAGACAAATTATTGGAAGGAATGCAAAAAGATTAACCTGAGAACATATCTTTGCGAAGAAAAAGAATCCAAAGATAGTAAATAGGACAGAAATCAGATACCCCAGATATCGCCGCTTGAGCGTCTATACACCAGCTCCATGAAGACTTTCTTGAGTTCAACATGTGTTTAAAAGATCCAAAGTAATTCGTTGATGCCTCGATATGTAACATACTTTACTTCTCGTCGAATCCAGTATAGCAAGGTCACTGCATGACTTTCTAAATTTGAGTCGCTTCTTTTTTGGTTTTCAACTCAAAACCCTTTTGGTCTCAATGCGCCCTTTGCGGGTTTTCACCTTGGCCTCTCGATTTTTTCTTTTTTCTTTTTTTCTCTTTTTTCTTTTTCTTTTTTTTCTCTTTTTCTTTTCTTTTTTTCCTTTTTTTTTTGAAATATAAGTCCCAAAGTGCCTTTTGCGGGTTTTCAACTTGGGTTCCCTTCTCCTTCAGACAAAGTACTCCTTGACCGAGTCCGAATTCACTGGATCAGATAAATTCTTCCTATCTATTTCTTGTCAAAATCAGTGCACCTCTAGAGAAAGCCCTCTTAATAACATATGGCCCTTCCCAATTCAAAGATCCTTTGCATGGGAAGGATCTCTTTCAAAGACAAGGTTTCCTTTATGAAATTCTTTTGGACGAACCTTCTTTGTCATAAGTCTGTGTCATCCATTCTTGGTACATTTTCTTAGGATGAATACTTTCAAGTTAAGTTTACTAGAAGTATTCAATTCTTGACTCCATCAAAGCTTGGAGGAAAAATCTTGATTCATAAACCCATGAGAAAGGGATTGTCCCAAAGAAGCAGCCTCGGGCCGTTGTTTGTCAAACCCTACAAAAGATGGTTCAATGATTCTCGATGAGACAAGAATGAAGTTGCTGACTTTATCCTTCAACCTGGAAAGCTGAGGTATAGAGATTACTCTCGGAGCATACATCCCACCATGACTCGATGATGTTTCTGAAACATCCCTAATCTTCATAAATTGCCCCTAACTGTGAAGCTGCCAAATGAGCGTAGCAAATAGGAGCCACAACAAATATGGCTGTGGTGCTCCTTTGATACATATAGGATAAAGAATGAACAAACTCTTGCAGATCATCAGCCGAAAACCCAGCTTGGTCTAAGAGAACATGATAGTGGGTCTACCTCGTGATTCCAATCATTCCAGCATGGGTACCAAGGTAAAAATCATTGTTCTTTGGATGGCATACTTTGTTGTCAATGATAGTATCATGTAGCACATTGTCAGGAGATCCCTGCTGAAAAAACTTGGTATGATGGTTTTTTGTACAACAATAACCACAATCTTTAGGGTTCCACTTTTCGTCAAGGAACTTGCAAGCCTCAATAACTTGATCAAAACTTGATTGAATTGAGACTCGCTAACCCCATCCCTGAAAATAATAATTTGATCAGGTTTCCTCTTCCCTGAACTTGTATAGAAGTCTAAGAGAGCTTCCTTTATGATACCGTCATCCACTTTGTCAGAAACTGGTTTTGAAGAAAAAATCTATCATTTTAAGCTTCAGAGACTGTGTACGGCCTGATGTCGCATAGATGGAAATCAATGGCCACCGCCTGGAGCTAACCATCGCAGCTATTAACGGCACATCAGACTGCTCAGGAAAGCCAAACAATGCACCCACTGGAATTGAAGGTGTTTGCCCCAGCGTAAGCATAGAGAGTAGGCGGTAGTTTCTTATGCCAATTTTTACCAGTCTCGGTCATCTTCTGTAATTTGTTTTTTTCTTCTTTTTCTTTCTTTTGGCAACCTTTGTTGTACTGTGGTATGGCGCATTATCTTTGAAAAGACTGCAAACTTTTGGCATTGTGTAGTTATATATAATCTTTTTTTTTTGAAATTGATGACTTTTGACTTTGTAATATTGGCATATGAAGCCATCTCCCCCTCTTAATGGAGTAGTTGACATCCACAAAGATGAGTCATTGTCAGCTTGAAACTTTTGACGAGCTCGGGCCCATAACATACATGCCACATAAGTCTTAACTTCTTTAAATTTGGCATTCATTGTACAACTGATGCGATCCCTTTCCATGGTAGACCAACAGTGTCCCAAAACCTCATGTTTATCCTGGCAATTGCAAATCCTCCTGCATGCATCTTTGGACCACATTTTTGAATTCCCATAATAGTCTCAACAAGTTCTTTTTTTGTCTCCTCAGCTAATTCCAATTTCGCAATCTTTCCTTCCTCTAAGGTTATATTTCCTACCACCACTTCATGGGGTAAAAACCATTTTCAACAAATTCAAAAACAAGTCATAATTTCTGTCACCTTCAAAGTACTGAGATTCCTCTAAACACATATCGCACTCAAAAGGAACTCGAATCAGAGTATCGCTGTTGCGTGTCATTGATATCTAGGGATCTATGATAGGCACACAAAAGAATATATGAGGAATAAATGAATTCAAGAATGACTATTTACATGAAATGAAAATTTATAAAGAATATCAAAGATCAAAAGAATCAGAATGAAAGAATATTTACTCAGATAAATAATAAAAGTATGTTTTATTGAAAATAAAAATGTCTGAACATGAGCCCACTTCTCAAAAGAAATCTCATTACTCCTAGGCTTTAGAGCAACAAGAGTGTTCTGAATATTACTCCGTAAAATTCCTAAAGATTACAAAAAGTTCTTCTGCAGTCCAATTATTTAAAGAACTTCCTGGTTCGTAAGGGCGAATGCCTTCAAGGTTTCTTTGTTCAGTCCCTTCCTTATGTATAACATTGATGGGATGATTTTCATTTCCAAACACCCCCATCTCCAGGTAAGCTATCCCTCCTGATACAAAAGTCTAGGATATGTAAGGGAGCATCTTCTTTTCGCTCAGTCGTGACCCTCTTCTCTTTTTCTCTCTTTCTTTCTCTTCTTAACCTTAATTAGGGTCTTTTTATGGATTTAAATGCATGTGATGTGATGCAATGCAAATGCATGAATGCAAAAGAAAAAGAGATGTTGATCTTGAATTCAATTTCATTAGAATAACTTTTCTAGAAAATAAATTTCTTTACATGAAAATAGATTACATATGTGGTCTTGCCCTTCATAGTCCAAGTAAACGCTGATCTTTTCTTCATGGTCGAATCCTGTAAATTCTCTAAAAGATGCCTTTGCTAGCTCCTTGCTGCTTAATCTGAGCCTTGATCTCTTACTCGCTTATCTCTATGATACTCATCAAAAAGTGTCGGCTCTTGGATAATCTTTGTTGGCAATTAAATCAAGTCATGTATTCCTTCGTGGACTTCCGGCTTTCTCACGTCATGCTCTTGGATAACCTTTTTTGGCTTGAATCTCTGGCAATTACATCATGTATTCCTCCGTGGACTATCAACTTTCTCTCGTCGTGTTTATTTGGACTATATTCAGACGACCGCACTATAATCCACTTTATCAAGAAATTTGTTTCATTATGACAAACTATTCTATTTAGGAATCGAATTTCGAATCAACACCTTCTTTTCTTTGATGTAATGTAATGCAAATGCATGAATGCAAAAAGGTATCGATCTCGATTCAGTTTCATTTTAGAAAACGTTATTTAAGGAACAAAAGTCTTTTCATAAAACGGATTACAAATACGCTTTCGCTCGTAGGCCCAGAGTCTTAACCCTATCTAATAACAAAGCTAACTATCGACCTCCACCTGAACTGCCCCACTTTATATTGCCTTAGGACGAGTAAAGGTGCATAGCCAACGACTCCCCAAATCCCAGGAAGAGGTACCCAATCAAAACTGCCGCAGCGATAAAGGACTTCGTTAGGAGTCATCCAAGGTGCTTTCCATAAAACTTCCTCCTCTCAAAGATTCTGAAGAATATCCATCCACCTTTCTTCTGTAATATCGTCTCTCCTTGGTGTAGTTGCTGCTTCCTTTAAGGGGGAATAACCTTCAAAGAACACTCGACAAGGAACCTTCTCAAGCTTCCAAAAGTGATTATGGAACCATACTAACAACAACTGTGCGCATCCAATGAATCTACTTCACCGGTTCTCTGACATGTACTTTAAGGATCTAAACGTCTCAGCTAGGATTGATAGCACCGGTGTGTTCTGTTTACCAATACGATCAAACAAATCTGCGACTGCCTCATCTATGTGCCCTATCGCCTTGGGAAAATCACCAAGCCGTAAGTACTTAAGGCCAAAACGTTGACCTTCTTCTTCACATCTGGGTGTGTCAATATCGATCCTCAAAATGGCCCACTAATGCACTTACTATCGCCTTTTTGCACTTCTGAGCTACTGACCCCACCGCCCACTCATCCCCTCGTGATCATCACTAATTTCCTCACGGAAATTGGGAGACTAGCAGGCCTAACATAAGCTTTGTTACCTTGAATTCTCGGACAACGAAGCAAGGTTGTATACTCCTCCAAAGTAGGCACTACATCTACCTCTCCAAATGTAAAACAACTATAAGCAGGGTTCCAAAATTGTACCATAGCTCAAATGATGCTTATCTACCTTAATGTCTAGCAAATAAGAAAGATCTCCATAAGTCCGAAGAAAAGTCATCTAGCCTCTCGTCATCCCATTGGGCCCAAATGTCCTTCATCTCCTAAAAATATTCTGTGTTGAACTGATACGAGTGAAGTCCCAAAACTCTGACGTATACCCCTCGGTGACACTATCTCCTTTCTCTAACTGGGTTTTCTCTGACCAGGTACAAACAGAAGCATTGTCTTCCACTTTATTAAGGTATTCGTTCCTCATTACAAAACTTTCTAATCTAGAAATCGAGCCGTGAATCGACACCTTTAAATGCCAAATGACATGCAATGACAGCAAAATAAAAAAAAAAGTCAGTATCATATATAAAGAAAATGATAATCAAGAACTTACAAGGGTAGCTTACTAAATGCTATCATTATGTTCATAGGGTAAGCTCTTTAAAGTTCACTATATGAGTTTGATTCTAAAGCAAGGGTACCAAAACCAGCAGATTCCTCGATCCTCACCTATTATAAGCTCATATGGACCAAGTTCGGTTTAAGAGGATACATTTCCCTATGACCGTGCGGAGATGAAAATCTCACGAAGACGTAGGTACAGATATATCCCGGAAGTAATCTACTAACTCATGCGGAGGTAAAAACCTCACGAAAGCTTAGCTTCTCACTCCCACTTAAGGGTGCGACCACAACGGTCATGCAAATGCAATGTGTGCGAGAAAATAACAAACATATGCAGCAAACACATGAAAAAAAAAAGATCATAGTTTTCAAATCGAGTTTTCAAATTTTGATAAATGACATAAATCAATCAATTTTACGGCTTGACTCTCTTATTGTTCCCCAGCGGAGTCGCCAAGCTGTCGAAACCATTTTTTAAAGGGATGTTTGAAAAACGGGGATCGACTTTTGAAAAACAAAAATGGAAGTCACCACCAACCTTTTTAGGTGTGATTGGATCACCTTATAAAATGTTTTGGTCTACGAAAATTAAGAAAATAGGTTCGGGAGTCGGTTACATACGAGGAAGGATTAGCACCCTCGCAACGCCCAAAATTGGTACCAAATTGAATAGATTTCTGTCTTAATGTCAAAAATTTGAAAGGATTTAAAAATAATATCCCTTTTTTAAAACCGAAATTATTTAAGTTGAAAAATCGAGATTCCTTAGCTCCAAAAGAATACAAACATCACATCCAACATGATAGGACGCGATATTCTTAAACTCTCGCAACCGAAATCATCTCGTGATTTACAAAATCTATTTAGAAGGATACTTTAGGCATTTAGACAAACAGGAAATCACAACCCAACATGTTAGGGCACTATTTCCCGAATTCCTAAATACGAAAAACATTGCCTCATTTTAGAAAAAAAACTTTTGGATAAAATATGACAATTAAATGAAATATATTTTTTAAAATAATGATTTGAGTAAATTTTAAAAAAAAATAATTTACTAAGAGTAATACTAAAAAAAATTATTAAAAATGAAATAGTTTGATATGATACTAAAATTATTAAAAAATTAAAATATATATATATAAAAAATCAGGGAAACATGGATTAAATCAAAATAAAAAGGGTTGAAAAACGAAGATGAACAAAGAATAAAATAAAAACAAACCGTAGAAAATAAGAACATAAGAGGGAGAGAAATTTGAGTGAAAGCTCTCAAAAAATTTTTATTGTTTCCCAAAACTCCAGTGCTTTACAATGAAGGGAGAGGCATTTATTTATAGTTGAGCCTCCCCAAATCCAGCGGTACAGATCAATTACATCAACGGTTAAGATTAAAAGATATCTACAAATTAAATCTCCAAGATTACAAGATCATATCTTCAAGATTGCATATCATACCTAAGATTACAATCATATCTAAGATTGTATCATATCTAAGATTGCATATCACATTTAATATTGCATATCATTGAAGATTATATTCCATATGAGTCAAGCTTGTAGATGGACCTTAAATCTTTTCAAGTAATGGGCCATTCCGATCGGGCCAAATTATATTTGTAATTCTAGACTGAACTTGGACTTCGTTTTTTTTGGGTTTATTATTTTTTTTTGGACTTATTTCTGGGCCCGGGCAAAATTGAGTGTCTACAACGTGAAATTGAACTTAATAAGAATATATTATTGTAATGGTCGATTTATCATAATATGTTGAAAACGTTTTAGATTTGAGCATCTACATTGATATTTTTGAAATTTACCGAAATATATTGTTTTTAGAAATAAATGAAAATGTTTCCTACAAGGCACGTTTTCAAGAGAGATAAAAGAAAATGCATCCTACATTACGCGTTTTTACTTTGTTGAAAATTATTTTTCCTATTTTCTTTTTTATTACAATTGGAAATTAGAAGTTTATAGATTTATTTTTTTATATGTTTGAGATAAACATTGTTATATTTTTAAGGTATGTTTCAATTTACAGTAATACTGTAGAGCTCGATGACCTACAAATTCCATCTTCCATGTGAGTATAGAGTCAACTCCTAAGAAGTTGGATCATATTGCAACTCATGGTCCTAGTTGATAGTGATTATACGGTCCCTAATTGAAGTGTAACTAGGGCTTCAAATTTAGTAAGGTTATGTTATCAAGGGATGAAGCATAAATTGGGCCCTAGTTGACAATGGTTATGCGGCCATGACAATGAGTTTCACCTTATCAGAGGATAATGATTTACAAAACCTATACAAAAGTCAAAGAAGAAAAACACACGAGCCTTTTAGTATAATCAAGTAATTCATTTTATTCATCACCACTAAAGGTGGTGAGCTCGTTACTATAACCTATGATAGAGTTGGGGGCAACAAGATTTCTGACGGAGACGAGTTATTATGCGGTGCAGAAAAGATGAAATGTGAAACAACCATTGTCGCCCAATTCGTGTGTCATCTTTTCTACACCATAGAATAACTGGTCCCTGTCGGAAATATTGTTACCCCCAACTCTATCAAATGTTTTAGTAACAAGGTCACTGCCTATGGTGGAGATGAACAAAATGTATTACTTGATTATACTAAAAGGCACTTATGTTTTTCCTCTTTTACTTCTGTATGGGTTTTATAAATCATCCTCCTCCGATAGGGTGAAACTCGTTGCCATGCCTACATAACCACTTTCAAATAGGGCCTCAGTTATGCTCCATCCTTTGACAGTATAACCTTTGTAAACTTGAAGCCTTAGTTACACTTTAACCCAAGACCGTATAATCACTGTCAACTTGGACCTCGAGATACAATGCAATCTCAACTTCTTAGGTGATGGCTCCATACTCACACGACAGGTGAAAATTATAGGTTACCGATCTCCACGACATCATCGTGAACCCAAACACAACTTAAAACTATGACTATGTCTTCATAAAAAAAAAAAAGAGAAATAAATCTTTAAACCTGAAAATTTCAACATGTAAGAAAAAAAAACAATTTAAAGGAGACAGAGATATGATGGAGTAGGGGGATGGAAATAACCATTTATATAGGGGATGGGGAGGGGGTAAAAAAAGAAATTTTAATTTTATCTTAAGAATCCTGGGTTGCTGTTTATGAAATTTATTCTGGGAACCCCGGGTTGCAGTGGGCTTAAAGGTTAAAATTTAGGGTTGGGGTTGAAACATCCAAAGAGAAAACACTCCTACAAGAACACGCATTGTGAAAAGCGTTATCACTACCATGTCAGATAAAAAAGTGTCCTGCAATGAGCGTTTTCTCTGTAGGTGTTTCAACCTTAACCTTAAGTTTCAGCTTCTACCTCTGAAACCCCACTGTAACACAAGATTCTCGGGATACATGATTGTATTGGTGCCTTATTGAAAACACCCCTACGATGAGCGTTTTCTCCCCCACCATTTTTAACTTTAGACAATATAACTCGGGGATCTTGGGATAAAATTATAGAACATGTTTTTTTGCCTTGCTGAAAACTCTCCATACGAGGAGCATTTTTCCTCCCACCATTTTGAACTTTAACTAAGTACCTCAAAACCTGTGATGCCCAAGCAACAAGTGTTAAACATTGGATTGTTTAATGTGCCTTGGGGTATTGTTCTCTATAAAATAAACTCAATACATTCCCTTGAGTTTCCATAGCCACCTTTTGAGCAGATTGTTTCCATAAGGATACTTGGTATTAAGAGAAAAGGGTCGTCGTTAAAAACTTGAATTTCGATGAAGTTGTCCAAGCAAAAGTAATTCATTAAATTACGTGTAAGTTTGTTTTAAAAAATTTGGGTGATGATAACTATATTTTTACTATTTTCCTGGTTTTAAACATGTAGAATAGGTTATTTCGTTCAAAATGAGCAGACGAGTTAGAGTTTTTATCCATTAGTATGGTCAAATTTGTGAGACCAAAATTGGGCCCATTTTTTTTATCAACCCAATTTGAAGATTTGGCCTTCAACTAGAGTATAACATTAAAAGAGCTTCGATTAAAGACTAGGTGGAAAGTGGGGATTTGGAGAAGAATGGCAACCCAGATCGCATCTTTCTTGCTTGACGACAATGGCAACCCAGATACAAAATCCATCATGACTCAATCCCATTTCCATTCGGGTATCATGATTGGTTGAAGTAATCCCGAAGGCACTTGATGTTCCGCTTTCACTTGTTGACATATCAAACACTTCGAAACAAAGTCAGAAATGTCTTATTTCATACCCGACCACCAAAACTAACGTTTCAGATCGTTGTACATTTTCGTACTACCCGGGTGGACTGACATTCAGCTACTATGAGCCTCGCTCAAAATCATCGAAATAAGTTTCGAATTTCTTGGAACACACAATCGACTTCTAAACCTCAAACAATTGTTGTCGTCAATTTGAAACTCTGATTCCACATTTGAAACACATTCAGCTCGTTTAGCAACTAATTCATCGTCGACTTTCTGAGATTCACGTATTTGATGAACCAATAATGGTTTAGCTTTCAATTCTGCTACAAACACATTATCGGATGAAACAGACAGGTGTACATTCATCGCTCACAAAGTAAACAGTGATTTACGAATTAAAGCATCGGCAACCACGTTAGCCTTTCCCGGGTGATAGTCAATGACGAGCTCATAATCTTTCAACAACTCAAGCCAACATCTTTGTCGCAGATTCAAATCTCTTTGAGTCATCAAATATTTGAGGCTTTTGTGATCCAAATATATATGACACCTCTCTCCAAACAAGTAGTGTCGCCATATTTTTAAAGCGAATACTATGGCAGCTAATTCGAGATCATGGGTCAGATAGTTTTTCTCATGCGGCTTCAGTTGCCTCAACGCGTAAGCTATAACTCGACGTTCTTGCATCAATACACAACCTAGACCAAGTAAGGATGCATCACTGTATATGACATACTCTTTAGCATATTCAGGCTGCACTAGCACTGGAGCTTCAGTCAAATAAGTTTTCAATTGATCAAAACTTTTCTGACATTTTTCTAACCATTCAAACTTAACATCTTTCTGAAGTACTTTCGTCATTGGTGTGGCTATCATCGAAAAACCCTTTACAAACCGTCTGTAGTAACCAGCAAGTCCCAAAAAGCTCTGAACTTTAGTAATATTTCTCGGAGGCTTCCAATCGAGTATAGCTGAAATTTTACTCGGATCAACTCGAATACCCGATGCGGATACCACATGTCCCAAAAAGCTAACTTCTCTCAACCAGAATCACATTTACTGAACTTAGCATATAACTGTTTATCCCGTAAAATCTGCAACACTAATCTTAGGTGCTCAGCATGTTCAGTTTCATCTCGCGAATAGACCAAAATGTCGTCAATAAACACAACTACAAACTGGTCCAAACACTGTCTGAAGATCCGATTCATCAAGTCCATAAATACCGCAGGGGCATTAGTGAGCCCAAACGGCATCACTAAGAACTCGTAGTGACCGTATCTCGTTCTGAAAGCAGTTTTAGGTATATCTGAGTCTCGAACTCATGAATCGATAATAACCCGATCTCAAATCTATCTTTGAAAACACTGAGGCTCCCTTCAGCTGATCAAACAAATCATCAATACGCGGTAACGGATATTTATTCTTTATTGTCACTTTATTTAATTGACGATAGTCGATGCACATCCTCATGGTTCTGTCTTTCTTTTTCACGAATAATACTGGTGCACCCCAAGGTAAGAAACTCGGTCGAGCAAAACCTCTATCCGTCAACTCTTGCAACTGAGTTTTCAATTCCTTCAATTTCGTTGGTGCCATACGATACGGAGCTATCGAAATTGGTATGGTACCAGTACAAGTTCGATGTCGAATTCTACCTCTCGAATGGGTGGTAATCCTGGTAACTCCTCAGGAAAAACATCTGAATACTCACAAACCACTGGCACTAATTCAAGTTTCTTTTCTGACTCTTTGCTATCAAGTACGTACGCAAGATATGCTTCACACCCCTTTTTAACATATTTCTGAGCTAACATCGAGGATATTATTGCTGGCAATCCGTTCAAGTCAGTAGACTCAACTCGGATTATCTCATTATTTGCACACCTCAAATCAATGGTCTTTCTTTTTTAATTCACAACTACATCATGTATGGTCAACCAATCCATACCGAGAATAACATCAAATTCATCAAACGGTAAAAGCATCAAATCGGTCGAAAAACAGAAACTTCGAATTATTAAGGGGCATTTCTTACACACTTTGTCGACCAGCACATATCGACCCAAGGGATTCGACACTTGAATTACGAACTCAGTAGACTCAACAGGTAAAGTCTTACTGGATGCTAAAGTCTCACATACATATGAATGAGTAGAACCAGGGTCAATCAATACAATCACATTAGTATCAAAAAGAGTGAAAGTACCGGTAATAACATCTGGCGAAGAAGCATCCTCGCGTGCGCGTATAGCATAAGCTCTAGCAGGAGCACGAGCCTCAGATCTAGTCGTACCATCTCTAGACCCTCTCTGACCGTCACTAGCATTTTTCACATTTCTAGAGGGTCTACCTCGAGCTGTAGTAGTACCCAGTTTTCCACTCTGATTCACATTCTGTTCAGACAGTCTCGGGCAATCCTTGATAAAGTGGTCAGCAGATCCACACTTATAACAGGAGCGGTCATGAAATCTACAACTTTCCGAATGCCATTTCCCACAATACTTGCACTTGGTCCTATCCCGCCGATCATTTCCAACACTGGCAACTGAAGTGACTTGTGTACTCATAGGGGGTCGATCACGGTCTCGTCTGGAAAAGCCCGAAGTGTCTTTAGATCGGCCTGAATCATCTCTAAATTTCTTTGGTGACTGTTGAAAGGGCTTTCCCTAAGATCACTTACGGAACTCTTTGCTCCCATTTCAGCTTTTCTTTTCTCCTTACTGAGCTCTTCGGCTCTGCAAACTCGTTCGACAAGTACTACAAATTCTCTGATTTCAAGAATGCCAATATACAGTTTTATATCTTCGTTCAATCCATTTTCGAAACGTTTACACATTATAGCTTCTGAAGAAACACATTCTCCGGCATACCGGCTAAGCCTCACAAACTTTCCTTCATAATCAGTAATCGACATGGAACTTTGTTTAAGTTCAAGAAATTCTTTCCGTTTCTGATCAATGAATCTCTGGCTGATATACTTTTTCTGAAACTCGATTTGGAAGAACTCCCAAGTCACTCACTCTCTGGGCACAACAGAAATCAACGTATTCCACCAATAGTAGGCAGAATCACGTAGCAAAGATATAACACATTTTAAGCATTTATCGGGTGTGCAGGACAGTTCATCAAACACTCGGATAGTGTTGTCCAACCAAAATTCAACTTGTTCAGCATCATCACTATCTGTAGCCTTAAATTCGTGTAGCCGTGTTTCGGATTCACATCAACCTCGGGGCTTATTTAACCTCATCTGATCAGTTACCGGAGGTATCGTAGGTGCAGAGGGTGTATTATTCGGGAGTGGGGGTTGTGGAATAGCCGTATTAGTTCGAGTGTATTGGTTGAACCAATCATTCATCACACTATAAAAAACCTGTCTAGCCTTATCGTTCTGATTGCTTGCGATAGGTTGAGAGTCTATAGGCGCTGTCCCATGCGCGGGAGCAGGCGCTATACTCTCAACATCATCAGCTACCGTTCGGTTGGGATCGGGATCCATTACTATACGAAAACACATTTTTAACTGTCAGAATTCATCATACTATCGTAATAATACCATATGGCATGTGTAGCTAGACTCAAACACTCTACGTTAGTCCTAGAATCGACTAAACCGTAGCTTTGATACCAAAAAATGTAACACCCCTAGCCCGAATCCGATCGCCGGTTTTAGGCTAAGAGGTATTACTAAGCTAAACATTAAATTTTTCATCCACAGTAATTAACATAAACAGAGATTGAGCTATATACATACTGATCTTTGAGTTATATATATATACCATTTTCATATGGCCAAAATATTTACAATTACAAAACATATTTTGTCAACAGCCTAACCTATACATGCCATATTGAGACCAAAATATAACTATACCAACATGATCGATAGTATGATGAACTGCTGACGATCCCCGAGTCGGTGGCCAAAATCAACAATCTATAAAATAGAGAAATAAGAAACAGAGTAAGCTTTCGAGGCTTAGTAAGTTTTAAGCATTTCATACAATTTAAGCTTGTCATTTAAATCGAACATTGAGTAACACAAAACTCGAATTCCAATTGTACTTCACTTGGCCGAATATACACAAGTACACTAGTTATAAAGCCTATTGGCCGAATATACATATATGAATACACAAGAAATTTCCAGCACATATTTCACTATACTATATGGCTCATACAATTACTATAAGTCACATACTTTCATATAATGACATACATTGACCTAATAGGTCATTCTCTTATTCTTAAATATTGTATTCATCCACACACATATATATCGTTCTTTGATACTAATAATTCACTTTGAAGTCATGTCAAATCTTAGAACTCGAAACACATTTCTAGCACAAGCCTACGGGTCTTTAACCTGGATACCATTCCAGCACGAAGCCTGCGGGTCTTTATGCCCGGATACAATTCCAAAATATAGCATACGGTTTTTAAGCCCGGATACAATTCCAGCATATAGCCTGCGGGTCTTTAAGCCCGGATACAATTCCAGCATATAGCCTGCGGGTCTTTAAGCCCAGATACACACATCAAATATCATGCCTATTTAATCATATGCTAACACATCTTATAGAACATTTCACATTAGTAGTCATTTGCTACATTCAAACTTAAGCTTCATATGAACACTATCATTTTCATTTTAATTTAAAAATTATACATAAAGATCACATATGCCTTTCATCAATCATGCTTAACCCGAATTGAGCATTCAACTATAGGTCATATACTTAGATTATTTACCACACAACTAAATTCAAATAAAACCAAAAGATCAAAATTCATCTAGTATATACATATCAAGGCATCATCAATTTCATACTAAAGGCGATTACTCAAAACTTACTTCGGATATTTTGAACAGTTGCGGATAGGCTACTCGACTGCTTTCTCCTTTCCCCTATCTGATTTAGACCCTCTTTGATCTTAAGCTTACTTACTCAACTTTACTTCTTAGTAGTCACATTTGATATATATATATATATATAACTCCAATACATATTATATTTTATAAAATATGCCATGACTCAATTTCATGCTTATTTAATCTCTATCTAATTCGCATGCACAAGCAAAGATTTACATAACTTATTACGCTACCTTATACACGAATTCAACCATATATATACACAAATATCAACTTATTATGAATCATTTCAAACTAATTAATAGGCAACCATTCATATATTTCCCTAAGTAATATTCAAACTTTATATCCAATGAATCACAACTATCTAATGCTTAACTTATAACCGGACATATATCATTACATGTATTTCATAAGCTGACTACAGAACTTATTACTTTAATTCACGCACATATAGAATGGAATAGTCCATATCACATGGCTTATGGTCCTTTAGCATATTTGGTATAATTCACTTCACAAATTAATCAAGTACCGATTTTAACAACATGGTCATATGCGTATTTAATACTAAGTCAAAACAAAACATAACATATGGCTAAACAAGAATCCATTCATGAACCATTAGCCAACTTTACCAAATGGACAAATATACTTAAGATACCATATATATATATATATATATAAGTGCATAGTTACCATGTTATCAATAATTATTTTCTAACTCAGTTGCCGAACCAATATACAAGACTTATGTGCTAAGCAGCTTGTCAATACTACCTATATATATCCAATTCTTTTCTCATCAATTCGACTAGCTAAGTTGATGTCACGACACATTATAAAATAACCTTATGGCCACAAAGCAAGTTCATTATTTACCACTTCCAAAACAATTCACAAGATAATTTATACAACCAAAACAAGTCAATAAAAAGCCACAACCTAATCACATCCCTTAGTCATATTTACTTCACTTAAACCGAATTAGCAAGCACATATAGTCTTTGGCCGAATGTCATTAAACACAAGTCATCAATAGTTTTATTATTTATCACCTTATATATATATATTAGCAAAATGGATTAATTATACATATATACTCTAAAACCGAACATAATAATTTTACTTATACATAACATTACTCACATTCCAATGCTCATGTTATTCAAAATCATATTATAAAAAAAATCATGTACAATGTCGAACGCTTAGATGATCAAACACCTAATTTATCCATTTCAAAACACCTAAACGGCATTTGTTCAATACATTAAGCAAAGTCCATGTTCGGCTATTACCAAATGAGTATTAGAAATTTATATTTTTGACAAGATCAACTTCTTTCATCAACAATTTCTTCATCAAAACTTAAAGGCAATAATCAAGTTCCTTCTTTATCTACCATAACTGAATGTTCAATTCATCCCTCAAAATTCAAAGTTTTGGCATCGGCTAAGTAAGAAACATGATGATTAACCTAAAACAAGCTAGAATTTCAAAAATCTAACATGATTTACTAACCTTCCTGAAGATTAAAATGACCGAAAGTCTTGCCCCTTTTTCTTTCTTTCGATTCGGCCAAGAAGAACCAAGATGAAGCTTTGTTTTCATCACCCTTTTTTCTCTTATTTTTATTCATTAATAATATAAAATATAAAGTCATTTAACTAATAATTAATACACATATTATAAAGCATCATCATGGCCGGCCACTAAAAAAAATGGATATTTGACATGCAAGTCCATCCTTTTTATAACATGCATTAATAGATCCCTTTAAAATTAACCTATCACATTTCACAATTGTCTCACATAAGTCCTATTTAATAAATTTCACATACAAATGACAAATTTTAAAGTATGAGACTTTCACACATGCATGTACACATACAATGAGCATAGAATATAACGGTTAATTATTTTTATGACTCGATTTTATGGTCCCGAAACCACTTTTCGACTAGGGTCAAATTAGGGCTGTCACAACTCTCCCCCACATAAGGAATTTTTGTCCCCGAAAATCTTACCAGTGAATAAGTTAGGATATCGATCTTTCATAGAGTCTTCAGGTTCCCATGTAGCTTCTTCAACCCCATGCTTAAGCTACAGTACCTTCACTAATGAGATTTTCTTATTTCGTAGTTCTTTTACTTCACGAGCCAAAATACGAACCGACTCTTCTTCATAACTCAAATCAGATTGAATCTCAACCTCTGATGGATTAATTATGTGTGATGGGTCAAATCTATAACGTCGAAGCATCGAGACATGAAAAACGTTGTGAATCTTTTCAAGTTCAGGGGGTAAAATCAATCTATATGCGACTGGCCCAATTCGTTTGAATATTTCATACGGCCCGATGAACCTCGGACTCAATTTGCCCTTACGGCCAAATCTGAGCACCTTTTTCCAAGGTGAAACTTTAAGAAACACTTTGTCTCTGACCTGATATTCAATGTCTTTTCGCTTTAAATCCGCATACAATTTTTGACGATCTGAAGCTGCTTTCAGACTTTCACGGAGCACGAGCCTTAGATCTAGTCGTAGCATCTCTAGACCCTCTCTGACTGCCACTAGCATTTCCTGCATTTTTAGAGGGTCTATGTAGTGGTACCCAGTTTTCCACTCTGATTCACATTCTGTTCAGACAGTCTTGGGCAATCCTTGATAAAGTGGTCAGCTGATCCACATTTATAATAGGAGCGGTCATGAAATCTACAACTTCCCGAATGCCATTTCCCATAATACTTGCACTCGGTCCTACCCCGCTGATCGTTTCCAACATTGGCAACCGAAGTGACTTGCGTACTCACAGGGGGTCGATCACGGTCTCGTCTGGAAAAGCCCGAAGTGTCTTTAGATCGGCCTGAATCATCTCTAAATTTCTTCGGTGACTGTTTAAAGGGCTTTCCCGAAGATCTCTTACGAACTCTCTTGCTCCTACTTCAGCTTTTCTTTTCTTCTTACTGAGCTCTTCGGCTTTGCAAGCTTGCTAGACAAGTACTACAGATTCTCTGATTTCAAGAATGCCAACATACAGTTTTATATCTTCGTTCAATCCATCTTCGAAACGTTTACACATTATAGCTTCTGAAGAAACACATTCTCGGGCATACCGGCTAAGCCTCACAAACTTTCGTTCATAATCAGTAACCGACATGGAACCTTGTTTAAGTTCAAGAAATTCTTTCCGTTTCTGATCAATGAATCTCTAACTGATATACTTTTTCTGAAACTTGGTTTGGAAGAACTCCCAAGTCACTCACTCTCTGGGCACAACAGAAATCAACGTATTCCACCAATAGTAGTCAGAATCACGTAGCAAAGATATAATACATTTTAAGCATTCATCGGGTGTGCAGGACAGTTCATCAAACACTTGGATAGTGTTGTCCAACCAAAATTTAGCTTGTTCAGCATCATCACTATCTGTAGCCTTAAATTCAGTATAGCATACAACATGCGGTAAAATTCAATGTTACATGCTTCTGATCCAAGAAATATGAGGTGAAGTATGCAATGTGGGGAACAAGGTCTCCATGGAAAATCATGGCATCTGTGAGGAAAAAGTCGGCGTTCTGGATGACTAGGAAGTATACCACTCCATATACTTGTGTTGTTGTAGGTATATACCATGGTTAACAACATTGATCTGAATTCTAACCTTTATGCAACATTATATTATATATGGTGACCCAATTTATTATTTTTTTAGGGATGTTGAACGATCATCCAGAATTGGATTCGAACATGATATCTGACTTTATATTACCCAAGGTGAACGCGAGTCTTATGATTTTGATCCAAGTTTTGATCGCACACATCCGTAGCAAGTTCGATTACACTGTGTCCTAGCATAAGGCAAGATTGGCAAAATAGAAGGTGTTAGAGAAGATGCATAGTGGGTGGGAAAAATCCTATAATAATTTATGGCAATGGTGTCAAGTACTGGAGCGGTACGTACCAGGTTCCGTAACTGACTTCAAACGAAGCATGTTGATCTATCGCAATTCATTGTGGTAGATTAAACTTCTTTCTATACTTAATGAGCTAATTAGAAAGCAATTTAGTTATGTTTTTATTTAGTTTTCACCTTAAGCACTTAGGTAATAAAATAAGAAATTCAGGCATTTTATATGACCTTGTGGGCCGAAGTAGGCCTTAAGGAAAACGAAACTATCATTATTTTATGAATTGGAAAGAAGGTTAAATATCTAGGGTTTTCACATTTTAAGGGGCTAATTTGGAAAATAAACCATTTTGCCAAAAATGGGGAAAAATAAGGGAGAGTGGCGTGGATAGAACTTGAAACAATGGGGAAATATGCTAAGGCCTTACCACTTGGGTTGCTGCCCATACTTAGTCATTTCCTATCATATTTAATATATAAACTAGCTTGGTTTTGTTCTTTGGTTGCTGAAAAATAAAAGAGAAAGAATGAAAAGAGTGAGGCATGAACCTTAGGGAGTTTACTAAGCTCTCTACCACCTAGATTAAGGCTCATTTATTGATGACTTTATTAATTCTAACCCTATTATTTTTAGGGTGTTACTGTTCTTCCTTAAAGAAATTTCATCCTCAAAATTTACCTAGTTCAAATAAGTGAGAATATTCTTGACAAAATGTGCCTTCTGTTTCCCATGTGGCCTCCCCAAGTCCATGGTTCTGCCATGGTACCTTACCAAGAGGAATTCGCTTCCTTCTCAGAACCTTTACACCATGCTCTAAGATTTGCATAGGTTCTTCTTCAAATGAGAAATATAGTTGTACCTTAATCTCTTTGATTGGGACGATATGCGAAGGGTCAGAACGATAACGTCTCAACATAGAAACGTGAAAGATGTCATGAATTCAATCCAGTTTGGGGAGGTAACTTAATTTGATAAGCAATTAGACTAACTCTTCTGAGGATTCGGTAAGGTCTTATGAACTGTGGATTTAACTTACCCTTTCAACCAAACCTTAACACCTTTCACACTTTCAAAAATACTTGATCACTGACACTATACTTAATGTCTTTTGTCTATCGAAAGTGACTTTTACCTAGTTCGGTCCAACATAAAGGAGTTTGGCATTTGTGTCCATATAAAGCCTCATAAGGTACCATTTGCATGCTTGATTGGAAGTTATTATTGTAGGCAAATTCGACTAAGAGTAAATGTTGTTCCCAACTATCTTAAAATTCAATGATACAGCCTCTTAACATATCTTCCAATATTTGTATAACCCTCCACTTGTCTATTAGACTACGGATAGAAAACAGTGCTAATATCCAAGTGAGTTCCAACAATCTTGCTACTTCTTCCAAAAATTGAGACATAAAATGCGGATCTCAATTTGAGATAATCGACATGGGCACTCCATGTAACCTCACTATCTCTAAGATGTATAAGTTAACCAACTTCTATAATGAATAATCCTTGCGGACAGGTAAGAAGTGTGCTGACCTAGTTAACCGGTTTATAATCACCCAAATTGAATCTTTCTTAGTGGGTGTTAAGGGTAACCCACTAAAAAAGTCCATCATTATTTGCTCTCACTTGCACTGTTGTATTTTTAGTAGGTTGCAACAACCTAGAAGGAAGTTGATGCTCAGTTTTTACTTCCTGACAAGTTAGACATTTGGCCAATAAATTAGTTACGTCATGTTTCAATCTCGGTCACCAATACAACTCTTTCACACCCTGATACATCTTGTTTCCTCTAGGACACATAGTATAATGGCTAGCATGCGCTTCCTGGAGTATGGATCGTCTTAACTCATTGTCATTCGGCAAACAAAACCTCCCTCGAAAACATAAGATACCATCATCATTAAACCTAAAATCTTCAGTCTTTCCCTCTTCTACTTGCTGAATTCAGGGTGATAGGGTTATATCTAAGGGTTATTTAGCTTTGATCTCATTGGTTAAGGTGGGCTTTACTTGCAATTCTACTAGAAAGCCTCAATCATCCACTAAACTCAACCTAGCAAACATTGCCCTTAAATTCGTCATCTGCTTTCAGTTTAAGGCGTCTGCTACAATATTAGCTTTCTCGATATGGTAATCAATCACACATCATAATCTTTTAATAGTTCCAACCACCTCCGTTACCTAAGGTTCAATTTTTTTTGGGTGAGAAGGTATTTAAGATTTTTATTATCAATATAAATCTAACACTTCTAACCATACAAGAAGTGTCTCCTAATCTTTAGTGCAAAAACTACTGCAACCAACTCTAAGTTATGAGTCGGGTAATTGCACTCATGTTGCTTTAACTGCTTTGACGCATAAGCCACTAGTTTACCACCTTGCATTAACACACAACCAAGGTTGGTGTAGGATGCATCACTGTACACTACATAATCTTTCCCCAATTCAGGTTAAATTAAAATAAGAGCTTGGGTTAAAATTACTTTAAGTTTTTCAAAACTAGCTTGTTGTTCTTCCACCCACTTAAATGGAGCATCTTTTCTCAATAACTTAGTTAGAGGTACAAATATCAAGGAAAACCATTCAACATATCTACAGTAATACTCAACCAAACCTTGAAAACTATGAATTTCAAAAATATTTTTGGGTGGTTTCCATTCAAGGATCATTTTTATTTTCTTCGGATCCACCTGAATACCCTCTGTAGATACCATATGACCCAGAAACAAAACCTTTCTAAGTATGAATTCACATTTACTCAACTTGGCATAAAGCTTCTTTTCACAGAAGATTTGTAGGACCTTCTTAAGGTGCTTATCATGCTTAAGTTTGGTTTTGGAATAAACAAGGATATCATAAATAAACACCACAACAAACTGATCAATGAAAGGTTGCAATACTTATTTCATTAGGTTCATGAAAGTGAAAAGAGCGTTGGTTAAGCCGAATGGAATTACAAGGAATTCATAATGGTCGTAATGGGTTCTAAAAGTAGTTTTGGGTACATCTGCCTCATTTACTCTAAGTTGGTAATACCCAGGCCTTAAATCTATTTTGAAAAATACAGTTGCACCTCTAAATTGGTCGAATAGATCATCTATCCCAGGCAGAGGATATTTATTTTTAATGGTTGGTTTGTTAAGCTGTTAGTAATCTATACATAACCTAAGGAAACCATCATTCTTTTTCACGAACAAGGCTGAAACTCCCCTTAGAAACACATTGATTCTAATACGCCCATGATTCAAAAGTTTCTGAAGTTGGATTTTTAGTTCTTGTAATTCTTTTGGTGCTGTGCGGTAAGGATCAACAGACACTGAAGCGGTACAATATAGAATTAGTGATAAAGATACCTACTATGACATCGGACGCATTGCAACGACCCGGTTTAGATCCTAGTCAGAATAGTAGTTTCGAAACCATAAATTTGAGGTCATAAAATTATTTTAATATTATTTTTGGTGATTACAGCATTTTAATTGCTATGTGTAAAAGTTTCGTGAAATAATTTTAGCATTTGAATGCGTAATTACGAAAAAAGACCTAATCGCGTAAAGTACAAAAGTTGCATACTATTTGTTAAAGTGCCTAATAGCTATGAAGCATAAAATTAAAGGTCTTTGCATGTCAATTATACCATTTATTTTAATGGTGGACATTGATGGACATTAGTTGGTAAAATTGGGTAATATATGTCATGGGCAAAATAGTAAATTATGTATTAAATAGAGTAAATTAAAGAAAATAAAAAGTAAATGCATGAAGAACACCCTTGTTCAGCCGAATATTGAAGAGAAAAGAAGCATTTGAAGCCTTTAAAATTTTAGCACTTGCATGATCAAATTGAAGTATGATTTGAGTTTGGTTTTTGATAATTTTTACGTTTTTGAGATCGGTGCTTAGTAACCTATCTAGCCCATGTCTTAATTTTTGAAAGTGTCCATGATTTTGTGATATGCCATTGATGAGTGTTTGTGTTCTTGAATGTTTGATGATGAAAAATGAAAGCTTGGTGTTAAATATACATTAAATTCAGAAATGTGTTAAATGTGTGATTAAAATGTAAAATAAATAAAAGTTTTGGGCTACTATGAAGCTATATGGAAATTGGCTAAGCTAGGATCAAAGTGAATTTTGAATATTTTGTGTTTTGTACAATGAGGACTAAATTGCAAGAAATGTGAAACTTTAGGGGCTAAAGTGCAAAATGCCCATTTATGTGTTCTTGAGTGAATTTGAATGAATAAGTGATTAAATAAGTTAATTCTGATTGTAATTAGATCAAGAACCAAAGAAAACGGAATTAGATCGGGGGAAATCAAAAGTAGTTGAATAGCCGTTCGTTTCCATTCATTCCGTACGAAGTAAGCTCATATGCAAATAAATATCATTACATTGAAATGTTTATGTTATTTTGTCATTTAATTGCCATGAATGTTGAATGATTGTATACGAGCAAGAATCGACAAAATTGCGACATCCGAAAGCCCCGTACGAACCTTAGGAATAGTATAGGATACAAATGTCATGACATTAGGTATTGAGATGTGATTACATGTAAGGCCTTGTGTGAGACAGTGGCAATGTATTACGATTACGTGTAAGACCAAGTGTAGGACATCGACATCGTTAATCGACTTCGTGTAAGACCCTGTGTGGGACAGTGGCATCGATACGTGTTAACATGTAAGACCATATCGAGGATATGGCATTGTACGAGTTATAAGTGATTACCGAGTATCCTTAACGATTCCAAATGGTTCAACGAGCAAAGTTAAGTCGAGAAAGAAAGTGTAAGTGAATCAAGTGACTCAGGTACGTACGAAAGTCATTTGAGTATTGAAATGAAAAGTATTGGATGGATTCAATTATAGAATTGAATATGTATATCATGAAGTAGGTTTGTGAATTTGTTTATGCATTTATATGTGCTCATGTATAACTTGCTAAATTGATGAGAAAGATATTGATGTATGAGATGACTTATTTGTATATGGCTTACTAAGCTTTTAAAGCTTACTGTGTTCATTTTCCACTGTTTTATAGATCATCGAAGCTAACTCGGATTCGGGGATCATCTGGAAGCGTCATCGTACTATCAATCAATATTTTGGTACTTTTGAAGTTATGTATATATTGGTATATGGCATGTATAGGCTAGTGTCACAATGGTATATTTTGGCTTGTAAATGAAGTGTGTTTGTGATCATTTTGATTGGCTTTAAATGGTAAGTTTGGCTCATGTTATGTGATGCATATATATTGCCTAGGTGATGGTTTATTTTGGTAAGTGATTTAGTTGTTGATTTAGTAGGTCATGAAGCATGTTTTAGTTGATGATAGGAATGATATGATTTAGACTCGAATAAGGTTGTTTGATACCCTATTTCATGTTTTAAAATGTGCCATATTAATGGCTAGTGAATATGTGCTTGTGTGTATAAATTGAGGGTGGCAAGTTGGCTTGGAAAATAGCCTTGAGTTGTCCACACGGGTGTGTGTCTAGGCCGTGTGTGACACACGGCCTGTACCATAGACGTGTGCCCTGGCCGTGTGAAGTCTGCACCTTAATTTTGGAATTTTATTTATCACATGGGCTGAGGGCACGGGCGTGTGCCTTGGTCGTGTGCCCCTTATTTAATTATTGACATCACAAATAGAATACAAGCTAGTTTTGACACGGCCGAGCACACAGCCTGAACACGAGTGTGTGCAAAGCACACTAGCTGGACACACTAACGTGTGGTCTGGTCGTGTGAGGAAGTCAGTATGTATGCCCTATATCCACACGGCCTGAGACATGGGCGTGTCTCTTGACCGTGTAAGTGACACGGGTTGGGCATACGGGCATGTGACCCATGCAGTGAGAAAAATTTTCTAAGTTTTGTAAAGTTTTCTCGGGTTATCAGTTTAGTCCCAAACCCCTTTTAAGCATGTTTTAAGGTACCATAGAACCTTATAAGGGACAATGTGGATGAATGTATAAAAGTTTTAAATTGTATGCAAGTTAATGTTGTGAAATATGACTGAATGATTCGATGTAAGTCCAGTAATGCCTCGTGTCCTGTTTCGGTGTCAATTACGGGTAAGGGGTGTTACATTTAGTGGTATCAGAGCTACGGTTTAGTCGATTCTAAGACTAACATAGCATGTGAGAGTCTAGCTATACATGCCATATATACAAACTGTGATAGTGTGGTGATTCCTGACGATTAAAAATGTGTTTTCATATAGTAAATGGATCCCAAACGAATGGTAGCTGATGATGTTGAAAGTAACGCACCTCCTTCCGCTCAAGGAGTAGCGCCGGTCGATTCTAGGCCAACGATGAGTAGTTTAGAGGGAGAGGCAAAGCAAGCCTTCTTCCAAACTTTGAATAAGTGGTTTGCAAAATTCGTTCGGACGAATCCGGCCGCTCAACAACCTCCACCCCTGTCTATTAGCTAGCAAGTCCTGGTTGCACCACAAATAGTAAATCTGATAAGGTTGAATAAGCCACCGGTTGATAGAATTCGTAAACATGAGGCCGAAGAGTTTTGAGCGACAGTTGATGATGATGCTGAGAGAGCTGAGCTTTGGCTCGAGAATACAACTCGTGTATTTGAGGAACTGTCCTGTACTCCCGATGAATGTACTAAGTGTGTGGTGTCTTTACTCAGAGATAATGCTTATCATTGGTGGAAGACCTTGATATCGGTAGTACCGAGAGAACGAATCACGTGGGAATTCTTTCAATTGGAGTTTCGTAAAAAGTATATAAGTCTCTTATTCCTTGATGAAAAACATAAAGAGTTTTTAGAGTTGAAACAAGGTCAGATGATTGTTAGTATGAAAGAGAATTTGTATGATTAAGCAAGTATGCCCGAGAATATGTTTCCACTGAAGAAATCATGTGCAAATGAATTGTGAATGGACTGAATGAAAATATAAAGTTGTTAATTGTAATTTTAGAAATTAAGGAATTTTTTTTTTAGTCAAAAGGGTTTGTAAAGCCGGGGGATATAGCAAAGAAAAATGAAAAGTTGATTTTGAGGCAAGAGATTCAAGAAAAAGATGAACTAGTAAGTCACACCAGTCTGCAACGAAGAAATTTTGAGATTTGTTTAATCGTTCCAATACATCAGCAGGACGTTCAAACAAAGATCGTGAAAAGCAACCAGCAGGTTCTAGGGCTCAAGCTATATCGGTTGCTAGTGTTGGCAGTGTGAGACAGAACTGATCTGAGTGCGGATATTGTAGAAATAGACATTTCGGTGATTGTAGATTTAAAGAACGGGCTTGTTTTAAATGTGGTTCGTTGGAGCATTTTATTAAAGACTACCCCGAGTTGGCTGAAAAAGATAATGTCCAGAGTGCGAGGTCGAGTAATATTGCAGCTAGAGGTAGACCACTCAGAAACCTGGGAAATGTGAGTGGTAGCCAAAGAGCAACTAAAGACTCTACTGTGAGGTCAGAGGCCAGAGCACTGGCCCGAGCTTATGCCATCCATGCACGGGAGGATGCAGCAGCGTCAAATGTTATTATCGGTACTTTTACTCTTTATGATACTAAAGTTATTGCATTGATAGATCTGGGATCAACTCATTCGTATGTATGTGTGAATTTAGTATCCAGTAAGACTTTGTCTGTAGAGTCTATTGCTGTAGAGTCTATTGAATTCGTAATTAGAGTATCGAACCCTTTAGGCAAGTGTGTGTTGGTTGATAAAGTGTGCAAGAATTGTCTATTAATGATTAGAGGTTATTATTTTTCGACTGATCTGATGTTGTTACCGTTTGATGAATTTGATATAATTCTAGGTATGGATTGGCTGACACTGCATGATGCTGTTGTAAACTGCAAACGTCAAACGATTGATTTGAGATGTCAGAATAATGAGATTATTCGAATTGAGTCAAATGATTTGAATGGTTTACCAGTAATGATTTCATCGTACTAGCTCAGAAATACGTGAGAAAAGGTTGTGAAGCTTATTTTGCTTATGTGATTGATACGAAAGTGGCTGAAAAGAAGATTAAATTAGTGCTAGTTGTGTGTGAGTATCCGGATGTGTTTCTAGAAAAATTATCAGGTTTACCACCAATTCGTGAGGTTGAGTTTGGCATTGAGTTAGTGCCGGGAACTACGCCTATATTGATAGCTCCGTACAGAATGGCTCCGATGAAATTAAAAGAATTGAAATCTCAGTTGCAATAATTGACTGATAAAGGATTTGCACATCTGAGTTTCTCGCCTTGGGGTGCTCCAGTGTTGTTTGTGAAAAATAAAGATGGCACGATGAGAATGTGTATAGACTATCGACAACTCAACAAAGTGACGATAATAAGTACCCTTTGCCCAGAATAGATGATTTGTTTGATCAATTGAAAGGGGCTACAGTGTTTTTAAAGATAGATTTGAGATTGGGTTATTACCAAATGAGAGTTAAAGACTCCGATGTGCCGAAAACTGCATTCAGAACGAGGTATGGTCACTATGAATTTTTTGTTATGCCTTTTGGATTAATGAATGCACCTGCTATATTTATGGATTTGATGAATTGGATCTTCAGCCTGTATTTAGATCAATTTATGGTTGTATTCATAGATGATATTTTAATTTATTCAAAAGATGAAAATGAGCATGCCGAGCATTTGAGAATAGTGTTACAGACCCTACGTGATAAGCAGTTGTATGCAAAATTCAGTAAATGTGAATTCTGGTTGCACGAGGTTGGTTTACTGGGGCATGTTGTGTCTGCATCGAGTATTCGGGTGGATTCAAATAAGATTTCGGCAATAATGGATTGGAAGCCTCCGAGAAATGTTTCAGAAGTTCGCAGTTTTCTGGGACTCGCCAGTTATTATAGATGGTCTGTTAAAGGCTTTTTGATGATTGCGACTCCATTAACGAGATTGCTTCAGAAAGATGTGAAGTTTCAATGGTCTGAGAAGTGTCAGAAACGTTTTGAGCAGTTGAAAGCTCTTTTGACAAAAGTTCTAGTATTAGTTCAACCAGAAACGGGTAAAGAATTCGTGATTTATAGTGATGCATCGTTGAATGTTTTGGGTTGCGTATTGATGCAAGAAGGCAAAGTCATAGCTTATGCCTCGAGACAGTTGAATCCACATGAAAAGAATTATCCGATACATGATTTAGAGTTGGCAGCTATTGTGTTTGAGTTAAATATTTGGCGTCATTATTTGTTAGGTGAAAAATGTCATGTTTATTCAGATCATAAGAGTTTGAAATATTTAATGACTCAGAAAGATTTAAATTTGCGACAATGGAGATGGCTTAAATTGTTAAGAGATTACGAATTAGTAATTGATTATCATCCATGAAAAGCTAAAGTCGTGGCCGATGCATTAAGTCGAAAATCTTTGTTTGCTCTACGAGCAATGAATACACAGTTGACTCTATCTAATGACGGATCAGTAATAGCCGAGTTAAAAGTGAGACCGTTGTTTTACAACAAATTTGTGAAGTTCAGAAAGTTGATAATGAGATGTTAGCCAAATGGGCTCAATGTGATTCAAACCCTGATTCAGAGTTTCAAGTTGATTTAGATGCTTATTTGAGATTCAGAGGCCGAATATGTGTTCCGAGAAATTCAGAGTTGATACAAGTAATTTTGAACGAAGCATACAATAGTCGTTTATCTGTTCATCTAGGTAGCACAAAAAATGTATAATGATTTGAAACAACTTTATTGGTGGCATGGTATGAAATGTGATATTTCAGAATTTGTTTCGAAATATTTGATTTGTCAGCAAGTAAAAACCGACCATCAAGTACTGTCGGGTTGGTTACAACCAATCATGATTCCCGAATGGAAATGGGATAGAGTAACTATGGATTTTGTAACGGGTTTGCCCCTATCTTCGAGAAAGAATGATGCAATATGGGTTGTTGTGGATCGATTGGCAAAAGTAGCTCACTTCATTCCTGTACATATGGATTTCTCTCTTGATAAGCTTGCTGAGCTGTATATTTCTGAGATAGTGAGATTGCACGAGGTACCTATTTCTATTGTTTCGGATAGAGATCCGAGGCTCACGTTACGGTTTTGGAAGAAGTTGCAAGATGCACTGGGTACAAAGTTACACTTCAGTACGGCATTTCACCCACAGACGGATGGTCAATCCGAGAGAGTTATTTAGATACTCGAGGATATGTTACGTTGTTGCATTCTTGAGTTTAAAAGTACGTGGGAAAGGTATTTGTCATTAATTGAATTTGCTTACAACAACAGCTTTCAGTCGAGTATTAAAATGGCACCGTACGAGGCTTTATACGGTCGTAAATGTCAAAATCCATTGTATTGAACCGAACTCAGCGAGAATAAGATTCACGGGGTTGATGTGATCCGAGAGACTGAAGAAAAAGTAAAAGTAATCCATGAAAGTTTGAAAGCCGTGTCAGATCATCAGAAATCGTATGCAAACTTGAAACGGAAAGACATTGAGTTTCAGATCGGAGATAAAGTGTTCTTAAAAGTATCACGGTGGAAAAAGAAATTGCAGTTTGGTCAGAAAAGAAAGTTGAGTCCGAGATTTATCGGGCCGTATGAAGTTATCGAGCAGATTGGGCCAGTGGCTTATCGCCTATCGTTACCATCTGAGTTAGAGAAAATACATAATGTGTTTCATGTACCGATGCTTTAACGATGCCGGTCTGACCCATCACACGTCTTTTCTCCGACAGAGGTTGAAATTCAAACAGATATGTCGTACGGTGAGGAACCGATTCAAATTCTAGCTAGTGAGATCAAAAAGCTAAGAAATAAGAAAATTGCATTAGTGAAAGTCTTATGGAATCGTCACGGGGTAGAAAAAGCTACATGGGAACCCGAGGATGCTATGAGAAAATAATAACCGAACCTTTTCACTGGTAAGATTTTCGAGGACGAAAATCCCTAAGGGGGGAGAGTTGTAACGACTCGGTTTAAACCCTAGTGGGAATAGTGGTTTTGGAACCACAAATTCGAGGTCATAAAATTATTTTAATATTATTTTTGGTGCTAACAGCATGTTAATTGCTATGTGTGAAAGTTTCGTGAATGCGTAATTACGAAAAAGGACCTAATCGCGTAAAGTGAAAAATTTGCATACTATTTATTAAAGTTCCTAATAGCTATGAAGCATAAAATTAAAGGTCCTTGCATGTCAATTATACCATTCATTTTAATGATGGACATTGATGGACATTAGTTGGTAAAATTGGGTAATATATGTCATGGGCAAAATAGTAAATTATGTATCAAATAGAGTAAATTAAAGAAAATAAAAAGTAAATGCATGAAGAACACCCTTATTCAGTCAAATATTGAAGAGAAAAGAAGCATTTGAAGTCTTTAAAATTTCAGCACTTGCATGATCAAATTGAGGTATGATTTGAGTTCGATTTTTGATAATTTTTATGTTTTTTGAGATCGTCGCTTAGTGACCTATCTAGCCCATGTGTTAATTTTTGAAAGTGTCCATGATTTTGTGATATGCCATTGATGAGTGTTTGTGTTCTTGAATGTTTGATGATGAAAAATGAAAGCTTGGTGTTAAATATACAAGTTTTGTTAAGTGATTTTCGGTAAAAATACTTATTAGTGATTAAATTAAGAAATGTGGTAAATGTGTGGTTAAAATGTAAAATAAATGAAAGTTTTGGGCTGCTATGAAGCTATGTGATTGCCTAAGCTAGGATTAAAGTGAATTTTGAATATTTTGTGTTTTGTACAATGAGGACTAAACTGCAAGAAATGTGAAACTTTAGGGGCTAAAGTGCAAAATGCCCATTTATGTGTTTTGTATAACGAGTAAGAAGTGTTACACGCATCCCTCTCTTCACGACCCTAACGGCATAAACTAAGGTAGGTCTCTTGCTTTGGTTCGATTTTCTTTGGTAGCTATATTATTCGCGGCTCGTTCTGCCCACAGCCCCTTGGAGGTAATTGGTCCGCTCTCTAGTTTTGGGCCTGATTTTGGACCAGAGCTTGCATCTGCTCAATTTTGCTCAGCCAACCCACAACTAAAACTAGCACCCAACTTTCTCCAGCACTCACCTAGATGACATTTAGCACAATACGCGCAACAGTTGGTTTTATCTCCTAATTTAGCCACAACTATCTCTTGTTGTAGTTTACCCTCCTTGGTTCGTTTCGCAGGATGAAAGTTTAAACTAGAGGAACCAGAATCTCTTTTAGACGAGACTTTGTTTTTTTTCTGTTGTTCGCGATTCACCTGCTTGATCTCTTCTAAGGTTTTGGCATTCTCTGCCACTAGGGTTTCAAACATCTGTTCCTAGTGGAGCAACTTGAATTTTGAGGTCAAAATGTATCCCATTTTTGAACCTCACACACTTGTCTTGTTCTGTGGCTACCATCCCTTGGGCATAATAGTTGAGCCTCAGAAATTCAGCCTCATACTCTACTACGATCTTATCACCTTGCTTTAGCTCGATAAACTCAAGCCTGTGGGCCTCCACATACCTTGTCCCCACATATTTCTTCTGGAATACCTTGTAAAAATATTCCCGTTAATATGGTCAGCCTGTGTGCCCCAAATGGCAAACTGCCACCAATTATAAGGCTATTCCCTAAGTAAGGATACAGTGCCCTTCAACTTCTGTTCCAAAGTATAATCTAAGTCCTCCAGAATTCTCTCTGTCAACTGCATCCAATACTCAGCGACAGTGGGAGTTGTACCAATATTTCCCTTAAATGTTTCTGCTCTATTTGACCAGAGTCTCTCTACAATAGATCCAAGGCTTTTTGATCTAGATTGGGCTCCAACAAACCTTTGTAAAACCCTCAACATCGCCTGCATCACATCATCATTCTTATAGCCTCTGCCAACATTGGTCATAGAGTTTTCAATATACTCCTCCTCAAAGATTAGGTCTTCGCCCTGAACAGTAGGCGGCTCTACAGGTGCAGCCTTACGAGGCCTACCCTTACCACGTCTACCTTGAGTGTTAATAGTTTCAAAAAAATCTAAGTAGTTTAAGTATATCTACAATTGTCATACAAAAATTAGAACATTAGTTTTTATTCATAATCTAAACTTTTACTATATATCTAATGTTTTAACAATAGCTAAAGCAAGACCGACACTAGAGTCTTGAATTTGATTTCCTGCAAAAAATTAATTTTTCAAAAGAATTTTGTGGTATGGTTTTACCTGAAATATCCTTTTAATGCATGCACGCATGCAATTTATTCAAATTTCTATGGTCCAAATTTATAAAAATTAGGCTCTAATACAATCAAATGTAACCCCCAATCCAGCCTAGATGATAGACTCAAATTCAGAAGATTACATTAGTCACCAAAGTGACTTAGAGAACTATCGCAATTTTGAAAATAGTCATTTTGAAAGATTTGTATAATTTAGAAAACTTAGTTACTAGTTAATTATGCCTCAAATTATAATTACAGTATAGCATCGGAATATGATAGTCACTAATTTTTTTTAAATAAAAACTGGGGTTCATGCATAATTTATTTAATAACTAAATATTCTAAACTTAGATGTCATGCCACTATTTCAAAATAAAATAACATTGTTCTTAAATAAAAATAAAATACAAGTAAAACGAAAACATTTAAAGTAAAATCGAAGCTGGGACCCATCGATTGCCATACCCACGTCCTAACCTGGTGGGTTATCTGAAAAGATGAAAAATAAATGGGAGTGAGCTATGAAATTCAGTGTGAGTTCCATCATAAGATAACCAAAACAACCGATAAACATATTAAATCAAATCATATAGCTTAAATCACATCTTAGCAAATTTAGAATATTGGATTAACATAACAATTTTCACAACGTATAAACAAATACATATACACCATATCATATGTAACGCCTCAATTTTTTGGATTTATGAAAAATTTAGCGAATTTTAGGATTTCTGTGTTTTGACTGCTTGTTGTAAGTCTAAGTATGTTAGTGGGCCTTTAGAAGGCCAAAGGCTAAGTTAAAAGCCGGTAAATTTAACTAATTTTAATTTTACAAGAAAAAGGGGTTCTGGTAATTTGGGCTTTTAAAATTTAATGGGTAAAATAAGCCACAAGGGAGCATGTGGCAAGGTGGGGGCTTAAAAAGTGGCGTGTGGATGACTAAGAGGAGCTAAGGTTCAAGTCACAAGGTAAGCAGATTGTGGTATTATTTTTATGTACAGAAAAGGGATGTAATGGAACTCAAGTGGAACTCTGTTAGGAGGAGTTTGAGCTGTTCAGGAGATTGAGTAAGGAGGGGATAAGGGAGAAGATTTAGGAGCTGATTAGGGAGTGCAGTCTTGGCCGAGTGGTGGACTCTAGAGGCGCAATAGTTGGCCGGCCAAGGGTCTCTAGTTTAGTGATTCGGCTAGGTCTTGGAGGGGGAAATTTCGGCATTTGAAATGGGTGGTGCCATCCCTAGAAACTTCCTTTCCTTCCTTTTCACATTTATTTCCTTTGGTTTGCCGAAATAGGTTTGGCTTAGGGTTTCTATTTCCTTTTTTCTAATAGCCGAACCTAGAAGCCTCATTGTGTCGTTTTCTCCATAGCTGAATACTACTTCTCCTCTCACCTTTCCCTTTCTTCCATCTTTTCTTTTCCCCATAATAGAACCTATACTCTTCTCTTTTCTTTCTTCTAATTCTTCACATAGTTCTTATCTTTTCTTCATTGCTCCTCAGTAGGCCGAATGTTGCTATAGCCGAACCACATTCTTTTCTTCCTTAAGAATCTAAAACTCTTATACCTATGATATAGAAAGTAGATACTTTGCCTATTGAAATCTATTTCTTCTCATACATACAGTGGATTGGAGTTAGGATCGTGGATAGGCGCACTCCTCTAGGCCGAACAATAATAGGTAAGTTGTTGAAGTAACTTGCGTTAATCATACATGTTTTAGGGAAAAGCCGAAACCCTTAAGGGGTGGCTAACGTTTGGACTAAGGGCATTATGCCTCTTTCTTTTTGAATGTGTAAGCGTTAGCGTGGACAAGGGGGCATACAGCGAAGGGCTTGAGGACTATTCGGTGGGATTTTTGGATCTAAACCATATTTTGGCAAAAGGTAAGAACACTAGGGTCTGAGGCAAGGTTGGCCGAATATGGTAGGGCGATATGTGCATAGCTTGTTTTCGATATTTAGACTGACGTGTTAGTAATCCAACTATAGGCAGTTCGTGTGAGGATCTCGCCAACATACCGTTATAAATCAGGTGTGTAACTGACACCCTCTCATAGACTAGATTGGCAAAAGCCGAAAAGCCAAAATACCGAAAAGCTGGTATTTTTGAGAACTTGCGAGTGTGCGAATACTCGTGAGATAGATTGATTAACGTATTTGGAAAACTAATGTCATTAGACTACAGAGTGCACGATTTCGTGCATTTCGATATTTTTAGGCTTAATGGGCCAAAATCAGGTTAATAGGCCAACGAGCCCAATACGGTAAGAATGCTCGTTAAGTGTTTCTGTTAACACGAAAATGGTAGAAATATGCATGAAAACCATAAAATAGTTGAATTACTAGAATACCCATAAGTATGAAAAATTACCATTATACCCCTAGGTGCAAAATTACCATTATACCCCTAGGGTTAATTTTGACTGAAAAGCATGATGATCTGATTCTGTATGTTGTGTGCCATGAATTGTATATCTGTTGCATGGGGACATGGGTTCTATTATGGAGGAAGCGTCCTGGTGGCTATGCCACAATTATCTGATCTGGTGGCTCTGCCACATTTATCTGTTCTGGTGGCTCTGCCACGATTATCTGTATCTGGTGACTCTGTCACATTATCTATTCTGGCAGCCATGCTACAAATTCTGTGGCGTGTAGCGGTTGGGTAGGTCGAGTAGTCTCTCCACAAGGTGTAAGGTTGGACGGGGGTGTATATGGTTGGATTTGGGTTGGGTTTCTGCATAAATATGTAATATTTGTTCTGATCTGAGAGCAATGTTTTCTCGTGTGAGTCTGTATGATGATGGGAGTCTGTTGGCTGAGTTGCAAGTAAGGCCAACCTGGGTGGATCAAATTAAGGAAAAGCAGTTGAGAGATAAATCTTTGGTTGCTCGTTTCCAACAAGTTAAGAAAGGGGAAACTTCTGAGTTTGGGTTGAATAGCGAATGAGTTATGTGTTTCCGAGGAAGAATTTGTGTTTCGAAGGACTTTTACTTGAGGTAGTCAATATTGAAGGAAGCTCATGGGGGACGTTGTGCTATGCATCCTGGAGGGAATAAATTGTATCACGACTTGCGAGATTGGTGGCCTGGGCTGAAGCGAGAAGTGACGGAGTTTGTGGGGAAATGTTTGTCATGTCAGCAAGTGAAAGCTGAGCATCAACTACCTTCCGGACTTTTGCAGCCAATAAAGATACCACTTTGGAAGTGGGAGAGGGTAACCATGGATTTTGTAAGTGGGTTACCCTTGACACCAACAAAGAAAGACTCCGTTTGCGTGATTGTGGATAGGTTGACCAAATCGGCTTATTTCATACCTATCTGCACTGACTTTTCACTTCAAAAGTTAGCCAAGTTGTATGTGGCAGAGATCATGCGACTTCATGGAGTCCCAGTTTCAATTATCTCTGACCGGGATCCTAGATTCACATCTCAATTTTGGCAGAAGTTGCATGAGGTGTTGGGAACGCGATTGAACTTTAGTACGGCTTTCCATCCCCAGACTAATGGTCATCCGGAAAGGGTTATTCAGATTCTAGAGGACATGCTGAGGGGATGCGTTATTGACTTCCGAGGTAGTTGAGAGGATTACTTACCGTTGGCAGAGTTTGCGTACAATAACAGTTATCAGGAGAGTATTCGAATGGCACCGTATGAAGCACTATATGGACGAAGGTGTCGAACACCTAGTTGTTGGACCAAACTGGGGGAACGACAGGTTCTTGGACCGGAGTTAGTAGCTGAAACTGAAGGTAAGGTCAAAGTAATTAGAGATCGGTTAAAAGAAGCATCTGATAGAAAAAGTCGTATGCGGATTTGAAGCGTAAGGAGATTGAGTACTTAGTAGGTGATATGGTCTTCTTGAAGGTTTCTCCTTGGAAGAAGATATTAAGGTTTGGTAAGAAGGGCAAGTTAAGTCCCGGTTCATTGGGCCTTACCGGGTTTTGAAGCGAGTAAGACCAGTGGCATATCAATTGGAATTACCTCCAGAGTTAGACAGGATTCATGATGTTTTTCACGTCTCCATGTTAAAGCGTTATCGTTCTGACCCTACTCATGTCGTGCCAGTTGCAGAGATTGAGGTGCAAACTGACTTGACTTTTGAGGAGGAGCCTGTGCAGATATTGGACCGAGAGGTTAAGGTTCTGAGAAGGAAATCTGTTCCATTAGTGAAGGTGCTTTGGTGGAATCATGGCAGAGAGGAAGCTACTTGGGAGCCAGAAGAGGCGATGCGTCAACAATACCCTCATCTGTTTCGATCAGGTAAATTTCGAGGATGAAATTTCTTTAAGGAGGGTAGAGTTATAACGCCCCAATTTTTGGGATTTCTGAAAAATTTAGCAAATTTTAGGATTTCTGTGTTTTGACTACTTGTTGTAAGTCTAAGTATGTTAGTGGGCCTTTAGAAGGCCCAAGTCTAAGTTAAAAGCTGGTAGATTTAACTAATTTTAATTTTACAAAAAAAAGGAGTTCTGGTAATTTGGGCTTTTAAAATTTAATGGGTAAAATAAGCCACAAGGGAGCATGTGGCAAGGTGGCATGTGACGCCACTTGGGGGCTTAAAAATTGGCGTGTGGATGACTAAGGGGAGCTAAGGTTCAAGTCACAAGGTAAGCAGATTGTGGTATTATTTTTATGTACAGAAAAGGGATGTAATAGAACTTAAGTGGAACTCTGTTAGAAGGAGTTTGAGCTGTTCAGGAGATTGAGTAAGAAGGGGATAATGGAGAAGATTTAGGAGCTGATTAGGGAGTGCAGTGTTGGCCGAATGGTGGACTCTTAAGGAGCAAGAGTTGGCCGACCAAGGGTCTCTAGTTTAGGGATTCGGCTAGGTCTTGGAAAGGGAAATTTCGTCATTTGGGATGGGTGATGCTGTCCCTAGAAACTCCTTTTTCCTTCCTTTTCACATTTATTTCCTTTGGTTTGCCGAAATAGGTTTGGCTTAGGGTTTCTATTTCCTTTTTTCTAATAGCCGACCTAAAAGCCTCATTGTGCCGTTTTCTCCATAGCCAAATACTACTTCTCCTCTCACCTTTCCCTTTCTTCTATCTTTTCTTTTCCCCATAATAGAACCTATACTCTTCTCTTTTCTTTCTTCTGTTTCTTCGCATAGCTCTTATCTTTTCTTCATTGCTCCTCAGTAGGCCGAATGTTGCTATAGCCGAACCACATTCTTTTCTTCCTTAAGAAGCCGAAACTCTTATACCTATGATATAGAAAGTCGATACTTTGGCTATTGGAATCTATTTCTTCTCGTACATACGGTGGATTGGAGTTAGGATTGTGGATAGGCGCACTCCTCTAGGCCGAACAACAGTAGGTAAGTTGTTGAAGTAACTTGCGTTAATCATACATGTTTTAGGGAAAAGCCGAAACCCTTAAGGGGTTGCTAACGTTTGGACTAAGGGCATTATGCCTCTTTCTTTTTGAATGTGTAAGCATTAGCATGGACAAAGGGGCATACAGTGAAGGGCTTGAGGACTATTTGGTGGGATCTTTGGATCTAATCCATATTTCGGCAAAAGGTAAGAACACTAGGGTCTGAGGCAAGGTTGGCCGAATATGGTAGGGGGATATGTGCATAGCTTGTTTTTGATATTTAGACTGACGTGTTAGTAATCCAACTGTAGGCAGTTCGTGTGAGGATCTCGCCAACGTACCGTTATAAATCAGGTGTGTAACTGACACCCTCTCATAGACTAGATCGACAAAAGCTGAAAAGCCAAAATGCCAAAAAGCTGGTATTTTTGGGAACTTGCGAGTGTGCGAATGCTTGTGAGATAGATCGATTAACGTATTTGGAAAACTAATGTGATTAGACTACAGACTGCACGATTTCGTGCATTTCGATATTTTTGGGCTTAATGGGCCAAAATCAGGTTAATAGGCCAACGGGCCCAATACGGTAAGAACGCTCGGTAAGTGTTTCTGTTAACACGAAATTGGTAGAAATATGCATGAAAACCCTAAAATAGTTGAATTACTGAAATACCCATAAGTATGAAAAATTACCATTATACCCCGAGGGTTAATTTTGACTGAAAAGCATGATGATCTGATTCTGTATGTTGTGTGCCATGATTTGTATATCTGTTGCATGGGGACATGGGTTATATTATGGAAGAAGCGTCCTGGTGGCTATGCCACAATTATCTGATCTGGTGGCTCTGCCACATTTATCTGTTCTGGTGGCTCTGCCACGATTATCTGTATCTGGTGACTCTGTCACATTATCTGTTCTGGCAGCCATGCTACAAATTCTGTGGCGTGTGGCGGTTGGGTGGGTCGAGTAGTCTCTCCACAAGGTGTAAGGTTGGACAGGGGTGTATATGGTTGGATTTGGGTTGGGTTTCTGCATAAACATATAATATCTGTTCTGTTCTGTTGTTGGCCTATGGGCTTCACTTTGAAATCTGTTCTGGGCTAAGGCCAACTTAATCTGTTTCTGTGGTTTGAGCTGATATAGACTATGGTTGGGTTATTTTACACACTGAGTTTCCAAACCCACCCCTTATTTTCATCCATACAGGTAATCCCCAACCATAGTGGGCTTGGTGCTGCGAGGGATTCGAAGTGGCCATACGTTTTTGCAAATTCGATTTTCTTCTGATGATTCGGACATCTTTTCATTTACTTTAACGTTTTGGGTTTTAAGTTGTAATAAGGCCGCTTTAATTATTTTTAATTATCTTATTATGTTTTGATTAGAGTAGATATGATATTATTTTAAACCGTTAAATTTGAATAGCTTAGGGCGCGTTTTAAAAAAATAGTTACTTGATTTCAAAATATCGATAACAAAGCAAAGCTTCCGCAACGAAAACGTTTTCCAAAATTAATAACCTTTTAAGTGGGCTTAAATGAATTGGTTTTCAAAGAACACTCACTAAGTTAAGGTGTGGCAATGGTGGTGTGCATGTCTAGGATTGGATCCGAAGGGAGCTTGGTACTTAAGCAGTCTAATGGACTCACCTCTTCTTTTCCGGTATCCTACCTGGTGCATAGCTTCCATTCACTTTAGCCTATAATAAAGTTATCTTCAAACACCAAAAAAGTTTTCTGGATTAAAAATATAAAAATATTTTCAACGCTTCGATGTGGCACGTCAGATTCGGTCATAACGTCTAGGCCGGGTTTGGGGTGTTACATCATATCAAAATTTTTAGAATTTCAAGCACATGTTTTACGGATGAAAACGGACTCAGTATAACAGATAAAATCCTACCCCACTGTAACACACCATACAAGTTCCCTAGAATTCGTCCATCCCTACACATCGGCTTGTGGATGAACCACCAAATGTTTAGAGTTAATACACTGTCAGATAGGTGTGAATGCACAACTTTGTTGCAAATAAAAGCTGTAAATAATGGGTGGCTAACCACCAAATTTGCAGTTTAATATGCTGCCAAATGGTTATGAATACACAACATGTTAGCAGATGAAAGCTATCAGATAATATGTGGATGAACCACCAGATTTGTAGATTTATAGTCTGCTAGAACTTCCTCATTTCAAAATGTCACATCCCATGCAAAAATTCAAACATGCTTATAATAGATTATAATGGAAAGGGTGATCATGCCTATAAGTAACAAAATATGGCAGTAATACTTTCAACTATTCAATATAGAAGCAAAAAAACATGCTTATTTACCCCATGTCTATTTTTAATTGGTCCTATTCTAAAGAAAGAATATATATAAGAGAAAATAATACTTTATCTTTTTTACCCCATGTCTATTTTTAATTGGTTATATTTTTTACATAAAAATAGACTTAATAATTTAACCAACCATTGAACAAACAGAAGTACCAACTTAAGGGAAAATGTAGTTTAGGCCACTTGTCACCAAAATAATGTTTAGGTACCAAAATGACAAAAGTGCATACTTTAGATACCATTTTATGTTAAGCATTTAAAAAAAATGGGCTTAATGGTTTAATTGAGGTACCAACTTCAGAAAAAAAAAAAAAGTAATTTAGGTATCACTTATGACCAAAAATAGTTTAGGTACCGAGATGGGAAAAAGGGTGTAATTTAGGTACCAATTTGTGATTTAAGCCTAAAAAAATGTCAAGATGACTATATATAAAATTTTAATAAATAAAAATATATAAATTTATTAAATATTAAATTAAAAAGAATATAAATATATATTTTTAAATTAATATGGGTAAGCCTAAAATGAGCTTGGAGTAACCATTCACAAAAATGGGTGGACTTGGGCAAAATTTTAGGCTCATATTTCGGGTCGAACCAAGTTTAGCCAAATATAAAGTGTGTTAATATCATACTTAAACCCGACCAAAATCTAGCTCGACTCCGCCCATCAACCCCTCTACTTGTGTTAAAAAAAGTTCAAGCATCAACTTGAAAAAAGAGTATAATTTAGGTAATAATTTATGGGTTAAGTTTTTTTAAAATATACTTAACGATTTGACTAACAATTGGACTAATGGAGGTACTAACTTGGAAAAAAATTTTGATCTAAAAAAACTTAAATACTAAGATGAGAAAATGGTATAATTTAAATTGTAATTTATTAGTTAAGCCAAATTTACATGAATAAACACCACTATCTTCATATAATTAAAAAGAGAAACAAACCAGTTATGGCTAAAATAGGGCCCTTTACACACCAATGAAGCTTTTAGGTCAAACAAAAGGCAAAAAGTGAGGTTCCGGCAGTATAAGTTGAAATAAAAGCTCCTATATTGACCTTATATCCATTACCAACATAAATGCATCCATTGCTCACCGACATTCCACCATAAACAGTTGCACCAGTCTCATATGACCACAAAATTCTCCCATTTTTAGCATCAATAGCATATATAGGTCCTTGTTTATCTGTTGAACTAGCAAAAAGTACACCATTTGCTATGGTGACAGGACCACTAACTCTGGAATTACTCGGATCCGCTATCGACCATAGGATTTCACCGCTTTTAGCATCCATTGCCACCCATCCACTAGCATTCGTATTTGTTTGGGATGGTATCAAAGTAAAATTCATGAATAGTGAGTTGGCTGAGTTGGTGTAGACCCTCTTCTTATCCGTAGCCGCGCCCCAAGTGCCTCCTCCTCCTGGACCACCAGGTCCGACCTCCTATACATCCAGAGTGAAGGTTTTAAAACAAAACAATGGATAGAAAAGAACACAATGAAGACAGACTTACAGTAGACCAAATAAGGTCACCATTATCTCGATTTAGAGCCCAAGCAAATCCACTTTTTTGAACAGCAACGGCAATATCTCGCTTAGTTCCATTGACATCGATACTTAGCATCATCGGGGCCTCTCCAAAATCAGCATCAGGGTTTGGACCAGGAGGACAATTTGGGGTGGAAAGATTATTGCAGGCTAAGAACCAAACATCATATCCCCCTAACTGACGATACCATTTGATAGCACCAGTTTCCAAATCAAAAGCTAGGATTGAATCTGAGTGGTTCTCGGGCTCGACACACTTGCCTGGACTAGTCGGCACTGTTTGATTATTCTCAGCTTCTTGACATTGGCGTACTCGAAGAGGGGCTGAATACAAGTTCCCAGTTCCAACATAGACATGGTTACGAGTTGCATCAATGGATGGACTACTTCCCCAAACAGCTGCTCCTGCATATCCCCCCGTTTGACCGAAATTATCAGGTAGCGTAAAGGTTTGCCATAGGACTTTGCCGGACCGGACATCTAATTTGGCAAAGCTACCGCGGAATGTGCAACATTGCTCTATGCTTACGCCGCTTTCTGCTGAAGATGTGCCTACGTAAAAATGTCTGCAAGAGTTCTTAGATGTAAATTGCCTATGCTTTTTTAATCTATTCATTATCTCTTCTAAAAGGCTCTTCTGGCATTAGGAAAGGTTTGAATATAAATAATAAGTTTAAAAAATCAACTAGGATAAAAAAAAGAAGACATAATGTTAAATTTAACCCTTAACGTTTATAATTTTTGTCAATTTGACAATTTTTTTTGGAGCTAATTTTGAATTCAACATTTTTAAAAGAGTCCTTTTTGAGTATCAACCTTTTTAAAAAGAGACAAAATAATTTTTTTAATAAGAATACTAACTAAAATGTTAAATTTTTAAACACGATAACCCACATGTACTCCATGCTAATTTTTTAAAATTTTCATGAACTTTTTCATATTTTTTTAATTTTGATTTATTTTAATTTATTTTATAATTTTTGAATTATTATTGACGTGACATATAAGGCAAAAGTATTATTTTAGCATGATATGTATATGGATTGGCATGCGAGTCCTATTTTTATAGGTTAATTTGTTTTGCTAAAAATTAATGTTTTAATTTGTATATCAATTTAAAATATGATTTTACTCTTTCTTGAAATTAAAAAAATGAATAATAATTAATTTATGATCTGATAGTTTTATTCCCTCCTCTCTAGTTATAGGTCTTGATATAAATCATCTCTGCAGCATGTTAGCCTCATCCAATTGATGGATTAATCAACCCCTAAAATATCAAACAAGTTAGCTATGACTGATACATACATACATACATACATACATATATATATATAAGCAGTGTTTTAATTCCATTTAGCTCTAGCACTTAAATATTGTAATCAAATTCATAGTCTTTGATTAGATCATCATCTTTCAGAATTAATATTGTTCAAACTTCGAATATAACTGTTGAATATATAAATGTTCAATAAGAATATGTTCTGTTCAATATATATATGTGGGATATTTTTAGAGATGGATTGTACTCAAAATTTTGAGAAATTTTTATTTTTTTTAATTTTTAGAAAACTTTAAATTCATTCCTTAAATTTTGAAAATTTTTATTAACTTTACAAAATTTTAGTTAGATCCCTAATTTCTTTTAAAAAAATTCTCATTTAATTCCTAAACTTTTTTAAAAATTTTTACTAAGCCCCCAACTTTGTTCCACGATCCCCATTGGATAGTTTTTAGGATTTTTTTTTTTTCTTTGCATTTAGAGGTTTTTGGAAAATAATATCTTTAAACTTATATCAAGACATGCATGAAACACAAATATTGAGTATGAATATTTGAAAGAAAAAGGAAAATGGGAACAAAACAAGCTAACCCTTTATAGTAAGTTCCAGACATAGTGATGATACCAGCGGGATGGTTATCAACCTGGGTTGACCAAACAAGCTCGCCGGTTAATCTTTCGACGGCAATAACAATGGCAGGGCCAGAGATTCCAATGATGAGCAAATCATCTGCAATTGTTGGCGTTGCTCTTGCAACTGTCCAGTTAACATTCACGATAAAACCAGTGGCATTAAGCCCAGTTAACTCATCCAAGTTTTTCTCCCAAACAAGGGACCCATCACAGGCTTTAATGGCATAGATGTTCCCGTTCCAGCTCGGAAAATAAAGGGTTCCATCGAAAATCGCTGGCGTCGCGGTTATGTCTTTGCCTGCAATGAATTCCCATTTCAAACGCAAATTGGAGACTGTTTCAGGGCTAATCATGGTCTCCTTCTCCGCATATCTTCGGTTATATAAGTCCCCACCATGGTTCAACCAGTTTTGTGAAGACTTGGGCTCTTTGGCAACTGGGTTCCACTGCAAACAACAAACTTCTTATAAATATTAGTATTAGGAGATATTGTCCATTTTGAAAGTGAAAACCATTTTAACAGTTTTGTCTTCTGAGTTCTAACAAAAGAAATCGTCCTTAGAATGGATTCCCACAATATGCAACATAAAGCTTTAGGGTTTTTAGGAAAAGAACTTACAGCAAATCCTGCAAAGGTTGGGTTGAAAAATGGGAAAATAAATAGGAAAGTGAGAATAACATTGTTGTGGAATATGGAAGCCGCCATTGAACTTGAATGTTGGTATGTATGATATATCACTGCATGAATTTATATAGAAGAACATAATCAATACCAATTTAGCAGCCAAAACTGTAATAACTCATTTTACTCGTTTGAATTTGTGGTTTGCAAATCGTTTTGTTTTGCGTAAAGATATGTATCTAGAGTCGGCTAATTAATACTTGAGTAAGACGGTCTTCATTCTAATTGGTTTGACTATGTATGTGGTTTGAATTTATAAAGTATTTTATCATTTATACTCTATCTAAATCTGAAAAACAAGCTTAAAAAATAGGGTAAACTATAAAAATAGTCACTTTTATTTGACTCAAATTATATTTTAGTAATTTATGTTTGAAATGTTACTTTTTAGTCGTTTACGTTATCATTTTGTTACGAAGTGGTCACTCTACCGTTAAACCCTGTTACCTCCCTAACGACAGTCCTACGTGATAGTCCAAATGGGTTTTAAATGCCAACTTGGATGTCCAGTTGCTAGGATGAAAATAAGTTTTTAATTAAATAAATTTAATTTAGACTACCACGTAGGACATCCAAGTTGGCATTTAAAACCCATTTGGACTGCCATGTAGGACTGACGTTAGGGAGGTAACGGAGTTTAACGATAGAGTGACCACTTCGTAACAAAACAATAATGTAAGTGACTAAAACATAACATTTTAAACATAAGTGACTAAAATATAATTTGAGGTAAACAAAAGTGACTATTTTTGTAGTTTACCTAGTATAGAAATAGATATAATTTATCAAAACTAAATAGGTAATTTCATCATTCTCTTTTTTGGTATTGTTCTTCTCAAAAAGGAATCGGAACCAGAAAACAAAAGTTTTGAAAGAAACAGACAAGCTGTTGGAGAAAAGATTGCTTGTTGTTGTTAAAAATGAAAAGAATGGCCTGCTATTATATTGTTTTCTGAAGGGGCAAAATGGTAAAATAGTAGTGTCACTTTCCACAAATAGCAGAGGATTAATATTTTGCAGCAATCAGGATTTTCCTCAACCAAAAATATTTTGCAACAGTCAGAGGATTTTCCTCAACCGAAAATATTCTGGAAAACAATTAAAATATTTCTTTGTCTTACCAACTTTCCCCCACTAATGCAAAGGAATTGAAAACTTTTCTAAACATGAAAAAAGGTAAAACATGAGAAAAGCAATAGCGAAATTAGTCACTCAAGCACTAGTATCTTGTGGATTGACCTAATACGTAGTGAAATGAGTGATTTTTCTCTTTAACAAGTGAATGAATCTTGAACTTGTTAAGATAGGGGTTAATTCATGAAACACGACTAATCTAAAATACAATTGATGTTTCGTGATTAGAGGTGTGCATGGCCAGGAGGCCCGGCCCGGCCCGAAGGCCCGCCCGAAAAATAGGAGGGTTTGGGTAAAAATATAGGCCCGAAAAATGGGCTTGGACAAAAAATGAGGCCCGTTTAGAAAATGGGTCGGGCCTAGGGTAAGATTTTTTGACCCAGGCCCGGCCCTGCCCAGCCCGATTTTAATATTAAATTTTTTTAAATTTTTTTTCTTTTTAATTTTAAGTAACTTTAGTACTTTTACTTTACTCTTTTTGTTGTTTTTAATGTTATTTTGATATTGTAAAACTTTTGTTATTAATATAATTTGGTTCTTAATTTAGTTCTAATTTGTTTCAATTTTTTAATTTTAATATAATTATTTTTTATTATATTTTTAATTTATGTATTATTTTAAGAATTATTTTAGTCTCATTTTTTATTTGTTTTTTATTTTAATATTTGTTTTTATGTTTTTAAATGTATTTGATTTAGTATATTTTAAAGTTTTTTATTTAATAAAAAAAAGTAAAAAAAAATTAATATGGCCAGGCCGAGCCGGGCCGAGCTCAGGCCTACCATTTTTTTCCTGGGCCGGGCTAGGACAAATTTCTAGGCCCATATTTTGGGCTGGGCTGAGCTCGGGCCTTGGAAACGGGCTTAATTTTTATGGGCCCGGCCTGGCCCGGCCCATGCACACCTCTATTCGTGATAGATCAACACGTTTTAGCCAATATACCTCGGGTTGCTGGTAAGTGCTCTAGAAAGACTGTCCAATGTATTTCATAGAAGGTGGCTAGTTCTTCACACTTACGTAGGTGATTTCATCAAGTCTATCTCAATATAAACCACCCGAATCATAACTATGAAATCATTAAGAGCATTTGTTAAGCTTGTCCTCTTAAATTTAAGTTCGACGAATTCAACAAGTCCATCTCAATAGGACCACCCAAACTCTAGGTTATGAACTCATTTATGTAACACCTCATATTTGACCTGACCGTCGAATCCGGACTACAGGGTGCTACATTCCATGCCCAAATCTTAACTAACACATCCATTAGTACATTCCACAATTCATATTCACGTAATACAAATATTACTTAACGCGGTTAGCTAATTGACTTCACCAATTACAAGAATTTATTACAATTATATAACTTTAATTTATGATACAATTTTTTTACAAGGGTAACATTACCATATTAAAATATTTACTTAGTCTTGATATTTATATTCTAACCATATTTAATTACAATTTTGACTATAACCCTAAGGCTCCGCCTCTAGGTCACCCCATTGTATGCATATTACAACTGAAAAGTAATTTTGCCTGAGCACAGCAAATTCTGGCCTGGTCCCTCTTTGAATCCTTGAATTTCCTTTTTTACCTGTAATACATAATAACACACAAGTAAGTACAAATGAACTTAGTGAGTTGTCTAATACCTTGTATTAGCACAACGCTAGAAAGCTTGTACATCTTGGAAAGCAATTTAGCTCGCTCAATTGCATTGGATCTATTATGGACGATTTGAAATCAGGAGATTTCACATTTGGACTATACGCAGTCTCGCACATATAAGGCTCCCACTTATGAGATTTCAAAGACGTATAATCATAAATACAAATTTATAGACATTTGACGTTTTGGCAAATTATACCCATAGATTCTTTCTTCAATAATTGTTTTTGTGGACTCTTGTGTAATTACCTCCCTGAGAGATAATCCTTGTAAATTCTTACTTGCAGACTTATGGAAGAAGACCTATAGATAATTCCCAATTTCATGTGACTTGCATCAACGGATACAGATAGCCAAGTGAAGTGGGTATTGGCGAATGGTTTCTGTTGTGGACTTCTATTAATAATTTTCCCTAACGGACACAAGTATGTGGATCCATACTTACGAATACATATACATTTCGCACAGAGACTTAGATAGATACATGCTTGAATAGGCAACTCATCCATTACGGATTAGTAAGAAAATGATTTCTTATACAAAAAGGGGTTCATATACGTGAACTATTTTGCAAACTTTCACAAAGTGGAATCCCACGTATAGCTATCATGTAAGCGAATCTGGTGAACTGTTATACATATAAATTCATATAGAAGATTCATAGATGTATACTCATATATAGAGGACTCATGCTTACGGATCCCTATATGAATACTATCATGCAAATTCATTAAAGGAAGTTCATGATCATAGCAGATTCATACATACGAGTTCATAAACGAACATTAATGTCGAAGCAGATTTCTATACGCAGGCTGTTTTGCGGATGTTTGCATTAAAGAATTTCACGTATAAATTTGCCATAAAACCCAAAGAATAAGTCCGGCAGATTGTCATGCATACAGATTCACGAATATGGTAGACTTTCATAACTTACATATACGAACTCATAAAGTGCAAATCCCTAAAAGGAATCATTATATAGAAATAGATTCACATATACAAACTACATCTCTAGCCTCCACTGGATTATGTCATGTAAGCGAATATGGCAGACCTCCCTAGATTGTGCCATGTGGGCAATCTGGCAGACCTACCTAGATTATGCCATGGCCATAGACTTACTTTCATTCATACGGCTTAAAGCCTTAAACTCTGCAAAACCTCATATTACCCTTCAAGGACTTGTATACTACCTGTAAAGGGCTTTCATATCCATAAGCACATATTTTACATACAAACCAACCAAACCTCTGCAAAATCGAATGCCATTAATACTCATTCCCGTTCAATCCGCTCGAACCTCTGCAAAGCTAAATAACACGTGGTACAGAATGCACAACGTGACATATCACCCTCTATCATCTACCAATACATCCCTTCACACTCTGCATACCATTCATATACATGCATTCATACACAAACACTCAACCAATACTACTGTTAATACAGGACACATAGTATGCCAAACATTTCATCTGCATATGGTTAAACTTACAATCAGTCATGCTTATACAAATCAACACACATCATACATCACAATACATCTACAATCAGCCATAGAATAACTCAGTCATAGAATAATTCATCATTTGCACAATATTCAGTCGTAGAATATTTCATTATTTGCAAAACACTAAGTTAACATACTTAACACACAATACTGAAAATAAGTGAGCACCCATTTAAGACCTGAGTTTTGGAACTCACCTCAAAGTTGACACTGAATCTATTTACTTAATTTTCCCTTGTTTTTTGAGCCTCTTTAGCAAACTAAACACAATAAACATTTCAGAAATCCAACAAAGACAATTCACCATCATAAGAACCATAATATATTTGCATGCAGAGACAATTTAATGATTATTTGTAACTTTACCCATTACAGAATAGAATCAATGGATTAACTGAAATCCTTAACTTTCTTCCATTTTCTTAAATCTATTAATATAGATAGGTTATAATGCTTACCAGCTATGAAATTTTTCAATTTCTTAAGCTCAAACTTCAAGCTCTTTGCTTCATGCAAAATGCTCCTTAATCCTTCTCTCTTCTAGAACAGAACAGAGAAAAAGATGAAGAAAGAACGAAAAAAAATGAAAAAATAGCATCAAAAATCAATTCAATAGAAAATTGTAGATATCTCAAATCATCATGTCTCCTTCTAAGAAGTTTCTAGTTCAAAAGTAATTGAACTAAGGTTAAAATCCAATCTTTTATCAACTAGTCCTCCCAAATAGAACTCTTTTCAATTTAATACCTAAAGTCACTGCCACAACTTAGGCTTAACTTTTTTGGGTGTGACACATTAAGAGTAAGAAACTTAACCTCTCATATGGTGAATTCATCAAGCCCGTCTCAATAAGACCACCCAAACTCTGGGATATAAATTCATTAAGAGAAAGAGTTCAACCTTATGCATGACATTATTTACCATAGGGATAGGTAAAATGTACACTATGAGTTTTTACATGGTTTCATTTGACCACATTGAACTTAGAAAACTGAGTTGGGTATCCACCATGAATTCCTTAACCACTGGGCTTACAACCCATCCCCCTCGACGAATCAAAGACCTTTTTCCTATTTAATCGTTTGGTTAGTGGATCAGCTAGGTTTCGTTCAGACCTCACGTATTTTAAAGCAAGTACCCAATTCTCTCATAAAAGAATCTTCACAAGTAGATTCCTAAGCCACTCGACCTGTTGCCCGGCCTAGTCAAGAGTTATATTTCTCAATTACTAAAAAGACTAAAGTAAATAATCACTTACTTTAACTTCACTGAAGACCATTTGGAGAAAGCTAAACCTTGATAACTAGCATAGTAACTTCTGGACTGTGATACTCTCTTTTACTTACTATGTCAATGAGGGTCACACCTTTAGTAACCTTGTTACATTGAGTCGACATTTTAGTCGCCAGTCCATCTTGGGCCTTTTAAGGCCTAAGGTTAAGATCCATTCAAAGCACATCGAACATAAACTCGAACTTGGTCTCATCTCAATCTCCGATATAGTCTCGTCCATATTCATTCCTCTACCAAACACTCAAACTCAATGCCACAACACATAATCATCAAATTACAACATTGAGGAACCTTGATGGTGATCCTTTTTCGACTGAATATTATCATGTCTTTGATACTCAAAATTGCATCCTTCACCAACCACACTCTTATGGAAACTCGCTGGATGTGTCCCTCTAAACATGGTTTATGCGAATCGCCCTTTGCGGCACCAACACTAATGTTCTCAACATGAGAAATTCAAATACATTGGCCATTCCCAACTTAGGCCCTCTCATCCCCTCCATGGTCACCCCATTGGGTGTGGCCATCTTGGCTAACCACAACACATGCAACACCACCGTACTATCAGAGGTGGTGAGAGGTAAGCAACATCATTTGAGGAGGCCACGACGAACGCCTAAGAGTCTAAGGTCTAGAGCAACTACCAAGGCAGGTCTATCATCGAGACCAACGCAAGAAAAGGTATCGACGGTCGCACCACCCCCGGGTTAGCATGGCTCGACTTATCCTGGTTCTTTCACTAACCCCTTTTTTTTTTACAAGCATCGCATTTTACACCATATTTCTTTGTTTTTACACCGTCTCCAGGTATTTCTTCTTTTTGCACAGCCACCTCCGCCCCCACCATTTTACCCTTCGATGTTATCGACATATCAGACAACAATTCCGACGATAATTCCTACGCTGACTATGTTTGCGACACTGATGAGAAGTCTGTATTTTATGTCATCGGTGTATGGGACAATATACTTATATGTCGATAGTGATGCAAACACTTTTAAGATCATTAGTCTACCAAGGTGAACCATTTTCGCAATCACCTGTACGTAGAATGAAGGTGACACGATGACAATCGAGAAGCAAACTACAATCAATCACGGATGAAGGTGAAGAAAAGGATAGGTCGAAACCATAAATTGAAAAGAAGAAATCTGTCTTGCAATCAACAACCACCTCGTTGTGGCACACATTTTGCTCAACGACATAAATGACTTTTTTTTTGTACTTGTGTAAATCTTAATTGTTTAGCTAAGTTTTAGTCAATAAGATTATACAGATATTGGATATGAAATATTTTTAAATAAATATTGTTTTTGGTAGCGCCTGTTGGCTGCGTTTTCACTCTCCCAATTTCAACCCTTACAAAGTTGCCAATCACCCTCAGAAATCCCGCAATAATATTTTCTGAACATTTCAAGTCGACCTCCACCTACCATAAACTACGAGTGACGAAAACTCAATTTGAATAAAAAAATAAAAAAATATATGAACTTTGACTTAATCGAATCGAGTAATTCGAGTTTTGGTTTCGAATCAAGCTAAATTTTACAATTCGAATAATTTAAAAAGCAATTTGGTGTAAATACCTTTTTTGGGTACCTATCAATTTTGAAAATTACCAAATTAGTCTCAACATAATAAAAAAAATTTCAAAATAATTTTAAAATTTTAAAAATAACATTAATTTTAAAACTCAATATTTATAACAATTCTAAAATTTATAGTTTCCACCAAATCTAAATATTATAAAAAAATTCTAAAAATATATAAAGATTTAAAAATTAAAAAAATTCCTAAATATTTTTGAGGACCTAAACACTAAAACCTAACACTAAAAAACCCTAAACCGTGTAGAAGGAAAACCTAACACTAAACACATTTTTCTGCCAAATCCGCTAAAAACATGTCCCACTAAACTCTTTTCCTTCTCTCTCCAAAATAAACTTAATTCAATAATTTTCTTAAAAAATCAACATTTTTGGTATTTCACCCTCTATCATAAACAGTAGTTTAAAATATTTTTTATCAAAATATCTAAAATTTTTCATTAAAAATATTGATAAATCAAAACGAGTTTAAGAAAAAGCTTTTGCTAAATATTTCATTAAAATTTCCCTTACCAGTTCCAAACAAATAGCTGACATGATAATAAAGACAAGATTATTTTGTTTAAAATTAATTTTTTTTTTAAAAAACATCTTAAATGATATTTGAATTATTTTGAATTCAAATTTTCTCCAAAATTTTACTATTCATGTATATTATAAGTTAATAATAATAATCCACTTCTTTACCAAAAATTTATTTTTAGGTATTAACTTAAAGTTTGTCTGTAATGATGTTTTAAAATTTAAAAAGCAAAAATATTTCAATTAAATTATACATATATTATTAATAATATTTAAATACAAAATTTTAAATTATTCTATATCAATATTTATTTTTATTAATAAATACAATCATTTAATACCTCGCACAGGTAAACTCATTAATATTTATATTTGTAAATTAATCCATTAATAGTTTTTTATTAAGAAAAGACGAGCATAATATTCAATATAAAATTTCTAAACATGAAAGCACTGAACTTTAAAAAAGTCCAAATTCAAAACCAGACGGCCAAGGAAATTCAAACCTAAAAATTCTAAATATGAAGAACCTGAGTTAAAAGAAATCCACATTCGGAGAACTTCAAATAAAAAAATATGATAATCTAAACCAGAACCAGTCTGGACATGAAAAAATTAAATCCCAGAAATTCTAAACACGGAAGCGCCTAAGCTTAACAAATCCAAATCCAAGAAACTTCAAGTAAGAAGTATGATAATCTAAACCAGACCCAGTCCGGATATGAAAAAATTAAATCCCAAAAATTCTAAACACGAAAGCGCCTAAGCTTAACAAATCCAAATCCAAGACACTTCAAATAAAAAATTTGATAATCTAACCCAGACCCAGTCCGGATATGAAAAAATTAAATCCCAAAAATTCTAGACACGAAAGCGCCTAAGCTTAACAAATCCAAATCCAAGATACTCCAAATAAAAAATATGATAATCCAAACCAGAATCAATCTGGATATGATAAACAATTATGATAATCTAAAACAAAACCAATTTGAATCTGAGAAATTTCAAACCTATAAATTCCAAATATGAAAGCACCTTGAGTTTAAAAAAGTCAATCCAAAAAACTTTGAATAAAAAATACAATAATCCAAACTCAAAATAATCTAAATCCACACATTTAGGCAGCAAATGAGAACGGCAACTCTTATATATATACCGGCTGGCAATGAGGATTTGGTTCAAATTCAAATCTCAATTGTGCTTTTTTACTCTGTTATAATGATTAGTCTATGAAAAAAAATTATAACTAAAAATTCAAGGTCGGGGTCAGAAGGGTTATAATTTTTTTTTAAAAAATCAAACTTCTGCTCAGAAAATATGAATTTTCTTCTCATAGATTTTCTTTTAAAAAATCTCTGAAGTCTGACATGTGAATTTTTTTCATAATTCATCATAGCAGAATCTCTTTTTTTTCCAGAAAAGCAATTAATCCACAAAAAAACATATATAAGAAATTAACTCTAATTATTTCTCAAAGATTTCAGCTCAAAATAGCCAAAAAAAAAATGATGCATTATTGAGATCAGAGTTTGGTTAAAAATATTGTCGGTCACGGTTTAATCAGAAACACGGACCAAATTAAACCTCATCATATCTCAAAATATTTGAAGAGAAATCATATATATTCTCTTTGAAGAAATTTCAAGAGATATAAATAAGGAAGATCATCAGAGACTTAAATACAAGTAATCATGGAATAAATCCAATCATATTGTTGCAGTTTTATTTTTTTTCTCATCAATTGATCTATAAAACCCGAAATTTTAAAAAAAAAATTACATCACATTTGAAAAGAGACTGTGAACGCCGGAAACCCTTAATCAGGAGAATAGATAAAAATATATATATATATATAAGGTTGGTAAAGGGTTTTAGGTTTTGGCAATTATTTATAGATCTGATTGAGGGATTTTGATAAACCCTAAATTTAAACGGTCCCGTTTTTCTTTGGGCCCTCCGGATAGTCGTCGGCTTAATTGGGTTTCCAAATTTTGGCACGCCTTCTTTTAAGGCTTGCTTTTATCTTTCATTTTTCCTTTTCTTTATTTTTTCCTTTTTTTTCTTTAATATTTTTATCTCATTAAAAAATTTGAAATTTTAAGAAATTCCATATTATATCAAAATAATGCATTTTAGTCATTTTTTTAATTATTTAAAATACATATTTCCTTTTATATATGTATATTATTTGAGATAAATTCTAAGATTACATGTCAAATTTAGTTCAATGCAATATTACATATGAATTTTGATTCTGAACAATCTTATAAATGAAATATTAATTATATATATTTAATATAAATGTAATACAAATAATGCAATACAAATAATTATATATATATATATATATATATATATATATCTAATATAAAAGTAAATTGAAGTATTTATTTCTTTAAATGTGTACATCTGAATAAAATAAAATTTTATGTATACGTTTTACTCAAAGTTTCATGTGTATAACTATACTGAATTAAAATTATTATATCAAATTACACATCGAAACAAAATTTATATATAATTTTGAAATCTATTTTTTTTAGTTAAAACAAAATTGAAATACATCAAACTAATATGACTTAAAAGCAAAATATGAAGCTATAATTTATTTACAACTTTCTTTTTGAAATGATACGAGCATAGTCTTGCCACATGAATTTAAGGTGTTGAAATGAAATGCCATATTTTTATTTAAATGGAATATAATTAATAATTTATAGATTTTTTTCTCTAATAATATATATTAATAGATTTTATTAGGGAAGCAAATTGAATTTTAACTCAATTGGAATAAACATTATTACTAATACAAGAGGACATGTGTTTGAAAGTGCTGAAATACATTATCTTCTTATTTATGGGTTGGGGAGGAACAATGGATAGTTTTAAGTATTGTCTCAAAAAAAAGTTGATATGATGAGAACCTATAATAAAAATTTTCAAAAAAAAAACCTTTATAAATAAAATTTCTTTTTTTTTTCTTTGTGCTCATACTCTTTTTTTTTTCGATTAGCAAAAGTACATAATATTTAAAATATATATTTTAGGGCCGCAATTAATCACCAAACTTTTATAAGTTTTATTTTGAACACCAAAAAATGAAAGTTTTCATTTTAGGCACTGTTGTTAAAAATTTTTTTTATTTATTTTAAGTACTACTATTAAAAATCATTTTTCATTTTGATCACCCATCATTAATTCATTATTATTTTATATTTATTTTAGCCACACAACTTTAATAATGTTTCATTTTGGTCACTCATTTCATCTTTTTTAAAATTAATTTAATTTTTCTAAATAAAAATCTGAATTTTTACAAGAAATTGAGCTATTTACTTGTGGAGATAAAACCCAAGTTTTTTTTCTGTAACTCAAATCATTGTAAAAAAAAAAAATCAAAATTTTTTCATGTAAAAACCTAGACAATTCACGGGAAAAACTCAAGTTTTTCCCTTATTATTGAAAAAACTAAAATTTTAATCATAAAAGAGAGGGAAAAAGGAAATCAAGCAGATAAAACAGTTTTTCCTATAAAAACCCAAGTAACTTTTTGCAAAATCCCAAGTTTTTTCTAGAGAAAAGAATTAAAATTAATTCTAGAAAAAAAAAAGGAAATTAAAAAGATGAAATAAATTTTTCCTATAAATACCCAAGTTTTTCCTATAAGAACTCAATTAATTCTTTGTAAAACTCAAGGTTTTCCCTTTTATTGGAAAAAATCTAAAGCTAATTCTAAAAAAAAAAAAAAAAAAAAAATTGAAAAGAAATTTTAATTTTTCATGTAAAAACACAAGTTTTTAATGTAAAGACGTAAGCTTTTCTATATAAACTTAGGTTTTTTTTAACGGAAAACAAAAATTAATTCTAAAAAATAAATAAAAGAGATTAAAAAGAAAAAATAAGTGACGGAAATGAAAGCTTACAAAAGTTGGGTGACTAAAATAAGTCTACTATAACAATGAATTAACCGTGGGTGATCAAAATGAAATTGGATTTAAATGACAGTACCTAAAATGAAAATGATTTTTAATATCAATGCCTTAAATGATTTTTTTTATGCCTAAAATGATGCCTTATGAAAGTTGGATGACTAACTGTATAGTTTACATTTTATAATTAATTTAAATAAAAATATTTGTAATTATTTAATAATTGTTAATGCATATAATTGACTAAACAACTCTAAGCTCAAAAGTTTGCTCATGCCGATCTAAGCCCCTAACGATTTGAGTATGAGAAAGCCCAAGCCCTTAACAGATCCTAGTTTGAGAATATTCGAGCCGTAAAAGCCCTAACTCGAGACTGGTCTAGCCCAAAGCCCGAATTTATAACTAATCAATCATAATAAACATTAATAATTAACATAATTTTATTATATTACTTAAAATAAAAAATATAAATAATTAATTATTATTATTTTCAATGTATTCATATGCATGCATATTTATATTAAAATTTTATTAATAGAAAAAGTAATTAATATTTTTTTATGTTAAATTATAAAGTAATTTTTTTAAAAAAACTATTAATTTAATGTCAAATATTTTAATACTATATTTATATATGTATAATAATTATTAAAATCTATAAAACTAAACTTTAATGATAGTATAAAATATACAATCACACAATATATTAATTAAATAATACAACAATTTGTGTTATACTTATTACAAATGATTTCATATAAAATATATAGTGTATAACTATTAACATATTATAGATTATAATATAAGATATAATATTACATGATATTATAATGTTTAATCATTGATGCATATATATAAATTATTAATATAGTATATAGTATATGACATGATATAACATTATATAATATAGTAGGAGAGATAACTTTCAAATGTACGAAAAATATAAGGACTTAGAGTATATTTTTACCAGTATAATAATAAATAATATATTATGTACTACTCTACTATTATAGTATGTGATATATGGGAAAATTAGGGAAAAAAGTCAAAAAAATTTGCAAAGTAGACCTTTTTTTCTCATATTTAGGGAAATAGATCAATTTTGGAGAGAAATAGAAAATGTTTCCTTGTATAATTGCATAATGATATATATAAATTATATAATTTTATTATATAATTACATATTTATTATTTTATTTATATAAATAAAAGAGTTGTTAATTAAAAATTAAAAAAAAAAGAGTTTAAAACAACATGAATTAAAAAATAAAAATGTGATAAGGAGAGGAATATTAAACCCAAGACTCAAGGACAAAACCATTAACATTTAACTATTTAACCAAAAGAGCTAGTACATCAAAAGAAAACGAATTTTGTAGAAAGCATTTTGACATGTCAACTGAACTAAAAATATAATATATTTTATAAGTATTAATATATATATATATATAATAATTATTATATTATAGATTATAATAAAAGATATAACATCAATCGCTATGTGTAATTTAGTTTATTAAAATATATATTTATAATTATAACTAGCAATATATAAAATGTTATTAAAAATTCAGTATTTCTATTAAATTAGATTTTGAACTGTGCTTTAACTTTTGTAAATTATATTTGGGTATTATGAATAATTTCTTTTTATTTTGGACTTGATATTTGGACCATAATTAGTTTATTTTGAGTTTGGATAATATTGAGTATATTATTTGGGTTTGGACTTAGTATTATATTTGGGTTTTTGAATAAATATTTTAGAATATGAATATTAGGTTTATAAAATTAATAAGATAAAAAGTATACAATTGTCAATATAATATATGCTTAAGGTCAAAAAAGCCCTTAGTAAAAAATGAAAAAAAAAATCAATTGAGCCTTTTAAAGAAAAAGTGCACCCTATTAAGTCTTTAATGACAAAATAAAAATAAAAATCAATTAGGCCATTTCATTAACAGAAACCGTTAGTTGACCAGCTTGACCATTAAAGATACTGATGTGGTTGACGACAGCCACTAAGAGATGATACATGGCATGTCACATGGCAGGATGCTAACTCAACATGTCACATCAACAAAAATTATTTTTTAAAAAAATAAATAAATTTAAGATGAATCTAAACATATGATTGTTCATGTTCATTTAAATCTAAAACTATAAAAAATTTAGAAATTATAAAAAAGAAAAGAAAAATTCAAAATATATATTTTTTTAATTTTTATTAAAAAATTATATATATTTGTAGAAAGAAACTAAAACAAAAAACATAAATGATCGTATGTATATAAATTGACAACTATTTTCTCCCAATAACTAAGGTCAATGCTATTATTAATATTTCAGCATTACCACTCGAAATATGCCAGAATACAGCAGTGGGATCGTGTAGTACCATGTTATACCTAAATAAATCATATACAATTTCATCCATTGCTCTCAAAATGATGGTTCACTTTCATCGTTTTACTAGTGACTTTTTTTTAATCCTTAAACCAACAATAAAAATATTTTTATTAATTCACATAATATCATAGAATAATATATTTTACATATAATAAATACTTTAGTTATTTTATATACAACAACTCTATTAAGTATATATAATTTATGTTTTTTATAAGATAAATTTTAATTGTGTTGTCATCATATAAAAGTAAAATTCACTATTACATTTGAAATTAAAATATTTATAACTTATAAAATTCAAAATTATTTGAATTCGTCAAAGTCTACTCGATTTGATCTGAGCCCGACTTTGAAAAAAATTGAGCCCAAACAAACCCAAGCCTAAGAAAACTTAAACTCAAGAAAATCCAAGCTTGAAAAAAATCCTAATCTAAAGTAAACTCGACCCAAGTCTACCTATTTGTCAGCTCTATTAATGCAAGCATAGGTAAATCCAAATTACTTTAATAAAGACCTCTAAATTTCAATTTCAACAATAGCTTAACTTTTAGACATGTTTAAATAAAATTAGACATTTTATCACATGTGTATGTGTGTGAAAATTATGTATTTAGATTACAAGTGTGCATTTAAAAATAATATACCATAAAAAATAAAACTTAGGGGTTTGAAACTAGAGTTGTCCATGGGTCGGGCCAAGTCTAACAAAAATTTTAGGCCCATTTTCTAGGCTCAGGCCCACCCATATTAATTTTTTATATAATTTTTTAAAATATAATACATCAAAAATTCTAAAAATATTAAAATAAATGTTTCCCAACAAATTGAAAATGACTTTTAAAAAAATATGTATACTTAAATAACACTAAGATATATGCAATTTAACAAGAAAATGCCTCTAAAATAGTAACATAATTAACAAATAAAAAAAGTTATACAATATCCAAATAATAACAACAAAATAGTAGCAACATAATTATGAAATGATAGCAAAATAGTGAAAAAAATAACAACAAAATAATAAAAAGCAGCAAAAAAAACTGTAAATTTTTTTATTTTGCATATTCGGGCCAGGCCGGACTAGGCTTGAGCCAAAAAAGTCTTACTCGAGTCCCGACTTGTTTTTTAAATAGGCTTTTTTTTTTTGCCCAAGCCAATTTTTTGGGCCTATATTTTTACCCAAACCCTCCCATTTTTTGGGTGGGCCTATTTGAAACTAATAATAACATGTATTCACTATGTACAAAATGACTTTTCTTTCCATTTTTAATCAAAACCTTGTAATATTATATATTAGAAATTTTATCACATGCATATGCGTGTGGAAACACATATTTATATCACAAAAAAATGTGCTTAAAAATAACATACAATAAATAATGAAACGTGTGGTTTGGAACTTATGAATAATAACAAATGAAATATGTACCATATTAAAAAGAAAAAAGTAGCTTAAATTGTGAGTAAAACGAAATTTAAACACATAAATACATCAAATTAAGAATATCCACCAACTCAATTAACAACATTATTAATAAATTAGAAATCATATCACATGCATATGCGTGTGGAAACCGCAAATTTAAAACACAAATATGTGCTTAAAAATAATATACAATAAACAATGAAACTATGATTTGAAACTCATTAAATCACAATAACACATGAAATTAACAACACAAATATATTAGATTAAAAAATATTAAATACACTACAATTATTTAACATGGTATTGACATCAATTGTGAGTTAGTGTCAAGTTGACTTGTTGTAACACCCTATACCCAACTAGACCGACAAGTCCGAGTATCGAATGTCATATCAACCCAAACAATTTAACAACATTTCAAAGTTTGACTTCTACTGTAGCTCGTATAGTACATGTGTTAATTACTTACAAACTTCCTATCTTAATGAGTTAACAGACATTTACAAACTTTCCAATAAGTCTATAATACATGTATAACAAACTAAATCTCTTAAGGTGTAGCCTTTAAGGTTGCCCCTCTATATACATGAAACATCCTCCCTACCTATCTCCAACATTGGTGGGGTCTGTCTTGGTCCCTTCTATGGATATAAAGTCTTTATTTTACCTTCACCCAAAATTCCTAATAGACTCCGCCAACTTACCATACGTTCAATTAGGTACCAAATTTCCTTATTGATTGAGTCCTCAAAGACATCTGAATGTGACACTTGTGACACCAACTCAATTAACAACATTATTAATATATATACAACTGATGAAGATAATAAATTGTGTATATTCAAATAAAAATGTATAAAATATATCAAAATAATATTTTGATTGAGTGGTAAATTTAAGAGTTTATTAATTTAATTAGCATAGGTTCAAATCTCACCACATGCATGTTTTTATTAGTTTATGTTAAAATGAAAAAATTAAAATATTCAAAAAATATAACTTATTTAAAGGCATTATCGTGATTTCTTTAACCAAGTCACCAACTCAATAAAATACTTAATAAATACTATAGATACAATTAATTGATGTAATAATGTTTGCATAATAAAATTAAAATGTATAAATTATATTAAAATTAAGTTTTGGTTGAGTAGTAAATTTAATATATTTTTTAATTTAATTAACACGGGTTCAAATCCCACCATATGTATACTTTTATTTTTTTTTAATAAAAAGATTACAGTAACCTCAAATAATGTATTTTATTTTAAATATGAAATAATATTTTAGTAATTTCTCTAATCGAGTTGGTGCCCAATTAACTCGTGACACCAACTCAGTGAGAGGTTTAAATAATAGTATTTATTCTTTTTCCTTTATACATTTTTCTTTCTTTTTCCTCTCATCTTGAGCTTTTTTTTACAAGTGTGAGCATTTTAGGCTTCATAGTTTTGATCAAGGTTTTTAAAATTGGACCGATGGTCGAATCGGTTAGGCCACCAATTTCTAATTTGATTAGTCCGCTTAGTTCGATCAAATAAATAATTAAAGAATTCATAAAAATAAAAAATATTTAAAAAATAGAGAATCGATTCAACCAGTTAATATCAGTTCATGAGTCAACTAATTTAAAGAGAGAGAGAGAATGTAAAAGAATTTGAAAATTTATTTATTTTAAAGCTTATATGTGGAAACACAAAAATTTATATACTTTTTCATACCCATTTTCACTTAAATTCGTGCAAAATCGATTAAATTCTTGTCGAAAAATAATTAAATATTATAAAATAATTAAATTGTGTTAAAAATATGAACATGGTGAAGTTTAGTTAATTTTATACTTAATTTTGATTAATTTTGACTATTTTCGACAGATTCGTGCAAAGGGCGAAAATTGGCTCGGCTGACACTGCTGAAAGCACAAAACCGAGAAGCAATTTGAAGCATCGAGGCATATTAATTTCCAGTCTAAGAAGGTCCAAAAATGTGTATTAATTCATAATTTAATTAATTTTAATTTATTCCCCATTTAATTTGGGTTAAATAAATTATTTTTAATTAATTATGGAGAAATGGTCCAGTTGAACCGTATTGGTCGAACCATATTGAGTAAACCGAACCAGCCACTAATTGGGCAGCCCAGAATCTTCCATATGCTGACCCAAATCAGCATTTTAGCTGATTAAATATGCTTGCAAAAAGGCCCTTGGAAGACTTCCAAATTGCATTCAAACCCCACCTTTAATTGTGGCTTTGTAGATTTGCCCGAGGCTATTTTTAGCAAAGTTGAAAATCTCAACTTTTGCCAAGTAGATGGCTGGCCATAGGGGGGATCTTTGGCTGCTGGAATTTGCTATTTTTAGCAGCCACAATCTGCTATAAAAGCCACCCCTTGCTGATCATTCAAACCATCCCTCAATCCCACAACATTCTCTCATTCTCTCTTCTTTTCTCTCATTTTTCTCTCCATTTTTTTCCATCCCATTTCCCTTTTTGTTCAAGTACCGATTTCTTCTCTTGGGAAAGAGGCTCTCATTAGCAATTTTAGAGCAGCAACTAGGTGTTCATAAGCCACCTTGATAGCCAAGGGCAACGAAGAACGAAGCAACTAGTCAAGCCACGGAGAAACACCAGATTTGTTTCTTGTTCCCTATCTCTTTAATTTTTGTTATTGTTTTGACGAACATGTTTATGAATAGTTATGCTATTGAAATGGTTATTTTAATCAATTTAGCTTAAATTAAGTTTGTGTTGGGTTGATTATATTCACACGCTTGAATTGTTAAAATGATGTTTATCTTTGTTATAGACCTCATGAAAATTGCTTGGTTAAGTAAAATCATGCCTAAGTTATTCTTGCAATATAATTGTTAAATAACTAATGAATTAATTATTAAATCGTATTGAAATTATAATTAATAGACACAATGCTTAATTAGTGCATGTTTATTCTTCTAAGGTAGCTGAAGTTTAAATTAGCATTGTATTCGGCGATACATATGCCTTGCATAACTTGCAAGATTTTTGTGATTAAACTGTTTCAAGATAGAAATACCCTGTTACCTCACTTAATCTTTTATATGCTTGTGAAGATTGGTTAACCGCTTGGATTGACATTGAAAAATGTTCAAGAGATTGATTAACCGTTGATTTATTCGTAGCGATATAAACATAAGTTTGATAATTCTAAGTTAAAGAAAAGTAATTAATCCAACACAAGTATGTTATCTTGATTAAATCTTATTTGAAATCGTGCATTGGAACTCCTTTGTTTTATTTTAATTATTTACTTAGTTTTTAAATAGTTTTTGACCACCTTTTAAAACCAAATTATTTTTACCTCACCAAAGTATTTTACAATTAATTTCATGAATAATTCTTTTTACAGTCCTTGTGGGTACGATAACTCGACATTTACTTGTCACTTTATTACTTGTTGCGATTGTGTACACTTGCACATTTTTCGTCGTTCCAATATGACGTGACAATCTATTATTTTCTGGAATTTTTTAATGGATTTAATATTTTGTTGTAAAATAAGTAACGGAAAAATAGTTTAGGAACCACTTTTGACAAAAAAAAAATATGTACCAATTTGGGGAAAATATAATTTAGGTAAAAATATGTGGGTTAAGGTTTTTTAAAATATAGTTAATGATTGCACTAATGTAGGTGTCAACTTAGACAAAAATGTTATTTAAATACCACTTGTGACCAAAAAAGGATTTAAATGCCAAGATGTGAAAAATTATAATTTAAATAGTAATTTATAGGTTAAGCTAAAATTACACAAAAAGTAACAAAGAATAAATATCATTATCTTCATATCTAATATATATAAAACACAAGTTTGGAAAATCTTTTGAACTGGTGAGAATACTCTTTATTTTCTATCATATTACTAAATTCACACATTAAAACTAATTATAATATTTATTTTAGAATTATTAATTAAAAAACTTAAAACAAAATAGAAGTTGTGATAATTATACATAAATAATTACAATTGAATATAAATTGTGATAATTTTACATTTAAAAATAATTATATATTGCCGATTGAGTCTTAGTTCAATTGGCATTGACATTGATGCCAATGTAGGAGGTTATCCTCCTATTTTGAGGGTTGGGGAGGGGTTATGTATAGTACTAGGCATTGTATATAAAAAATAATTATATTTAAATAGAAGTTGTGATAATTACACATTTAAAGATAATTAGAATTTAAATTATAATTATTAGTTAAAAACTATGTTAATTTTAAAATAGAATTATTAGTTGAATAGAACTCTAAACATAAATTATAAGAAAAATAGTTATGATTATAATTATTAGCTTAAAAATTTTGTCCTAAAAAAACTTGTGTTAATTTTATTGATGTAAAATATAATTACTACTTGAATAAACATTACGAAATAACTTACTTTTGCCGACATTTATAAGCGCCGGTAAAAGTAGAAAAAAACCTCCGGTAATGATTTTGCCGACAGTTCTTTGACTGTTAGCTAGGTGAGTGCCGATAAATTTTTTTGAACAAGCTGACCACAAGTGCCAATAAAGTGCAGAAGTTTAACAGCACAAGTTTTCCCAGCACTTTTAATCTTTCATTAAAAGTAAGATACTTTTTCAAGACAATAAGTGCCGGCCAAAATTAAAGTTTGAGAAACTTTTAAGGAATTTATAAATTTCGACAACAAATATATTTATATTAAAATTAAATATTAATTTACATATTTTTAAATGTGTTATATTATAATTTTATTTGATATTTATTTGCATTATTTTTTCCCTCATAGAATTTAAGATAATTAGCATAAACATAATATATATTTAAATATAAGGGTAATCACAAATCATACCTCGAGTGTGTTTATGAAATATGAATCAATATAATTAACCGATAGTCTCGAACCCTTAGAAAAAGCTGTCCTTGAAATTAACCTTTGTTGTAGTGAGAATTCTAAACATCTTAATTATCACTTAATTGATATTAGAATTAATTAGGTTAATTTTTTTTTTTTTGTGAAACAAACAAATAAGGAAAGATTACATCAAATTAAGTTGATCAATAGCTCCCCTAGCTTTATCTTGAATTAGATCTCATGTATCATGAGGACACTTGTCATAAACTTGGACACTTGTCCTCCCTTCTAAGCTTAATTTAGCTAAACAAATAGCAACACGATTAACTTCTCTAGGAACATGTCGAATCAGCCAGCACCCTTCCATACTCATGATCCTTTGGACTCTCTTAAGAATTGTAATGCCCGAATCCTCTAGTAAATTTTCCTGTAAGGCTTGAACTACTTCTAAATTATCAGTATAGATCACAACTCTATTAAAGCCATTAATAAGTGAAGTAATCATGCCATCCAAAATACCCCAAAGTTCAGCCTCAAAGACGTTACATTTTTCGAGAAATCGGTTATAGACTAGAATCCAATTCCTATTCTAATCTTGCAACACTCTACCAGCAGACGCTGCTCCAGATCCTCGATCAACTGCACCATCAGTGAACAAGTGCACCCAATTCTCTGACAAGGTGTTCGAAGAACTAGAGATATGAACATTTGACTTATCCCTATAATGATTCAACTCATACTGTTGTGCCTAAGTATAAGAAATTTTAACAATCTTAAGGATGTTCCAAGAAATACCTTGGAAAATAAAAAGGTTCCCATTCTTCTATATGCACCAAGCAATTATTCCTAAAAGATAGGACCAAGCTATCTCTCTTCTAGGCAATCTCGTGCAACAACAAAGATTAGCGGTTAGCCAAGTCCGTAAATTCGTAGCAAAGAAACTATTATGTTGGTCATTTGGAATGACTTGTCTCTACACCTCCTTTCGTGTCTAACAATCACGTTAACACGTACAACATATCCTTTGTATCATGACCACAAAGTGAGTAAGAGCTGTTGCTCCCAACTCCCTGCCAAACACACTCCATATTAGTGAGCAACCTTTGCTTAGAAGCAAGCTAAAGAAAAAAACCTGACTCTATGTGGTCTCTGAAGCTTCCACGTAAATTTCTAGAACTCATCTTTAGGATTCCAATAATTTTCTTTTAAAGACCAAATGATGTTTTTGACAAAAAGAGATCCCGCCATTGTACGTGTCCAAATAATCCTATTTGTCCTAGATAAAGGATGAGGGGGGGAAATACTTACAATATGCCTAATGATATCCTTTGACAACCAAAGACGAAAGAGATCCAAATCCCAAATTCCATCTTACAACACCATCTCACTCAGGGAGCAATCTAAAGATAGATTAGTATGGGCAGGAATATATCTTACCAAAAGACCTATTGTCGGTGTCCATGAGTCTTTCCAACAACAAATACTATTACCATTCCCTACGGACCAAGCTAAGTTCTCACGGAGTAATAGCCAAACTTTGGAAAGAGCCCTCCAAAGATAAGAGCATCTATTTCGCATAATGTTTTTTGGAATGTGGTCTTTCAAACCAATCTTCAGTAAGAACGAAGTATTTTGATCTCTCAAATGTCGAAACCCAAGGCCACCATGAGACCGAGGTTGACAGATATTTCCTCATCCAACTAATTTCATCTTCATGTGCCCCCTTGAGTGGCCCCAAATGAACTACCGAACAATCTGCTCAATCTCTTCACAAACTCCTTTGGGTATCATCATAGTTTGCATAGAGAAGTTAGGAATTGAAAGAATGACAGATTGGGCCAATATAATTCTACCCACCAAAGACAGTCCTAGCATCCCAACTAAGCAACTTGGATAGTACTTTTTCCACCACAAAGCTTAAAGTACTATTAGTTACCTTTTCATGGAATAGATGCACCCCCAAATAAGAGCCAAGGTTCTGAACTTTTTGAAATCTAAGCAACTCACTAATTTGACCTCCTAATTCATCATCCACTCTTCTAGAAAAGAACATGTTACTTGTTTGGGCATTGATCATATGACCAGAAAAACCACACAATTTTGCTAAGATATTCTTGAATACCCGTGCTTGCTCTAAATCCTCTTTGCAAAAAATGACCAAATCATCTACAAAGAAAATAGGAGATAAAATAGGACCTGATTTAGATAAACGAATAGGAGGCTAGTTACTAGAGTCAATTTCAGAACAGATACTGTATCCAAGTCATTCCATGTAGAGGACAAAAAGATATGAGGATAGAGGGCACCTTTGTCTAATCCCTCTAGTTGGCTTAAATTTCTGAGTAGGAATTTTATTCCAAACAATTTGTATAGTGGACGAAGAGATAGTAGACATAATCACTCTCCAAAAAAATTTACGAACACCTGTAGCCTGAAGGGAAGCATCAATGAACTCCCAGCAAACTCTATCATAGGCTTTCTCTAAGTCAATCTAATCACGATCCAATTCCTACCACTGTGTTTCCCTTTCATAGAGTGAATGAATTCTTGCGCTATCAAAATGTTATCAATGATATTATGCCCTGCAATAAACCATGCCTATTCTTGTAAAATAAAATTAGGAAAAATTACCTTAAAGTGGCTAGCAATAACCTTCATGACCAATTTGGGTAGAACAAAGCATAGACTCATTGGTCGAAATTGAGAAAAACTTTTCGGATTCACTAGCTTTGTGATAAGAACTATCAAAGTATTATTCGAGTCTGGATCAATGTCTTTACTAATGAATACCCCTTTAACCTATTTACAGGCATCATTACCAACAACATCCTACTAATTTTGAAAGAAAATGGCATGGAATCCATCACTTCTCGGGACCTTCAAAGCGCCATGTCGAATAAAGCCAACTTGATTTCTTCATTTGTGATATCCTTATTCAGAAAAAAATACGTCCGATGTGTTAAGCTGAGGAAAGATGCCAAAAGGAGGCTTATTCATATTCTCCGAAATTTCTCCATAATGCTTTTGGAAGAAACTAATCGCCTCGACTTGTAGAGTATCCTAATCAGAGGACTATTCACCATTACCAACCTTAAGAGCAGTTATACGTTTAAAGTTCTGTCTCTGAATTTTACGACTATGAAAAAATTTAGTGTTACGATCACCGAAGTTAAGCCAATCACACCTAGACTTTTGTTTCCACAGCAACTACTCATAACTAAGGACACTCTCCAAACCCTCCCAAACTTTTATCTCAAGCTTAGATAAGCGAGCAGAATTCAATCGTTTCATAGCCCGTTGAATAGTCAAAAGAGACCTCACTAATTGTTTCTTTTGAGTACCAATACAACCATAAATAGATCTATTCCAGTCTTTAATAGAAGAGCTAAAATGATGAAGAGAATCAACCATATTCCTCAAATATCTCCATTTCCCTTTAACAAAAGTATTGAAATTATGATGTTTCGTCCACCCAGTAAGGAAATGAAAGGCCCACCTTTAGGAACGTTAAAATCTGGCTTTAACGAGAGGAGAAGGAGCCTATGATCCGACTTGAGCCTTAGAAGATGAACCACTGAGCAATTTGGGAAGGCTGAAACCCACGCATCATTAGCTATTACCTTATCTAACCTCTCAAATGTCTCACCTCTATACCAAGTGAAGAACGATCTTGTAAACCACAAATCTTACAACTCATTAGATTCAACAAAATCACCAAAAAGATGGCATCTCTTCCCAATAAAATGACTACATTTCTTGTTCATGGGAGAAAGAATGGTATTAAAATCACTAATAGCCATCCAAGGCAAAGACCCTTGAGGTATGGAAAATTTCAAATCACCCCAAAGGAGCTTTCGTTTCCGCTTGTCCGGGCTACCATACATAAATGAGATAAAAATAGTATTGGAAGAAACATTACCGAGCACACGAACAAGAATGAATTATTCTAGATCACTTCAACCCTTATACTATCCTTCTAACCAAGCCAAATACCACCTGAGAAACCAATAGCTTCATATCGATGAAAGAAGTGGAACCCCAACTTGGCAATGACATTATCAACTTTTTTACCATTGAGTTTGGGCTTTAGAAGGCATACAATATCTAGTATGTGTTCCAAATTATATTTCCTGAAAATACAACCAAACTCAATGGTAAAAAAATACTAGCATAGCCTTGACAGTTCCATGAAAAAAATATTTAAGTTCAAATCTATAAATAAAAGTAAAAAGGGATACAAACCTCATTATCTAAGACTCTCAAGAAAATCTAGTTGTTCTTCCGTCCTAACTAATTTACTTAAACCAGCAACCACTGTAGGTTGAGAAGTAAGAAGTTTGGCTATAGTATTCATAGCCTCAGCTAAAGGAATACATGGGCTACTAGACGTATTAAAACAGCTCCCTTGACCAAGAATTTATTTAATTTTCTCTCGTGCCGTCCAACCCCTGGTTTCTCTTCAGAACATCGTCAAGAGTTTCGAAAAGAAACACTACTTGGTCCCATCACTGACGTTTCATTAGTAGAAACGCTAATATTTGGTTTTTTATTCTCCTTAAAAATGACCGCAATGTGTTTTCCTGAGTCAAGACCACCCTCTAAAATTGAAACTGCAAATTCTACTGGTCCCTCAAAAGTAGGGTTAATATAAGATGTCAGCGATTGAATTCCAAAGATCAAATTTATGCCAACTCTCATTGTCGTAGCATTACTCACCATTTCAGGAAGAACTTCTATAACAATTTCTTCGCCTTCTATTTGTTGAATCTATTGGTTCCCACTAGACTGCGCACAATGGTCCAAAATAGTTGAATTCCCTAGTATAAACGTGTCATTTGGCCCAAAAGATTGGCCTGACAGCTTGTCCATCATTCCATTAGCCTGTAGTAATTCATTTACCCTTTTACTCATCAAATTATTTTGCTCATTTGGTCCTAGAGACCCAACATCCCCATGGCCCTATTTATCCCATTTACCTAATGGGCCAACAACATCCTTATTGCCCATAGCATTGTTCTTCCACATTTGGGCCTCACGAAACCCACTGTCTCTTTTACCCGAAATAAAACCTTCCCTTTGAATGCCACTTGCTAGGGTTTCTTTCCCTTTATTTTTGGAGCCCCCTAAACCCTTACAAGTGTCACTAGATTTCTCCATTTCCTTATATAAGGAAATCAATCCAATAAATCTAGATCCATTAGGTTTATTCACCGGATTTCCCGTACCAGACACCCTACTGTCCCTCGATTTACGTTGTGAATTTCGCTCCACTAGCATCCGTGGTCCGTATAACCCCACTGCCATACTCAATCCTTCATCAGTCATCACCGATTCCAGTAATTTCAAGGTTGTTTACGGTGTCTCTTTCCTAGCATTTGGCTCAAGAGTTCGAGTTGGGAAAGTTTCTTTCATGTGCCCATATCTACCACATCTAAAGCAAACCGTCGGTAAAAATTCATATCGACTCTCTGTGTAATGCCATTAATCAAAACCTTGAAAATTAGAGGCTTATCCAAACTTACATACATGGCCATGCAAGCAAAACACCCTCTCGTCCTACTGTCGGTGTTCTTATCCAGCTTTGCAATCGACCCACCTAATCTCTAATAGGATTTTCCTTTTATACATATATCCCGGTAAATCAGGAAGCCTAATCCATCTCATAAGGACACTCAAAAATGGTTGTACAGGGTTAAAACTCATTGTCCAAGGCTGCACAGTAGGTGTTGTCCATAGATAATCCAACGACCTTCATATAGCACTTTATCCGAATCATTCTTGTTTTGGAACCTAGCTAGGAAGTATCCGTTTTCTATGTCCATCAGATGAAATAATGAAGAACGTTTCCAAAGACTGTATATTTTATTCTACAAAGTTGAATACCCTATTTTATGTCCCAGTAACTTTAAAACCATTGCAGTGCCCTTATCCGTAATTAGAATCTTATTAATGCTTTCAAAAAATTCAATGGAAGGGATTCCATTAACGAAAGATTTTTTGATATCTCCTTCCATCAGATCTAAATTTTCAATTGCATCAGCACCAAAAGGAGTTCACTAGTCTTCTTGAATCTGGGTTAGAATTGCCAACAAGCATATCTTTCTAAGAGACTGTGGGTGAAGTATTTCGATCCACCGACGAATCCTTGTCTGAACCATCAGTTTTATCTTTAAAACGAACTTTCTTAGTGACCAAGCCCTCCACAGAGGAGTCGTCCGACCCAACACCTTTGTATAGAGAAGTATCTATTGTCAATTGCTTAATACAATAACTCAATACTTAAAACATTTTAATTAATTATTTTTTTGAATAATGTTATTTTGCATTAGTTATTTAAAGTAAAACTATATTTTATGTTAAATATTTTAAAAATGCTTTAATAATTTTTTGAAAAATTTATATTATAATATTTGAATTGATTTCTTATGTCACTAATATTTGAATTGGTAAGTCAATATATTTTCATTAGATTCAATAATTCAAATAAAAAAATATTATTTTACACTAATTACCGTAATTAAAAATATAATATTCTAAAAATAAATTAAATATTAAATGCATAAAATTACATATAACGCATGTGGCATTAGAAATTAATATAATTTAAAAAGAGAAACTAACCAATTATGGCTAAAATAGGGCTCTACACACCCATTGAAGCTTTTAGTTCACACAAAAGGCAAAGAGTGAGGTTCCGAAAGAATAAGTTGGAATAAAATCTCCTAAATTAACCTTATATCTGTTACCAACATAAATGCATCCATTGCTCATTGACATTCCACCATACATAGTTGCACCAGTCTCATATGACCACAAAATCCTCCCATTTTCAGCATCAATGGCATATATAGGTCCTTGTTTATATGTTGAACCAGCAAAGAATACACAATTTGCTATAGTGACAAGACCAATAGTTGTGGAATTGGTCGAATCCACTATTGACCATAGGATTTCACCGCTTTTAGCATCCATTGCTACCCATCCACTAGCAGTGGTATTTTTTTGGATGGTATCAAAGTAAAATTTTTGAATAGCCTGTTGACTATGTTGGTGTAGACTCTCTTCTTATTTGTAGCCGCGCCCCAAGTTCCTCCTCCTCCTAGACCATCGGGTCCGGCCTAATATAAATCCAGTGTGAAGGTTTTAAAGGAAAGCTATGGATAGAAAAGGATAGAATTAAAACAAACTTACAGAAGACCAAATAAGGTCATCATTATCTCGATTTAGAGCCCAAGCAAATACACATTTCTGAGCAACAACGACAATATCTCACTTAGTTCCATTGTTTCCATTGTCATCGATACTTAGCATCACCAAAGCCTCTCCGAAATTGGCAACAGGGTTTGGGCTACGAGGACAGTTCTAGGTGGAAAGATTGTTGCAAGCAAAGAACCAGACATCATATCCCCCTAGCTGACGATACCATTTGATTGCACCAATTTCCAAATCAAAAGCTAGGATTGAATTTGAGTGGTTTTCGGGCTCAATACACTTGTTTGGACTAGTCGACTAAGTTTGATTATTCTCAGCTTCTTGACATTGGCATTTTTGAAGAGGGGCTGAATACAGGTTCTCAATGCCAACATAGACATGGTTTCGAGTTGTATCGATGGATTGGCTGCTTCCCCATATGCCTCCTCCCACATATTTCCCCTTTTGACCAAAATTATCAGGTAGAGTAAAAGTTTGCCATAGGACTTTGCCGGATCGAACATCTAATTTGGCAAAGCTACCGCAAAATGTGCAGCATTGCTCTATGCTTGAGCCTTTTTCTTGTGAAGATGAACCTACGTAAAAATGCCTGCAAGATATCTTAGATATACATTGTATATGCTTTTTTTATCTATTCAGTATCTCTTCAAATCTAAAAAGCTCCTCCTGTATTTGGCAAGGTTTGAATATAAATAAAAATAAGTTTAAAACATGAACTTGGGCTTTTGTTGTACATGATCCACTAAAATTTCCAATTTTATTTTATTTTTTTCATTTTAAATATTATGTTTTCTTTTTAGCAAAAAAAAAAAAAAGAAGAAATTTTATTAATAAAGATCGAAAACATAAACTATTGGAATCAAAACCAATGTAATAGAAACAAAATGCTCCTAAAATGAGTGCCTCAAACAATCATTTACCGCCAAAACAACAAAGCAACAAGTGGTGCTACATTCCATAAGAACCAGCACCCATTTCCTTCATCAAACCTCAATTTGCAAGAAGCAATTCGTTGACATAACCATAACAGAATAAGAACTAGTAACATTGACTACAGCACAAAAAAGTGTCGAGTTGAACCACATCTAAGCACTAAGCACCAAAAGCACACAAGCGTAAAACAATAAATAAATAGATTAAAAGTCTCTTCCTCAACTTGACTTAACACCAAAACAGTAGCATTGGGGACGCCAAAAACATCCACAATTCATCGAGACACCAACAAAAAAAAAAAAAAAAAAAAACCAAAACGACCAAACAATATATCTCCACCACAAAATCACCTTGCCAACAACAAAGAATAAAGTCCATCCCTCAAAGCTGAATTGCACCAACAATCCAAAAATGTCTCAGAGATCCAACACTGAGATTCAAATCAACGAAGCAGAAATCACAATCCAAAATTCAACGGAGAACGACCAAAATAACACCACACACGATCAATTGAGCCAAATACAACGACCACTCCAAACCTCACAATCCACATTCTCTCCTTCAATCCAAGAGATATCCACCACAAACTTTGATACAAAAGCAACGCACAAATATACAAAAGAACAATCGAAAACGCTATCTTCATCACTCATAAAATCATGGAACCACAACAAAACTTAAAATCACACCTTCGCCAAAGAATGGAACTTAGGTTTAGCCAGCGTCATCCTTACCAACATAACAACTTCACTTCACGAAACATGAAAATACATCTTACAACTTTAAAGTTTATCAGTTAATATATCCATCTCAAGTTGAACCAATTCATCAATAACTTTCTCATCATGCCCGTCCACCCTAAGATTTAACCCAAGATTCTGTAGCCTCTTTTAAAATTACTTTCTTACGATTCTTGAAATCGGAATTCAAAAGCGATTCATCGGCAAATTTCTTTAACGATGTAGTACAAGCCAATAATATAGGATTACTCTTTCTTGGTCTGCCTCGTCTTTTTTTTTTTTTTGCTGCATCTTTCTTTTTTTCTCCTTAATCTCACAATTTCGTCATCATCAAAATCATATAAGCTTCTTATTTGTTGTTATTGCCCATGATTCGTTCCAAATTTCCAAAATCGCTTTAGTAAAATTAAACATGTCATCTTATAATATGATATTAAATATAATATTTAGTAAATTTAAAAAAATAAAAAAAAATTGATTATTAAATATTAAATAAAAAGATAATATGGGTAGGGATCAGATTATTTATTTATAAATATTAACGGATTTAAGAAAAAAATTGAATTTTGATATCATAATAGAAATCACTTAACGCATAAACACTTGTGAGGTTCTAATAATTTACTAGACTATGCTGGTCGGAAATTTAAATAGCAAATTAGAAATATATAATAATAATTTTATGATTTTGCAAAAGTATAGTTGTATTCCCTCCCCTCTAGTTGACTTTCACTCAATTATAGGTCTTATTATAAATCATCTCTGCTTAGCCTCATCCAATTGATGGATTAATTAACCCCTAAAATGTCAAACAAGTCAGTTATGACTGAATACAGTCTTATTATAAATATAAAAAAGCAGTTTTTTTAATTGCATTTAGCTGTCCGCTTAAATATTGTAATCAAACTCATATAGTCTTTGATTAGATCATCTTTCAGAATAAATCTGCTTCAATCTTGAATATAAATGTTTAATAAGAATATGTTGCATATTTTATCTTTCTTTCTTTTCTTTTTTTTTGGCATTTAGATGTTTTTGGAAAATAATATCTTTAAACTTATGTCAAGACATGCATAAAGCACAAATATTGAATATCTTTAAGCTTATGTCAATACATGTATAAAACAAAAATGTTGACTACGAATATTTGAAGAAAATTGGAAAGGGGACAAAACAAACTAACCCTTTATAGTAAGTTCCAGACATGGTGATGACACCAGCGGCATGGTCATCAAGCTGGGTTGACCAAACTGGCTTCGACGCAATAACAATGGCAGGGCCATAGATTCCGCTGATGAGCAAATCATCTGCAATTATTGGCGTTGCTCTTGAAACTGTCCAGTTAACATTCATGATAAAACCAGTAGCATTAAGCCCAGTTAACTCCTCCAAGTTTTTCTCCCAAACAAGGGATCCATCACAGGCTTGAATAGCATAGATGTTCCCGTTCCAGCTCGGAAAATAAAAGGGTTCCATCGAAAATCTCTGGCGTCGCTGTTATGTGTTTGCCTGCAATGAATTCCCATTTCAAACGCAGATTGGAAACTGTTTCAGGGCCAATCTCGGTCTCTTTCTCCACATATCTTCGGTTATATAAGTCCGCCATGGTTCACCCAGTTTTGTGAAGACTTCGACTGTTTGGAAACCGAGTTCCAATGCAAATAACAAACATCGTACAAATATTAGTATAAGGGGTTAACCGTAGAGGAAGATCTAATATAAAACTTAACAAACTAGAATTAAATCATTAATAATAAATTAAAAATAAATTTATATGTGGAACGTTCTTAAATTATTGAATTTTTGAAATCTTTAAATTTTATAATTTTGATTTTTCAAATTAGCACACAAGTAATTCAGAAGAGTGACTTTCTCTTTTCTAACTTGATGGATATTATAAAAATTAGGAGTATAACCCTAATATATAACTTTCACACACTAACCCTAATTTTTAATCAGCCAATTATCAATTAGAAATTAGTTACAAGAATATCTACACATAATTGACTCATACTTTATTTAATAACTAAAGCCCAATAAATCTTAACCAAATTAGATCACTTTTAATTTGGGCTAATCTTTTATAATAATAGTAAATAATAACATGTAATTACTATTATTATATATATGATATCCATATTTTCCAACAATCTCTCACTTGGACAACATATATATATTAATAACTCTAATTGCATGTCATTTTATAACCTTTTGAGCTAAAACTTTACTATTATATCCAAAAGATATTTCGAATAATCTCATCCATTAATTATGTTAACATAAAATCAAGAAGACTTTCGTTACATATATCGTAACTAAATCTATCCTTGATCACATATATTAACATGACCAAATGACATAAATCAAGTACGGATGTGTAGTATGAAAATTATGCAATGTGAACCAAACATGCTTATTTCCAATTGGTCGTCCTAAGCCATAGTGAGATCAAACCTTACCAAAATTAGAGTGTAAATAAACTAAATATACTTTATTTCTGTAGAAAATAACCTAAAGTTGAAATATCCGAAAATTTGTTTATAAAAGAAAAACATTTAAAATTACAAACTCTCACTAAAACTGAATATCCTGAAATGACATTACACCTATTTCTTAATTAAAAAATGCAATAAGGTTTAGGGTTTGTTAATTAAAAATATAACAATTATAATATGATAATTCATTTCTCATAATTATTTCTTAATGCCTATTTTATCTCTTCCACTATTAATCACTTTTTGAAGTGTGAATTTGAAAACTATTCCCATATTAGGGCGTGAACTTTTTTCTAGTCTAAATTAGACCTTGAACTTGAAAATTGTTCAATATTTTTTTGGTCTAAATTAGGCCTTGAACTTGACAATTTTTTTCCATATTAGGGCTTGAACTCTTTTTGTCCATGTTAGTCCCTAATAATTCCTTGAAAACCTTAAAGTTAAGACCCCAATGTGAAAATAATTGCCAAGTCCAAAGATTAACTTTGACAAAATAAAGTTCAAGTATCAATGTGAGAACAGTTGCCTAGTTTAGGCCCCAATGTTGGAACAATTGTCAAGTTCAGGGCCTAACTTAGATGAAAAAAATATCCAGACCTCAATGTTGGAACAATAGTTATCAAATTCATGCCTCAAATAGTTATTTAACCCTTTGACTTAAAAACCTTATCTCCTTAATAAATTTATCATTTATCCTAAATACCTTAATTAATATTTCTAAAATTCTAGGGTGTTCTTAGTTGACTTATAACATCAACTCAATCAATAATATTTTTTATATAGACAAACATGTGGCAGAAGCAATTTGTATAATAAAATTTGAATGTATAAAAATATCAACATAAAACTTTAGTTGTAGTGATAAAGAAAAGATTTTATTAATGTTGATAGCATAACTTTAAACCTTAACATTTTCAACTTTTTCATTGGTGTTTTTTAAAATAAGAGAAACACAAACTTATATTTGTAATAAAATAACTTATTTAAAATATGTAATATTTTTTTAGTAATTTTCTTGATTAAGTTGATATTAAATTAACTTGTAACATCAACTTAATCACACATTTAAATAGCTGTATAGATATACAAATGATGTGGGTGAAAAAAACTTGTGTAATAATATTGAAATGTATAAAAATATTAAAGTAAAGTTTTGGTTGATGTGATAAAGAAATAATTTTATAAATGTTGGCAGCATGAATTCAAACATTAACATTTGTAACTTTTTTAGTAGTTTATTTAAACATTAAAAAGAAAACAAAAGTACTATAATAATATAACTTATTTAAAATATGTAAATTTACTTTAGTAATTTACATGATTAAATTGATGTCACATTGAATTGATATCGAGTTAACTTGTGACACCAACTCAATCATACTATTAAAGAATAGTATAAATAATAAAATTTTGTAATAAAATATAAATAGAAGTGTTTTAATATCTATGTAATACATAATATTAATGTTTACATTAAAATTTAAATTAATATAAAATATTTTAAACATGACAAAAAGATACCAGAGATACATAAACCGCTAGATCTATTATATAGAAGCCTGATGAGCTCCCCATGTTGAAGGACAAAAAGTTATAATATACTCTTTTGAAGCACAGTTTATCAATGGTGGAGGCATATCAAGGGCATAGCTATAATAACAAGGGCAAGCCTCTTTAAAAATCTTCGAATATAGGCTCGGTTTGCACGTTTCGGGTGTTCCATACTCGTTTCTGCAACAAAATGAATCGACATTGAAAGCCAAGCAAGCACTTTTGCAAGCAACTACTTGCCCGTGCTTGTTACGGACTTCGAGTTCTTGAGGGCACAAGTTGTTCAGGTTTTCGGAGCAGCCTCCGATTGCACATTTAGGCGAAAAGGGTCTCGTAGAGATGGAAACCGGAAGGTTGTAGCCATCGACGAGGCTTACGTCGTAGAAATTAGGTTTGGCTTTGCCGCCTTGGAGTGCGATTTGGACTAACGTAGCCGGTGGTGTGCCAATTAGTCCATCGCATTGAAGCCTTCCGTCACAATCACCAGTTTCACAAGCTGGTTGCCAATTGGAGTTAAAGTTGCATCCTGTCCGGGCCCAAATTCGCCCACTCCATGTCCACGGTGCCTCAATCCGTCGAGTCTCACCTGTAGGGAGATAGAATCCACCGTCTGCTATCACCGGATGGCCAGCATTGGCGGCAGTTCCTGGCCATATAGGGAAAGGACACTTGTTGTGTACATAAAATGTGACTGTATGTGCTAGTGAATGCCCTGCAAAATTTATTTGCCTTCATGTCTCATAAATTTCGAACTAAAATGTTTAACAAATAAATAAGCAATGTTATGAAATTACCAGAAAACAGGAGCATAAGGAAAACAGCAGCAAACTGCAATGACTTCATTTTTTAAATTCAACTTGGATGAAAGGCAAAAGAGGGGGTTTTTTTTTTTTAAAGCTAGACAAAAGGGTTTCATAATTATAGATATTTGCATTCGGAAATTAAATTAATGATTATTAGATTTCTGCTTTAATTGTACTTCAAGATAATCAATCCCGTCTTTGAAGAAAATCAAACATCAATGAGCAAATTGACATTTGCAGTGAAAACTTTGGGGAAAACCACTATTTTAAAGCCATATGTGATAAATCTATGAATTATGATAGTGACATTTTAAATTGAGCCTGCTTTCTAGTCGGGAGCGCGAATTATGGATAGCATAAGTCGGGTTAAAATCAATACTTAATCGATTAATTTGATTAAGTTTATCTTAGCACTTAAATTGATAGATTTTTTCAATTATTAGTTATTGAATTTTATAATTAAATCGATAAATTTAACTGATTTAATATTTAATATTTTTAATTATTATAAATATGTTTATATTTTATAACTAGTTTTTTATAGCGTGTAATGTATGAATTGATTTTGTGTTTATAAATTAAAATATATTTAATAATTTTAGAACTTGTTAAATGAATAAAAATTCCTTAAGAAAATTAAAATTTCACTTAAATATGGCTTTAAATGATTTTTTATTTAATTAAAATAAAATAAATATATATTTAATTTGTATACATGTTTCATTAATAAATCTGAATGTGTTTTAACATATTTTACTCATTTAAAAATATTTATATAAACTTTTATAAAATTTACAAAATTACACAATTTATTTAAAAATATGCATGCTAAACCGTTTTAAATTTTTTAACTTTTTTAAAAAAAATTTAAAAATAAAAAAAATTATGTAATGTCATATATTAGAAATTAAAAATCAAAATTATTTGTTTAAAGTTGTTTATTATTGAAAAACTTTATTATTATTATTATTATTATTATTATTATTATTATTATTATTATTATTATTATTATTATTATTATTAGGATCAATTACATAGATAGTCATTCAACTAAAATTTTTTTTCATTTTAGACACATAAAATAAAAAAGTTTGTAACTTAAGCACCCACGTTATATATTTTCGTTCATTTTGGTCACTCCCATATAAACAAAAAATTGACATGGCAGTTAAAAATTGGTATAATAAAAAATTTAGCCCTCAACATTTCATACTATATTACTTTAGTCATAGTTTTAAAATTTTAACCCTCAAAATTTACAAATGATCTCAATTTGATCCTAATTCTAAAAAAATCGCATAAATATATAAAGTATTTTCAAAAAAATATAATAATAAATTTAAATTTTATATTAATTTTAAATAAATATAATTACATTAATATTAAATAAAATAAAAAAAATCCCTCTCCCCTACCGAACCTCTCCCACCACTATCCCTGTTTCCCATCCCCTTCCCTCCCCTATCGCCCTGTTGGATCTAGTGCCCTAAACGTAGTATTTTTGTTTAAGTACATTTTTAAAACTTAGTATTATTGTCCTCAAATGGTTTTTGCACGCAAAGCAAAATGGAAGCAAATGTTGCTCATTGGTTGTCTAACGTTTAACTAATACTAAATGATATTACATGGTCAGATCGTAATACGAAAAGATAGCATGTATTAGCATGTATTAGTAGACGAACCTAAACATGCCTTTAATCTAATTGGAATTGAGCAAATCAATTAAAAGACTAATATGTCGTCTATCTAGTCCAATTGGGAAGATGTCTTGTCTTGGGCATCGGAGCGGATGACTCCCAGAAGATAGAGACATGATGTGACTGACTGGACTGACAGTATATTGAACTGGACCCAAGTAGAATAGATCGTGAATTTGTTTATGGATTTATTTGCTTGTGACGTTCATAGTGTGACATACCTAAATCTTGAGTGGATGGAAAACTATGTATGCGTGACTCATACATTTTTATGTAAGTAAAAGCTTGAGTTCAAATAGATAAGAAACCGAAAGCTAGTGTGTTGGGTGTATGACTTCTGCAATACGTAGTGTTATTCACAACAGTGGAATTCATGGCCCGAGATATGGGTAAATGATATCCTCTCATTGGCATTACATGGTTGATGAAAAGTAAACATGGCCATGGATCTTTCATATTTGTGATGAATGATTTAATTATTATTCGATAATAATTGTCTTTTCATAATGGAATATGTAATGGTTACCATGAAATAAAATAGGATCTTATTGGGAGAAAGAATATTATCTCAAAGAGATCAAGGATATCCTATGAGGGTAACACACTTATGACAATGTCATTGGACGGGCACTAAGTAGTTGCTTCCGTAATGGTATGTTGTTAGGGAGACCTCAGTTACAATACTATAGTGAAATGACTTCGTGACTAAATGAGTTTATAATTAATAGGCGAAAAGCCAGAACTTAATTATAAATCATTTGTGCCCTAATTACATATGTCCAACCGGTCCCTCCGCTAGCTCGTTTAAACCATAAATGAATTGTGTGTTTGAATAGAAATGAATAGAAAAAGAGTAATGAGAAACATTCATGAATGATTATATTTTTTTCCAAAATGGAATAATTTGGAAATGAATGTAGGTTTCCAAAATGGAAATCAAAATGATTCATTTACAATTCTATATGGATTACTTAAAAATTATCGAAATAACGAGTTTATGTTTTTGAGTTGTTTTGAAGCCCGAAAATGAAAATAAATCATTCTGCCACAGTGAACATGTTGAGTTGTGAAATATTAAACATATTTTCTCAAATTTTTACTAAGGGTAAAATCGTCAAAATTTTACCGTGGGTAAAATCGTCAAAAATTTACTGAGGGCAAAATAGGAATGAGAAAATTGTTTAATATAGAATATTAAATTTATTTTGGGAAATAGAAAAACTGAATCGGGTTGGATCACATTACAGAGTATTGGGTCAAAAGGCTCAAGAAGTACTCGTAGTTAGACCCGATGTTAGAAAGACCCAAAACTCCTCATATAACATGAAGGGGGCGGCAACCATAGTAGGATACTAGGGTGTGTCGTCCACCCCACTCCTAATCTAAATAGAAAGTTTGTTTTTCTATTTGAAATAAACCACAACAACTCAATAAGGGTTTTCTCTTCTCTTCTTATAAATAGATGGCACCGGTAGGGCATAAAACAAAGATTTGAAAAGATTATTACTTTGTCAAAAATTAGAGAGAATTTATTATCAACTATTAAATATAATTTTCCAAAATAACAATTCTATCGGTTTCTATTAAAGAAGAGAGAATTTTTGTTTTCACCCCAAATAAAAAAGAGAACTTTTTTTTTAGTTTTGTGTTTTGATTAAATTGGTTTGAGCCCACACTTGAAGTAGTTTGTGGTACGAGAATAGCAAAGAAGATAGTTTGGTTAAATGCCGGGAATAATGAATGTTCTTTAAGTCGAAAATACATATATGATTTTGGTTAAGGTTTATTGCTGTAAATATCACAAATCGAGTTGATTTTCAAAATTTTAATTTTCCACTATGCAAGAAAATTGTTTTCAAACCGGATTTTTTTCCAACACGCCCATCTCCCTCTCCCTCTCTACTCTTTTTTTAACTTCAGAAACAACAACAAAGAGATAGTTTTGGGTTGGAATGTTTGCTGATGAGCTTTGGTTTAGTTTTTACTTCTTTATCATTGTAATTGTTACATGGAACCCTGCCTTTTGTTACACTTTCAAAGACAAACTCTTTTTTAGGTCATCATCTGTTTCATTGTGTCTCTCTCTTTATATTTTATTTCACTTGTTCTTAAAGCTTATTTATTACAGGTACAAAGAAGAAGCATTGATAGGAGTGGACATAGTTTTTTTACATTTGCAAACCCAAGATTAGAGCCACCAACAATGGTAATTAGCATAGTTTATTCGTCATGGTTTATGACTACCCACTTTAGAAGCTAAGCATCTATTTATTTCATGGTGGTTGCTCAAATTTGACATTTTATGCTTTGTTAGAAGCTTCACATTTTGTCGAGCTATGGCTTTTGTTTTGCAAAAAGCTCAAAGTAGAGCCCACATCACTTGAGGCTTACTTTCAAACCACTCTTGAACTGGTTGATGATTCTATCATACCCAAGATTAGAGGGGATAAGGACAGTGGTGGAAGAAAGTCTGATGAGGAAGGGTAAGAGGGATGTTACAGGCCAATTTTGGCCCAAATACAAATTAAACCCTTTAACCCATTTTTTTTAAATCCTCAACCCTTCAGCCCAATACCCTAATACTTACCCAACCCATTTACAATATAAACCATACCCATCCATACAAGACCCAAATACAACCCAATACTACCCAAACCTTAACTCATCAGACCCAACAAACAATCCCTCAGCCCAGCACTAACCCAAAACCCAATTATCCCCTAACCCAACTAACCTAAACCCATAACACCAGCCCAAACCCGAATGGCCCACTAAACCCAACCCTAGCCCCCCACTTGCATCCGACCGCCAAACCCGCCCACCGCCTCTCGACACTAGCACCTGGTCACCATCCTCGACACCGCCACTGCTCCATCAGCCCCATCCCCAAAGCAAAGAAAACACGTAAGCATAAAATAGAACAAACAGAAAATGTAAAAGAAGACTATAAAAAGGCCATTCAAACTCGTGTAAAGGGTTGGATTTTTGAATACAAAAAAGGGATATTTCAATATATTCAAAAACAGATTAGAAAAAATATAAGGAAAATACAAAAACAACAACAATCCCGCAACCAGAATACAGGCATCAAGCAAGGTGATTTTCAGTTCGATTTTTATTTCGTTTTTAAATTTTTCTTATCTATGCATATATTATAAACTAAAAAAAAAAAACTTAAAAATATAGAAAATTTTACTAAAAAAAAATATAAAAAAATTTACCTTCCGCCACCGCATCTGATGGCGTACGCAAGCTGACGACGGTCGTCCATCGGCCATCGTGGATCGCCCTCCTCGCCGAAATCGCTCCGGTTCCCTCTCCCTCTCCCTTTCTCTCCTTCCCTCTTCTTTTTTTTTTTCCCTTCCCTGATACAAATGAAAAAAACAAAAAAATTTGTCTTATATAGGGGACCAAAACGCACCGTTTTGGTCCCCCCCTTTAATGAATAAAACGACGTCGTTTAGGGCTCCGGTCGGGTCGACCCGACCCGCTCCGACAGGATCCGCGTGTTTTTTAAAAACGGAAGGGCTATTTTCGCAATCAGCCCTTCCACTTTTTCATGTGTTTGCAATCAGGTTTTTTCGCTTTTAATTTAGCCCTGTTATTTATTGCGCTTTGCAATTTGGTCCCCCACGCTGCTATGCGTTTTGGGGAAATGGGATTATTGCTTTCTTGACCCCTCACTGTTTAACCCGTATTCAAATAAACCCTTCTCTTTTGTTTTCATTTTAGGATTTATCCCGTATTTTGTATCTCCTGTTCGATTTAGTCCTTTTTACTACTTTATTTTCAATTTATTTATTTGTTTCCTATTATTTATTAATTATAACATTTATTTTCACTATATTTAATGTGTTTACTATATGTCTTAGTGTATAATCTTATGTATATGTATGCATGTGGAATATACTTATATGGTGTATTATATATAATTTTCTTTTTTATATACATTATATATGTGTTTTAAATATCATGTTATATATATATATATATATATATATATATATATATATATATATATTATATGTATATTCTCTATGTTATTGGTTATATTTTCTCATGATCTTACATGTACATATTTTAATACCACATCATATATGTTTTGTACATTATGTATATATTGTATTTATGTACATAAATTTATAAAGTATTTTTACTAGTTGTTGATAACATTATTGTTCTTTGAAATATATGTTATGCATATATATTTTAATACTATATTATATATAGACATTTTTATACTACGTGTCCATGTTCTAATATTATATCTCATATATATACTCTTAACATCATACTATTATATATATATATATATATATATATATATATAAATTTTTAAAAGTTTATTTACATATATTCTTATATATTATGTATATATTTTAATACTATGTTTTATGTATTTACGTTTTAATACCATACTATATATTATATTTTATCATATATTAGTGCACATATTTTATTATACGCATGTGTATATACTTTTATGTTAATGTTATTTTCGTATATCATGTTATTCATTACTATACTTATTATTTTCACTATTGCCATTTATTATATTATTTCTAAATTATGTGCTATTTGGTGTACATACATTTTATTATTAGTAGTATACAAATATATGTTTTTTAATATTCCTAATATATATGTCGTATACTTTCATCTGTATCATGTATATATGTGTACATTTAATGTTATTACATATATGTATCTTTTAGGCATTATATTTTCATACATCATGTATATATGTCATAGTATATTTTCGCATATTATCCTATGTACAAATTATTATTACTAGTGTATCTTGCATTTGTTCGTGACTTGTCTTTATTTTTATTTCTTTTGTAAATCATATTATTATTGCCTTACTAACGCTCTAGTATTCCATGTTAACATTTTTTATTAATAATGTCATTGTTTGTATCTTTAAAATATTTTAAATTCTTACTTTGTAAATTTTTTATGTTTTAATAATCAAGGCAATATACCGATCCAACATTAAGCCATCGAATCTCATCACTATGTTAGGTGGAATTTGATGACTCCTGTTAAAACGGTATACCTTCTCAAAAACCGGAATAAACTAAAATTTCTCGTCTTTTCAATCGGATCACAACTAAGTGTTACATTGAACTCGTATTTTTGAAAATCAAGACAACACGTGTTTATGAGATACCAATTTTGGGCGTCGCGAGGGTGTTAATACCTTCCTCGCGCGTAACCGACTCCCGAACCCAAATTTTTCTCTGATTTTAACATAGACCAAAACTCAGCCTTTTATTTATTTTAAGAGATCTAATAGGTGTCCGATCACACCTAGAAAAAGGATCGGTGGCGACTCCCTGTTTATTTTAAAATCAAACTTCAAGTTTTCAATAAATCGCCACAATTAGCGACCCCGAAACTAAAATTTTTACGTCGCTACAAGGGACAAGGTAGGGATTTTTATTTTATTTAATATTAATATATGTTGACATAGTTGAGGCAAAAAAAATTATGTGGTTGTTTCTGTGGCTAAAACAGTGGCCACAACTTTAGGCATTATTTCATTGTTGAACTTATCTATTTTCAGAGTTGGCAAATTTTAGAAAAAAAAAATATTAGGCTATCTATTATGAATATTTTTGGATGAGTTCGAGCCCGAAACAAGAAGACCAATTGAGTTGAAATTGAAAACTCGAAGATTGTTTCTTGCGCATTAAGTCTGGTTACTTGCGAAACAAGTAAAGTAACTTTCTATAGTTGAAAACATTGGGTTACATTAAGACTCTTATGGAATTATTATCCTATGTTGTTTTTTTAGCTTTACTTTATCAGAAAAGTGATTAGACTATAACTCTTATGTAAACAAAACTGAAGCATTATATAAACTTAAGTTTTATCTAGGTTAAAAGTAATCGAGAGACTGAGGGTTTGAGAGAGTACAAATTTGTTAAAGTTAGGAATGAGTATGTGTGCATTGTTTTTGTAAGCAATCAAGAGAGTCTCTTGACTTGCAAAACTAGGCTTTTGAGGGGGAAACTTAATGAGAGAGTAACCTAGTCTTTGTAAAATGTTGAGGCTGCAAAATTGGTGAGAGTTAGACCAATGTTAGGACTTAAATAATTGGTTGTATTGTGAAAAAGGTAGTGGATCATTGCTCTGGGTAAGGCATCGCAAAAGTAGGCTAAGGTCGAACTACGTAAACAATCTTGGTGTTCATCCTTATGTTTTTGCACTTTTGATTTTGTAGTTGAAACTGTGGCCACAATTCAAATCATCATTTTAGCCACAATTTCTGTTGGCTAAAGTACCTCATCATTTCTACAATTTGTCACACCCTTTACCGACCCGAATCACTGGATCTAGATATGAATGTTACAACATATAAACACTTAGCAAAAATTTTATGACCGGCATGAAACCATTTTAAAACATACTTCTTATTTCTTTCTATACTGTTTTTAAAAATAAAAGATGTTTAATAATTATATCAAAGATTCAAAAATAACATATGACATTACCCTTAGGTCATTATCGAAGGAATTTATGTATTTACAATAATGCATGCATAGAATTTAGAACTGTTCATGAGGAAGAAAACTTCCTAATTCTGGGTTACATGCAATCGATTCATGCATGCATGTTAAATTTCAGCAGTTTAATGATTTGATAGATATATTTGTCTCTCTTTTAGCTTAAGAAGCTAACGAAGGTCCAAGCAATAAAGGCAAATGACCCATAGAGCATATTACAGTACTAGATTTTTTTATGACTTCCTTCTTACTTGTGTTATAAATCCTCTTATTGTATAAATTGTGTAAGTGTTCCCTCTCAATTATATAATGTGTGGTATCTGATTATGTGGTGTTAAACCAACGTTATCAGCATCAGTATGGTCAGTTCATGTTTCGATGTAAAATACCCTCCTTACTGTACGAGCCCAGTATCATCTATATATGAAATGTGATATGCGATAAATGAGAAGGGGATATGTTTGTGATGCCTCCAGTGGGGCAGCTATATTGCAAACCGAATTGACAGATCACGAGAAAACATGTTAAGCTGAACCTAAATGATATGAGAAGTTAAGGGTGTATATGCACATGAATATGTTTGATTGATATGATTTTGATTCTGAATTCATGGTCTGAGGCTGGCACAATGATGGGTCGTGTAATTTGTGTTTGTTATATAAGTTATGGTTAAGTTGGCAGGCAGTGATTGCCCATGTGTCGTGTTAAGTTGGTGAATAGTAACTACCCATGTGTCGTATTAAGCTGGCAGAACAAGTTTGTTTGAGTTCTGTGAACACCATTGGGCGTAGTATGATTATTACGTTTGAATATCTCTGAAAGGTTAAGTATCTTATGAGCATTTGTGCTTAATAACTAACGGAATTCCTGCATATTTTTTGTGATTATATTTGGAACTCACTAAGTTTGATAGAACTTATTTTGTTATTTTCCTTCTCAGGCGATTTGAGTAAAAAGGATTTGAAGAAAGGGACTACGCCGAAGTTGCTGTTATTTTAAAAAGAGTTGTCACTTATTTTGGTATGTCAAACTTTAAAGACTTATTGTTTATAAGATCACATTTAAATGTATACGCCAAAATGTTTAAATGATTTTTAACTGCCAGTGATGCACATGAAACTTTTGTATAGGAAATAAGCCACATTGTGTTTTATGTAAACCTATCAACTTTTATAAGCCTTTCGTCAAAATTTTGTTTAAACTAAGTTTGTTTTATTTGGTGTATTATTGATTTGATCGTTTTGTCATTATTATACTAGGGTTGTAACACCCTTAACCTGTATCTATCGCCGGAACAAGGTTATGGAGTATTACCAGAGTTTTTAAATCAAATGAGCATAAATTTCAGACATTTCAAATCATACTGATAATCATATTAAAACCAATCCAAATCATACATATTGTCCCTTATACGAGCCCCTGAGGCCCTAAAAACACATTAGAAACAAGTCAAGACTAAATCAGAAACTCAAAAAAATTTTCAGAAAATAGTGAAAATTTTCAACACTGCAGGGGTCACACGGTCGTATGACCAAGTCGTGTGGGCATTCAAAGTAGGGAAACATGGTCGTGTCCCAACCCGTGTCTGTGCCTGAATAACTCACTGACTTGGGTCACACGGCTAAGCCACACGTCCGTGTGCCAGGCCGTGTACCCTTCAAAATAACCTCACATGCCCATATGCCAGGCCGTGTAATAGCCTGACTTATAACCCTTTGAAATCTACAGGGGACACACGACCGTGTTGCCTGGCCGTATATTACACATGACTGAGACACATGCCCGTGTGGACAAAAATAGGTTATTTTACAAGCCATTTTTCTCACCCATCTTGGCATGTACCTACACCCAAAATTGCACATATTTACAAGCCATAACAAGGCACCAAAATCATACATAATCAAGATATATACATAAGGTATAATAGCATATAACCATCTTGCCCCTATACTTTTAATTTCTCTACAATTTAGTCCCTAACTCATAAAAGTGGAAATTTATGCAATTTCACCACAACCCACTATAGTCGAATATCAATTAGGTCCTTATCAAGCCCTATATTTTATTTATTTCACAATTTCACCATGTAAAATTTTTCATTTTTCAATTTAATCCTTATTTAACATTTTCATCAAAAATCTCTTTACAAAAGTTGTTTATCTAACAACAACTATTCATTTTCTTCCACCAAACATGAAAAACAACCTATATTCATTCATGGCAAAACTCTAATCTTTTAACAATTTTGCAAATTAGTCTCCAGGCTAGCTAGATTAAGCTACAATGATCTCGAAAACATAAAAATCATTAAAAACGGGACAAAAATACATACCAATCAAGCAAGGAAAAGTTGCCAAATTCAAAAGCTCCAAAAATGGCTTCCCAACCCTAACATTTGGTTGAAGGTGAATAATAAAATATGATGGTTTTGTCTTATTTGATTAGTTTTATCATTATTTATTATTTTACCTTTATAACTTTGTAAAATATTACTAAGTTCAAAAATACCAAGCCATCATATTCCACTGTCAATAAAATGGTCTAATTACCATATAAGGACTCATACTTTAAGGTTCTATTTCTATTTAATACTTTTACCTACTAGAACTCAACTTTTGCACTTTACGTGATTTAGTCATTTTTATCAAATTGAGCATGTAAACGGTAAAATTTCTTCACAAAAATTTTATACAGTACTACTATCATGCTGTAGCTAATAAAATGTAATAAAATAAAATTTTTGACTTTAAATTTGTGGTCCTGAAACCACTGTTCTAATTTCACTAAAAATGAGTTGTTACAGGGGTTAATGCCAATTTAAGGGTTTACATCGAAACCATAAAATCGTAAAAAAAAATTAAATGTTTTTGTTCATTTGGTTAGTTCAGTTGTGACACTTCATACTCAGATTCAGTGGCCAACTGGGCATGGGTGTTATAGTCTTAAGGTGAACACATTAATTCCACAAAAACTCGTTGTGTATTCTCAAGCTATTATTCAGCTTGGTTGGATCATCATCAACTTTGCCCCTAAATTCTTCAGCCTTACACTTACGAATTTTATCAAAAAAGGGTAGGTGAACCATTGCGGGTGTAGGTTTTTTGAGGGCACAGAGGTGCCAGAAGAGGCACGGTCGAGGGTGGAGGTTGCGGAGCCACAGGGTTGGCTCGCATAAAATCACTGGTCCATTAACTCATCATGCCATAAAAGGCATTTTTTATTTCACTATTAAATTATTGCAAAACTGACACACTTTGACTCGCTTCTTGATTGGAAACCGAAACATTACTTTCAACTTCAACTGCTACTGCACGATTTGTTTCGGCTGACATCTTACATCTTATAAGAAAAACAAAATCAGATCGGATCAAAAGCATCACACTATCACATATATATGTGGCATGTATATTCTAGACTTATTACACGCTAGGTTAGTCCTAGAATCAACTAAACCGTAGCTCTAATACCACTAAATGTAATACCCTCACCTATCTCTATCATCGAATTAGGGTTAAGAGATGCTACAACAATTAACAAAACAATCATAAGCTATTTCAATCCAAAGTTCACTTTGAAACAATCATCAATAGATTTTAATTCAATAAACATGTTATTCATACAAGAACGAGACTTAAATCTATCCTACGAAGCTCTAAAATAAATTCAGCAATAAGTAGGGACTAATTTGAAACATAACATAAAAGTAAGGTAAAAATAGAAAACACAGGTCACACGGCCATGTGGCTAAGCAGTGTGACAAAGCTGAGGCCCTATGGTGGAATAGCACACAACCGTGTCCCCAAACTATGTAATAGACTGATGTGGTGTATAAAAGGGTCACACAACCGCGTAGCCAGGTTGTGTAACAGATTGTGGTCGTGTGTACCTAAAGTCACCAAAATCAAACAGAGCACACGGTCATTTCACATACCCATGTGAGGTATATGGTCGTGTGTCAAACTGTACGTTAGGCCGTGTGTGCCATATGGTACCTTGAAATGCAAGATATACATCAATAGTTTACTTAATTCCAAATCACACCAATAGCCATTCATTAAATCAACTCAAAATACATCAAAGTCATGCCAAAATATGTCATTTGCCTAGTTCTAACCAATATGCCGTAAGGCACTATCACATCCAACTCAACTATACAAATCAAACCATTCATCCAAGCATGTGTATATCCACCAATATGCACTTTACCACAAATGCTAACCAAACCATATATTTTATCAACTAAAACATGCCTAGCTTTTACTAAAGTAAAACCTAAAACAATCTCATACATACCATTATTTTGTTACCTAACAAAACTTACCATATCCATGTATATCTTTATATCACAATTGCATGAACTACAATCATCAACTAACACAAAAACCAAAAATTACAACCAAGTTTAACCATTCACAATCATTTCATAATCTAAGATCAAACATGTCATTTCCAACATGCTCTCATTATATACCATTTATGCATACCATGATAATCATTAAAACCCAACGATTTACAATACATTACAACTTAAACTTAAACTTCAAAACCATCAATCCAAGATAGCTTATATACATGCCACAAAACTAAATTAAACGAGTCAAAATCAACCAATATAGAAGCTTGATAGTGTAAGCCTTGAAGTTGATTCGTCTGTCTAGTTCCGCAAAACGTTAACTATAAAAAACAAAAAAATAAACAAAGTAAGTTTATATAGCTTAGTAAGTCCATAGTTAAATCTAAACCAACTTATCTCATTCTAGCAATCGAAATTAAAACAAATTAGTTTATATTAACTTGACAATCCATTTGCAAGAACAAGTGATATTTGCACAGAATTAAATCATCAAATATTTCATATTCATCAACAACTAAATCAAGATCATTCATATATGTGTTCCATTGAAAAGCATTTCTGAATCTTCAATCGACATAGCTCATGTGAATTCATTTGGGTCTATAATTTTTTTTTATAACAAATCACATATTTTAACAAATTCTTTGAAGATCATTCACAAGTTCTATTAGCCCAATGAACTATAGTAACATAACTCAGATACTCGAGTAACTACGCCACACCAGAGAGCATCGGAATGCTATATAAAGGCACCGTAGTGCAAACAGAGATATCGAAGTGAAATCAGAGACACCGAAGTGCAATCTTGTACAAGTGTGCATTATAACCCTATTGGCATGTCAATTGTATCCTAATCATTTAATACGTTCAAATGGGCATTTAAACAGAATTTATCACATTTACAAATCAGAGGCACTTCCATAATATCCGAACACATGCTATAAATCATTTATGTTTCATTCCAAAATCATATAAATTATATTTCACAAATATTCATAAATTTTTCAAATACGTATTCTCTCACCTTATACTTAATTGTGAACCATTTATAATTTTAATCCAATATCAAATATTCAACCACAATTCAATTAAAACCAACTCATAACAGCACAAATTAAATATACATATACATCCATCTATACTACGAACTTACCTACCTATTATATACGGTTAATGAGCTGATTCGTAAGAAGTCTTCTTCAATTTTCTCTTTTCCTCAATTTTCCTCTATACGGTTCAATCCTTGATCTATATAATAGTTAAATTCAATTTATCAATTTTAATTACATTGTCATGATCATTTTTATGCGTATGACCTATTGGTTTCATTTTACAAATTTTTCCTGAACTTTTACACCATATTCAATTTAGTTCCTAAAATCGAAACTATTATAATTTTCACATTTAATCCCCAATACTTAAAACCGATTATATAATCATCCCAAACCAGCCTTCAAATATTAAAATTTATAGAAATTTCATGCTAATATTAACTTATTTTCATATTAGTCCCTAAACTCAAAACTAACCAAAATTCCTTTACAAAATAGCCTTAATTAACAACCAAACTTGTAAATCTTCCATTTAACCTCATGAACACTTCAAATTCGTCAATGGAAAGTTCTAAAACCTTTAATAGCTTTACAAAATAATCGTCAAGTTAGCTAAATTAAACTACAACGATCTCAAAAATATAAAATTTACGAGAAACAGATGGAAAAATCACTTACATGCAATGGCATTAAGCTTGACCGTAGCTTAGGTTTTCAAACAAGGATGGTTTCGGTGGTAGATGATGATCACTTTAGTTATTTACTTTATGTTTTTATTTATTTAATTACTAATTTACCCTTACCATTAACATTAAAAATTTCTATCTAAATGGACACTAATCGTCCACTATTCTCTAAAAAGGTTTAATTACCTTTTAAATTCTTAAACAAGCAATAATCATACATTTTAGCTAGTAATCATCAATAGCGATGAAGTTTTACATTTTTTTACGATTTAATCTTTTTTTCTTTAATTAACTATTCAATCGCTAAAATTTTTGGACCAAAACTTAATTTAACTCTATAACAAACTTGTAAATATTATAAAATAATATTTACTGACTCGACCATTAGAAATAAGGGTTTCAAAACTACTGTTTTTGGTACCATTGAAAAACGAGATATTATAGATTAATAGACTTAATTGATTTTTTAGTACTGTTTAGGGGTCGTTTATACCATTTAACCGAAAATAAACCCTAGCAACTTAGTGGCCTCAGTTATTTTTTTGAAAATAAAAAATGACAGCCAAAAGGATAACATTTACCCTTTTTTAAGCTTAATGTGATGAATGATCATTGATGGCACCATGTTTTTATTTATTTATTTTTCCAAGCAAAGCCTATTTATTAGCTGAGAGACATTGTATACAAGAGGGAGGTGTAAAAAGATGAAATCATTGGATGGTACTGAAGTAACAAGTTGCTCCTGCATATACGATCATAAATACAAGTTCAAAATCGAAAGACGACGACGACAATAATAATAATAATAATAATGTTTGATTTGAATTACTAAAGAAAACTATAAATATTGAAAATTGTCCAGTCCACCAACTCGGGAACAGTAAAAAAACATATCCATATTTAATGAATTTTTTAACTTCATTTGTAATTCAAAAGCAATGCTAAGAAATCAATCAAACATTATGGTATTATGATTTTATTTACTATTGAGATTAAAAAAAATTATAATTTAAAATATCTTTTAAAAAGCGCTTTTTAATCTCAATCATAATTATAAACAAATAGATTTCGAAAAATGGTTTGAAAAAACAGTTTGATTTTAAATTTAGCTTTTAACTTTTAACTTAAAAAAAAGTATTTTTAATAAAAGTATCTTTTTATTTCTATTAAATCTTTTACTTTACAGTATTATGATTAAAACAAATATTTTATTTTTTCAAAAGCATTCTATTGTTTTAGATTTTATAACCCCAAAATATAAAGTAAAAATGAACTACACCCTATCTATAACTATTACACAATGGTTAAATATCAATTATAATCCCTCTATTTCCTAGATTATATAAATTATCAAATTTCAATTCTGGTTCTATACTACACTTAAATTTGAGATTTAATCTTTATACTTTAAACTTTTACATAATCTGATACCACAATGTTTATAGTGTCATCAATTACTTTAAATATTTTTATTTTGATTAAAATGTAAATGTGAGTTTTAAGAATCATTAAGACGGTTAAAATTATTTTTTAGATTCAAGTTCATTACTATGCTATTATTTGTTAATTGGCTACGAGGTGAATGTTTTCTTAATTTTAAAATGTTGAATTAGAAAATTTCATAAGAAAATTTAGACGGTATTAATATCTGAACCTAAATTTTAGGATTTAAAAATTAAAGGAACTAAATTATTAAAAATAAAAACATGAAATTAAATTTTAAATATAAAAAATATTGTAATATTTAAAATTTAATTTTATAAATTAATAAAAAATAATTAACCCAATACCAACCGAATAATGAATAGAATTGATAGTAGTTGTTATTCCAAACTCGCCCCGTAGGATAACGGTATTGGTGTTTCAAATGCTTTTTTTAATCCTTTTCGTTTCAGAAAATTTGAATAGCTTTTGTTGTCCTCCGCACGCAGGTCCCAACCATGCCCTCTCTCTCTCTCTCTCTCTCTCTCTGTCGCTCTTTTGTTTTTGTCTGTAAGCTGTAACATGTTCTGGGACTGCAAGAGAAAAAGAAAAAGACTCAAAACCCCAACTCAAACCTTGGGTTTATCAATGCAACAACAAAAAAACAAAACAAAAACCCTTCCCACTTACCACCTTCTTTATCTTATACTATTACTATATTCTTTAGTTTCTTACCCTAACTGTTTGAAATTTGAATACTGTTTAATTCCATTTTTTAATTTTTTTCTCATTTCCAACTCCCCATGTTTAAGCCCGCGTCTCACTCTCCCTTTCTTTGACTACCTCGGTCACATCACACCATCCACATTTCTCTTGACCAACCACAGGTTCCATTTTTTCTTTTTTACGCTGTTATTTATTTTTTCTTTCAGGCATTTCATCAAACAGGTTTCTCATTTCAATCATGGATGGACGGCCTCAAGAAAATGTTAAGTTTGAAACTTTTACCGTCACCAACACTCTCAAAGATCTTTGTTTGAATAATAACAGTGTTAGCATTTCTGGGTCTGATTCCCTTATTAGTTGTAGCAATAATGGGAGTAGTAGTAGCAGCAGCCTTCAAGATGTTAACATCAATAAGAACAGTGTTAGCAATAGTTTATGTAGTAGTGTTTCTGAGTCAGCTAATAAAATTAGTGTTAGTAAGAATGCGGAAAGCAGTGACTGTGAAGAGAGTGAAAAGAGTAGTTTTAGGAGTTTTTGTCCATCGAAACCTCATAAAGGAAATGACAGAAGATGGGATGCAATACAGTATGTTAAGGGCAAAGATGGGGACTTGGGGTTGGCTCATTTTAGGTTGTTGAAAAAGTTGGGGTGTGGAGATATAGGGAGTGTTTATTTAGCTGAGTTAAGAGGGATGGGATGTTTGTTTGCAATGAAGGTTATGGATAAAGGAATGTTAGCTGGGAGGAAAAAATTGTTGAGAGCACAAACTGAGAGAGAAATATTGAGTTTATTAGATCATCCATTTTTACCAACCCTTTATTCACATTTTGAGACTGAGAAGTTTTCTTGCTTGTTGATGGAGTTTTGCAGTGGTGGGGATCTTCATATTCTCCGGCAACGACAGCCGGGCAAACATTTTACCGAACCAGCAGCACGGTTCGTATCTGTCTTTTAAGCCTTAATTCATATGTTTTTGTCTTCTTGTTTATAATACTAGATAGGGAAATGTTTTTGTCTTGTATATAATACATGGATGATATGTGGTGAACATAGTCTGGAGATAGAAAATAGTTTTCTTCATATGCTGGTTCAGCTTTTGTTCTTCATGATTATGATTTTCATGTAGATGCAACCTTTGATCCTCATTGTATAATATACTCTTTTCTCCCGAGAAGATGAATCGAGAGTACAATGCTAATTTACTTTTTCAAACCATGTTCCTGCTTCTAGTGCCCGTAGTATACTTGGTAATATTCAAGACAGTTGTTGTTTCTGTTTAGATGAATTCTTAGGGAATTCAGTCGTTAATCCAAATTTCCAAATATCTGTCGTGCTTGGTTAATCTCATATCCGTCAATATGCTTTGGAAAGGTTTCTGATAAAATTTCTATATTCTTGTAGGTTTTATGCTTCGGAAGTCCTTCTAGCCCTCGAGTATCTACACATGATGGGGGTGGTGTATAGGGATTTAAAGCCTGAAAATGTGTTGGTCAGGGAGGATGGCCACATTATGCTATCTGATTTTGATTTGTCATTGCGATGTTTCGTCAATCCCACGCTTGTGCAGTCCTGTTCTGAGCCATCATGTAGAATCGCTTCATACTGTATTCAGCCAGCATGTATTGATCCAGCATGCAAATTACCAGTATGTGTAGAGCCTGCTTGCTTGCAGCCATCTTGCTTTAAGCCTCGGTTTCTCAGTTCCAAAACAACGAAGGTGAAGAGTGAAAAAGCAAATTTGGTGAACTCAGGTTCATTTCCTGTACTTATTGCAGAACCAACTAACGCTCGCTCTATGTCATTTGTTGGGACTCATGAATATTTAGCTCCTGAGATTATAAGAGGAAATGGTCATGGGAGTGCTGTTGATTGGTGGACATTTGGTATTTTCTTGTACGAATTACTACTAGGACGAACACCGTTTAAAGGCAACGATAATCGGGAGACATTATTCAATGTGGTTGGTCAGTCCCTAAAATTTACAGAGGGATCTTCAATCAGTTTTGCTGCAAAGGATTTAATCCGTGGTCTGCTTGTGAAGGATCCACAAAAGAGATTAGGCTTCAAAAGAGGTGCCACTGAGATCAAACAACATCCATTCTTCGAAAGTGTTAACTGGGCTCTTATCCGCAGTACGCATCCTCCGGAAATCCCTAAACCCATTGATATCCCATTGCTAAACCAAGCATTTAAGTCATCCTTGCCTTCAAATGACAAGGGAGCCACAGACTCAGACAGGTCATCTGGTCCTTACTTAGATTTTGAGTTTTTCTGAATTTTCACGGGAAGCTATAGTAGTTAGTTTAGATTGTTGATGTATGTTCATGTTCTCAATGAAATCTCCCTTTTTTTCCAGATGACTTGCCTTTTTCTTTTTTTCCCATCAAAAGTAAATGTCTTACTGTTGTGATTCTTAATGCTGCTATCCAGCAACAGTTGGCGTCTAATGGCGACAAAACGATGAACCGACTAGAAAACATGAATTCCTTTTGAATTGCTCTTAAAGAGATAGACAAAAAAATGAAGCAACTTTTGCAGTGAGTTGTCTTTTATTCCCTCTCTTTTTACGTCTTAGTATGGAAGAGTCTCTCATTTGGTGGACCTCCAATGGTGGGGCTTAAGCCCTTTCCATATTCACTCCTTGGTATAAAAAAAATCTGGGTTCACCTCAGATATTCCCTTCAAACTTTATCTGCTAATGAACTTCTGCTAAAGAAACTGAAACAAGACAAGTCATAGAAAAAGGCTTGCTTGTTAACCGTTTGATGCCTAAGCTCTGACTTTTCATTTTGTTAAATATTTGTATCTCGATACTCGTATCCGACCTTACCCCATAGAAATGAGATTGACTCTTCAAATACATAAAAAGAAAAATTAGAAAAAATCGAATATACTCGTGTTGAATAGATATTCATATTTGACAATTGTTGAAAGTGGTTAAGCATCAGCAGTGAGGGAATGTTGTGTCACTTTTATATTTGCTTTTTAACTTCATGTGGCTCTCCTTTGCTCGAATTGCTCTCAGAATTTGCTTTATTCAATGTAGGAAAACACATTCTTTTGCAGTATCCAGGCTTTTCTTTTTCTTGCGGATGATCCTCTTTCAGCTATGTTACTCGGATGCGAGGACGAGTGCCAAATCCTTACATTGTGTCGAATACAAATGCCGGACACGAACACTTATAAAATAACAAAGACTGCTACTAACATAGATAAAAAGAGAGGCTTGATAGTGATTGGAGAAGAATGAGAAAGAATGTGATTCCTGACATAATTTAAACATATAGAAATAACAAAAACTGACAATGACTTTGTGTTGTTGGAATCTCTTTTTAACCCTTTATTTTTTGTTTCTTTATCTGAATTCTGTTCTTAATTTTGCAAAATCAAAATCTGAAAAAGCTCCCTGTTCTCAGATAGTCTAAAACCATGGCTTTCCAGGTTTGTTTAGTAACTAAAAGACTTAAATATCCATCCTTGAGTCATAATTTTTCTCAAGAATTGATGCCTTGAATCATGGGGGTCAATTAAAGATATGCTCTTAGAGCCCTTAAATGTTATAAATTGGTTTTAACAAAGCACATGTCCATTCTTTTGACTTCTTGGGAACATTTATATATGGAAACAAATATCAAAGATAAGGTATTTTTATATTAACTTTATTTAAATTTAATTATAAAATTATTTTCTTAATTACTAGTCCGGGTTTATGACTTGAATCCAATATAACTTAAGCATAGAATTTTAAAAATTATTGAATAATAATCCGATTCAATTCGTGGACAATTTTACTCGCAACTTTTTAATTAAAGTTTAATTGTTAAGTTAGCCTATGAAAAAGTTTAATGTTTGCCAACCTTTTGTCTCCGTCATCATTGTTTGCCTAAACTAATGAATGAATTAATATTACTAACCTAACCTATGCCTACACCAGACTTGTAATAATTTATTGTATTATTTATACAACATCAATTTAATAAAAACTTGTTAAAATTCAAGATAAAATAATAATTGTATTTAATATTATATTTATTTTAGAAACAATTTTTTTATTTTTCATGTAATTAAAATAATTAATTTATTTTTTTAAATTACCAATTTATCTTAAAATATAATTTTTAAAAAAGTTAATATTGTAAGGAAAATATTACCCTTCTTAATTGTTACAGCAACAATAATACTAATTGAACTAAAACTTAAAAAAAAAAATATATTGTTTAAAATAACAATAAAAAATATTTTAAGCATGGAAACCGGCAAGAGCCTTGAGCCGCGCCATACAAAAACTGCCCCCCGAACTTCTTCAAAACTAACTGGGGAGCATAAGCTATTACGGTCCACGTCGCTTAGTGACAGAAACAAACTGAGTACCAAAGCCACCAACAATATGTTGGTCCTTCTTGAACGGATTGCGAAAGAAATCTACTGTCACCTTTTTTATCCGCAATTCAAATGTAACGATTTTTATTCATGTTTGTTTATTTTTAAATTTATGTTTATTTAGTTTGTGTTCATTGAGAATTTTTAATTTTTTGTTCTTAATTATTTATTTATTTAAAATTATAAGTGATCATATTCATTCGTTTAAGTTAAATGTTGAGAACAATGTTCATAAATAATAAATAAACAATTAAAAAATAAATATATATAAATATATATTATTTTTTAAAATTAATAAAATATAAATATTAATAATTATAAATAAAAAAAACACAAACCATAATTATTTTATTAATATATACTAAGGAATAACAAACTATTATTAAATGAGCTTGTTCATGAACATAAATGAACTAGACAAATTTTATTTATGTTCGGTTCATTTAATAAATGAGTCTCAAAATCTTATTCATATTTGTTTATTTAGCTTAATAAAACAATCATAAACAAATAAAAAAACAAATTGTTCATTGAACGCTTTGTTTATTTACAAACCCATAGTTAGTTTTGCACCTATATTGTCTAATGCACACCGTTCCAGTAATAAACTGGAACAGTCACTTCTCTTTTTTACACCAGTGAAAATTTTAGTCCATAAAAATTGCATCCATTCATTCTGTCCAATTCTAGTTACATTGACTAGAACATTATGCACTAACTGGTACATAAATAATATTAAAAAGTATAAAAATTATTATTTTTACCAAATTTAACTTTTTTTATTATACCACTTTAAAATTTAAATTTTAATAGCAACTCTAAAATTTAAAGTAGACATATTAATAAATAATAAAGAATTAAAGAATTTATATGACAAAATCTCTAAAAAGAAATTTACCAACGCAAATTTACGTATATAATAAACTTCTATTTTATATATTTAGTAAGAGATGATGTTATTGTAGATTTTTTTTTTAAACAATGTTGTGGATAATTTTGTTGTTTAATGTGTGGGATGATATTTTTTTTTATTTATTTTATATTTATTGAATGATGAAATTTTATTTGTGAAATTTATTTATGATTATTTTACATAATTAATTAATATTTTTATATTTGAAATTACTTATCCAATTAATTTTATATTTTTAAATATTTTTTAAAAATATCTGTAAATTCAAAATGATAGACCAAAACAAACCGATATCACAACATATCAGTACATATCAGTTTCAATAACAAAAATCATACATTCACCAGTGCAATATTGACTACCTTGATCACCATCTATCAACCATCAATTTGAGAGTTTTGGTACCACAAGCTCTCCTATTGGTCAAGTTCTTTTCTTAACTCTCTTTCAAGATTTAAAACATAGTCTGAAGGTCTCTATTGAATCACCCTATCTATCCCACCCAACTTGGCCATAATTTGCTTCTTCTTCCGCCCAATATGGCCATAACTTGCTTCTTCAATATTTATATCAGTCCTTGCTATTGTTTCCATTTATACGATGCAAACTTCCTTTCGGTTAAAAAGGTTTTGTGAAAAGATGGAAAAGATCATAAGAAGATTTGTCTGGGGACATAGAAAGAATAGAGGAAGATTAATTTGGTCAACTGGAAAGAGGTTTCTAAACCTACTTGCCGGGGCGGGCTTGGCTTAAAAAAGTTGAGTTACCAAAATGCAACATTTCTCTTGAAGCTTGGCTTTAACTTAGTGCCCAGACCATATTTACTTTGGATTCGGGTGTTGAGATTGAAGTACAAGTGGAGTGACGTTACACCTAATGTGCTCAAGTTAATAAATTGCTCTCACCTTTGGAAAGGTATCGCTAGCATATGAGATGAGGTGCGACGGGGTATACTTTGGTCTGTTGGGAATGGAGAGGTGATTGATTTTTCGAGTGATTGTTAGGTGAAAAACTGTGGACTGTTAATAAATCATTATCACCGGCCAGAGCTTGTTCCTTTATACCATATCCCTTTGTGTGTTATGGCTAATTTTAATTGGGAGTGGAGCTGGAATCAATTCAAGCATCTTTTGTCGAAGTTAGTTTTCTTGAAGGTTGCTACCATGCGACCTCTTTTGCAGTTGGAGATATTGGATTTTCCAAGGTGGCGATGAGATAAGAAATTCCAATCCACTAAGAAGTCAACTTATTCTTCCCTTGTATAGCAACTAACTGTGGAAGTTGATAAACGTTGGCGAAGTATTTGGAGCTATAAGGGCCCTCAACGTGTTAAAATTTTCATTTTTTGGCAGTGAGTATACGTTGTTAACAATTGAGTATAGAGTTCGAAGGCATATCGTTGGCTCCCCGATGTGCACTCTTTATGGTGACCAAGTTGATTATACAAATCACATCTTGAGAAAATGTCTACCAGTGATGGCATTGTGGCTAAGGCTTATTCAATGTGAGACGCTCCAAGAGTTTTTAAGCCTGAACCTACTCGATTGATTCCATGCAAACCTGACCAACCCTGGTTATTTTGTGGTGGATAGTAGCAAATGGGATATGCTCTTTGAGATACCTTGCTAATATTTATGGATAGGAAGGAATACTAGAATTTTTTAAGACCGGTGCTTTGCTTGGGAAAGTATCCTTGCCAGAGGAATATGATTGGCGGAGAATGTAATTAAAGCTTGGGTGCAGATGCAATCAAAAGTGGAGCATGCTCATGGTAGGTAGCCAGTGCTGATTCGATGAGAGAGACCACCACTTAGCTAAGCTAAAACTTCATATGAATGGTGCGAGGAATACTTTCTCTGGAGTTGCTACTATAGGAGGCAGTGCTCAAGACCATAAAGGAAGGTGGGTGTAGGGTTTATTTATAATGTAGGTTGCTGCTCGGTTTTTGAAGCTGAAATGTGAAGGGATGTTGGGTTCTAGTGCCTTAAGTTTAGTGTATGTCTTTTTTGTAGTTGTAATTTTTCAAATAAATTGATTTAAATAAAATCCAATTATACATTAATATCATTTGTATTTGTCCTTAAAGATTTTTGCACACAAAAAGAAAATATAAGCAAATACTAGTTCATTAATTATCTAATGTTTAACTAATATTAAGTTGCATTATGTAGCCGGATCAAAATATAAGAAGATAACTTATATTGTAACACCCCTAGCTCGACCCGGTTGTCGAGTGTGAGCTATGGGATGCTACTACTGTTACCGGAGTAGTCACATACAATACATAGTTCAAAATCTGTTTAAACACTAATTTCTCGTCAAAGATCCATGCATAATATGATATATCATCAAAACCGAGTCTCAATCAAGCTTACAAAAGCTCTTAAGTTGACCCAAGCATGAAGAAGGACCAATCATAAAACTTTTCAAGGTTTGAGAATAGGTATCAATACCAATATAAGGTACCGATGTCTTTTTTAGCTTCGGTATTTCAAAAAAAGAAAGTAAAATACATGAGTACCGATGCTTGGAATAAGGTACCAGTACTCCTATTAGGAAGTATCGACACCAAATTGGCTATCAATACCGTTTTGGCATTTTTGCCATTTTCAAAAATTGGACACAAGTCAATTTGTACTGATATCTTTATAAAGTATCCATCCTTGGGAATAAGTATCAATACTTTATATTGGTATTGATACCAAATTGACATTCTATCGTTTTTAAATCATGATAATTTGGTAAAGCACCGATACTTTTTTCCAGAAGGTAAAAAATCTCACATTTTGGTACTTTTTCATGCTTAAACCATAACCAAACTCAAATGGTGTCTTAGGCACACTTTCAACCTACATAATACCAATCCAAAACATACTAAAAGCTACAAATCACCATTCATCAATCAACAATTTCAACATGACTCATTTTGGCATTTACACCACGACAATTAAACTTTCACCTAACAATTCATACCAAGTGAATTATGAACATTTTCAATACATGACAATTTCATCTACCAACCAAACATGTTATTGACCATTCACAAGTCAATCAAGCCATTGAAGATAATATAAGTACCTTGCCAAACATTACATAATGAGTACCATTCAATTTCATCAATCACTAATGCATTGTGATTAACTTTAACATTCAAGTGCTTCATCTATAGCCTAACACATTATCAATATTTACACTTAAGTACATAACATTTACCATTCAAAATACAAGTCACATTCAAGGTCCAAAATACCAACTTTCAAGGTACACACATATACATAATATTGCCTGTATACATGCCACATAACCGAAACTAGAACGTTAAAAATCTACCGAGTCAAAATCTGGATAGTGTGAGCTTTGAGGTGATCTAGTCGATGCGTTCCGCAAAATGACCATTACAGAAACAAAATACAGATAGAGTAAGAATTACAAATGCTTAGTAAGTTCATAAACTTTAAAATAGTAAACTCACCTCGATTCACAAATTAACATAACGAATTAGCTAACTACTCAAGTTTCTCGATTTCACATTTAACAGTAATAAGGTGAGATCATCAAATACGAGTCTTTTTCAGTCTGTACAATACAATTTAATTCAGTGTCACTCTATTAGGATCATCAAACATATACATCATTTACATTATTCCACTCACATATAGCCATTTCCAATCATAACACACACCATCATTCAATTATTTCTTATTAACTGATTAGCCCAATGAACTATAATACACAGATATGGATACACGGGCAACTACACTACACTAGATAGCTTGTCAGAACATTAACTACATTACACTAGGGCGCCAAAGTGCAAAGCCTTTAGGCAACATATGTCGTAATACAATACATCCCTCCACAACACCGGGGTCTCTGTAGAGACATATAACTCAGTAATCCGCAACAAAACTAGATTTCAGTATAAAATTAATTCTTCGTATGTCAGTATACTCAGTATCATTTATTTACAAATCTCGTACAACGTGCGAATAACCTTATTGTCATGCCAATTGTATCATATCCTTTCTTACATTCATCCGAGCACATTTAATACATTGAATCAATTCTTTACAATTCAATCATTTTCTCTTTCTGTACCAATTTGCATACAATTCAAAGTACATTCTGTAACACCCCTAACCCTTATTTGTCACCAGAATAGGGTTACAGACTATTACCGATGTAACATCCCGAAATAGGGCCTAAACGGAACAGTGGTTGCGAAACCACAAATCCGAGGTATAAAAATTTATTTTATTATTATTTTGATATCTATGATATGTTTGCATGATTGTGTGAAAATTTCGTGAAGAAATTCTATGCATAAAGTACTTAATTTGAAATTAGGGACTAAATTGAATAAATTGCAAAACTTGTGTTCTAGAAGTATTTTGCATAAAATTGAATTAGAATATTAATTAGGAGGTCTTAAATAGAAATTTGACCAATTTTAAGTTCATGGACAAAATTAGGACATGGAAGGAATTTTTGAAAGTTTAGTAGTAAGGGCATTTTGGTCATTTAGGGGTAAAATGAATTAAAATACAAAATTAAAAGCCAATTTTGCTCATCGTCTTCATGGAGGCCGAAATTAGCATGGGGGAAGCCATGGCTAGGGTTTTCAAGCTTTCCAAGCTCAATAGTAAGTGATTCCAAGCCCCGCTTTTTAATGTTCTTTACGCTTTTGGAATCCAGTGCTTCGATTAAGCTTATGCTAGTAATAATTCAACCTAGGGTTCATATTTGGAAAAATACCCATAGGTGAAATGTGTTTATTTTGATGTTTTATGATAGAATATGAGGTTTTAAATTATGTTAGACAACTTGTACTACTCTGTTTTTAAGCAAAAACGAGTAAAAGGACTTAATTGGTAAAAATACCTAATAGTCATAAGTGCTTGTTAGAGTATGAATTTGATGCTGCCATAGAAGGGAAAAATGACCAGCATGTCATGAAACATAAGAAAATAGGCTGAAGTTTAATTTACGAGCTTTGGGGCAAAAGTGTAAATATGCAAAAGTTTAGGGGCAAAATTGTAATTTTTCCAAAATATGATTTTGAGTCAATTTGAATAATGTGAGTCCTAATTAGACTATATTTTAAATGATAGAGCAAGGAAAACTGAAATTCGGGCTAAAATGGAGAAAATACCAAGTCGTGGACGAAATGGTAAAAGTAGCTATTTTTGCATACGAGGTAAGTTTACAGTAAATAAATGCAATATTCTTTTATTTTACATTATTGTCATCAATTTCCAGCATTTATATACTTATTTTATGAGAATATTTAAAGTCAAATTAAAGGCAAAGTGACAGAGAAAAAGCATTAGGAAGCCCCGTTTGAACCTTAGGAATGTTAGGATATTGGGGTTGACAGGATAGGACAGGACAGAAATGAGCCATGTAAGTCCATATCAGTTATATGGCTTTGGAGACAGGAATGAGCCATGTAAGCCCATATTATATATATATGGCATTGGAGACAGGAATAATTCATGTAAGTCCATGTCGAAGACATGGCATTGGCAGGATATTGATAGACAAGAACGACCCCAGTATCCTTAGTATTCCGAGTGGTTCAATGGGTCATTGTACACGTTAAATTACAGTGAATTATCAGCAAAAGGGAAGGTAGATTATATTTATGAATAGTGAAAGGTCGGAGTAAGAAAGAAGGTAAGTAAGTAAAGAAGAAGGTAGAAAATGAGAAGTAAAGAAAGTTTATGAGGCTAGGTGACATTATGTATAATCATTCATTATGCTGAATGTTGTAATTTATTTGCTTGTAAGCTTACTAAACCTAGTGCTTACTCTCTTTATTTTCTTTTTCTTATAGTTTTTATCAAGCCACTCGGGGATCGAAGGAAACGTCGGAGACCCGATCACACTATCGAAGAAATCACATTGGTGTAGTTAGACGTTTAGTTTTGTGTATGGCATGTATAGGAACTTGGTTTCTTTTGATATGATATGATCAATGAATGATGTGTAAATACTTGCTAGTGATTAGCTAATAGAATGGCTGATGATATACATGTTTAATTGTATGTATGAATAAGTAGTAACTATCACATGAAAACCAAGAAAAATGTGAAAGTAACTTAAAAACAAATTTAAGTATCAGAAATAATGTGATTTTGAAAAATCACTAAAAATCGTAGAGACATGGTTTGATGGTGAATAATATATGAAATTAAAGCTTATTATATCTATTTTCTTATGGAATAAGCAAAACAGGTAAAGGTATTATATTTTATGAGATATCTGAGTTTTAGTGAAACAGGGTCAGAGAAAATTCTAGATCCCCTGTTTCAACTTTGGAAATTCACCATAAATTGTAAAAAGGTGGTGTAATTTATATGGTTAGAATCCTTATTGAATCTAGTTTTAATAGAAACAAACAGTATAGTTATATTAATTTTGTATAGGGAGAAAAGTGGTTCGTAGTAAGTAGAGAGTCAGTCTGATCAGATTAAACAAGCAGGTAAACTTTAACTAATAAACTGTACTAATTGGCTAAGTCAAAAATTCTAGAAAAAATTAGTAGATAGATATATGAGTCTAGTTTCAGGAAAAATTTACGGATCTTAATTTTGAGTTTTGAAACTCGAGAAATGAATTTTTAAGCAGCTATGACGCAGAAAAATAGTTTATTCCGAAAATTAAAATAAGTGGTTTAGAGTTGTTTAAAAGGTAAGATAAGTTTAGTAACACCTCAAGCTTGACTCGTGACAGCTTTCGGGCGTGGGGCGTTACATTTATTGGTATCGAGCAGGTTTTAGTCGGTTCTCAAAACAGATTAGTGTGAGTAAATGTCTAGCTATACATGCCATACCTGTATTTTGATAGTGTGACGACTCACGACGATTTTTAAATATTTTGTTTTATTGTAATGGATCCCGGCGAGCTGGTGATGATGATGTAGAAAGTAATGCGCTGCTCCCGCGGAGGGTGTAGCCATATCCGAGAATAGGTCAAGAATAGATTAATCGGGAGGAGTGACTCGAGAAGCTCTCTTCCAAGCTTTGAATAATTGGTTTGCCGAGTTCGTTCGTTAAATGCGAATCCGGTAGTTAGACCTCCACCCCTCATGACTCTCGGGCTACCCATGTAGCTCAAGCTTCCCAAATCCACAGTACACAATGATAAGAGAAAAGCCACCAGTTGATAGAATCGGAAACAAGGGGCGAGAAGAGTTCGAACAACAAAACATGATGATGCAGAAAGAGCAAAAAATTTGGTTAGAAAATACTATCGAGTCTTTGATGAATTATCTTGTACACCCGAGGAATGTATGAAATGTGTAATATCACTTCTTAGAGACTCACCTACTACTAGTGGAAGACACTTGTATCGAGTTGTACCAAAGGAGAGGATCACTTGGGATTTCTTTCAGGAGGAATTTCGTAAAAGTACATCATCGTGGGTTTATTGACCAGAAGAGAAAGGAATTCCTGGAATTGAAACAAGGTAATATGACGGATCGATGAGATTGTGCATAAATTATCAGCAACTTAACAAGGTAACAGTAAAGAACAAGTATCCATTGCCTAGAATTGATGATCTGTTTGATCAATTGAAGGAGCTACTGTGTTCTCAAGATAGATTTGAGATCCGGATACTATCGGTTATGCGAGTTAAAGAGTCAGATGTCCCGAAAACTGCTTTCCGGACTAGGTATGGTCATTATGAGTTCCTTGTGATGCCATTTGGCTTGACTAATTCTCCTGCCATTTTCATGGACTTAATGAACCGAATTTTCAGACCGTACTTGGATAAGTTTGTAGTTGTGTTCATTTATGATATCTTGATTTATTCTCATGATGAGACCGAGCATGCGAGCATTTGAGAACGCTTTCTGATTCTCGAGAGATAATCAGTTGTATGCCAAGTTTAGCAAAAGTGAGTTATGGTTACGAGAAGTTGGTTTTCTTGGACATATTGTTTCAGTGAAAGGTATTAAGGTTGATCCGAGCAAGATTTCAGCCATTGTTGATTGGAAGCCTCCTAGAAATGTATCGGTTAGAAGTTTTCTTGGTCTTGCCGGATATTGTAGAGGACTTTCCATGATAGCTACCCGTTGACAAGATTTCTGCGAAAAGGATATCAAGTTTGAATGGATTGAAAAGTGTCAACAGAGTTTTGACAAGTTAAAAGCATTATTGACTAAAGCTCTGTTTTAGTACAACCGTAACCAGTAAGGAGTTTGTGATTTACAAAGTGATGCGTCCATGAATGGACTTGGTTGTGTACTTATGCAGGAAGGGAAGGTAATTGCTTATGCCTCTAGATAGCTAAAGCCACATGAGAAGAACTATCTCGATACATGATTTAGAGCTAGCTGCCATTATTTTTGCGTTGAAGATTTGGAGACATCATTTGTATGCGGTGAGAAGTGCCACATATTCACTAATCACAAAAGTTTGAAATTGAAGCAAAGAAGATGGCTAGAGTTGATTAAAGATTATGAGCTAGTGATTGATTATCACCCGTATGTATGTGTACCAAGAATGATGAGCTTATTCGAAAGATCTTACAGGAAGCACATAGTAGTTTTTTTATCTATTCATCCAGTAGTACAAAGATGTATAATGATTTGAAGAAAATGTAATTGGTGGGTAGAAATAAAAGGGACATTTCGAGTTTGTTTCAGATGTTTGATCCACAACAGATTTTGTGACAGGATTGCCGTTTACACCGAGAAAGAAAGATGCAGTATGGGTTGTGATTGATAAGTTAACGAAGTCGGTTCATTTTATCCCGATTCAGTATGGATTTTTCACTTGACAAGTTGGTTGAGTTGTATATTTTCGAGAGATAGTCGACTACATGGGGTAGACGAGGCTACATGGGAACTCGAAGAGGCTATGTGAAAACAGTACCCAAATCTCTTCACGTAAAGATTTTCTGGGACGAAAATCCCTAAAGGGGAGAAATGTAACATCCCGAAATAGGGCTAAAGCGGAACAAAGGGTTGCGAAACCACAAGTCCGAGGTAGAAAAATTTATTTATTATTATTTTGAGGTCTATGATATGTTTGAATGATTGTGTGAAAAGTTCGTGAAGAAATTCTATGCATAAAGTACTTAATTTGAAATTAGGGACTAAATTGAATAAATTGCAAAACTTGTGTTCTAGAAGTATTTTGCATAAAATTGAATTAGAATATTAATTAGGAGGTCTTAAATAGCAATTTGACCAATTTTAAGTTCATGGACAAAATTAGGACATGGAAGGAATTTTTGAAAGTTTAGTAGTAAGGGCATTTTGGTCATTTAGGGGTAAAATGAATTAAAATACAAAATTAAAAGCCAATTTTGCTCATCTTCTTCATGGAGGCCGAAATTAGCATGGGGAAGCCATGGCTAGGGTTTTCAAGCTTTCCAAGCTCAATAGTAAGTGATTCCAAGCCCCGCTTTTAATGTTCTTTACGTTTTTGGAATCCCAGTAGCTTCGATTAAGCTTATGCTAGTAATAATTCAACCTAGGGTTCATATTTGGAAAAATACCCATAGGTGAAATGTGTTTATTTTGATGTTTTATGATAGAATATGAGGTTTTAAATTATGTTAGACAACTTGTACTACTCGGTTTTAAGCAAAAACGAGTAAAAGGACTTAATTGGTAAAAATACCTAATAGTCATAAATGCTTGTTAGAGTATGAATTTGATGCTGCCATAGAAGGAAAAAATGACCAGCATGTCATGAAACATAAGAAAATAGGCTGAAGTTTAATTTACGAGCTTTGGGGCAAAAGTGTAAATATGCAAAAGTTTAGGGGCAAAATTGTAATTTTGCCAAAATATGATTTTGAGTCAATTTGAATAATGTGAGTCCTAATTAGACTATATTTTAAATGATAGAGCAAGGAAAACTAAAATTCGGGCTAAAATGGAGAAAATACCAAGTCGTGGACGAAATGGTAAAAGTAGCTATTTTTGCATACGAGGTAAGTTTACAGTAAATAAATGCAATATTCTTTTATTTTACATTATTGTCATCAATTTCCAGCATTTATATACTTATTTTATGAGAATATTTAAAGTCAAATTAAATGCAAAGTGACAGAGAAAAAGCATTAGGAAGCCCCGTTTGAACCTTAGGAATGTTAGGATATTAGGGTTGACAGGACAGACAGACGAAAATGAGCCATGTAATTCCATATCAGTTATATGGCTTTGGAGACAGGAATGAGCCATGTAAGCCCATATTATATATATATGGCATTGGAGACAGGAATAATTCATGTAAGTCCATGTCGAAGACATGGCATTGGCAGGATATTGATAGACAGAAACGACCCCAGTATCCTTAGTATTCCGAGTGGTTCAATGGGTCATTGTACATGTTAAATTACAGTGAATTATTAGCAAAAGGAAGGTAGATTATATTTATGAATAGTGAAAGGTCGGGTAAGAAAGAAGGTAAGTAAGTAAAGAAGAAGGTAGAAAATGAGAAGTAAAGAAAGTTTATGAGGCTAGGTGACATTATGTATAATCATTCATTATGTTTGAATGTTGTAATTTATTTGCTTGTAAGCTTACTAAGCCTAGTGCTTACTCTCTTTATTTTCTTTTTCTTATAGTTTTATCAAGCCACTCGGGATCGAAGGAAACGTCGGAGACCCGATCACACTATCGAAGAAATCACATTGGTATAGTTAGACGTTTAGTTTTGTGTATGGCATGTATAGGAACTTGGTTTCTTTTGATATGATATGATCAATGAATGATGTGTAAATACTTGCTAGTGATTAGCTAATAGAATGGCTGATGATATACATGTTTAATTGTATGTATGAATAAGTAGTAACTATCACATGAAAACTAAGAAAAATGTGAAAGTAACTTAAAACAGATCTAAGTATCGAAATAATGTGATTTTTAAAAATCACTAAAAATCGTAGAGACATGGTTTGATGGTGAATAATATATGAAATTAAAGCTTATTATGTCTATTTTCTTATGGAATAAGCAAAACAGGTAAAGGTATTATATTTTATGAGATATCTGAGTTTTAGTGAAACAGGTCGAGAAAATTCTAGATCCTGTTTCAACTTTGGAAATTCACCATAAATTGTAAAAAGGTGGTGTAATTTATATGGTTAGAATCCTTATTGAATCTAGTTTTAATAGAAACAAACAAAGATAGTTATATTAATTTTGTATAGGGAGAAAAGTGGTTCGTAGTAAGTAGAGGTCAGGTCTGATCGAATTCAAAACAGGGTAACTTTAACTAATAAACTGTACTAATTGGCTAAGTCAAAAATTCTAGAAAAAAATTAGTAGATAGATATATGAGTCTAGTTTCAGGAAAAATTTACGGATCTTAATTTCGAGTTTGAAACTCAAGAAATGAATTTTTAAGCAGCTATGATGCAGAAAAATAGTTTATTCCGAAAATTAAAATAAGTGGTTTAGAGTTGTTTAAAAGGTAAGATAAGTTTAGTAACACCTCAAGCTTGACTCCGGTGACGGTTTCGGGCGTGGGGGCGTTACAACCGAACTTATCAAATCAAATACGAACATTTCATATCATTTAACATACATAACAGAAACTAATCATAAATCACTCATATTGTCCTTTATATGAGCCCTCGAGGCCTAAAATACACATTAAAAATGAATTGGAACTAAATCAAAACCTCAAAAAAATTTTCACAAAGCCTTAATTTTTTTCCTAGATGCAAGGGACACACATCTGTGTGGCCAAACAGTGTGGCTCACACAGTCAAGAGACACGCCTATGTGTCAAGCCATGTGTGCATTCGAAATAGAGGCACATAGCCGTGTCCCAACCCGTGCCCATGCCCATGCCTGTGTAACTCCCTGACTTGGGTCACACGACCAAGCCACACATCCATGTACTAGGTCGTGTGAGCATACTGACTTGTAAAATTAAGGTGCAGGGGTCACACGGCCAAGTCGCACGCCCGTGTGCTAGGCCGTGTGAAAATACCTTGGCATTCTGTTTTTCAATTTTAAGGATGCAGGGGACACGCGGCCAGACCATACGCCTGTGTCTCTGCCCGTGTGAACGAAAATAGGTCATTTTAATACCACATTTCTTACCCTTTCTTGATTTCAACCTAAACACCTCAAATTTCATGCTCATAGGTCATAACTAGACCTTTAATACAACCAAATTTTTAGCTCTAAAAATATCATATTATCACATATATCCTAACATTCTAAACTACCACATTCATCAATTCACACATTTGATTACTTACAACAACCATATTTTACCAACTTTTTCACTAGCATGCCCATAATTTATCCAATAATTAACCACACCCAAACATTTATCAAGCAAGATAAGACTATACATACATATTTAAGTTGTATATGTGAACAAAATATCATTCATAATACACACCAACACTATACATGCCATATAAACCATAGTGTATGTTTCAAAGACTAACGAAATGAGCTAGATAGTATGGCTTGATGTGTTGATCCGATCTCCTGACCTCACGTTAATCTACAAGGACATTAAGCAATACAAGTAAGCTTAATGAAGCTTAGTAAGTTCGATGGGTTAAACGTAAATCTTACCGAGCCTAATATAACAAATCAAATAAGCAAATTATTCATACAATTTCCCTGTCAATCACAACTTTTATCGAAGATCACACTTCTTTCAAATCAATATCAATAATAAACAATAAATCTTTCAATTTCAATTACATAAGTCACTTACGAAATCTTACCAAATCAGATAATGGCTTATGGATAAGAGTACATCATTTTCAGAAGCCTGAAGGCTGAACAGAAGCACATAAGTGCTAAACAAAAACCCATAAAGGTTGAAAGGAAGCTCACAAGAGCTGAACGGAAACCCATAAGGGTTAAACAAAAACTCAAAAGAGCTGAACAGAAACTCGTCCTGTCAGGGTTAAATAGAAGCTCAAAAGAGTTGAACAAAAACTCATATGAGTTAAACAAAAGCTCGTGAGAGCTAAACAGAAAGTAAACACGTAAGTTCGCAACAAATGCTGATCTTCGATTTACTTGGGTAATTTGTTGTCACTTTCCTTCAATGTCGTCAATTCATTAATTACTGAATGTACTCATATCCCGCGTTCAATTTAGTCTGAATATTTGATAACATGCTAATTTGCATGGCATTTTGTGTTTAATTCGGTTTATTTCTAAATTGATCCCTGCTAAATTAGTGCCTTTATATTTTAATCTTGTCAGGGATGCAATTGAGCCACTAAGAGACAAATACAAGTAGAAAAGGACCAAACTGAAACACAATCAACGAAATGAAGCTGAATAAAAACTTAGGAGAAAGCTAATGACTCATCAAATTTTTTGACTTTGTAAAAGTCAAAAATAGAAAAAATCTTATTTTATTTTTTTATTTTTTTATTTTTAATTTTATGTTAAATTAGTTTATGCTAAAATTAGTAAATTCTATGTATATAAATAGGGTCTTAATGTTCTTAGGAAAGACAGACCTAATTCTACATTCTGATTTCAATTTGGAATTGAATAGAATTAATTTCTTTTTTTTTTCTTTCAATTTTGGCATAAGCATTCTGCTGCTTGGTTTCTAATTCTTGTTTTTCTTTCAAAATTGCTTTAATTGCTCTCCAAGTATCTTTCTTTCCCATTCTTCACCATAATCATCAACCCACCTTTCAAAGTTTACAAAGCATGAATAATTTCATGCTTCACTAAATTCCATCCTAGTTTTAGGCCGATGTTCTTTTCGGTCGAGAATCGTGAGATACATATTCGTGCTAAATATCCTTCCAATCGGTATTCATTTTTTTTCCTAAGTATCGGGATAGACAAATCATCCCTTAAAATTAAACTCGATCTCAAGTCAAAGTGCACATTGGGTTGGAGTCGTGTTTGCTAACAGTTGGAGAAATGAGTCGGTCGTGCCGAATTCGGATCTCCAAGAACAAATCAAGGAATAAGTGATTGGGTTTAAATGACCCACGCAGTTGAGACCATTGATTTGAGTTGGGTTCTTCAGAGTGCAAGGCTGTCAGAATCTTTAATCAGGAACATGGGTATATCAGTTATATGATCGGTAAGGGTTGGTTTGCAGGTTGTACCGGGACCAGCTACGAGAGGAAGAATTAGTGGTTAGGACGTTCTTAACTTCTATAACCAGCTTATCGTTTGGAGGAGAAGATTAATTTTCAAGGATCGATTCTTAATCTAGAATCTACCGAGTCTAAGGCTTTGGCTTATTATCTCTGTTTACAAAAATCTAAATTTATTTCCCGATTTAAATTCGTTGTCATTATTAATTAATTGTTTATTACGCTGATTAGATTATTTACTTTCTAAACATTTTCAAAACCCCCAGATTTATTTGTTAATTTTTGCAGGCCCGTTTGGAGTCGTGAGCACAACCTTTGCCATGGCCATTGACACGATAAATATTCTGTTCACAAGATAAATGTAACAGCCCATTTTCAGTTAAATCGAAATAGTGGTTTTGAAACCACAAATCAGAGATTGAAATAATTATTTTATTATTATTTTAATGTCTACAGTATGTTAGTATAATTGTGTAAAAATTTTAGTATAATTGTGTAAAAATTTCATTAAGAAATTTTATCGTTTGAATGTTCAATTTAAATAAAAATGACTAAATCGCGTAAATTGTAAAACTTGAGTTCTATTAGCTAAAGGTACTAAATGACTATGAAATTAAATAGTTAAGGGATTTATGTGGTAATTATCCCATTTATAAAGTTAGTGGACATTCTTGGACATGTATTAAGTGATTTTAATGTTTTATAACCAATGTTAAAATAGTAAAATAGTAAATAACCTAGTAAAAATAATAGAAACATGTTATCATCTTTAATTTTCTATCATCTTCCATCGAAAATTGAACTAGGAAACACCATTAAAAGAGCTTCAACGTTCGGCCAACTATCCTTTATGCATGTAAGTGATTTTTGTCTCGTTTTTAATGATTTCTATGTTTTCAGAGTCGTTGTAACTTAATCTAGCTAGTCTTGGGACTATTTTGCAAAACTGTTAAAGGTTTAGGTTTTGCCATTGATGAATGTACATGTATTTTGATGTTTGATGATAGAAAATGTATGCTTGTTGTTAGATAAACAACATTTGTAAAGTGATTTTTGGTAAAATTGTCAATTAGGGATTTATTTGAGAAATATGAAAATTTTGTGGTAAAAATTTGAAATAAATGGAAAATATGGGATACTTTGATAATAAGGGAAATTCAGCTAGCATAGGTAGGGAACTAATTGCATGAATTTGTATATTTATGAGCTAAGGACTAAATTGTAAAGATGTTGAAATATTAGGGGTAAAGTATAATTTTTCCATAATGTGATTTTTGGGCTAAATTGAATAGAATGATAATTAAATAAGTTAAATTTGATTACATAAAGATAAAGAAAAGCGAAGTTCCGATCTAGATTGGGGGGAAAATAAAGTATCGGACTAGTCGATCCATTTCATCATTTTTGTGATCGAGGTAAGTTCGTATGTTAATAAGCATTAATATGTTTGTGTTTTAAATGCTTTATTATTGAACTAATTGTGAATACGACCTTATGAATATGTTCGACGAAGATTCGGCAATGTGAAATCCCGGTTGAACCTTAGGAATAGATTAGGATACGAATGACATGTCATTAGGGGTTCTGTTTTTTGGGTGCTGGCCCTTACGTCCTATCGATGGCTGAGTTATCTGACATGTGTTGCGGATTCTCGTCAACTTGTGTGAGCAGCACCGTGTAGCTACGTCATGACCGTCAGCTTGTGTTAGCAGACCCTTTGATAGCTCGAGAGTGAGCATTATATGAGATATGAGAGTGAGATAGCTTCGGCTATGTATTTGGCACTTAGGGTGCGAGATTGTAATGACCCAAAATTCACGGGCATCAGAAAAGTACAATATCGAGCCCCCGTCTTAGTAAACCGAGTTTGAAAATAATTATTTGAAATATTTATGAGTCTAGTGATGTATTTAATTAGGTTTAAATTAGGTGAAATTAGCTTAATTTAGAGTAATTAGTAAAAAAGACTAAATTGAATAAGGTGTAAAAGTTTAATTATAAAGTAAAAGAAATAAGAGGGACTAAATAGGAAAATAAGCCAATGGCTTAAGATGAGGCGGCAATACATGGAAAAATCTTAGATTTTTCTTGATTTATATTATAAAAATATTATTTAATTAAAGCATTATAAACTATATTAATTAAAGTTAAGATATTATATTATAGGAAATAAATAAAATAAAGACAATTGTATGGCAATAAAATATACATGTGTAATAATCATATTTATACAATTATAAATTAAATACTTAATTACTTTTTATTTAAGTAAAAAGATATTTATTATTTATTATAATTATTAAGTTAAAAGATATTTATTAATTAAATAATTATATTATAAGATTTTTGTATGATAAATAAAATAAAAATTTGTCAAATGAATGGTGATGAAATTGTACAAATGTATAAAAATATATGTGTACAATTGTAGTATTTATACTTGTTATTAAATAGATATTTATTATAGTGTATTATTATTATTATTATTGTTATTATTATTATTATTAAATTATAATTTATATTAATTATATTATGAGATTTTTATAAGATGAATAAATAAAAATATGACAAATGTATGATGATGGAATAGTAAATGTGTAAAATATGTATTTAAACACTTGTATTATAATGATATATTTTCTTAAATTTTAAGTAAAGATATTTATATATTATATATTAAATTATTATATTAATAAAAATCTATATTAGTTAAATGTTAAAAGAATATAAAGTAAATAATAAAAAGAAACAAAGCAAAAGAATAAAGAAGGAAAGCAGAGAACATTTCGAAAGTAGCAGGAAGAAAGAAAGAAAAAAAATAAAAGGAAAAACTAGGATTTTAAAGCTTGAAGTTTAAACAGGTAAGTCAATTAAGTCTTTTTATTTGTGATTTTGATGTTTTAGAAGTTTTAGAAGTTTTAGAATAAAGTTTCGTTGAAATTAAGTTGAGGTTTTGGAAGTTCTTAGGATTTTTAACATAGTTCATGTTGAACAAAATGATGAATTAGAGGTTTAATTGAATGAATTTTAAGTTAGAATTGATTAAATGATTAAATTGTAAAAGAAGCTATAAGTTTTGTGATTGAAGGATTAAATTGAAAGAAATTTTAAATTAGGGTTTCATTATGAACACTTGATGGTTAGGTTGAATTTGATAGGAATTTGAATAGAGATGAAGTATAAATTAAGTTAGAAAAGTAAATGAGTTAATTAGGATTAAATTGGAATTAGGGTATAAATTGAATAGAAATTCAATTATTATTATTAATTACCAATTAATAGTGTAAATTATTATTTTCGTAGCTAACAAGGAATTCAAGGCATCGGCACACAAAGGAAAGGAGAAAGCTATCGAGGACTAAAACGAGAAATCCACGGTTTGTTTTACTATAATTCAAATTATTTATTTCTTTATTAAATGTTAAATTAAATTATGTATTTGGTAAGTGGATTATGAGGTAAGTAGAAATTGAGTTGAGTGTTAATTATGTATTAATATTAAATTGTGATTGAATAATTGAATTGAGAAAGTGAATCGAATACCCTATTAACTAGTCGGGCTAAGTCGGATATAGTTGGCATGCCATAGGATTGGAAGAGTACGAGATTTATCTGTTTTGCCGATCAGGCACTTTATGTATCATATCAGGCACCTCGTGTGTCGTATCAGACACCTCGTGTGTCGTTTTAGGCACTTTATGTGTCGTATACTGCTTCTGATATATTGATTAGGTACTGAGTACCGTTTTAGGCAGAATGTGTCATACTGGTGTGTTTGGGTTGGAATTCGTGTATCTGCCGAAGTCTGGGTTTGTTAATAAGTGAACAACTGAAATGAGGAATTTAAAATAAATGGATTAATTATACTATTGAAAATATTGAAAGAAATGAGAAAGGTGAATTGTGGATTGTGGATTGAAATTGAGATTGGAAATGAAAGGCATGAGCTAAATGTTCATGTACTGGTTGAAATTGAGGCATATGATAAGTGAATGAAATTGAAGAATAGCTAAAAAAAATTGTATTGTTATTGTTAATAAATGAAAGTTTAAGAATGAATTGATATTTGAGAAATTTAATCGTTACATGCTTGATAATTATATTCTATTATTGTTATTATAATTGGAATTATGGTAATACCACTCAGTATGAAATACTCAGCGTACGGTTGTTTTCGTGTGCAAGTCGATTGGAGTCCAGAGTCCCGATCCAGCATCCAGAACGATCCCGACTCTAGCACAAAAACTTGGTGATGTATTCTTCTTTTGGTAAAAGTGGCATGTACATAGGTATTGTTTTGGTCACTTAAAAATGCTATATGATTTTAGTTATAAATTATGAATGGTTTGTAATGTTTTGAACTAAGTTTTAAGTGAAATGGTAAAGAGTATATTATAAAATTTAGCATTAAGTTTGAATGGAAAATAAATCAAGTTATTAGTCAATTTGAATGATATTATGAATGTTTAATTATTAAATTATTATGTTAATGAATTGGTTATGATATAATTGTATTTGAGTATAAATTGTTTTTGGTTGCAGTTTGAAAATTGCAGGGAATGTTAGATGTTTATAAAGGGGTTATATTGAGATTTAAAAAAAATTACGAAAAATTTTCGGAGCACCCGAACAAGTCCCAATACACTCTTATGACGTATTTTTGGGCTTCGAGGGTCTATTACTATGTATGTTATTTTATTTGTGAATTATTCGTAAATTGTCCGATATGTCTGGTAATGCTTCACAACCCTGATCCTGTGACAGTTTAGGGTTAGGAGATGTTACAGTTATTGGTATCAAAGCTATCAGGTTTAGCCAGTTCTCGGGCTAAATCGGGCTCAGAATAGAGTCTAGAAGTACATGCCACCGTTGAGTCGAAATTAAGTCAAGAATTGGATGCTGACCTGTTTGTTTGTTCTTGTTTTATAGATTAAAGATGTCAGATGAACAGATAAATGATACTGATCAAGAAATGTACACCGGAGATGAAGAATCGTACGGATTTGATGAAACCGAATCTATAACCCCTATTGTAAACCCAATAAGAAATCAACCTCCTAGGATAGATAGAAGAAATGATAGAGATGATTCTGATATATTATGACTGATTGCTGATGCCTTGCAAAGAGTAGTAGGGACTGCTGCTGTTACGACTTCTGTACCAACTCAAAGACGGGCTTCGATAAAAGAACTAAGAAAATATGGTGCCCTTGAATTTTTAGGTTTGAAAGGAGTCGATCCATTCGCAGCTAAAAATTGGATGGCATCTACTAAAAGAGTTCTGCAACAATTAGAGTGCACCCCCCGAGAATGTCTGATCTGTGTTGTTTCCCTACTGCAAGGGGAAGCCTATTTATGGTGGGAATCTGTAATTCGACATCTATCGGCATATCAGATAACATGGGTCTTATTTCAGAAAGAATTTTAGCAGAAGTATGTTGGAGAAATGTATATTGAAGACAAGAAGCAAGAGTTTTTAATGTTGAAACAGGGTGACATGTCTATAATAAACTGTGAGCGAGAATTTTTGAGACTTAAGAGATACGACTCAGAGCTTATACCAATAGAAGCTAATAGTTGTAAGAGATTCTTACGGAGATTGCGAGATGAAATAAAGGTACAATTGGTATCTCATCCTATTACTGAGTTTGTAGATTTGATTGAACGAGAGCCAAAATGGTGGAACAAGTTCTAGGCCTCGACAAAAAAACTGAAGTTGTTAGACCAACCGGGAAACGTATGGGAACTACCAGTTCGAATCCTCAGCCGAAAAGATCAAAGGAATCTCATAATGGATGGAGATCTAGTTTTAAATCGGACAGAGGTGATAAAAGCCAGGGAAAACAGACGACAGTATCTACTGGTAGTGCAAGAGGTCTACCCCGGGATATGAAAATTCCAAAATGTGGACATTGCGGGAAGAAACATTTGGGTGATTTTTGGAAAGTGACTGGAGGCTGTTTACATTGCGGGTCGACAGAGCATTTTGTTAAAGACTGTCCGAAGGATAAAAAGGTTACTCCTGTTGCATCACAGAGATCAGTATCCACTACTAGAGGCAGATGATTAGGTAGAGGTGGCTTAGCTTCCAGGGGAGGTAGTGTTAAGAGAAGCAGTGACATTGTTACCCAGCAGTCTGAGGCCAGAGTACCAGCCAGAGCCTATGTGGTCAGAACTCGTGAAGAAAGTGATTCCCACAACATAGTAATAGGTATATTTTTACTGTATTTCGATCCTGTTTATGCTTTGGTTTATCTCGGATCTTCACACTCCTATATAAATTCAAAATTAGTTGAATTGGGGAAATTAAAATCTGTGATGTCTAGAGTATCTATAGAGGTGTCTAGTCCATTGGGGCAAACAGTGTTAGTAAATCAAGTATGTCTGAAATGCCCGTTGACTATACAAAATAAAATTTTCCCTGTTGACTTGTTGATTATGTTGTTTGGAGATTTTGATATAATATTGGGGATGGATTGTTTATCTGAATATAGAGTGATTTTGGATTGCTATAAAAAGAAATTCAGTATTCAGACAGAAGGTGGAGGCCGGATTAAAGTAAATGGTATCCGTACTAGTGGGCCAGCAAGTATTATTTCAGCAATAAAGGCTAATAAATTACTTCAGCAGGGTTGTTCAACATATTTGGCATATGTTATAAATTCAGATTTAGTTGGAAGCCAATGCAGTAAAATTCGGACAGTTTGCGAGTTTTCTGATATATTTCCCAAAGAATTACCAGGTTTACCACCTGACAGGGAGGTTGAATTTGCAATAGAGGTTTACCCAGGTACAGTTCCAATATCTATACCTCCATACCAAATGTCACCTATAGAGTTGAAAGAGTTGAAGATATAGTTGCAAGACTTATTGGACCGTGGCTTTATTTGACCGAGCATATCACCGTAGGGAGCTCCGGTATTATTTGTTAAAAAAAGATGGCTCGATGCGACTTTGTATTAATTACCGGTAATTAAATAAGGTAACAATCGAGAATAAGTATCTATTGCCTCACATTGACGATTTGTTTGACCAGTTAAAGGGAGCTCTGGTATTTTTGAAGATTGACCTGAGATCCGAGTATTATTAGCTGAAGGTAAAAGAAAGTGATGTACCGAATACAGCTTTCCGTATGAGGTATGACCACTATGAGTTCTTAATAATGCCATTCGAGTTGACAAATGCTCCAGCTACTTTCATGGATCTCATGAATTGTATTTTTCAACCATATTTAGACCAGTTTGTAGTGGTTTTTATTGATGATATACTGGTTTATTCAAAGTCGGAGTCAGAGCATGATCAACATCTCAGGATTGTACTACAAACATTACGAAAAAAACAGTTGTATGGAAAGCTCAGCAAATGTGAATTTTGGTTGTCAAGGGTTGTATTTCTAGGGCATGTAGTATCTGCAGATAGAATTCGAGTTGATCCAAAGAAAATTTAAGCAATTATTCAGTGGAAACCACTAAGAAACGTATTAGAGGTACGTAGGTTTCTTGGTTTAACTGGGTATTATAGAAGATTTGTAAATAGATTTTCAAAGATAGCTTTTCCGATGACCAAGCTGCTACAAAAGAATGTACCGTTTGTGTGGGATGATCAGTGCCAAGAAAGTTTTAAAAAGTTGAAGCAAATGTTAGCAGAGGCATCAGTTCTGACATTACCAGAGTCAGGAAAAAATTTTATTATATACAGTGATGCTTCTTTGAGCAGTTTGGGTTGTGTACTAATGCAAGACGAGAAGGTAATAGCATATGCATCTCGACAGTTGAAGCCACATGAGCGCAACTACCCGACACATGATTTGGAGTTGGCTGCAGTAATCTTTGCATTGAAGATTTGGAGGCATTACCTTTATGGTGAAAAATGTTACATTTATACTGATCATAAGAGTCTCAAATATGTTCTATCGCAAAAGGAGTTGAATCTGAGACAAAGACAGTGGATAGAGCTCCTAAAAGATTATGACTGTGTTATAGACTACCACCCAGGAAAGGCTAATGTTGTAGCTGATGCACTAAGTAGGAAAGCTGCAATTGAATTGAGAGCGATGTTTACATGACTTAGAATCAGTGATGATGGTAGTCTTTTGGCTGAGTTGAGAGTAAAGCCAGTAATGTTTGATCAAATCCGATTGGCACAGTTGGAAGACGACAAATTGTTGAAGAAAAGAGAGATGGTACAGAATGGCACGGCAGAAAGTTTCAGCATTGATGATTATAGATGCTTGAGATATCAAAATCGGATTTGTGTTCCAACTAATTCTGAGTTGAAGAAATTGGTTCTTTGAAAAGCTCACGACAATTCATTTGGTTTGCACCCTGGAGGCACGAAGATGTATCGTGATTTACGAGAACTATATTGGTGGCCAGGGATGAAAAGAGATATAGTTGAATTTGTGAGTAAATGTTTGACTTGTCAGCGAGTAAAGACAGAACATCAAGTTCCTACTAGATTACTTTAGCCTATTAATATTCCCGAGTGGAAATGGGATCGTATCACGATGGATTTTGTTACGGGATTACCATTGTCAGCAAGCAAAAAGAATGCTGTTTGGGTGATAGTTGATCAGCTTACCAAGTCTGCTCACTTTATAGCAGTTAGGACGGATTGGTCGTTGCAGAAACTTTTCAAGGTGTATATTCGAGAAATTATTAGATTGCATAGAATTCCGGTATCAATAATTTCAGATCGGGATCCTCGGTTTACCTCAAGATTTTAAAGGCAGTTACACGATTCTCTGGGTACTCGGTTCAATTTTAGCACTGCATTTCATCCGCAAACTGACGGACAATCCGAATGGGTAATTCAGATTTTGGAAGACATGTTGAGAGCTTGTGTCATCGACTTTGAGTCAGGTTGGGAACGTTCTTTGCCACTAGCCGAATTTGTTTATAATAATAATTTCCAGTCTAGTATTCAGATGGCTCCATATGAAGCTCTATATGGTCGAAGGTGTAGATCGCCGATGTGTTGGACAGAATTGGATGAAAGAAAAGTGATTGGGCCGGAATTGATTCAAGAGATAGAGGAAACAATTAAAAAGATCAAAGATAGATTGAAGACAGCTTTCGACAGACAAAAGTCTTATACCGATTTAAAACATCAAGACATTGAATATTCAGTCAGGGATAAGGTATTTCTTAAAGTTTCTCCGTGGAAGAAAGTCTTGAGATTTGGTCGGAAAGGTAAATTGAGTCTACGTTTTATTGGGCTGTATGAAATAGTGGAAAGAATTGGACCGGTTGCCTATCGATTGGCTTTACCTCTAGAATTACAGAAGATTCACGATGTTTTTCATGTTTCGATGCTTCGGAGATATAGATCGGATCTTTCTCATGTTATTCCCACTGAAGACATTGAAATTCGATCTGATTTGACTTATGAAGAAGAGTCAGTTTAGATATTAGCACGAGAAGTGAAAGAATTAAAAAATAAAAGGGTTCCTCTAGTGGAAGGTTTATGGAGAAATCATAATGTAGAAGAAGCGACTTAGGAACCGGAAGAAACGATGAGAGTACAGCATCCTCATCTTTTCTCAGGTAAATTTCGAGGACAAAATTTATTAAGGGTGGAGAAATGTAATGACCCAAAATTCATAGGCATCGAAAAAGTACAATATCGGGCCATCGTCTTAGTAAACTGAGTTCGAAAATAATTTTTAGAAATATTTATGAGTCTAGTGATGTATTTTAGGTTTAAATTAGGTGAAATTAGTTTAATTTAGAGTAATTAGTAAAAAGGACTAAATTGAATAAGGTGTAAAAGTTTAATTATAAAGTAAAAGAAACAAGAGGGACCAAATAGGTAAATAAGCCAATGGATTAAGATGAGGCGGCAATACATGGAAAAATCTTAGATTTTTTCTTGATTTATATTATAAAAATATTATTTAATTAAAGCATTATAAATTATATTAATTAAAGTTAAGATATTATATTATAGGAAATAAATAAAATAAAGACAATTGTATGGCAATAAAATATACATGTGTAATAATCATATTTGTACAATTGTAAATTAAATACTTAATTACTTTTTATTTAAGTGAAAAGATATTTATTATTTATTATAATTATTAAGTTAAAAGTATTTATTAATTAAATAATTATATTATAAGATTTTTGTATGATAAATAAAATAAAAATTTGTCAAATGGATGGTGATGATGTTGTACAAATGTATAAAAATATATGTGTACAATTGTAGTATTTATACTTGTTATTAAATAGATATTTATTATTATTATTATTAATTTATTATAATTTATATTAATTATATTATGAGATTTTTATAGGATGAATAAATAAAAATATGACAAATGTATGATGATGGAATAGTACATGTGAAAAATATGTATTTAAACACTTGTATTATAATGATATATTTTCTTAAATTTTAAGTAAAGATATTTATATATTATATATTAAATTATTATATTAATAAAAATCTATATTAGTTATATGTTAAAAGAATATAAAGTAAATAATAAAAAGAAACAAAGCAAAAGAATAAAGAAGGAAAGCAGAGAACATTTCGAAAGTAGCAGGAAGAAAGAAAGAAAAATAAAAGGAAAAACTAAGATTTTAAAGCTTGAAGTTTAAATAGGTAAGTCAATCAAGTCGTTTTCTTTGTGATTTTGATGTTTTAGAAGCTTTAGAACAAAGTTTTGTTGAAATTAAGTTGAGGTTTTGGAAGTTCTTAAGGTTTTTAACATAGTTCATGTTGAACAAAATGATGAATTAGAGGTTTAATTGAATGAATTTCAAGTTAGAATTGATTAAATGATTAAATTGTAAAAGAAGCTATAAGTTTTGTGATTGAGGGATTAAATTGAAAGAAATTTTGAATTAGGTTTTTATTATGAACACTTGATGGTTAGGTTGAATTTGATAGGAATTTGAATAGAGATGAAGTATAAATTGAGTTAGAAAAGTAAATGAGTTAATTACGATTAAATTGAAATTAGGGTATAAATTGAATAGAAATTCAATTATTATTAATTAGTGTTGTAATTAATAGTTTAAATTATTATTTCGTAGCTAACAAGGAATTTGAGGCATCGTCACACAAAGGAAAGGAGAAAGCTATTGAGGACTAAAACGAGAAATTCACGGTTTGTATTACTATAATTCAAATTATATATTTATTCATTAAATGTTAAATTAAATTATGTATTTGGTAAGTGGATTATGAGGTAAGTAGAAATTGAGTTGAGTGTTAATTATGTATTAATATTGAATTGCGATTGAATAATTGAATTGAGAAAGTGAATTGAATACCCTATTAACTATTCGAGCTAAGTCAGATATAGTTGACATGCCATAGGATTGAAAGAGTACGGGATTTATTGGCTTTGCCGATCAGGCACTTTATGTGTCATATCAAGCACCTCGTGTGTCATATCAGGCACCTCGTGTGTCGTATCAGGCACTTTATGTGTCGTATACTGCTTCTGATATATTGATCAGGTACTGAGTACCGTTTTAGGTAGAATGTGTCATACTGGTGTGTTTGGGTTGGAATCCGTGTATCGGTCGAAGTCTGGGTTTGTTAATAAGTGAACAACTGAAATGAGGAATTTAAAATAAATGGATTGATTATACTATTGAAAATATTGAAAGAAATGAGAAAGGTGAATTGTGGATTGAAATTGAGATTGGAAATGAAAGGCATGAGCTAAATGTTCATGTACTGGTTGAAATTGAGGCATATGATAAGTGAATGAAATTGAAGAATAGCTAAAAAAAAATTGTATTGTTATTGTTAATAAATGAAAGTTTAAGAATGAATTGATATTTGAGAAATTTAATCGTTACATGCTTGATAATTATATTCTATTATTGTTATTATAATTTGAATTATGGTAATACCACTCAGTATGAAATACTCAACGTACGGTTGTTTCCGTGCGCAGGTAGATAGGAGTCCAGAGTCCCGGTCCAACATCCAGTACGATCCCGACTCCAGCACAAAAACTTGGTGATGTATTCTTCTTTTGGTAAAAGTGGCATGTATATAGGTATTGTTTTGGTCACTTAAAAATGCTATATGATTTTAGTTATAAATTATGGATGGTTTGTAATGTTTTGAACTAAGTTTTAAGTGAAATGGTAAAAAGTATATATTATAAATTTTGGCATTAAGTTTGAATGAAAAACAAATCAAGTTATTAGTCAATTTGAATGATATTATGAATGTTTAATTATTAAATTATTATGTTAATGAATTGGTTATGATATAAGTGTATTTGAGTATAAACTATTTTTGGTTGCGGTTTGAAATTGCAGGGAAGGTTAGATGTTTATAAAGGGGTTATATTGAGATTTGAAAAAAAAATTACGAAAAAATTTTCTGAGCACCCGAACAAGTCCCAATACACTCCTATTACGTATTTTTGGGCTTCGAGGGTCCATTACTATGTATGTTATTTTATTTGTGAATTATTCATAAATTGTTCGATATGCCTGGTAATACTCCATAACCCTGATTCGGCGATGGTTTAGGGTTAGAGGGTGTACATATATCAAGGATATGGATGAGTATGACATAGATACGAGTTAGTACATGTATGTACATGAACCATACAAACATTGAATCGAAGAAACTTGTGAATTTCATATCTAACCTGGTGAACGAATATGTGATAGGTTTGTGGATCAATATGAGTTATGTTATGATATGTTAATAGCTTAAATTGTGTGTATATGGTAAGTTTTACTTTAAGCATACGAGCTTACTAAGCTTTATAGCTTACTCTATTTATTTTTCCGTGTTTTATAGTGATTATCAAAGTTTGCTCAGATTTGGGAGTCGTCGGAGACCTCATCACACTATCAAGCTATCATTTTGGTACTTTTGAACTTATGTATTTGGTTATATGGCATGTATAGGAGTTGGTATATATGTTAGTAATGTATTTAGCCAATTGATTTGGCTTATAAATGATGTATGTTTTGGCTAAGTGTATAGCCATGTGATTTGGCTTATTTTGGTATACTTGGTGATGTGTATTCATGTGCAAATGACCTTTTTGGTATGTTGTGTATAATGGCTATGTGAATGCTTGTTGTGGATTGGTAGTTTGTGTATCAAATGGTTGATATTTGAGATTGGTATGCTTGTGGTTTTAGGTAAAGTGATGCATAATTAAAAGTGACTATATAGATGTTTTGTTAGTATGAAATAGGTATGAAATTGAATGGCAAATTGTGATGCTTGTGTGTCTTGTGATTGATGATATTGAAATAACATGAATTGGATTTGGTTTAGATGAGTTTAAATGCCATTTAAAGATATGGTCATATGCAAATTGGTTTGGTGTAGGTGTATGCAATTTGGGTGAGAAAAATGGCTTGGAAAATAGCCTGTTTTTGTCCATACGGGCAGAGACACGGGCGTGTGTGACACACGGTCAGGTGACATGGTCGTGCTTCCCCTGATGTTTATTTAGAAACCAAGTCAGTATGCTCCACACGGCCTAAAACACGGGAGTGTGACTTGGCCGTGTGGCATAAGTTAGTATACCCTACAGTTTTGGCACAGCCTAGCACACGGGCGTGTGTGGCCATTTCGAAGGGCACACAGGCTAGTTACACGAGCGTGTGGTTGGCCGTGTGACTCAAGTCAGAGAGTTACATGGGGTACGACACAGGCTGGGACATGGCCATGTAATCCCATTTCGAATGTCCACACGGCCTATGACACTAGTGTGTCTTTGGCCGTGTGATACATATGGCCAGGCCACACGGGCGTGTGTCCCCTTTATTTTGAAAAATTTTCTATGTTTTCTAAAAGGTTTTTCAGTTATCGGTTTAGTCCCGAACCACTTCTAATGCATGATTTGGGCCTCGTAGGCTCATATTAGGGATGATGTGAATGATTATGAATGACTTTTATTTGGAATTGATAAATGTATGAGAAATGTATGTTCGTTTATGTTATAAGTTTGGTAATGCTCTGTAACCCTATTCCGGCGATGAATAAGAGTTAAGGGTGTTACAATAAACGCAGAAGTTGATTATAACATCCAATCCCTATGAACTCGACCCTACTACCTCTCTTTACTACTATTTAGAGTTATTTTTGTAGGAATTATTTTCGGTGGTTTCGACGCCCATCAATATTCAATTTAATTTTATAACTTTAACAATATTTCGTTTTTAATAATAGAATAAATATATAATATCATTCATCAAATCAATATAAATATTTAAGTTTAACCGTACGAACTTACTTGGTTTAACTTGTAATATTTGTAGAAGTTTAAGGACTATTTTGTTAATTTTCCTTTTTCACGAGTGTCTACGGGCTCTTGATATGGAGCTAAAATATGATAAACTAGCTTAATGAGCTCTCTTATGGCTATTTTTGGCTGAATTTTTTTTTTTGCTTATGCCGCCTCAGCCATCCCTTGTGTGTCTTTTTGCTCTTATAGTCCTCCCTTATTTACCATTTAGGCTATATAATCACTATTTCTTTAATTAGCAAATTTTGCACCTTTTTCAATTTACTCTTTTTTAATTAGTTAACTATCAAAACGTTAAAATTTTCTAACGAAACTTTAATACTACCTTAATGACACTTTGTAAATATTTCTAAAAATATTTACGACTCGGTTTATAGAATTGAAGTCTCGATACCTCATTTTCTAAATCACTTAACCTAATAAATCCTTATAAGATACAAATTATTAATTCAGAAATCTTCCTAAAACCACATTTGACTCGTAAATACTAAATAATAAAATTTACTGAGCTACTTTCGTGGATTTAGTGACCTTGAACCATTTTACACACACTTATATACTAGACTTCTTTTATTTTATTTTAGAATAAGGTTTTTAAAACCTTATTAAACTCCATCTATTTTATATTGATTAGGATAAGGTGTTTCAATCTTACTTTAGAATATGGCTTTTGCAAGCCTATTAGACATAGTCTATTCCTCTTTGTATTTGATTCAAATTTTCGACATAGTGAATTTTCTTCTCCTCCGCCCGTGGTTTTTTCCCCAAAAGGGTTTCCACGTAAAATTTTGTGTTCTTTATTTTTTATTTTATTTTATTTTTTTCTTGATCCGACCTTCGGTTGTTCATCTCGATCACTGGTAATGGCGTTTTTGAAATATGAAATTCCGTTGTTGGATCGCAACACTTTGAAAATTGGGCCCCAGCGGGGATAGATAAGATGCCTACACATTCACAATTCTTTGTTCGTTGCCTCCGTCTTATTCAACCTTTAGAGACACGATTTTATAAAACTTGATGAGGTTTATGAAATCTTCCTAAAACCACATTTGACTCAGAAATACTAAATAATAAAATTTACGAGCTTACTCGCTCAGGATTTAGTGACCTTGAACCAATTTTGCTTGGTATTGTGGCCATGCATGATTTACGACACCACCAAAAATTGGGTCACACATTCACACAATACAAATTTGTAATTCAAAAACATACATTACATTTATATATAGAATTATACCATTTGAACTTACCTAGCAAAAACTATAGTAAATGAGGTGTCGAGGACTAATATGCAATTATCCATTTTCCTCGATTAATTTTCGGTTGAATCAAATCTTGATCTATACGGTAATTTATTTCAATTTATCAGTTCAAATACCCTATAACATCCTATTTCATGCTTATGGCATTTTAATTTTCAATTTTTAATTTTAATAATTCCCTAAAGTTTTGTATTTTATTCAATTTAGTTATTAAAACCAAAACAACCATAACTTTCTCATTTGAGCATCGCTTTACAATCCGATTTCAAATCCATTCTTATATAACTCTCTACTATCTATTATTATCAACATCTCATGATAGTTTTACAACTTATTCAGTTTAGTCCTTGTGTTCAAAAACTAACATTTAAACTTTACAAACTATTCCCTTTTTCATTTTTACACTTTAACAGTTTTGCGAAATAGTACCCTGGTTAGCTAAATCAAGCTACCGCGATCTGAAAAATATAAAATTTATGAAAAAAGGGCTCGGTTTGACTTACATGCAAGGGCTGAATGTTGGAGCATTCAACAATGGCTTCTCTTCATCCTATTATTGTTTTCAAAAGGTGGGAAAGGAAAAAATAATGGAAAATGATAATTTCTTTTATGTTTTTAAAATTATAATAATTATTTAACATCAATTAACTATAAAATGTCTGCTAACCGTTCATTCCTTTATAAAATGACTAATTTTCCATTTAAAGCCTTGATGTTATACTATTGAGCCCTTTTAACATATAAAAATTAATAGCGCTTAACTTTTACAGTTTTTATGATTTAGTTCTTGTACCTTGATTACTAACCATTCAATAAAATTACTGGGCCAAAAATCAATAAAATACTATAACAGACTCGCAAATATTAATTAATAATATTTACTGATTCAATCATCGGAAAACGAGACTTCGAAATCATTGTTTTTGATACCACTACAAAACAAGCTATTACATATATTAATAGATAATCTAAGCAGTCTATAGTCCAATCGAAATTGAGCAAATTGATTAAAAGATTATTATGTCGTCTATCAAGTCCAAGTTACGAGATGCTACAATCGTTGTCGGAGCAACTATAATCATACATTTACCATGCAACCATTCACACATGCTAATTAATGTAATTCACATATATTCTACGCTAAATAATAAATTTCAAGTCTCACGCGAGCTTACGAAAGCTCTTTTGCTAACACGAGCATGAATTAATACCAAATTGTAAAGTGGTCAAAATCTTAGGCCGACGTCATGATATCGTTGTTTCCTCATCGTGGCATGGTCATTTTAGTATGCCACGTCATGACGATATACGGTTGCTTGTCACGACACCATTCTTTGATATGACGATGTTGCAACGTTCAAAGTTCGTGGTGCGACGTCACCCCTATTTTTGGCAAAAAAATGCCATATCTTTTGCTAGAGATGGATAACCTTTCGATGGTTAACATGCTCAACAATTATCTGTTGTTCTATTAAATGAATGCTACATTTGCATTGGGAGGTGCATGTTAACCATATATTTTTGCCTAAATAAAAAATTTTAAATAAATATAGTTTAATTCAAGTTTTAAAATTGATTTAATAAAAGTTAATTAAAAAAGAAAATTTTGTTTAAAACTCGACCCGTAATCTTTGAAAAATTATAAAATGGAAACAAGTAAAACGCACCGTTTTGGTTTAATTTCCTTTGTCATAAAAGGAAGAAGCTTCCAGAAACATTCACTCTTTTTTCCGCGTTTAACGTTTCCGGTAAACAATCAAAAAAGCCTTCCACGACAAAACCCATGGGCGCCCATTAAATTCCCACTTAAATAGAAAATAAATGACATATTAAAAACTAATAATAAAAACAAAGCTAATCTCTTCAAAGTCGAAATCTCTCATCTCTACGATTCTAGTACGGATTGGAGCAAAGCCGATTATATTTGTTTTCATTTTCTCATGGATTCTCAGCATTTTCTCGGATTCTTTCTTCTAATTTTCCTTCAGTTTTGTTTGGTTTCGGCTGATATTAATGGATCGGTTCTTAAAATGAAAACAGGAACTTCTTCGGTTCCGTTTGATCCGACTCATGTTACTCAACTCTCATGGCGCCCTAGGTAAATTTATTTTCTCCTTTTTATTTACTTTTATTTTTTCCAGTTTAATTTATTCAAAATTGTGAAATTTTTTATTTTTATTTTTTGCTATTTGCAGGGCTTTCATTTACAAAGGATTTTTATCGAGTGATGAATGTGATCACCTTATTACTCTGGTAAGCGACAATTTTTCTTTTCTTTTTTATTTTTGAAATTTTTTATATTTATTATTTGATTTTTAAACAAAATCGTGTTAATTTCAGGCCAAGGATAAGTTAGAGAAATCAATGGTGGCGGATAATGAATCAGGTAAAAGCGTCGAAAGTGAAGTTCGAACCAGTTCTGGCATGTTTCTTCAGAAAGCTCAGGTGTATATATAAATTGTCTTTTTCTTTCTTTTTCAACTTAAATCTGTGATCTAATTGGGTTGTGTGTGTGTGTGTGTGTGCGCGCGCGCGTGCGTGCTTGCTTGCGTGCGTGTAAGAGAGGAATGCTGTTATTTTATTTGCAATGTCCGTCATCAAATGTTGAATTTATGATTAAAATTATAGAATTGGAGTGAGAACCGATCTTTCACTTGCATTTGATTTTTCTTTTTGCTAAATTGAAAGTATGCAATTTCATGCAATGGAATCTGTAGTTTCTGAAGAAATGATAGAGTTTCTGGCTTTATAGAATCTTGATCTAAGGAGTATCAGGCGTAAGTATACTGTGAAATGCATGCTTTTGTTTTCTCGAACTTGCATTTGATATTGGATAATTTTGATCATTTACTTCAAAGTTTTCCAAACAATTATAAGTTTTGAACCACTTACTGCCAGAATTGCTGGGCGTTCTTTGTTGATGCTCTGTAAGAAATTATAATCTGCTTTTTTCTGTATCAACCAACTCTTCGGTGATAGTTTATTACCGATGATGCACTGTATGATTCTGCTTTTCCCCTCATGGTTTACTCAGACTTTCTGGCGTGGCCAGTTCTTTGCCAAGGTATCTATTTCCTTGTCGATGAACAGTTGAAAAAGCTTATTCCATATTGGCGCTCACTATTTTATGTCTTGTCAAATCGATGCCATAAAATTACTGTCTCGGACCTCTCGGTGCATTCATGCAAGCATTTGTTATGTGTTTGATTAAGTTTAGAGATTGTTTATTCTATGCTTATGTTTTGAAATGCATTGCATGTGTTGACCCCTTGAAGTTAAAAAGCTTATGCTGTGTCTTCTGTTTTTCATTTGCAGGATGAAGTAGTCGCTGATATTGAAGCTAGGATTGCAGCATGGACCTTCCTTCCAGTTGGTAGGTTTTTGCATTTGGTTTTTGTTATGATATCTTAGTCCTTGTGAATGGGCTTTTTTCTCATTGGCATTGCAAACAGAGAATGGGGAGTCCATTCAAATACTACACTATGAACATGGTCAGAAGTATGAGCCACATTTCGATTATTTTCATGACAAAGCTAATCAACAACTCGGTGGTCACCGTATTGCTACTGTACTGATGTATTTGTCTGATGTTGAGAGTGGAGGGGAAACTGTGTTTCCAAATGCAGAGGTAAGCATTTGCTTGTGGAATCCGGATTTCTGTCTGTCTTTTATTATCTTTTTCTTTTGTTTGATTTATGCCATTGTTAATTTTCAATTTTATTTAGTTCATTGCTCTTCACTTTTTTTCTGCAGGGACGACTTTCTCAGGTGCAGGATGAAAGTTGGTCGGCCTGTGCCAAAAATGGATTTGCAGGTACTTGGAGATATTTAGTTGCATAATATTTTAGGTCGCATGAATCTGTTAGTCTAAATTTCTCTTGATTCTAAATAATAAAATCACAGTTAAATGGTGAACAAGTATCTGAATTAACACGAATCATTTAATTACGGCTGCCTTATCATGTTCTTATTTAGTTGTTGTACTAGAATCCGACCATATGGTTGTTGATATTTGGCTCAACTTTACTGCCTATACATGTGCAGTGAAACCCCGAAAAGGTGATGCATTACTGTTCTTCAGCCTACATCCTGATGCGACAACTGATACAGCCAGTTTGCATGGAAGTTGCCCAGTGATTAAGGGTGAGAAATGGTCAGCAACAAAGTGGATCCATGTGAGGTCCTTCGATAGGAGCAAGCGTTTAAACAGGCGCGCCGCAATGGGGGAGTGCGTTGATGAGAATGAGAACTGTGCTGGGTGGGCTAAGGCCGGTGAATGCGAAAAGAATCCTACCTACATGGTGGGTTCTGGAGGCTCTCCCGGATTTTGTAGAAAGAGTTGTAAGGTATGCTCCTAGAAGGTCTTTCTGGGGATCCATAAAGAGTGAGTTTTAACCATTAATAGCTGTATATACTGATACCTGAGTGATATGACAAAACGGACTTTGTTCCAAACAAAGTAGGTTTTCCAATAATCAAATCTTTACATTTTGATGTTTTATCGACTTTCCTCGTAGCCAGTTTTTGGCTTCAAAATAAAACAATAGAAGATAACAATTTTTTTTCCACTTCCCTTTTAGTCATTTTTGTTAAAACCTGTGTAATATTTATTCTTTTGATAAAATGTATGTTTATTCACTTTTTCCAAGTACGGAGTGGATCACTCGATATAAGATACACATTTACCTAATAAAACTTCGACTTCGACTTTCATAATTTTAAGTTGAATCAGGCTTCTAAATCATTTACACCAGCTTTCCCCTAATTCATTTACCTTCTTATTCTTTGTCCTTCCCTAATAGCCATTTTTTGTATCACTGAAGAAAAATTATTCCATGCAACTTGAATAACAAAACAAAATTAATTTCTAAGTATTTAAAATATTTTAACATAATTTAATAAAAAAGCAATTATATTAAGAATGTTCTTAAATTATATATTATTTTCATTAAATTACATTTAGTAATTTATCTAACAAAAATTATGTTAAGGGTAATTCGGTCATTTCAACATTTTTCCTTACGCTATTATTACATTTATTCCATTTAACCAAACAATTAAATTACGAATTACGGTTCTATTCCAACAACTCTATTTTATTCCAGTGAATTAAACGTGCTATTAATGTTTTTTGTACCGGATGAATAGTTAGACCGGTCAAGTCAAGCTTCTATGTTGGACTAGTTGATTGAATTTAATTAAATAAATTATTAAAAAATATATAAAATAAATCTTATTTTAAATATTAAAATATTAAAAATAGAAATTTTAGTTTAATTATCTATTCAAACGTTTTCTGAAAGCTCCGTTCATTAGTTTGATTAAATCAGTTTGTATTAATTTATCGATCAACAGTTTAAATTTTTTTTTGGATCGGGTTTGTCTAGTTTGAATGTTAAAATTATTTGAGTTGTTGCTATCCTGCTGCTATATTAAGATTGAGATGTTAAAGAAATTGAAAAAATAAATTATTAAAAATTAATATAATTTATTTAAAAAGAAATATAATTAATATTAACAATATTTAATAATATAAGATAATTTTATGATAAAAATAACAATATAATTTATATAATTTTTTAAATTTTTAATTACTTCATGTTAAAATAATTTTACATTTTACTTTAAAAAAATGAAAATGCTATCATTTTAAGAATTAAAATTAATCATAATTCTAGTAAAAATTGTGGCATATAATAATGATATATGTAAATATAATAATTTAATGATGTTTATGATATATAATATTCATTCTTAATAAATTGACCAGATAAAATAATTAATGTGTACAAATTATTTAATTATAAAATATATAATTATATAATAAATAACAATAAAAAGACACTTTACATACAAAACCATTAATTTAATTATAAAATATAATGGTGAGAAGTCATAATTTTCATATTGAAAATTATATAATTCTTTACAAAGAAAATTTTATATAAATTAATGAAATTTTATTATATATTAATTATATACCCCAATTATATCCCTAAAACATTAATTAGTTGATGTCGACTACATCGACTATTAACGGTCAACGACAAAAAAACTATTAATTAAAGGGCCTAATTGATACACTTTTAACATTTGAGGATTTAATTAAGTGTGTTCTTAACAGAAGGATTTAATTGCTTCTTTTAAAAAAATATAGAGACTTCTTGACCCATTAAACCTAAAAAATTAGAAAAGAAAAAATAATTTAAGTTTGATCAACTATAACTTATTTTATCAATGTAAGCATAAAAATTAATAGAAAAATTTTCTAGTATTTAATTTCATAAAAATAATCAATTAAGAAATTTTACTTTAATAAAGATTTTAACTTTAATGGTCATAAAAACAATTAATATTTTTTTTCAATAACAAACAATGATCAAATAATTAATTTTAAAAATTTTAAAGGACAAATATGTTATTCTTTATTTATTAATATTTTATTTTAGTAAAAAAAAAAAAAACTTCAATTCAATATTAAAAAAAATGACAGAAAAAGATAGCTATATTTAATTTTAAAAAACTCTATTAAGGAATTTAGCTTTAATAAAAATGTTAAGTTTATTAGTAATAAAAATAAAAATATTTTATTTTAATAAAAAAATATTTTAATTTTCATCAACAATAATTTATTTTATTAATTTAAATATAAAAATAAAAAAGTCAATATTTAATTTAATAAAAAAGTCAATTAAGTAATTTTATTTTAATAAGGATTTCAATGTTAGTGTTATTGGTAATTTATTTTATTAATATTTTAATCAATTAAAGAATTTTAGGAAATTAATGTTAATGGTGACATATTTTATTAATAGTAGAAAATGCACTTACTATGTTCTGGGAATTTTGCATTAAAATTTGGGTTAATGGTGTAAAAATGCCTCAAACTTTTCAAAAAAAGCAATTAAGTCATTACTTTTTTTTACTCAATTGGGTACTTGAACTTTCAAAATGCATCAAAAAAACCTTCAAATTTTTTCAAAAAAGTAATTAAGCCCTTGCTCTTATTAAAAATTAGCAAAAATTATAAAAAATGATAAATTTTAGAAAAAATATTAAATTTTAATAAAATATAAAAATTAAATTTTATTAAAAATTAGAAATTATATATTTTTTTTATAAAAATCGTTAAAGAAAATTGTAAAATTTTATAAAAATCATAAAAAATATAAAATGCATAAAAAAAGTCCCTTTAATAATTAACTTTAACTGTTGATCGTTAAAGTTAACGACCCCTAATTTTTTTCAATTAAAGTCATCACGTGTTGCAACACAGTGCTATATGTGGTGAAAAATTATAAAAAAATAAAAATCAATAAAAGTTATAGAAATATTATAAAATGCTTCTTTTGGTACGATAAGTTTTATAATTTTTTACAAAATTTATATTTCTTTACATTTTGTATAATTTTCTTACGATTGTATAAAATTTTATAATTTTTTTATATTTCTATATATTTTAAAAATTTTACGATTTTTATAAAATTTTTTTCTAATTTTTAATATTTAAGTTTTTTATTAAAATTTAATAATATTTATAGCTTTTATTGGTTTTAATTTGTATAATTCTTTTTCTAATTTTTAATAAAAGTAGGGGCTTAATTGCTTTTTTTGAAAAAGTTTGATGATCTTTTTGATGCATTTTGAAAGTTCAAGTGCCCAATTGAGTGCAAAGAAAAAGTAAGGGCTTAATTACTTTTTTTGAAAAGGTTTGAGAATCTTTTTGATGCATTTTGAAAGTTCAAGTACCTATATGAGTGCAAAAAAAAAAAAAAAAAAAAAGAAGCAGGTGCTTAATTGTTTTTTTTGAAAAAGTTTGAGAGTTTTTTACATTCTTAAATATGGAAATCTGAAAATCTGAAAATTAAAATTTATATTAATTATATAAAGGTATGATAGATGTTATAATATAATTTTAAAATAAAAAATAAAAAATGTAATTGAATTAGATAAATCAATATAAAATGTGGAATGAAGTTAGAGGGAAAATGAAAAATATGAAAAACAAAAAAAATAACATCAACTCTATCAACATATACAAAATAATAACATTTTATAATATTTTGAATTCATACAAAATATGAACATGATTATATCATGTGACGTGAATTTTTATATATTAATTAAATTACTCTAACAAATATGCATGAATTGAATCACATTAAAGAAAATAACATTAAAATACAATAATAAACACATGAACACAACACAAATATCTGAATAAAACATTTTTTTTTTTGAAAATACATAAAAAAAATATAAACTTTTTCTATACTTAAACCCGTATCAACTTTCATTGCAAAACAAGGATGAAAGAAGATTTCTTGAAGATACAAGAACCTTAACAAGTTTATTTTTGTATTATACAACTATAAACTATATTTGTATGCATTACCATTCTGCAGACATGCCCAAGGCTAAATTGATTCAATAAAAATCAGTGGGAAATCATCAAACTCTTCTGAGAAACCATTTTCTTCACCCATGTTTTTCAATGACTCGTAAACCTGGTACATCGACCATCTGTCCTTTGACCGAGGATTGACACAGTTTAATGCTATTTTGAGGAACTGCAACATTTCCTCATCGTGCCCCTTCCCGCGCAGATTGCTGTCGGTAGCGTCTTTGATTCTACCGGAGTCTGAGAGATGATTTATCCAATCCACCAAGTTCCCTTTGAATCCTTCTTCACCACCTTCATTAACTTCCAGGGGTTTTTGCCTCGTTACCAATTCGAGAAGCACCACTCCGAGTCCGAACACATCCCCTTTAAGCGAAGCTACCGTTGTGGTTGAGTACTCTGGAGCTATATAGCCTAATTCACCTAAAGCTCCTTCCATAAAGCTAGTCTCATCAACATCCGAGGTATTCATAAACCCTGCCAATCCAAAGTCCATTATCCTGGCATCCAAGTCCTCGTCGAGAAGAATCACACTGGAGCTGATGTTCTGCTGGAGAAATGGAGGCCTGCACCCATGGTGCAGCCAAGCAAGACCCCTGGCTGCACCCAAACCGATGCGAAACCGAGTTGGCCAATCTACAACTGCACCACTACCATGTAGCAAGGAATATAGAGTCCCATTAGACATATGCTTATAAACTAACAGCTTTTCATCCTCTACGATACAAAATCCCAAAAGGGGTGCCAAATTCGGATGCCTAAGCTGGCCTAATCGGTTCATCTCCCAACGGAACTGCTTCTCGAGGATCCTACAACTTGTGAGCCTCTTGATTGCGAGGGCTGATCCATCAGGAAGCACTGCTTTATAAGTAGTTCCACTCCCAGTGGAAACTATGATGCTTTCAGCACTGAAGTTGTTTGTGGCAGCCATTAAATCAGCCAACTTAACTTTCACAAGTGGTTTCTGAAACAATGAAACTTGAGTCAATTTATGAGCCCTCAACCTTTCAGCCCAACCACTGCCGCCAGCAAACCCTTTTTTCCTCAGGCTCACCCATCTCAAATGGTGCCACCACCAGACCCCAAACCCAAACAACATTGACACTGCAGCACCTAAAACCCCGGCAGCAATTATAATGGCTAAATTCCTCCTACTCAAACCCCCACAGTTTCCAAGAGGACTCCCACAAAGACCACTATTCCCAGCAAAATCTGCCTTATCATGGCTCTCAAAAGCTGAAGGAATAGCACCAGAAAGATCATTGTTTGCTACAGCCAAAATCTTCAGCCTATCTAAACCAGATAATTGGTATGGAATTGGCCCTGAAAGTCTATTATTTGACAGTATCAAATTGTTCAAATAAGCACACTTTGATAATTCAGAAGGGATGGGACCTGACAGATCGTTGCTAGACAAATCAAGGGTTACTAAATAAGGCAACCAAGAACATATCTGAGAAGGGATATTACCAGAAAGCTTGTTAGCCGACAGATCCAAAGTCTGCAAACTCTGACAGTACTCCAAGGATTGAGGCAACTGTCCAGAAAGTTTCATGTCACGAAGTTCAAGTCTTATCAGCCGGTTTTCCCTTACATTCCAACATGTAACTCCATCAAAATTGCATATAATACCAACTGAGTTGTTGTCGAAACGCCAATTGCTCAATTTCCCATCTGGGTCCTTGAGTGAATTCTTGACTCCTTCAAGGCACTTCATATCATCTTCGGTTACAGCTGACAGAACAAGCCATGGGAGAAACATCCAGCCTAAAACCACGAAGTTGCGAAAAGATCCCTTCATTGCTTATCACCAATAAAAGAGAAAAAAAACCCAGAGTTTTATTTGTGATTTAGATCACGAAAACTGTAGTTGAATTTTGATTTTTCTTATTGTTGAAGTGACACGACTTTGAAATTGAAGGAAGTAAATTTGAACATAAAATGAATGGAAAAGTCCAAAGAGGAGTATACATACATGTCTTACGAGAAATTACCAAACAACTTTCATTGATTTGATTTTTTGTGTTTATTAGTGAGGAAATCATTTTTATTTTGCAAAATTTCTTCGCCAGAAAAGGATAAATCAATTGTGTTATTTTCTGCAAGTTTTTTTTGGGGGAATAAAAAGGAATATTTTTTTTTTATTAACTTGGAAGTTGATTATGGTTTGTTTGACTGAAAGAATAATTTGTTTAAAATAATAAATTAAGAAATTGTTGACCAACAAATATAGTCATGGTGTGGGACTTTGGGTGATGCACCAAATAATAATATTTGACCAAACCCCAATGATTCTTTTGTTATCACTTGAATGGGTCAATTTAAATGTTAAAAAGGTGATTAATATTAAATAAATAAAAATCAATTTTCTCTTATTTATTTATTTATTTTCTGCTAAACAAATATCCAAGATGATACTGAATTGGTGTAATCAAGTCAAGAAATTTTTTTTGAGGGTCCATATTTTTTGAAGGGTCAAGAATGAAAACACTTTACAAGACTTAAATTAAATATTTAATTATTAAGAGGAGTTAAAGTTGAAATTATCCCATTCAACTAAAGGAGGGAATACGATGTCCCGGCTTTGCCCCTGGGTCCGACCGGCATATTTTGTCCGGTTTTTATGTCGCTGCTTGGTATAGGAACCAATCAAAGTGTTAGGAATTAGGATTGAGATAAGCCCAAGTTTTGTTTGGTTGCATTCATGAGATTCTAACAATGTTTTTGATGAAATGAAAGTGAAACGCATTGGTCCTTTCTATTGTGACCAATGGGCCATTATCAATTACTCTTTCGCCACATTTCAAAGAAAAAGAAATTTCCTGCCCCAGAAATACTGATTTCTTCTGTACCACATTCTTTCGCTTGATGTAAAAGATGAATAATATTACGTTATGTTATTGTTTGGGTATTTAAATTTATAATATATGTATTATTTGTTAATGTACCCTTTTATCTTTAATTTTTTTTTATAATTTAAAAATACTAAACCATAATAAAATATTAAAATAACAAAAAAATATAATATTTAATTTTATATTAACATTTAAAAGTAAAATAATATATTAATATTATTACTTTTTATAACATAATAAAATATAATTTATTATAATAGTAAAAATATTTATATAAATATAAAAATAACAACATATATATTTTTTATATTAACATTTATATATTATTATAAATAATATAAATGCTTTTTTAGTTGAATAATACTAGAATTTCTATCACACAATAAATAATGAAATGTATGGTTTGAAACTAATTAATCATAAATAAATCCTATCACACCCATATATGTGTGGAATTCACAAATTTAGAACACAAATGTTTGCTTTAAAATCATATACAATAAATAATGAAACGTATGGATTGAAACTAATTAACAATAACGATGAAATATGTATGTTATTAAAAATGAAAATATTAGATTAAATTGTTTATCATGCTGTTGTCATCAATCTTGAGTTGGTGTCGAGTTAACTTATGATACTAGCTCAATCAAATACATTACTAAAATGAAAAAAATTAAAGGTTTTATTAATGCAATTGGCGTGGGTTTAAATCGTACCATATACATATTTTTATTAGTTTTTTTAAGGTGAAAAGACTAAAATACCCTTGAATAATATTACTTATTTTAATTATGGAAGGACATTTCCATAACTTCCTAATCGAGTTGGTGACCCAGTTGAGCGTGACACCGACTTAGTCAGGAGCTTAAATAATAGTATAGATATACAATTAATGAAGGTAATAAAGTTTGCATAATAAGATTAAAATGTATAAAAATATATATAAAAAAAAGTTTTAGTTGAATGCTAAATTAAAAGTTTTATTAATGCATATTTTTATTGGTTTTTAAGTGAAAAGGCTAAAATACGCTCGAATAATATTACTTATTTTAATTATAGAAGAACATTCCTGTAATTTTCTAACAGAGTTGGTGACCCGATTGAGGGTGATATTAACTCAGTCAGGAGCTTCAATAATAGTATAAATAACACATGAAATATGCATGAAATTAAAATAAAAAAAAATTAAATTATGAGTAAAGCAATATTTAAACAGATAAATACATCGGATAAATAATACTAAATGCACTATAATTATTTATATTGGTTTTGTTATCAATCGTGAGTTAGTGTCAAGTTGACTTGTTATACTAACTCAATTAACAATATTATTAATATATAAAACTAATGAAGATAATAAATTGTGCCTATGAAAATAAAAATATGTAAAATATATCAAAATAAAGCTTTGGTTGAGTGATAAATTTAAGATTTTACTAATCCAATTAGTGTGGGTTCATATTCCACCATATGCATATTTTACTTTATTTTTGTTAAAATGAAAAGACTAAAATACCCTCAAATAGTATAACTTATTTTCATTACGAATGGACATTTTCATAATTTTCTAACGAAATTGATGACCTAGTTAAATATGACACCAACTTCGTAAAACACTTAATAAACAGTAAGTATAGATAAATATTAAAATAATATTAAAATGTATAGTATTAATATTTATATATTTTATAATTGAATTTAAATAAATATATTTTTAAAATTATTTAATTTAAATTCAGGCCCATCCAGGTCGACTCAAGAACAAAAATATCCTTGTCCAAGTTAGGTCCAAGACGAGTTAGGTCAACTTGGTCGAGCAAAGCCACCCAACTTATGAATAGTTATACTTGCAAGATGTGATTGTTAGGTGACGAGACAATTAAAACAAAAATAATTAAAATTGAGTAAAAAATTAATGATATTTAAAAAATACCTTGATATAGGTGAAAGTTATCACCGACTTAAGTAAAAAAGTCAGGTGACCTTATTATTTATCAAAGCTACCAAATAGCAAGGTGCAAAAGTATGTAATGATGACAGGTGATAATCTCTATGTAATGATGACAGGTGATGATCTCTCACTTTTTTTAATGTAATTTCTATCATTTTTCTTTCTTTTTTTAATTTAAATTTTCATTATATATTATATTAGATTTTTCAAAATTATCATTATATTTTAGTAGTATTTATATGGCAATAATAAATATAAAAAAATCTTTTTTATTCCTTTAGAGAAATAGAAGTGTCATAAATTTTATACTAATTAGAGAACACTCTCATACGTCACATTTACATTATAAATAAATGTTAATTTTCTCACTATTTTTATGAGTTCATTAGAGAATCTTTGCTTGAAGAAATTAATAAGAGAAGACTTATATGAAAGAGAAAAATAATAACGTTTAAAGAAAAAATGTATTGGTTTGAAAATAACCAGGACCTTTCTCACTTTTGTAAATGTAGGGATGATAGAAAAAAAATCCTGAAATTGATGGGTTTCAACCTAATAGGGTTGATCTTTTAAATTGGGTTTTAGTGGTTAAAAAAAATTGAAACAGATGGGTTTTGAGCCGACCTGACTTGATAGGGTTGGTGTTTTTAAATTGAGTTTCGGGGTAGGTCGGGTTAATTTTAAAAATTTGTTGAGTTGGGTTCAGCGTGAAATCACTTTGTCCCAAAATATTTACATAATTGCCCTTTTATATATTTAATATTAATTAAGTTAAAAAATTATTATAATTCATCACTACTGGTATCATTTTACCACATTTACTCCCATTCCACATCAGTTTCTTTTCCTCTCTTTTTTTAATTTATTTTCTCAAGTCTCCTTTTCATCTTCGTCTCCTTTTTTTTTTGTGCGATGTAATATATAATTTTTACTTACTCATCCCAAACAAGGCATTTGTTGTAAACAACAACTCCAAAAGTAAACCATGAATATTAGGGGTGAGCAAAACGCGATTTGAAAAAATAAAATAAAAATAAAAATTTGAGTTATTTGAGTCAACTCGAATAAGTAATTTGAGTTTTGAGTTCAAGTCGAGTTGAACTTTACAATTCGAATGACTCAAATAATTTGAATAACAGATTGGTATAAATAGCCCTTTGGTCCCTCCCAATTTTGAAACTGAGCAAATTGGTTTCTCTCAACAAAAAATACAAAATTAAAATTCAAAATATTTATAAAAATTCCCAAATTTATATTTTTAAAAAATTATAATTTTTTTAAAAAATTCTAAAGAATATATAAAGAAAGTTAAAAAATTAAAAATTTTCTAAAATAATAATTTTGGAACCTAAATAAGTTAATTAATGATTGAAGTTTATCATACTAAAGTATTTTTTTTTCTTTGAAAAAGTTTCCAAATATATATGATTTCAAATTTATGTGCTCTAATATGTAATTAGTTATAATGTAACAAGATTTTAATTTGACATGTTTAAAATTTTAAGTTAACTCGAACAATTTCTCTCGATTCGAAAAAAAATTCAAATCAAGTTAGGATGATAAAATAGGACTCGTCAACTTAATTAACTTGAAATTTTTTCACTCGATTCGATTGAACACTCACCTGTAATAAACATAAGAAATTCAAATTTGAAAAAAAAAACACAACAAATTCAATGAGAAGTAATGGTTGGACCTTCTAGTATGCTTCTAATAGCAGGATTCTGATTTGCTAATTCAGCGGGTATCGTAGGAGGTAGCTGATTGTCTTGATTTTTAGTCATCTCCTCGGTTCTAGTTGAGATATCATCCTCTTGCTCTTCTTCTGTGTATCTTAGGATTCGCCTTATTTCTCGTTGGTTTCTACGAGCTGTGCGATCGATCTCTTGGTCAAAAAGCAGTGATCCCGACGGTTTTCTTCAAGTCATAAACTATAAGAACCTGCCAGAAGAAATAAAAAGAAAATTAGTAAATAAAAGTAAAAATAAAAATAAAATTAAATTGCAAGAAAAATAAATGGCTAAAGTAATAAAAATTGAGTGTTCCTAATATTTTAGTCCCCGGCAATGGCGCCAAAAACTTGATCTTGATTTTCCGTGATAGGTTTTATAAATTTATAATTAAACGTTCTTGAGACTAACTATTATCACGATGTAGGCAAGTGTACCTATTGAATAGTAGTATAGCTTTAGCAAGACTGGATTGTCGAACCCAAAGCTAGTAATGACTGTCTTTTTATTATCTAGCCTAAGAAATAAGGGGTTTGTTTTAACTAACTAATTAATAAACTAAGAAGTTGCAGAAAATAGAATTGGAAAATTACTTTTGGGAAAAACAATTGATTTAGGACAATACCTAAGGAAAAATCCACCTAGACTTTACTTGTTATTTTGGCTTCGAACCAGATGATTTATTCATTTAACTTGTTCCGTAGAAATCCCTAAGTTATGTTATTATCCCTATTCAAGACTAATAACGTCTAATCCCTAGGTTGAATAACTGAGACTTTTCTCTAATTAACACCCTAGGGTTGCATTAACTTGATCTTTGGATTCCCTTATTAGGTTTCACCCTAATTCGGCAAAATCTTGTCACCTTATCTCTAGGCGCGCAATCAACTTCGCTTAATTATGACAAAGTCACTCTTAGCCAGGGACTATTCATCCTCCAACTAAGAACATTAACTTGAATCGATATCCTGAAATACCAAAACAAGAATTAAGAACACATAATTAAGAACAAGTCAAATATTTATCATACGATTCAAAAAATAATAACAAGATTCGTCTTAGGTTTCATTTATTTTTAGTATTTAGGGTTTTAGTTCATAACTAAATAAGAAAACATCTCAGAATAATAAAGAACACAAAACATAAAGAAAACCTAAAACTCCTAAAGGGAAATTGAGGAGAGATCTTCAGTCCTGATGATGAATCTGACTTCTGAGATGGATCAATCGGCTTCCTTGGAGTAATTCCTTACTCCCTATTCTCCGTCTCCCTTTTAGTCTTCCTCTAGGGTGTTTAAATAGGCTTTAGAATGCCTAAAAGCCCTACAACTTTCCCTTTTCCTAATGGAACTTAGCTAGGGTTCGGCAGGGACACGCTTGTGTGCGAGTACTTCAGGCCGTGGTCGAGGCTGAGATATCAACACGCCCGTGCTGAGGTTGATTTGGACAGTGGTCGAGCATGTTAGATTGACACGGGCGTGTGTTCTGCCCGTGTGAGGAAGTCCAGGCCGTGTTATTTTCCCTTGTCTGCCTATTTTCTCTATTTTTGGCCCGTTTCTCGTTCTTTTCGCTCTCCTATGCTCACTTAAGTATAAAACATGAAATTAAAGGATTAGGAGCATCAAATTCACCAAATTTAAGGAGAAATCATTCATAAACGTGTTAAGCGAGGGATAAAAATATGTATAAATTACGGTTTATCAATGCCTTTTAAGTTTTCTTGCATAAAAATCTCAATTTTTATAATTTTCTTAAGCTTTACTTTAATGGCTTCTTTCCTTTTCATTCCATGGTTGTTAGTTTTGTTTCTAGTATGAGTAACTAAACTTTTAAGGAGGTTAATTGATGAGATGTGGTGAACTAATTTTTGGATGAAGGACTAAATCGTAATAAATTGGACTAATTTGAATGAACTTAAAAACTTAGGCTTGTTGACCCTAAGGGAACATTAAGGCAAGCGAGACCGAGAGTAGACCTTATTGGGCACCAATTCATTAGTCCCAGGTTAACCAATGAGAGTTTGAGATAATCCAAATTAATTTGTCTAACGTGGTAAAGTGAAGACCAAGAGGTAAAGCGGAGCCATTTTGGGAATTTAAGAGATTTGGATCCCTAATTCAAGGATTAGTAAACCACATCAATGTCAACCAACCATCGATTTTTATTTAATAGCTAATTTCACAACCTTACATGTAACGCCCCAAAAATTTAAAATTTTAATTTTACGAATGTGTGACACAACTGTGTATCTGCTTTAGTGGTTAAGTGTTCTGGGTGTGTGTAAGAGGTCTTGGGTTCAAGCCTTAACTTTAGAAAATTTTGGTATTTTTCTGAATAAAGCCTTAATTTGGTTCTATAGGCTTATATTTAATTATTGGTTGAATTACATCAGAATGGGCCTTTTAGCGGTTAAGTGAGGGAGTTTATTTTTGCTCATTTGACTGAGAGAGTTTCAGTCAAACTAAAAGTCTGAGAAGTGGATTAGTGGGAGGAAAATATGAGATTTGGGAGTTATTTCAATTAATTTTGGTTTCATTTTCCCAAATTTTCTTTTTCCCAAAAACAAATTGACGTCAGTTTTCTCTATTTCCTTCTCCCAAATTTCGTGCTTTTCCCAATTCTGCCGTTTTGCTATGGAGTTCTTGTATTATTGAGTTTCGTTATCCATCGTTACGGTAAGTGAATTCTTGATACTTTGTAAGTTGGATGTTAAAACTTTTGAATGGGATTATGTTGATGTTATTGACAGCAACACATCGTAAGGATTAAGGATCTCTTCGTACTGTTTCGCAGAAAGTCAAGTTGAAGTTTTGTGGTAAGTGTTCATCGCTTTAGGAATGAGTATTTTGGTTTTGGAATTTCGATTAATCGCAAAGTAAGTCTGATTGTGGTGTTCGAATGGTCAATAATTAGGTTCTGGAGTGCTCGGAGATCCGTTTAGTTCAAGCGAAACCAGGTGTGTACCCGAAAACATAGAAAACGAGAATCAGCGAAAGTCAAAAAACAAAACTGTTGACGACACATAGGCGTGTGGTCACTCGTATGGTAGGTCGTGTGGCAACACACGGGCATGTGATCAACGAACTAGGCTATGCGCGCGTGACACGGGCGCATGACATAGCCGTTTGAGGATTGGCGAGGCCGTGTGTGAGACACGAGCTCAACCAACTAGGCCGTGTGGGCCACACAGGCATGTGGAAATTTGGACTAGGCCATGTAATCCACACGGCCAAGGCCAATTTGGGCCGTGTAGGCCCATACGGGAAGACCAAATGGGCGTGTGAGCCCATTTTTCTAGAAAACACTGTAAGGTTGCACGAGTCGCCCAAGCTGACTTTGACCTGTCGTGGGGTCGGTAAGCATTACTTAGACCCTAATTTTGTAATCTGATTATGTGATGTATGATTTAAGCATGTGATACTTAGCATGTAAATCTGAACTGTTTGAATAATCTGATAAACTGCATTTTAGCATGCCATTTATATATGTTGCATTGCATCGGGGTTGGGTTGATATTATGTTGGAGGAAGTGTTCTGAAAGGCTCTTAAGCCTGATATTTGGTAGCACAGCTGCGACTATCTGATTATGTGCTGCTTTCGGTACAGCATGGTGTGTAGGGATGGGTAGGTCAATTTTATCCCCATATGGTGTGTAGGGTTGGACGAAGTTGGTGTGTAGAGGCTGGTGGTTAGGACACTGATAATTTGTTTTGTTCTGATTCTGTATCTGAATGGGCTAAAGCCCTAACTGATTCTATAAAGGGCTTCGGCCTGAATTGTTTACTCACGATATCTTATGTGTATTCTGTTAAGTGATTTCTGTAGGGGATTACACATTGAGTTGCGAAAACTCACCATCTTTTGTTTAATCTGTTTAGGTAACCCCCAGCAGTAGACGGATCGGTACAAAGGAGGACTCGACGGTGACCACTATTTTCGCCTTATGATAAATTTACGGTTTTATGCTTATCATGATTTTAATTTTTATTTGGGAAAATTTTGATGTAATTAAGGCCATTACGGATTTTTTATTTTAATTTGAGATTTTTGAACTATTTTTTTATTTATAAACCGCAACGCAACAAAGTACAATTTTTTAAAACAAACTAAGTTTTTCTGTAAATAAAAACGGTTTCAGAATGATTTGGTTTCAAAATCTTCCGCGTAAAAGAAATGGTTTAAAGTAAAACAATTAGCACACGTTTTCCCGAACTAAGTAAAAGATAATAACTAGAACGGTTTTAAGGTATCAACGTGTTTTCAAAAACACTACCATGTGACATCGCCAGATTCGGCCATAACGTCCAGGCCAGGTTTGGGGTGTTACATTTAGTGGTATTAGAGTCAAGTTGCAAAACTCAGTTGTGGATTTGGGTTTTAAGTTTGGTTTACAGAAATGATTTTAAATGGTTTGAAATATTTTTGACTGGGTATGTAGCACACCGAGTCTCCAACGCTGATCTTATGAGTTTTCTAAAATTTGTACTATTTATCTCACAATAATGTAGATAGAATATTCTGAAACTGCTATAGGTAGTAAACCGTATGAAAAACTGTAGTAAGACTGTGACTTACGAAAATAAACTCTGAACTTCTGATACCATATTGCATAGAATATCTGCTAATAAAATATTAGAACTGTAACTAATGCATAAAACTGTTAGTACTAGATAAATTTTAAAATTTATGATGAGTGCACAAGGTATCCGCGGACGGCGTACTAGAGGCCATGGTAGAGGCTGTAGAGGGGCTCAAGTGGGGTCCTCATCATCTAGGAATCTGCCTAACTTGGATACTAGTAAGACACCGATATCACCTGTGATAGAGACTGGGTCTCATGATCGTACGGTTGGGGACGACGCACTGTCCCACAGCTATGCTACAGATTTTGGAGAGGGTCGCTGGGCCCAAACACTGAATCTGAGGGCCGAGGGTCAGTTACGAAATGACTCTGGTCTAATGGGGCCGAGTTATTCAGGGGTGTTGCTAGAGTCGCCCCTAACATGGCCGAGTATTGGATGGAGGCCATAGAGAGAACTATAGACGACCTAGACTTTACTGCTGAACAAAAGCTTAAGGAGATTGATTCTCTGTTATGTGATGAGGCATACCAGTGGTGGCTTATGGTTATGGAGGGCACTCAGCCCGACCGATTGACCTGGGATTATTTTAAGACGACGTTCCAGGGTAAGTATGTAGCGGCTAGCTACATTGGTGCTAGGCGACGTGAGTTCCTTAATCTCACCCAGGGAGACCGTTCAGTGGCTGAGTATGAGGCCGAGTTCCTGAGGTTAAACCATTATACGTGAGGCATGGTGGCGATTGGGTATGAACGCTTTGTTCGGTTTGAGGATGGCCTTAGAGACAGTTTGTGAGTCCTAATAGCTCTACAGAGGGAGCGTGATTTCTCTGTTCTAGTTAAGAATGCGAAGATTGGCGAGGAGGTTATGCGTGCTAAGCACGAAAACCGAGAGAAAGGGAAGAATAAGAGGGAATTGGAGCCCTCGAGTTTTGTGATAAGGCCTGAGAAAAAGGTCAGATCTGATGGGCCGATTTGGGGCTGTTGTTGCACCTACAGGGGTGGCGTTATGTGGGCACTATGGTAGACACTATCCCAGAAAATGTTGGAGGACTACTGGGGCATGTCTAAGATGTGGGTCGACTGAGTATCGTGTTCGGGATTGTCTGTTAAGAACTGATCAGATGCAAGCTCTGGTTACTGGACTGTACTGCCGTCGAGGGTAGTTCAGTAGCCACCTAGGGGCCGAGGGCAGGCTAGGGGTGGTAATGGCATGGGCCGAAGACAGATAGCACTGGGTAGCAGTGCTGGATCGACTGAGGCGAGGTAACCTACTTTGGTCTATGTTGATCGTCGTTGTGAGGACAGAGATGCTTCGGATGTCATTACGGGTATATTTTTAATCTTTAATGTACCTTATCTTGCACTAATAGACATAGGCTCTACCCATTCATATGTAGCTAGTACTGTGTCGGAAACCTTAGAGACGTCCCGTTAGAGGTGCAAGGGACAATATTTCTGGCTGATTTGATAGAGCTTCGATTTGGCGAGTTCGACTTGATTTTAGGTATGAACTGGCTGGTTAAATATCGAGTGAGTCTGGATTGTACCACAAAAAGGGTTGTCTTGAGGACTGAGGAGGACAACAAGGTAGTGATGATTGGGAAACAACGTGACTACTTGACTAATGTGATCTCAACTTTGGTAGCGAAAAAGTTAATGAGAAAAGGGTGTGAGGCATTCTTGGCCTACATTAGTATTTCTACTTTGGGGGACTCTTTGGTTAAAGATATCAGAACAGTGAGGGATTTTCCAGACGTGTTTCCTAAGGAGCTACCAGGGTTACCTCCGAGCCGTGAGGTGGAGTTTGGGATTGAGTTATTTCCTGGCACAGCTCCGGTGTCTATTGCCCCTTAATGAATGGCACCGAAAGAGCTGATGGAACTTAAGGTTCAAATTCAAGAGCTGTTAGACCGTGGGTTCATTCATCCTAGTGTGTCTCTATGGGGAGCACCTATTCTATTTGTAAAGAAGAAAGATGGGACAATGAGGATGTGTATTGACTACCGTCAGTTGAACAAGCTAACGATCAAAAATAAGTACCCACTTTCAAGGATAGATGACTTATTTGATTAGTTCAGAAGGGCCTCTATGGTTTCTAAGATAGATCTGCATTCAGGCTATCATCAGTTGAGAGTTAAGGAAGCCGATGTGCATAAGACGATATTTAGGACTTGATATGGATATTATGAGTTCCTAGTTATGCCCTTTGGTTTGACTAATACACCGGTGGCATTTATGGACTTGATAAACCGTGTGTTTCAGCCTTATCTGGACCAATTTGTGGTGGTATTTATTGATGACATTTTAGTGTATTCAGAGTCTGAGGACGAGCACGATGAGCATCTCAGGGTGGTTCTACAGATTCTTCATGAGAATTGTTGTATGCGAAGTTCAGCAAGTTTGAGTTGTGGCTTTGGGAAGTGACATTTCTGGGACATGTAGTTTCTGCTAAGGGGATACGAGTTGATCCTTGTAAGATTGAGGATGTGCTGAGTTGGAAACAACCGAAGAATGTGTTTGAAATCTGCAGCTTTCTGGGGCTGGCAGGGTATTATCGGTGTTTCGTTGAAGGGTTCTCCTTGATCGCAGCTCTGTTGACTAAGCTTCTGCGTAAGGGAGTTCCTTTTGTTTGGATTGATGCACAGCAGGATAGTTTTGATAAGCTTAAGACTACCTTAACTCAGGCTCTTGTTCTGATACAGTCTGAGCCTGGTAAAGACTTTGTGGTATACAGTGATGCATCACATGTGGGTCTGGGATGCGTTTTGATGCAAGACGGTAAGGTGGTTGCTTATGCATTTTGTTAGCTCAAGACACATGAGGCTAACTATCTGATGCATGATCTAGAGTTGGCAGCGGTAGTCTTCGCTCTGAAAATTTGAAGGCATTATCTGTATGGTGAAAAGTGTACTATCTACACTGATCACAAATGTCTCAAATATCTCCTCACCCAGAAGGAGTTAAATCTTAGGCAACGTAGATGGGTTGATGATCGTGATTTTTCGTGATAAGTTTTATAAACTTATAATTAATGGTTCTTGAAACTAACTATTATCACGATGAAGGCAAGTGTACTTATCGAACAGTAGTATAGCTTTAGCAAGGCCGGATTATCGAACCCAAAAGAGCTAAAAGTACTAGTATTAACTATCTTTTTATTATCTAGCCTAAAAATAAAAGGGTTTGCTTATCTAAACTAAGAAATCACAGAAAGGAAATTGGGGAAAATACTTTATAGAAAATTCGATTGATTAAGACAATACCCAAGGAAAAAACCACCTAAACTTCACTTGTTATTTGACTCTGAATCGGATGATTTATTCATTCAACTTGTTCCATAGAAATCCCTAAGTTATGTTATTATCCCTATTCAAGACTAATAACGTCTAACCCTAGATTGATTAATTGAAATCTCTTTCTAATTAACACTCTAGGGTTGCATTAACTCGATTTATGGATCCCCTTATTAGGTTTCACCCTAATCCGGTAAAATCTTGTCACCCTATCTCTAGGCACGCAATCAACTCCGCTTAATTATGACAAAGTTACTCTTAAACAGGGACTATTCATCCTCTGAATGAAAGCATTAACTTGAATCAATATCCTGAAATACCGAAACAAGAATTAAGAACACATAATTAAGAACAAGTTAAATATTTATCATACAATTCAGATAATAACAACAAGATCCGTCTTAAGTTTCATTCCCCTTAGGTATTTAGGGGATTTAATTCATAACTAAAAAGGAAAAAATCTCAGAAGAATAATGAATACAAAACATAAAGAAAACTCAAAACTCCTAGAGGGAAATTGAGGAGAGATCTTCAGTCTTGATGATGAATCCGGCTTCTGAGATGAATCAATCGGCTTTCTTCGAGTAATTACTTGATTCCTACTCTGTGTGTCTCTTTTAGTCCTCCTCTCGGGTGTTTAAATAGGCTTTAGAATGCCTAAAGAACACTCAACCGAGCTCTTTTCTGAATAGAACTAGACTTGGGCTCAACAGGGACACGCTCGTGTGCCACGCCCGTGTGCGATAACTTTAGGACGTGGTCAAGGCTGAGAGATCAACACGCCCGTGTTGAGTTTTTTTTAGGTCGTGTTCGAGCTTGTTAGAATGGCACGGGCATGTGTGATGCCCGTGTGATGAAGTCTAGGCCGTGTTGTTTTCCCACGTCGGTCCATTTTCTCCGTTTTTGGCCTGTTTCTTGTTCTTTTTGCTCTCTTATGCTCACCTGAGTATAGAACATGAAATTAAAGGATTAGGAGCATCAAATTCACCAAATCTAAGGAGTAATCATTCATAAATATGTTAAGCATGGGAAAAAAATATGTATAAATTACGGTTTATCAAATACCCCCACATTTAAGCGTTTGCTTGTCCTGAAGCAAAATCCTCAATTCACAATTAAGAATTCCTTTTTCTCAATTTATAATTCCTATCAATAATATCTCAGGCTAATCCATAAGTAATGATACATTAAGAATTCAAATTAAAAGGCATTAAAGTTTCAAACATTCCAAGTTGAGCATTTAATCATGAAAAATATAGGCATCTCCACTTATTTAAGTAATCACCTTTGATTCAAAATCTTACAGAGTTTAACATCCTCACTAAAGATTCACTCAAATCACTCGAAGTGTTTAAGGATAATGAATGTAGCACTCAACAGTCAATATGAAAAGTTATTACTATAGGCTTGCATAAAAATCAAATCTCCACCACTATGAATTGAGATGATATATCAATCAAAAGGTCTTTAGAGGGTTGTAACGAGGCTTGGTAGGGGGTGTGGTCACAAGCTAAAAGAGAAGGTTAGAATCAAGATTGAATTGAAAAATTACTTAACCAGAAAAATATTTAATCACCACTTGCGTACAACAGAGCTTCTTTTCAGAGTATGGAATTTAAATATTTAAGCTCAAAAATGAAAGGTAACTACTAATATGTACATATGTATGTTTTTTTTAAGAACAAGTTAAATACCATAGACTAACTACTAAGAACAAGACATAGCTAAGCCATTTGTTCAAATCAAATCTCGATAAAAATAAGGATCAAATTAATTGAGGGGATTTCAACAATAATGAGTTAAGGGTTAATATTTGGAATAAATCAAGGAATGGCTTGTTAGGCTCAAAGGGGTTTACTAAGGGTTAGTTGTGAAGGTAGGCTTTTCATGGCATGAGTGGGTTAAACCTAAGTGCCTCTATCATCTTGACATATCAAATCAAATGGTGTGGTTTTGACATGCATAATCAAGCAAGTTCTAGAATAATAATTCGATATTGACGCACTCAAGCAATAATAAAAGTGAGCATGAAAGAAATAATAGATGCTCTTAAAGGCTTAAAATCTCACAAAAATTACGGCTTTTTGATGTTTAAACCTGTGGAATTCAATTCAAGATAATACTTAAACTTGGGGGAAACAACTTAAAAATTTGAAATTCTCAAAAGTCAACTTATCATGCTTGATTCTTTAATGTCTTTAAAGTTTAAACAATCAATGCCTGAATACCTATGTTTTAATTTAAGATATATCAATAAAATCATAAATTAATCAAAATTTATTCTAATAATGATATAAGAAGATCACATAAGAATAAGATAAAATTCAGGGTTTGTTTCTGATATAGATATAGATAACCCCCCCACACTTAAGATGTACATTGTCCTCAATGTACACAAATAGATATACTAAAAAATATAAATATAAGATCATAAGATTGGGAGAGAAGTGAAACTTCCTGAGTTATGAATGGATGGACTCCCTGGATTAGCGAGAGCGAGAATTGAAAATAGAGCTGGAGGGTAGGCATGATTTTGAGGAAGAATTAAAGGAATAATCTGATAATAATCATAAATATAAGCCTTGTTTTAAAAACTAATGAGTTTTCAAAAGTAAATAAAAATAAAAGTAAAAATAAAATAAGAGAAATAATCTAATTTTTTTTTAGTGGCACGGCCGTATCACACGCCCGTGTGGTTTGTGTTCAGCCCGTGTTTGTCGCGAATTGAGAGATCGTCACACGGCTTGAGGACACGCCCGTGTGTCTAAACCGTGTGGTTGCATGATTGTATCGCACGACCGTGTGGGATATGGTTCACTTCTCCCACGCCTGTGTACATATGCGTATGCTCGTGTTATTTTGACAGTGTCGACCACGGTTGCTAGGCACGGGCGTGTCGCACACCCATGTCATTTTGGCAGATTTGCCCACGGCCCGCTCACACGACCGTGGCAATTTATCACATCCCGTGTTTTGGGAAAATTTTTTACTTTGTTTTCACACGGCCGTATCGTTTGGCCGTGTCTCTTCTTGTGTTATGGCCACGGCCTAAGGTACGCCTGTGTGTATGACCGTGTGGATTTTGTGAACCTGTATTCAAAGACTCAGTTAGTGATTTAGATATTAAAACTTTGAAATTTAAATAAAAATTTAAATAAATGAAAACCGTTAGTACTCGGGTTACCTCCCGAGAAGTGCTTGTTTATAGTCTAAGCTCGACTTTACCATGTCAGTGTATCAGGAAGGTTTGTGGAGTCGTGGCTCCTCTCCATCGTCCTTAAAATTCTTGCCGTTATAAAGTTTGAGGCGATGTCCATTTACCTTGAAAGTTCCTTGTGATGGGTGACTTACCTCTATTGCGCCATATGGAAAAATAGATTGAACTACAAAAGGTCTTGACCATCGTGATTTAAGTTTCCTAGGAGACAATTTGAGTCTCGAATTATATAGCAAGACAAGATCTCCAACTTCAAATTATTTTCGTTGCTTTAAACGAGCGTCATGGCACCGCTTTGTTGCTTCATTGTACAGGTGTGAGTTTTCTATGCATTAGCTCACCACTCATCTAGGTCGTTCAACTGCATCAACTTGTTTTCACCTGCAAGTTTCGGATCAAGGTTTAGAAATTTAATAGCCCAAAAAGCTTTATGTTCTAGTTCGAATGGTAGATGATAACTTTTTCCATAAACAAGTCTACAAGGTGATGTTCCTATAGGAGTCTTACAAGCAGTTCTATAAGCCCATAAAGCATCATCTACTTTCATTGTCCAATCTTTCCTGTTTGATTCTACTATTTTTTCAATAATCCGTTGATCTCTCGGTTTGCCACTTCAACTTGTCCACTAGTTTGAGGATGGTATGGGTGGCCGTTTTGTGATTAACTTCGTATTTCTTAAGGGTTTTCTCAAATTGAGTATTACAGAAATGAGTGCCCCTATCATTGATAATTGCTCTAGGTGTTCCAAATCTGGAGAAGAGTGTCTTAAGGAAACGTACTACCACTCTAGCATCATTAGTAGGTAAAGCTTGTGCTTCTACCCATTTGGACATATAATCAACTGCTACTAAGATGTAGTTATTCCCAAATGAACTAGGAAACGGACCTATGAAGTCGATACCCCAAACGTAAAATATTTCACACGAAAGCATACAGTTTTGAGGCATTTCATCACGTTTGGAGAGATTACCTGTCCGTTGGCATTTGTCGCAAGACGTCACATACCTGTTAGCGTTTTTGAATAACGAGGGCCAATAAAAACCTGATTCAAGTATTTTATGCGCGGTCTTAGTTCCACTATAGTGTCCTCCAGTCAGTCCTGAGTGGTAATGTTCCAGTATTTTTGATGTTTCTGACCTTGTAACGCATCTTCTAATGACTTGTTCTGCATATATACGGAAAAGGAAAAGGTCGTTCCAAAAGTAGTTTTTCACATCATTAAAGAATCGCTTCTTTTGCTGGTGTGTCAACCCTTTTGGGATAATGTTAGCGGCTAAAAAATTTGCAATGTCTATAAAGCAAGGTACCTCAGAATCAGATATAGCAAAGAATTATTCTTCAGGAAACGAATCATTTATTTCAACTTCATCTAGTTCTTTGGTATTTGAGTTTTCAAGCCTGGAAAGATGATCAACTGCGAGATTTTCAGCTCCTTTCTTATCCTGAATTTCCAAGTCAAACTCCTGCAATAGCAGAATCCATTGAATGAGTCAAGGTTTTGCATCAGTTTTAGTTAAAAGGTAGCGAAGGGCAGAATGGTCAGTGTAAACTACAAATTTAGACAATATGAGATATGATCGAAATTGATCAAATGCAAAAACCACAGCTAGTAATCTTTTTCCGTGGTGGTATAGTTTTCTTGTGCTGTTGTCAAAGTCTTGCTAGCATAATAGATAGGTTGAAAATGCTTGTCTCTTTGCTGTCCCAAAACCACACCGAATACCGAGAAGTCGTCCGTAAATACCTCCATGATGTCTTTTACGAGTTCGTCAAAGATGGCAATCATACAACACTGAAAAGTGGCAGGAGCATTACATAATCCAAAAGGCATTCTATGATAAGCAAACGTACCATATGGGCATGTAAATGTCATCTTTTCTTGATCTTCAAGAGCTATAGGGATTTGGAAATAGCCAGAGAGTCCGTCTAAAAAGCAGTAGTATATATGCCAGGATAATCTTTCCAACATTTGGTCAATGAATGGCGAAGGAAAGTGATGTTTTCTTGTGGCATCATTCAGCTTCCTATAGTCAATACAAACTCTCCAACCTATGACTATTCTTGTCGGGATTAATTCATTCTTCTCGTTAGTTACAACCGTCATGCCTCCTTTCTTAGGAACAACCTGCACTGGTCTTACCCAAGAACTGTCAGTAATAGGATAAATAATTCCAGCATCTAGAAGTTTAATTACCTCAGCTTTAACAACTTCTTTCATGTTGAGGTTCAGTCGTCTTTGAGCTTGCACACACGGTTTATATTCATCTTTCATTAAAATTTTGTGGGTGCAAAAAGAGGGGCTGATCCCTTTTATGTCAGAAATTTTCCAAGCTATGGCCCTTTTATGTTGTCTTAGTACTTGGAGCAATTCTTCTTTTTCCTTGGGTTGCAAGTTAGAAGCAATAATCACTGGTAATGTAGAATTATTTCCAAGATATGCATATTCCAAGTGATTTGGCAATTGTTCAAGTTCCAGTTTGGGAGGTTCTTCAATAGGAGGTTTGTGCTTAAGTTTCTTGTTTGTCTTGATACCCTCATATTCTGCTTGTCTTGAGACTGGTTTATTAGGGTTTAGTTCAGTTTTTACCTCACCTATCTCAGAATCATCATTATATTCCTCCTCGCTTTAGGCAAGATACAGTTCCAACGTGTCTTCATGTATGATTTCCTGAAAAGAATCTTGAGTGGCATGATCAATAGAGTTAATAAAATAACATGAGTCATCTTGATCTCTAGAAAATCTCATAGTATCATAGATCTTAAAAATAATCTCTTCCTCACCTACTCTAAGTACAAGTTTGCCATCTCCCACATCAATAACAGCCCTAGCAGTGGCTAAAAATGGATGACCCAAAATTAAAGGCACTTCAACATCCTTATCCATGTGAAGAACAGAAAAATCAACATGGAATATAAATTTATCTACTTTTACAAGTACATCCTCTATGATACCCCTAGGATATTTAATAGATCTGTCGGCTAATTGAATACTCATCTTAGTGGGTTTAGGTTCCCCAAGACCAAGTTGTTTAAACATCTTATATGACATCAAATTAATGCTAGCGCCTAAATCAGCTAGTGCTTTCTCAACATTTAGATTACCAATTAAGCAAGGGATAGTGAAACTTCTTGGGTCTTTCAGTTTGGTTGGCATTTTATTTTGGAATATGGCTGAACACTCCTCGTTGAGTTCCACTGTAGATAAGTCCTCAAACTTCCTTTTATTTGTTAGAAGCTCCTTCAAAAATTTTGCATATGTAGGCATCTACGAGATGGCCTCAACAAAAGGTAAGTTGATATGTAATTACTTAAAAAGTTTAAGAAACTTACCGAATTGTGCATCCATGCGGTCTTTTTTCAACTTTGCTGGGTATGAGACTGGTGGTTTATATTCCTTTGGCCTTGGTTTGTTGTTATTTTCAGGGTTTTCCTTCTCTTTTTCGCTCATCACGGCTTCTTATAGTAGCTTCTTCTCAGATTCAGCTAAAACTTTCCCACTCCTTAGTGTAACTGCCTTCACATGCTCTTTTGAATTGGGGTTGGTGTTACTAAGTAATGTTCCTGGTGGTCTTTCAGAAATTAATTTGGACAGTTAGCCTATCTGAGTTTTGAGCCCTTGGATCAACGCTTGTTTATTCTTAAGTGCTGTCTTGGTATTCTAGAAACAAGTTTCTGACACCGCGATGAATTTGGATAGCATCTCCTCAAGGTTCAGTTTCTTTTCTTGTTGATAAGGTGGTTGTTGAAAACCCAGAGGATTTTGTAGCCTTTGGTTTTCCTGACCACCCCATGAGAAATTTGGGTGGTTCCTCCAACCTGCATTGTAAGTATTACTGTATGGGTTATTTTGAGATCTAGAGTTATTGTTACCCATATAGTGGACTTGTTCCTCTTCGGTTGTAGGATTGAAGGGTTAATATTCTGTATGTATGCCTCCTCCATTTGAATCACACCTAATCACTGGATGTACTTGTGTAGAACCAAGTAAACCATCAATCTTTTTATTTAGAAGTTCCACCTGATTTGATAACATATTAACCGCATCGATGTTATAAACGCCTGCTATTTTGGTTGCTTAGTCCTCATGACTTGCCACTGATAGTTATTCAGTGACATCTCTTCAATAAATTCGTAAGCTGCTTCAAGTGTCTTGTTGTTGATGGTGCCACCAGCTGCTGTATCAATCATCTGTCTTGTCGAGCGGTTCACACCATTGTAAAATGTTTGAACTTGCAGCCATAGAGGCAACCCATGGTGAGGGCACCTTCGCAGTAGGTCCTTGTACCTCTCCCATGCATCGTAAAGTGTTTCTAAATCCATCTGCACAAAAGAAGAGATATCATTACGTAATTTAGCTGTTTTAGCTGGCGAAAAGTACTTTAATAAAAAATTTTCGGTCATTTGCTCCCAAGTAGTGATCGTCCCTCGTGGTAACGAGTTTAACCACTGTTTAGCTTTATTCCTTAACAAAAATGGGAATAACCGAAGATGAATGGCATTGTCAGAAACGCCATTGATCTTGAATGTGTCGTAGAATTCTAAAAAATTCTCTAAGTGAGCGTTGGGATCCTCATCCTGTAAACCATCAAACTGAACAAATTGTTGTATCATTTGAATCGTATTAGGTTTCAGTTCAAAATTATTTGTAGCAATAGCAGACCTAACTATACTTGACTCAGTTCCTGTTAAATTTGGCTTAGCATAATCATACATAGTGCATGGAGCTTGATTCTGATTTACTTGATCAGCGGTAATCGCAGGAGGTAACTGGTTTTCTTGATTTTCAGCCATCTCCTTGGTTGTATTTAAGATATCGTCCTCTTTCTCTTCCTCTATTTATCTTAGGCTTCGCCTTATTTCTTTTCTGTTTCTACGAGCTGTGCGGTCAATTTCTTCGTCAAAAAGTAATGGTCCTGACGGGTTTCTTCTAGTCATAAACTATAAAAACCGGCGAAGAGAAAGAAAAAGAAAATTTAGTAACAAAAATTAAAATAAAATTTAAATTGCAATAAAAGGAAATGGCTAAAGTAATAAAAATCGAGTATTCCTAATATCTCAGTTCCCCGGCAACGGCGCCAAAAACTTGATCTTGATTTTTCGTGATAAGTTTTATAAATTTATAATTAATTGTTCTTGAAACTAACTATTATCACGATGAAGACAAGTGTACCTATCGAACAGTAGTATAGCTTTAGCAAGACCAGATTATCGAACCCAAAGGAACTAAAAGTACTAGTATTAACTATGTTTTTATTATCTAGCCTAAAAATAAAAGGGTTTGTTTATCTAAACTAATTTACTAAACTAAGAAATCACAGAAAGGAAATTGGGGAAAATACTTTTTAGAAAATTTGATTGATTAAGACAATACCCAAGGAAAAATCTACCTAGACTTCACTTGTTATTTGACTCTGAATCGAATGATTTATTTATTCAACTTGTTCCGTAGAAATCCCTAAGTTATGTTATTATCCCTATTCAAGACTAATAACGTCTAACCCTAGATTGAATAATTGAAATCTCTTTCTAATTAACACTCTAGGGTTGTATTAACTCGATCTATGGATCCTCTTATTAGGTTTCACCCTAATCTGGCAAAATCTTGTCACCCTATCTCTAGGCATGCAATCAGCTCTGCTTAATTATGAAAAAGTTACTCTTAAACAGGGACTATTCATCCTTCGAATGAAAGCATTAACTTGAATCAATATCCTGAAATACCGAAACAAGAATTAAGAACACATAATTAAGAACAAGTTAAATATTTATCATACAATTCGGATAATAATAACAAGATCCGTCTTAGGTTTCATTTCCCAATGAATACAAAACATAAAGAAAACTCAAAACTCCTGGAGGGAAATTGAGGAGAGATCTTCAGTCTTGATGATGAATCCGGCTTCCGAGATGAATCAATAAGCTTTTTTCGAGTAATTCCTTGCTTCCTACTCTATGTGTCTCCTTTAGTCCTCCTCTCGGGTGTTTAAATAGGCTTTAAAATGCCTAAAGAACAATCAAATGAGCTCTTTTCCGAATAGAACTAAACTTGGGCTCGATAGGGACACTCCCGTATGCCACACCAGTGTGTGATAACTTCAGGCCGTGGTCAAGGCTGAGAGATCAACACGCCCGTGTTGAATTTTGTTTTAGGCCGTGTTCGAGCCTGTTAGAATGGCACGGGCTTGTGTGATGCCCGTGTGATGAAGTCCAGGCCGTGTTGTTTTCCCAAGTCGGCCCATTTTTTTCGTTTTTGGCCCGTTTCTTGTTCTTTTTGCTCTCCTATGCTCACCTGAGTATAGAACATGAAATTAAAGGATTAGGAGCATCAAATTCACCAAATCTAAGGAGAAATCATCCATAAATGTGTTAAGCATGGGATAAAAATTTGTATAAATTATGGTTTATCAGTTGAACCGCTTAAGGATTATGACTGCACTATTGAGTACCATCCTGGTAAGGCCAATGTGGTGGCCGGTGCGTTAAGCCGTAGAGCTATGACTGATCTGAGAGCGATGTTCGCTTGACTTAGTCTCTTCAACGACGGGAGTCTGTTGGCAGAACTTTAGGTTAGACCGACATGAATTGATCAGATCAGAGATAAACAGATGGGGGATAAGTCTCTGGAGTTGCGTTTTCGTCAGGCTGAGAAGGGTGTTACTACGAATTTTGGGATTAATAAGGATGGGGTATTGTGTTTTCGCGGTCAGATTTGTGTACCGAATGATGCAGACTTGAGACAGTCGATTCTGAAAGAAGCACATAGTAGCCCTTATGCTATGCATCCCGACGGGAACAAGATGTATAGAGATGTACGAGAATTATACTGGTGGCCAAGGTTGAAGCGTGAGGTTACTAACTTTGTTGCTCGCTGCTTGACTTGTTAGCAGGTTAAGGCTGAGCATCAGTTGCCTTCGGGTTTGTTGTAGCAGGTTAAGATACCGTTATAAAAATGGGAGCGATTGACGATGGACTTCGTTAGTGGGTTGCCTCTGACACCCTCTAAGAAGGATTCTGTATGGGTCATCGTGGATCGATTGACCAAATCTTCTCACTTCATCCTAGTTAGGACAGACTTCTCTCTACAGAAATTGACTAAACTCTACATCTCTGAAATAGTGAGGCTCTATGGGGCACCTGTCTCGATCATTTCATATAGGGATCCTCGTTTCATGTCTCAGTTCTGGAAGAAGCTTCATGAGGCTGTGGGTTTAAGATTAGACTTCAGTATTGCTTTCCTTCCTCAGACAGATGGTCAGTATGAGAGGGTGATTCAGATACTGGAGGACATGTTGATGAGCTGTGTGATTAATTTTCGAGGCAGCTAAGAGGACTATCTGCCGTTAGCTGAGTTCGCCTATAATAACAACTACCAGTCTAGTATTCAGATGGCACCCGACGGGGCCTTATATGGTTGTAAGTGTCACACTCCTTTATGTTGGACTGAGTTAGGTGAGCGACGTATTCTGGGTCCAGAGTTGGTTTCTGAGACTGAAGTCAAGGTCCGTTTGATTCGAGATCGTTTGAAGGTAGCTTCTGATAGATAGAAGTCTTATGCTGATTTGAAAAGACTCGAGATCGAGTATTCTATGGGGGAATCTGTCTTTCTAAAGGTCTCGCCATGGAAGAAAGTTCTGAGGTTCGGTCGTAAGGGCCAAGGGCAAGCTGAGCCCCCGGTTTATTTGGCCGTACTGGATTCTAAAACGAGTAGGGCCAGTCGCCTATCAGTTGGAGCTACCTCCAGAGTTGTATCAGACTCATGATGTGTTCCATGTCTCGATGTTGAGATGCTACCGCTCTGACCCCACGCATATAGTTCTTATGAAGGAAATTGAGGTTCAACCAGATTTGACCTTCGAGGAGGAGTCGGTTCAGATTCTGGATCATTATGTAAATGTTCTGAGGAAGAAATCTATTCCACTGGTTAAGGTTCTATGGCGTAATCATAGCACTGATGAGGCTACGTGGGAGCCTGAGGATGCGATGCGTCAACAGTATCCTTATCTATTCTGATCTGGTAAATTTTGAGGTCGAAATTTCCTTTTAGGAGGGTAGAGTTGTAACGCCCTAAAAATTTAAAATTTTAATTTTACGAATGTGTGACACAACTGTGTATCTGCTTTAGTGGTTAAGTGTTCTGGGTGTGTGTGAGAGGTCTTGGGGTTCAAGCCTTAACTTTAGAAAATTTTGGTATTTTTCTGAATAAAGCCTTAACCTGGTTCTGTAGGCTTATATCTAATTATTGGTTGAATTACATCAGAATGGGCCTACTGGTCTGGCGGTTAAGTGGAGTGTTGATATGCTGGTGGTCTTGAGTTCGAATCCTTGCACGAGCAAGAGAGTTTATTTTTGCTCATTTGACCGAGAGAGTTTTGGTCAAACTAAAAGTCTGAGAAGTGGATTATTGGGAGGAAAATATGGGATTTGGGAATTATTTCAATTAATTTTGATTTCTTTTCCCAAATTTTCTTTTTCCCAAAAATAAATTAACGTCAGTTTTCTCCGTTTCCTTCTCCTAAGTTTCGTGCTTTTCCTAATTCTGCCGTTTTCCTGTGGAGTTCCTGTATTATTGAGTTTCGTTATCCATCGCTGTGTTAAGTGAATTCTTGATACTTTGTAAGTTGGATGCTAAAATTTTTGAATGGGGTTATGTTGATGTTATTGGCAGCAACACATCGCGAGGATTAAAGATCTCTTCATTCTGTTTCGTAGAGAATCGAGTTGAAGTTTTGCGGTAAGTGTTCATCACTTTGGGAATGAGTATTTTGGTTTTGGAATTTTGATTAATCTCAAAGTAAGACTAATTGTGGTGTTGGAATGGTCAATAATTAGGTTCTGGAGTGCTCAAAGATCGGTTTAGCTTCAAGCGAAACCAGGTGTATACCCGAAAACACAAAAAATGAGAATCAGCGAAGGCCGAAAAATGAAACTGGCGACGTCACTCGGGCGTGTGGTCGCCAGTGTGGTAGGCTGTGTGGCAACACACGGGCGTGGGATCGACGAACTAGGCCGTGCGCGCGTGACACTGGTGTATGACAAGGCCATGTGAGGACTGACGAGGTCGTGTGAGACACAGGTTCGACTAACTAGGCCGTGTGGGCCTAACGAGTGTGTGAAAATCTGGACTAGGCCATGTGATCCACACGGCCAAGGCCAATTTTGGCTGTTTGGGCCCACACGAGCAGACCACATGGGCGTGTGAGCCCATTTTTCTGGAAAGCACTGTAAGGTTGCATGAGTTGCCCAAGCCAACTGTGACCTATCATGGGGTCGGTAAACATTACTTAGACCCTAATTTTGTAATCTGATTATGTGATGTAATCTGAACTGTTTGAACAATCTGATAAACTACATTTTAGCATGCCATTTGTATATGTTGCATTGCATCGGGGTTGGGTTGATGTTATGTTGGAGGAAGTGCTCTGAAAGGCTCTTAAGCTTGATATCTGGCAGCATAGCTGCTACTATCTGATTATGTACCACTTTTGGTACAGCATGGTGTGTAGGGATGGGTGGGTCAATTTTATCCCCACATGGTGTACAGGGTTGGACGAAGTTGGTGTATAGAGGCTGGTGGTTAGGACACTGATAATCTGTTTTGTTCTGATTCTATATCTGAATGGGCCAAGGCCCTAACTGATTCTGTAAAGGGCTTTGGCCTAGAGTACGATATCTAATGTGTGTTCTGTTAAGTGATTTCTGTGGGGGATTACACACTGAGTTGCGAAAACTCACCCTCTTTTGTATAATCTGTTCAGGTAACCCCCAACAGCAGACGGATCGGTACAGAGGAGGACTTGACGGTGAGCACTATTTTTACCTTACGATAAATTTACGATTTTATGCTTATCATGGTTTTAATTATTATTTGGGAAAATTTTGATGTAATTAAGGCCATTACGGATTTTTTATTTTAATTTGGGATTTTTGAACTGTTTTTTTTATTTATAAACCGTAACGCAACAAAGTACAATTTTCTAAAACAAACTAAGATTTTCTGTAAATAAAAACGGTTTCGAAAATGATTTGGTTTCAAAATATTCCATGTAAAAGAAATGGTTTAAAGCAAAACAATTAGCACACGTTTTCCCGAACTAAGTAAAAGATAATAACTGAAACGGTTTTAAGGTATCGACGTGTTTTCAAAAACACTGCCATGTGACATCGCCAGATTCAACCATAACGTCTAGGTCGGGTTTGGGGTGTTACATTTAGTGGTATCAGAGTCAAGTTGCAAAACTCAGTTGTAGATTTGGGTTTTAAGTTTGGTTTACAGAAATGATTTTAAATGGTTTGAAATATTTTTGATTGAGTATGTGGCACACCGAGTCTCCGGCGCTGATCTTGTGAGTTTTCTGAAATTTATTCTATTTATCTCGTAATACTATAGATAGAATATTCAAAATCATTGTGGTAGTAAAACCGTATTGAAAATGATGAGTGAGATCGTGACTTACAAAAATAAACTCTGAACTTCTGATACCATATTGCATAGAATATCTGCTAATAAAATATTAGAACTGTAACTAATGCATAAAACTGTTAATACTAGAAATTCTAAAATTTATGATGACTGCACGAGGTATCCGTGGACGGGGTACTAGAGGTTGTGGTGGAGGCCGTAGAGGGGCTCAAGTGGGGTCCTCATCATCTGGGAATCTGCTTAACTTGGATAATAGTGAGACACCGATATCACTTGTGATAGAGACTGGGTCTCATGATCGTAAGGTTGGGGATGACGTACTTTCCCAAGCTATGCTACAGATTCTGGAGAGGGTCGCTGGGCCCAAACACTGGATCTGGGAGCCGAGGGTCGGTTATGAAACGACTCCGGTTTAAATAAATAAAAACTGTTAGTACTCGGGTTGTCTCCCGACAAGCGCTTGTTTATAGTCTTGATAAACCGTAATTTATACATATTTTTATCCCTCGCTTAACACGTTTATGAATGAATTCTCCCTAGATTTGGTGAATTTGATGCTCTTAATCCTTTAATTTCATGTTTCATACTTAGGTGAGCATAGGAGGATGAAAAGAACGAGAAACGGGCCAAAAACGGAGAAAATAGGCCGACAAGGAAAAACAACATGGCCTGGACTTCCTCACATGGGCTTCACACACTTCCGTGCCAATCTAACAGGCTCGACCATGGCCTGAAGTATTCGCACACGGCCGTGCCACAAGGGCATGTCCCTGCTGAACCCTAGCTAAGTTCCATTCAGAAAAGGAAAAGTTTTAAGGCTTTTAGGCATTCTAAAGTATATTTAAACACCCTAGAGGAAGACTAAAAGGGAGACGGAGAATAGGGAGTAAGGAATTACTCCAGGAAAGCCGATTGATCCATCTTAGAAGCCAGATTCACCATCAAGACTGAAGATCTCTCCTCAATTTCCCTTTCGGGAGTTTTGGGTTTTCTTTATGTTTTGTATTCTTTATTATTCTGAGATGTTTTCTTATTTAGTTATGAACTAAAACCCTTAAATACCTAAGGGGGATGAAACCTATGACGAATCTTGTTATTATTTTCTGAATCGTGTGATAAATATTTGACTTGTGCTTAATTATATGTTCTTAATTCTTGTTTTGGTATTTCAGGATATCACTTCAAGTTAATGCTCTTAGTTGGAGGATGAATAGTCCCTGGCTAAGAGTGACTTTGTCATAATTAAACGCAGTTGATTGCGCGCCTAGAGATAGGGTGACAAGATTTTGCCAGATTAGGGTGAAACCTAATAAAGGGATCCATAGATCGAGTTAATGCAACCTTAGGGTGTTAATTAGAGAAAAGTCTCAATCATTCAACCTAGGGATTAGAAGTTATTAGTCTTGAATAGGGATAATAAGATAACTTAGGGATCTCTACGAAATAAGGTAAATGAATAAATCGTCCGGTTCGGAGCCAGAATAACAAGTAAAGTCTAGGTGGATTTTTCCTTAGGTATTGTCCTAAATCAGTAGTTTTTCCCAAAAGTAATTCCCTAATTCTATTTTCTGCAACCTCTTAGTTTAATTAATTAGTTAGTTAAAACAAACTCCTTTATTTCTCAGGCTAGATAATAAAAAGACGGTCATTACTAGTACTTTTAGTCCTTTGGGTTCGACAATCCGGTCTTGCTAAAGCTATACTACTGTTCGATAGGTACACTTGCCTATGTCGTGATAATAGTTAGTTTCAAGAACGATTGATTATAAATTTATAAAACTTATCACGAAAAATCACGATTAAGTCTCAGCTCGACTTTCCTTTGTTGGTGTATTGAGGGAGGTTCGTGGAGTCGTAACTCCTCTCCATCGTCCTTAAAATTCTCACCGTTATAAAGTTTGAGACGATGATCGTTTACCTTGAAAGTTTCTTGTGATGGGTGACTTACCTCTACTGTGCCATATAAAAAAACAGATTGAACTACGAAAGGTCTGGACTATCGTGATTTAAGTTTCCTAGGAAACAATTTGATTCTCGAATTATAGAGAAAGACAAAATCTCTGACTTTAAATTGTTTCTGTTGCTTCAAATGAGCGTCATGGCGTTGCTTTGTTGCTTCCTTGTATAGGCGTGAATTTTCATATGCATTGGCTCACCATTTATCTAACTCGTTCAACTGCATCAACTTGTTTTTACCTGTAAGTTTGGGATCAAGGTTTAGAAATTTAGTAGCCCAAAAAGCTTTATGCTTTAGTTCGAATAGTAGATGACAACTTTTTCCATGAACAAGTCTGTAAGGTAATGTTCATATGGGAGTCTTAAAAGCAATTCTATAAGCCCATAAAGCATCATCTACTTTCATCGCCCAATCTTTCCTGTTTGATTCTACTGTCTTTTCAAGAATCCGTTTGATTTTTCAGTTTGCCACTTCGACTTGTCCACTAGTTTGAGGATGGTATGGGGTTGCTATTTTGTGATGAACTTCGTATTTCTTAAGGGTTTTCTCAAATTGGGTGTTACAAAAATGAGTGCCCCTGTCACTGATAATTGCTCTAGGTGTTTCGAATCTTGAGAAGAGTGTCTTAAGGAAACGTACTACCACTCTAGCATTATTAGTAGGTAAAGCTTGTGCTTCTACCCATTTGGACATATAATCAACTGCTATTAAGATGTAGTTATTCCTAAATGAACTAGGAAATGGACCCATGAAGTCAATACCCTAAACATCGAATATTTCACATGAAAGCATACAGTTTTGAGGCATTTCATCATGTTTGGAGAGATTACCTGTCCGTTGGCATTTGTCGCAGGACGTCACATACCTGTTAGCGTTTTTGAATAACGAGGGCCAATAAAAACCTGATTCAAGTATTTTATGCGCTGTCTTAGTTCCACTATAGTGTCCTCCAGTCGGTCATGAGTGGTAATGTTCTAGTATTTTTGATGTTTCTGACCTTGTAATGCATCTTCTAATTACTTGATCTACACATATGCAAAAAAGAAAAGGGTCGTCCCAAAAGTAGTTTTTCACATCACTAAAGAATCGCTTCTTTTGCTGGTGTGTCAACCTTTTTGGGATAATGTTAGCGGCTAAAAAATTTGCGATGTCTGCAAACCAAGGTACCTCAATTGTTCTTCAGGAAACAAATCATTTATTTCAACTTCGTCTAGCTCTTCGGTATTTGAGTTTTTAAGCCTGGACAGATGATCTGCCGCGAGATTTTTAACTCCTTTCTTATCCTGAATTTCTAAGTCAAATTCCTGCAATAATAAAATCCATCGAATAAGTGGATGTTTTGCATCAGTTTTAGTTAAAAGGTATCAAAGAGTAGAATGGTCAGTGTAAACAACAACTTTAGACAATATGAGATATGCTCGAAATTTATCAAATGCAAAAACCACAGCTGGTAATTCTTTTTTCGTGGTAGTGTAGTTTTCTTGTGCGGCTGTCAACGTCTTGCTAGCATAATAGATAGGTTGAAAGTGCTTGTCTCTTCACTGTCCCAAAACCGCACCTACTGCAAAGTCACTCGCATCACACATTAATTCAAAAGGTAAATTCCAGTCAGGTGCAATTATAATTGGAGCATTAATTAATTTATCTTTTAAGGTTTTAAATGCTTCTAAGCATTCCTGATCGAGATTAAAAGGCATATTTTTTTCTAGCAGTTTAGTCAAAGGCTTAGCTATTTTAGAAAAATCCTTAATAAATCTTCTATAAAAACCAGCATGTACTAAAAAACTTCTAATAGCCTTGACCGAACTAGGAGGGGGTAATTTTTTGATTGTTTCAATTTTAGATTTGTCCACTTCAATCCCTTTACTAGAAATTTTATGCCCTAATAAGATACCTTCTTAAACCATGAAGTGACATTTCTCCCAGTTAAGCATAAGGTTCGTTTCCTCACATCCTATTAAATCTTGTTTAAAATTTTTTAGGCAAGGATAAAAAGAGTTACTGAATACTGAGAAATCATCCATAAATACCTCCATGATGTCTTCCACGAGTTTGTCAAAGATGGTAGTCATATAGCGCTGAAAAGTGGTAAGAGCATTACATAATCCAAAAGGCATTCTACGATAAGCGAACGTATCATATGGGCATGTGAATGTCGTCTTTTCTTGATCTTCAGGAGTTATTGGGATTTGGAAGTAGCCAGAGAGTCCTTCTAAAAAGTAGTAATACATGTGCTCGGATAATCTTTCCAACATTTGGTCAATAAATGACAAGGGAAAGTGATCTTTTCTTGTGGCATCATTCAGCTTCCTATGGTCAATACAAACTCTCCAACCTGTGACTGCTCTTGTCGGGATTAATTCATTCTTCTCATTGGTTACAACCGTCATGCCTCATTTCTTAGGAACAACCTGCACATGACTTACCCAAGAACTGTCAGAAATAGGATAAATAATTCCCGCATCTAGAAGTTTAATTACCTCAGCTTTAACCACTTTTTTCATATTGTGGTTCAGTCTTCTTTGAGCCTGCACGCATGGCTTATACTTATCTTTCATTAAAATTTTATAGGTGCAAAAAGAGGGGCTGGTTCCTTTTATGTCAGAAATTTTCCAAGCTATGGCCTTTTTATGTTCTTTTAATACTTGGATTAATTCCTCTTTTTCCTTGGGTTGCAACTTAAAAGCAATAATCATTGGTAATGTAGAATTATTTCCAAGATATGCATATTCCAAGTGATTTGGCAATTGCTTAAGTTCTAGTTTAGGAGGTTCTTCAATAGAGGGTTTTTGCTTAAGTTCATCGTTTATCTTGATACCCTCATATTCTGCTTGTCTTGAGGAGTGTTCGTTGGATTCATCATCTACCTCCTCTACTTGAGCTAGATACAGTTTCGTCGTGTCCTTCAGTATAATTTTCTGAAAAGAGTCTTGAGTAGCATGATCAATAGAATCAATAAAATAACATGAACCATCCTGTTCCCTAGAAAATCTCATAGCGTCATAAATTTTAAAGATAATTTCTTCATCACTTACTCTAAGTACCAATTTGCCGTCACCCACATCAATTACAACCCTAGAAGTGGCTAAAAATAGATGCCCTAAGATTAAAGGCACTTCCACATCTTCGTCCATGTCAAGCACAACGAAGTCAACAGGGAATATGAATTTATCAATTTTCACAAGTATGTCATCTATAATACCCCTAGGATATTTAACAGATCTATCGGCTAGTTGAATACTCATCCTAGTGGGTTTGGGTTCCCTAAGACCGAGTTGTTTGAAAATTTTATAAGGCATTAAATTAATGCTAGCGCTTAAATCAGCTAGTGCTTTCTCAACATTCAAACTACCAATTAAGCAAGGAATAGTAAAACTTTCTGGATCTTTCAGTTTGGTTGGTAGTTTATTTTGGAGTATGGCTGAGCACTCCTCGTTGAGTTCCACTGTAGATAAGTCCTCAAACTTCCTTTTATTTGTTAGAAGCTCCTTCAAAAATTTTGCGTATGTAGGCATCTGCAAGATAGCTTTAACAAAAGGTAAGTTGATATGTAATTGCTTAAAAAGTTTAAGAAACTTACCGAATTGTGCATCCATGCGGTCCTTTTTCAACTTTGCTGGGTATGAAATTGGTGCTGTATATTCTTTTGGCACTGGGTTGTCAATATTTTCGGGTCTTTCCTGCTCTTTTTTGCTTATCACAGCTTCTTGTGTCAGCTTCTTTTTAGATTCAACTAACACTTTCCCACTCCTTAGTGTAACTACTTTCACATGCTCTTTTGGATTTGGTTTGGTGTTACTAGGTAAACTTTTTAATGGTCTTTCAGAATTTAGTTTGGACAGCTGGCCTATCTGAGTTTAGAGCCCTTGGATCGACGCTTGTTGATTTTTAAGTGTCATATCGGTATTCTGGAAACGAGTTTCTGACACCACTATGAATTTGGATAGCATCTCTTCAAGGTTCAGTTTCTTTTCCTGTTGATAAGGTGGCTGTTGGAAACCCGGAGGATTTTGTGGCCTTTGATTCCCTTGACCACCCCAGGAGAAATTTGGGCGGTTCCTCCAACCTACATTATAAGTGTTACTGTATGGGTTATTTTGAGATTTAAAGTTATTGTTACCCATATAGTTGACTTGTTCCTCTTCGGTTGTAGGATTGAATGGTTGGTATTTTGTATGCACACCTCTTCCATTTGAATCACACCTCATCACTGGATGTACCTGTGTAGAACCAAGTAAACCATCAATATTTTATTCAGAAGTTCTACTTGATTTGACAACATAGTAACCGAATCGACGTTATAAATGCCTACTATTTTAGTCGGCTTAGTCCTCATGACTTGCCACTGATAGTTATTCAGTGACATATCCTCAATAAATTCGTAAGCCTCTTCAGGTGTTTTTTTTTTATGGTTCCACCAGCGGCTGCGTCAATCATCTATCGTGTCGAGGGATTCACACCATTGTTGAACGTTTGAACTTGCAACCATAGAGGTAACCCATGGTGAGGGCACCTTCGTATTAGGTCCTTGTATCTCTCCTATGCATCGTAAAGTGTTTCTAAATCCATCTGCACAAAAGAAGAGATATCATTACGTAATTTAGCTGTCTTAGCTGGCGGAATACACTTTAATAAAATTTTTTCGGTCATTTGTTCCCAAGTAGTGATAGACCCTCATGGTAATGAGTTTAACCACTGTTTAGCCTTGTTCCTCAGTGAAAAAGGGAATAACCGAAGACGAATGGCTTCATCAGAAACGCCATTAATTTTAAACGTGTCGCAGATTTCTAGAAAATTCGCCAAGTGAGTGTTGGGGTTCTCATCTTGCAAACCATCAAATTGAACAAATTGTTGTATCATTTGAATCGTGCTAGGTTTCAGTTCAAAATTATTTGCAGCAATAGCAGGCCTAACTATACTTGACTCAGTTCCTGTTAAATTAGGTTTAGCATACCCATACATAATACGAGGAGCATGATTCTGATTTGCTAATTCAGCGGGTATCGCAGGAGGTAGCTGATTGTCTTGATTTTCAGCCATCTCCTCAGTTGTAGTTGAGATATCATCTTCTTGCTCTTCCTCTATGTATCTTAGGCTTTGCCTTATTTCTCGTCGATTTCTACGAGTTGTGCGATCGATTTCTTTGTCAAAAAGTAGTGGTTCCGACTGGTTTCTTCTAGTCATAAACTATAAGAACCTATCAGAAGAAAGAAAAAGAAAATTAGTAAAACAAAAAATAAAATTAAAATTAATTTGCAAGAAAAATAAATGGCTAAAGTAATAAAAATTGAGTGTTCCTAATATTTTAGTCCCCGGCAACGGCGCCAAAAACTTGATCGTGATTTTTCGTGATAAGTTTTATAAATTTATAATTAATCGTTCTTGAAACTAACTATTATCACGATGTAGGCAAGTGTACCTATCGAACAGTAGTATAGCTTTAGCAAGACCGGATTGTCAAACCCAAAGGACTAAAAGAACTAGTAATGACCGTCTTTTTATTATCTAGCCTAAGAATAAAGGGGTTTGTTTTAACTAACTAATTATCTAAACTAAGAAATTGCAGAAAACAGAATTGGGGAATTACTTTTGGGAAAAAACAATTGATTTAGGACAATACCTAGGGAAAAATCTACCTAGACTTTACTTGTTATTCTGGCTCCGAACCAGGCGATTTGTTTATTTAACTTGTTCCGTAGAGATCCCTAAGTTATGTTATTATCCCTATTCAAGACTAATAACGTCTAATCCCTAGGATGAATAATTGAGACTTTTCTCTAATTAACATCCTAAGGTTGCATTAACTCGATCAATGGATCCCCTTATTAGGTTTCACCCTAATCTAGTAAAATCTTGTCACCCTATCTCTAGACTCGCAATCAACTCCGCTTAATTATGACAAAGTCACTCTTAGCCAGGGACTATTCATCCTCCAACTAAGGGCATTAACTTGAATCGATATCCTGAAATACCAAAACAAGAATTAAGAACACATAATTAAGAACAAGTCAAATATTTATCATACGATTCAGAAAATAATAACAAGATTTGTCTTAGGTTTCATCCCCCTTAGGTATTTATGGGTTTTAGTTCATAACTAAATAAGAAAACATCTCAGAATAATAAACAATACAAAACATAAAGAAAACCCAAAACTCCTGAAGGGAAATTAAGGAGAGATCTTCAGTCTTGATGATGAATCTGGCTTTTGAGATGGATCAATCGGCTTCCTTGGAGTAATTCCTTCCTCCCTATTCTCCGTCCCCCTTTTAGTCTTCCTCTAGGGTGTTTAAATAGGCTTTAGAATGCCTAAAAGCCCTCAAACTTGCCCTTTTCTGAATGGAACTTAGCTAGGGCTCGGCAGGGACACGCCCGTGTAACACACTCGTGGGCAATTACTTCAGGCCATGGTCAAGGCTGATATATCAACACGCCGGTGCTGAGGTTGATTTGGACCGTGGTCGAGCCTGTTAGATTGGCACGGGCGTGTGTTCTGCCCATGTGAGGAAGTCCAGGCCATGTTGTTTTCTCCTGTCGGCCCGTTTTCTCCATTTTTGGCCTGTTTCTCGTTCTTTTCGATCTCCTATGCTCACCTAAGTATAAAACATGAAATTAAAGGATTAGGAGTACCAAATTCACCAAATATAAGGAGAAATCATTCATAAACGTGTTAAGCGAGGGATAAAAATATGTATAAATTACGATTTTTCAAGCACCTTGTGGGGGAATGCTAACGAGAGCAACCAAATAGGGGCCAACTATGTAGGGAATAAAGGATATAATCCGTACTTCAACACCTATAATTCAGGGTGGCGTGATCATTCGAGCTATAGATGGGGAGGGAACCAAGGAGGTCCCTCTAATCAAAGAGCCCAAAACCTTAATCCTACTAGACCCAATGCACCTTATCAGCCTCCATTACCATTTAGAGCACTCTAAGAGCAAGAAAGAAAACTAGCCTATAGTAGTGACCCTCCATTGTTGATTAGGGTCAACTAGACAAAGTTTTACAATTGTTGCAAAATAATTTATCCTCTAGCATACCTAGTAATACCGAGCCAAACTCGAAGAGGGAAGGAAAAGAACATGCCAAGGTGATTACTCTTAGATCTGAGATGGTGGTTAGGGAACTTATTCAACCAATTAGTGCAGATAAGAAAGTGAGTGAGTAGGATGAGAACACCCACACTCCTAGTGTTGGAGATGGGGTGGAAGAGAAAGAAGAACCCGAGAATGAGGTTACATGAGTTGAATCTAAGGATAGGACCGTTCCAATACCTCAACCAAATTTGATACCCATACCCTTTTTGAGTAGACGAGAAGAGAAGAAGCAACGAGACAAAGAGGAGTTTCTAGACTTTTTTAAGATGTTTAAGGCTTTAAATGTCAACCTCCATTGCTCGAGGTCCTATAAAAAGTGTCAAAACATGCCAAGTTCCTTAAGGAAGTGAGAAGAGCAATTCACTCTTAATGCCTAGTGTAATGTTGTTGTGTTTAGAAGAGTCTTGCCAAAACTCAAAGACCTTGGTAGTTTTACCATTCTCATAGAAATTGGAGGTGTAAATTTTGGAAAGGCACTTTGCGATCTTAGAGCGAGTATAAACTTAATGCCCTTGTCTATCTACCGTAAGTTAGGTTTAGGTGACCTTAGGGAAACTTCGGTAACCCTCAAACTAGCCAACAAGTCCCTAGTTCACCCAAATAGATTTTTGGAGGATGTTTAGTGAGAGTTCGATAGTTTATCTTACTAGTTGACCTCATAGTTCTTGACTCTGAGGAAGATTTAGAGATACTAATTCTATGAAGGAGACCGTTCTTAGCCACCGCCAAGGCCACCATAGATGTAGGCAAATGAGAGATGACTATGGACGTAGGTGGAGAGGTAGAGACCTTTAAGTGTGTAAAACCCGAACCTAAGGTGAAGGGAGTGTTCCCTAATAGTGATATAGAGTGTCAAGTCATCCAGCAAGTGTCTAATCATGAAACTAACAATGTGAGATATTTGAAGTGATGTATGTTTGCAGGTTCAAGACTAAGGATGTGAGGTGTCTGAAAGAGGAAATGAGGCATCATGAAGAGACAATCAGTGAATCAACTCGTAGGGTTAAAGAAAACGAGATGTGTACTGGTGCCTGAAAACCTGTGAAAGCATCACTATAGGGGTGTTTCGTATCATACCGAAAGAAATTTTTAAGTTGCCGTATGTGGCAATTGAACCAAAATTTTTTAAATATTTGGATTATTAAGCATGGACTCCACATACTTTCAACATTTAGATTAAGATTTTAATTAGGTTGTTTTAATCCTAAACTTGGTAGGTTAGATTTTTTAGAGTTGAGAGAAAATTTGACAATTTTGTAAATATTTTAGGGTTTGTTCAACAAATGACGATATCCAAAAGAGGTATCGTGATTTCTCAAAAAGTTTCAATTGGTGGCCAAAAATTTTTCTAGGTATCACTATATTGAGCCTTTGGTACCGTGATACCCCTGGAATTACAAAAGTAAAAAAATTTTGGTTTTACACAGTGGTATTGCGATACCCAACACTCAGTATCGCAATACCACAGATAGATTTGATTTTCCCCAAAACATTTTCCCCTTCTCTTATTTCTCTTAGCTCTCTTCTAAATCCTCATTCATTTTTATTTAAATTTGATATTTTTGTCATCTTTATTATTTTTCTTTTTTCTTTTAGTTTTTGTGTTGATTTGTTACAGGTTAGTTGGTGAGTATTTGTTAGTAAATAGTCTACTTTAAAAGATAATATTCAAGCCTCCTAGAATGAAAAAAATGATCAACATCCCAATCCAAGCCACTTTCGAAACTGAAGTAGCGCTCGGTTAAGTTTAAATTGAAAGAGGCTAAAGATGTTTTCTTATCCATTCAAGGACGACCATTTATCCTTGAATGAGGCTTCGACCCCTCGGTCTCGCATTGCGAAGGAGTTTGAGATCTTGTTCATTTTCATCATTGAATGAATTCCGCCTTCGTTCCGACATCACCAACAATGATATCGATCATTTTGGAGTCTTACTCCAACTTGAAATTCTCTAAAATAATAAATTTTATGTTCAAAAAAAGGTCATTAACATCTCCTAATAGGCAATTAATGACTATTATAGCGCACCTAAAGGTAAAAGTGATGAGTAGTTCGCACTAGACCTCAATAAATTTAACAATGTTGGCATGGATGCCATTTTAGCTTATTTAACCGAGGGAAGGAGAGAGTGGAAGTGTAAGGGGTATCATAATCACCCCTATCTTTTAACTAGGTCATTATGTTTCTGGTTGCAAATTATGGATGCAGTTTATTTGCATGCGTATTAGCTCCCTTTTGAACACTAACACTGTTAATGTATTTTGAACTTCTCTTTTGTATTGTATTTTGCAGAAAAAGCGAATGTCCTTAGGGAGATGGATAAATAAAGAAATTAGAAAGTGCATATCAGGTATAAAGGTTGGTATTTATTTCCCTCACCTGATCACGACCCTGTGCCATCGAGCAGGGGTGGAAATTAATCCAATCGAGCAATTTCACTGCCCCACTCAAAGTATCATCGGGAACACTATGCTTAGGTAGTGCTAAAAGCTCCATAGGAAGAAAATCCAAGAATGGAATCAAAGAAGAAAACAAAAGAGGGAATTGCCTCCGGTAATCAAGAAGAAAATCGTCATGAAGAAATGTGACGAAGAGCCTAAATAATGGGAACGTAGTGTAACAACTCGTTTTCAATGTTATCAAAAATGGTGGTTTTGAAACCCTGTATTTCAATGATTGAGTCAGTAATATTATTATTTAATATTAACGAGTCTATATTAGGGTTAAATTTAGTTTTGTTACGATAAATTTTGGTGATTGAATAGTTAATTATTGTATAAGGGCTAAATCATAAAAATCATAAAAGTCTATCACTATTGATTTTTATTTTTTTTAAAGGTTTATTAGATTAAAATAAAGGTTTAAAGTGGAAATTAAATAAATTTGATAGTTGGTGAACGATTGGATGTTTAATATTAAGTAATTTTATATAAAATTTATGTTTAAAATAATGAAATGAATAAGTAAAAAGGTAAAAACAAGGTTTTATTTTTCATCTCTTATCATCTTCTCAATTGTCCCTAACAAAAGAAAACCTCAAAACCATTCTTTTCATCTTCAAGCCGTTCGACTCTAATTTGGTAAGTAATTCCTAGCCGGTTTCTTGTAATTCTTATGTTTGTTGAATCCTTAGAGCTTGATTTAACTAGCCTATGGACTATTTTGTGAAACTATGAAAGTGTAGAAAAGCTACCACTGAAGGATTCTTGAAGTTTTTGGTGTTATGGCTAGCATGTTAAGTGTAATTGTTAGTAGGAATAAATTGTAAGTGAAATTTTGATAGTTTTGTCATTAAGGACTAAAATGTAAAATTTGAAAGATAATGAGATGAAAATTATATGTTACATGCTACTAGTATGTTAGTTATGGATGTACTTGAGATCAATTTCGAAATTGAATATCAACTTTGAAAGTTAAAGTATTTTCAGTTTTAGAGACTAAATTGAGATAAGTGTAAAACTTGAAGAATTGTTGTATAGATGAAATTGAGTTATTATATAATTTCAATATGCTGTTAAATGATAATTGGAATATTTAATTGAGTCAAATTATGATTTAAATTAAGAATTACAACAATTGGAGGACTTACGCGGAAAAGAAAAAATTGTAGACTAGTCCCTATTAGCTAAATCACTATGGTTTTGTCAGGTAAGTTCATACAATAGATAAGTTTATGTTGCTATCGTGTTATGCTTAATTATGAAATGGTGTTGATAATTATAAATTGTGGTATAAATTAAGGATAAATCCTGACGAACTTAGTAGAAGTCTCGCATACGAAGTTATGAGTTGAACCTCGATGGAACCAAGCTCCAACAATTGTTGTGGGCTCAAGGATACATGTACATTAAGCCCTGGCTAGGCTCTCTGTCGTGTAGGTTAACCCGGATGGGTTAACCAAGCACTATTGTTTATGATTAGCTCGGACGAGCAATTTATACTTGTTGTGTAGGTTTTACCTGAACAAGTAACCAGACACTATTATTCATGATTAGCTCGTAAATGATATCTATCGTGTAGGTTTAACCCAAATAGGTAACCAGGCACTATCATTTTCACCAGTATACTGAGTACTTTTACAGTGTTTCATCGGGTAGAATTATAAAATGGAAATGTGATGATATGAGGTTGATGTTGGTGAGAAGAATATTCATGATATTGATATATATAATACAAGTTGAATTGTGATAGAAATATGAACATTTGAGGTTATATATATGTTTTGAGCCCAAAACTTTATGTATTTAATGATGTTGTATTGTATCTTATTAGGGATAATTATTTGGCATAATGAACATGTTTGTGTTAAGTAATTGAGGTAAGTAAATGTTTATATTGTATAAGCTTACTAAGTATTTTAAATACTTACCCGTGTTAGTACTTTTCTGTAAATTTTGGACGTCTGAAACATGTCGATCGGATCAACGAGAAGTACACAACTACCGTCTTTCAAATCGGTAGATTTTTTATGTTTCAACCTTGGTTATTTGTGGCATATACATAGGATGGTTAAAACTTGTTCTAGTGAATGTATGTGTTTTGGTATGGTTATGTTTGCATAAAAGTTTATGGGGTATTTTTTATATGATGTACGGCTTGATGTCAAGTTTGGTAATTTGAAGGTTAAAAGAAATGGAAAAGTTTTAATGGTATTATGCATATGAATTAGATTGTGGCATTTGACTTGAGTTTAATGTCTTGATGGTGCTAATGAGGGAATATTAGTTGTATGTTCAATTAATTATATGAATGGATGTTTTGTGTTTGAAATGTGCATATTTGGTATAGGTACAATTGGCGTAAATTGGTATTTTAGGTCACTATATGAGAATTGGAATGTGTTTTGAACCAAAAAGGGTTAATATTTCTACACATAGTTTGCCACACGGTCGTGTATCACACATGGGTAGTTGACACAATCGTGTGCTCTGTATGTTTAGGTTGATTTTGAGTACACATGGTCTTAGTCTCTCACACAGCCTAGTTACATGGCTGTGTGTGTTGGATCTGGTGTCCTGAGTGTAGTTATTTCGTTTAAGTACACTTGTAAGTTTTTCAAAAAGATTAATTAAAAAATTTATTCATACGTTACATTAATATTCCTTGTATTACTGTCCTCAAATATTTTTGCATGCAAAGAAAAATAGAAGCAAATGTTGCTCATTGGTTTCTATTTTTTAAGTAATACTAAGCAGTATTACGTGGTTGGATCGTAGTATAGAAAGGCAACTTGTATTAGTAAACGAACCTAAACATGTCCTTAGTGTAATCGGAAATGAGAAAATCGATTGAAAGACTAATATGTTGTCTACCAAGTCCAATTAGGGAGATGTCTTGTCTTGGGCATTTGAGCGAATGACTCCCAAAAGATAGAGACATAGATGTATTGATAGTACATCGGACATGACCCAAGCAAAATAGATCTTGAATCCGTTTATGGATTTATTCACTTGTGATGTTCATAATATGACATACCTAAATTCTGAGTGGATGATATAACTATGTATGAGTGACTCATACACTTTTGTAACACCCCAAACGCGGCCTAGACGTTATGGCCGAATTTGACGATGTCACATGGAAGGGATTTTGAAAACAGAGCTAACTCAATAAAAACCTTAAGCTTATAAACCTTTAATTGCTTTTATTTATTTCAAAACATATATTCAATTAGTCGACTTGCCTTAAAATGTATCATTTTAGTGGAAGCTTAGGAAAATCGTCGTGTTTAAGGAAAACAGTTCGCATTTTTAGAAAATTATGTTTTAGGTAAAACCATCATAGTAATAAGCAAGTTAAATCCAAAAACCCAAAACCAAAACCAAACAGTTTAAAAGAGTCCAGAGAGTCCCAGAAAATACAACCTTTCAAATCTCAATGCCAAAACTTAAATAAAACCATGAAACAAAATAAAACTGTGATAGCGAGTGGTCACTGTCGAGTCCTCCGCTGCACTGGTCCGCCTAACTCTGTGGATTACCTGTACAGAACAAATAGAAAATGGGTGATTTTACGTAAACTTAGTGTATAACCCAGCAGAATTAAGCATGCAAGCATATAATCATCACATACATAACTAGAAACAGATATAGATACGGACTCGTGTCCTTTCCAGATACCGTAATAGAATCAGATACAGATACAGATATGCAAAATCCTACCCCATCCTCTACACACCAGCTTTGACCATCCCATCACACCAAATGTAGGGTTAAATACACCCACCTATCCCTACACACCACATTGTGTCGTTACGACACGTATCAAATATAGTGCAGCCAAGTTGCCAAATAATAGACGATGATTGCCATATAGAACACTTCCTCCATCAATACAAAATCCATCCCACAAACATGAACAGAACAAATACAAAATACATATTATACATGCTCAACATGCTATGTACAGATATCAGAATAAACCAAATATGCATGGCATAATCAAACTCAGTACAAGTTACCAGTATATCAGATCTATAGTTTTGGGGTTTGGTTAGCTCTTACCGACCCTACGATAGGTCCACAGTTATTGGGACGACCCATGTGACCCTTGGAGAAATTTTAAAAATTTGGGCTCACATGCTCGTGTGGGCCTACACGGCCAGATTGCTCTTGCCTGTGTGGGCTTACACGCCTGTATGGCCCACACACCTAGATAGACCTTGCCCGTGTGCCCACACGACCTGGCCCAAGAATTCACACACCCGTGCATCATGCCCGTTTAGGCCCACACAGCCACCCTCGAGCCACCACATGGTCGTGTCTTGCACACGGCCATGCCTTCATCGACCACACGGTCATGTACTCACACACGATCTACCACACGGGCGACCACGCGCCCGTGTGGCATCGACAGATTCATTTTTTGGCTTTTGCCAAATCTCATTTTTTTGCATTTTGGGTACACACCTGGTATCGGTTTGATGCAAAAATGATCCCGAGACCACCAGAACCTCAATTGGACGATAGTAACCCTAAGAGACTAAGTCCCCAACAAATGATTTCGAGCCCCAAAATCTTCCCCGGTAATGCACGCAACGAAGAGACGCTAAAATTTGGTAGTAGATAGGAAGACGAAAAACTAATTCGATGCAAAAAGAAGAGATGAGAAACATCAGAGAGCAGAAAATAGAGAATGCACGTCAGAAAATTTTGAGAATTTGAGAGGAGAGAGGAAAACTTTGAAAAGAAAAGAAAATAGATAACATCAGGAATCCCTAAAATTCCTCTCTAGTAACCCACTAACAGCCATTACTCAAAGACCCAACTCCAACAAAACACTTTCCCATAACCGAACCAAAAATAAATACCCATGCTAATGCAGGGATTCAAACATAGGGTCCCAACGCACCAACACCCTTACCACTCGAACCAGCAAGCTCATTATGGTGTGGGATTACAAACAATTTAATATGAACCTACTGATCAAGGATAAGGCTTGAATCCAAAAATAACAAAATTTGCTAAAGGTAAGGCTTCAACTCAAGACCTCACACACACACCCAAAACACTTAACCACTGAAGCAGATGCAAACTTGTGTCACATTTACACAGAAACAGAAATATAAAGCCCAGGGCATTACAACTCTATCCCCTAAAAGAAATTTTGACCTCGAAATTTACCTAATCTGAAAAGATGAGGATGCTGCTGATGCATCAAGTCTTCATGTTCCCACGTGGCTTCCTCAGAGCCATGATTCTGCCATAGAACCTTCACTAAAGGAATGGACTTCCTCCTCAGAACTTTAACATCATGATCTAAAATCTGAACCGGCTCCTCCTCGAAAGTCAAGTCTGGTTTAACCTCAATCTCCTCAATAGAGACAATTTGGGAAGGATCAGACCGATACCGCCTCAACATCAAAATATGAAAGACGTCATGGATACGGTCCAACTCTAGAGGTAGTTCTAACTGATAAGAAACCGGTCCCACTCGCTTCAGAATCTTATGCGGCCCAATAAAATTAGGGCTCAACTTGCCCTTACGACCGAATCTTAGAACTTTCTTCAACGGAGAAACCTGAAAAAAGACGAAGTCCCCCACAGAAAACTCAATATCCCTCATCTTCAAATCTGCATAAGTCTTCTATCTATCAGAAGCCACTTTCAGAAAATCCTGAATCAGTCGAACCTTATCCTCAGTGTCAAAAGGACCAACTCAGGACCCAGAACCCGACGTTCACCCAACTCATTCCAACACAGCGAAGTTTGGCACTTACGACCATACAGAACCTCGTAAGGTGCCATATGGATGCTATATTGGAAACTGTTATTGTAGGCGAACTCAGCTAGCTGCAGATAATCCTCCTAACTACCTCGAAAATCAATCACAGAGCTCCGAATCTTATCCTCCAGTATCTGAATCACCCTCTCAGATTGGCTATCGGTCTGAGAGTGGAACGCAGTATTGAAGTCCAACCTCGAACCCAAAGCCTCATGCAATTTTTTCCAGAACTGAGATATGAAGCGAGGATCCCTATCAGAAATGATCGAAACAGGAACCCCATAAAGTCTAACTATCTCGGAGATATAGAGCTTTGCCAACTTCTATAGAGAATAGTCTGTTCAAGCCAAAATGAAGTGAGTAGACTTGGTCAATCGATCCACAATGACCCAAACAAAATCCTTCTTAATGGGTGTCAAGGGCAACCCACTAACAAAGTCCATCATCACTCGTTCCCATTTCTACAACAGAATCTTAACTGGCTGCAACAAACCCGAAGGCAACTAGTGCTCAGACTTAACTTGCTGACACATCAGACAACGAGCTACAAAATTAGTAACCTATTGCTTTAAACTCGATCACCAGTATAATTCATAGAGACCCCAATACATCTTATTACCACCGGGATGCATAGCATAAGAGCTACTATGTGCCTCCCTCAGAATTGACTGCCTCAGATCAGAATCGTTCGACACAATCCATCCTCGAAAACATAACACACCATCACTGTTTAACCCAAAATCAGCAGTAGTACCACTCTTAATCTGTCAAAACTGCAAGCTCAAAGACTCATCCCCTAACTGCTTATCCCGAATCTGATCAATCCAAGTCGGCCTAACTTGTAACTCACCTAATAGACTCCCATCATCAAACAGACTAAGGCGAACAAACATCGCCCTCAAATCAGACATCGCTCTTCGACTGAGAGCATTGACCACCACATTGGCCTTATCGGGATGATACTCAATGGTGCAGTCATAATCTTTAAGCAGCTCAATCCATCGCCACTGCTTAAGGTCCAACTCTTTTTGAGTGAGGAGATACTTGAGACTCTTGTGATCAGTATAGACGATACACCTCTCACCATACAGGTAATACCTCCAGATTTTCAACGCAAAGACCACTACAACCAACTCAAGATCTATATCAGATAGTTCCTTTCGTGTGTCTTAAGCTGACGGGACGCATCAACCATAACCTTACCATCCTGCATCAGAACGTATCCTAAACCAACGTGCGACGCATCACTGTAAACCACGAACTCCTTTCTAAATTCAGGCTATATCAGAAAAGGGGCTTGAGTCAGAACAGACTTAAGCTTCTCAAAGCTCAATTACTGCATATCAGTCCAGACAAATGGTAAACCCTTACACAGAAGCTTAGTCAAGGGGGCTGCAATCAAAGAGAATCCCACAACAAACCGGCGATAATAACCCACCAAACCTAAAAAGCTGCGAATCTCAGACATGTTCTTAGACTCTTTCCAATCAAGCACAGCCTTAATCTTTCGAGGATCAACTTGAATCCCCTCAGTAGAAATCACGTGCCCCAGAAAAGTCAGTTCACCCAACCAGAACTCACATTTGCTTAGCTTAGCGTAAAGCTGCTTCTCACGAAGAATCTAAAGTACTACTCTGAGATGCTCATCATGCTCATCCTCCGTCTTAGAATATACCAGAATATTGTCGATGAAAACTACGACGAACTAATCCAGATAAGGCTAAAACACACGGTTCATCATATCCATGAATGCAACCGGAGTATTTGTCAATCCAAAAGGCATAACTAGGGCCTCGTAATGCCCATAACGAGTCCTAAATGCAGCCTTATGTACATCAGCCTCCTTAAATCTTAACTTATGATACCCAGATCGAAGATCAATCTTGGAGAACACAGAAGCCCCTCAGAACTGATCAAACAGGTAATCGATCCTCGGAAGCAGATATTTATTCTTCACAGTCAACTTGTTCAACTGCCGATAGTCGATGCAAATCCTCATGGTCCCATCCTTCTTCTTAACAAACAATACTGGTGCTCCTCACAGAGACACGCTAGGACAGATGAAACCATAGTCCAGAAGCTCTTGCAGTTGAGCCTTAAGCTCAGTAAGCTCTTTCGGTGTCGTATGGTAGGGAGCGATGGACACTAGAGATATACCCAAAAAAAGCTCAATCCCAAACTCAACCTCTCGATTCAGAGGTAAACCCGGTAACTCCTCAGGAAAGACATCCAAAAAATCTCTCACAGTTCTGATGTCTCTAGCAGAAGAATCTCTAGATACAGAAACACTGGCGGAAGCAAAATATGCGTCACACCCTTTTTGAACCAATTTCTCAGCCACAAGAGTAAAGATCACATTAGACAAGTAATCTTGACGCTTGCCAATCACAACCACCTCCTTACTATCCTCAGTCCTTAAAACGACCCTCTTAGTCGAGCAGTCCAAACTAACATGTTGCTTGACCAACCAATCCATGCCCAGAATTAAATCGAACTCCCCAAATAGAAGCTCCATCAGATCTGCCAAAAAATAATACCTTGCACCTCTAAAGGAATATCCGTATAGATTTTACTAACTCAGACAGACTGCCCCAATGGACTCAGTACAGTAACCTTACTAGAAGTGCTCTCCACAAAAACCCTCAAGTTTTCAGAAACAGAACTGGCTATATATAAATGAGTAGACCCTATATCTATCAAAGCGGTGAATGGTACATCAAAAATAAAGAACGTATCGGTAACAACGTTAGGAGCATCTCTATCCTCTCAGCATCGTACAGCATAAACCAGTGCAAGTTGCCTCGCCTCTTGAAAAATGCCAAATTATACATATTGTTACGACAAATTATACATATTTTTACCCCAAATACTTAGCATATTTATGGATATTTACTATTATATTTGTGAATTTTGGTGCTCTTAATCCGGTTATTTCATATTTTGTACTCAGGAGAGCACCAAGAGTCAAAATGAGCCAAAAATAAGCTTAAAAGTGACAAAAATGACCAAATCAAGAAGATCACACGGCCTAAGCCTTACCACACGGGCGGCTCACACGCCCATGTCTGTCGAGGGTGTCGTCCAAGGATTTCACGATTCACATAGCCTGGCCTTTGACCCACACAGCCGTGTGAAATTTAGCGAAACGAACACGGCCTGGCAAACAAGCCACCTGGTCGTGGCACATGGGTGTGTCCCTTTTTTAAAGAGTTGTATTTTACACGGAAAAAGGATACTTAGGGAAGAAGAAAGCCAACCTAAAGCTTATATAAACACCCTATGTATGTCCTACTAAGGGGACTTTCCTGGGGGCTTCTAGAACTTTTTTGGAACACAGACGATCTATCCCAAAAGCTGGAGCTACTCCAAGACTGAAGATCTCTCTCAGAATCCCTTCAGGGGTTTTTAAGAGTTTTCTTCATGTTTTGCTATTTTTATACTTTTGAGATGTACTCTTATTTCATTATGAACTAAACCCCCTAGATACCTAAGGGGGATGAAACCTATGATGGATCTTGTTATTATTATCTGAACTATATGATAAGTACTTGATTTGTTCTTAATTATGTGTTTTTAATGCTTGAGTTAATATTCTGTGTATTGACTCATGATTTAATGTGCTTATGTAGAGGATGAATAGACCCTGCCTAAGAGTAGATTTGGCATAATTAAGCGGAGTTGATCGAACGCCTAGAGATAAGGTTACGAGATTTTGCCAGATTAGGGTAAAACCTAATATGGGAGTCTATAGATCGATTTACTACTTCGCTAGGGGTTTTAATTAGAAAGAGATTTCAATTAATTCAACTGAGGGTTAGGCGTTATTAGTCTCGAAAGAGATAATAATGTAAGTTAGGGAGTCTCACGGATCAAGTCAAGTGAATAAATCATCTGGTTCAGAGTCAGATAACAAGTGAAATCTAGGTGGATTCCTCCTTAGGTGTCGTCTTTATCAATTACTTTTCTTCAAGTCTTTTCCAAATCTTCTCTTCGCTTTAATTAAATTAGTTAATTAGTTTAGATAATTAGTTTATTAAACAAACCCTTTTTATTCCTAGGCTAGAGGTCTTGCCATTACTATACTATTGTTCGATAGGTGCGCTTGCCTTTTCGTCGTGATACTAGTTAGTCTAGGTTTGATCTTCATTATAAATATTTATTACTTGTTACGAATCACGCGATCAAGTTTTTGGCGCCGTTGCCGGGAAATCTGAAATATTAGGAAAACTTAATTTTTATTACTTTAGCCATTTATTTTTCTTGCAATTTAACTTTATTTCTATTTTTATTTTACTAACTTTTTCTTCTTTCCCTTGGCAGGTTCTTTTAGTGTATGACTAGAAGAAACCCTTCAGGACCGTTGCTTTTTGACGAGGAAATTGATCGTACAACTCATAGAAACTGACGAGAAATTAGGCGCAGCTTAAGATATATAGAGGAAGAGCAAGAGGACAATATCTCAACTACTACTGAAGAGATGGCTGAAAATCAAGACAATCCGCTACCACCAGCCATACCCGCTGAATTAGCAAATCAGAATCCTGCTCCTTGTACTATGTATGATTATGCTAAACCTAATTTTATAGGAACTGAGTCAAGTATAGTTAGACCTGCTGTTGCTACTAGCAATTTTGAACTGAAACCTAACACGATTCAGATGATACAACAATTTGTTCAGTTTGATGGTTTGCAGGATGAGAACCCCAACATGCACCTGGCAAATTTCCTAGAACTGTTTGGTTATTCCCTTTTTCACTGAGGAATAAAGCTAAACAGTGGTTGAACTCACTACCACGAGGATCCATTACCACTTGGGAGCAAATGACGAAAAAATTTCTATTAAAATATTTTCCACCAGCAAAAACAGCTAAGTTACGTAATGATATTTCTTCTTTTGTGCAGATGGATTTAGAGATGCTTTACGATGCATGGGAGAGATTCAAAGACCTTTTGCGAAGGTGCCCACATCATGGATTACCTCTATGGCTGCAAGTTCAAACGTTCTACAATGGTGTGAATCCCTCGATAAGACAAATGATTGACACAGTTGCTGGCGGAACCATCAATAATAAAACACCAGAAGATGACTATTAATTTATAGAGGAGATGTCACTGAATAACTATTAGTGGCAAGCTATGAGGACAAAGCAAACAAAAACAGCTGTCGTTTATAACATCGATTCTGTCACCATGCTCTCTAATCAGGTAGAACTTTTAAATAAGAAAATTGATGGTTTACTTGATTCTACGTAGGTACATCCAGCGATGAGGTGCGATTCAAGTGGAGGAGGTGTGCCTACAGAATACCCGCAATTCAATCCTACAGCCGAAGAGGAGCAAGTCAACTATATGGGTAACAATAATTTTAGATCTCAAAATAACCCATATAGTAATACTTATAATGTAGGTTGGAAAAACCACCCAAATTTCTGTTGGGGTGGTCAACAGAATCAGAGGCCACAGAATCCTCAGAATTTTCAACAGCCACTGTATCAACAGGAAAAGAAGCCGAACCTTGAGGAGATGTTATCCAAATTCATCTCGGTGTCAAACACTCGTTTCCAGAATACCGAGACAGCACTAAAAAATCAACAAGCATCAATTCAAGGACTCAAAAATCAGATAAGCTAGCTGACCAGACTGATTTTCGAACAACCACAAGGTGGCTTACATACTAACACCAAATCGAAAGAGCATGTGAAAGCAGTTACCCTAAGCAGTGGGAAAGTGTTAGCTGAAGCTGAAAAGAAGATAACACAAGAAGCCATGATAAGCGAAAGGGAGGAGAAAAAACCCAAAAATAGTGAGGAACCAGTACAGAAGGAATATAAACCATCAGTTCCATACCCAGCAAAATTAAAAAAAGATCGTATGGATGCACAATTTAGTAAGTTTCTTAAACTTTTTAAACAATTACATATCAACTTACCTTTTGTCGAAGCTATCTCACAGATGCCTACATACGCAAAATTTTTAAAGGAGCTCCTAACAAATAAAAGAAAGTTTGAGGACTTATCCACAATAGAGCTCAACGAGGAGTGCTCAGCCATACTCCAAAACAAACTGCCAACCAAACTGAAAGATCCAGGAAGTTAGACTATCCCTTGCTTAATTGGTAGTTTAAATGTTGAGAAAGCACTAGCCGATCTAGGTGCTAACATTAATTTGATGCCATATAAAATGTTCAAACAACTTGGTCTTGGAGAACCCAAACCTACTACGATGAGTATTCAACTAGCCGATAGATCTGTTAAATATCCTAGGGGTATAGATGTACTTATGAAAGTAGATACATTCATATTCCCTGTTGACTTTGTTGTGCTTGATATAGACGAAGATGTGGAAGTACCTTTAATTTCAGGATGTTCATTTCTAGCCACTGCTAGGGCTATAATCGATGTGGGTGATGGTAAATTGGTGCTTAGAGTAGGTGATGAGGAGATTATCTTTAAAATTTATGATGCCATGAGATTTTCTAGGGAACAGGATTACTCATGTTATTTTATTGACTCTATTGATCATGCTACTCAAGACTCTTTTCAAGAAATTATACAAGAAGACACAACAGAACTGTACCTAACTCAAGAAGAAGAGTCAGATGATGACCTTAACGAACATTCTTCGAGACGAGCAGAGTACGAGGGTATCAAAATGAATGATGAACTTAAGCAAAAACCCTCTATTGAAGAACCTCCCAAATTGGAAATTAAACAACTGCCAAATCTCTTGGAATATGCATACCTTGGAAATAATTCTACATTACCAGTGATTATTGCTTCTAACCTGCAACCCAAGGAAAAAGTGGAACTACTCCAAGTATTAAAAGAACATAAAAAGGCCCTAGCTTGGAAAATTTCTGACATAAAAGGGATCAGCCCCTCTTTTTGCACCCATAAAATTTTAATTTGTGTGCAAGCTCAAAGACGACTGAATCCTAACATGAAGGAAGTAGTTAAAGCTGAGGTAATTAAACTTCTAGATGCTGAAATTATTTATCCTATTTCTGATAGTTATTCGGTAAGCCTAATGCAGGTTGTTCCAAAGAAAGGAGGCATGACAGTCGTGACTAACGAGAATAATGAATTAATCCCAACAAGGACAGTCACAGGTTGGAGAATTTGTATTGACTACAGGAAACTGAATGATGCCACAAGGAAAGATCACTTCCCATTGCCATTCATTGATCAAATGTTGGAAAGATTATCCGAGCACATGTACTACTGTTTCTTAGACGGACTCTCAAGCTACTTCCAAATCCCAATAGCTCTTGAAGATCAAGAAAAAATGGCATTCACATGCCCATACAGTAGGTTCGCTTATCGTAGAATGCCTTTTGGATTATGTAACGCTCCTGCCACTTTTCAGCGCTGCATGATGGCCATCTTTGACGAACTCGTGGAAGACATCATGGAGGTATTCATGGATGATTTCTTGGTGTTTGGTAACCGTTTCCATCTTTGCCTTAAAAATTTGAAACGAGTTTTAATAAGATATGAGGAAACGAACCTTGTGCTTAATTGGGAAAAATGTCACTTCATGGTTCAAGAGGGTATAGTATTAGGGCATAAAATTTCTAGTAAAGGGATTGAAATGGATAAATCTAAAATTGAAACAATCGAAAAATTACCCCCTCCTAGTTCGGTCAAGGCTATTAGAAGCTTTTTAAGACATGCCGATTTTTATAGAAGATTTATTAAAGATTTTTCCAAAATAGCTAAGCCTATGACTAAACTACTAGAAAAAGATGTGCCTTTTAACTTCAATCAGGAATGTTTAGAAGCATTTAACACCCTGAAAGAAAAATTAATTGATGCTCCGATAATAATTGCACCTGACTGGAACTTACCTTTTGAATTAATGTGTGATGTGAGTGATTATGCTGTAGGTGCAGATTTGGGATAGCAAAGAGACAAGCACTTTCAACCTATCTATTATGCTAGCAAAACATTGACAGCCGCACAGGAGAACTACACCACCACAGAAAAAGAATTGCTAGGTGTGGTTTTTGCATTTGATAAATTCCGATCATATCTTATATTATCTAAAGTTGTTGTCTACACTGATCATTCTGCCCTTCGATACCTCTTAACTAAAATTGATGTAAAACCTCGACTCATTCGATGGATTTTGTTATTGCAGGAATTTGACTTAGAAATTCAAGATAAAAGAGGAGCTGAAAATCTCGCGGCAGATCATCTTTCCAAGCTTGACAACTCAAATATTAGAAAACTTGATGAAACTGAAATTAATGATTCATTTCCTGACGAACAATTCTTCGCTATATCTGATTCTGAGGTACCTTGGTTTGCAGACATAGCAAATTTTTTGGCTGCTAACATAATCCCAAAAGGGTTGACACACCAGCAAAAGAAGAGATTCTTTGGTGATGTGAAAAATTACTTTTGGGACGACCCTCTTTTGTTTTGCATATGTGCAAATCAAGTCATTCGAAGATGTGTTACAAGGCCAAAAACATTAAGGATACTGGAACATTGCCACTCAGGACCAACTGGAGGACACTATAGTGGAACTAAGACCGCACATAAAATACTTGAATCAGGTTTTTATTGGCCCTCATTATTCAAAGACGCTAACAGGTATGTGACTTCTTGTGACAAATGCCAACGAATAGGTAATCTCTCCAAAAGTGATGAAATGCCTCAAAGCTATATACTTCCTTATGAAATATTTGATGTTTAGGGTATCGACTTCATGAGTCCATTCCTTAGTTTGTTTAGGAATAACTACATCTTAGTAGCAGTTGATTATGCGTCCAAATGGGTGGAAGCCCAAGCTTTACCTACTAATGATGCTAGAGTAGTCGTACATTTCCTTAAGAAACTCTTCTCAAGATTCGGAACACCTAGAGTAATTATTAGTGACAGGGGCACTCATTTTTGTAACACCCAGTTTGAGAGAACTCTTAAGAAATATGGAGTTCATCACAGAACAGCTACTCCTTATCATCCTCAGACTAGTGGACAAGTCGAAGTAGCAAACCGAGAAATTAAACGAATACTTGAGAAAACAGTTGAATAAATAGGAAAGACTAGGCGATAAAAGTAGATGATGCTTTATGGCCTTACAGAACCGCGTTTAAGACTCCCATAGGAACATCACCTTACAGACTTGTTTATGAAAAACGATGTCATCTACCATTGGAATTAGAGCACAAAGCTTTTTGGGCTATTAAGTTTTTAAACCTTGATCCTAAAGTTGCAGGTCAAAACAGGTTGATACAACTGAACGAGTTAGATAAGTGGCGAGCCACTGCATATGAAAATTCACGATTATACAAGGAAGCAACAAAATGGCGCCATGACGCTCACTTGAAGCAAACGAAACAATTCGAAGTCAGAGATTTTGTCTTACTCTACAATTCAAGACTTAAATTGTTTCCTAGAAAACTTAAATCACGATGGTCAGGACCTTTCATAGTTCAATCTGTTTTTCCATATGGCACAGTAGAGGTAAGTCATCCATCATAAGGAACTTTCAGGGTAAACAGTCATCGTCTCAAACTTTATAACTGTGAGAATTTTAAGGCCGATGGAGAAGAGCTATGACTCCACGAACCTCCCATAAGGGAAAGTCGAGCTTAGACTATAAACAAGTGGTTCTCGGAAGGCAACCCGAGCACTAACATATTTTGATTTCTTTATCTTTAACTTCTCACACTTCGAATCAATTAATTTAGTCATTGAATTATAAAGTTTTTCAGAACACACGGCCACCCACAGGGGTGTGCCTAAAGCCGTGGCAAAACAGGGCAAAGATTTTCCCAAAACATGGGATGCGATAAATCCCCATGACCGTGCGACATGGCCGTAGGTGAGGTTGATAGATGAAAACAGGCGTGGAAATGGAAAAACACGGGCATGACAGGGTCAAGGCTCGATTCTGTTTCTCTAACACGGGCGTGCGACATGCCCGTGCCATTAAACCATGGACAACAATACACGGGCATGGTACCATATACACGGGCATGGGAGAAACGAATGAAGCTAAGCACGGCCGTGCGATATGACCGTGCACCATACACGCCCAAGACACATGGGCGTGGGGTAGTAGCCGGGCACGACCCAAATTGAAAAAAATTCAAAAAACACGGGCTCACTCTCAGATTACACAGGCGTGGCCATAGGCCGTGTGCCCCTCCCCTATATAAACAAACCACTGTTCATCTTCTCCCCTCTTTCAAAACCCTAGCCGAAATTTAACCCTCCCCAACCCCTAATCCATATTCTGTCAATCATTCCCCAGATTCTTACTTCCCCAACCTCCAAACCACCTTCAAATTCACATCGCCACTCCAACACCACCACCTGAGGCCCCCACTGACAAGGATCATTGAATCCTCCTCTCTTTTTATTTTTATCTTTCTTTTTATTTTTATTCTTAATTTTTAATTTCATTTCAATTTTATTATTTTCTTATAAAAGACATATCTATATTAATAAATTTTACTTGCTTCATTTCATTTTTTTCTAGTATTTCTAACAAGTAATCCCACTTCACTCTCTTCCACAACAACTCTTAATAAGCTATTCATGATTCTACAGATTTCCAAGCAAGCTGCTAGGAATATTTTACGGAATGAGGAAACAAATAGGGAACAATACAAAACGAATGCCATGTTCAACGACTCAATTTCTTCATCTAGCTAAGAACAATGGTAGCTACTACTTTCCCCAAACACTACAGCCTCAGAATCAAGCTCCACACCCATATAACAGGGAGTTTCACCTCCTTTCGTCTTATGATTTTCTTTATTTTGAATAGTCAATCTTTGTACATTGAGGGCAATGTACATCTTAAGTGTGGGGGGTGAACATAAACATGAAGCCTAACTTTTTTAATTTATTCTTAAATCCCTGAATGTGGTCTTGTGCTTAAGTGATTTTCTCATAATATTGATAGAATGAATTCTAATTAATCTATAATTATTGTTGATATGTCATGAATTAGAACAAGGGAATTATGCATTGTTATTTGATTGTAGGACCTTAAAGAATCAAGCATGATAAGTTGATATTTTGAGAACTAAAATTTTTAGATTATCTTCTTGAATTGAGGTATTATCTTGAAATCTTATGTATACAGGAACGACATCAAAAACCCAAATTTTTGGTGAGATTTTTGAGCCTTTTTGAGCATATAGCTTTCTTTCTTGCTCACTTCTTTTGTGGTTTGAGTGTGTCAACATTGAACTGTTATTCTAGAACTTGCTTCGATTATACATGTCGAGATCACACGTATGATTTGATATACTGAGATGATAAAGGCACTTAGGATTTAACCCACTTACTCTATAAAAAGCCTTCCCACATAATTAAAACCGTAGTGAACCTCTTTTGAGCCTACTAACCCTTTTTCTTTATTGATTAACCCTCATCATTAACCCATTAACCCATTATTATTGAAATCCCCTTACTTAATTTGACCCTTTTTATCCAGATTGAATTTAATATTGTTACCTCACTATGATCACCAATTTTTGTTACTGAATCATGGAGTATAACTTCTATATTGTATTGACTTGATTTGTTCTTAAAAAAAAAAAACTAACCTCAGTTTTATTATTATAATTCTAGCGAGCTAAAGTTGTCATAAAAAAGAGAGCTCATGTAAAATAGTTCTAGATATTTGTTGTCATTCAGTAATTAAGTTTTTGATAGTGGGATGATATATTAAAATCATTTCGATTCTAACCTTTGTTTCTTCAGCTTGTTCCATACCCGTAACCTAAACCCCATTACAACCATGCAAAGAACTTTTGATTTGTGTATCATATCATTTACAAGTGGTGGAGATTTGATTTTCATGCAAGCCTATAGTGATAACATCTCATGTTAGACAATCGACTGCTTAATTTTGAACCTTAAACACTTTGAGTGATTTGAGTGGATCCTTAGTGAGGATGTCATCTCTTGTATATTTAGGACTAAAGTTAATTACTTAGAGGAAGGAGATTACCTATAATTTTATTATCAAAATATTCAATTTAGATTGTTTGAGGTTTTTAATGCCCCTATGGTTGAATTCTCACTGTACGATTCTCCGTGGAATAATTTGTAACATTATCGGTAATGATTATGTGATTCAAAGGTATGAATTCTAGCAGTAAATTAGAGTTTTGCTTGAGGACAAGCAAATGCTTAAGTGTGGGGGTATTTGATAAATGCCAAAATATACATATTGTTACCCCAAATACTTAGCATATTTATGGATATTTACTATTATATTTGTGAATTTTGGTGCTTTTAATCCAGTTATTTCATGTTTTGTGCTCAGGAGAGCAACAAGAGTCAAAAGGAGCCAAAAATGAGCTTAAAAGAGACAAAAATGACCAAATCAAGAAGATCACATGGCCTAAGCCTTACCACACGGGCTGCTCACACGCCTGTGTCTGTCGATGGTGTCGTCCAAAGATTTCATGATTCACACGGCTTGGCCATTGACCTATACGGCCGTGTGAAATTTAGCGGAATGAACACGGCCTGACAAATACGTCACACGGTCATGGCACACAGGCATGTCCCTTTTTCAAAGAGTTGTATTTTACACGAAAAAAGGATACTTAGGGAAGAAGAAAGCCAATCCAAAGCCTATATAAACACTCTAAGTATGACCTACTAAGGGGAATTTCCCAGGGGCTTCTAGAACTTTTCTGGAACACAGAACCACACGCCAGGAATTACTTGAAGGAAGCCAGACGATCCACCCCAAAAGCCGAAGCTACTCCAAGACTGAAGATCTCTCTCAGAATCCCTTCAGGAGTTTTTAAGAGTTTTCTTCATATTTTACTATTTTTGTACTTTTGAGATGTACTCTTATTTCATTATGAACTAAACCCCTTAGATACATAAGGGGGATGAAACCTATGATGGATCTTGTTATTATTATCTGAACTATATGATAAATACTTGATTTGTTCTTAATTACGTGTTTTTAAAGCTTGAGTTAATATTTCGGGTATTGACTCATGATTTAATGTGCTTATGCAGAGGAAGAATAGACCCTGCCTAAGAGTAGATTTGGCATAATTAAGCGGAGTTGATCGAACGCCTAGAGATAGGTTTACGAGATTTTACCAGATTAGGGTGAAACCTAATATGGGAGTCCATAGATTGATTTACTGCTTCCCTAGGGGTTTTCATTAGAAAGAGATTTCAATTAATTCAACTGAGGGTTAGGCGTTATTAGTCTCGGAAGAGATAATAATGTATGTTAGGGAGTCTCACGGATCAAGTCAAGTGAATAAATCGTATGGTTCAGAGTCAGATAACAAGTGAAATCTAGGTGGATTCCTCCTTGGGTGTCGTCTTTATCAATTGCTTTTCTTCAATTCTTTTCCAAATCTTCTCTTCGCTTTAATTAAATTAGTTAATTAGTTTAGATAATTAGTTTATTAAACAAACCCTTTTTATTCCTAGGCTAGATAATAAAAAGATAGTTATTACAAGTACTTTTGGTTCCCTTGGGTACGATACCCCGGTCTTGCCATTACTATACTATTGTTCGATAGGTGCGCTTGCCTTTTCGTCATGATAAAAGTTAGTCTAGGTTTAATCTTCATTATAAATAATTATTACTTGTTACAAATCACGCGATCACCTCTGTCTGACCAGCACCTCTGCCCGGTGCCTTCTGCCCTCGGCCTATCCCATTACCACCCCTAGCTTGACCACGGCCCCTGGGTGGCTACTGAACTACCCTCTGAAGCTGCACAATACTCGAAGCTTGCATCTGATTTGCCTACTATGGACAGTCACTGATACAGTGCTCTAAAGATCCGCACGTCAAGCAGGCCCCAATCCTCCTCCAACACTCACTCGGGTGGCGCCTACCACAATCACCGCATGGCTGCAACCCAGCTAGAGCAACAGGAGCCCCCAGTCTAACTGCCCCTCAGATCTAACCTTTTTTTAGGCCTCGAAATAGAATTAGAGGGCTTCAAATCCCTATTGTTCTTACCTCTATCTCTGACCCTATTCTGGCGCTCCACGCGCTTAACATCCTCAGTGATCTTCGCCTTCTCCACCAGAACAACAAACTCTCGCTGCCTCTGTAGAGTAATAAAAACCCTCAAGTTATCCCTCAGACCGTCCTCAAAGCAAACACACCTTTCATGCTCAAATGCCACCATGCCTCGAGCGTAGCGGCTCAACCTCAGAAATTCTGCCTTATATTCAGCCACAGACCTGTCCCCCTGCGTGAGATTCATGAACTCACGCCTATGAGTGTCCACATAGCTCGCTCCCACATATTTACTCTGAAAAGTGGTCTTGAAGAAATCCCACGTCAAACTATCTGGTTGAGTACCCTCCTCATCCGTTAACCACCACTGGTATGCCTTGTCGCGAAGCAAAGAGACTGCACCTTTAAATTTCTGCTCGGGAGTGCAATCTCAGTCATTCATAATCCTCTCCGTGGCCTCCAACCAGTACTCGGCCATACTAGGGGTGACTTTAGTGACACCCTTAAATAGCTCAGCTCCATTAGACCGGAGTCGTTCAGTTACCGACCCTCAGCCCTTAGATCTAGAATGGGGTCCAGCGACCCTCTCCAATATCTTCAGCATAGCCTAGGACAGTGCGTCGTCCCCAGTTGAATGGCTTTGAGACCTAGTCTCAGTAGCAGGCGAAACTGGTGTCTCACTCGTATCCAGATTTGACACACTGCCCAGGGAGGAAGACTCAGCTCGAGCCCCCCTACAGCCCCTTCCACGACTACGAGTACCACATTCGTGAGTTTTACGTGCACTCATTGTCTAATTCAAGTTTTATCTACATTAAAAGTTTTATGCATCAATTTCAGCATTTATGAAAAGATGTTTTATGCATAAATTATCAGATGTTCAGATTTGTTTTTAGAAGTTTCTGCATTCAGACAAAATAATACGAAGGCTCAAGCTACTTCGGTAGCAAGTGCTAGTAATGTTCGGACTTGCTTGTGAACATTGTGGAAAGAATCATTTCGACATTTGTAGATTGAAAAAGGGAGCCTGCTTTCAGTGTGGTTCATTTGAACATTTCTTAAGGGATTGTCTAAATAAGGTTGAATCATGTTCAGAACAGATTGCCATTGTAACATCCCAAAAATCGGGGGTTAGTAGAATCGGGTTTGTGAATTGAGAGAGAGTGATCATGCCTTAATTTTTTTAATTATCTATGTATTTTTACGAAATAAATGAGGTATTAGTTTGTTGGTTAAATGTTAGTGTAACGTTTCTTAAAACCCAAGTTCAAATCCCTTCTTTCGCAACATTTTTATTATTTTACAAATTTTGCAAATTTTGCCTTAAACCCTACTATGTGACATGCCTTGTTTTTTAAAATAAATATTTCAAATGATATCAAGAATGAGTTATTGGTTTGATGGTTAAACATTAGTGAATTTATCCTTGGGGTCCTAACTTCAATTCCCTTCCCATGCAAATAATTTAATTTTTTGACAAAAACCCCTTGTTTTAATTTGTAGGCCATCTAAGCCTAGTTAACCTAGGTATAAATATTAATTTTTTTCTAATAATCAGCCTTTAATCCTCCTCCTCATTGCCCTAGCCGTTCCTCTCCTCCTCTCCTTCTCTTTGATTTTAATTTTTTTTCCTTTCCCTATTGTTGTCGTCGCCTACACCTAGTTTTACCATCTCTTTCTTTTTTTTTTCTTTTTCTTTTTGCCACTAATTTTTGCCACAAGATTTGTTAACATATTCTCCACCATATTGCTATCATTTTTCCTAATTAAAATTAGCCACAAATTTGAAATATTGAACTCCAAGATCAATCTCAAACATTGCCAAGAAAGTGCCATTGCCATTTCTCTAAACTAGCTTAGGTAAGGTCTCTTCTCTCTTCAATTTCTTAATTAATCTTGTCCATTAAAAACCTAAATTTCCAAATATGGAATTTGGGGGATTTTAAATGATTTCAAAGATATTTTTCCAGAATTTAATGAGATCTCAAACTATTTTAAAATTCAGCCTCAATTTTGACCACCATGGGTAATGGTGCGTGCGCCTATGTGCAAGAAAGGGGGTTGTTTTGTTTCTTGGTTCTTGTCTATATTTTTTCAGCGTTAATTTGAGTTTTTGAACCCTCCTAATCAGCTTTTACACCCATTTCAATTAGGGAAAAACATTCTTGATTGATTGGCCATTCGGATCCCACAAATCGTGAAGCGTAACTGCAATTAAGGGTAACTAGTTTGTTATTTTGACATAGTTGTTGGGTAAAGTGTAACAACCCTAACCTGTGTCCGTCGTCAGAATAGGGTTTCAGATCATTACCAAAACTTTCAAAACATTTTACAAATAATTTATGTAAATTACTATTTATTAACCGAGATAATTCAAAACATCCCTTACTTGGACCCTCGAAGCCCAATACTAGCATTAGAATCGAGTTAGGACTTAATCGGGAACTCTAAAAAATTTTCGCGAAAATTTAAAAATTTTCCAAGGTGTAGGGCTCACACGCCTGTGTGGTCCAAAGGACACGCCCGTGTGACCCTGGGACACGCTCGTGCTACAGGCTATGTTCAACCCCGTGTAACTCTCTGACTTGTGCACACAGCCATGCCACAGCCCGTGTGCTAGGCCGTGTGGTTAATTAATTCAATTCAAAATTAGGTGCAGGCTTCACACGGCCAAGACACACGCCTGTGTCTCTGCCTGTGTGCTCAATTCTGAGCATTCTATTTCACAAAATTAAGGTGCAGGGGACACATGGCCTAACTACACGCCATGTACTCGGCCGTGTGTCACACACGATCTAGACACACGCCTGTGTATCTGCAATTGTAGACAAAATAAAGCCATTTCTAGCTTCATTTCTCACCCAAAATCACACCCATGACTTGCACTTGAAACACACATCCAATACCAACCATTCCAAACATTCAAATTAAACGAATTTCATCATTCGTCATGGCATACCATTACATGCATACATGCTTACAATCTTACCTTGGTTCATTTCATATATTAGACATAATTTGATCAACTACTTAACATATATTTAGCTACCATAGCATGAGATTACAAGTATATCAAAACAACCATTACTGGCCATTCCAATAGCTAGATTACAAGCATCATTACCAAGCCACTAATGGTCAAGTTGTCCTATACATGCCATTATACCAAAATGATTTTACTATATGTATACCCCAAAATAACTAGTTGATGGTGTGACAATGCTCCAATGATCTCCAACCTTCGCGAGCTTCTGAGCACTATAAAACAGGGAAAATAAAACGGAGTAAGCATTACATGCTTAGTAAGTTCATATAACGGAAACTAAACTTACCAATCCCATTTATTAAATCTAAGCATATAATATCATGTTTTTCCATCCATTAGCAAAATTGCCTAAACACATGCATTCAATCAAACATGTTAGTCACCAAAATCTTCATATCAATCAAGTAAACATAGATGAACTCATCATGCAATATTCCTTCAAGTCATTATCATTTCATCTCATAATTCTCATACCATGTCAATAGTTTTATGTCCGTTGAATCATTGAAATTCCAATGGATGCTCAAGTAGTACACTCAAGGTGTACGATTCAATAATCCTTCAATTTCTTATTCAAGGGTACCCATTAGGGCACTTAACCAAGGAACACACTCTCGAGCCACATGTCATATAACAAGATTACCAGTCCAGGCTAAATCCTTTAATTAACGTATGTTAAAAAGAGCTCAATTAGGATTACCAGTCCAAGCTAAATCCTAATCATAACGTGTACTGGAGAGGTATTATATCAGGATTACTCGTCCGAGCTAAATCCTTTCTATAATGAGGTCAATAGGATTACTCGTCTGAGCTAAATCCCATCCGCAACAAATGCAGGACCTCATCCATATCGGGAAAGCACATGTGTTCATCGAAATTCAATATTCAATCGGGACATAACCCTTTTTCACCATTTTCAACCATGTATTAATTTCTCATATTATAACATCCAAGTAATTCACATAAATGATAATCACATTTCATACAATCACAACATTTAATTTAACATAATTACATGCCCGATTAAGTTATACGAACTTACCTCGACACTTGTTCCCGTATAAAATCTACTAATCCGAAACCTTTTCTTTTCCTTGGTCTAACCTCGAATTTGTGTTGTCCGTATCTATATAAATATCTTTAATAATCAATTTCACATATTTCATATTTATTTGGCCTCAATTTATGTCCTAGGAAAAATTACCATTTTGCCTCTAACTTTTCCATAAATTCTAATTTCGTCCCTAGGCTCGGAAAATGAAATTTGTGCAATTTACTCCCTATTCCAAGCCTAACCAAAACCCCATTACAAAATTTACAGCACATGTATTCATTAAAAATTAGAATTTTTCATCAAATTTCACAACTTTACATTTTAGTCCCTAAATCATGTTTTCATAAAAAATCACTTTGTAAAAGTTGTTTATCTATCAACAACCTTTCATTTTCTACCATAAATTTCTAATTTTCAGCATATTCATCCATGACCCAAATTTCATACATTGATAACTTTTCAAATTAATCCCCCAAATAGATAGATTAGACTATCCCAGTTTCAAAAATATCAAAATTACTAAAAACGTGACAAGGAAACTTACTCAATTAAGCCTTGAAAGTTTCTTATCTCTCTCCTAGGGTTTTCATATAATTTTGGGGAAGAAGATGAGAAAAATAAGATGATATTCCTTTTTATCATCTTTTAATTAAGTAAATTATTTCAATTCCAATTTAGTCCTTGGCCTTTTCTAATTTTTCCATGGATGAGTCACCAAAAATCTCCATACTTTTCTTTAATGGTCTTATTACCATATAAAGACCTTTAGTTTTGAATTCCATAGCTATTTAATCCTTATAGCTACTAGAATTCAACTTTCACATTTTATGCGATTTAGTCCTTCTCGTAATTAAACACTTAATCGATAAAATTTTTGTATCAAAATTTTCACATGACATGTCTGTCATAATACAGACCATATAATAAAATAAAAATAAAATTATTTTTGGGTCAGATTTGTGGTCCCGAAACCACTATTCTGATTTCACTGAAAAATGGGCTGTTACATAAAGGTTATGAATTGATTAAATGAAGGAATTTAATAACTAATTAGATACTGATTTTCCAGTATATTATTAAATTAGGTGCTAACCCAAACGCCCCAAATCACCCGTAAAGGCGAAGAACAATTGTACGTACGGTTTGTATCGATATAGTGTAAGGAATCTAACTAGTTTTGATTCATAAAATAGTTATAATTTCAACGATTGGTTTGAACTCATAAGTAGGTTTTTGGGGGCTGGATTAATGGTAAATTTATTGAAATTATACTGAATTTTGGTTTAGGTTCGTTTAAGGAATTATTAAGGAAAATTGGAAGATTCGCTAGTGTGCTGCAAGGAAGCGAAAAATAAGGTGTGTCCTAAACTCATAAAATTGTTTGAAAATGTTAAATATCATGTTCTATGTGATAAATTAGCTTGCTTATTGGATTGTCTTAATAGCCAAATTATTGATTTTGTGAGTGGCCGAACCAAGTATGTTTTGAGCCTTAAAAGATTGACATGTTGGCAAAATTGCTAGTTTGTATGTATGTTTGATTGAGTTTGTAATTGAATATTTGAGTTATGAGATATGAGAATGTTTGACTGAATGATATAATGTGTTGAGATATTAAGCTTATGTATGATTTAAACGCATGAGATATTTGTTATATTGTGTACCGAAAAGGGTGCTATTTATGCACAATGAAAATCCGTAAAGTATGTGACATTGAACGATATTGATTGATACCAATAGAATGGTAATTTGGAAGAATGGAACACTGTTCTCATTTACTAAAAGTATGTGATTTTTAAACATGCTGAGCATATCAAATGAATGTGAAAAGTATTGAGATATGATTACGTATGAGATTGTGTGACATATTGCATATGTATTGGGTTGGGATTTTGTGGTTGACGGAGGAGTACCGTGGAGTACCGAAGACATATTAAGTTTACATTATTCATAGTCAGTGCACTGCACTTAGAGTACCAAAGGGATTGTCGATTTTATTGCATATTATATGTTATTGGCAATTGTATCGCACTATTTGATATCTAGCAAATTTTCTGAATTATTGATTATTTAGTGGTTTTATCACATCGAGCTATGCTCATAATGTTTTGGATTTTGGCAGACGGGTTCTGGGGAACTCGTGGTGTATAGTAGATGGTATAGGTAGGAACTTTTTTGCATTGCATCATGTGCACGACATATTTGAATGTTATTGGTTTATGCTACGCATTGTATTTTTTTTATTGAATAGTATCGAAATTAATGATTGTTACTCAAATGAATGATGACCTATGCTCAAACACCGTTTGACATCAATTTGATAATGGCTATGTAATGACATAAAATTTCTATGATGGTTCTGTTTTATTCTATTAATGCTAATATGCTTCACTGTATTTGATGTTTTTGCCCGTTTAAATAATTATTCGACTCATACTGAGCTTTTCATAAGCTCACCCCTCAAATAGTGTTCAACTTTTCAGGTAAACCTCAAAATTAAGACCGGACTCGGCATTCAGAGAATCAACTTAGACCTCGGATTATTATTATTTAATTAAGTATTATTAAGTCTTTATTGGTTTTGGTTGTAATTTTTAATTATTTATGGTCTGTGGCTTGGTAACTTTTCTTTTGGGGATTTTTGCATGTATGAATTACTTAAGCATAATAACTGGATAATGTATGATATTGAGCTTAAGTAAAATTTGATATTGTTCCCTAGTTTCCACTACATTGCAAAGGAACTATTTTTGAAAAACAAATCGATAAGGCAACCAATTTTCCAAAATGACTTGAAAAATAGCTTTTTCGCTGCATTAGTTTAACTTCGAGTTTTTTTTTTTAAAGAAGAGCGACAAGCAAATGGTTTTCTAAAACAACACTCTCAACAATAAAATGAATCCTAAGCATACACGACCTAATGAATGAATGCTTTTAACTAACTCAAAGTACAACTACGATTTTCTCTAAAATGAGTTTATTTAAAGTCTTAAAAAGTAACGTAAGTTAGCTTAGCCATTTCAGTGGCTAATGTAGCCTTCTCAATCTAGCAATAACGTCTAGGCCGGGTTTGAGAGGTTACAGCCATACCAACAATTATTTCTTGTAGGGGTAAAAGACTGAGATCTGGGAATACATCTAAAGTTAGTCATAGTAAGGCATGTGAGACGATCATCAAATTTGAAGGTTGGGCACCAGCTAAAGCTTAAGCGATCCACACTAAAAGGAGGCTACAACACTTGACGTTATTACTGGTACTTTTACTCTTTTTGATGGTAAGATTTATACATTATATGTGCACAACTTTAGTAACATAAAAGAATTTACCATTAGAGTTGACTGAATTTTATATTAAGGTGTCAAATTCGATAGGTTAGAGTGTGATTGTTAATAAAGTTTGCAAGAACTATCCACTGAAAATACAAGGTTATAAATTTCTTGTTGACCTAATGCTATTGTCGTTCAATGAATTTGATGTTATTCTAGGTAAGGATTGGCTAACAATTCATGATATAGTTGTTAGTTGCAAACTGATCACCTCCAAACTTACAAACGTCTAGAGTAGAAATCATGCACAAAAGATATAAAAGATGGTATTCGCAAGTATATGGGTCAGGTTGAAATATAGTTACAACGGAGTAGCTGATTACTCCAAGGATCATACCCAAGGGAGGCGAGTACTAAATTAATTCTAATCTAAAAATACATATATTTAGTTAGTACTTTAATTGGATTATAGTACAAAGAATCAAAATAAAGGTCTTGGTAAACCATACTAAAAATAATACTAAAAGAAAGTAAGAAAATAAATACAACACGAGAAATCAAAGAGTAAAATATATCAAATCTAGGCATGGGTGATTGGCTAGCTTCAGTAATCATAACCAACTGTCTTATCAGGTTTTCTTGTTCAATCAACTAGTCAATACCCAAACAGGATCTTCCGATCTTCCATTAACATATTGAGTCGGCAAGTACTACTTATCTCTTGATGTCACAGTCCAAACCGGTTCAGGGTTAAGGTATTTATAGATAGGCCATACCAAATCTGGGTTAATTCCCACATTAATGACTTCCTAAGGTTGCTAGGCCTAAGGTGTTAGGTTCTTCCTCTCTTGAATAGTTCATATACTAAGAAACCCCTACAAAACAATTAATTAATCATACCTCCACTCGCTAATCTCCCATAAGAGGATTAGTTCCTCATGGATCTAATAAACAATATAAACTTGATAAAAAGAATAAACATACATAGCAATTCAAGAGAATAAAATTTAGAAGAAGCCTTATTTGTATTAATATTTAACATAGAATCCTCAAATAGTTTGACAATATTTCCCAAATACGATTTCTCCACAAAAGTAAATAACAAGAACGAAAATAAAATCTAAACCCTAAGAAAAGAGAAAAAAAACTAAAAACTAAATATAAAGAGAAAATTATACAAGATCAAAAGGCATCCATAACATGTGTTGAATGAGCTTATTTATAGACTTTAGGATGGTCGTCGTCCTCAACCTTAGGTCAGCTACAGTCCTCGTACTTAATATTTGATTGTGCAGATCAAAATACCCCTAGCTCGGAATTATTTTCTATACAAAAGTAGTGTCATGACACATTAGATCCTCTGTCGTGACATTGATGGCAATATGCTCAACTTCAAGGTATCTTCAAGGGTATGTCACGACATCCTTAGGTTGTGTCACGACATTGAAGGCAGTCTTGGAATTCTTCTATTTTGCTCCCTATGTTGTGACATCCAGTGCTCCGTATTGAAACCTAGTGACCAGTATCGAGTTAGTATGCCTTCTAATGGTCTCCTGCATGCTCCCAAAGTGTATTAGCTCACCCTTAGGCCTCATTCAGCCCCTAAGGTAAACAAAAGATTCAAATTACACATTTTATTGAACTTACATAAACTTATGAAAATATAACTAAAACTTAACTAAAATACATATGTTCAAGCTTGAAAAGTGCGAAAACTAGTTTAATTTGTTACACAAAATTAAGGGAGATCACAAAAAAGGGATTGTTTTGAAAAGTCCAAGCAGTAATGTGATTAGTGTTGAAACTAACAGATCTAATCGTGTCATTAGTATTGTATCAACTTTTACTGTTCGAACATTAGAATTGAAAATAAAACAGGTCCTAACAGTATAAGAATTCCCTGATGTTTTTCCAGAAGAATTACCTAGGTTACCACCAAAAAGCGAAGTCGAGTTTGTGATTGATTTAGTACCAGGAAATGCTTCAATATCTATTGCGCCTATAACGACCCAAAATCCGTGGGCACCGGAAAAGTGTGTTATCGAGCCTCCGTCTTAGTGAAATAAGTTCAAAAAAAATATTTATTAAAAATATTTATGAGCCTAGTGGTGTGTCTAATTAGGTTTTAATTAGGTAAATTTAGCTTAATTTAGAGTAATTAGCAAAAAGGACTAAATTGAATAAGAGGTAAAAGTTTAATCCTAAAGCAATAGAAAGTAAAAAAGGCTAAAATGGCAATTAAGCCATTTAGCAAAAGTTGAGGCGGCAAACATGTTAAAATCTAAGATATTTTTTAGATTTTAATTATGTAGATATATATAATTTAATTATTAATTACTTTTTATTTAAGTATATTGATATTTATTATTTATTATTATAATTCTATTAAATTATAATTTATATTATTAAATTATGATTATGATTATTATTATTAAAAATAAATTAAAATAAAGACAAATGTATGGTGATTAAATTATACAAGTGTAATGCATATATTCATGCATTTGTAATATATTTATTTAATTACTTTTTATTTAAGTAAAAAAAATTATCATATTAAATTATTAAATTATATAAACTAAATAAAATAAGGACAATTGGATGGTGATGATAATAGGCAAGTGTAAAATATATGTGTGTCCAATTGTTATATATATATTTGTTATTAAATGAGATATTTATTATAATAACTATTATTATAATTAAGTTAATAAAATAAAAGAATAAAAGAAATGAAATAAAATAAAGAAATAAAACAAAGTAAAGAAGAAACAGAGGACATTTCGAAACAGAGCAGGGAAGAAAAAAAGAAAGAAAGGAGAAACGAAAAATTAAGGTTTTAAAGCTTGAAGTTTAATTGGTAAGTTTAATCAAGTCATTTTCTTATAAATTTGATGTTTTTGGAATCCTAGAGTGAAATACTCTTGAATTTAAGTTGAAATTTTGAAAGTTAATAGATTTTTGAGTAGGGTTTATGTTGAACAAATGATGGAATTGGGGGTTTATTTTATAGAAATTTTGATTGGAATTGAATAAAGGATTGAATTGTAAACTAAGCTATAAGTTTTGAGTTTTAGGGATTAAATTGAAATAAATTCGAAATTATGAGAATATGATAAAAATTAAATAGTTAGATGTGAGTTTGGCAAGAAATTGAGTAGCAAAAAAAATATGAATTGAGAAAGAAAAATATATAGGTTTAGTTAGGATTAAATTGGAATTAAAGTAAAAGTTAGATAAAAATTTCAGCATTTAAATTGTGTTATGCTAATAATTGTGAAATTATTTTAATTGTTCATAGCTAATATCGAGCCTGAAGCATCTGCCCAAAAAGAAAAAGGAAAGATTGTCGAGGATTAAATCCAAAGAGAATTCTGGTTTGTATCACTATAACTCAAGCTTTATAATTAATATGTGTTTAATTTAATATGACTGTGTGGTAAGTATTTTAAGGTAACTATTTAATGAACTGATAAAATTTGTGATTGGGTATTAAAATTGAGATTGATATTTGAATCAATTATGGGATATCTGAATATTGTTTTGAATACCAAATTGAATCGTGAAATTATCAATAATGTTACGTATATTGTATTGAACTGTAAAACTTCTAATGAAGCGAATTATTGTATTACTGTGAAAATTTATCAAAATAATAAATTATAATTAATATTGAATCGAAATGGAAATTGTACTAAAAAATGATTTAAATACCCTATTAACTAGTCGGGCTAGTCGGATATAATTGGCATGCCATAGGATATGGAAGAGTACGGGTTTTTGCCGACTTACTGATCAGGCACTTATGTGTCGACTCATCATTCTCGCTATTACAGATTCTTCATACCAATTCGGCACTTTGTGTGTCAAATATTGTTATTCTTATTTACATTCTCATTCTTCAGATCGATTTATTCGATGAGGTACTCGTGTACCGTCTTCGCTATTGTTCTTTGTTTACATTACTATATTCCGCCCAAGATGAGGCACTATGTGTCGTACTGGTGTGTTGGTTGGAATCCGTGTATCCGCCGAGTCCGAGTCAAGTTAATAGGATAAATGAAATAAATTTACTGATAAAACTAAATTTGAATGATATGGCATATGTGAAAGTTGAGAATTGAAATAAAGAAATAAGAATGATATATATATAATTGAATGATAACATAAAAAGATTGAATTATTCATTAAGTGATGATAATTGTAATGTAAAATTATGTGTGTGATTTAATGTATTTAATTATAAACTGAATTATAGTGATACCACTGAGTATATGCATACTCAGCGTACGGTTGTTTCCGTGCACAGGTTGTAGAAGTTAAGTATTGAACCAGCATCCAAAGCCAGACCCGACTTCAGCAAACTTTTGGTGATGTATATTTTCTTTTGATAATGTGGTATGTACATAGGATATGTATAAAGGTTATTATGTTTAGAATATAAATGGTTAAAAATGTTAGTATTACAAGTCTAAGAATTATAATGAAAAAGTTTATCTATTTCAATTTAATTAGTACAATGATAGATTTAAATTGATATTATATTGATTAAGTTGATTTGAGGGTATTTAGAATAGAAAATGAATGCGTGAAATGAATTGGTTGAAATGGATATGGTTTTAGTTGCAGGGGGTTTTATGTAAAAATAAGCCAAAATGCTGTTGAAATTTATAAATAAAAAAATTTGGAGTACTTAAACGAGTCCCGTTTCACTTGAACGTATGTTTTAGACTTTGAGAGTTCATTATAGGGATTTAGTAATTAAATTATGCTATGAATGTTATTTTATTTTTGAATTATTCATAAGTTTCCTGATACATCCGGTAATACCTCGTAACTCCGTTCCGGCGACGGTTCGGGGTTGGGGGTGTTACAATTGTTGGTATTAGAGCTAAGGTTTAGCCGATTCTTGGACTAAATCAAGCTCGTAAATGAGTCTAGAAGTACATGCCACATTTAAGTCGAAACTGAGTCGGGTTTTTGGATGTTGATATATTTATTTAATTTTATTTTATAAATAAAATGTCAGATGAAAGAATGGATAATGTTGAACAGGAAATGTATACTGGAAGTCGAGAATTTGAAGAAACTGAATCTGCTACACCTAGTGTGAATCTGTTAGATAATCAACCTCCTAACGTAGGAAGAGAAAGAGATGGCTCACAACTGTTAAGAGCTATAGCCAATGCATTACAGCGTATAGCAGGAACTATACCTGCTACTACATCTGTACCTACTATCAGACGGGCCCCGGTTAAATAGCTACGAAAATATGGTGCCACGAAATTTCAAGGATTAAAAGGAGTTAATCCGTTCGCTCCTGAAAATTGGATGGAAACAACAAAAAGAGTTTTGCAACAATTAGATTGTACCCCCTAAGAGAGTCTGATATGTGTTGTATCACTCTTACAAGGAGAAGCTATCTCTAGTGGGAATCTGTGGTTAGGCATTTGCCGGATGATCAGGTAACCTGGGACTTGTTTCAAAAAGAATTTCAGAAGAAGTATATTGGGGAATTGTACATCGAAGAGAAAAAGAAAGAGTTTTTAGTCTTTGAAACAGGTAATATATCAAGATCTTTGGATTATAAGCGAGAGTTCTCTAGACTGAGCAAGTATGCTTCAGAATATGTTTCAACTGAGGCTGATAGTTGTAAACGATTTCTACGGGGACTGCGAGATGAAATTAAGATTCAATTGGTAAGTCTCAGAATTACTGAACTTGTTGATCTGGTTGAGCGAGTAAAAATGATAGAACAAGTACTGGGCCTGGATAAAAAGTCAGAAATGGGTAAATCAGTTGGGAAACGTTTGGGAACTACCAGTTCTAATCCATTACCGAAGAGATTCAGAGAATCAAGAAGTGGTTGGAGATCAAGCTTTCGGTCTGATAGGGGTGACAGAAGTAGAGGAAAACAGATTATTGTCTCCACCGGTAGTGTAAAAGCTCCGCCCTGGGAAAGTGAAAATCCTGGATGCGATTATTGTGGAAAAAGACATTTTGGTGAATGCTGGAAGAAAATCGGAGGATGTTTCCGCTGTGGCTCTACTGAACACTTTGTTAAAGATTGTCCGAGAACTCAGAGTAGTACACCTACCGCATCTCAGTGATCGGTATCGACTGCCAGAGGTAGAGGAATGTCTAGAGGAGGTTCTGTTTCGAGGAGGGGAGGAGTTGGTAGAAGCAGTGATATAGCTACACAGCAATCTGAAGCCAGAGCTCCAGCTAGAGCTTATGTAGTTAGAACCCGGGAAGAAGGCAATGCTCACGATGTGGTGACAGGTATATTTTTACTGTATTCTAAGCCTATTTATACTTTGATTGATCCTGGATCTTCACATTCATATATTAATTCAAAATTAGTACAGTTGGGGAAATTAAAAACAGAAATGTCTAAAGTCTCAATAGAAGTATCAAGTCCATTGGGGCAAACAATATTAGTTAATCAGGTGTGCCCGAGATGCCCGTTAATGATATATGATAAAACTTTTCCGGTGGATTTATTAATAATGCCTTTTGGGGATTTTGATGTTATACTGGGAATGGACTGGTTAGCTGAACATGGGGTAATTTTGGACTATTATAAAAAGAAATTTAGCGTTCAGACTGAAGATGGTGATAGTGTTGAGGTAAATGGAATTCGTACCAGTGGGTTAGCTCAAATCATATTAGTAATTAAAGTTAATAAGTTGCTTCATCAGGGTTGTACAGCATATCTGGCATATGTTATTAATTCTGATTCAGTCGGAAGTCAGTGTAGTCAGATTAGAACTGTATGTGTATTTCCAGATGTATTCCCTAAAGAGTTACCGGGATTGCCACCTGACAAAGAAGTAGAATTTACAATTAAAGTATACCCGGGTACAGATTCAGTGTCGATACCTCCATATCGTATGTCACCTACTGAATTGAAGGAGTTGAAGGTACAACTGCAAGATTTACTAGAACGAGGTTTTATACGACCTAATACCTCACTATGGGGAGCTCCAATGTTATTTGTTAAAAACAAAGATGGTTCGATGCGATTGTGTATTGATTATCGGTAATTGAACAATGTGACAATCAAAAATAAATTCCATTACCACGTATTGATGATTTATTTGATCAATTGAAAGGAGCTTCAGTATTTTCAAAGATTGATTTAAGATCGGGCTACTATCAGTTAAAGGTGAAAGAAAGTGATGTACCGAAGACAGCATTTCGTACAAGATATGGTCATTATGAGTTCTTAGTGATGCCATTCGGGTTAACAAATGCCGCAGCTACTTTTATGGATCTTATGAATCAAAATTTTCAGCCGTATTTGGATCAGTTCGTGGTAGTTTTTATTGATGACATATTGGTATATTCAAAGTCTGAATCTAAACACGAGTAGCATCTCCGAATTATTTTGCAAAAGTTACGAGAGAAATAGTTGTATGGAAAATTGAGTAAATGTGAATTTTGGTTATCAGAGGTGGTATTTCTTGGTCACATGGTATCAGCAGATGGAATTAGAGTGGATCCAAAGAAGATTGAAGCAATCGTCGAGTGGAAGACTCCTAAAAATGTGTCAGAGGTACGTAGTTTTCTTAAATTAGCTAGGTATTATCAAAGGTTTGTGAATGGATTTTCAAAAATAGCTTTACTGTTGACAAAATTGTTACAAATAAATGTTCCGTTTATCTGGAATTATCAATGTTAAGAAAGTTTTATGAAATTGAAGCAGATGTTGACAGAGGCACTAGTTTTGACTTTACCAGAACCAGGAAAAGATTTTATTATGTATAGCGATGCTTCTTTGAATGGGCTCGGGTGTGTACTGATGCAAAGTGGGAAAGTGATAGCTTATGCTTCTCGGTAATTGAAACCACATGAACGTAATTATCCGACACATGATCTGGAATTAGCAGCCGTGATCTTTACTTTGAAAATATGGAGACGTTATTTATACGGTGAAAAATGTTACATTTATACAGATCATAAAAGTCTCAAGTATCTTCTATCATAGAAAGAGTTGAATTTGAGGCAGCGTCGATGGATAGAACTTCTAAAAGATTATGATTGTGTTATTGATTATCATCTAGGTAAAGCTAACGTGGTAGCTAATACACTGAGTAGGAAAGCAGCAATTGAATTACGAGCGATGTTTGCACAACTCAATATTAGTGACGATAGACGTTTATTTACTGAATTAAGAATTAAACGAGTGATGTTTGAATGAATCAAGTCAGCTCAATTAGAAGATGATAAGCTAAAGAAGAAAAAAGAAATGGTTCATAGTGACATAGCAAGGAATTTTAGTATTGATGAGCATGATTGTTTGAGATACCGAGATCGAATTTGTATTCCAATCAATTCAGAGATTAAAGAATTAATTCTCCGAGAAGCACATGATGGTCCATTTGTTTTACACCCTAGAGGCACAAAAATGTATCGTGATTTACGAGAATTGTACTAGTGGCCAGGGATGAAAAAAGATATAGTTGAATATGTCAGTAAATGCTTGGTTTGTCAGCGGGTGAAAGCAGAACATCAGGTTCCTACTAGATTATTACAGCCGATTATTATTCCAGAATGGAAATGGGATCGTGTTATGATGGATTTCATTACGGGATTGCCAGTGTCCGTAAGCAAAGAAAATGTTATATGGGTAATAGTTGATCGACTTACAAAGTCGGCTCATTTTATAGCTATCAGAACAGACTGGTCACTTCAGAAACTTGCAAAGGTCTATATTCGGGAAATTATAAGGTTGCATGGTATACCAGCTTCTATAATTTCTGATCGAGATCCTCAGTTTACATCGAGATTCTGGAAACAGTTACATGAGTCTTTGGGTACTAAACTTAATTTCAGTACAACATTTCATCCACAGACTGATGGGCAATCTGAGCGAGTAATTCAGATTTTGGAAGACATGCTTCGAGCCTATGTTATTGATTTTGAATCTGACTGGGAACGTTACTTGCCGTTAGCTAAATTTGTTTATAATAATAGTTTTCAGTCCAGTATTCAGATGGCTCCGTATAAAGCTCTATATGGTAGAAAATGTCAATCACCTGTGTGTTGGACAGAATTAAATGAAAAGAAGATAATTGGACCTGAATTGATTCGTGAAACAGAAGAAACAGTCAAGAAGATTCAACAGAGATTAAAAGCAGCTTTTGACAGATAAAAATCTTATGCTGATCTGAAACGTCGAGACATTGAATACTCAGTCGAGGATAAAGTGTTTCTCAAAGTTTCTCCTTGGAAGAAAGTATTAAGATTTGGCCGAAAAGGAAAGTTAAGTCCTCGGTTTATCGGGCCATATGAAGTTATAGAGAGAGTTGGACCAGTTGCTTACCAATTGGCTTTACCTCCGGAATTACAGAAAACTCATGATGTTTTTCATGTTTCCATGTTACAAAGGTATCGATCGGATCCATCTCATATTATCTCTATTGAAAAATTGAGATTAGACTGGATTTGTCATATGAAGAGGAACCAGTTCAAATACTAGCTCGAGAAGTGAAAGAATTAAGAAACAAACGAGTCCTTCTGGTAAAAGTACTGTGGAGAAGCCATAGTGTAGAAGAAGCAACATGGGAACCGGAGGAAACTATGAGATCACAGTATCCTCACTTATTTTCAAGTAAAATTTCGAGGACAAAATTTTTTTAAGGGGGAGAAATGTAACTACCCAAAATCCGTGGGCACCGGAAAAGTGTGTTATCGGGCCTCCGTCTCAGTGAAATAAGTTCAAAAAAAAATATTTATTAAAAATATTTATGAGCCTAGTGGTTTGTCTAATTAGGTTTTAATTAGGTAAATTTAGCTTAATTTAGAGTAATTAGCAAAAAGGACTAAATTGAATAAGAGGTAAAAGTTTAATTCTAAAGCAATAGAAAGTAAAAAAAGGCTAAAATGGCAATTAAGCCATTTAGTAAAAGTTGAGGCGGTAAACATGTTAAAATCTAAGATATTTTTTAGATTTTAATTATGTAGATATATATAATTTAATTATTAATTACTTTTTATTTAAGTATATAGATATTTATTATTTATTATAATTCTATTAAATTATAATTTATATTATTAAATTATGATTATGATTATTATTATTATTAAAAATAAATTAAAATAAAGACAAATGTATGGTGATTAAATTATACAAGTGTAATGCATACATTCATACATTTGTAATATATTTATTTAATTACTTTTTATTTAAGTAAAAAAAATTATCATATTAAAATATTAAATTATATAAACTAAATAAAATAAGGACAATTGGATGGTGATGATAATAGGCAAGTGTAAAATATATGTGTCCAATTGTTATATATATTTGTTATTAAATGAGATATTTATTATAATAACTATTATTATAATTAAGTTAATAAAATAAAAGGATAAAAGAAATGAAATGAAATAAAATAAAGAAATAAAACAAAGTAAAGAAGAAACAGAGGACATTTCGAAACAGAGCAGGGAAGAAAAAAAGAAAGAAAGGAGAAAGGGAAAATTAAGGTTTTAAAGCTTGAAGTTTAATTGGTAAGTTTAATCAAGTCATTTTCTTATAAATTTGATATTTTTGGAATCCTAGAGTGAAATACTCTTGAATTTAAGTTGAAATTTTGAAAGTTAATAGATTTTTGAGTAGGGTTTATGTTGAACAAATGATGGAATTGGGGGTTTATTTGATAGAAATTTTGATTGGAATTGAATAAAGGATTGAATTGTAAACTAAGCTATAAGTTTTGAGTTTTAGGGATTAAAATGAAATAAATTCAAAATTATGAGAATATGATAAAAATTAAATAGTTAGATGTGAGTTTGGCAAGAAATTGAGTAGCAAAAAAAATATGAATTGAGAAAGAAAAATATATAGGTTTAGTTAGGATTAAATTGGAATTAAAGTAAAAGTTAGATAAAAATTTCAGCATTTAAATTGTGTTATGCTAATAATTGTGAAATTATTTTAATTGTTCATAGCTAATATCGAGCCTGAAGCATCGGCCCAAAAAGGAAAAGGAAAGATCGTCGAGGATTAAATCCGAAGAGAATTCTGGTTTGTATCACTATAACTCAAGCTTTATAATTAATATGTGTTTAATTTGATATGAATGTGTGGTAAGCATTTTAAGGTAACTATTTAATGAACTGATAAAATTTGTGATTGGGTATTAAAATTGAGATTGATACTGAACTGAATTATGGGATACTGAATATTGTTTTGAATACCAAATTGAACTGTGAAATTACTGAATAATGTTACGTATATTGCATTGAACTGTAAAATTTCTAATGAAGCGAATTATTGTATTACTGTGAAAATTTATCAAAATAATAAATTATAATTAATATTGAATCGAAAAGGAAATTGTATTGAAAAATGATTTAAATACCCTATTAACTAGTCGGGCTAGTCAGATATAATTGGCATGCCATAGGATATGGAAGAGTACGAGTTTTTGCTGACTTACTGATCAGGCACTTATTTGCCGACTCACATCGCTATTCAAGTTCTTTGTTTCCGATTTGGCACTTTGTGTGTCGGATATTATTCTTGTTATCGTTCTCATTCTTGTGTCGATTCATTCCGATGAGGTACTCGTGTGCCGTCTTCGCTCTTCATTATCATATCGCTTGCAGTTTCGGCCATTGAGGCACTATGTGCCATACTGGTTGTTGGTTGGAATCCGTGTATCCGCCGAGTCCGAGTCAAGTTAATAGGGACAAATGAAATAAATTTACTGATAAAACTAAATTTGAATGATATGGCATATGTGAAAGTTGAGAATTGAAATAAAGAAATAAGAATGGTATATATATAATTGAATGATAACATAAAAAGATTGAATTATTCATTAAGTGATGATAATTGTAATGTAAAATTATGTGTGTGATTTAATGTATTTAATTATAAACTGAATTATAGTGATACCACTGAGTATATGCATACTCAGCATACGGTTGTTTCCGTGCGTAGGTTGTAGAAGTCAAGTATTGAACCAGTGTCCAAAGCCAGACCCGACTTTAGTAAACTTTTGGTGATGTATATTTTCTTTTGATAATGTGGCATGTACATAGGATATGTATAAATGTTATTATGTTTAGAATACAAATGGTTAAAAATGTTAGTATTACAAGTCTAAGAATTATAATGAAAAAGTTTATCTATTTCAATTTAATTAGTACAATGATAGATTTAAATTGATATTATATTGATTAAGTTGATTAGAGGGTATTTAGAATAGAAAATGAATGCGTGAAATGAATTGGTTGAATTGGTTATGTTTGAAATGGATATGGTTTTAATTGCAGGGGGTTTTATGTAAAAATAAGCAGAAATCCTGTCGAAATTTATAAATAAAAAAAATTTGGAGTACTTAAACGAGTCCCGTTTCACTTGAACGTATGTTTTAGACTTTGAGAGTTCATTATAGGGATTTAGTAATTAAATTATGCTATGAATGTTATTTTATTTTTGAATTATTCATAAGTTATCTGATACGTCTGGTAATACCTCGTAACTATGTTCCAGCGACAGTTCGGGGTTAGGGGGTGTTACAGCGCCGTACAAAATGGCACCTACCGAACTTAAAAAATTGAAAGTGCAATCGTAAGAATTAATAGATCGAAGATTCATTAGACCGAGTGTGTCACAGCTGGGTGTTCCAATCTTTTTTGTGAAAAAGAAAAACAACACTTTGAGATTATGCATTGAGTTAAATAAAATGACTGTAAAGAATAAATATCTATTACCTCAAACCGACGACTTGTTTGATCAGTTGAAAGAGATACCATATTTTTAAAGATCGATTTACGATCAGGTTATTATCAGTTGCGAGTCAAAGAACTGTATGTTCCGAAAACAACATTCAGAACTTGTTACAGCCATTATGAATTTCTTGTTATGCCATTCAGTTTGACCAATACTCTTAATGCATTCATGGACCTAATGAAAAGAGTGTTTCAGCCGTACCTAGATCGGTTTGTAGTTGTATTAATTGATGATATATTGATTTAGTCAAAACATGAAATCGAATATGATTAGTATTTGAGAATTGTATTGCAAACTCTGTGTGAAAAGCAACTTTATGCTAAATTTAGTAAATGCAGGTTTTGGTTACTTGAGGTTGGATTTTTGGGGCATGTGATCTCCGTGGATGGTATTCAGGTTGATCTTAAAAAAATTTCTGTGATTGTGAACAAGAAACCTCCGTGAAAAGTTGCAGAGGTGCGTAGTTTTCTGGGCTTGGCAAGTTATTACTAATGTTTTATGAAATTTTTTTCAATAGTTGCTTTGCCATTGACGAAACTACTATAGAAAGATGTTCAATAGTTACAGAGGTATAAAAAATCTATAATGATTTATATTGGTGGCCAGGTATGAGGCGTGGAATATCTAAATTTGTTACTAAATGTTTGGTATGTCACCAGGTGAAAGTCGAGCATCAGGTTTCTTCAGGTTTATTAAAGTCTGTAATGATTCTGGAGTGGAAATGAGAATGGGTTACAATAGATTTTGTATCGGGATTACTGTTGACTTCGAAAAATAAAGATGCCATCTATGTTGTTGTTGTTGATAGATTGATGAAATCTGCACACTTTATTTCGGTCAGAACGAATTATTCTCTCGAGAGATTATGTAACACCCCTATACCCAACCTGATTGTTGGATCAGGTATAGAAGTGCTACATTCGTTTTCAGAAACTCTAATAGTATCTTAATAAAAATACCATTATAATTTGTACATATTAGTTTCGTTGTTCTTGTATATTAATTATTGATATTCGAGATAAGCCAAAATATTTTTTTTTACCATTCTTACATTTGGAACAATATACTAAAGTGAAAGAAGGGCCATTGTGAAAAATAGGGAACACAGCTGTATAGATTTCAAAACCATGTTTAAGTTTGAAATTCAAAGGACAATTTGTCAAATTAATTCCTAAAGTTTACCTAATTTAACCAGTATCCAAATCTTAAAATTTTAAGCCAATTTAATTCAATTGTAAATCGTAATTAAGCATTCAAAAATCTAATTTTCTTATATCACTTAATTAACATTTAAACTATTTCACATGAATTAAGCAAACAGCGAGTTTCACATTTGAGTCCTATCACATTCAACCTTAATACACACACCTAGGTACATGCCATTTATTGAAACGACAAAAATTAATACTTTACCCCTTTCTCGGATCCACTAATGTGATGAGATGAAGTGCTTTCAATCTTCAAAGATCATTTTCTTCTACTTTTAACCTACGTGTATAAACACGCTTTAAGCTATTGCTAGCTTGGTCAGTACAACTATTATTTAGATCATAATCTATATTATAAATTATAACTTATTTATATCACTACACAAAATCATTTAAATGACTTGCTTGTATTCATCATACATAATTTACTCATCAATTCACTTTTTTTTTTTACAATTAGGTCCACATTTATTATTTACTTATTAAACGCCAACTAAACGTATTGATTTAATTATCATATATATAATACTAGAATCACATGATTTATTTTAAATTCTCATTTACTCCATTTAGCTAAAATTTCTGATAATTTTCTTTACTTATTTCAACCATATTTTTTTTTCTCAATTTCATAACTTTTCAACACATAAAATCTATATGATTCAATAATCACTAAAATAGTTTTGTACCTTTTTCAGTGGCGCAGTAGACTTCATAAAACACACAGGATATATGGAACAAAACGAAAACTGCCGAAACGGATGAATAGAGAGCACAAATGTGCTAATCGATGAGCACTGACGTGCTAATAATTAGATAACACTAACATGCTAATAATTAGAGAGCATGCTAAGATTTCTTAATAGCATGCCACTAATATCTCAATAGTTCTTATCTCGTCTATTTGGGCAAGTCATAATATACACACGTTACGTTTACATTTTTTACCATTTAATCCTTATAACAATACTTCGTATAATTATATCTTCCTTTTTCATTACATATGTAACTTGTCTCAATATTTAATAATCTTCCATAATTCCACTAATAAATCTTATTATACATTTCACCTATCACTTTTACTTATTTTACAATTTATACCTCATCATGACATTTCATGTAACAATATATTTTTCTTTCAATTTTGTATATAACATATTTCATTTCTCCATTTAACTTCCATATTCCACCATAATTTATTATCACATTCACGTGTCATTTTCATTTTTTTTCTAAATTTTGTCCTTGAGGCATCAAATCTACAAATAGAATTTATAATTCTTTTAATACATGTAACATGTTTTACCAATTAATATAATTTCCATAATTCATCACTAATCTTTATTAATTCTTTCTTTTTCATGTTATTTTACGCTTTTAACACACTAATCTTTGTATTTCATTTTTTTATCGAACATCATATCATTATTTCACATATTTCTCTTCACATTTACTTACATAAATATATAGTTCCATCAACTTTTACATCCTCTGTAATTTAGTATTTTTTTTATGCACTCTAAATCTTTTCTCACATCTCTTTCAATTTCTTTGTCACATATTACTTAATAAATACAATCAATTCATTATTGATTATATTTAATCATTATCAAGCCTTATTCTTCACTTATTCAACTTATAAATTTTTAATTAAATACCATATTAAAATTTTATTCATTCTAACAATTAACTTTATAATCAAAACAAGTAAGAATCTAGTTGTACTTACAACTCAAAATATGGAATCAAGCTTTCTTCCTCTTCTTCCTCCTTTAGCTCCTCCTTTGCTTTATTTCTCTACTTGTTTCTCACTTCCCTTCACTTTTTCTTCATTTTTCCATATCAAATTACACAATATTTACACATTAAAATTATATTCACATATCATATTTCATGTTTTTCAAATAAAACAACATGTATTTCAAGAGAAGTTTAACTTTCTTACCTTAATCACTTATATTCAACACTAATTATTATATTCTCTCTCCTCCGGGATATTCTCTCTCCTCCGGGACAAGTATGGATGCATTTCTTTTAACAGTTGGGTAGTTACTACACTTCTCTACTAATTTTACTCACTAATCTTGAAGAAATTTGGAAGAAACTAGCTTAATTGATTTGTATTTGATGAGAGGGACTAAATTGAAAGAAAAATAAAAGTTGAAATGGTGGGAAAATGGTGGTTGGCGTGAAACACTATGGCTGATGGCCTTTTATAGCCATTTCATCCTTTCTTTTCTCCATTTCTCTAGTTTCTTCCATCAATTTATCTATACAAAAATATATTTTTATGTTCTTTACCATCTTGCCCTTTCCACTTAATTACAATTAAGCCATTACTTTTTTATAATTATCTTTTTAATTCTTTTACCATTTTACCCTTTCACTTTTTCTATAATAACACCCATGTGTCCTATTTCCTTTGCTATATTTTCACGTCTAGTCCCTCCTCCTTTTTCATCAATTTAATTTAATCATTCAACACCTAATTTTCTCACATTGTCCCAATACTTTCCATTAATTTAATCGGTTCCCAAAAATTTATATTAATATTTATACTTTTTCAAATATCTTATGCAACTATCTTTTATGTCTCATAACTTTTTAAGTTTCCAATTTTTGAATTTTCTCAAAATTTCAACTAATTTATTGTATATTTATCACTATTCAAGACTCCGAAAATTTTTGGGGATGTTACAAATTAGCTGAGTTATATATCTTTGAGATTGTTCGATTACATGGCGTGTCGATATCTATTATTTCTGGTCGTGATTCAAAATTTACCTTCAGATTTTGGAGCAAGCTACACGAAGCTTTGGGTATGAAATTGAGCTTTAGTACTGCATTTCATCCCCAGACAAACGGATAGTCTGAATGTGTAATTCAAATTCTCAAAGATATCTTACGGTGTTGTGTTATTGAGTTTGAAGGCAATTGGGAAAAAATTTCACCGTTAGCTGAATTTGCTTATAATAATTGCTACCAAACGAGTATTAAAATAACACCATACAAGGTTTTTACGAACGTAGATGTAGAGCTCCATTATATTGATCCGAGTTAAGTGAAGGAAAAATCGCTGTTACAGATCTGATTCGTGAAACAAAAGATAAAGTTTGGATTATCCATGATTGTCTAAATCTGCCTCTAATTGATAGAAATCGTATGTCGATTTAAAATGAAAAGACATTGAATTTCAAATTGGAGATAAAGTTTTCTTGAAAGTTTCCTCCTGGAAAAAGGTGTTACGATTCGACATAAAAGGGAAGCTCAACCCGAGATTTATAAGGCCATATGGAATTCTTGAAAGAATCAGACCTCTAGTATGTTGTTTGGATTTATGGCTAGAATTGAAAAAGATATATAATGTTTTCCATGAACCTGTGTTACGTCGTTATCGTTCAGATCCTTCGTATGTGATATCTATTGATGAAGTTGAGTTATAGCTGAATTTATTGTACAGTGAAGAACCAATGAGAATTTTGGCTCGGATGGCAAAAGAACTTCGTAACAGAAGAGTACCATTAGTGAAAGTTCTATGGCATCAACATGCTATCTAGGAAGCTACGCAGGAAACAGAGAAATCTATGAGATTTTAATACCCTAATCTATTTACTGGTAAGAATTTTGAGGACGAGATTTTCTTTAGGGGGAGAGTTGTAGTATCCCAAAACCTTGTATTCTGATGATCGAGTTACACGACTTGGCGACACAGTTGTGTGACCCTAGATTACATGGCATTAGTTTGTTACACAATTAGAGGACACGACTATGTGATACAGCCCCACACAGCCTTAGCCTGTTACACTGCTGTGTGACCCCTATTTTTCCTTTTTACCTATCTTCTTGTAAAAGTTTCAAAATGATCCCGATTTGGTTTTGAGATAGTTTAAAGGCTTTCGTAAGCTCGATTGAGACTCAGATTTGTTTGTAATGCATGTTAAACATTGACTTAAATTGTATGTATTGATTTGTTGAATATTATTGAACAAATTGCATATAATTGATTTTGTTTATTGTTGTAGCATCCTGTAGCTCGGGTCTGACGACTGGACCAGGTAAGTGGTGTTACATGTAGGCTCAGTAGAGATGTGTGTTGCCACACAAGAATGCTGGCGACAATAAAACCATCTATAGATATTTTTATAGAGAGCCAGGGAGTGCAAAGAATTAAATAGCTTGATTGATCGAGAGATTTGTTGGAGGATAATGTTGTTGGAGATGAGGAGAAGAAGAAGAAGAAGATGAAGAGGAAGAAGATTACGAAGCGGCAGAGGATGATGATTTTGCTTGGTATAACGATAATTTGGAAGGATTTTTTACGTCTGCGCAACCATCTAAAAGGGGTCCGTCATTGCGACCCAAGCAACCGACCTAGAAAATAATATAAGAAGTTGATCGTCAAGGGGAAAGGAAAAGGAATACTTGGACTGAGCGAGGGTTCATGACCACCTTCAAACTTACTAATGTCCAGAGTAGAAATCCTATACAAAAGATATAAAAAGCGTATCTGCAAGTGTCCAGGTTAGGTTGTCATATAATTACAATGGAGTAGCTGAGTACTCCTAGGATCGTACCCAAGGGAGGTGAGCACTAAATTAATTCTAACCTAAACATGAATATCTGTAATTAGTACTTTAATTGGATTATATTACGGAGAGTAAAAAGAACAATTTTGGTAACTATACTAAGAATAATACTAGAAAGTAAAGAAATAAATAAATAAAACACGAGAAATCAAAGAGTAAAATATATCAAATCTGGTCATGGGTGATTAGCTCGCTTCGATAGTCATAATCAATTGTCACTTTAGGTTTTCTCGTTCAATCAACTAGTTGATATCCCAGCAGGATTTTCCAATCTTCTACTAGAATAACGAGTCGACAAGAACTGCTTATCTTTCGACCTCACATTCTAGATCAGTTCATATTTAAGGTGTTCACGGATAGGTCATACCAGATTTGGGTTAATTCCCACCTTAATGACTTCTTAGGGTTGTCAAGCCTAGTGTTTAGGTTATTCCTTTCCTGAATAGCTAATCCGTTAAGAAACCCCTACAAAACAATTAATTAATCGTACCTCCACTGACGAATCCCCAATAGGAGGATTAGTTCCTCATGGATCTAATAAACAAAATAAACTTGATAGAAAGAATAAACATGAAGAGTAATTCAAGAGAATAAATTTTAGAAGAAGTCTGGTTTGTGTTTAGAATTAAGTGTCGAATCCTCGCAGAATTTGATTGTGTTTCACAAATCTGATCTCCCCACAAAAGCAAATAACAAGAAATGAAATAAATTTTAAAACCTAAGAAAAGCAAAAAACTAAAGGCTAAATTTAAGAAGAAAATCATACAATATGAAAGTTGCCTATAACATGGGTTAAATGATCCTATTTATAGACTTTAGAGTGGTCGTCGTCCTTAACCCTAGGTTAGCTGTCATCCTCGTTCTTAACATTTGATTGTGTAGACCAAAATGCTCCTGGCTCATAATTATTTCCCGTACAGAGGTGATGTCGCGACACACCAGGTCCTGTGTCGCGACATCGAGGGCAGTATGTTCATCTTCAGGGGTGTGTCGTGAAATCCTCAGGCTTTGTCGTGACACTGAAGGCAGTCTTGGAATTCTTCTATTCTACTCTTTATGTTGCGACATCCAATGCTCCATGTTGCAACATTGTGACCAATATTGAGTTGGTATACCTTCTAATGGTCTCCTACACACTTACAAAGTATATTAACTCACATTTAGGCCTCATTTGGCCCTTAAGGTCAATAAAAGACTCAAATTACACACTTTATTGAATTGAACTAAACTAAACTTATAAAAATGTAATTAAAACTTAACTAAAATGCTTATGTTCAAGCTTCTAAAGTGCGAAAACTAGTTTAATCTGCTAGGCCGAATTGTGGCAGATCAGTCCATGAAGGAATTTCCTATAATTACATGTTTTCTCATTTCATTTTATTTTTATTTGTGTGGTATGTGAACTATTAAATTACACTATTTTTGGACTTATTTTCTAATTTTAGATTTTTTATTTTGGTTATTTTTTGTTTTGATTTTTGTGTGTTTGTTCTATGTGCAACGAGTTACCCTAAAAGGCTATACTACATTCGCGAGCTTCAATGAGGAGGTGACCCTCGAGCTAGTCTGACGCTCTAATCTAGGGAAGTCTGGTAACCTCCTATGTTTTTGGGAAATATTGGAGCTTTTATGCTATTTTGTATGTTTATTTTTATTTTTTCACCTTTTTTAAAAAATTTTCAAAAATCCCAAAAATATTTTTCATTTTTCGTCTTTTATTTTGTGTGATTGCTTATGCTTGGACTAAAATTAGGTAATAAATCATTAGTTGTAAATATTGAATAAGTATATAGAATTGCCAAACTTGTAAGTTTTGAATGATACTATATAATTTGCTTTTTTTAATTGTAGACTAGCTAGTTCAATTAGTTAATGTGTATAACAAACTAGATGCAATAACTTAAATGAAAATGTATAAAGTGTACCATAGGATGAATAAAGTGTACGGATCCTTGTAAATAAAAAATTTGAATTGGTAATTGTTCGTTTAAATAGATATATACTTGAAAGAATTGGTGTTAGGTGATTGATTTAGAAAAGACCTTAGGCATTGTTTGAAATAACCTAGAGCCTAAAAGCTTACCTTTTGCTTTACACCCTTAGTTCCCATATTTTTGAGCAACGAGTACCCTTTTCTTGTAAGCCTTAAGCCTAAATAAGTCTGGTACTCAATCCTTCTCGGTCCCATTCTTCAAAATGCACTATGTAATAGACGTTAAGCCATGGGCACTGAAGGCTAGGTAGAAATATTATGGTGGCTTTGTGTGTGAAAAAAAAGAAAATGAAGGGATTACATGAGGTAGTTTGTATTAAAAAAAAAGTGAACGAAAGAATGCAAAATAAAGAAAAAGAAAGCTAAATCAAAATTAAGCTTGAAAAAAAATCTTTCGGTTCACAATTAAAAAATTTTGTGCGTACTAATCTCGTGTAGTACCTTCTAACATTTTGGAGAAACAAGGTGGGCAAGAGAAGGAGAAATAAGGAGGTGAGCTTGTAAATAAATTTAAGGGCGAATAGGGAACAATGTCATGTGCTTAACTGTTTCTAGGGCTTGAACCCGTTTTTAGTGCCTATTGTTTCAATTCTGAACCGTCTTAAGCCTCAGAATGTTACAAGCCTAAGAGACCTTTGAGACTCGAATAAGTCACCAACACAATAATTCATAAATATCTTGTATTTGTTTGAACGAATCTAACCAATTCATTTTAAATATCTATGAGCGATCCGCATAATTTATTTTGATGAATAATACTTGTACATATGTTCAATTCCGTTGCCTCTATGCCTATTGACAATTTAACTTAGTGAACTAACTATGTTTGCCTTAGGAACAAACAACTTAGCTAGATATCACTCTTAAGTTGCATGTGAGGTAGTTCTCATAAGAGTTCGATATTTTACCGCTTTGTGACTTAATTGCCTGATTTAGTCCAATAGTCATTTTTTCTTTTGCATGTTTAGTATGTTTGCTTGATGATAAGCAAAGAGTTAAGTATAGGGGAGTTTGATCTGCCGTAATTTGATATGGAATATTAGGCTTTCCCGATATATTTAAGGAGCTTATTCTCATGCAAAGTAGTGTTTTTTTGGTAGTTTTTTGTAACTTTTAAATTTTAAGTTAATATGTGTAAATGCCTTGTTTCTACTCATTTTGAGACATAATTTGGCCAATAATGCCATTGGGGCCCTAACATGTGGTTAAGTGATGTAGGGATGTGTTGGAGGTTGAAAAAGAGTGAAAATAGCACCAAAGGTGAGGGTATTGTGATATCCAAACCTTGGAATTACAATACCTCCAATAGACTCAAAGATTGAGACCACCCTTCAGTGGTATCACAATATCCACTTTAGTTATCATGACATCCACCCTCCAAGAAGACCCTTAAGTTTGAAACTGCCCAAGGTATCACGATATCATCTTTTTTGGTATCGCAATACCAATATCATGAGGGATAACATTAGACAAAAAAGGTAGTCTTTGTCCACTTGAAGCATCAATTAGTAAAGGCCCATTCAAAAGTATTTTGGGCACATAAATTGGGTCTAAATAGCTGCTATATTAGCCAAAATTTGGTTGAGAGAAAAAGGAGGCCATATTACCTTAGTTTAGACTTAGTTTTTTTTTAGGTTTTCTCTTAGCTTTTCTTCTTCTTCTTCTAGGGTTTTCTATTTTCATTTCCTTAGTTGTAGATTTTACATTTCCTAGCAACTTTTCTTCTTGTTTTAGTTTTTTTTAGTGTTAGTTAAGTTAGTTATCACTGTAGTTTAGGTTTATTTGCATTTTTAGTCTATGTAACTTGGTTGTAAGACATTTTCAGATTTAGTATAATGTATTTCAGTTTCTTTTACTTTGTAGTTGTTAAAATTTGCTCCTTTTATGTTTATTGTTTTAGATTTTCTTGTTGAATGTTTTTCTTTACATGTCTTTTAAGTTTTCTTGTATAAAAATCTTAACTTTTATATTTTTTCTTAAGCTTTACTTTAATAGCTTCTTTGCTTTTCATTTTCATGGTTGTTAGTTTTATTTCCAACATGAGTAGCTAAACTTTTAAGAGGGTTGGTTGATAGAGATACGGTGAACTAATTTTTGGATGAAGGACTAAATCGTAATAAATTAGACTAATTTGAATAAATTTAAAAACTTAGGCTTGTGATCTTAAGGGAAATTAAGGCAAGTGAGACCGAGAGGAGATCTTGTTGGGCACTAATTCATTAGTCCTGGGTTAATCGGTGAGATCGAAAGATAATCAAAATTAATTGGTCTAACTTGGTAAAGTGGAGACCAAGAGGTAAAGTAGAGCCATTTTAGGAGTTTAAGCGATTTGGATCCCTAATTCAATGATTAATAAACCACATCAATGTTAACCAACCACCTATTGTTATTTAATAGTTTATTTTGTAACTTTACATGTTTTACAATTTAATCCTTGCTAGCTAGATAGTAAAGTAGATTAATTTCTCTTAATTTTATGATTTGCCGTAATATGGCTTTTTGTGATTAGTTCGTTAGAATTTTTATTTTACACGCACATTATTTAGAAATTGTTCAATCCACGATTTTCATGGGTTCGATCCTTGAAATACTCTAGTGTTTGATTGTAACACTACACATACTACAACTGACTTGTCACACTTACAGTAAAGCCACAATTTTTATATCTTATTTTAGTTCTCGAGTGTTGATCATTGCATATCTCTCTTCCTATTTGTTTGTAATGACGAATAGAAAGAGAGAACAGCGATCAGAGGTACAAAGCTCGCCTTGTTGCTTGTGGTTTCTCCCAACAATATGGTCGTGATTATGATGAGACTTTCAGCCCTGTTGCAAAAATGATAACTATTCGAACAATCATTTCTTTGGCTGTTAGTAGAGGCTAGAAATTATGATAGCTAGATGTAAAAAATGCTTCTCTATGGTGAGTTAGATCGTGAGATTTTCATAGAACAACCACAAGAAATTATCTTTAAGGAATACCCAAATCATGTGTGTCAGCTCAAGAAGGCGTTGTATGGCCTCAAGCAAGCTCTTCATGCTTGGTTTGGTAAGATTGCTCAATATCTTGATTTTTATGGCTTTAAATCATTAAGTGTTGATCCAAGCTTATTTCTTAAGAAAACACCCAGTTTGTGCACTTTGCTCTTACTTTATGTGGATGATATGATAATTATGGGTGATGATGGTGCTGAAATTAATAGTCTTCAAGATGCTTTGTTGGTTTGTTTTGAAATGAAGAGTTTAGGTGAAGCTAGTTGTTTTCTTGGTTTAGAAATTGAAACATGTGATGGTTATTTTGTCTCTAAAAAAAGATATACAACAAGTTTATTGCAATGGTTTCGTATGGAGGAGTCAAGAGCAAAAACTACTCCTATGGAACCTTATCTCAATTTAACTAAAAATGAAGGAAAGTTGTTGGAAAATGTGACACTTTTTCGTTAAATTGTTGGTTTTGTTCTATTTAACTATCACACGGCCAAATATTGCATTTCCCGTAGGATTTATTTCACAATTCATGGATCAACCATGTGAGATTCATTTAATTGCAGTGAAGAGGATTCTTTGTTATGTAAAGGGCACTCTAAGTTATGGATTAATGTATGAGCAATCTAAGTCATTTTTTTAAGTGGCTTTGTAGATGCAGATTGGGTTGGTGACATTAATGACAGACACTCTGCAATAGGTTTTTTTTTGTTTTACAATAAGTTCAATTGTAATTTCATGGTGCAATAAAAAAAAGTCACTATGGCTCTTTCAAGTTGTGAAGCAGAATATGTAGCAGTTACAACAACTACCTAATAATATTTGTGGCTCAAGAGACTTATTCAAGAAATGGTGTCTACTCTCAATCATCCAGTTCATATTTATTGTGATAACAATAGTGCAATAAAGCTTGCTGGAAATCTAGTGTTTCATGCTCGTATGAAACACATTGAAACTCATTATCGTTTTGTTCAAGAGAAAGTGTTAACTCATGATATTGAGCTACTGAAAATACAAACAAAAAATCAAGTTCCTGACATATTTACTAAGCCACTTGCCAAAGCCAAGTTTGAAATTTTTCGTGAGGTTCTTGGTGTCATTAGCAGCAAGGTTGCACTAAGGGGGAGTGTCAGAATCCAATGCAACTTTCTGCTAGTTATGAATTGGTCAAGTTATTCATTTTTATTAGGAGTTGGGTAACACATTTGGTCATTTATTTGTGCAAATAAAATAGGAGCACGTTAGCTTATTGTAGTCGAAGTAGTTGAGTTCTTTTAGAAAGTTTTGAAAATAAATAGATGTCTTACACTGAGCTAAAAGTGTAGCACTTCAATTTTTGTTTCTTTGTATTATCTTGATTGAGTAAAAATAATACTCAGCTTTATTTCTATTTAGAGGATTTTTATTTTTTTTTTTGTATTTATGTAAAATTTGAATAAAGTTGAGATATTCTTCTCCTACCCCAAATGGTGTAGACCTCATTCTTCGAAGAGTTGAGGTAAGGTCCCGAAATCAAATAAAAGTGAGACAAAATGCACCAAATTCTAATCACTGAATCAACATTATCCTTACAGAAAATCAAAAGATGATCTGCAAAACTAGACACCATTCTTGGAAGCGACATCTAAGAAATATTCAATTTTGGTTGAGTTAAAAGTTCAAAATTTTCTAATTGAGTTACGAAGAGTCGGACTTTGGACTGATTCCATAATCTGATTCAAATTCATATATATTCCTAAAACCATTTGATAGTAGAAGCCAACCATGCCCATCTTGCTACTTGTTTAGTTAGTGTCATATTGTACCAGTTCCCTCTCTTTATTGATAATATTGAAATTGCCAAGTCTCCCAATATCAGCTATCAGTGGTACAAGTTTCCAGTTGAGTTGACGTATGTAGTCTTCCTTCGAAAGATTTTGACAAAAAAATTCCTAAAAATGACTTTTTAATTATTAATATCTAAGTATATTATTAGTTATCTTAATTGTGAACCAGCTTAACTGAAACCTAGGCAAAGAAATACATGACTTATAAACACTTCATTAGTTATCATATTGGCCCATCAAGAAATATTAGTCTAATTAGTTGGGCTGAGGCCTTTCGGAATTTTAAAATAAACATCAATTTTAAATTACTTTTAGCCTAATAATGAAGTTTCGAAACATTGGGCCTAAGCCTAAAAGTCAAGTGAATGGCAACCGAAATATCATTTAACTTTAATGTCGCACAATATATATATTGTTTATTATCATTTGTCAACATTTTAATTGTAAAATATTTTTAATATTTATTTTTTTAAATAATAAGATTTTATTGTTATTATTGAAGTTGAAAAAATACTTTCAATCCAAAAAAAAAAAAAAAAAAAAATTAAACAAACAACTTTTCAAACTAAAATTTAATTTTAAACTAAGATTTGAAGGGAAGTCAAAAACTTTGAACAAATTATTTTTTTATCTCTCATTTAGTCTTCCACTTTACAAAGCTATATTAAAATTTTAATTTTATCTTTTTTAAAAGTATTTTTTAACAACAATAATAAATACTATTAAATATTTTAAATAACAGCATTTTTTTCAACTTTAATAGTTAACTAACCCTAAAACAAGTTATCCGAGGTGACAAAATTTTGGAATTATGATCTTCAATGTATGTACATTTTTATTTAGAGTATTTCATCCTGTAATTAACGTGTATTTTCATGGTTTTTAAAATGTTTCATGTTTTATATCAAATTGGATTTACATAAAATGTTCAAAATGACTGGATTAGCATTTTTGGGAATATTATTTTCCCCATGGTTTGAAAAGACAAGTCGATATCCATCCGGAATACCTGGGGAACTTAAAAGTCATGGGGAGTGGATCAAAGCTTTTGGTGCTTGTGGAGAAATTAATTAAAAGAAAGAAAATAATGGGAGGAGGGGGGAGATGGTGACTTGTGCTGCTGGAGTGCAATATTACACTGTTTTGAGAATAATATATTTTCCCACCTTCTCCATCACTCTCTTCCATTCCAAACACCTTACATTTGGTCATATCTCTTCACTTCATTATATCATTTATCTGCTTTTCCATTTGTCAAAATAATCTCATTTTGTTTTGTTTTTTCCCCGTAATTGGCAGACCATGAGCCATATTATATGGAGATATCGAAACCCTTTTTCCTGTTATACGAATACATATACATATAAGATCATCATCTCAGGTTTGTTTGAACTAGATTTCATGAAAAGAAATAGAAAACTTTATGCAGTAGTATTTATGTTTAATTTAGATATAAGTATGAAATAAATAAATAAAGAAATGAGGATATTCGTATTTGACATTTACCCATTGAATACGTCAGAATAGGGGAAAATATAAGAACATTTTGAATGGGAGAGAATATCCATGGTTCATTAGCAACAGTAGGAAGCAAATAAAAGAGAAAACGTACATTGCTCTTCTAATATTAAAGCTTTCACTTGGATTTTACCCATGGAATTCACCAACTGTGTCTGGCTTTAGTTGCAGTTCAATCAATCAGTCTTTCCATGTAATGCTTTTGCACAGCAAAGTATATAATGTATGTTTGTCTGAGAAAGAGCTCGAAAATACCTTGTTCTAAGAAACTAAAAAGATAACTAAACAAAGAAGATTGATTTGTTAATTATATAACTGTAACAAACTATCAATTGAATGGTACCTACTAATTACTTAGTCAATAATCAACAACTATTTCTAACATTCTCCTGGTCTTCAAAGTTGTTGAGAAAAAGAAAATTGTTTGAAATCCACCCTGCTATCAGAATTGCCTGCTTCAGCAAAAGACAAAACTCAAAGCTTTGACCAAAGTGGAGCAAACGTTGACTGAGACAAAGTTTAGTGAGAATGTCAGCAACTTGACGCCTGAAGGAACATAATTAACCTCTAACTTTCCTTTTCCTACCTGTTCTCGAACAAAGTGTAAATCAATTTCTATTTGTTTCATTCATGCATGATGAATGGGATTCACTGCCATTGCAACAGCTGATGTTTTGTCACACCACACAATCGACTTGGCAAGTATTGTAACACCCATCTCTGCCAACGGCTACCCAATCCACAATATTTCAAATACTGAGTTGGCCAGACTCTTGTACTCAGCCTCAGACGAAGACCTTGACACCACAAACTATTTCTTGAATCCCCAAGCTATAGGATTACCTCCCAGATAAAGAACACAACCTGAAGTAGATAGTCTGTCATCGGGACAAGATGTCCAGTCAACATCAACAAAACATTCAAGAACACTTGCAGAAAAGGCTTTATAACACAACCCATAATCCAAAGTGTCTTGCAAATACCTTAACATTCGTTTAACAACATGCCAATGGGTGTCCAAAGGGGCATTCATAAAATGACCTGCCTTGTTGACACTATAGGCAATGTTAGGATGTGCTAAACACATATATACTTGAGGGCACCGACTATCTTCCTATAGTGTGATACACTCAAGAAAGGGTCACCATCAGTAGTACTTGACCGCCTATAAACGAGTTATCGTTTATAATAAAATGTAACACCAAAAATATATAAGAACTTAGAACGGAGATATTCGCAAGTACACGGGTTAAATTGTAATATAGTTAGTACAACGAAATATTTGAAAGTATTCCAAGGATTATACCTAAGGGAGGATGGAATAAATAATGAAAATCTTTTTACAATAACAAGTCTAAGTAGTAATAATTAATTCTTGTATAACGATAAACCATAAAATAGATTAATAAGAAAATAAATAATGAAAATAAATAAATCAGAAAAAAAACATATGATAAAAATCAATAAACCAATCAGGAAGATTAACTTGCTTCCAGGTTTGCAATTAACTTTAGATTAGGGTTTTAGGGTAGATTAGCTACCGATTAACCAATTATCACCTCTCAGTCTCTAATTAACTAATCGATTGGTTGATACTCACTTATCTTCCGACTTCTCTTTCTCAACCAGGATAAAGTAAGACTTACTCAGTTCGACTTATCTCTCGACCTCGTCTAGCCTATGATAACTTCCTAAGGTTGCTAGGCCCCTAAGGTTTAAAAACAAGTAAGCTATATGAACTAACCCTATCAGGAAAACCCTAAATCCTCAGTTAATTACATCCCCATCCACTCGTTAATCTCCCCTAAGGGATTTAACCACTCATGTTATTTATAATCCCAATCTCAATTGAATAAATCATATGAAGAACACGATTTATTTGGTAGAGAAAATGGATTTGAATAATCATGGATTTGATATCAAATGGGGAACGGAGGATAATATAACGAAACTAATTCCAAGAGGAAAAACAACTAGTTTATAAAAAGCCAAAAGAAAATTAATTTACTCCTACTCCTAAACTACGAGGGTTTTTTAGTGCACCTAGGATGACTTAGTTACATCAAACTCCTAATGTCTTATTTATAGAAGTGTTGGTAGCCCAAATTAGGTCTTTGTCATGTCCTAGGTGTCTTAGCATCCTTGGGCATCACGTCAACCTGTGTCATGCCACACAATATCTATGGTGCGACGCAACATGTATTTTCTTCATTGTGTCATTCATTTCGTGCTTTGACGTCCTAGGAAGCTTGTGCGTCACTCGTTCCTTGCTTCCATATCAATTGGGCCTTTAATTTTTCATTCTACACACCCAATTAAACATATTAGTACTACCTAAGGCTCTTGTCGGCCTAATGGGTCACAACACTTATAAAATATGTTAAAAAGCACTTATTTTACTAATATTTAATCATAAGGCATAAATATCGAAAATGTAATATAAAATGTAATATCAAAAATAGTCTCGGCATCCTTAGGCATCACGTCAACCTGTGTCACGCCACACAATATCTATAGTGTGACACGACATGTATTTTCTTCCTTGTGTCATTCATTTCGTGATTTGATGTCCTAGGAAGCTTGCGCGTCACTCTTTCCTCGCTTCCACATCAATTGGGCCTTTAATTCTTCATCCTACACACTCAATTAAACATATTAGTACTACCTAAGGCTTGTGTCGGCCTAATGGGTCACAACACTTATAAAATGTGTTAAAAAACACTTATTTTACTAATATTATACACTTTTGGTTTAACAATACCAACCTTGACTTGAGTAACTATAGGGTGAACATTAGTAACAATAATAATAATCAAATCTTCACCACTAGTATTGACATGGTCTATGGCTATAACTAAAGGAACAAAAGTAAATAAGGCTAAAAAAAAGTTGATGAGTATGTAGTAAAACTAAAGAAATACAATCATTTGGAAACGAGGAGACAAGTCAGTCAACTTGTGACTTGATTTGAGCATTGGCTAACACTAGAACTAATTGAGAATGCTATTTCTGACGAGTCGCTGAAATAGGTATAAGAGTAGCTAAAGACATAACCTGTGAGGAAGAACGCATAGAAGAAAGAAGACAAGTAACAAGGAGAAACACATTTTCCTCAAACTGAACATGTTGAGACACATAAGTTCTGTAACACCCTTAGCCCGTCTCTATCATCGAATTAGGGTTATAGAGCAATATCGTACAATAAAAAACATGTAAACATCATACCATTCAATGATTTAAATATATCATAAATCATTCATTCACATGCATACTCTCCCTAAATCGAGCCCTCGAGGCCCTAAAAATAGCTTAGGAGCAATTTAGGACTAATTTGAAACAAAATACGAAGTTTAGGAAAAAGTTGCAAAATTCGAAAACAAGGGTCACATGGCTGTGTGACATGGCCCTAGGCCGTGTAACTTTTGAAATAGGGTTACAAGGCCGTCTCCTTACCTGTCTAACTCACTGATTAGGGTCACACGGCCGTGTCACACGCCCGTGTGCCAGGCCGTGTAACTTTCTCAATAGCCCCAGACACCCATGTGACAGGCCGTGTGCTAAGCAGTGTAACTTACTGACTTGTACCCTTTGAAATCCTCAGATAACACACGACCGTGTCGCCAGGCCGTGTGCCTCACACGGCTGAGTCACAGGCCCGTGTCTTAGGCCGTGTGAACCCAAAATTTACCTAAAATCAAGTTATTTCAAACCATTTCATGCATAACCTTTCAACCCATTTAAACACACTTTAAAGGAACCTAAACATTACCTAAACACACATCAAAATGCCATTTCAAGATCCTAATTCAGTTAACCAATATGCCAATTAAAGGCACCACAATTAACATCCAAACATAACATGCCAAAACAAATCAGCAATTCCTTATTTCAAGTATCATAACCTAGTTCAATTACTTACCAAAATATACCACAAAGTGTCCATTATCAAACCTTTCCAAAAATACCATAAAGAGCTTTATAAACATGTATAATAAGGTAACCAAAATGTCATATTTTGACAAAGCATCAAATGGTACCAAACCAACGTAACTTTCAAAGCTTATACATGCCAAACCATTAACTCATTCATAAAAATACCATTACAAACACCTTATACAAGCCATTATAAACCTTGGCCAAAATGTTCAAAAAATACCGAATTAACTGCTGGATAGTGTGATAGATCTCCAACAAGCTTCTAACCAAATCGAGCTTCCTACATTCTATAAAACAAGGGAAAACAACTATGTAAGCAATGAATGCTTAGTAAGCTCGTATAAACCAAAACATAACCTACCATTTCATTTCCACAACAGAAAGCATAAATATAAAATCAACCAAAACCATAAAATTAGCATAAGCCTATACAATATCATCAAAATCATAAGTTAGTACTCTTGTACATGGTTCAAATGAATTTATCCATAAACAAGTATATTTGCACATATAATCTCATTATTTAGTTCATAATTCTTTTTCATAAGTTTATAGTACATTCCATTTGAACACTTACTTTTTCGTTCCTTTTCATACCTGTTGAACCATCTAGAATTTCCTCAGATACTCGGGAAAGCTCACACGAAGTGTAACACCCTTAACCCGTATCCATCACCAGAATAGGGTTACGAGGCATTACCAATCAATTACAGCATACATCTTACATTTCTCACATAAAAATCCATTAACACATAAACATTTACCAAACATAATCACATTGTCCCTTATAAGGCACTACGAGAAATTAAATCATGCTTGAAAGAGGTTCGGGACTAAACTGATAACATTTAAAAACTTTGGAAAACTTAAAAAATTATCATGCATACAAGTTTCACACGCTCGTGTGAACAAGTCGTGTGCCTCACTCGTGTCTCAAGCCATGTGAAAACAGGGCATACATACTGACTTGCACCACACAGCCGAGGACACGCCCGTATGCCATGGCTGTGAGAAAACTGAAGGGGCTATTGACTTGGGTCACACGGCCAGCCACACGCCCATGTGCAAACCCGTGTGCTACACACGGACAGTAGACACGCCCGTGTGTCTAGACCGTGTCAAACCTGTAGGGTATACTAACTTACATTCGAAGGGTATCCCAGGGGACACACGGCTGTGTAGCATGACCATGTGTCGCACACGGCTGAGTCACACGCCCGTGTCTCTGCCTGTGTGGGCAAAAATAGGCTATTTGCAAAGCCAATTTGCCACCCTTTCCTCATGCACACCTAGCAACCAAAATGGTACCACTTCAATACATTTCATACACATTATACCAATTCAACTTGGTACTTAATTACCTAAATAATACCATGCATAATCCATTATATACCAATTACAAAACAAGACATAATTTGCACATTTTCATTCCATCAATTCCTTACCAAAACATACCATGTATATCATGATTCATCAACCATAATTTCCCAATAATACTTAATCTATGTTCAACCAAAATCATCACCTATATCAATTTTAAACCAGATATAAGCATATACCAAAATCAAATATTTATCCAACCATTTTGGCATTCATTTACAAAGCCAAAATTAAGCATAACACAATTACACATATTCATCACTTATCCTTAATCATTTGAACATCCAACTCCATACCTAAATATGCCAATTCAAATCACCAATTTACAATCAAAGTTTTAATATAGCAATCATAGACCAAACATCACAACTCATATACTCATATAATTATATACTACCACATACACCACATTTAAGCCAAATCATATGGCTAATTACCAATGAAACACATGGGCATCAATTTCCAAATTTACATTCAACATTACCAAAACACATGTCCACATAACTCAAGCCTATACATGCCATATAACCAAGTCACAAGTGTATAAATACTGAAATCAAAAATCGGATAGTGTGATGAGATCTCCACCGACTTCCAACCCGAGTGAACGTCTGAATCACTATAAAACATAGAAAAATAACACAAAGTAAGCTATAAAGCTTAGTAAGCTCGTATGATATAAACTTATCTTATTGAATAAACACATATTTAGCATTTACATATACTATAATATAAATTCATTTGATTTCACATTTATACCATAATTCCAATCACATAATTAACAAAACTTCACAAGTTTAATTATTTCTATGCTTATACGGATAAAAAACATTCTTATCAATTTGATCACATTTACATATACAAAATCAACTATCAATATAACTTCATTCAAACCAACATTCCTCCCATTTTCTTTAGCCAAGGTGAGTCGTGTTAATTATCATCAAGTAACGGTATTTCGCACTTCATATGCCTTATGTTTATATAGTTAAAACAAACATAACTCATGCCTCTTTTAACATCCAATTCATACCTCCATATAGCCAAATGAACCCAATTTGGCATAAAACATATTTATACACAAATCTTTCTCATTTCATATACATGATACAATACAAACTCACTACTTTCGTTTGATTCTCACATAAGTTTTGTACGTACCTTTATTACTTATTTCGATCATACTTTCATTCTTGTCTTGACTATTGCCATTGAACCCTTCAGAATCATTAAGGATACTCGGATATCACATAAAGCTCATACAATGCCATATCCCAGATATGGTCTTACATGTTATCTCATAACAATGCCAATGTCCCAGACATGGTCTTATACGAAATCATATAATGATGCCAATGTCCCAGATATGGTCTTATGCATAATCACAATACAATGCCAATGTCCCAGACATGTTCTTACATGTAATCTCATCTCGACAGTCCTAATGTCATGACATATGTATCCTATATTATTCCAAAGGTTTGTAAGGGACTTTCGGATGTTGTAACTCTGTCGATTCTTGCTTGTAGTTGCTCATTTGACATTCATAACAGTTCAATGACAAATAAACGTATATAATTCAATTAAATTCAATAATAAATAAGCATTTATAACACAATTTAAATACGTTTATTAGCATATGAACGTACCTCGTTCTCTGTAACGATGAATTAGGCCAACTAATCCGATACTTTGTTTTCCCTCGTTCTAGATCCGAATCTCATTTTTCCCAATCTATATAATAACAAAATTTTCTTATTTAATCATTAGTTCATTCAACTTAACACAATTTACACTTTTTGGCAAAATTTCACTTTTGCCCTTATTATTTCACATTTTTGCAATTCAGTCCCTAACACATAAAATATAAAATTCATGAAATTTAAACAATCCCATGCTTAGCCGAATATTACACAATCATATATCAGCCCATATTTTCACTTTATTCGTACTTTTAACCACATAATTTCATAATTTCACAAATTAGCCCATAATTTGCATTTTTACTCAAAATCACTTTGTAAAATATGTAAAACTATCATCTAACTTCCATATTTCATCATCAATCATCAAAAAGCATGAATATTCATCAATGGCATCTCACAAAATCATGATAAATTTCAAAATTAAGGCTCCGTTTGTTTGCCAGTAAAATATTTTCTAAAAAATAATTTCTGGAAAATGATTTACTTTTCTGGTGTTTGGACGAATCTGTGTAAAATATTTTCTATTGTTTGGCAGATTTCCTAAAAATATTTCATAAAAGTTGTTTTAAATTAAATAAATATATATTTAAGAATTTATTATCTTTTCATTGTTTAATTGAGTTTATTATATATATACATTAATAAATTTATATTTTAAATTGTTTTTACATATATTCAATGATTTATTTATAAATAAATAAATTAAAATAAATAAAAAATAATACTTAATTATTAAGCTAAAATATTAACTTTCATAAATTGAAAACAACCAAAGCAATAAAATCGAGCTAATATGTCAATTACACAATAGTAATGATCAGTAGTATGTGTTAATTCATATATTTCCACATCAAGCTAATAAGTCAACTATACAAGTACAATGATCAGCAGTATGGATTAATCCTTATATGTCCTTTATTGAGTGGAAATATTGTAGGCCTTTATCAACCCATCCAGCATTTACACAAGCAAAAAGAACCCAACAACAACAAAGTGCCTATAGCAATATCAACCAAAACCAAAATATTGCCTTTACCAAAAACTAAACAGTGGCTATACCAGCACAAACTCTGTACTAATACCCACCAAATCCAACATCCAATATCAAACTAACAAAATACCAAAGCTCTTCACTTGCTTCTAATTTGCAACTGATTCTTGTGTGCTTATAGGATCTCCACCAGTTTGGCGTTTCCTATTTGGTGATTTCAACTTCACTGAAGAGCTTGCAGTTGATGTCCGACCTGACTGTGTTGTATTTGATCTCAATCTAGACTAAAAATTGTAAAATTATAGCGAGGTAAGTAGTTATAAACTAGTAGAAATTGAAATATTACTAAACTAAAACTTACATAGAATGTCTGCTCTCCAGTTTTCATATTTGTGTAGAGGCCTAACCTAGTGACAGACCACCTTTTCATACTTGTGGAATGCTTAGTTGTGGAAGCTGACCTAACTTTTTTTGGTTGATTTTTCCTCTCTAATAAGCTAATATTACATTGAATAAAGGTAGACAGAAATTAAAATCAAAGCATGAAATAGAATATTAATAAAATTGAAAGTGGAATAATTTAGAAAATTGAAGGCCTTTCTTATTTAAATCAAGACAGTAATACGACATCTAAGTTAAACAAAAGGCTAAAAACTGGTTTTCTAGAAACAAGAAACTGCCTCATATTTGATGTTCTATACCATAACTATTACAAGCTGTGAATGTCTATTGGGACCACTTACATGCTAGGAAATCTGATACAAAATCACTAGACACTAAACTTGGAGGATAACAGATTGTATACACCAATGCAGCTTTAGAACCCAAATTAATGATTGGAATTAAAAGAAGGTGAACTAGGTAGGAGCTATAAATGACTCATGTCTATAATCACATCACATGGAAGCCATCACATAATCACATAATAATGCTATCTCAGGGCCTTCAATGTACATCCTAAAAGACCCCAGTTCAAAAATAATAAATTTGGCAAAGAGAATGTTAAAGTGAAACTCTTTAACTTGTAAGTTGTTCTTCTGTTGGCTAAGAGAATGACACCAATAAATAAATCAAAGATAAGAAGGAGATGGAGATGGAGATGGAGAATCAAACAGAAAAGAGGGATAGATAAGAATGAGGGATAATAAAAATTATCATAGTTCAACCCAAATTACAACCTTCAAGCATTAAGCATATCTAGATATATTGAAATCACAAGCTAAAAATATGGGAAAGATCATTCTCAAAATGGAACTTCCCAACCTAAATCCTTTTCTAGACAGAACATTTTGGTACTAAGATAATCTAGAAATCATTAAAAGTAAACATGGAAAATGCTTAATGGGGGAATGTAACACCCCAAACCGAGCCTAGAAGTTTAGACTGAATTCGGAATGCTACATTGATCACCGAAGTGACCGTGATAAAGTATTTATAAAAACATCATTTATTTGATTTTCAAAAGCGTAAATATCACATATTCAAAATCAGGATAATAAAATGATTAAAACGTAAAGCAGAATTCTACTACAGTGTTAATAAAAACCTTACTTCCAAAACTGAATAACAAATAGAAGTTAGAAACCATAACTAATAATTTATTCTGTCTTAATACTGCCTGAGTCCTCCGCATACCGAGTCCAGCATTCAAAATCTCGAAATGTACCTGAAAGGGGAAATAGAAGAGGGGGTAAGCTATACGAGCTTAGTGTGAGATCAAACTAACTAACTACCATAACAGAAACAAATACAGTAAACCTGAAAATAATTCAGCAGCAGAACATACATATAGAGCGACTTAACAAAATAGACCATATGTAACTTTACAGTCATATGGCTCTATTAAACACAATACCTATAATTCTCAGGAGTCACAAACTGGGCCTAAGCCCTTTTTCCAAAATCTGAGTCGATTGGGCCTTAGCCCATCACACAAAATACCTTTAGGCATGAGTGCCTTCAAGGCAGTTATTGCAGTCAGATTTCCCAGACAATCAGACAGGAATGTTTCAGTCAAACAAATATAGCAGTCATAGAATCAAACAGATGCATATGAGTGCGAATGAGTTCTAAAATAACCCACTCATCCAACCAACACACAATCTCCGTCCCCCATCAAACCTCAATAGAGCTGTAAGCTCATCCAACCAATCACTCCAAATAGGACCTCGAAAAGCCCATCCAACCTTATATCCCCTATACATTGTCCATGACCCTCAGAGAATTGGGACTATCAGAAAGTTGTACAGTGCCATGCGGAAGACTGTGGTATAGATATGCAGTATAAACTGCCAAGTCATATATATATATATATATTTATATATATATATATATCACGCAGCAAGGCTAGCGTATGGGTTGTACTGCGTAATGCGGTAAACTGCGGTACAGACGTGTAGTATGACTGCCAGATCAGATATTGGTACATAGCGTAGCTAACATACATGGGTTACAATGCAAGGTGGTAAATCGCTATACCGTTAACAGAAATGCCCACGACCCTCAGGGTATTGGAACCGCCTATGACCCTCTAGGTATTATTAAAGCTTTCAGAATGCAGATAAACTACCAGATCGTAAATCTCCCTTCTCTTCAACATCCCACCCAAAAGCTTTGTATGCAGATGTATGTATGCAGATGTGTGTATGCAAATGCACCAACACAAAACATAAATTCAAACAATCATTCAGAGTAGTCACATACAACCAGTCAATAAATTTTAGAAACATGCATACTTGTGCACTCAGATTCAGTACCTAACATGTCACACTTCATTCACAACTAGTACATAAATCGAGGTCAGAACAGAGTCGTGATCACCCTTAGAAATCTTATTCGAGAGGTTGGAACAAACAGAGGTCACGATTACACTTAAATTGACCTAAAACCAAACTTGGCGAAATAGGGCCACACGCCAGTGTGCTTCGGTCGTGTGGGGATCCATACACTTGTGTGAAGGGTAGCACACGGACGTGTGACAGAGGCACACGCTGTGTGGTGCAAAGGCACGACCATGCGAGTAGGCCATGTAAGATGTAACACCCCAAACCCGGCCTGGACGCTATGGCCGAATCTAGCGCATCACATTGAAGTGTTTTAGCGAAAACCGTTTTTTCATTGAAAACCCTTCTTAAAATAAAAGAAACCTTAACTATATAAAAAAAACTTGTTCAAACATAAGATTAGATGAAAGTAAAGCACTTAGAAATATAGTTGCGGAAGTGTAGAAAACATACTATAATTTAAGAAATCCATGTTCAACTTCTGGTAGTTACAATGAAAATAATAATAATAATTCAAGTAATAAAAACATAATGAAAACCTTATTACAATCTAGTCTGAGCATACTTAAAAAGAAATTAAAAGCTTAAATGCTTAAAAAAAAACCAAGTCCAAATTATCTTGCTAGCCGGCCACCTAGAGTCCCTCTTGACATCGAACCTTCTACTGAGCATCACCTGAAAATAAAATAAAAAAGGGGGTGAGTTTTCGCAAACTCAGTATGTACAACCGTCGATGAAAACAAGCATTCAAAGAGGAATCATAAAACATGCAATGCAATCCCATCCAAATTATCCATCCGCTACATACTAGCTCCGTCCCCCGTCACACCATATAGGGATATAAATATTGACACACCCAGCCCACACACCAATGGTAGCCCGGTTGCGGTACTACCCTCATTTACATATTGGGCTTTAAAAATCGTCGGTGGATCCACGATTGTCAGGCAACCATGCAATCCTCATATACTTCCTCCGTTCCATAGTTCTCACCCCATATGCAACCTAAGCAGAGCATCATATGCATGCATGTCACATCCATAAAACTTACATTCAACACCTAGGGGTATTTTGGTCATTTTTGCCCTTAGGGGCATTTCGATAATTTTTCCTTAATTATGGTTTCCACTTACCTTGGCCCGTTAACAAGTTCCGCAAACTAAAGTGAACGAATACTATGCACCAGGTAAGATTCCAGGGAAGAGGTGGTGGGTCATTAAGATTGCTTAAATACCAAGCTCTCTCTAGATCCAATCCTAGACATGCATATACCCGTTGTCACACCTTAACCCTTTGACCTGTCCACGGTCGCAAAATATTAATTAAGTCTTATGCAGTTATCATATGCTAGGCCCAAAACCCCTTACAAAGCCCAAACAAAGTCACATACTTGTATCTAGCCCATTAAGCCCAATCATATTCATATGGCCCATTAGGCCCAAATCACTTGTATATGGCCCATTAGGCCCAAATCACATTTATATGGCCCGCTTGGCCCAGTCACATTCATATTCATGCACGCATACAAATTCCCATCACATAGCATCAATATTCGATTTTTGCCTATTATGAGCCCAACGGCCCATCAGGCCCATTTAGCCCATTCCGGCCCGTATGGCCAAATCACAACCCAAGCCCACTGAATCGCCTATGGGTCTCAGGTAACCTATCGGTCTCTCCCTTACGAGTGTTCGTGCACTCGCAAGACTACCGTAGCCACTCTTTTGACTTTTTGGCATTTTGGCATTTTGGCTTTTGCCGATTCATAGTGTGTGTGCAGTGTATGTACACACTTGGTAAGCAAGCGTGATGCGATCTCCTTAGCCCAAACCTTGAGCCCAATCCTTAATCGCTTTTCCTTGATCATGTATCCCTAGATCTGCACCAATCTTAACTATTAAAACCCGAATAGTAGATGACTTGTATCTAACACAAGTCCCTTACCTTGCCTATGGCTATTCGGCTAAACTTAGTCAATGAAAGAGGAATACTTACCAAACCGCAACACCTAAGGAACAATTCGGCAATGAGCTCAGATCCGAGATCCGATACTAATTCCCTACCACAGTTGATTGGAAAGAGTGAGGGACAATATACGATACTTAACAAAGAACCCTATTGGAAGAACAACACTTACACTCGATTTGACCGAAGTAGAAGGAGTAGTGATTGCACCAAGGGTATTCAGGCAAAGAGGTTTGGCCCTTTACGATTTTGTATGGCAGAAGAGGGTTATTCGGCTCCAAGGAAAAGAAAGAATAGTCAGCAATGAGGTAGAGAAGAAATAGAATTCGGCAAAGGAAGGAGAAAAAGAAAAGAAGGTAGAGAGTTTTCGGCTTTTAGAGAAAAAAGTTTCTGGTAACAGGGTGGAAAAATTCGACATTAGCTTCATAACCTAGCATTTGGCACCTATTTATAAGCCTTATAGCCGAATTTTCCAATGCCCAGTTCCCCATTCGGCTCCATCACTTCTCCCTTCTCATCTCCTCGTTTTTCTCCCTGATAACCCCTTAATCCCTTCCTTAATTTTCTCTCCTGAACACTTCCCTTGGAGTCCTCTTTCACGCCACTACCATCCTTTTAGAAGGCCAAAATTAAACTTCTAAAAACATTCAGCTAGGATTCGAACCTTGGACCTCCTTGCTAGCTATTAACGCCACCTCCCTACACCCTAAGTGGCGTCACTTAGCCACTCTACCACTAGGCTTTTTGATGCTATTTTCCCCTAACTTTATTTAAAAGCCTGACTACTTGCCAACTTTGATTCTTTTAATAATTAAATTATAATTTCTTCTACCCCTTAATTCAAAATCAACCCTTAACTAAGACCTACAAAAATTATCGCTTGGATAAGAATATTAAACACAATTTTATCAAAACCGAAAATAAAAAAAGTTCGAGATTTTAGGGTTTTTGGGGCGTTACAACTCTACCTCCTAAAAGAAATTTCGTCCTTGAAATTCACCTGATTCAAACAGTTAAGGATGTTGATGTCGCATCGCTTCTTCAGGTTCCCAAGTAGCCTCCTCAGCCTTGTGATTACGGCAAAGCATTTTGACTAATGGAACGGACTTCCTTCTCAGTACCTTAACATCACGACAATTATTTATATGGGCTCCTCCTCGAAAGTTAGGTCTGGTCTGACCTCGATTTCTTCAATCGCCATGACATGGGAAGGATCCGAGCGATACCGTCTAGTATAGAAACATGGAACACGTCGTGGATCTGGCTCAGTTTAGGAGGTAATTCTAGCTGATAAGCAACTGGCCCAATCTGCCTTACAACCCGATATGGCCCAATGAACCTTGGGCTTAGCTTTCCCTTTCGTCCAAACCTTAACACCTTCTTCCACGGAGAGACCTTAAGAAAGACTAAGTCTCCCACGGCATACTCTATCTCTCGACGCTTAAGATCAGTATACGATTTCTGCCTATCCGAGGCCTCCTTCAAATGATCCCGAATCGATTTCACCTTATCCTCAGTATCGGCTACTAACTCAGGGCCCAAAATTCTTTGTTCGCCCAACTTCGTCCAACATGTTGGAGTTCGACACCTTCGCCCATACAGTGCCTCGTATGGAGCCATCCCAATGCTTGCTTGATAACTATTATTGTAGGCGAATTCAGCTAGCGGTAAATAATCCTCCCAACTACCTTGGAACTCAATCACGCATCCCTTCAACATATCTTCCAATACTTGGATCACCCTTTCCGACTGTCTATCAGTTTATGGGTGGAAAGCCGTACTGAAATTCAACCTAGTACCCAACGCCTCATGCAACTTCTTCTAAAATCGCGAAGTGAAACGTGGGTCCCTATCAGATATTATAGAGACTGGCACTCCAAGCAATCTTACAATCTCCGCCACATACAGCCTAGCCAGCTTTTGCAACGAGTAACCGGTACGAACCGGTACAAAATGGGCATACTTGGCTAACTGATCCATTATAACCCATATCGAGTCTTTCTTAGCAGGCGTCAAGGGTAGCCCACTAACAAAGTCCATAGTGATCCTTTCTCACTTCCAGAGTGGAATCTTCACTGGCTAAAGTAATCCCGAAGGCAACTGATGTTCCGCTTTCACCTTTTGACAAACCAAGCATTTACCTACGAACTCTATAACCTCGCGCTTAAGTCCAGGCCACCAATAAAGTTCATGCAAATTCTGATACATCTTGTTTCCGCCAGGATGCATTGCATAGAGACTGCTATGTGCTTCCCACAGAATAGACTGCCTTAGATCATCGTCCTTTGGTATACATATTCTCCCACGGAAACACAATACTCCTTCACTATTTATCCCAAAGTCCGATGTCTCCCTACTCTCCACTTGTTTAAAACGAACACTCAAACCTCATCCCTTAATTGCTTACTCTTTATCTGCTCAACCCACACCGGCTTTACTTGAAGCTTCGCTAACATGCTTCCATCATCCAACAAGCTTAAACGGATGAGCATAGCTCTCAAGTCTGACTTAGTCCTACGACTCAACGCGTCGGCTACCACATTTGCTTTGCCAGGGTAGTATTCAATTGTACAATCTTAATCCTTCAATAATTCCACCCACTTATACTGCCTAAGGTTTAGCTCATTCTGGGTAAGGAGGTACTTCAAACTCTTGTGATCCGAATAAATTACGCACTTCTCCCCATATAAGTAATGCCTCTATATCTTAAGTGCGAACACCACCACAGCTAGCTCCAAATCATGGGTTAGGTAATTCACCTCGTGAGTCTTGAGTTGCCGAGACGTATAAGCAACCACCTTCCCTTCTTGTATCAATACACATCCTAAGCCTATATGCGACGCGTCACTATAGACCGTAAACTCTTTCCCAGGCACTGGCTGAACCAACACAGGGGCCTTCGTTAAAACTTTCTTGTTGCTTGTTTTTCCAAACAAACAGTACCCCCTTCCTCAACAACTTAGTTAAGGGCGCAGCTATTACTGAGAAGCCTTCAACAAATTGCCTATAGTAACCTGGCAAACCCAGAAAACTTCAAATTTCTGATACTGACTTAGGTGTTTTCCAGTCTAACACTGCTTCAACTTTCCGAGGATCCTCCTTAATCCCCTCGGTTGACACCACATGTCCAAGAAAAGTAACCTCTCTTAGCCAAAATTCACACTTACTGAATTTGGCATACAGCTGCTTCTCCCTCAAAATCTACAGTATAATCCTTAAATGTGTATCATGCCCATCCTCATCTCTTGAGTACACTAAAATGTCATCTATGAAAACTACCACGAACCAATCCAGATAAGGTTGGAAAACCCGATTCATGAGACCCATGAAAGCGGCAAGTGTGTTCGTCAACCCGAATGGCATCACCAAGAACTCGTAGTGCTTATAGCGAGTTCTGAAAGCTGTCTTATGAACATCCGCCTCCTTTACCCTCAATTACTGATATCCAAAATGCAGGTCAATCTTCGAGAAAATAGAAGCTCCCCTAAACTGATCAAAAAGCTCATTGATTCTCGGTAGAGGGTACTTGTTTTTAATAGTTAACTTGTTTAACTGTCGATAGTCGATACACATTCGCAAGGTTCCATCCTTCCTCTTCACGAATAACACCGGTGCTCTCCATGGAGACACACTTGGTCGGATGAATCCTCGATCCAACAATTCTTGAATCTATGCCTTAAGTTCCACCAAATCCTTTGGTGTCATCCGGTAAGGAGCGATAGACACTGGAGCCGTCCCAGGTAACAACTCAATTCAAAATTCTACCTCCCTGCTGGGTGGCAACCCAGGTAGCTCCTCGGGAAAGACATCTAGAAATTTCTTAACTGTTCTTAACTCCTTAACAGTAGGGCTCTTAGCTTCCGTATTACTAATATAAGCCAAAAAGGCTTTGCATCCCTTTCGTACTAACTTCTAAGCCCTTAATGCTGAAATCACGTTCGACAAATAATTCTGACGTTCACCAATCACCACTACTTCCTTATCCTCTTTCGTTCATAACACCATTCGCTTTGCAGCACAATCTAAGGTGGCTCGATGCTTCACCAGCCAATCCATACCCAAGATTAAGTCAAACTCGTTAAACGAGAGCTCCATCAAATCCGCTAAAAAGGTAACCCTTTGAACTACTAAGGGTACATTCTAAACAACTTATTCACTCCTACTGACTGCCCTAACGGACTTATCACAGTTATCTCATTCGCAGTAATTTCAAACATATCACCCAAGGATTTAGTCATATTGCATGCAACATATGAATGCGTCGATCCAATATTAATCAATGCCGTGTAAGGTAACTCATAGATAAAGAACATACCCGTTATCACATCTGGGACATCCCCGTCTTCTCAGCGACGAGCAGCATAAACCAAAGTTGGTTGTCTCGACTCAACATGGCCTGCATTTTTGCCTGGTACTCCACGTCTACGTCCATTACCGTTGCCGCCCTTGGCCTGTCCATGACACCTTGGCGGCAGCTGTCCACCCCTTGGTGGCTGCGCACCACCTTGACCCACAGCTGGCTCTCAACCTAGCGTTCGGGGGCAATCCTTGATCCTATGCTCCATAGACCCACAAGCAAAACAAGCTCTTATCTTCTTCCAACACTCGCCTCTATGGCTTTTCCTACAATCAGCATGAGGTGGCATCCCTGGATTAGCAGCAGGGGGCCCTGCTCTAACTGGCCCGTTATTCCTGGCCCTAGCCCTAGGCCTCTTTCCAACACCTGGGGTCTCAGCCTCCTTTTTATTCTTACCTCTTTCTTTTTCCCAGTTTAAGCGCTCAGTGCACTTAACCTCCTCTGCTATCTTTGCTTTCTCTACCAATTTCGAGAAAACTCGCTCCTTTTGTGGAGCTATCAGCATCCTGAGGCTATCTCTAAGTCCATCCTCAAACCTGACGCAATGCTCATACTCCGTTGCCACCATTACTTTCGTATACTTACCAAGGCATAGAAACTCCGCCTCATACTCCGCCACTGATTTGTTTTCTTGGGTCAAGTTTAGGAACTCCTTCCTTCTATCATCCATCTAGCTTGCACCCACATACTTCCCTTAGAATGCAGCTTTGAAAAACTCCCAAGTGACCCACTTTGGTTAGGTGCCCTCTTTCACCGTCAGCCACCACTAGTAGGTTTCTTCCCTAAGTAGTGACATGGCTCCTTTTAACTTTTATTTCGGTGAACAGTCCAGGTGCTCCATTATCCTTTCAGTGGCCTCCAACCAATATTCTGCCACGTTAGGAGCCACGCCAGCCACGCCCTTAAAGATCTCAGCCCCGTTCGAACAAATTTGCTCTGGAATGGACCCCCTATTTCCGCTGCCATTATTGGGCCCAGCGACCCTTTCTAAAATTCTCAGCATTGCTTGCGACAATGCATCTTCTCCCGAGGCCCGATCATACGGTCCATTCCCAGCCACAAGTGAGGTCGGAGCCTCATCTACTCCAACATCGGGCATATGGCCCGATGTCAACGATTCAGCCCTAACACTTTCGTGGCCTTAGCCACGGCCTCTTGCACCTCTCCTAGCACTCATCGTTGATTTACGTATTATCTGGATTAGAAATTTTTGTGAAGTTTTAGTTAGTTTCAATAATTTACCCGATGTTTTATGGAAGTAATTAAAGAGAAGATTGTTTTCGAAAATCCTCTACAGTTTTAAGTTCTTGCGGGCTTTGGTTCCATTCTAACAAGATCATCTAAAGTAGCCCTCTAACTATCTACTATATAACAATTTGAACAAATTTAAGAATAAAAGTACTTACTTGGTTCGACGTCGGAGACTCGATACGCAGCTCAGCAAGACTTCCCTTTTTCCAAAACATTCTGATTTAATCAAAATTTTTTTTTAAAACACAAAAGAAACCAGGTAATAAGGCCCAATTCACAGCCCGTGTTTTGCAACATGGGCTCTGATACCACTAAATGCAACACCCCAAACCCGGCCTAGAAGTTATGGCCGAATCTGGCTCATCACATTGAAGTGTTTTAGCGAAAACCGTGTTTTCATTGAAAACCCTTCTTAAAATAAAAGAAACCTTAACTATATTAAAAAAACCTTGTTCAAACATAAGATTGGATGAAAGTAAAGCACTTAGAAATTTAGTTGCGGAAGCGTAGAAAACATACTATAATTTAAGAAATCCATGTTCAACTTCTCGTAGTTACAATAAAAATAAAAATAATAATTCAAGTAATAATAACATAATGAAAACCTTATTACAATCTAGTCTGAGCATACTTAAAAAGAAATTAAATGCTTAAATGCTTAAAAAAAAACCCAAGTCCAAATTATCTTGCTAGCCGGCCACCCAGAGTCCCTCCTGACATCGAACCTTCTACTAAGCATCACCTGAAAATAAAATAAAAGAGGGGGTGAGTTTTCGCAAACTCAGTATGTACAACCGTCGATGAAAACAAGCATTCAAAGAGGAATCATAAAACATGCAATGCAATTCCATCCAAATTATCCATCCATTACACACCAGCTCTGTCCCCCGTCACACCATCTGGGGATATAAATATCGACCCACCCAGCCCACACACCAATGGTAGCCCGTTTGTGGTACTACCCTCATTTACATATTAGGCTTTAAAAGTCGTCGGTGGATCCATGATTGTCAGGTAACCATGCGATCCTCATATACTTCCTCCGTTACATAGCTCCCACCCCATATCCAACCTAAACAGAGCATCATATGTATGCATGTCACATTCATAAAACTTACATTCAACACCTAGGGGTGTTTTGGTTATTTTCGCCCTTAGGGGCATTTCGGTAATTTTTCTTTAATTATGGTTTCCACTTACCTTGACCCGTTAACAAGTTCTGCGAACTAAGGTGAAAGAATACTATGCACCAGGTAGGATTCCAGGGAAGAGGAGGCGGGTCATTAAGACCGCTTAAGTACCAAGCTTTCCCTAGATCCAATCCTAGACATGCATATACCCGTTGCCACACCTTAACCCTTTGACCTGTCCACGGTCACAAAATATTAATTATGTCTTATGTAGTTATCATATGCTAGGCCTAAAACCCCTTACAAAGCCCAAACAAAGTCACATACTTGTATCTAGCCCATTAGGCCCAAATCACTTGATTAGGCCCCAATCACATTTATATGGCCCGCTTGGCCCAGTCACATTCATATTCATACACGCATACAAATTCCCATCACATAGCATCAATATTCGATTTTTGCCTATTAAAGGTCCAACGGCCCATCGGGCCCATTTAGCCCATTTCAGCCCGTACGGCCAAATCACAACCCAAGCCCACTAAATCGCCCGTGGGTCTCAGGCAACCTATCGGTCTCTCCCTTACGAGTGTTCGCACACTCGTAAGACTACCGTAGCCACACTTTCAGCTTTTCAGTATTTCAACATTTCGACATTTCGGCATTTCGACTTTTACCGATTCATAGTGTGTGTGCAGTGTATGTACACACCTGGTAAGCAAGCGTGATGCAATCTCCTTAGCCCAAACCTTGAGCCCAATCCTTAATTGCTTTTCCTTGATCACGTATCTCTAGATCTGAACCAAGCTTAACTATTAAAACCCAAATAGTGGATGACTTGTATCTAACACAAGTCCCTTACCTTGCCTATGGCTATTCGGCCAACCTTAGTCAATGGAAGAGGAATACTTACCAAACCGCAACACCTAAGGAACAATTCGGCAATGAGCTCAGATCCGAGATCTGATACTAATTTCCTACCACAGTTGATTAGAAAGAGTGAGGGACAATATACGATACTTAACAACGAACCCGATTGAAAGAATAACACTTGCACTTCAATTTGACTGAAGTACAAAGAGTAGTGATTGCACCAAGGGTATTTGGCCAAAGAGGTTCGGCCCTTTACAATTTTGTATGGCAGAAGAGGGTTATTCGGCTCTAAGAAAAAGAAAGAAAAGTCAACAATGAGGTAGAGAAGAAATAGAATTCGGCACAAGGAAGGAGAAAAAGAAAATAAGGCAGAGAGTTTTCAGCTTTTAGAGAAAAGAGTTTCTAGTAACAGGGTAGAGGAAATTCGACATTAGCTAAAACACCTCTTGCCCACATCTGACGCTAGGACGGGGTTCGAGGTGCTACCTGACTTTTACTAACACTTCTATACTAAACAGGGCCATGAAATCTCAAACAATTAAAAAATTTTCTTTTTTACATGCAATCTGTCCCTTATGCAGGCTTACGAGGCCCAAAACATACATTCGGGGTGGTTCGGAACCCAACCGAGAACTCATGAAAAACTTAAAAAATCTGTTGCATCAAGGCTCCACACGCCCGTGTGGGTATAGAGCACACGCCCGTGTGCTAAGGACATGCCCGTGTCCTGAAACCGTGTCTAAAAACCTGGACATTCTGCTAAAACCACACGGCCAAGGCACACGCCCGTGCCCTATGACAGTTTCCTTCACACGGCTGAGACACATGGCGGTGTCTCTTGCCCGTGTACCACTACCATGCATATTGACTTGAAAAACTTAGGTGCAGGGGATACAGAGCTGAACAACACGCCCATGGGGGCGGACCGTGTGTCACACACGACCTAGACACACGCCCCGTGTGTCTACCCATGTGGACAAATACAAGGCTACTTTCCAAGCCATTTTGTCACCCTCACAACACATGCACGCATACTCATACAATAGCATACAACATGGCAAAATTAGGCACTTAAACATCCACAAACATGTCATGATCATGACTATTTCTCATGCAATAGATAACATAATTCATACATACCAAATCATTATAAACTCATCATACGAGACCTTGGCACTTGCATGCAATAATCACATAATCATGCACAAATTACTACCTCAATACAACCTCTAGGTATACATGCTATAAGCCACCTTACAAGAGATAGTATCATACATATATATGAATAATCATATAAGCCCATAACGTCATTAGCTGACATAGGCCAATTTACATGGCTACAACACTTTATCAATACAAGCCGACACCTTTAGCCAAATCATAATATCACATACTCAACATTAAAACCCTATACATGCCATAGACTCGAATCACTTGGATTTACTTACACCGATAGCGCTAACTCCACAGTGTGATAATATCTTTGACGGCCTCCAACCCGAGCTAACCTGACAACCCTAGAAAACATGGGAAAGAAAGGGGAGGTAAGCTTTTTGCTTAGTAAGTTCATATGAAAACAATAAGCAACTCATTAACCTGTTTTATCAACGTTTACAACATATTCTCAAGTTCATGACAAGTTGTCTTCCTGAGAAATAGTCACTAAATTATTTATATCTGGAGCTACGCAACTCCGAATTAAGTTTTGTTAATTTTCCCTGAAACTAGACTCATTTAGCTTTCTACCATAAAATTTCCAGAATTTTTGGCTTTGCCAATTAGTACAGTTTATTCTTCAAATTTACTCCTGATTCACTGTCTGACAATTTCAACCCTTCTACACTAAAGTTCAATTATCTCATAGCACAAGACTCGAATAATGTTCTCGTCTATTTCTCTTCAAACTAGACTCATTTAGGATTCTAAGAATATAAATTATAGCTCATAAAAATTTTTATAAAATTTATAATTATTATCTAAATTCAAAACAGGGGATCTAGAAGTCATTCTGACTCTGTCCCACGCAACTTCAAATATCTCACTATAGAGAATTCTTTTGCTCACATGGTTTCTTTTATAAGAAACTAGACTCATTAAGATTTAATTCCATATTTTATTCAGCCTCTAACTCATTTTTCACTGTTTTTAGTGTATTTTCAAAGTTACACTACTGCAGTAACTCAAATCTGTCAAGGCTAAGTTAATCATTCATGATCATTGTTCACAAAATTAATACAACATCATTTCATCCATCATGGTAAGAACACATATTTATGCATCATAGATATTTCACATACCAAGACATTCTCATAGGCTTAGTATACGTACTTGCACAACTCGTAACATAACTCAAGTGCATACTCACCAATGACTTACCTCATTGGGACCATCATCAACTCTTTATTCGGATTACCCGTTGAACACTTGGAATACTAATTGGATACTCGAAAAAATATTTGCACATAAGTGTCTCAATTGTAGCTAAAGCTACCTCATATCTCATGACATTTCAATGCTCACTCTCGAGCTAGTCATCTAGACTCATAATTCCTAGTGACATGCCACTCGTATCCTATTTTATTCCTAAGGTTCAAACGGGATTCTTCCTCGCCTATCAAGGCTTTGTCTTATCATATTTCTATTAATCACATACACATGAAGATTTGTACAATTCATGTAATGATAACATTTAAAATACATTTATAGCATGTTATTGTTTACATACGAACTTACCTTGATACCACAAAGGTGAAAAAGACGTAATTATCCCTTAATCGATTTCTTTTCGTTCTAGGTCCAAATCTCGATTTTCATCATCTAAAACATCACATTCAACTTACTAAAACAATGTACTAATCAAATTAGTCTAGTGACACACTTGGGCAATTTTTACAATTTTGCCCCTGTATTCTGCCAAAATTACCAAATTTCCCCTAGGCTCGTAAAATGATTTTTATCACATTTCTTTACTCCTTAAGCCTAGATGAACCATTTTCATAACTATAGTAACTCATAATTCTTACTATTTCACACATTTACAACTTGTTTTACAACTTTGCAAAATACCTCATTTAAGGTGTTTTCATGCAAACTTCTTTCATAAAAGTTGTTTATAACACTACCAAGACTCATAATATTCCATAAAAACACAGCAAACAATACATTTTATCTCATGCCAAAACCCTAGACTCTTCATCATTTCGCACAATAGTCCCCTCATTAGAAAGCTTATGCTTTAGGGTTTACAAAAATGTAAAAATCATCAAGAAACAACCAAAGATCACTTACTTGCTAAGGCTCAAAGTTGCTGAAAATTTGAAGCTTTCAAAACCCATTTCTTGGCTGGAAAAATCGGTGGAGAGAAGATGAAAAAGGGATGATATCATCCTATTTTTATTTTATTACCTATTTGGTCAAAAGTCACGTAATATCCCATAAATTTTGGCTTTTTGAAAATTTTGTCTCCCCTTGGCCGGCCACACACTTAAAAAGGGTCCAATTGCCCTTTAAAGGCCTCCAATTTTAGTTCTCTAGTCTATTAACACCCTTAGGCACTAAAATACAACTTTTACCTTTTTCGCGATTTAGTCCTTTTTCGAAATTGGACTAGAAATCGCTAAAATTAACTTACCAAAATTTACATGCACTTATAAAATTATATTATAACACATAAAATAACACTAAAATAATTTTCTCTGGCCTCAGAATAGTGGTCCCTAAACCACTGTTCCGACTAGGCCCAAAATCAGGCTGCTACATTAGCTTCATACCCTAGCATTCGGCACCTATTTATAAGCCTTATAGCTGAATTTTCCCATGCCCAGTTCCCCATTCGGCTCCATCACTTCTCCCTTCTCATCTCCTCATTTTTCTCCCTAATAACCCCTTAATCCCTTCCTTAATTTTCTCTCCTGAACACTTCCCTTGGAGTCCTCTTTCATGCTACTACCATCCTTCTAGAAGGCCAAAATTAAACTTCTAAAAACACTCAGCTAGGATTTGAACCTTGGACCTCTTTGCTAGCTATTAACGCCACCTCCCTACACCCTAAGTGGCGTCACTTAGCTACTCCACCACTAGGCTTCTTGATGCTATTTTCCCCTAACTTTATTTAAAAGCCCAACTTTTTGCCAACCCTGATTCTTTTAATAATTAAATTATAATTTCTTCTACCCCTTAATTCAAACTCAACCCTTAACTAAGACCTACTAAAATTATCGCTTGGATAAGAATATTAAACACAATTTTATCAAAATTAAAAATAAAGAAAGTTTGGGATTTTGAGATTTTTGGGGCATCACATAAGACACTGTCCAAAACCACTAAGTTCAAAAGTAGAGTAGACACGGCCATGTGAAGGTGTCACACGCCCGTGTGGTAATCAGACACGGTCGTTTGTCCCATAACACACGCCCGTGGGAAATCCCTAGGCCCCAAATTAGCTACACGGCCGTGTGTCCCAAAACACATTCCCGTGTGGGAACCCTAAAATCCCCAAATCAGTCACACGACCGTGTGGCCAGGCCGTGTGACCCTAAATCTCAAATCCCTAATTCCCAAACTCACAGGCCAGTGTGCCCTAAGGGACACGCCCGTGTGGTTCCGACAAAATTCCCCAAATCTGCCACACGCCCGTGTGGCACCCATAACTAGCCTGGAACCCTAATCCCCGGCACACGCCCATGTGGCCGTCGGGGCAGTCATGAAACCACCCCAAATCAGTCCCAAAACTACCATTTTGGCCACCAGAATCATCTCTAATCTTTACCCTATCATCATACCTCAAAAAGACAACGATTCCTACCACCTTTATCGACTAAAGTCCCTAAAACTTACGGGATTGGCCTACCGACAAGGAAAGCCGAACAGAGAGTTTGCAGAATAACTAAACAAAGTAAAATAGCATAGTTACAGTTCGAATCCCACACCTGTTATGTAATCGAAGATAACGACAGAGGAGCGATAATCCAGAATCCGCAATTAACCAATTTGAGAAGATTTAGAAAATAGAAGCAGCAGAAAAACAAATAATAGAGGAAGGGGAAAACGTGAAGAACAGAATAATAAGAATAATAGAAATAGAAAAATAAAAATAAAAAATTTAAAATAAAAGCAAAATAAATGATAATCATAACAGAATAATTATTCTCCCTAAACCAAACAAAAATAAAAAGACCCCCAAAAAGTGCATACGGTGACTTGAACCCAGAACCCAAAGGTTCACTAACACTCACTCAACCACCAAACCAGCAGGCCTATTCTGTCACTTAACTGCACAACTTAACTTATGTATGCAACCTTCCCACTGTCCCTTTGTTCAAAACCCAAAACTTTCAGGCCCAAAATTCGGGGCGTTACAGGGAAAGACTATATAAGAACACATTGTATTAAATAATTTATAAGCAACTTGATTAAAGCAATCAAAAACTACTTACTTCTGGTGGTGCTGCACAAAGCATGTAGAAACAGTGATAATTTCTCTCAGGATCAGACACTTGACAAACACGTGATCTTTCTAATAAGTAAGTCCTAATGGTAGCTCCTGAAATCTTTCCCCTTCGGTTAAATTGAATCTCCACAAACTTACCAAAACAACTACATCATTCAAAACATGCATGACAAGGTATAAAAACTATTATAACATAGAATCTACTACATGCAGGGTGTAAAACTTGTTAAAACAAAATACACTCACCTTGAGTTATTGTTCCTAACAGTCTTAGCATTACCAAATGCTTCTAAAATAGGGTTGGACTGCAGATTAGCAGAAAACAAAAATAAATGTTGTTATATGTGGTGCAAATTGGGCATTGTTAAATCAACCTATGGTGAGAAATTTATGCTCTAAGGAACATTTTTAAGCATATCCCTTTCCACTTCCAAATAATGCATCATTTTGAAATGATAAGCCTCTTCATGAATCTAACTTTACCCTCATCTTGAGTTAAAAATAATTATCATTTTCATCATTTGGATTATCATTTTCATATTTTAATCCCAAACCAGAAAAAAATTAAAAATAAAGAAACAAAGAAAGGCATAAAACCCAAACCAAAGCTATTTCATTTTTAGATAAAACCCACCACTAATTCAGCACAAAAAAACAAATGGGTATTCAACAATATAAAAATAAAAAACCAAAATGATGGCATACCTTAAGCAGTTTTTCAAGAACAAGAAGAAACAAAAATGATAAATAAGATAATGAAGATGCCATACCTTAAGCCAAGACCCTGCGAAGAGGAAGATTTGAGCGAAATGAAACGACAGCGTGTAATTTGCCTGAAAAGAGAAGATATGCGATGGATACAGCTAAGGAAAAACGAAAGAGAATATAGAACATGAAGAAAGGAAAAAGTAGAAGGAGGAAAGTTACTTGGATGAAGGAGAGGGAAAATGAGAACGGCAGGAGAAGGAGGAAAGAACCAAGTGAGAGTTGGAAAATGTCTTACAGAAATAAAATTGGTAAGACATTTTCCAAAAACGGAGCCAAAATCCCTTCTCATTTTCTTGTGTTTTAGAAAACGTTTTACCAATGTAATTTATTTTCAAGCAAACAAACACTGGAAAACCAGGAAAATATTTTTCGAAAAATGTTTTCCTGGTAAACAAACGGACCCTAAAGGTATGGGCTAGCTAGATTAAGCTACAACGAGCTCAAAAACGTAGAAATCATTAACAAAGGAACAAAAATCGTACCTAGATGAGCAATCAAAGTTTGGCCAAACCTAATGCACTCCCATGGCTGTTTTCTTTTCAAAATTTTAGTGGTGCATTAAGGAAGATGATGGTTTTTACTTTTATTTTAATTATTATAATATTATTTACCATTTTACTAAAATAACCTTTGTTTTAACATTAAAAGTTCACTAATTCAAGTCCATTACCGTCCACTCATGCTATTAGTGGGATAATTTCAATTTAAGGACTTTTCTTTTGAGATTCTATAGCTATTGAACCCTTTTTACTAATAGAATTCAACTTTTACGCTTTATGCGATTTAGTCATTTTTACCGAATTAACCACTCAAATGGTAAAATTTCTTTACGAAATTTTCACACAATATTTCTATCATACTGTAAACCTTAATAAATTAATAATAAAATAAATATTTTAACTTTGGATTGTGGTCCCGAAACCACTGTTTTGATTTGACCCAAAAATGGGCTGTTACACGAAGTGTGCCTTTACATATAACTATAATCTTTCCTTTACATCATTGCTCACATGAGCTATGAAATTGACCTGCTCACATTAGCTATGAAATGGACCTGTCACATGAGCTGTGAAATGGACCTGCTCACATGAGCTGTGAAATGGACCTGCTCATATGAGCTGTAAGTTGGAATATAAGTTACATGATGCTGCTCGCACGAGCTGTGGAGAATTCACAACAAATGCAGGACTTTAACCATCGGTAGGACATTAAAGAACAGCACCTGAAACATGAAATCCCTAATGACATGTCATTTGTTTCCTAAGAATTCCTAAGGTTCAACTGGGACTCAATATCCATCAATTCGTCATAGCGTTGAAACGTTTATATATGAATCATTTATAATAAACATAACATAGAAAATGTTAAATTTAAATAACATTTACACGATAACCATTCATACGAACTTACCTCGATAATTAGGGCGTTGTAATTTAATTGAACTAGTCCGAAGCTTTAGCTTTTCCTCAATCTAAGTTCGAACATCATTTATCTTTATCTAAATCGGTAATTTCAATCAATTAAATACTTCTAGTATTGAGTTTAATCCACATTCATATTTAAGAAAAAATACTAATTTGCCCCTAACATTTTAACTTTTCACAATTTGGTCCTTAAGCTTATATCTTATAATCTAACCATTTTAATCCCAATCCTTGTTAATCAAAGATGCAGGGGGCCTTGAAACAGCCCATATTTACCATCAGTTCACAATAAAACCCCAAAATTTATACCTTAAACAAATTAATCCCTATTTCCAAAATTCATCAAAATCTCTCAACAAAACTTGTTTATTTTTCAACAAAGATTCATAATCCATCAACTAACATTAAAACTCATTCAAAATCATTCATGGTAAGTCCCTCAACCTTTAAAATTTTTACAAATTAACCCCCGGGCTAGCTAGATTAAGCTAAAACGAACTCAAAAATATAAAAATCATTAAAAACGGGGCATGAATACATTTATATGCAAGGAAATAAGCTTGAACAAATACCCTAGCTTGTTTCCATGGTTATTTTCGAAGAAGATGTGAACTAATGAAGAAGATGAACATGATTTATTAGGTTATTTTAGTTTTATTTACTAATTTACTATTTTACCCTTAATGAGAATCATAATTTTCAATAAAACCTATCCATCTTTATCCACTAACACTTAAATTGGAATATTTACCATCTTAATCCACTTATTTTAAAATTTCAAAGCCATTTTACCCTTTAAACTAATAGAACACAACTTTTTCACCTTTTATGATTTAGTCTTTTTTCACTTAATTAATCATGCAAACAGTAAAATTTCTTAACGAAATTTTAATACGACCCTACTATAATCCCGTAGACCTTAAAATAATAATAGAATAAATGCTCGTTTGACAAAATTGTGGTCTCGAAACCACTTTTTTCGAAATCACTGAAATTAGGCTATTACAACACTCCCCCTAAAGGAATTTTCATCTCCGAAAATCTTACCAGAAAATAGGTCTAAGTATTGCACTTTCATAGCTTCTTCCAATTCTCAGGTAGCTTCTTCATTTTCGTGCTAAAGCTATACTTTTATTTATCAGTTTTCTAACATTTGGAGCTAAAATTTTGATCGGTCCTTCATTATATGTCATAGCTGACTGAATCTCAACATCAATAGGTGAAATCACATGAAAAGGATCTGATCGATACTATCGTAACATCAACACATGAAACACGTTATGAATATTCTCTAATTCTAACGGTAAAGCCAACTGATAAGCCAATGGTCCAATCCTCTCAATGATCTGACACGGCCCGATGAATCATGGACTAAGCTTTCCTTTTCGGTCAAATCGAAGCACTTTTCTCCAAGGTGATACTTTTAGAAATACTTTCTCTTCGACTTGAAATTTAATATCTTTCCTTTTCAAATCCGCGTAAGATTTCTAACTATCAGAAGAACCTTTTAAATTGTCACGTATCACTTTGACCTTTTCTTCGGTTTCTCTAATCAAATCAACAACGAATAATTTTTTCTCAATCAGCTCAGTCCAATATAACAAAGTTTGACATTTTCGACCATACAAAGCTTTGTACGGTGCCATTTTAATGCTTGCTCGATAACTATTATTGTATGCAAAGTCAACCAACGGAAGAAATTTCTCCTAGTTACCTTCGAACTCTAAAACACCACATCGGGGCATATCCTTGAGTACCTGAATTACTCGTTCAGATTGACCATCAGTTTGTGGATGAAATACTGTGCTAAAATGCAATTGAGTACCCAGAGCTTCATGTAACTTACTCCAGAATTGATACGTAAATCGTGGATCCCTATCATAGGTAATAGAAACCAACATATCGTGTAGTCTAACAATCTCATAAACATACAACTTTGCCAATTTATCAAGTGACTAATCCATACGCACTGGAATTAAATGTGCGGATTTCATTAAAAGATCAACAAAGAGCCACACAACATTTTTCTTTTTTGGATATAGAGGCAATCCCAATACAAATTCTATTGTAACTCATCCCCATTTCCACTTTTGAATCATCACAGGTTGTAACAAACCAGAAGGTACTTGATGCTCAGCTTTAACTTGCTGACAGGTCAAACATTTTGATACAAACTCTGAAATCTCTCGTTTCATACTTTGCCACTAGTACATCTATTTCAAATCACCGTACATTTTATTACCACTATGGTGTATCGGCAAACTACTGTTGTGAGCTTCCTGTAAAATCTTTTGAATAACATCAGAATTTCTCAGAACACAATTCTTGTTTTTGAAATACAAACTACCGTCTGAATTAACATGAAAGTCTTAATCAGGTATCAACTCAATCTATTTTTGTTTTACGATCAATTCAGCGTCACTTTTTTTAGCCTCACAAATTTGTTGCAAAAACGTCGGTCTAGCTTTTAATTCAGCTAGTATAGAACCATCATCAATCAATGTCAACGGTGTATTTAAAGCTCGCAAAGAAAACAAATATTTTCTACTTAAAGCATCAGCAACAACATTAGGTTTTCCCTAATGACAGTCAATGATCAAATCATAATCTTTTAGTAATTCAAGCCATCTACATTGTCTCAAATTCAGATCTGTTTGTGACGTCAAATACTTCAGGCTTTTGTGATCCGTAAAGTTATGACATTTTTATCTGTACAAATGGTGTCGCCAAATCTTTAAAGCAAATAAAATAGTTGCAAGCTCTAAATCATGAGTTGGGTAATTTTTCTCGTATGGTTTCAACTTTCAAAACGCATAAGCTACTACTTTGCCTTCTTGCATAAAAATGCAACATCACTATAAATCACGAATTTCTATTAGACTCTTGCTAAACCAACACAAGGGTTTCAGCCAACAACACTTTCAACTGATCAAAGCTTTTCTAACACTTTTCAAACCATTCGAACTTGACATCTTTTTAAAGCTGTTTGGTCAACGGCATCGCAATCATAAAAAATCCTTTAACAAATCTCCGATAGTATCCAGCTAAACCCAAAAAACTTCTGACTTTTAAAATATTTCTCAGAGGTTTCCAGTCCATTATAACCGATATTTTACTTGGGTCAACTCTAATACCATCTGTCGATACCACGGGTCCCAAAAATTCAACTTCTCGGAGCTAGAACTCACATTTGCTAAAGTTAGCAAACAACTGTTTTTCGCGTAAAGTCTGTAAAATAATTCTCAAATGTTAGGTATGCTCTGATTCATCTTGAGAATAAATCATAATTTCATTAATAAAAACAACAACAAATCTGTCTAGATACGGGCTAAATATCATGTACATCAAATCTATAAACACAGCAGGTGCATTGGTCAAGCCAAATGGCATAACAAGAAATTCACAATGTTTATACCTCATTTTGAAAGCAGTCTTTGTCACATCCAAGTCTTTAACCCGTAACTGATAATATCCAGAATGGATATCAATCTTTGAAAACATTTTCGCACCTTTCAACTAATCAAACAAATCATCTATACATGGCAAAGGATTTTTTTCTTGATCGTGACTTTGTTGAGCTGTCGGTAGTTGATACATAATCGCATAGACCCGTCTTTTGTCTTAACAAATAATATCGGAGTGCCTTAAGGAGAAAAACTAAGCCGAACAAAACCTCTATTCACCAAATCTTGCAACTATGCTTTTAATTATTTCAACTCTGCAGGTGTCATTTTATATGGAGCTATCGATATTGGAGATATCCCCAGCACTAACTCAATAGCAAACTTAACCTCTCTGACTGACAGTAACCTTAGTAATTCTTCTGGAAACACATCTCTGAACTCACATACAGTCGGAACTGACTCTAATTTCAGTTCTGTAACTCTGGAATCAAGTATGTAAACTAGATACGTTTCGCAACCTTTTCGAACGTATTTCTGTGTCGTCATAGCTGAGATAACATTAGATGTACCATCCAATCTTTTTGATTCAATTCGAATCTTTTCACCATTTTGACATGTCAACACAATATGTTTTCATCTATAATTCACAACAGCATCATGAAAAGTTAACCAGTCCATACTTAGAATCACATGAAACTCATCAAAGGGTAACAACATCAAATCAGTTGAAAAGTTACAATCCCGAATCATCAAAGTACAATTTTTATAGACTTTATCAACTAACACATACTGACCACTAAAGGGTTCGTTACTTTAACCACAAATTCAATAAACTCATAAGGTATTTTATTATCTGACACTAAAGTTGTGCATACATATGAGTGCGTCGACCCTGGGTCAATCAAAGCATTAATATTAGTATCAAAGATAGAAAATGTACCAGTGATTACACCAGGTGCCAAAGCTTCCTCTCGAGCACAAATCGCTTGAGCCCTAGCTGGTGCTCGTGCCTCAGATCTAATAGTCGAATCTTTCATTCCACTCCGATTGTTACCCGCATTACCACTATTTCTAGGCGGTCTCCCTCTCGTAGCTGAATTACTCGAATGAGTATTCTAAACTTTCTCTTTCTCTTTCTCTTATCTTTCAGGGCAATATCTGAGAAAATGATCATAAGAACCACATTTAAAACACGACCCTTCTTTCATGTTGTATTCATCGAAATATCATCTATTGTATTGTTGACATTCAGATTTGTTGTTTCTAACACTAGTTACACTCGTTGCAGATGTAGCCTAAAATCTCGAACTCGAATGTTACTTCCCTTTATTTCTCCCCGAGAAACCTACTGAAGCTGACAAATGACTATTGAATTCTTTTGATTTCTTCGATGGAGATGAGAATGACTTTCTTATAGGTCGTTTTCCCATATCACGAGCCTCAGAATCTACTTTTCTTTTTGCTTTGTTAAGTTCCTTGGCCTTATGTGCCCTATCAACTAAAACCACAAAGTCTTTCAGCTCTAGAATCCCAACTAGTAACTTGATATCTTTGTTTAAACAGTCTTCAAACCGAGTACACATAACAGCCTCAGATGGTATGTATTCTCGAGCATATTTTCTAAGTCGTACAAATTCCCTCTCGTACTCGGCTACTATCATATGACCCTGTTTCAATTCCAGAAATTCTTTGTGTTTCTTGTCGAGGAACCGTTGGCTAACATATTTCTTTCTAAACTCTGTCTGAAAGAATTCTCAATTCACATGGTCTTTCAGTACTACCGCAATCAATGTATTCCACCACTGATATGCTGACTCTTTAAGTAACGATACAACACATTTTAAGCATTCAACTGGTGTACAGGATAATACATCAAAATCGCTCACTGTGTTTTCTAATAAAAACTCAAACTTCTCTAGATCATCATCGTTCATACCAAGGAACTCTTCAGCCCCATATTTTTGGATTTTATCAATTGAAGAATTGCTTGTACGCATTGGTTCCAAACCTAAGGAATAATAGGAACAGGTTGGGGTAGGGGTGGGAGTAGAGGTCGTTGAGCCAACGGGTTCGTTCTCACAAACTATGTAAACCATTTAGACATCATCTAGGAAAAGGCTTCTTTAGCTTGACCTCCACTGCCCTCAACTACGAGCCCACTACTATTAGAACCTACTCTATGAATGGACGCTTGCGCGTTACTTCCAACATCATCAAAATCAGCTCGATTGGATGACATCATATTTATATGAAAATATAGTTCAATTTGAGTCAAGAGTTATCACACTATCACAAGTTATATAATGACATGTATTTCTAGACTCCATACATGCTACGTTTAGTCTAAGAACTGACTAAACTGTAACTTTAATACCACTAAATGTAACACCTCTAACCCATCTCCATCGCTAGATTAAGGTTACAGAGCATTACAGTACAATCGAAAACATTTAAACATCATATCATTCAATGATTAAAATATATAATAAATCATTCTTTCACATGCATACTCTCCCTAAATCGAGTTCTCAAGTCCCTAAAAATAGCTTAAGAGTAATTCGGGACTAATTTGAAACAAAAGATGAAATTTAGGAAACAGTTGAAAAAATTGGAAATAAGGGTCACACGACTGTGTGACATGGCCCTAGGTCGTGTAACTTTCGAAATAAGGACACATGGCCATGTCTCAGCCCCTGTCCTCACCTGTGTAACTCACTGAGTATGACCACACGACCGTGTCACACGCCCGTGTACCAGGCCATGTGCTAGGCCATGTAACTTATTGACTTGTACCCTTTGAAATCCTTAGATGACACACGACCATGTCGCCAAGCCGTATGGCTCACACAGCTTAGTTACACGTCTGTGTCTCAAGTAGTGTGGACCCAAAATTTACCTAAAATCAAGTCATTTCAAACAATTTCATGCATAACTTGTCAACCCATTTAAGCACAATTTAAAGGGACCTAAACATCACCCAAACACACATCAAAATGTCATCTCAAGATCCTAATTCAATTAGCCAATATGCCATTCAAAGGCACTACAATTAACATCCAAACATAACATGCTAAAACAAATCAACAATTCTTTATTTCAAGCATCATAACCTAGTTCAATTTCTTACCAAAACATACCGCAAAGTGTCCATTATCAAACCTTTCCAAAAATACCATAAAGAGCTTTATAAACATGTATAATAAGGTAACTAAAATGTCATATTTTGACAAAGCATCAAATGGTACCGAACCAACATAACTTTCAAAACTTATACATGCCAAACCATTAACTCATTCATTAAAATACCATTAAAAACACCCTATACTTGTCATTATAAACCTTGGCCAAAATGTTCAAACACTACCAAATTAACTATTGGATAGTGTGGTAGATCTCCGATGAGCTTTCAACCAAATCAAGCTTCCGAAAATCTATCAAACAAAGGAAAACAACTACGTAAGCAATGAATGCTTAGTAAGCTCATATAAACCAAAACATAACTTACCATTTCATTTGCATAATAGAAAGCATAAGTATAAAATCAACCAACACCATAAGATTGGCATAAGCGTATACAACATCATCAAAATCACAAGTTACTACTCTTGTACATGGTTCAAATGAATTCATCCATCTCATCATTTAATTCATAATTCCTTTTCAAGTTCATGATACATTCCATTTAAACACTTACCATTTCATTCCTTTTCAAACCCGTTAAACCATCAAGAATTTCCTCAGATACTCGAGAAAGCTCACACGAAGTGTGCCTTTACATATAACCGTAAACTTTCCTTTACATCATTGCTCACACGAGCTGTGAAATGGGTCTACTCACACGAGTTGGAGGTTGAAATGTAACCTACATGATGCTGCTCACACGAGTTGTGGAGAATGTACAACAAATGCAGGACCTCATCCATCGATAGGACATTCAAGACCAGTACCCGAAACATGAAATCCCTAATGACATGTCATTTGTATCCTAAAAATTCCTATAGCTCAACCAACACTCAATATCTGTCAATTCGTCATAGCATTGATACGTTTATATATCACTCATTTATAATAAACATAACATAGAAAATGTTAAATTTAAATAACATTAACACGATAACCGTTCATATGAATTTAACTCGATAATTAGGGCGTAGTAGTTTAATCGAACCAGTCCAAAACTTTAGATTTTTCTTGATCTAAGTTTGAAAGTCATTTATCTTTATCTAAATAGGTAATTTCAATCAATTAAATATTAGATTAAATAATTCTAGTATTGAATTTAATCCACATTTCATATTTATCAAAAATTATCAATTTACCCCTAACATTTTAACTTTTCACAATTTGGTTCTTAAGCCTATAACTTATAATCTAACCATTTTAATCCCAATCCATGTTAATCAAAGATGCAGAGGACCTTGAAACAACCCATATTTACCATCAGTTCACAAAAAAACCCTAGAATTAATACCTTAAACAAATTAATCCCTATTTTAAAAATTCATCAAAAATTCATCAAAAATCTCTTAACAAAATTTGTTTATTTTTAAATAAAGATTCCTAATCCATAAAATAACATAAAAAATCATTACAAAGCATTCATGGTAATTCCCTCAACCTGTAAAAATTTTGCAAATTCATATCCGGCTAGTTAGATTACGCTAAAACGAAATAAAAAAATATAAAAATCATTAGGAATGGGGCTTAAATACACTTACATTCAAGGAAATAAGCTTGATCGAATACCCTAGCTTGTTTCAATGGTTATTCTCAGTGGAGACGTAAACAAATGAAGAAGATGAACATGATTTCTTAGGTTATTTTAGTTTTATTTACTATTTTACTATTTTACCCTTAGTGATAATCATAATTTTCAACAAAACCTATCCATCTTTATCCATTAACACTTAAACTGGTATATTTACCATCTTAATCCATTTACTTTAAAATTTCATAGCCATTTGACCCTTTATACTAATAGAACTCAACTTTTTCTCCTTTTTACGATTTAGTCCTTTTCACTTAATTAATCATGAAAACATCAAAATTTCTTAACAAAATTTTAATATGACACTACTATAATCTCGTAGACCTTAAAATAATAAAAAAATAAATACTCACTTTGTAACACCCTAAATCCGGCCTAGAAGTTTTAACTGAATCTCGGATGCTACATTAATCACTGAAGTGATCGTAGGTAAATTTTTACAAAACAATTTTCATGTCGAATCGTAATACTTAGTCATTTAAAACCAGTCAGTAAAATTTCAGTTAAGATAGTATATGTACATATAAGCGGAATAAAAACGATTAAAACTTAACTCAAAATTTGTACCACAGCTTTGTAAGATTTTACATTTCCAAAACTAAATAATCAAATAGATACTGAATGTACAAACTGATAATACTTTATTTTCACCAAGACTATCCGAGACCTCCGCACACCGAGTCTAGCGTCAGAATTCAAAAATGGTACCTAAAAAGGAAACAATAAGAGAGGGTGAGCTACTCGAACTCAGTGTCAGTCCGAAACAAGTCTAAAACAGAGATACAGAATTTAAAATAGTAGCATAACGAATTTCTAGTTACCCTCAGAATCAGAAAGCACACTTGGAACTAACGTCCCAACAGAACTTAACAACCATAGCACACCAAATTCACTCAAAAGCCTTAGCACAAATACTAATCAGACCAACATATTACAGACAACTAGTCTTTCAGTCAAAACATACACAGACAAATACAAATGAAATGTAGTCAAGTAAAAACCCACCCATCCAGCCAACACACCTCTCCGTCCCCTGATCACACCCCAAAGAGCTATTAAAGTTCATCCAACCAAACACACCAATTAGGACCTCGCAAGGCCCATCCAACCCTACACACCACATATGTGGACTAAGCCACTCAAATAATAATATGCAGTAGGGCTAGTGTATATGATGTACTGTGCAATGTGGTAGTCAGCTGTATAGACGAGTTGCAGTTGAACTGCCACATCAGATAATGGTACGCAGCAAAGTTGACATATGTACAGTACAGTGCAATACGGTAATCTTTTGTACAGTCATGCTGCAGTGAAAACTGTTAGATCAGATAATGGTGCGCAGCAAAGCTGAAGCATGAGCGGTACATTATGATAAATTGATGTACGTAAAAATTTGTAGTTAAACTGCCAAATCAGAATAGATACAGTCTTCCTTCACTTCACAACCCAACCTAAAATACTTTAGGCAAATGCATGAATGCATTCAAGCTCACAGAATAGAAACATTTACACAGACAATCAGACGAAATAGATAAACAACACACTCCACAGTCCAGATTCAAACTCACACATCACACACAATCATCACCGATATCAAGTCATGAATACCCTTACTAAACTTAGCTAAGGGTCAGAGCACACACCACTATATTTTGGGTCAAAAACGCACTTAGAACCAATATAAGTGCCTTAGGACCACATGCTTATGTGCTCTGGCCGTGTGGATGTGCCTAAGCCGTGTGGAAGGTCAAAAGCCCATGTAAAAAGGGGCACATGGCCATGTGACAGAGGCACACACCCAAGTGAAGAGAGGCAAACAGTTGTGTGACTAAGGCATACACCCGTGTGGACCAGGGACATGGCCATGAGGCAGGCCGTGTAACTCTCAGTCCATTTACACTAAATTTGAGTACAGGTTTGACACGACCGTATAATGGTCTTACACACTCGTGTGCCCACTAGACACGACTGTGTGTCCAAGACACATGTCCGTGTAGAAACCTTAAATCTCTAAATTAGCCACACGACCGTGTGGTCAGGCCATGTAGCATCAAATAACTCAAACCTTAATCTCTAAACTCACACGCCCGTGTGCTTGAGAGGCACAGCCGTGTGAGAAACGATGAAATTTCCAAATTGGCCACACGGTCGTGTGGCACCCAGATCAGCCTAAAAACCCTGATTCCCAATTCCACACGGTCGTGTGCACAGGCACACACCTGTGTGGTCACCCTTATGGTCACGAAACCACCTTTAAATAGCCTGAAAAACCAATTTTTCTGGTCACTAAAATAACCTCTAATCATGCGACTTTTAAAACCAACCATAAGGCACTACTCTCCAGACGACTTCAATCAACAATAGCCTAACATGCCCAAATACCAACTTGCTAAAAGATTGCCAAAATTCCACAGCAAATCAACAATTTTGCAAATAAAATAAAGAAGTTTCGAATCCCACACATATTTCGACAACGGCAAAGCAAAATCTTTTATTTTACATGCAGCAAAACCCGCTCCCTATAGGAATAAAAAGAAAAACCACAACTACCGTAAAAAAGAAAATAGAAACCAAGAGAGAAAAGTCAAAAGCACGTCTCAACCAAAAATTAAAAATGAAATAAAACCAAAAATAAAATAACTAATTATAAATATTAACTAAAAAAACAAAATAAAATGTCTCTCTAAAATGCGCTCCCAAAGACTCGAACCTAGAAGCTTGAGGTATACTAACATTCACTCAACCACCAGACCAGCAGGCCTATTCTGACACTTAAATGCGCCACTAAACTCAATAGCACCACCAACTCCCTGACCCCAACCACAAAACCCAAAACTTCAAGCCCCAAAATTTGAGGTGTTACACACTTATCGAAATTATGATCCCCAAAACCACTGTTACTAACTTCACTGAAATCAGGTTGTTACAAGTTTGACCAAACTTGTTAAAAAATTGATAACCTTTATGCTATGAAGAATACCCTAGATAGATACAGGGACTAGACTAAAATTTAAAATTCTATCTATTGAACATTCTCAAATATGGAAAACATAAATAGTCGAAAGTCTTTATTACATTGTAATCTGATACAACCCCAAATATTTTCTCATGAGGAGACAAGCCACTGATAGCTTTAGAAGGAAGTCGATTCATGAGAAAGACTGCATTATTGAAAGCATCAGTCCGATAAGAAAAAGATAATTTAGCTCGAGCCAACAACGTCAAGCCGATCTTTGCAACTTATCGATGTCACCATTCAACAATTCCATTTTTCTCTGACATTTGATGACACGAAAACCTGTGAAGAATAACTCGAGCCTTTAAATATACTTGAAATATTCCAAATTCCTTAGCTTCATCTGTTGGTAGCTGTAATGCCCTGAATAATTTAAGTCTGCTTTTGGTAAAATTTGACACAACTGAGTATCTACTTCAGTGGCTAAGTGTGTTGGGTGTGTGTGAGAGGTCTTGAGTTCAAGTCCCATTTAGGGAAAATTATGTTATTTTTATCCTAGCCTTATCCCTACTGGGTAGGCTTATGTGATATTATTTGCAAACTTATATCAGAATGAACCTGCTGGTTCGAGTGGTAAGGTGTTAGGTTGCCTTGAGGTCTTGTGTTCGAATCTCTGTGCGAGTGTCGATGTTAATTTTTACTCCTATGAGTGTTTCAGTGGTATAGTAGAAGTTCAGTGGAAGTGGAATTTTGTGGTAGTGGATGAGAGTAGTGGGTTAGTTTTGGGGGGATTTGTTAGTTAGTGGGATAATATGGAGTTGGGATACTCTTTTTGATTATTTTCTTTTTCTTTTATTTTTCCTCTCTCTCCTAAAAATAATCAGTTCTTTTCACGTTTCTTCTCTAGGTTTTCTTTTTTTTTTGTTTTTCTGCATCTACTTTCTTATTCAAGAATTTCAAGTTTAGTTTGGGGAAATCTTTATCGTACAAGTTCAATTAATATTGTTTTGGGGAGAATTGCGAGTCAATAGGAGTTTCTCCAGTAGAAGGATTGTTGTGGGTCGCTGTCTTCGAGGGTACTGGATCATCACCTTGGAAGTTGATTGCAGAGTTGATTACGCCTAGAGATAGGGTGACAAGATTTTACCAGATTAGGGTGAAACCTAATAAGGGAATCTATAGATCGAGTTAATGCAACTTTAGGGTGTTAATTAGAGATAACTCTCGGTTATTCAACCTAGGGATTAGACGTTGTTAGTCTCGGAAGGGATAATAATATACATTAGGGATTTCTACGGAACAAGTTGAATGAATAAATCGTCCGGTTCTGAGCCAGAATAACAAGTAAGAGTCTAGGTGGATTTTTCCTTAGGTATTGTCTCAATCAATCGTTTTCCACAATAGTAATTTCCCAATTTCTATTTTTTGCAAGCTCTTAGTTTAATTAATTAGTCAAAACAATCGTCTTTTATTCGGCTAGATAATAAAAAGACGGTCATTACTAGTACTCATAGTCCTTTGGGTTTGACAATCTGGTCTTGCCAAAGCTATACTACTGTTCGATAGGTACACTTGCCTATGTCGTGATCATAGTTAGTTTCAAGAATGAGTCATTATAAATTTATAAAACTTATCACACGAAAAATCGACGATCAAGTTTTTGGCACTATTGCCGGGGACTAAGGTATTAGGAACGCTCAATTTTATTACCTTAGCCATTTATTTTCTTGCAATTTAACTTTAATTTTTACTTTACTAATTTTCTTTGTTTTTCTCCTGGCAGGTTTTTATAGTTTATGACTAGAAGAAACCCGTCAGGACCATTGCTTTTCAACGAGGAAATTGATCGTACAGCTCGTAGAAACCGACGAGAAATTAGGCGCAGCTTAAGATACACAGAAGAAGAGCAAGAAGACGATATCTCAACTACTACTGAAGAGATGGCTAAAAATCAAGACAATCCGATACCTCCAGCCATACCTGCTGAATTAGCAAATCAGAATCCTGCTCCTCGTACTATGTATGATTATGCTAAACCTAATTTTACAGGAACTGAGTCAAGTATAGTTAGGCCTGCTATTGCTGCAAATAATTTTGAACTAAACCTAACACGATCCAGATGATACAACAATTTGTTCAGTTTGATGGTTTGCAAGAGGAGAACCCCAACATGCACCTGGCCAATTTCCTAGAACTGTGCAACACTTTCAAAATTAATGGTATTTCTGATGATGCCATTCGCCTTCGGTTATTCCCTTTTTCACTGAGGAATAAAGCTAAACAGTGGTTGAACTCACTACCACGAGGGTCCATTACCACTTGGGAGCAAATGACCGAAAAGTTTCTATTAAAATATTTTTCACCGGTAAAAATAGCTAAGTTGCGTAATGATATTTCTTCTTTTGTGCAGATGGACTTAGAAACACTTTACGATGCATGGGAGAGATTCAAGGACCTTTTACGAAGGTGCCCACACCATGGGTTACCTTTATGGCCGCAAGTTCAAATGTTCTACAACGTTGTGAACCCTTCTACAAGATAAATGATTGATGCAACTGCTGGTGGAACCATCAATAACAAGACACCTGAAGAGGCTTCTGAATTTATTGAGGAGATGTCACTGAATAACTATCAGTGGCAAGCCATGCAGACTAAGCCAACGAAAATAGCAGGTGTTTATAACGTCGATTCGGTCACCATGTTGTCAAATCAGGTAGAACTTCTGAATAAAAAAATTGATGGTTTACTTGGTTCTACGCATGTACATCCAGCGATGAGGTGCGATTCAAGTGGAAGAGGTGTGCCTACAGAATACCCACCATTCAATCCTAAAACCGAAGAGGAACAAGTCAACTATATGGGTAACAATAATTTCAGATCTCAAAATAACCCATTTAGTAATACTTACAATACAGGTTGGAAGAACCACCCAAATTTCTCTTGGGGCAGTCAAGGAAATCAAAGACCACAGAATCCTCAGGGTTTCCAACAGCCACCTTATCAACAGGAAAAGAAGCCGAACCTTGAGGAGATGCTATCCAAATTCATCTCGGTGTCAGAAACTCGTTTCCAGCATACCGAGACAGCACTCAAAAATCAACATGCATCAATTCAAGGGCTTGAGACACAGATAAGTCAGCTGTCCAAGTTAATATCCGAACGACCAAAAGGTAGTTTGCGAAGTAATACTGAACCAAACCCAAGGGAACAGCTCAATGCAATTGATGCTCAAGAAGGATGCGTTGAGACTGAGCCAGAACCAAGGCAAGAAAATATGGAAAGAAAAGGTGATGGTGAGGTAAGTCATAACAAAACGGTGAACGTAGAATACAAACCTCTTGTGACATTCCCTAAAGCAACAAGGAAAGACCGCTCAGATGAACAATTCGGTTAAATTTTTGAAAAAAATTACATATTAACTTACCATTTATTGAAGCTCTATCATAGATGCCAAATGTAATGAAATTTCTAAAAGAGCTTCTAGAAAATAAGCAGAAGTTGGACGAAGCGTTACACATGGAGCTCAACGCAGTGTGCTCGGCTATTCTACAGAATAAGCTACCCAATAAATTGAAAGATTCAGGGACTTTTACAATTCCTTGCTTAATTGGTAGTTTAGATGTGAATAATGCATTAGCCGATTTAGGGGCAAGTATCAATGTCATGCCTTAAAAAATGTTTAAACAACTAGGTCTTGGGAAACCTAAACAAACTAGGATGAGCATCCAATTGGCAGATAAAACTATAAGATTTCCTAGGGGTATCATTGAAGATGTACTAGTAAAAGTGGATAAATTCATATTTCCCGTTGATTTCGTTGTTTTAGACATAGAGGAGGAAACCAACACCCCTTTGATTTTAGGGAGGCCCTTTTTAGCAACTGCTAAAGCAATTATTGATGTTCGCACAGGTGAACTCACCCTTCATGTAGGAGATGAGACGGTCACCCTTCAAGCTCGTAATTCTAACATCACATCGAATATGGAAGGTAATGATCCACATCATCTTACTAAAACTGACAACATGACACAACCTACTGTGCAGAGATTGAGCCTGAAAGAAGTATATGAGCTATGGTCCAACAACAATAGAGGACCCATTCATGAAGAACGAAGGCTACAGATAGAGGAGCTAGACGAATGGCGAGCACATAAATCGAGAACACCTGATAAATCGAAACTACGCCAAAACAAGTTCGATACATCTCCAAATGAACTTAAGGTTAGAGATCAAGTCTTATTAGATGCCGCAGACCCTCACATTGTCATTCCCAACCCGGATGAAGAAACCCCTCTTACGGTACTTAGTATTTTCCCATTCGGTACAGTGGAGGTAAGTCATCCCAAGTTCAGCACATTTAAGGTAAACAATTCCCGGCTAAAGCTTTATTTTGATAAGAATGATAGCCGGAATGAGGAGTAAGAACTTATTAAACCACCTTGACCATTCAACAGAAAGGGAAAGTCGAGCTAAGACTATAAACAAGCGCTTCTCGGGAGGCAACCCGAGTACTAACAGTTTTCATTTATTTAAATTTTATTTAAATTTCAAAATTCTTAATATTTAAACCACTAACTGAATCTTTGAACACATGTCCACAAAACTCACACGGTCAAGCACAGGGGCATGTGTAAGATTGTGTGGAAACAGGGCAAGATTTTCCCAAAACACGGGCGACGATAAACCGACAAGCCCGTGCCTAAGACCTGTGGGCGAACCTGCCAAATTAACACTGGCGTGGGGATTGCATACACGGGCATGGACGAAGCGAGCCACATCACACACGATCGTGCTTTACAATCATAAAGCCACACGGCCAAGACACACGGGCGTGTCTCAAGGTCGTGCGATAAACTTTCAACTCGCGAAAATTACGGACTGGACACGACCCACACGGGCGTGTGAGGTGACTGTGCCACCTGCAAAATTAGACTATTTCCCTTATTTTTATTGTTATTCTTAGTTGTTTTTATTTGATTCACGTGGCTTACCTTTATGATATTTATCAGGTTATTTCTTCCTCCGAATCAAGCCTTACCTTCAGTTTTATTGTCAATTGTCGCTAATGCCAAACTAGGACATTCATTCAGTACTCAGGAAGTTTCAATTCTCTCCCTCTCTTATGATTTTATATTTTTCCATATATCTTTCCTTGTACATTGAGGGCAATATACATCTTAAGTGTGGGGGGTAATCATTTTCTTATATGAAAATCCCTGAATAGTGTTTTGTTCTCTTGTGAATCTCTCATATCATGTTTAAGTTAAATTTTGATTGACTGATAATTTTGATTGATATATCTTGAATCAAAACATAGGCATTCATGCATTGATTGTTAAACTTTAAGACACTAAAAAATCAAGCATGATAAGTTGATTTTTAAGAATTTAAAAATTTAGGTTGTTTCCCCAAATTTAGGTATTATCTTGAATTGAATCCCACAGATTTAAACATTAAAAAGCATAAATTTTTGTGAGACTTTTGAGCCTTTTGAGCATCTATTAATTCTTTCATGCTCACTTCTCTTATTGCTTTGAGTGTGCCAATATTGAACTGTTATTCTAGAACTTGCCTGATTATGCATGTCAAGACCATACTATTTGATTTGATATATCAAGATGATAGAGGCACTTAGGATTAACCCACTCATGCCATGAAAAGCCTACCTTCATGATTAACCTTAGTAAACCCCTTTGAGCCTAACAAGCCATTCCTTGTACCACCCTCGATATTAACCATTAACCTATTATTGTTGAAATCCCCTAAATTAATTTGATCCCCAATTTTTGTCGAGAATTGATTTGAATAAATTGCTTAACTATATCTTGTTCTTAATAGTAATCTATGATATTTGACTTGTTCTTAAAAAAAAACATGTATATAAATCAGTAGTTATCTGTTGCTTGTAAGTCTCATTCCATAGTCAAAGAAGAAAGCTTTGTTGTACGCAAGTGATGATTTAATATTTTTTTTCTAGTTAAGTAATTTTTCAAGTCAATCTCGATTCTAACACTTTCTTTCAGCTTGTGATCATACCCCCTAACTAAGCCTCGTTACAAACCTTTAAAGACCTTTGGATTGATGTATCATCTCGATTTATAGTGGTGGAGATTTGATTTTTATGCAAGCCTATGGTAATAACTTTTCATATTGACTGATGAGTGCTAATTTCATTGTCTTTAAACACTTCGAGTGATTTGAGTGAATTTTTAGTGAGGATGTTAAACTCTGTGAGGTTCCAAATCAATGATAACTACTTAGGGGAGAGGAGATACCTAAGTTATTCATGATTAAAATACTTAATTTAGAATGTTTGAAGCTCTAATGTTCTTTTAGTTGAATTCTCAATGTATGATTACTTATGAGATGATTTGAGATAATATTGATCGAAATTATAAGTTGAGAAAAAGGAGATTTTAACTATGATCCGAGGATTTTTCTTGAAGACAAGCAAACGCTTAAGTGTGGGGGTATTTGATAAACCGTAATTTATACATATTTATATCCCATGCTTAACGCATTTTATGAATGATTTCTCCTTAGATTTGGTGAATTCGATGCTCCTAATGCCTTAATTTCATGTTTTATCCTTAGGTAAGCATAGAAGAACGAAAGGAACGAGAAACGGGCCAAAAACGGAAAAAATGGGCCAAAGCACGAAATCAACACGGCCTGGACCTCCTCACACAGGCAGATCACACAACCGTGTCAATCTGGCAGAATTGAAGCACGATTCACATGGGCAGCTCACACACCCATGCCAATCTAACAGGCTCAAACACGGTCTGAAGTAATCGCACACGGTCATGCCACATGGGCGTGTCCCTGCCGAACCCTAGTTAAGCTTCATTCAAAAAAGGCCAAATTTTAGGGCTTCTTAGGCATTCCATATCCTATAAATACACCCTAAAGGAGGAAGAAAAGGAAGACGGAGGTAGAGAGTAAGAAATTACTCTAAGGAAGCTAATTAATCCATCTCAGAAGCCGGAGCCACCATCAAGACTGAAGATCTCTCCTCAACCTCCCCATCAGGAGTTTTGGGTTTTCTTTATGTTTTGTAATTTTTATTATTCTGAGATGTGTTCTTGTTTAGTTATGAACTAAACCCCTAAATACCTAAGGGGGATGAAACCTATGACTAGACCTTGTTATTATTTCTGAATCATATGATAAATATTGAACTTGTTCTTAATTACGTGTTCTTAATTCTTGTTTTGGTATTTCAGGATATCACTTTAAGTTACTACTCTTAGTTGGAGGAGGAATAGACCCTGACTAAGAGTAACTTTGTCGTAATTAAGCAGAGTTGATTGCGCGCCTAGAGATGGGGTGACAAGATTTTGCCAGATTAGGGTGAAACCTAATAAGGGAATCGATAGATCGAGTTAATGTAACCTTAGGGTGTTAATTAGAGATAACTCTCGGTTATTCAACCTAGGGATTAGACGTTGTTAGTCTCGAAAGGGATAATAATATACATTAAGGATTTCTACGGGACAAGTTGAATGAATAAATCGTCCGGTTCGGAGCCAGAATAACAAGTAAGAGTCTAGGTGGATTTTTCCTTAGGTATTGTCTCAATCAATCGTTTTCCACAACAGTAATTTCCCATTTTCTATTTTCTGCAAGCTCTTAGTTTAATTAGTTAGTCAAAACAATCCCATTTTATTCGGCTAGATAATAAAAAGACGGTCATTACTAATACTCATAGTCCTTTGGGTTCGACAATCCAGTCTTGCTAAAGCTATACTACTGTTCGATAGGTACACTTGCCTACGTCGTGATCATAGTTAGTTTCAAGAACGAGTCATTACAAATTTATAAAACTTATCACACGAAAAATCGACGATCAGCATGTTAAGCATGTTAAGTCTATTAATTTTATATTTTGTATCTGTGTTTGGGGTGGGATTTGCATATGTGCAGGAAGTGATCTGTATGGCAACCTTTCGCCTATATTTGGTAGCTTGACTGCATATTATTCTGTTATGTGTTGCGTCGACACTATATGGTGTGTTGGGATGGGTGGGTGTTTTTTAACCCCACGTGGTGTGATGGGATAGTCAGAGATGGTATGTAGAGGATAGGGGTAGGATTCTGTATATCTTTTATGTTTATCTGATTCTGATATCTATATCTGTTATGGACTTAGCTCCAAATCTGTAGCTGACTGTACATGAAATTCTGTGTATGTTGCATGACTATTTCTATTGGGTTACTCACTGAGTTTATGAAAACTCACATATGTTTGTCTGTTTTTTCAGGTAATCCATAAACTTAGGCAGGTCGGTGCGACGGAGGCTCAGCGGTGGCCACTCGACAGAGAATTGTTTTTATTTAGTGGTAACGATTTTATTTTAAAATCTGGTTTTTCTTGAGAGTTTGTAATTTTTTGAGACTCTCTGGACTGTATGGTTTTTAATTTTCGATTAGGACTTTCTTTCTTTTTCTTTTCTGCAACGTTGACAAAAACACTTTACGCTAACAAATGGTTTTAACAAGTAGCCTTTGGAAACACGAACTTGGTTTTGTTTTAAACGATTTTCAAACTTTCGCTACGAAATAAATGGTTAATTTTAACGGACAACATGGAACGGTTTCAGTAATATATAAATATAAATGAATATATTTTATAAAACTTGGACGTTTTATCAAAATAACTAAACATGGATTTATCGAAGTATCCTCGGTTTCATAACCCTTTTTCGTAGCATCCTCGGATTTGGCCATAACATCTAGGTTGTGTTTAGGGTGTTACAGTAGCACTTTAAGATTGCAAGTAATTTGTTTCTCAGTCTTTTTATGAAAATAAAAAAGGCCATGAATACTTCAAGCTTCTTTTTGAGAAAATAAATCCAAAAAAATTCAAAAAAAAAATCAACATATGCCATATAATATCAAAAATCATTTGAACTCACCAGAGCAAGCTACTTTATTGGACCTAAAAAAAAGGAGGTAATTTATGAGATTTACCAAGTTTACAAGCTTTATAATGCAAGCTACTTTTATTCTCTAAGACAGAAGAAACATTAGAACTAGAAAACATTTTAGACAAAACTTCACTAGATGGATGCCTGAGTCTCTTATGCCAAGTGACAAATGAAACACCTTTACTTGTCATATAACAAGAGAAAGTATCATACTTAACATATGATCGTGGTTTTAAAGAGTATGAAAAATAATACAACCTATTGTATTCCTGTCATTGAGCAAAATATCTTTAGTTTTCAGATCCTTCACCTGACAGTAAGAAGGATAAAACTAAAAAAATTACTTAATTATCCCTTGCACATTGAGAGGTTGAAAGAAGACTATTAGCTATCTGAAGGAATTTTTTATTCCTTAGTTGTAGAACTTTGTCTTTAGTAAACAGAAAAGAATGACCAACATCAGATATAGAAGGGCACTACCATTACCAACATAAAGTTTACTTATTCCCTCATATGGAGAGCTATTTGTTAAATGAATGGATGTATTGTTGATGTGATTGGTTTCTTTATAATCTAAAAACCAAGTATTTTTAGCAATTGATTCTAGTGTAGCCAACAATCCAGTGAGAGAATGAGATTGAGATATAAGAAATTGTGAGCAAATGAGGATGAAAACTTTGGAGCATATTGAAGTGGAGGTTGCAAGAAAATAAAACCAATAAAAGGTTGCATATGAACAAGACTAGTAAAAGGCCCATATGATACATGATAATGAGGTCAAGATCGTATAAGAGCTGAACTAGAAGGAGGCACATGATACTAATGAAATGTATAAGAGCTAAACCAACATTAGGAGACACAACTGCATTTTGACCAAACTAAGAACTCGCTGAACTAGGCCATATATTTGGAGAAGCACCGTAGGTGTTGACATGTACTTGAGGATGATAACTTGGAGAAGAAACATTAGAAACACTAGTAGAAGTAGGATCAAACCTAAAATAACAAATCTCAGCAAGATGCCCAATTTTTCCACTAAGTTGACACTATGGTTTGGACCCTAAGGATTGACCATGTCCTCTACCTTTTTAGGATCCAACTGGTCAATATGTTAGCTGTTGATATGACTGTTGCACATTAATACTAGATTGACTAGGCTCAATTTCTGGTGAAGATTATTGTTGCATTACCATATTAGCTGAAGGAAATGCTTGAGCCATCAAACTAAACTATCTAGTTTAGGCATCTAACAAATAGTAGAAACTCCTTGAAGATCATAAAGAGTGTGATTTGTAGTAATCACAGTAATAATAGAATTGTACTCAATATGAAGCCATTTAAAATTGTAGTTATATTCTCATGATAAAAAATTTTCTCCCCACACCCAGCTAAACTATCACAAATAGACCTAACTTTCAAAAGAAAATTCATGCATACTAAGTTCTCCCTTTTTTTGTAAATGAAACTATCTCCTAAAATGCATCAACTTGGAGGTGGTTTTTACCACTATAAAATCTATCAAGAGCCTACTAAGTATCCTTAGCAAAATTAAAACCAATTAAGTGAGGTTGAACACTAAGACTTATGGAATAAAGCATCCACGAGGCCAACGTACTGTCTTGCTACTCATAAGCTTCAAACTTAGGATCCAAAGAATGCTTACCAACACTATTCACCTAATGTTGAACTAGTGGAAGTAATAATGGATTAATATACTTCTGTAAACAATGAGTTTTCAAAGCAAGTAAGATTTTTTACTTCCAAACAAGATAATTCCTTCCAATTAAATAATTTTTTCAACATAATTCTAATCCCGTTAAAGTCATAACAACTTTACAATAAAAAAAAAATCTTTGAGAAAATATATTTAATTTTCATATTCAACGAATCACAATGACTAATTAATTGAATTCTATTTTTAAACTTCAATTATTTTTTAAATAATATTTTGAGAAAGTTAAATTAATTCTCAAGTCATTTCCACACTTATTGAGAAAACACATTCATTTTCAAATGTGACCCATTTCTCTAACTTTATCATTTCCATTCATTCCTATTCATTTGATTCTATACGTGATTCATTTATGGTTTCAACGAGCTAGAAGAAGGACCGATTGAATATATAATTAAGGCTCAAATTATTTATAATTAAATTCCAAGTTTTTGCATATTAATTATAAACTCATTTAGTAATGAAGTCATTCCATTATAGTATCGTGACTGAGCTCTCCCTAATTACATACCATTATGAAAACTACTCATTAGTGCTCGTCCAATGACCTTGTCATAAGTGTGTTACTCTCATAGGATATCCTTAATCTCTTTGGGATAAAATTGTTCTTCCAATATTATCCTATTTTATCTCATGGTAACCATTACATCTTTTTTCATGAAAAGTAAATTACTATCAAATAGTCATTAAGTTATTTATCACAAAGACAAACAACTTGTGGCCATGTTTACTTTTCATCTATCATGTAATTCCAACGAGACGATATCATTTACCCATTTCTTGGGTTATGAATTTCACTATTGTGAATGATGTTACATATTGTAGAAGTCGTATACCCATCACACCAACTTTTGGTTCCTTACCAATTTAAACTTAGGCTTTTACTTGCATCAAATTATATGAGTTACACATAGATAGTTCATCCATTCAGGATTAAGGTATGTCAAACTACGGATGTCACAAGTAAAAAAAAATCCATAAATAGATTTAGGATCTATTCTACATGGGTCATGTCTGATGTACTATCAATGTAGTTACTCTAGTCAGTCACATCTATATCTCTATCTTCTGGGAGTCATCCGCTTCGATGCTTAAGATAAAACATCCCTTCAACTGGACCTGATAGACTTCATATTCATCTTTCAATCGGTTTACTCATTTCCAATTAAACAAAGGACATGTTTAGGTTTGTAATAACTCGTTTTCAATGGTATCAAAAATAGTGGTTTTGAGACCATAATTTTGACCAACAAGACAATATTTTATTATTTAATTAATTTTTATAGAGTTATTAAAAGGTCGACTAAAATTTAGTTAAGTATTAAAATTTGGTTAAGAAATTTTAACGTTTAGATAATTAATTAAGTAAAAAGGACTAAATTGTAAAAGTTGTAAAAGTTACTTTCTATCAGTTAATTGATTAAACTAAGAAAAGTACAAGGGTTTATGTGGCAAATATACCATAATTAAATGATATATATTGTTAGTGCTTGTTTTATTTTAAAATTATATGTTTTAATTAAATAAAATTAAAAGAAAAACTAAGCTAAAATAAAATAAAGAAAACAAATCATCTTCTTCAAACAAAAAAAAAAACTATTTTTGGGCAAAAAAGGTTCGGCCAAGCTCTCTCCCATGCATGTGTGTGATTTTGAGGTCCGCTTTTAATAATTTTTACGTTTTTGTAATTGTTTTAGCTTAATCTAGCTAACTTGGGGGGTTAATTCGTAAAACTGTCAAAAGTCTAGGAACCCACCATTAATGAGATAAGTGTGTTTGTGAATTTAGTTGATAGATTCTTGAGTTTAATAGCTAAATATAAGTATTTTGTGAAGTAATTTTTAGTAATTTTAATGTTTAGGGATTTAATTGTTAAAATAGTGAATTACACGAAATTATTGTGAAATTTTTATAAATATGGGTTGGGTAGAGACCTTAAGAAATTCATCTAGCATGGGCTATGAGTAAATATGGTTTATTTGGAGATTTTGGATTTAGGGACCAAATTACATAAAATGTAAAGTTTAGGGGCAATTATGTAAATTGATAATAAAAGGAATTTTATGCATAAATGTAATTATTTAAGATGGTTGAAGAAATTAATTGAGTTAAATTTATTATTTAGATCATAAAATAAATCCATCGAACAAAGATAAGCTAAAGTAGCAGAATAGTTATCGACCTTAATTCTACAATCGTTTTTGGTTAGGTAAGTTCATAAGTTAGCTTAAGTAATTATTTGGTTATTGATTTGTAATTTGATGTTTATCTATATATATTTTGGTTGAGAAAATTCTTTGACTTGAGAAACAAGAAAGGCCATAGTTGAAAAATACCAAGGCATTATAACCAAAACGAGAAAGACCATGGTTGAAAAATACCATGGCATTATACCCAAAACGAGAAAGACCATAGTTAAAAGATACTACAGCATTAAATCTGAAACAAATAAGACATAGTTGAAAGATACTATGGCATTACATCGATAACGAATAAGACCATAGTTTTAAGATACTATGACATCACTTCGGGCATGTATAAGACCATGGTCGGAAGATACCATGACATCTTTCGAACTATGAACTATTCAAATAGAGTGGATAATTCATTGATGGTTCAAAGTTTGTTGTACGAAAAAAAATTGAATGAACATATATATGATTTATGATATAATGCATATTTTAAGCTAAATAATTTTTATTTAGTGAATTATGTTATATTCTATTTGAGTTTACTAAGAATTATTTGCTTATGTTATCTGTACTTTTCTGTTGTAGATTTTGAAAAGCTTTGATAGTTGGAAGTTCGAGTCAGAGCACACACACTATCCGTTCATCATCTTGATAGATTTTTTGGTCTTTTGATGTTGGTTATAAATGGCATGTACTAGAAACTTTTAAGCTAATTTGTCAATATGATGTTGTTTTAAACCTACTTCTAACTTAGTTTTGGTTTGTAAATGTATACATGGTTCTATTTTGGTAGTTTGGTTTAATCTATTTATGAATGAATATAAAATGATGGAAGTAGACATGAATGGTATGAATGAATGGTGAGTTTTGTATGTGATTATATTTGGATATTGTGAGCTTGAATGCAAGTTAGCTTGGTGTGATATATATGTTTGATTTGAAAAATGAATTGTGGTGTCAATGAGGGCACAATGGTTTGGCACTCAAGTTGAATGTTTTGGCATGTTTAAGGCTTGTTTGAATGTGTTTTGAAGGCACTTGAATGGATGAATTTGGTTTGGCTTGGCATATAAGAAAATGGCTTTATTTTGGCTTGTTTTGAAAGGCATTTTAGGTGCACACGGGCTGTCACACAGCCATGCGCCACAACAGTCACACAACATGACCGTGTGTGATTTTAACTTTAGGTGCAGGTTTGCCCACACAGTCTCAGAGAGTTACACGACCGTGTGACCTTATTTCGAATACTCACGGTCTACAACAAGACTGTGTGACCCAAATTTCAAATTGTATACAGTTTGGCCATACGACCATGTCCCTAAGCCACACGGCCTGGGCTTTGTCAGATAGTCGTGTGACCCCTATTTTTAAAATTATTAAATTTTTCTATAATTTTCTGTTTTGTTTCAAATTAGTCCCTGATTGTTCCCAAACTATTTTTAAGGCCCTGTAGGCTCGGCCTAAGGCCTGTAAATGTATTTATGCTATGAATGAAAATTGGAATTGAATGTTAATGTTTAAATTTGAATATTTGTTTCTATATGATGCTGAATGCTTCGATTTGTATTGTAATACTTCGTAACCATAATCCAGCAAGAGAGACGGGTTAGGGGTGTTACAAGGTTTATCTACTAATACGGTCATGTCTCTTGTTACTCTCTTTGACACGGTGAGAACCTTTCTAGCCTTAGTTGCTCAATTAGATTGACCAGTGTATCAATTTGATGTTAAATTTACCTTTTTAAATGGTGACTTGGAAGAGGAAGTTTTTGTTTTTCAACCTAAAGTCTTTGTTGTTAATGGCAAAGAAGATAAAGTATACATGTTAAAAAAACTGTTTTAGAGCATGATACTTTAAAATCGATTCTTATTTTTAGGAAAATGGTTTTGAAAAAAGTAACTAGGAGCCTACTCTTTGTGTAAAAAGAGAAGATGAAGAAGATTTATTGTGGTATGTCTCTATGTTGATGTGATTTATATGAGTTTAGACGAATATTTTATTACTAAATTTAAAGATCGCTTGACAATGAAGTTTGAAATGTTTGACTTGCGACTATTTCCTTATTTTCTTGACCTTGAGGTGAATCTAGGTGTTGATGATATATTTATTTCACAAAGGAAAAATGGAATTGGTCTTTTGAAAAAGTTTAATATGGTTAATTGTAAGGTTTCTATCACACCCATGAATATTAATGAGAAGTTGTGTTGTGATGATGGAGCTGAAATCACAAATGTCACACACTTTATGTTGGATCTGGTGCCCTAAGTGTAGTATATTCTTTTTTATACTTGTCTCTTTTCGAATAGATTGGTTTAATAGAGTTATCCATATGTTGCATCAGTATTCTTTTTATATTCTCCACAATGGTTTCTGCATGCAAAACAAGAAAATATTATCTTGCTAGTTATCTAATGTTTAACTAGTACTAATTGTATTATGTGGTCGAATTGTAATACGAAAAGACAACTTGTATTACTAGATGAACTTAAACATGTCATTAATCTTGAAAATGAGAAAACCGATTAAAAAACTAATATGTCATCTATCAAATCCAGTTAGGGAGATGCTTTGTCTTGGGCATTAGAGCAGATGACTCCCAAAAGATAGAGATATAGATGTGACTGACAGTACATTTAAAAGGACCCAAGTAGAATAGATCATGATTCCATTTATAGATTTAAGGTTCGTTTGTTTGACTGAAAATGGTTTCCCAAAAATGATTTCTGGAAAATGACTTACTTTTCTAGAAAAGTTAATATTTTTTGGTGTTTGGATGAATTTTGTAAAATATTTTCTATTGTTTGGCGGATTTCCTGAAAATATTTCATAAAATCTTTTTTAAATGAAACAAACATACATTTGAGAATTTATTATCATTTCATTGTTTAATTGAGTTTATTTTATATCTATTAAATTTATATTTACATTGTTTTTACATATATTGCAATGATTTATTTATAAATAAATACATCAAATTAAATATATAATAGTACACGAAGATTATAAAAGACTGATACTCAAAGATTATAAAAGATTGATAAAAGAAGAAACACACACAAAGAAAGGTTCAACTTCACTATCTCCTACTTCATAGAAAGATCATCCATGATGCTATACAAGTAGTGAATTTTCAATGTGTTAGAAATATTGAAAACTTAAAAGAAACAATTAAGCAATGATCTATTTTTTTTTCAACAGAACTTACTTTTCTGCTTACATCAGTTACTATTTATACAGCTTGAGTAATGAGTCTCAACTAAGCTAAACTCTTGAAGTAACTGCTTCTTTTATGTTGTAAAAAACACAAATCTTCACTTTCTTCTTTTTCTTCTTCTTCTTCTTCTTCTTCTTCTTCTTCTTCTTCTTCTTCTATCATTAACCATAAATTCTTCATTCTATCATTCACTTACTTTTCTATTTTCCTCTCATAATTTTTTTAAAGCTAGGCCATTAGGGTCTAAGCTTTCAACAAATTTAAACAAACCTCGTTTGAGCTTGAAAAAGAAAACAAACAAACAAACAAAAAAGAAACATTTTAGAAGCAAGGTTGTTAAACAACTTGCTTTCCATGGTACAACAAGATGGGCTATTAGGCTCTTACTTACTTCTAATTGTCGTTCAACATGGCTTCAGCAATGGAACCTAGGTTTCAATCCACTAACTCTCTATTTTAGAGAGCAAAGTTACACCAAAAGTGGGGCCATTGTAGTTTCAATAGCTATAGAGAACCATTGTAGAAAAACACCATTATACAATGGTAAATCAAGGCTCATATAAAGCATTGGATCACCTGGTAGAGTGAGTAAGTCATGGGACCCACTGTAATAACCCAAATTTACCCGGCCCATAATTAAATAAATAAAACCAAAAACAAAAAAATAAACAAATGAATGTTTATTACAGTCCATTTACAATACATGGCCCACTAACCCGTAGGCCCAAAATTAACTAGTCTAAACCCAAACAACCCGGTTACACCCTACCCCTGATACCCTAAATTAGCCCAATAACCCAAGACTTAATTGGCCCAATTGACCCAACCTACTTTCAGCTTCTGAGAAACCCTAGCTAGGGTTCGCGCCACAAAGCTCCCTCGTGATCGCAACCGACATTAGCCTTGTGTTGCGCCGTAATCAAAGGCCCAAATCAGCATGCCCTCGCCTCAGTCACAATCGTCGCGTATAGACCTGCAAAAGGAAGGAAAACGGCACAGAATCGAAACTAATATGGCAAGGAATAAAATCAGATTTTGTAACATTTACTTTCAAATTTCCAGTGGCTATAAAAGGCCCAAATTAGAATGATGTAAGGGGGGTTTTATATATATACGCATATATTGACAGAAATAAAAATAAAAAATACAAGCAGTTTTCATACCAAAGAACAGAGGTGATTTATTTGATCTATTTCCTTCTTCTTCTTCTTTTTTGTTGCATGTAAATAGTGTTAGAAATGAGTATGAGGGTTACCTATTGATTCGTGCGAGAAAGAGGAAATTTTTAAAGCCCTAACCGCCGGGCAAGGTGGCTCCGACGGTGGCGCGTGCAGCGCGTGTGGCTGAAGGTGGTGGTGCTCCGGGATGAGCCAGGACGGCCTCTGGCCGGAGCTCTGAGAGAATTTTGGAGTTCTCTCTCTTTTGTTTTTCTGTTAAATGTTTAAAATGAATGTTTAAAGTTTTTTTTTACTTTTATAACATCAGTAAAACGACGCCGTTTTAGCTTAATCCAATAAGCCTAAAGCGATGTCGTATCAGTGCTAAAGATTCGTGCGTTGACCCGTGACTCGGGGAGGATCCGCGCGTTTTTTAAAAATGGGCTAATTGCCCAATTAGTCCTTTTGTATTTTTAATCTTTATAATTTCATTTTATTTATTTTTTTAATTTTAACCCCAATACTTTAATTTTGATTCAATTCGGTCCTCACAGTGGCTTTAAAACCGAATTCGTGGAAATGGTGTCGTTTTGGGAATTAGGGCAAATTGCCCAATGAGTCCCTCGGTTTTAATGCGTTTTCCAAATAGGCCTAAATTGTTTTTATTTTTTAATTAGCCCAAAATTTTTTAATTGCTTTTAATTTTAGTCCTCTTACACTTATAAATTTATTTATTTTAAATTTTATTATTTATTTAATGTATATTATTATTTTATATTTTATATTATTATTAAATACTGGAAATCTATTTATTGTATTATATTATATATTATTATATTATTTTATATGATATATGTATTATTTAAATTTTATTAATTAAATATTATTTTAATATATGTATTATATTTTTTTATGTTAATTATGTACAAAAGTAATAAAATTATTTTTATTTATGTATATTATATTATTATATATGTTTCTTATAAATTTTATATATTTCATTATATTTATATACATATATTAAATCATTTTTATTATTTATTTTAATACCATTTCATTATTAACTATTTATTATATATGTTTCTTATAAATTTTATATACATTTTACTTTATATATTACTTATTTTATTATATTTATATATGAATATTATATATATTATATCATTTTTATATCATTTCATTATGATTAAATTTTATAAGTTATTATTATAAATTACATTTTTAGAAGTTAGTATGTAATGTTTTTTTTTTTTTTTTTTCTATTTGACATATTAATATTTAGTACATTATTTTGTTAATATATTAAGTTATTATACCGTATAATATGGTTTATATATATATACTAATCATTTTTTTAAAAAAGGAGTTTTCCTTTATTATTTTCATATTATTCTAAAATTTTATGAATATTTTTTATTTAATTTATATTTCATATGTTCATAATTGATTTATCTACTTTTTGTTTCTTTCATTTTGTTATTGTTTAGTAGGTTAAATTTTCATATAATATTTGATTTTATTTTTTTACATATTTGCATGAAAATTAATCATTTATGTTGATTTAAGGTATGTTTGCATGAAATGTTGCTATATATGTGCGTTATGCAATTTATACCATTAAATTCATTATATTCTATGTTGTATTTTGCATATAATGATAATGCATGTATAGTTGTGTTTATAATAATATGTATAATAAATGATAACGTATATTGTGTAATTTGTACCATTATTTATTATTTTCTATACTATATTTGCATAACTTGATAAAGCATGTATATTATAATTAGGTTTATTTAATTTCTTGTAATATGTAAAACACATCATTACTTTTAAAACAAAAAGTCATATCTCATTCAATTCAAAAAGAATTTTAAAAAATGAGGCAATGTTTTGATATTTAGGAATTCGGGAAGTAGTGCCCTAACATGCTGGGTGGCAATTTCCCGTTTGTCTAAATATCTAAAATATCCTTCTAAATAAGTTTTGAAAATTACAAGATGATTTTGGTTACGGAAGTTAAAAAATATCGTGTTTAATCATGCTAAACATGATGTTTATATTCTTTCAAAGTAAAAGAATCTTTTTTTTAATTCAAATTATTACAGTTTTAAAAGAGATCTTATTTCTAAATCCTTTCAAACTTTTAACATTAAGACAAAATTATTCAATTTGGTACCAATTTTGGGCGTTACGAGGGTGCTAATCCTTCCTCGTACGTAACCGATTCTCGAACCTATTTTCTCATAATTTCGTAGACCAAAACATTTTATAAAGTGATCCAACCACACTTTAAAAAATTGGTGACGACTCTCGTTTTCTTTTTTAAAAAAAAACCCGTTTTTAAGAGAGGTTTCGACACCCACCAAAGGATAAAAATAGAAATGCTTAAGAACACTTGCAAATATGCCAAGAAATAAAGCTAAAGATGCATTTGAATCATGTAAAATGGCAGATTCAAGATGAATAATATGAAGATGAAAAAGGTGTTGATGATGAGACTTACCATTTGAAGCAGCTGATGACATTATAACAGGTAGGGTAGACTTTTACCATTTGTTGGATATTTTCCCTACCCTACTTGAATTCGTGCATTAGTCAAATGGGAAATTTAATATGCTTAATAATTACAGCAAAGTATTGAAGACAATTTCAAGTATTTCCATATCTAATTTGACCAATATATTTGAAACACAAGTATTTTGCTGATAATCCAACATTACATCAATTTCATTAAGCTTAATAAATGAGTTCTTCGGATTATGAGTGGCACATAAAGGGACACAAAAGGGGGTTAAAAGAATTTTGTTGCATATTTTCATACTCATGCTCGACAATGTACTGAATATGGGAGTGAGAAAAATATTTTGCATTGCACCTAAATTATCCTCTTATCAGGGTTTATGTAATTGCGTTTGATTGATAAAAAGGTCATCCCCAAATCTAAAAGTATTGTAGCTAGATCTTATGATACTACATTCGTGTTATGTTCATGTATTATATTATTTATTTTTTATTACAAGTGTATCAAAGTAAAGTGTTATTTAAAAGGGAAAGCAAACACATTCCAAAATAGAATGTCCAAAAAGGATCCAAGTAGCGCAGATAAAAAAGCTTAAACACAGAAAAGAAGCAAACAAGCAGCAACATAGTTAAAACAGACAACACTCGAATGAAAATAAAGAACACCAAGCGCCATGATTTTGACTGTCAATGGAAATCAAGTAGATTCACACCCATCGCATGTTCATCCCTTTTTTTTTTTTTTTCAGGAGACAACCAACCTTCTCTTCCTTCAACTCACTCTACTCCTAGGAGGCAACCAACCTTCTCCTTTGTAATAGATAAATAAGATCTATCTATTTGTTTTCTGAAGAAGCATCAATACTAAAGAAGTAACAGTAAACTGTTGATCTTAAAGCTATCCACAAAGCCAACTTTAGGAAAAATATTAGAAGATGTAATGGTAATTGATTTTTCATGAAAGAAGGTGTAATTGACTTTTCATGAAAGCATTACAGGATAGATGAAAGTAAACATGGCCACAAGTCAATTGTCTTTGTAATGAATAACTTAATTACTATTTGATAGTAATTAATTTTTCATGAAAAAATATGTAATGGTTACCATAAACGAAGATCATATTGCAAGAACAAATTTATCCAAAAGAGATTAAGAATATCCTATGAGGGTAACACACTTATGACAAGGTCATTGGATGAGAAATAATCGAGTAGCTTCCGTAATGATATGTAATTGGGGAGAGCTTAGCCACGATACTGTAGTGGAATGACTTCGTGACTAAATGAGTTTATAATTAATATGCAAAAAGTTGGAACTTAATTATAAATCATTTGAGCCCTAATACATCTGTCTAATCTGTCCCTCCGCAAACACATTGAAATAAAAAATGAATCATGTATAGAATCAAATGAACAAAAATGGATAGAAATGATAAAGTTAGAGAAATGAGTTACATTTGGAAATGAATGTGGTTTTTCACGAAGTATGGAAATGATTTGAGAATTAATTTAAGTTTTTTGAATTATTATTTAATTAAAGAATTGAAATTCTAAAATGACATTCAATTAATTGGTCATAGTGAATCTGTTGAATATGAAAATTCAATATATTTTCACATAAATTCTTTTACGGTAATATTGTCATGAGTTTAACATAATTAGAACTGGATTGAGAAAATTATTTAATTGAAAAAAATTAATTTATTTAAATTAATAAATAATATTTACTTTGAGAAATAGAAAAACATGTACAAGTTGGATTAAATTATAAAGTGTTTGGCAAAAAATATAGGAAGCACATATAGTTGGGCTCAATACAGGAGAGGTCCAAAATCCTTCATAATAAGTATAAGGGACAACAACTCTAGCATAACAAACAAGGGTTAGCCACCCCTCTCTCCAATTAGAACTAGTGAACTTGTTTTTCTATTAGATAAGTATTATTTGTATTCTGCTAAGTCAACTAAGATGCTTCAATATCTTCCTATAAATAGGTGACACCGGTAGAGCTATTAACATATAAATTTTCAATATTTTTATTCTACTCGAAAATAGTCAAAATTTATTTCTAAGTATAAATTCTATTTTCTGGGAATAACAATTCTACTAGTTTCTATTGAGTGAGTGATTTACTTTCCAACTAAAAGTAAGAAAATTATTTTTAGTTCTATGTTTGATTCGTAATTGTTCAAGCTCACACTCGAAGCAATTCGTGGTACGAGAATAAGAAAATTATTTTTAGTTCTATGTTTGATTCGTAATTGTTCAAGCTCACACTCGAAGCAATTCGTGGTACGAGAATAACGAAGAAAGCCATTTGGTTGAAAGTTAGAAACAACAATGATTTGTCTCGCACAAAGCATAAATACTTGTTGGGACAAGTTTCTTGTTATAAATATAACAAACAGACTCAGTTTTCAAAAATTTTGATTTTCTATTGTGACAAAAAATCATTGTTAAATCGGATTTTTCCAACACTTTAGAAGTCTTTTTGGTGGTTTAAATTATTTTTCACATAAAAGACCAAATATTTTTTTCTCTATTGGAGTTGTGTCAAGGTTTATGTACAATCCAAGCAAGCTTCACCTTGGAGATGCAAAGAGAATTTTGAGATTGCAGGAAGAACTGAGCATGGGATTTGGTATTCTAAATGTTCAGATTTTAGATTAATTGGCTTTACGAATAGTGATTGAGCTGGTAGCATTGAAGACAGTAAGAACACATCAGGCTTCATTTTCAACCTTAGGTCTAAAGTAATTTCATGGAGTTAAAAAAAATAGGAAATAGTGGCCTTATCAACCTCTAAGGTTGAGTATATAGTTGCAACTTCTTCAGCTTGTCAAGTAGTTTGGCTAAGAAGAATTCTTGCAGATTCCAATCAAAAGCATATAGGTGCAATAGAGTTTTTTTGTGACAATAGATCAACTATTGCTATGGCAAAAACCCAAATTTTCATGGTAGAGCTAAGCACATCGATATTTGTTATCATTTTATTCGAAGTTTTGTTTCTACTGAAGAAAATATTTTGAAGGCTTGTGATACAAATGAACATGTAGATATTTTTACAAAACCACTTCCACAAGCAAAGCACAAAATTTTTAGGGAACAACTTGGTGTTTGTAGCTTTGAGTCAAAGGGAGTGTTGAATATTTATTCACCTTGATTTGAAGTTGACCTATTACTTTGGAGTTAGTTAAATACTAGATAGAATATTTTGTCAATATTGTTTTTTTTTTAATATCAACTGGTGCTTTATTGATTGAGAAACTTGACTCGATTACAGACCAAAATAAATGACTCTACAAATGTCATATTTTAATTGGCAACCAGAATGGTGCATTGGAATTTGAAAAGACAAAAATAAAATTAAAGAAAGCACACAGGAAAACAAAACTTGGAAAAGAAAACAAAAAGACTTAATTTGAAAAGAAATGAAAAAACCTAGGTCTGGAATCCTATTTTCCTTATCGCTGTAAACAAACTCCCTTTGTGCATCAGCTGCTTCAAAAACCCTTCACCCACGATCAAACAAATTTTGACTTTTCAAGCTCTAGTCTCTGTTACTCTCTGCGAGTTCCTCAGACCGATCTATTGTTACAAAGTCCGAACTCAACAATATCAGTTATCTTCCGTCATCGTCGTTACTCCTATCGCAGTTTACCAGTCCTTCCACTGCGCTTGGTACCTCTTCCATCCAGTATCGAGGGCCTTCATATTTCCACCCTTCCAACGCCAACCCATGTGCTGCTTTGTTGGCTTCCCTTGGTACGTATTTAAACTGCAAGCTTTTGAATTTGGAGATTCTCCCCTTAATTTCTTAGATCAAATTTCTAATACACGATCTATCTTCTACTGCAGAGATTAGTTTTCTGATAACAGTTAACACATCTCCTCAACACATATGTCTTGGAAACCCATTTCTTCTGCCATAGTAATAGCCCGCAAACACGCCCTCACCTTGGCCATGGTCGGATCTGAGATATTCTCCCATGGGTAAGTACACGATGCCATTACCAGTCCTTACTTATTTCTTGCAATGATTCCTGAAAATAATCTTCGAGAGTTCTGATTATAAGACGCATCAAATTTTATTTTTATAAAATTATTCCTAGATGGCTACCACACATTATTGTTAATCTCATGTCCGTTCTTCAAAATCTCACCCATGTGCTTTATTTCTATACAATATGCATTGATAAAACCCATGATTTCATGTACTTGGTCCTATTTCTCTTCATGATAAATTTTGTTTCGGTTGTACCAAATAGCCCAGAAAAAGATAGTTCAGATTTTGTATTCTTCATTATTATTATTCTCATATTCAAATGCTAACAATTTTCTCCATTTGATTTCTCTGTTGGTAATTGAATTAAACACTCCTTATTCCCGCAATACTTGTTGAGTAAAGTTGCAATTCCGAGAGAGGTGGCTCACTGTTTTCTCTTCTTTTTGGCATACTGGGCAAATCATGTTAACCACCAGCTTACGAGCTCTCAGGTTATACAGTACAGGCACAAATTCGTTAGTGACTCTCCACAAATGTATTCAAATCTTTTATGGCTCCTTAAGATCCCATACGTTTGTAAAAAGACTTAGATAGATGTTCATGTTGTATTATAGTTTCCTCCATTGTATTCAGCCATTTGTAACCACTTTTGACTGTATAAAGCCCTGTATTATCACCTCTCCAAATTAACACATCTTGTGGCTCACTACTCGTCAACAGAATTAAGAGAATTCTCTGCATCTGCTCTTCACCAAATAATGAACGAATGTCCTCTTACTTCCAGTTAACAGAATCCCTTTCAATTAAATCTAACACCGTAGAATATCGAATATCACTACGTTGACAATGCACTCTTCCATTTCTAGGTCCCAGTAACCATACGTCATTCCAGATATTTACTGTCTTGTCGTCCCCGATTCTCCAACCGATCCCCTCCTTAAGTAGACGTCTAGCTCCTCATATACTTTGCCAGGTATAAGAAGGGTAAGATCCTATTCTTGCACTCATGAGTTCCCCTTATAAGAAATATTTTTCTTTCATTACACGTGCGAACAAACAATTAGGCTGCGTAATAACTTTCCACCCTTACTTCGCCAACAGGGCCGTGTTAAACTTTGATAAATCCTTAAAATCCAGCCCTCCCTTCGTTTTGGGTATACACATATCACTCCACTTGCACCAATCTATACCTTTGTTGGTTTTGGAATTACGCCACCAAAATTTACACATTATATTCTCAAGTTCACGGCAAAATGAAACTGGTAACTTAAAATATTGCATCGCATAGATCAGAATAGCGTGTAAAACAGATTTAAGAAATACTTCCTTACCCCCAGTAGATAAGTAGCGTACACTTGTTCATCATCTTACTAAACCATTCTTTAATTTCAACAAAAGCATGATTTTTCCTTCAACCGACTATTATTGGCAATCCCAAATACTTCTTTGGATTATTAGAAATCTGCACTCCCAAAATTCTGCCCACATGTTCCTGTATTTCTTGTTCAACATTACCACTTAAATAGATTACAGATTTTTCGAAATTAACCATTTGTCCTGATACTGCTTCATACCCGTTGATCGCATTTTTCATGTTATTTGCGCCTTCAGTCGAAGCTTCTCCAAACAACATACTGTCATCTGTAAAAAAATAAAAATGCGACACCGAAATATTACTTCTCCCCACCCTTTCCCACAAAAGCCTTCCCTCTCTCCTAGCCATGTCGATTAAACATGAGAAAACTTCGGCACAAATTAGAAATAAGTATGGGCTTAGTGGATCTCCTTGTCTTAATCCTCTTGTAGGTCGAAACTCCTCCCAATGTTTTCTATTGATCACTACTATATACGAAACACTAGTGATACACCTCATTATAAGGGAAGTCCACTCCTCGCAAAAACTCATTCTTCACATCAGTCTCTCCACAAAACACCACTCAACCCTATCATATGCCTTGCTCATATCGAGTTTTACAGTGAAACCTTTATTCAAATTACCTTTTTCTTTTCTTGAACGAATGCAAAATTTCATAAGCTATAAAAATATTATCTGTTATTTTCCTTTCTAGTACAAATGCCCCTTGGCTATCATTAATACAAAAATGAGGTACCTGGCAAAATCTGTTGACAATCACCTTCGAAATTATTTTATAAATCACATTGCAAAGGCTAATGGGCTGAAACTGACTCATAGACTTCGGTGAATTCACCTTAGGGATAAGAACTATACTTGTATGATTCACCTCTTCTATGTTTCTTTGACCATTAAGAACGTCCAGACAATACTTAGCAACTTCATGCCCAACTACACGCATATACTTTTGAAAGAAAATTGCAGGAAAGTCATATTTGCCATGTAACAACCTATTTTTCAATGAAATCGGAACTGTGGTTTCGGGACCACAAATTTGATTCGAAATTAAAGTTTATTTTTATTTTATTACATGGTCTGTAATATGTTAGAAATGTCATGTGAAAATTTTGATAAGAAATTTTTACCGATTATGTGTTTAATTACGGAAAGAACCAAATCGCATAAAATGCAAAAGTTGAATTCTAGTAGCTAGAAGGATTAAATAGCTATAGAATTCAAAACTTTAGGTCCTTATATGGTAATTAGACCATTAATAAAAAGTTAGTAGATATTTTTGAATGATTCATCCATGAAAAATTAGAAAAAGGCTAAGGACTAAATTGGAAATCAAAAATTATTAAAGATGATAAATTAATTAAATAGAGAAAAAAAATCATTTATATAATATTTTTTCCCCAAAATATTCCATGTAAACCCTAAGAGAGAGAGAGAAGAAACTTGCTTGGCCAAATTGGGTAAGTTTTCTTGTCTCGTTTTTAGTAATTTTGATATTTTTGAAACCAGGATAGCTTAATCTATCTATTTGGGGGATCAATTTGAAGAGTTATCAAAGTATGGAAATTAGTTCATGGATGTATATGCTGAAAATTAGAAACTTATGGTAGACACTGAAAGGTTGTTGATAGATAAACAACTTTTACAAAGTGATTTTTGATGAAAACATGATTTAGGGACTAAAATGTAAAGTTGTGAAAATTGATAAAAATTTTGAAATTTATAGAAAATATATGTTGTAATTCTATATTGAAATTTTGGCTAGGCTTGGAATATTGAGTAAATTGCATAAATTTCATTTTCCGAGCCTAAGGACGAAATGAGAATTTATGGAAAAGTTAGGGGCAAAATGGTAATTTTTCCTAGGATGTAAATTGAGTCCACTTGAATATGAAATGTGATAAATTGATTTAAAATTTACTCGTATAGATCCAGATAGACCAAATTCGGAGCTAGAACGAGGAAAGAGGAAAATGTCGAATTAGTAAATTTTACGTACACGAACATTGTTGAGGTAAGTTCATGTAACTAAATTGTGTATATTTATATGCCTGAATTAAATGTTGTGTTTGTGAATTACATAATATCATATATATATGACATTGAAAATATATCTGACAAAGCCCGATCAATAATAATGCCCGATAAATGATAAATGATAAATGACAAAAATATTACTTATATGCTTGAAATGAATGTGGAATGTGTTTACTTGAATTATATGAATGTTATAGATGTATGAAATAATCAAATGGATGATAATGCTTGAAAAATGTTTAAATCTCGGTTGAATAAATGGAAAATCGATGAATATATGTGCTTTCTCGAAATGAATGAGGTCCTGCATTTGTTGCTGACGGGATATAGCTCGAACGAGTAATCCTATTGACCTCATTACAAAAAAGATTTAGCCCGGACGGGTAATCCTGACACAAGTCCTCTCGAGCATATGTTATAGATTGGATTTAGCTCAAACTAGTAATCCAGATCAAGCTCTTTAGAGCATATGTCATAAAAAGGATTTAGCCTGGACTGGTAATCATGTTGTATACATGTGTGGCTCGAGAGTGTACTCTCTAAAATAGTACCTTATGGGCACCATTGAATATGAATTGACGGATCCTAATTTGTACACCTTGAGTGTACCACCTATGTAACCATCGATATTTCAAATAAATTCAACGGGTGACAAACCAGACATTAAAAGATATGAATAATAAAATGAGTTATTACACGTATCGGTCTGAAATACAAGAAAATGATGATACATTACAAGTGATATATGAAAGTATGAGATGATGATATTTGCACATGGAAATTATTTGATGAGAATGTTTATCCTTGATTATGGACTTGTACAACTTGAGTGTACTATTACTTGTGTGACCTTGATATTTTGAATGATATGAGTAAAGTTCTGACATGAAATAATCTGAACTCAAGATGAAGTATTATGAAATTATACTTGTCATATAAAGAGATGATTTATAAATGTTAAATGAATACATGTTATGGAAAGCATATGTGCATGGAAACTTGATTGTTGTTGAGCCCATATATGTTTTGATGTTATTATGGAATATATGACTAACAAGGGCAATGAGGATGTGTGTAGGGCTTGAGGTCAAATTGATTGAATATGCCTTACATAGTTACCTCAAAATAGAATGAATGGTAAGTTAAGTACCATGTTGAACTTACTAAGCATTTTATGCTTACTTAGTTTTATTTCCCTGTTTTAGAGTAAATAGCAAGCTCGTCGAATTGGAAGCTTGGAAAAGATCACTCACACTATCCATCAACCCATGTCGGTACAATATGGTAAAGCAATTATGGTTACAATGGTATGTATAGGTTATATTGATCATATTGGCATGTAAATGTAAATGATTATTGTAATCTAGCCATTGGAATGGCTAGTGATGATTATGTTTTGGTACATGTATATATATATATATGTATTTAAGTTTACTTTCTGGAGATAACATAAGTGTTTCTTATTGATTGATTGAGAAAGGTAAGATTTAAACATGAATGCATGTAACAAAATATCATGTGAAATGTTATAAATTGCTTGAATTCAACGCTTGGGCTAGTTGGTATTTGGATGTAAGTTTGGTGTAGGAATTTGGTATGATTTTGGGTGAGAAATGAAGCTAGGAATGGTTTTATTTTGTCCACACAGGCAGAAACACCGACGTGTGTCTAGACCGTGTGTGACACACGGCTTGGTACATGGGCGTGTGGTTAGGCCGTGTGTCCCCCGTACCTTAAATTCAAGAAAACAAAATGCTTAGAATTGAGCACACGGGTAGAGACACGGGTGTGTGTCTCAACCATGTGTGCTACACTATCTGGAACATGGGCGTGTGTCTTGGCCGTGTGAAACCTGCACCTAAATTCGAAATAATTTAATTAACCACACGGCCTAGCACACGGGAGTCAGAGAGTTACACAGGGTCGAACACGGCCTGTAGCACGGGGTGTCCCAGGGTCATACGGGCGTGTCCCTTGGACCACACGGGAGTGTGAGCCCTACACCTTGGAAAAATTTTAAAATTTCGTAAAAAATTCTTAGAGTTTCCGATTAAGTCCTGATTCGATTCTAAAGCTCATATTGGGGCTCGAGGGTCCATTTAAGGGACGTTACGAACAATTTCGAAAAGTGAATAGTAATTGTTATAAATTATTTGAAAATGTTCTGAAAGTTTCGATAATACTCCGTAACCCTGTTCAGGGCGACGAATACAAGTTAGGAGTGTTACATGTTTGATACTTTAAGAGAGGCCATAGTTTTTATTTCTTCAACAACCTCTTCTACTTGAAATTCTGTCATTAATTTCTCATTAAGCTCTATCGTAATACATGGTGATATAGCCGGAAGTAAACTATCATAGTTGCTTACCTCTTTTGACGAAAATAATTCTTTGAAATACTCTGTAGCTGTTTTAAAAATTTTGACAACACTATTAATTCATCTCCCGGAATCATTCCCTAACCCCTTGATCATGATTTTTTCTTACGGTACGAAGCCCACCTATGAAAAAATATCGTATTTCTATCCCCCATTCGAAGCCAATTGATTCTCGCCCGCTGCTCCCAAAAGAGTTCCTCCCTATCAGCTTCAAGATTCATCTCCAATTTAACCTCTGTAGTCTCCGCTAGAACGTCATCATTAATCTCTTCATTACTCAACTCAAACAATCATGAATTTACTTCTGTTGTTCGATGCTCCTATAAACCTTTCTCCTTTTTTGCCCACTTGCTCAACCTTACCCCCAATTCTTTTAGCTTCACCAAAATATCATGTTCATTCGATAACCACCCATGTTTAATTTTCTCCTCAAAATCTTTGTCCAGTATCCTATCGGCATTGAAACGAAATTGCCTTTGTCGTTCTCCAAATTGCAATCTCCCATCTCCGTTTGTATCCACTAACACCGGACAGTGGTCACAGAAACTATGTCGCAAATGATTCACCGAGTACTCTGTAAAAAGATCCCACCATTCTGGATTAGCAACCCCTTTGTCCAATCTCTCCCTAATATTATTTCCAACCAACCTCCCTCGTTCCCATGTATACCACTGCCCAAAAAATCCTAAATCACTCATCTCACAATCTTCTAGCACCTCCTAAAAGCTACCATCCGTCTTTCCTCTCGTAAACTACCCCCTTGTTTTTTAAAAGAAAACAAAATTTCATAAAATCTCCCAAAATTAGCCATGGCTTATAATTTCCAAGCTGCAGATGTCGTAATAAATTCCATGATTCCTTTCGATCATGCTCCACAGGTGCTCCATAGAAACTCGTGAATCTACATATTATCATTTTGTTTCCTTCATCCACCTCCACATCAATATGAAACTTCGAAAAGCTTTTTAAAGTTAAATTCAGTCCTTCACTCTACCCTAACGACAATCCCCCTATTATTCTTTCTACATCGACATCAATTCCATGTCCAAATCCACACTGCCTTCATATTTTCTCCATTCGTTTACTAGCAACCTTTGTTTCCATAAGAAACAAAATATAGGGCCTGTCGAGACCATTTTTAAAATCGTGTTTTAGGAAAATGGGAATCAACTTTAAAAACAAAAACAGGAGTCGCCACCAACCTTTTTAGGTGTGATTGGATCACCTTTAAAACATTTTGTTTTAAAATCATTAGCTTTGGTCTACGAAATCAGAAAACGGGTTCGGGAGTCGGTTACGTATGAGAAAGGGTTAGCACCCTCGTAACGCCCAAAGATTGGTACCCAATTGATTATCAAGTGTCTTTAATGTCGGAGATTCAAAAATTTTAAGATGCAATCCTTTTTTAGAATTTTTTTTGAAATTAGAGTTTACTTGTATCAACGTATTGATATTAAGTTAGCTTTTTAAAAATCCCTATCTCGAAGCAAAAAAACTCTATATCCAGCAAGTTAGGACATATTGCTTTGCAATCCCAAGACAGTTGCTCACATTTTGCAAACATTTAAAAACTAAGAAGGGTACTTGATTATTCGAACTTAACGAGAAAAGTTGCAACCCAATGAGTTAGGGCACTACTTTCTCGAAATTTTCGAACACCAAGCATTGCCTTAATGTTTTTTTTGAAAACTTTGGGGCCTTATTTTTTTTTTAAAAAACGATGTGTTATGAATTGTATTATATTATAAATCATACATAATAACATATTATTGTGGTAGGTGAATAATACATGCATTTAAATAGAATGGTGACAATAATATAAAGATCGTGCATTAAATACATACATATAAAAACCATATATTCATAGCAAATATTAATGATATGCATACAAAGATATATATATATATATATATATATATATATATATATATATATATATATATAACATGTAGTGAGAAATGAATAAACAAAACGTACGAACATACAAAGTAATAATTCAATAACGTATAATATACAAAAAGTAATAAAATAATGCATGTCATACAAAAAAGAGTACTATAATATTAATGTACATGTTCATGAAAGGTAAGATCAAATAATAAAGATAAGATAATATATAACACATGATATATGCAATATATATATATATAAATGAAATGAGTTATTATTAACAAAGTGTACATATAATACAAATAAAGACATAATATTTAATAATAATCTTGAAATAGTATTTGCTATACAATATATAAAGCATAATAACAAAATATTTACAAAAGAATAATAAATATATTGGGTTTAAAAATATACATATATATATATATACTAAAAGTATGTAAAAGAATTTATAAAATAACACATAACATGAAAATATCATTACATAATAAATAAATAACTAATAATTTAATATATGTATAATATGAGCTAAAAAAATAATTTAATTTACAAATTTTAAAATTTTAAATAATATAATGGATAACATAAATAATATAATAGATAATATATGATATATATGCCACAAAAGAAAAGAAAAGAAAAGAAAAAGTAATATAGAATAAAAATACAGCAGATGTCGTATAATAAAATATAATTTAAATATATATAGGAAATAAGAAATATAATTGATATAATATAAAATAATGAAAATTTATATGTAAGAATAATGTATATGGATAATTAATAAATATATAATATGAGTAAGATATAAAATAATGCTGTAAAATAATAATAATAATAATAATTTGTGAACAATAAGATATAATAAATAATATATATAGTAAAATAATTTTATAATGTACAATATAAAAATAAGGTAAAAACATATATATATATATATATATATATATAATATAGGGCTAAATTGAAAATTCAGTAAAATTATGGGACGAATTTAAAAGAAATAAAAATGGATTAAGGCCTTAATTAAAACGCTACAGAAATCAAGAGGGACTCATTGAGCAAACCGCCTATTCCTTAAAACGCCACGCTTCCCGAATGTAGTTAACAACCGCCGAGACTAAATTGAAACAATTGTAAAGTATTAGGGCCAAATTAAAAAATAAAATAATACGTAATTATACATTAAAAGAGGCGAAAGGACCAATTGAGTAATTAACCCCATTCTAAAAAACGTGCGGATCCTCCCTGGGTAATCGGGTCAACGTGCGGATCCTATGGCTTAATACGACACCGTTTTGAGCTTATTGAGTTAAGCAGAAACGATGTTGTTTCGAAGAGGCTATATAAGCCAACTTTGCAGCTTAAAAAATCATTTTAGCAATCGGTCTTTAAAAAAACAAAAAAGCTCTGCGAGAAGGGAAGAGAGGTCCACTCGCCTTTCTGCCATGGTGCGATGTTTGCACACGCGCCTCACGCGCCATCATACACGGTGGTCTGAAAGCTTAAAAACCTTCGTCCTTCCACAGGTAATCTCTCTTCCCTTAAATCCTTACTCATGCAGGTTAGAATAGTTCATATATATTCAAAATAAAGCACGAGATATGCGATGTAAATCACCTTTTGAGAGACTGCTGATATTTTTGAATGAATATCTGTGAATATATCTTTTTATTTTGTCCCCAAAAAGTATCCTTTTACAATGTTTGATTCAGGCTTTTATAGCCACTACTGTGTTACATAAACTGGAAAGAAATTTTCTTTCCATTTCTTGTCTGCGGTATCCACCATATCTTTGATTGTGATCTGCTGAAATCTTTTTCTTTTAGTTTCCTTTTTTGTTTTTCGTATCCGCTGTGTTTCTTTCCTTTTTTTTTGCAGGTGCTCGCAAAAAAAAGATCAGGTAATGGAAGGGTCGATGGCATTGATGGAGGCCTGAAGTCTGGCGGTGGTGCCGGTGAGGCGCTGATTGGTAGCTGAGGAGTCGTCCAGGCTGTGCTAAGAAGACTCATTAATGGCCTTGATTTTGAGGAATGCCAGAAGCTGTTGCGGCGTTGTAGTCCTCAGGAAACCCTAGGGTTTCCTGTTTCCATAAAGTTACTTGGGCTTTTGGGCCATTTCTGATTTGGGTTTGGTTTATTGGTATTCTGTTTGGGTTAAGGGTGTAAATGGGTCTACTGGGCAGTTTTAGGTCTACTGGGTAGTGACTGGGTTAATGGGTCTGAAATATTTGATCTTGGGCCCACCGTTTGGGCTTTGTAACATGGACTTGGACTGTTAAATAAAAAATTGTTTGTTTATTTATTTAGTTTTTAGCCCGGTCAAATTCGGGCTCTTACAACTGCCCCTCTTTGCTCATTGCTGTGTAACAGGAATCGAGCAAAGATTTAGAAAGACCAAATTTGACCGATCTTATTATGGTCTTCAATATGCTTCTTGCAAACTCGAGATTGTCATGTTGATATCTTTGATCTATTTTTCGCCAAACACAGAGATGTCAAATCTGCTTCTTCTATTTGTTCTCTGACAATACAGAGATGACAAATCATCTTAGATTTGCTTCATCATAAGCACGTGAAAACTAAATCAGCTATGTCTTCGATTTGCTCCTTGTAAGCACAAGGATGCCAAATTATCTTAGATCTGGTTTCAGGAATTTACATAATTTCATAACCAATTATGAATGATTGACCAGAGCATTGATACAAATAATATCCAAATACCAAATTCGTCCCCTATAGAACTTTCGCAAAGCAAAAAAACCTCTTGGGAAGATCAAAGAAAAAACATGTTCTTCTTCCGTTTCCGTAAAGAATTCTTCCAAAAATTCTGAAGGTCAGATCTGCTATGTATCTGCTCTCTATTGAAGTAGAGATGCCAGACTTCGATTTGTTCTCTGACAATGCAGAGATGACAAATCATCTTAGATTTGCTTCATCGTAAACACGTGAAAGTCAAATCAGCTATATCTTCGATCTGCTCCCCGCCAAATACAGAGAGATAAGATCTGTCATCTTGGATCTGCTTCAGCGTAAACATCTGAAAATGAGATCTGCTATGTGTCTGCCTTCCATCAAAGTGGAAATGCCAGACTTCGATTTGTTCTCTGACAATACAGAGACGACAAATCATCTTAGATTTGCTTCATCGTAAGCACTTGAAAGCCAAATCAGCTATATCTTCGATCTGCTCCCGCCAAATACAGAGAGATAAGATCTGTCCTCTTCGACTTGCTTCAGCGTAAACATCTGAAGGTTATATCTGCTATATCTGAGAACATCTGAGAGTCAAATCTGTTATGTCCTCGATTTGTTTCTTGTAAACACAAGAATGCCAAATCATCTTGGATCTACTTCAGTATAAACATCTAAAGGTTAGATCTGCCATGTGTCTGCTCTCCGTCGAAATGGAGATGCCAAACTTTGATTTGTTCTCTGATAATACAGAGACGACAAATCATCTTGGATCAGCTTCAGCGTGAACACCTGAAGGCCAGATCTACTATGCTTTAACCTGTTACCCTACTGCTTAGGGGATTAAGGCGCATCTCTTTGATAACCTGTAGAATGATTACGCCTGATAATTAGGATGCCATGATCGAAGTGAGTCAAATGTGCCTAATTAAAAATGTTATGATGCAAAATGTTGTGAACATGACCCCTATCCTAGACGTCATCACTCATTCCTTCATTTGTCTTTTCTTTTCTCAAAGTATTATTCTTGCTCAGCCTGTAAGCCGTCCTCCAATGCTATGATCCACTGAGGATGTCTATAAGGGCTGAATTATTGGCTTTGTCTATTTTCCTTTTGGACTAGAAGAAAGGAATTCCTCGAGTTCTTTTATCCCTTACTTAGGTGAATTTCTCGAACAATTGTCCTTTTTTAGATTCTTGTGTTATCTAGAAATTTCAGAGTAATGCGCAAAACTTCATTTGTGAACATATTAGTTCATCTATCATTATTTCAATGCAATATACTTAAAAAATAATGAATGATGAATAAATTTTTAAGAATAATTAAATTTGAGTGAATTATCAAAAGATACAAAAGGGAATTAATCTGCTAGCCTATCTTCTAGAAGAAATAGAATCTAAAGATAGCAAACAAGATAGAAGTTAGATCCTCTAGATATCGCCGCTTGAGTGCTTATACACCAGCTCCATGAAGTCTTTCTTGAGTTCAAAATGTGTTTAAAAGATCCCAAGTACTTTGTTGATGCCCCAGTTTGCAGCATTCTTCGCTCTTTGTAGCAAGATCATTGTGTACTCTTCAAAATTTGAGCTGCCCTTTCGGGTTTTCAACTTAAAACCCTTTTGGTCACAAGGTGCCCTTTGCGGGTTTTCACCTTGGCCTCTCTGTTTTTTTTATTTTTTTAATTTTTTTTAATTTTAAAATCTCAAGGCGCCCTTTGTAGGTTTTCACCTTAGATTCTCTTCTTCTTTAGACAAAGTATTTTTTAACTGAGTCTGAGTTCACTGGATTGGGTAAACTTTTCCCATTCATTTCCGCTAAGATCAATGCACCACCGGAGAAAGCTTTCTTCACGACATACGGCCCTTCCCAATTCGGCATCCATTTTCCTTTAAAATCCTTTTGAATAGGAAGGATCTTTTTCAGTACAAGGTCTCCCTCATGGAATTCTTTTGGTCGAACTTTCTTGTCATGAGCTCGCATCATTCGCTTCTGATACATCTGACCATGTCGAATGGCTTTTAGCCTCTTTTCCTCAATCAAGTTCAACTGGTCATACCGGGATTGAACCCACTCAGCTTCATCTAACTTTACCTCCGTCAAAATTCGAAGAGAAGGTATTTCTACTTCAATAGGTAATACTGCTTCCATCCCATAAACTAGCGAGAATGGAGTTGCCCCAGTAGAGGTTCTGACAGATGTTCGATAAGCTAGGAGTGCAAATGGAAACTTCTCATGCCAATCTCTATAGGTCTCAGTCATCTTCCCCACTATTTTCTTAAGATTCTTGTTGGCAGCTTCCACTGCCCCATTCATTTTTGGACGATAGGGAGAAGAATTGTGATGTTTGATCTTGAACTGGTCGCAAACCTCTGCTATCGTCTTGTTGTTCAAGTTCAATGCATTGTCGGATATGATCTTCTCAGGCATACCATACCGACAAATGATCTCCTTCTTCAAGAATCGACTCACAGCTGACTTAGTAACATTCGCATAAGAAGCAGCCTCCACCTATTTTGTAAAGTAGTCAATTACCACGAAGATAAACCGATGTCCATTCGAAGCTTTCGGTGATATTGGTCCAATGACATCCATGCCCCACATGAAAAATGGTCATGGAGAAGTCATAACATGTAAAGGTGAAGGTGGTACATGAATTTTATCCCCATAAATCTGACACTTATGGCATTTCTTGGTGTAGCTGATACAGTCCCCTTCCATAGTGGCCCAATAATAGCCAAACCTCATGATTTACCTTGCCATTTTGAACCCATTTGCATGCGTCCCACATACACTTTCATGAACTTCTTCTAGAATTAACTTAGCTTCCACAGCATTGACACATCTCAAAAGTACTTGGTCTTTCCTTCTCTTGTACAGAACATCCCCGTCTAAGACATAGTCACAAGTTATCCTTCTCAAAGTTCGTTTGTCATTTTCGGTTGCCTGCTCTGGATATTTACGATCTCTTACATATCGTAATATATCCTGATACCAAGGATTATCATCCTTTTCTTCCTCTTCAAGGTTACAACAGCTAGTTGGAGCTTCATAGACACTCATTTGAATTGGTCTTATCTCTTCCTCTTTATTTGCTTTAATCATTGAGGCCAAGGTTGCTAGAGCATCTGCCATTTGATTTTCGTCTCGTGGGAGATAATTAAATGTGATATCATCAAACTCCTCAAGTAACCCTAAAACTACCTTTTGATAATTGATCAATTTAGGGTCCCTTGTCTCCCATTCACCTCTAAGCTGATAAATTACCAACGCAGAATCTCCATATACTTCTAGGTTTTTTATACCTCGCTCTATGGCTGCTTGAAGTCCTATAATGCATGCTTCATACTCAGCCATATTATTCGTGCAATCAAAGTCCAACTTGCACGTGAATGGGCAATGATCGCCATTAGGGGATACCAAGACTGCCCCAATTCCATTTCCAACTGCATTAGAAGCCCCATCAAAATTGAGCCTCCATGGAGAATCTTCGATCATTGCTATATACATTAACTCCTTATTTGGAAAATCAAAGTTCAATGGCTCATAGTCCTCTAAAGCTCTACTGGCCAAGAAGTCAGCCACCGTATTTCCTTTTATAGCCTTCTGACTTACGTAGACTATATCAAACTCTGAAAGCAAAATTTGCCATCTCGCCATTCTCCCATTTAGAGCTGTTGATTCCATCATGTATTTCAATGGATCTAGCTTTTGGATAAGCCAAGTGGTATGGCATAGCATGTACTGTCTTAATCTCCGAGTAGTCCAAATCAGCGCACAACATAGCTTTTCAATTAGTGAATATCTCATTTCACAGTCAGTGAATTTTTTACTAAAATAATAAATTGCTTTCTCCCTTTTCCCCGACTCGTCATGTTGACCAAGCACACATCTCATAGAATTGCTGAACACTGACAAGTATAGTATTAACGGTTTATCCAGACTAGGTGGAGATAATACTGGAGCATTCAACAAATACTGTTTGACTTTCTCAAAAGCATTCTGGCATTCTTCATCCCAAGTACCTTGATTGTGCTTTCTAGGGAGGCGAAAAATAGGATCACATTTCTCGGTCAATTGTGAAATGAACTGAGCAATGTAATTCAACCTTCCTAGGAATCCTCGAACTTCCTTCTGAGTACGGGGTGGAGGCAACTCTCGTATGGCTCTAACCTTCTCTGAGTCAACTTCAATTCCCTTTTCACTGACTACAAAGCCTAATAACTTGCCCGATCTGGCTCCAAAGATACACTTTGCTGGATTGAGTTTCAACTGGAATTTTCTCAACCTTAAGAACAGCCTTCTTAAGACCTCAATGTGCTCTTTCTCTGTTCGGGATTTGGCAATCATGTCATCGACATATACCTCAAGGTCTCTATGCATCATGTCGTGGAATAAGTTTACCATAGCTCGTTGGTATATTGCCCCTGCATTCTTCAGTCCAAATGGCATTACTTTGTAGCAAAAGGTGCCCCATAAGGTTATGAAAGTAGTTTTATCCATATCCTCTGGATGCATCTTTATCTAATTATATCCTGAGAAGCCATCCATGAAAGAAAACAATGAACATCCCGCTGTGTTGTCTACTAAAGTGTCAATGTGTGGCAGAGGAAAATTATCCTTTGGGCTTGCTTTGTTTAGATCTTTGTAATCAACACACATTCGTACCTTTCCATCCTTCTTAGGAACAGGCACAATGTTAGCTACCCATTCGGAGTACTTTACTTCTTGCAAGAATCCTGCGTCAAACTGCTTCTTGACTTTATCTTTTATTTTCAGAACAATATCTGGCCGCATTCTCCGTAACTTCTGTTGGACTGGTTTGTAATCTTTTCTTATCGAAAGACGATGTACTACAATGTCGGTACTCAATCCGGGTATATCCTGATAAGACCATGCGAAAATATCCTTGAATTCCCGAAGTAACTCAATCAAGCCATACCTTGTGTCCTTGGTGATCAACATCCCAATTTTCACCTCCTTCCCTTCCTCTAGGGCTATATTTTCTATTGCCTCTTTCTCATGTGGCATGATTTGTTTCTCATCCTGCTTTACCATTCTTAACAGATCGAGAGACACGTCACCATCTTGGACATCTTCAAAATCTTGAGTTCCCCTAAACACATGTCTTGCTCGCTAGAGAAATTAGGAGCTGCAGTACCAGTGCTCGTATCATTGATATCTAGGGACCTGTGGGGGTATGAAAGAATATACAAAGAATGAATGAATCTAAGAACGATCGTTTATGTGCTATGAATAAAAGAATAAGAATTGATAGAATTTAAAGGAATATTGGTCGATAAAAATGAAACAATACTCGTTTAAATTGATAAAAGTTATGTTTTATTTAAATAATTATAGATGAACATAAGCCTATTTCACAAATATAATCTTACTACTCTTAGGCCCTAAAGTAACAGACATGTTTTGAGAATTACTCTGAAAAATTCCTAAAGACTACAGGAAGGTCTTCCGCAGTCCAATTATTCAAAGAGCTCCCCGGTTCATAAGAGCGAATGCCCTCGAGGCTTCCTTGCTTCGAGCCCTCGTTGTGTACAGCATTAACCTGATGACTTTCCTCTGTCTACAATCCTCCTGATTTAAAAAATTTGGATATAGGTGGGAATGTCATCAGCTCCCACTCCACTTCTCTTCCATTCAAACGCGCCTTTCTTCTCGCTTGGCGCTTCTCTATTTCCTGCCTCTTGTGCTTGTGGTCTGGCTTGAAGCCCAAGCCAAAGCGGTCCTTCTTCTCAATCAGTTTTGGGATTTGAACCCCTCCTTGCAACTGTCTTCCTAGCCCTTTCCCCGGCAATGCCCCTTTCTCCGTCATCATTTGCAGGGCCATCCTCGTGGCTCCAGACATATTGGGCACCGACACTTCGCTTCCTTCCAAAATGAAGGTGGCATTAATGACTTCTAAAGAGCAGAAAGAACATTCAATAGCCTCTTCATTTACCTCAACATAAGGGGCCTTACTGGTAACTGCCGCTATGATGTCCTCTTCCGCATTGATGGTTATTAAGCAACCATCTGTCACTAACTTCAATTTTTAGTGTAGTGAGGATGGCACCGCTCCTGCTGAGTGTATCCATGGTCTCCCCAACAAACAATTATAGGAGGGTTTGATATCCATCACCAGGAAATCAACTTCATACGTATTCGGCCTAATCTCCAGAGAGATGTCAATTCGCCCTATTACTTTCCTTTCAATTCCATCAAAGGCTCTCACCACGTTATGACATGTTTTCATATGCGAACTGTCAATGGGCAATCTGTTCAAGGTGGATAGTGGCAGGACGTTCAAAGCAGACCCATTATCTACGAGTACACTTGGAAGTGTGTATCCTTTGCACCGAGTAGTGATGTGTAGGGCTTTGGTTGACCTTATGCCCCCAGGTGGAATTTCATCATCATTAAAATAGATGAAATTGTCAGCACTGACGTTGTTTGCTAACTAGTCCAGCTTGTTAACGGATATGTCATGGGTGACATATGGTTCGTTAAGTACCTTTAACAACGCATCTCGATGCACCTCAGAACTCAAAAGTAGGGCAAGAGTAGGGCTAATCATCGATATACGTGCACTCATTGCTTGCATGTGAATCGCTGACGACACGCTATACTCGCTATGTTTCAGGAATTTTAGAAACTCCTTAGCTTCTTCCTCCTTTACCGGCTCATTGATGGGTACTTCTGTCTCCTTTTCCCTTTCAGCCTCGACATCTTTCGTTTTTACGGGCTCCACTCTGATATTCCCCCCGTCATAACATTTCCCACTTCGTGTATGGGAACCTTCATTTTGCATGCCTCTGGTCGTGCTAGCTATACTCTCCCCCTTAGGTATTGTTATATTGCAGTCATAGCTCCTTGGCACCCTCCTGCCATCCTTGTAAGGGAAAGGATTGGGTTTATGGATGACTATTTTGGGCCCAGTTTGCGACCCCGCCTCATTATTCCTTGGCAAGGAAATAATAATTCTTGGTTGGCTGGTTCTTTGTCATTCATTCTCCAACACACATATTTGTCCTTCACAAGAACTACCCTCAGAAACCTGTAGCTCTTTGTTAACCATAAGGCCTTGTACCATGGCCTTGAACTCTTCATAATTTTGGATCATATGACCCACCTCTCCATGGAATTCACAATAGTTCTCTATTCCTTCTCCTCCTTTTCTAGAGGTCAGCATACTTCTCTTCACCATCTCCTCCCAAATTACCTTTATGGGTGTCTTCACCTCAGCAATATCTTCCTTGACTTTTCCTTTCTTTATTTCATCAATGGCATTCACTCCTTGATTGCCATGATCTGGTAATAGATTTTCAGTATTAGGGTACTATCAAATTTCACAACCCCCATTTTAATGAGCCTCTCCACGACCTTCTTGAATCCAGTACAGTTTTTAATTGAATGCCCCGATATTCCCGCGTGATATTCACACTTAGCATTCGCATCGTACCATTTGGGGTACGGTGGCTACAGCGGTTTCAAGTGAAATGGAGCAATGGCATGTGCATCGTATAAGCTTTGGTAAAGCTCACGATATGTCACAGGGATAGGAGTGAATTGCATCCTTTCCGAACTTAGTCTTGTACCCGATTCCTGTCTTTGAGTACTTTGCTGTTCACCCGTAACTGCTTTAGGTTGCCCAACTGTGATTGCCCTGGAGTTGAAACTGTTCATGTTATTCACTTCATTGTCTTTTCTCCTTAAGGCCGATCTTTTAGCTACTTCCCCCTCGATTTTACCGCCCCTCACGGCATTCTCAATCATCTCACCCGCCATAACTATATCCGCGAAACTTTTCGTGGTACTTCCAATCATATGTGTGATGAATGGCGCCTTCAAAGTATTAAAAAATAACATGGTAGTTTCCTTTTCCAACAATGGTGGTTGTACTTGCATTGCCACCTCCCTCCATCGTTGTACATATTGCCTAAAACTTTCATTAGGCTTTTTCTCCATGTTTTGAAGTGTGATCCTATCTGGCATCATATCACTCACATGGTTATACTGTTGCATCAAAGCCTGTGCAAGGTCTCTCCATGAACCGATTCTTGCACGGCTCAACTGATTGTACCACCTAGCCGCTGCTCCCACTAGGTTGTCCTGAAAATAATGGATCAATAGTTGATCGTTGTTCACATAACTAGTCATTCTCCTACAAAACATTGTTATGTGTACCTCTGGGCAAGTAGTCCCATTGTACTTTTGAAACTCTGCCATCTTAAATTTATGAGGAAGCACCAAATCTGGAACTAAGCTTAAGCCTTTGGCATCAATCCCATGATGATTGCCAGCGCCTTTCAAAACCCTAAACTTCTCCTCTAACCACCTGCAACGATCTTCTAATTGTTTCGCAGATTCAGTGGCCATTCTTTCCTTCTCCATTAAATCCAGATCGGGAGTGATAGGGTTGATCGAGCTATCACCCAAATTATTTCCCAACCCAGATGGGAAATTTATGGGAATTCCAGCATCCACTGGCCCATGCTGAGGCCTCACAGTGACAGATGGCCTTTTAACAGGTGCCTCAGTTTGCAGTGGCACATGAGGCGGAGTAAAACCCGGAGGAGGACCTTCATTCTCCTCTTCAGTGATCGCCATGGGAGCTTTTCCTTTATCAGTGGCTCTCAGCAGCTGAGCCATTTCAGCCATCATATTTCTCTGAGCCTCTAGCATCTGCTCCCTCATTTTATTCTGCATTTTAGCCAACTGCTCTTGCATTTGATCTTGCATATCTTTTTGTAATTTCTCGAACCTTTGATCCATACTCTTAGTTTTAGTACGAGTACCGTAAGGATGCGTGATTTCCAGATTTTCTTTTCTACCTTTTGAGAGTAAACTTTAACTAATCAGGGTCTTTCTATAACTTTGAATGCAAATGATGTGATGAAATGCTATGAGATGCAAATGCATGAATGCAAAAAGAATATCGATTCTAGTTCAACTTCATTTAGAAAATTTTATTTAGAAAAAGAATATCTTTACATATAAGAGGATTACAAATACGCTTTCGCCCTAAGGCCCAAAGCTTTAACTCTATCTAATAAAAGGGCTCTCGTCCTACATCTGACGATGATGAATACATTAGACTCAATACATCAGCTCAAATTGCCAAGTCCTGCACATACTCAGCAACCTCTCGAATCTGGGCTATGGCCTCACTAATGACATGATCTCTTTCTCTGACCTGTCCTCTAGCCTGATGTGGCTCTCCTTTCAGATAATCTTCTTGCGCCTTGAGCTGCTCAACCCGGAGTTCACCGTCATGCAATGCTACCTCCAAATCCTCAACCTTGCTTTTTAGCTCCTTTAACTTGACCGTAGAATTATGGTTTTGGTGCCAATGCAGAGATCTTCCAAGCTCAATTACCTTAGTCTTCAATCCTTTATTCTCTTCCTCTAATGCCAAATTCTGCACTTGCATCTCTTGGAACTTCCTCTCCCAATACTCAGCTCTAGCCTTTTCCTCTTGGACCTCTTTCTGCAATTGCTCTGAAGATCGTCCTACTCTTGCCCTCCTCAAGGATACTTGTGCCCTTTTGTAATGCTCCTTTAGATCGTCTCGATCTTCCTTAATCTTTCTCTTTTCTTTCCTCTCTTTCTCGACCTCCATCTTTTGAACCTCGACGTCCAAACTCAAGTACATCTTTTCTTCCTCGAGCCTTACTATCCTCTTCTTGAACTCCAAGTTTTTTCTCTCGAACTCCTGCTTCATAATTTCTAACTCTAAGGGCCTTACTCGCAAATATTCCTCCATTGGTCGAGCTCCTTCTACACTTGGCTTAGGGATATTATCATTGACCCTTCTGCCCCTCCATTCAACGTATTCTGGCGTGGTTGCAGGGCTAATAGCTACTCCTTTCAACCGACAAGTCTTTTTTCAAGCACTAGAAACTTCACTAACCCTCTTCTTGTAATTGGATCCTCTATATACGAACTCACTTTGACCCAACCCCTGAGTCGCTGGTACAAACTGTCTCAATCCATGCTGCCTCAGCACGAGCAAAGGGGCATAACCAATGGCACCCCAAATTCCCAATAGGGGTACCCAATCAAAGCTGTCGCATCTGTAAAGAACCTCGCCAGGCATCATCCACAAAGCCCTCCACTCGACATCTTTCGACTGAAGGTTCTGAAGTAGCGCTATCCAATTCTCTTCGGGAACATCAACTCTCCTAGTTGAAGCTACTATATCTTTCAATGGTGAATAATCCTTGAAGAAAACCCGGCAAACTACCCTATCTATCAACCGGAAATGACTGTAGAACCAAGCCAAAAGCAACTGAGCACACCTTATAAACCTGCCAGCACCAGCCCTCCTACATGCACCTAAAGAACTGAATGTTTCCACCAAAATTACAGGGACAGAAGTGACCTTTTTACTGAGTCGATGAAAAAGATCCATGGTTGCCTCATCCACATATCCCAAAGCCCTAGTGAAAACCATGAATCCATACAAACATAAGGCAAAAACATCTACCTTCTTTGTCTCATCAGGGTGTGTCAGAATCAAATCTTTCAAGGCATCCCACGAAATGCACTTGCACTCACCTTTTTCCTTAATTCGGGCTGTGGCCCACTGCTCGCTCATCCCCGTAATAATCATCAATTTCTTCCAAAAGGAAGGGACACAAGTAGCTCGTCAATAGATCCTATCGTTCTGAAACCTAGGACAACGAAGCAAGGCAGTGTACTCCTCCACAGTAGGTACCATGTCTACTTCCCTAAAAGTGAAACAACTGTACGTCGGGTTCCAAAACTGAGCAAGGGCCCGGAATAAGTGCTCGTCTATCTTAACATCAAGCAAGTAAGGTAAGTCTCCGTAATTACCGTAGAATAACTGCTTGGTCTCGTTGCCCCACTGATCCCAAATTTCCTTAAGCTCCTGGAGATAATTCTGCGTGACGCTAATACGAGTGTAATCTAACAACTCTGACACGTATCCCTCAGCTATACTATCTCCCCTTTCTAGTTGAGTTTGCTCGGACCATCTATGGACGTTGGCATTGCTTTCCACTCTATCAAGAAGTCCGTTCTCCATAATAAAACTTCCTATCTTAGAAACTGATCGTGAATCGATATCTTTGTAAATGCAAAATGACATGCAAACAAAGGAAAAGAAATAGTCAATTTGATATCAATAAATTTCAATGATAACTTATAAGGGTAATATCTAAAATTTAAACCTAACTAAGTTGGGCTCATACGTCTTTCGATATGGGGTTGGTTCTAAAGTTTAAGGTACCTGAACTAGCAGATTCCTCGATTTTCACCCATTATAGGCTCATTTGAATCGAGTTTGGTTCAGAGGAATACATTTTCCTATGGCTACACGGAGATGAAAATCTCACGAAACCATAAGTACGGATGTATTCTGAAAGTGATCCACTATCCTGCACGGAGGCGAAAACCTCACGAAGGTGTAGTTTCTCACTCCCATTTAAGGGTATGACCACAACGGTCATGCAAATGCAATGCGTATCATAATATAGCAACCCAAACACATGAAATACCAAGAGGATTAAATTTTAAAATTTTTTAAATTTCTGACATCAAGACAAGAGGTAATCAATTATACGGCCTGACTCTCTTAGACGTCCCCAGCGGAGTCGCCAAGCTGTCGAGACCATTTTTAAAATCGTGTTTTAGGAAAATGGGAATCGACTTTAAAAACAAAAACAGGAGTCGCCACCAATCTTTTTAGGTGTGATTGGATCACCTTTAAAACATTTTGTTCTAAAATCATTAGTTTTGGTCTACGAAATCAGGAAACGGGTTCGGGAGTCGGTTACGTACGAGGAAGGGTTAGCACCCTCGTAACGCCCAAAGATTGGTACCCAATTGATTATCAAGTGTCTTTAATGTCGGAGATTCAAAAATTTTAAGATGCAATCCTTTTTTAGAATTTTTTTTGAAATTAGAGTTTACTTGTATCAACGTATTGATATTAAGTTAGCTTTTTAAAAATCTCTATCTCAAAGCAATAAAACGCTATATCCAATAAGTTAGGACATATTGCTTTGCAATCCGAAGACAGTTGCTCACATTTTGCAAACATTTAAAAACTAAGAAGGGTACTTGATTATTCGAACTTAACAAGAAAAGTTGCAACCCAATAAGTTAGGGCACTACTTTCTCGAAATTTTCGAACACCAAGCATTGCCTTTATGGTTTTTTTTTTTTAAAACTTTGGGGCCTTATTTTTTTTAAAAAAAAACGATGTGTTATAAATTGTATTATATTATAAATCATACATAATAACATATTATTGTGGTAGGTGAATAATACATGCATTTAAACAGAATGGTGACAATAATATAAAGATCGTGCATTAAATACATACATATAAAAATCATATATTCATAGCAAATATTAATGATATGCATACAAAGATAGATATATATAACATGTAGTGAGAAATGAATAAACAAAACGTACGAACATACAAAGTAATAATTAAATAATGTATAATATACAAAAAGTAATAAAATAATGCATGTCATACAAAAAAGAGTACTATAATATTAATGTACATGTTCATGAAAGGTAAGATCAAATAATAAAGATAAGATAATATATAACACATGATATATGCAATATATATATAAAAAAATGAAATGAGTTATTATTAACAAAGTGTACATATAATACAAATAAAGACATAATATTTAATAATAATCTTGAAATAGTATTTGCTATACAATATATAAAGCATAATAACAAAATATTTACAAAAGAATAATAAATATATTGGGTTTAAAAAAATATATATATATATAATAAAAGTATGTAAAAGAGTTTATAAAATAACACATAACATGAAAATATCATTACATAATAAATAAATAACTAATAATTTAATATATGTATAATATGAGCTAAAAAAATAATTTAATTTGCAAATTTTAAAATTTTAAATAATATAATGGATAACATAAATAATATAATAGATAATATATGATATATATGCCACAAAAGAAAAGAAAAGAAAAAGTAATATAGAATAAAAATACAGTAGATGTCGTATAATAAAATATAATTTAAATATATATAGGAAATAAGAAATATAATTGATATAATATAAAATAATGAAAATTTATATGTAAGAATAATGTATATGGATAATTAATAAATATATAATATGAGCAAGATATAAAATAATACTGTAAAATAATAATAATAATTTGTGAACAATAAGATATAATAAATAATATATATAGTAAAATAATTTTATAATGTACAATATAAAAATAAGGTAAAAACATATATATATATATATATATATATATATATATATATATAATATAGGGCTAAATTGAAAATTCAGTAAAATTATGGGACGAATTTAAAAGAAATAAAAATAGATTAAGGCCTTAATTAAAACGCGCGTAAATCAAGAGGGACTCATTGGGCAAATTGCCCTATTCTTCAAAACGGCCACGTTTCCCAGAATGTAGTTTAACAACTGTCGAGACTAAATTGAAACAATTGTAAAGTATTAGGGCCAAATTAAGAAATAAAATAATACGTAATTATACACTAAAAGAGGCAAAATGACCAATTGAGTAATTAACCCCATTCTAAAAAACGCGCAGATCCTCCCCGGGTAATCGGGTCAACGTGCGGATCCTATGGCTTAATACGACACCGTTTTGAGCTTATTGAGTTAAGCAGAAACAATGTCGTTTCGAAGAGGCTATATAAGCCAACTTTGCAGCTTAAAAAATCATTTTAACACTGGTCTTTAAAAAAACAAAAAAAAAGCTCTGCAGAAGGGAAGGAGAGAGGTCCCAGCTCTGGCCTTCGGCCACGGTGCAGTGTTTGCACACGCGCCTCACGCGCCGTCATACACTGTGGTCTGAAGGCTTAAAAACCTTCGTCCTTCCACAGGTAATCTCTCTTCCCTTAAATCCTTACTCATGCAGGTTAGAACAGTTCATATATATTCAAAATAAAGCACGAGATATGCGATGTAAATCACCTTTTGAGAGACTGCTGATATTTTTGAATGAATATCTGTGAATATATCCTTTTATTTTGTCCCCAAAAAGTATCCTTTTACAATGTTTGATTGAAGCTTTTATAGCCACTACTGTGTTACATAAACTGGAAAGAAATTTTCTTTCCATTTCTTGTCTGCGGTATCCACCATATCTTTGATTGTGATCCGCTGAAATCTTTTGATTTTAGTTTCCTTTTTTGTTTTTCGTATCTGCTGTGTTTCTTTCCTTTTTTTTTTTTTTTGCAGGTGCTCGCAAAAAAAAAATCCGGTAATGGAAGGGTCGATGGCGTTGATGGAGGCCTGAAGTCTGGCGGTGGTGTCGGTGAGGCGCTGATTGGTAGCTGAGGAGTCGTCCAGGCTGTGCTAAGAAGGCTCATTAATGGCCTCGATTTTGGGGAATTCAACAAACACTCCCCAAGGCTTCCAGAATCTGCTGCGGTGCTGTAGTCCTCAGGAAACCCTAGGGTTTCCTGTTTCCTTAAAGTTACTTGGGCTTTTAGGCCATTTCTGATTTGGGTTTGGTTTATTGGTATTCTGTTTGGGTTAAGGGTGTAAATGGGTCTGCTGGGCAGTTTTAGGTCTACTGGGTAGTGACCGGGTTAATGGGTCTGAAATATTTGATCTTAGGCCCACCGTTTGAGCTTTGTAACATGGACTTGGACTGTTAAATAAACAATTGTTTATTTATTTATTTAGTTTTCAGCCCGGTCAAATTTGGGCTCTTACAGGGCCTAATGTGTTTCAAATTGTTTTTGAGACGATTAATTGTTCGTGGTGCCCCAAACCACGAACATTCTAACTGAGAATTTTCATTGTGCCCGGTCGGCCGGCTTGGTAGCGGCCGCTGATATTGCATTTTCCAATCCTACCTCCAACATTCCCCTATTGTTATTAGAATCACCCACTTCTAGATTAAATCTTTGCCTCTTCTTCCCATCAACAAATTCTACAGGCATATCTTCCAACTCTGCTCTATTTCCCATTTCTTCAATTTGCCCCATATTATTTTCAATCCTCAAAACCATGGACTTTCTTATATGTCACATGAACCACCCCACTGAACCAGTGCCTCCTTTATGTTCACTTCGATTGGTTACATCAGCGCCAAATCTCCTTTCCATATTTTCCCCATCAATTTTCCATATTTACCCACCTATCATTCTCTGATTCCTCCCGCAACCATTTGCTCATCAATTGCCCTCCCCTTTTTGGCGTAGCTCTCAGAGACAGATCCTAACCAAAATCCACTTGCTGATTCCTTAATGTTAATCGTACTGGGCAAAAACTCTCACCATGACCAAGACGGCCAAATAAAAAACAAAACAGCAACAATTTTTCATATTGAAACAACGCATATATAGATTTATTCTGCCCATTACCAATTCGTTTCTTCCTTTTAAGTGAAAGCCTAGTATCCATCGTAATTCGGATCCGCATAAATTTGCTTATTCCCCTCATTACCATCGACGCATCATGCTCCATAAATTTTCCAATAAAATCCTTAAACTGTCGCGCCATCCCTTTCGTTATAAATCCAACTGGTAAATTGTGAATTTGCACCCAGAAAATCGTAGTCCAGAGCGGAACTGTAGATGGATCCTCACCCCTTATTAGCCTATGGAATACTATCAGATGTCGATTGAAAAACCATGACATACAATCCATAACCCGTTTCAAATCAATTTCACTATAAAACTGAAACAAAATACGCTTGTCTTCAATCTCCATGATCAACACTCCTCTGAGCGGGTGCCACAAATCTGCCAGAGTATTTTTTTAGAGATGGAAAATTCACAATACTATCCGTGAGAACTCGCCCTACCAGGCATAACCCATATTCTGGATCAGCAGATATATCATCCCCTACCACCACCAAGGGATCTTCCTCCTCATCCATAATATTGAGGTTTGCCAGATCTTCTTCACCCACCATATTGAGATTAGCCATGCCGCACCGACGAATCTGAGATCCAAACTTCCCGCAAACAACAAAACCCTAGCAAAACAAATCCAAGACGCAAACTCGTGCAACAAGGCAGACAAAGAAAATCCTAATACGTGCCACAAGGCAAACAAGGTTTATTTTGTCAATATTTTGTTGCTAATAACCAGTTTAATGGTTGTTTATTTTGAGATGTTTTAGGCTCATTAGTTGCATGAAAGCCTATATATATACTCTTTATTTATTTTATTTATCATTAAATTTTAAAAGTAATAAAAATAATAAATAATTTTACTTTGTGTGATTTACAATGTCTTTCATTTTTATATATTTTTATGATCAACACAATATTAGAAAATATATATTGACACCATCAATTGTTGAACTTTAGAGGCATGTTTCATATAAACGTCGGTAAATTAAGAACAAAGGGTGTTTTCCTTGTAAACGATGTGATTAAGTGTCGCAATCAATTCATTTTGCAGCTAATGTGAACTGAATTTAAATTTCTTTTTAGTTTACTCCTTAAAAGAAAATGAAAATTTTGATAAATATATTCCATATGCTTCAATTATGAATAAGACACCAACTATACATAAAAATTGAATTTAATGTTATGTTTTGTGGAATATATTATTGCCTTTAAAGAGATTTTGCTTTTAAGCATTGAAAAGCATCTTTAACATGGAGTTTCTGGATTTGGGCATCGACTTTGGTGGAACATATGCAAAGTTTAAGTGGGAGTAAAAAAATAGTGCTATTTTTGGAAGCTAGGTATCTATCAAAGCATTTTTTTTTTCTTTAAAAAAAGTACCATCTTTTTGCACAATGCATTACCCATAAATCCAATTTTACTATTTTCTTTTCTTATAATTCGAATCTTTAGATAAAACCAACACAAAAATTAATTCAAAAAAAGAAAAATTGAAAGGCTAATGACAAACAAGTGAGAAGTGTCGAATCTGATGTGATGGTAAAGTGATTGAGGAAGGTGGTGATGGTGGAAACTGTGAAAAGTTTGAAGAATCCCCCAATTCGAATTGATAGTTCATACTTTCATTTAATGGTATTTTCAGCTGTTACTTCTTCTCCTTCTTCTTCATGTAATACATCAAAACAGGGCAAGCACATAAACATGTTCATCACAATTATATTATGCTAATCCTACTCAAGCCATTTAAAATTACAAAATCATGTCGATGGATGTCTTTTCAATCAGGTCGTGTTTTCAGTTAGAATTATAAAATGGGTTTTGGTCCCTCGTCTAAACTTTCCCATGTATTTTGAAAAAGGTAAAATAATTTTTTTTAAATTATAATTATTTTTTTATATTTTAAACAAAAAAATATTTTTCAAAAGAGTTAAAAATTATGAAAAAAATGGTTTTTAATATTTTAAAAATATAAAAAATTAATATTATTTAAATCGAATCAGGCCAATTGGTTGGACCAAGAATCAGTTAGGGTACTTGTTAGTTTGGATACTTGATAAGAAACAAACCACACCAATGAAAGAGTGACAAGGGAGTGGACACTTCTTCATCACCAAATGTTAAAAATAGTAAACACACAAAATAAGGAAGTTATTTACAGTAAGAAATATCCATACTCTTTAATAATTACAATAAGTGATTCTAATCTATCACACCTTGTGACAATTTCTCTCACATTGTACCTTGAATACTTTAATACTCTCATCACTAAATCACCCTTTGTGAATTCAACAAATAAAACCAAAACATAAATGTTTTACTATCAAAATCCACCCACACAATATGGTTCATCACATGAGCAAATTAAATACTTAATTCTCTCGGTACATTCACCTGTACAAGTCTCTCAAATATATAAATTATTTCAAGAATTGCTAACAAATAAGATAAGTAAAATACAATATAATAATAACAATCAAAGTAAATATGGACTCTTGGAAGCTCAATAAATAGAGTTTCAATCCAATCTAATGTCCATGATCTAAGGGATTAACTTGGGTAATCCGATCTAATACAATCTCCAATAAGCTAGATATTATCTATATACTCAGCATAACCCATATACATCATTCCATAAATTGCCAACTCTTCAAATATGGAAATTATCTTCTCATAGTTTTGGTGGCCAGGGAGTGAACATTCCTCTAGCACCAAATTGTCAATTTCATATTTTTTAACAGTATCGGTTCAATGAGAGGTAAAAACTAGTTAACTGGTGAACTGATACAAACTAGTTGAATCAAGCTAAAAAAACTAGTTGAACTAATAGTCAAACCGATTTTATAATTCTTAATATTTTTTATTTTTAATATTTTTCTTTGAATTAATCAAACTAGTCGTTCTAGGAATCAATTGGTTAGACCAATTCAAAATCGGCTTACTTGCTAGTTCAATTAGTTTTTTTTAGCTTGGTTCAACTAGTTCGTCTCGACTCACGGGTCAACTGATTTTTACTTCTCACTAGACTGATACCCCAGCTGGTTCTCAATCCAGTCGGTCTAGTCTGGTTTAGATAACATAGAATTTTGGATTTTTTTATATTTTTATTTTTGAATTTTAAAGAATTTTTAATTATATTTTTTTTATTTTTTTATGTTTTTATTTAAAATATGAAAAAAAATCCTTAAAATTTATTATATTTTTATTATACTTTTTAAGGGCATGGATCAAATTGAAAAAAAAAACTGTAAATGTTGATGGCTAAAAATGTTATTTTACTTTTGGCATCATTAACTTAAAAGGCAAAATTAGACGGAGGGGTCAAGATTTTTAAATGTATAAAGTATATAAATTCAATATCTCAAATATAAAATATAGAGACTAAATTTCAAATTTTAAAAGACTACATGAACCTTTAACATATTTAAACCAATAAAATGATTCGTGTAATTAAATATTAAAATTTAATTTGAAAATAAGGGAAAAGTTGTTAATGTTGAAATTCATTTTTAACGATGATTATGTGAGTTAATATATTACAAGTTATTTAATTATTATTAAATCTAACTCAATCAGTTCGAGCTATGGAATAAATTGAATTCAAATATTTTAATGAAGAGAATTAAGAGTCTAATAAATTTTTTTATTAATATTGAAAAGTCTCAATTCAAACTTAACAAGCTTGAAAATGGAGGTTATTTTTTATTAGGGAATCAAGTTTGCTCAAATAATTTAGTTTTTATCATGAATTTTGGGTTTTAAATTTGGTGAAAACCTTCTCTTAATAATAATTATATTAATATGTGGAATATATAAAATATTAGTGTTTGTACTCTTTAGAAAAAATTTAAATTCAGTTAGATTATTTTTGAGTTGAGCTTAAATAATTTAAGTTATCAAGTGAGTTGAATTCAAATATTTTAATACTCAACATGAGAAGATTACGACTTTAATTTATATTTTTTTAAAACTTTTAATTAATATGGAAAAATTCCTGATCTTAGAATACCTAAACCTAGAGTTTAAAATCTAACATGAGAATTAATATTTTTGAGTAAACAAAATTGAGCAAACTTAATCATACAAATTTCTGCAGTTCAATTTTTATATGGAATTCAAATTTTAAAAATAAAATTCACTCAAATTTCATTTTGTTTGAGATAAACTTGACTCAACTAGGCTACTAACATGAAATAAGACCATCCCTTTTTTGATGATGATGCAAGACAACAAATTGGCAAAGTGTTGGACATTAATGAATCTTGAAAATCAGTGTTATATTAAATAGGAAGCAAAGAGAAATGGCAGCAAACGACTGTTGTGGACCTGTTTTTAGCACTCCAAGTAAAACATTGCTGATCTGATCTGATCTGATATGATCTTCCTCCCATCTGTGTTTGAAGAGTGGACGATGTTTGGTTCAATGTAATTCAGTTAAAGTGCTTGTGGTGTTGGGGGTGGGGTGGGGGGTCCCTCTGTTGTAATCCAAAGAAAGGGACAAGACTAGACTTTGCCATTGAGAAAACCATATCTAGAAGCTCCACCATAGCTTTTATATCGCCATTTGCCAAATCCAAAACAACACCTCTATCTTAGCTTTTGCCACAATCTTTTCTGATTTGGAGAAAGACCCAGAGTTTCTTTTTACATTAATGTTTCATAAATGAATGAAATTGTAGAGCTTCCAAGATATCAATTACAACCACTACCTCTGCTCACCCACCATAATCACTTCCACCACCCACCAACTGTTTGTTAAAATAACAAAAAGAAGCTATAACTTATAAATTGGACTTTTAACTTTTTCACTTTTCTGCCTATAAGTAGACAATCTGACCTTATCACGATTAAAAAAAAATGACGCACCCAATGAATTCTGGAATACCCAATCTCCAAATTTTACAAAAGAACTTGGCCAGATATTTATGCAAACACTCCCCAAACAAATTTCATGATTTCATCCATCAATTCAAGTTCCAAGGAGGGAAAAGTGTCTGCTTTTTCTTCCATGTCAACTTGCCCTCCATTCTTCGGCCTTTGACAGTTACATCCACTTTCAAAAGCACATTAAGGTGAATTTCATCAAAGTGGCGATTGCTTTCTTCTTTAGTATACATCTGCCTGATGGGATTCCTCGCTAAAATTGCTAATAATTACTAATTCAATTGCGATCGAATTTACAAGACGAGCATCACCGAACACGTGCTAGAAAAAAGAGAGCAAAGCTAATCAATCTACTGATTATTTTCATTCAATAATTGTAATGCTGCATTGTCCGAAAGGGCTAGATTATCAACCTTTTGATGTTTCGGTTAGCACCTAACAGCTATTTGTTTATTTGGTATTAAAGACAAAAGAAAATGTTCTTAATTTTGTCTAACCCGATTGCTTTTAAGGCATACTAACATATTCATTATGTTATAAATAACTAAGGCCAAAAAATATTTTTATGTAAAGTTATTATCTCGTCAAATCAATTACTTTGATCGAGAAAAATTTATCTAGTTAAGGATTTACTTTTGTTTTCTACATGCAAACCGCGTAGACCATCCATATATCACATAAAAAATCATTTGAAAACTCCATTGTTACATTTTAGCACACATGTAATAAAATTTTCCATAACTCTGCTTTCAACTCTCCACAATGTGGACATGTCTCTTCGTAATCTTGTCACCAACTCTAGGCAGTAGGACATTTTTCCAAGAGAATCCATATCAAGCTTTTTATTTATATAAGCTCACTTTATCACTCAATCAACAAGAAAACTTTAAATACCAATACTTTACTCAATTATTCTTAGATCTTTTCGTCTTCCCGAACACTCCATATCTACTACTAATAAGTTTTGGCACACTATGTATTAATAATTAGCATTGTTTGTTGTTTGTTGGAACTTGAACAATAAACTATGCCTCCATCCAACGACAATATCCCTAACATGTATAACCAAGGAATCATATAAGATTTCCAAGAACCACACGACCTAGTTGTTGCTTCTATTCCATTTAACGCATGCAACAAACATTAACCAGTAGGCCAAGGATACTACTAAGTCAGGCTTTGATATGGTCAATTTGATTATAATGCTGGTTATTCTGGTTACAGTGACCATTATTATTTTGGTTATCACCAATATCCCTAAAAGAATTACATGCACCCATGCCCCTAATATTATCTATCAAAACCAGTCACCATTCCCGCAACCATTATCGAACCCTACACTAGAATATCCAACGAATCAACATCCCAATTAAGCTTCTCCAAACCTAATTCCAACAACAATGGAAATGTTGCAGCAACATTGTTGAAGTTAGTTCCCATGCAACAGATGCAGCAACAAAGGTGGATATGCTGCTCATGCAGATAAGGAGTTGATCACAAAGCCAAAGTTAACCAGATGAAGAACCATGCTATTGTTTCAATTTTCATGGTTTAGTTTGTTTAGTCCATATTTTGTGTTCTAGTTCATTTTGAACTTAGTTTAGTTTATGTTTGATGTAATTTGATGGTGATAGAGCTGATCACCAGCTTTGTTTATGTTTGCAAGCAAAATCACCTAGTCCCTATGTAACTAGTGGGGTTAGGTAATGCTTAGGTAATGAATTTGTTTATTTTTGACCAGCCAATGTCTGGTATATGTAATGGCTTTGAGCCAAAGTTTCTTTTGAATGAAATCATCAGATTTTACTTCCATATGCCCTATTTTTCTTTGCCTTCTAAATTCTGTTCTCTATTCCTGAAGAAGCTCAAAGCTTGAATCTCAAGCATTTTTTCCTTCATTCTTCATCCGGATACAATACATTGCTGTTAAAGTCTAGCTTGAAGTTCTTACTTCATCCGGATAAAGTGTGTCTAACACCAACAATTAGTATCAAGAGCCTTCATCTTAGAGGACCTGTTGTAATACATGAATGGCTTCATCAGGCTTTTCTCCTGCAGCACCACCAGTCTTTAATGGTGAGGGGTTCCACATATGGGTTGTCAAGATGAAGACTTACCTGCCGGCCTTTGATCTGTGGGAAGTTGTCAACACAGATGCCGAGCCAGCTCCACTTAGAGCCAACCCCACAGTGGCTCAAATTAGGCAACATGCAGATGAGAGGACCAAAAGACACAAGGCCATGTCATGCATTTAGAACTGTGCTTCTGATGTCATCTTCACCAGAATCATGGTTTGTGAAACTCTCAAGCAGGCCCGAGACAAGCTTAAAGAGGAGTTTCAAGGCACTGAAAGAACAAGGCAGCAACAGTTGCTAAATTTGAGAAGAGACTTTGAAAATCTCAAGACGAAGGAGGAAGAGACAGTGAAGCAATACTCAGACAGGATAATGGTTGTGGTCAACAGCATAAGATTGCTAGGAGAACAGTTCAGTGAGGCAAGAATTGTGGAGAAGGTACTCTCAACATTGCCTGAAAGATATGAGGCAAAGATCTCATCCCTAGAGAATTCGAGAGACCTGGAAACCATTTCCCTAACTGAGCTTATTAATGCCCTCTATGCTCAGGAACAAAGGAGAGCCAGTAGAATAGAGGAGCACCAAGAGGGTGTTTTTCAAGCCAAGGCCAGAGCAACCTCGAGCACCTCAACCTATAAAGGTAAGAAGAACTGGAGAAACAGGCCTAAGCCTGATGCTGTAAAGGGAAAATATCAACTTTGCAGATTCTATAAAAGACCTGGTCATCCTGAGGCCAGATGCTGGTTCAGACGAGATGCCTTGTGTCAACATTGTAAGAAGAAGGGCCATGTTGAAAGGGTCTGCAAATAAAAAGGTAGACCTGGCCAAAACCAACCACAACACAAGGGTGAAGAAGCTCGAGTGGCTGAAGACAGCAGTGACCATGAAGAACAGGTCTTTGCTGTGTCATGTCTAGCTGGTCAAAGTAAAGGCTCAAAAGGGTGGTTGCTGGACAGTGGCTGCACCAACCACATGTCACCAGATGCAACCATTTTTAAAACCATGGACAGATCCTGCAAAACCAAGGTAAAAATTGGGAATGGTCAGTTCATCAAAGCTGAAGGCAAAGGAGATGTGCAAATATGCACTGCCACAGGTGACAAAATCATCAAAAATGTGCTGCTGGTACCTGAGATTTACAGGAACCTACTTAGCATTTATCAAGTGCTAGAAAAGGGGTACTCTGTTGTGTTCAAGGGCCAGGAGTGCCAAATCACTGATCCAAATGGATCAAGCTTCATGATAGTCACTATGAGTGACAAATGCTTTGAAATCAACTGGTCAAGTGGCTTAAATTCAGCCCAAGTTGCTTCAACAGAAGACACCAAGCTTTGGCATCAAAGGCTTGGGCATGCCGACTTCAGATTAATGACTCAGATGATCAGTGAAGACTTGGTTGAAAACTTCACCAACTCTGTTGAGGAAGAAGAGGTATATGAGGTCTGTCAATTGAGAAAACAAGCAAGATTGCCATTTCCTACCAATCAAGCATGGAGAGCCTCTGAGAAGCTGCAGCTTGTACACACAGATGTGTATGGCCCCATGAAGACTGAATCATTGAATGGGAGCAGATACTTCATTTTATTTATTAATGATTACTCCAGGTACTGTTGGGCATACTCTCACCGGAATAAGTATGAAGGACTCTCAATATTCCAGAAATTTAAAGCTGCAGTAGAAACTGAAACAGACTGTAAACTCAAGACCCTTAGGTCTGATAATGGAACAGAGTATACTTCATCCGGGTTTAATACCTTTTGTGATGAAGCTGGCATTAGACACCAGCTCACCAACACTTATACACCTCAACAAAATGGTGTAAGTGAAAGAAAGAACAGGAGCTTGATGGATATGGCCAGATGTTTACTGTTTGAGAAGAACTTACCCAAGACCATGTGGGCTGAAGCAATCAATACTACTGTCTACATTCAGAATAGACTTCCAACCAAAGCACTTGCTCACAAGACACCTTTTGAGGCCTGGCTCGGGTTCAAGCCATCATTGGCTCATATGAAAGTCTTTGGTTGCCTATGTTACAGCCAAATACCAGCTGTAAAGAGGAATAAGTTGTCCAAAAGAGCTCTTCCTAGTATTTGAGCCGGATATAGTATGGTCAAGAAGGGCTACAGGATCTTAGACCCTTTAACAAACAAAATTCAAGTAAGCAAAGATGTGATATTTGATGAAAAATGATGCTGGAATTGGGAAAAGAATGAGCCGCAGGTCATTTACGAAAGAGTCGATGGTGCACGATCATGCTAAACCTAATCAAGTTAGTCCTGAAATAGACATTGATGACATGCCAGTCAGAGGCACTAGATCTTTGACTGAAATTTATGAAAGAGCTCAAGTTGCCATATTGGAGCCATGCAGTTTTGAAGAAGCTGGAGCTGATGAAGGATGGAAACAGGCCATGGTTGAAGAAATCAAGATGATTCAGAAAAATCAAACATGGAAGCTAGTTGAAAGGCCTAACAACAGAAAGACCATTGGTGTTAAATGGGTCTATTGAGCCAAACAAAATGCTGATGGCAGTTTAATCGGGCTGAAAGCCAGACTTGTTGCCAAAGGGTTCAGTCAAAGATATGGCCTGTACTAATTTGAGACTTTTGCACCAGTAGCTAGACTTGACACCATCAGATTGTTAGTTGCTTTAGCAGCACAAAATCAATGGGCCATTCATCAGTTAGATGTCAAGTCTGCATTCCTAAATGGCTTCCTTGAAGAAGAGATCTACATTGATCAACCTCAAGGCTTCGTTGTGTCTGGCAAAGAACAAATGGTGTACAGGCTTAAGAAGGCTTTGTATGGCCTGAAATAGGCTCCTAGAGCCTGGTATGCTCGAATTGACAATTACTTGGTCAGTTTGGGATTTAACAGAAATGTTAGTGAGCCAACAATATATGTCAAGAAGAATGAAGCTAAAATACAGCTTATTGTATCCCTCTATGTCGATGACCTTTTGGTGACTAGAGGAGATCAAGACATGTTAGCTGAATTCAAAGCCAAAATGAAGGACATGTTTGAAATGTCTGACTTGGGGCTAACGACATACTGTTTGGGAATGGAGATGTGCCAAGCAGAAGGAAAAATCTTCTTGGGACAGAGAACATTTACCTTGAAGGTTTTGTCCAAGTTCTCAATGGAGAATTGTAAGCCAACAAGCACTCCTATTGCTGTTGGAATGAAGCTGTCAAACCAAGGAGATCATGAACCAGTCAATGAGTCTACCTACAGGAGCCTAGTTGGTTGCTTGTTATATTTAATAGCAACTAGGTCAGATATCTTGTTTGCTGTAAACATGTTATCAAGGTTTATGCATTGCTGTAATGTCCAGCACTTTCAAGCAGCAAAGAGAGTGCTAAGGTACATCAAAGGCACTCTTGACTATGGTGTGTTATTCAACAAAGCTAAAAGTTTGAAGTTGAGAGGCTATACTGATAGTGACTGGGCTAGTTCAAGTGATGATATGAAAAGCACCTCTAGATATGCTTTTACCCTTGGCTCAACCATGTTTTGTTGGAGCTCAAGGAAACAATCGATGGTGGCTCAATCAACAGCAGAAGCTGAATATGTTGTAGCTGCCAATGCTGTAAATCAAGCCATTTGGCTGAGAAAAATTCTAGCTGATCTTAACCTACATCAAAGGGAGGCAACAGAGATCTTTTGTGATAACAAGTCTGCTGTTGCAATTGAAAAGAATCCTATCTTCCATGGTAGAACGAAGCACTTCAGCATCAAGTTACATGTGATAAGGGAGATGGAACAAGCTCAAGAGGTGGAGCTGATTCATTGCAATTCAGAGGAATAAGTTGCTGATATCTTCACAAAGGCCCTTGGTGTGTCAAGGTTTATAAAACTGAGAAAGCAGCTAGGTGTTACAAGCATGGAAACTAAGGAGGAGTGTTGAAATTAGTTCCCATGCAACACATGTAGCAACAAAGGTGGATATGCTGCTCATGCAGATAAGGAGCTGATCACAAAGCCAAAGTTAACTAGATAAAGAACCATGCTACTGTTTCAGTTTTCATGGTTTAGTTTGTTTAGTCCATATTTTGTGTTCTAGTTCATTTTGAACTTAGTTTAGTTTATGTTTGATGTAATTTGATGGTGATAGAGCTGATCACCAGCTTTGTTTATGTTTGCAAGCAAAATCACCTAGTCCCTATGTAATTAGAGGAGTTAGGTAATGTTTAGGTAATGAATTTGTTTATTTTTGACCAGCCAATGTCTGGTATATGTAATGGCTTTGAGCCAAAGTTTCTTTTGAATGAATTATCAGATTTTACTTCCATATGCTCCATTTTTCTTTGCCTTCTAAATTCTGTTCTCCATTCCTGAAGAAGCTCAAAGCTTGAATCTCAAGCATTTTTTCCTTCATTCTTCATCAGGGTACAATACATTGCTGTTAAAGTCCAGATTGAAGTTCTTACTTCATCCGGATAAAGAATGTCTAACACCAACAAAAATGCTCCAAGTTATCCAAGAAATTTGAGCAGGAAAACCTCCTAGGTTTCCTTAAGATGTGCACTGAGATTGGTCCAATAAAATTATAAATAGTAGTGGTTATGACATTAGTCACTATAGCAGTGAGATTAAAATAAATATTATCTATCAACACCAGTCACCATTCCCGCAGCCATTATCGAACCCTACACTAGAATATCCAACGAATCAACATCCCAGTTAAGCTTCTCCAAACCCAATTCCAACAACAATGGAAATGTTGCAGCAAAATGCTCCAAGTTATCCAAGAAATTTGAGCAGGAAAACCCCCTAGGTTTCCTTTAGATGGGCACTGAGATTGGTCCAATAAAATTATAAATAGTAGTGGTTATGACATTAGTCACTATAGCAGTGAGAATAAAATAAATAGTGTAATATACAATTGGATTCAAATGCAATTATAGCGGTAAATTGAAAATACAAAATAACCATTAAGAACACTAAATTAAATTATATATGTAAAATGAATGCTTAAGTATTAAATTTCATAGTCAATATAAATATACTAAATTTGTATTTATTGATTAATTAAATTGTGTTTTATTTTTCACATATTTATTAAATTATATAAAATTAAATATTCTTAAAATAAAATGTATTAAATAAATATAATGATTTATTTAAATTAAAAATTATCTAAATTTTTTTAAAGTCTTAAATAAAATTTGATAAATGATAAATAAAACTACAAGCTTTAAAATAAAAGAGCAAACTCTACAAATTGTAACCTAACTATGCTCGCGTTCCTATTTTGATTACTCAATTTTACAAATTTTCAATTTAGGTACTAATAATTGCATCCATTTCTATTTTGATCACTCGCCGTTAAATTAATAATGGAAATAATAGCGTCGCTTTTTTCTAACGGGTATAATAATATATTTAATCCTCAATACTTATATATTCTATTAAGATGATCTCAATTCTGAATAATTTAATAAATTTAACACTTTACATTTACAAATTTTATTTAATAAAAAAATGACGTGGCCTTGTTTCACATGGCACAACCTAAGCAATCCAAATTTTATTTTTTAATAGCAAATAACAATTGATTCATGTTTTATTAATTCTCTTACTACAGTTTCTTCAAATTTTCGTGGGAATAAAATAATAACAATAACACTTACTTTTAAGATAATTGATCCATGAATTTATTTTTTTTATTTAATTATGTTCTTGACCTGGTTCGCATGCATGTTGTTCCGAATTTCATTTTATTTTAATTATTCCTGTTTGTATTAGTAATAAAACATAAAGTATGATGTTTTAAATATATGAAAAACACAAATATACTCATCTAAACATATTCATATATGGCAATAATCTCGAGTTTGGGTAATAATAGTATTTTCCTTTAAAATTATTTTAAAAAAATATGTTTTCTTCTGTTTGCGGATTGTAAGAGAATTTTGTTTTAAAAGTAGAAAGTTTTGGTTAGGATGTTTAAGGATCAAATTGATAAAATTTTTAAATTTGAAAGGTTAAATTTATTGAATTATTTATTATTAAGATTAAATTTATATAATATGTAAATATTGAGAACTAAATGTGCAATTATACCAGTTAAGAAAAGGTCACCTTATTATTTCTGTTATCAATTTAACCATGTGTGATCAAAGCAGAAATAAATATAAACAGTAATATCTAAATTAAAATATTTTTAAAATTGAATAATCAAAACAGGAATACAATCATAATTAGGTGACCATTTATATAATATACTCAAAATAAAATGAAAGCAAAAAAAGACAACCATTGAAGAAAAGCTAAAAATGAAAGTAAAACTCCAAACAGAAAGCACCAGTGCAATTGCACCGATTGCACGCTATAGCCGCTTCCAAAAGAAGCCCGAATCAACCACCACGTAGATGAGAAGATGCAGCCAACACAAGTTGGAGTAATAGTTTTGGAATTGCATTGGTGATTGAATTAGTTTAGATTATTAATTCTTGATTTAATTAATTCGATTAATTTAACTGTAAGTTTAATTAATATAAAATAAAAAATTTAAAAATAAGAGAAAATAAGGAAAAATAAAAAAATACAAATAAGTAACAATAATGGCATATATATATCAATTATACACACCAAGTTAGGTTAGTTTTTTTAAATTTTTAATCATTTTAAGTATTTGGGTTGGTTAGGTGAGTTAAGCTTTTTTCTGGGTTCGAGCCATTGACTTGGACTAAAAACATATAATAAAAAAACATGGTTTAACCAACTTTCTACCAGTTCAACTAGTTCACAGTTTTTGGTTCAACTTTGATTCTAAATGTATATGACCTCATCATTAGCTTTTTCATGAAAAACAATTCTTTAAAGAAAACATCCACTCATTAATTACCAAAAGTTTTAACTAATTATATGTAACATCACAGAGATTGTTTTGTAATGAAAAAGATAACTTATTAAGATAATAGGTAATTTAAAAATATTCATGGTATCACTATTATGTTATCTAAAAATCTTATTAAAAAAGTAACTTGCGTTGTCCGTCCAAGCAAATTTGACACCCAAGATAGAGACATAGATATAATTGTCTAGATTAACAATAGATTAAACTGGACTCAAGATAAATTGATCATAAATATGTTTATAGATTAATTTTCTTGTGACGTTCATTGTGTATTTCTTTTAATCTCAAGTAAGTGAAAGACTATATATATATGACTTGCATACTTTGTTGTATTAAAAATCTATGCATCTCGAAATAGTAAGAAAAAGGTTGGTATGTTAGGTATGTAACTTATACATGATGTAGTTTCAATTATAGATAGTGGAATCATAATTCATGTAAAGAGCTAATGGTATCCTCTTAATGACATTGTACGGTTTATGATGGAATGTGGCCATGAGTCATTTGTCTTAAAAAAAGTTAATCATTACTTAGAGAAGCGATGATGATTTTCATTATTGAAGATAAAATAGAACATTGAGATAAAAGTGATCATGCTAAGAGAACATATATAACTATTTTTTTGGTGAAAAAACAAATAAATAAAATGAAATTACATCAAATTAGACACTAAAAAAATCCACACGTTTTTTCTTGTTAAAGAATCTTTGATATATCATTAGGAGGCACAACAATAATCTGTAAATTTGATTTCCATGCTAAGCTGAGCTTTGCCAATCGATCCACAATCAAGTTGCACTCCCTGGGAATATATTTGATCACCCACTATCCTTCGAAACTCATGATCCATTTAATCCTTTTGAACAAGGTAATGCCTAAATCTTCCAACCCTTAACAGTCAATTCATTAACTACTTCTAGGTTATTTGTTTGAATTGTGGCATGTTTGTATCCCTTATTTAATAAAAAAGGAGCCCATCCAGAATACCCCGAAGTTTCGCCTCAAAAGGTGTACAACTTCCCAGATATCTATTAAAACCCAATATCCAGTTACCGCCCGGATCATGTACCACACTGCTAGCCGAAGCACTCCTAAAGTTTCTAGCCACTGCTCCATCATAGAATAAATGAACCCACTTTTCATTAAATTGTGATCGAACATCCGTAGTAAATGATTTGATCTTGTAACCATCATGGGTAATTTGATATTGTCTTGCCCAACTGAGAGAGGCTTTGAAAAGTTCGTAAGCTAACCAATTGACGTTTTGGAAGATGAATAAATTCATATTCTACTGAATTTTCCAAACGATTGGACCGAATAGACATGACCATGTAGCTCCTTTATCCCGCAATCTCATGTGACAACAAAGATTAGAAGAAAACCAAACCTGAAAAAAGTTAGAAAAAAACATGTGTTGTTGTTCAAATGGGACCACAAGCATCCACATTTCCTTTGCTATCAAACAACCCCGTAACACATAAAGAATATCATCGATGTCATGACTACATAGAAGACAAAAACTGACATGTTTGACTCCCTTCCGAGTGCGTTCTGAATTAGTAAAATGCCTCTATTTAAAAGTTAACCAAAGGAAAAATTTGACTCTTTAGGGTCCTTGATATTTCCAGATGTCCTTCCAACTGGCTTTCTTGGGGCTCAAGACTCCTCTTTTAGACTCTAGTAGGCGCTTCGAACAGAAAAGGATCCTGAACTCGAACAAGCCCAAACCACCCTATCCGAACCGGAGGCAAGATGTGAAGAGGGAATACTTACAATACGTTTGATCATCTCTTCGGGCAACTAAATATGAAATAAATCCAAATTTTAAGAACCATCAGGCATTATCATGTCTCTTAAGATACAATCAAAGTCTAAATTTACATGAACAGGAACATACGATAGTAGAGGGCTTACTCCCGGAATCCAAGAATCTTTCTAACATCTAAAATTGGTGCCATTACCAATAGACCAAGCTAAGTTTTCACGGAAGAGAGGCCAAACCTTAGCTAGGGATTGCCATAAGTGCAAGCACTACCTCCTACCAATAAATTTCGGAAGTTGATATTTCCATCCATATTTTGCTCGCAGGACTTGTACCCATAAAGCACCCTCCTTAGTGACTAAATTAAACTCAACCTTTATTAGAAATGAGTTATTTCAGCCATGAAGATGTTGAAAGCCACGACCGCCCCAAGAACTTGGCTAACATATAGAGTCCCACCTGACCAAAGTAAGCTTTGGATGAGCACAAGAACATCCCCATATAAACTGCCTTATAATATGTTCGATCTTAACGTAGGTACCTTTCAGGATCAGCATGGACTACATGAATTAATTAGGGATAGCCAAGAGAACCGATTAAGCCAAAGTGACTCTTCCTGTGATGGACAACTTCCTAGCTTCCAATAGCCAAGAGAACCGATTAAGCCAAAGTGACTCTTCCTGTAATGGACAACTTCCTAGCTTTCCAACTTTGCAACTTACATCTCACCATTTCAACAACAAAATTCAAAGTACTCTTAGTAACTCAATCTCGAAGAGTGGGTAGTCCCAAGTAAATACCAAGATTCTGAACTTCTTGGAAACCAAATAATTAACTAATCCAATTTCTAAGGTCAACCTCAACTCCTTTGGAGAAAAACATATTACTTTTCTGCGCACTGATCTTATGCCCAGAGAAGTCACAAAAATGCTTCAAACTGTCCTTTAAGAGAAAATCTTGTCCCAACTTTGCTTTGCAAAATATAACCAGATCATCCGCAAAAAATATATGAGATAAGGCCAAACCCAATTTTGAAAGACGAATTGGGCACCATTTACTAGCATCAATTTTCGCAAGAATAATGATCCTAACCATTCATACACAGAATGAAAAGATAAGGCCGATAGCGGACACCCTTGCCTAATCTCTCTAACTAGCTTAAATTTCTGAGTGAGAACTCCATTCTAGAGGATCTGTATAGAAGAAGAAGTAATAGCTGCCATAATTACAGATCTGAGGAATTCAGGGATCTCATCAACCTGCATAGAAGCACTAATGAAATCCCAACTCACTTTTTCGTAAGTCTTCTCCAAGTCCAATTTGATATCCATCCATTTTTCATTATTCCGCTAACTATGCATGGAATGAATGACTTCTTGTGCTAAAATAACACTATCAGAGATATTATGACCAACAATGAAACCAGCTTGTTCCTATAAGATGAAATTAGGAAACACCAATTTAAATATGTTAGCAATCATTTTCATCACCAATCTGTATAAAACCGAGTAGAGACTAATTGGTCAAAATTAACTAAAACCCTCAAGACTATCTTTCTTCGAAATAAGCACTAATAGGGTATTATTAAGATCCGGTTCAATATTGTTACCCGCAAAAACACTTTGGACCCATTTACAGACATCATTACCAACAATGTCCCATTGACTCTAGAAGAAGTGCACATGAAAGCCACCACTTCATGGAGCCTTCGAAGGATCCATGTCGAATAAGGCCCTCTTGATCTCTTCATTTGAAATGGCCTTTCCAAAAAAACAATGTCTTAAGACTTTAGACATGAGAAAATATTGGAAGGGAGACTTCTCGATGGATCAGGAATTTCTCCATAAAGCCTCTCAAAAAAACTAATTACCTTATCTTTAAGAATATTCTGGTCTGAACACCATTCCCCATTATTAATGCACAAAGCCATGATACAATTAAGCTTTTGTATTTGGATTGTACGATAATTGAAAAAATTTAGTGTTATGATTCCCTAACTAGAGTCAGTCACACTTAGCCTTTTGTCTCCAAAGATGCTCCTCGTGAATGAGTAGATTTCCAATTCATCACAAACCTCCATTTCAAGTTTGACTAACCAATTAGAGGTCGATTGCTCTATCACTTTTTGAATACTTAAAAGCAATCTCATAAGTTACCTTTTATGAGTTCCTATAAACCCGTAAACTGCCTATTCCAATCCTTAACATGTGAGGTAAAATCAGCAATAAAATCAATCATATTACCTGAAAAATTTCACTTATCCTTCACCAAAGAAGAAAATTTAGCGTGTTTTGTCCACTCTATAAGAAACTGAAAGGGTCTTTGTTTAGGCAAACTTATTTCCGATTTCATCATTAGAGGAATGAGTCTGTAGTCAGACTTAACTCGTGGGAGATGATAAACACGACAATGTGGAAAAGAAGAAACCCAAGAATCATTAGCTAATGCCCGATCAAGCCTTAGAGATGTGCTACCTCTTTGCCAAGTAAAGGATGGTCTAATATACCCCAAATCCTACAAATTATAAGAATCAACAAAATTTCCAAAATGATTACATCTCATCCCTATAACACTATTTTTTTTTTACCATTAGGTGAGAGAATGGCATTAAAATCTTTCATTAACAACCAATGAAGGGGTTCTTGAGTTAAGGCTTCTTTCAACTCGTCCCATATTTCCCTCATCTTTCTCCAACATGGACTACCATAAACAAAAATAATATAAATAGAATTAAAAGGAACACTGCCAGAAACACGAAGGAAAGTGAACTGAGAGTGATTATGAATAATTTTAATCCAGACAAACTCTTTCCAACCTACCCATATTTCACCTAAAAACCTATAGCTCCAACACGATGAGAATAATTAAAGCCCAATTTGATAATAATCAAATTAGCTTTTTTACAGCTTACTCTATGTTCTAGTAGATATACAATATCCGGTCCATGCTCAACATTATACTCTCGAAAAACACAAAGAAATTTATTGCTAGTGCAACCTTGACAATTCCAAGAAAATATCGTTAGATTAAAATCCATAAAAATAAAAAAAAATTAAATCTTACCATCCAGGATAAACATTTCGGGCCTAAAGTCCAACAGCTTTAGTTGGATCATCTAGGCCCAACTCCTCAAACAACTATGACGATATTGCCTCAGCCAAACGGGTTATGGAATCACACAAAACAACCTTGGACGAGTTGTTTGCTTTGAATCTGCTTCCTTTTCCATGTAAAGTTTTATTCAGTTTTTTTGGGAAGCATGTAGACCTAACTTTCTCCACCAAAAAGCTACTCGAGCCTTTTGATTTCCCTCTAGCTGAAATCAAAACGGAATCCCCATCCCTTGAATTATCGATGTAAAAGACTTTGATCCTTTTAAAAGTGACTAATGTGTGTCTGTAAGGATTGAGGTCATCGAATGTTTCAATAGGTTCTGTAACATCAACAGGTTCTTCCGACAAAATACTTGGATGAGAGAAAGGTTCCAAATTGATATTGACTTCATCATTGAGAAGGTCAGAGTCTGACTCTGAAGAGCCACCAACGATGACCTAAATATTTTCCACATTTTTAATAATCAATGCAAACAGGCTTTTCTTGCCAAATTCTTCCACATTTTGATCTTGCAAAAGTGGATCCGTACTTACTACTAACCCATTAGGTGACCCGTTCCGCTGACCCGGTTTCATGCCCAACATTGAGCTGCTCTCCCTTAGGCCTTTAGAAGCCCATTATACAGTAGCCTTGAACCATCAACCTATTTTTTGGACCAAACAAGCTCAACATTTCACCCATTATCATTAGAAATTAACCTTGAAGGGCCTACCAAATTCTTAAATCCTAATTCATTCAGAAGGCTCTATTCTGAGCCCTATTATCCAACAAGCTTTCAGTTCTATTATCCAAACGGCTAACATTGCAGTGGGAAATTTCAATCCCTAGATTGAGTCCAGGTAAAATTTCTTTCCCCTTATTCTTACGATTATCCAGATATTCATATTTATCTCTAGCGTCTATTCCAGCGATATTTTCCATTTCAGATAGGGCCCTAAAATGAGACCCCTCATTTTTTTTACAATGATTCTAGAGACAGACAGTGAAGAATCCCTTAGTTTTCACCATGATCTCTTCTCAACAAGCATCCAAGGCCCATAAGATCCACCATTCTCAATCGTTTCCTCAACAGTCATACTCACTATTACCTGCAGCGTTTCAAATGACGACAGGTTCTTTTCCACTCTGGGTTCAGAAATCGTAAAAGAGCAAACATTTTTCATGTGGTCGTACCTTCTAATCGTAATTTTCCGTGATAAGTTTCATAAATTTATAATTAATCGTTCTTGAAATTAACTATTATCACAATGTAGGCAAGTGTACCGATCGAACAGTAGTATAGCTTTAGCAAGATCGGATTGTCGAACCCAAAAGACTAAAAGTACTAGTAATGACTGTCTTTTTATTATCTAGCCTAAGTAATAAAGGGGTTTGTTTTAACTAACTAATTAATTAAACTACGAAGTTGCAGAAAATAGAATTGGGAGATTACTTTTGGGAAAAACAATTGATTTAGGACAATACCTAAGGAAAAACCCACCAAGACTTTTACTTGTTATTCTAGCTCCGAACCGGACGATTTATTCATTCAACTTGTTCCGTAGAAATCCCTAAGTTATGTTATTATCCGTATTCAAGACTAATAACGTCTAGTCCCTAGGTTGAATAACCGAGACTTTTCTCTAATTAACACTCTAGGGTTGCATTAACTCGATCTATGGACTCCCTTATTAGGTTTTTCCCTAATCCGGCAAAATCTTATCACCCTATCTCTAGGCGCGCAATCAACTCCGCTTAATTACGACACAGTCACACTTAGCCAAGGTCTATTCCTCCTCCAACTAAGAGCATTAACTTGAAGTGATATCCTGAAATACCAAAACAAGAATTAAGAACACATAATTAAGAACAAGCCAAATATTTATTATACGATTCAGAAATTAATAATAAGATTCGTCTTAGGTTTCATCCCCCTTAGGTATTTAGGGGTTTTAGTTCATAACTAAATAAGAAAACATCTCAGAATAATAAAGAATACAAAACATAAAGAAAAGCCAAAACTCCTGAAGGGAAATTGAGGAGAGATCTTCAGTCTTGATGGTGAATACGGCTTCTGAGATGGATCAATCGGCTTCCTTGGAGTAATTTCTTACTCCCTATTCTCCGTCTCCTCTTTTCTTTCTTACTCCCTATTCTCCGTCTCCTCTTTTCTTTCTCCTCTGGGGTGTATTTATAGGCTTTGGAATGCTTAAGAACCCTTAAAAGTTTCCGAATTAGACTCAACTTAGGCTCGGTAGGGACACGCCCGTGTGCGATTACTTCAAGCCGTGTTCGAGCCTATTAGATTGGCATGGGCGTATGTTCTACCCGTGTGAGTCGTGCTTCGATACTGCCAAATTGACATGGCTGTATGAGCTGCCCGTGTGAGGAGGTCCAGGTCGTGTTGATTTCGTACTTTGGCCCATTTTCTCTGGTTTTGGCCCGTTTCTCGTTCCTTTTACTCTCCTATGCTTACTTAAGTATAAAACATGAAATTAAGGCATTAGGAGCATCGAATTCACTAATTCTAAGGAAAAATCATCCATAAAATATGTTAAGCATGGGGTAAAAATATGTATAAATTACAGTTTATCACCTTCCATGGTAGAAACAGACCTTCAGTAAAAATTCATACTCGACTCTCTGTATTTTTCCATTGATTAAAACTTGGGAAACTAGTGGTCTGTCCAAAGTAACATATACAACCATGCGTGCAAATTTACCTTTCACTCTATTATCCATATTCATATCCAACTTTGTGACCTTGCCCACCAATCTCCCTATTTCCAATAATATCTTGCGCTTGTACATGTAACCTGGCAACCCCGAAAATCTAATCCACGACATCACCATGCTCAGAAACTTTTGTGTTGGATCAAACAACACCGTCCACGGTTGCACTGTCAGATATTGACCAAAAATAATCCAAAGACCTTCGAAGAGGACCTTTTCGTAGTCAATTTTGTTCACAAATTTGGCCAAGAAGAAACCATTCTCGATATCTATCAGATGGACTGTCGATGATGGCTTCCACATACTGTAGATTTTATTTTGTAGAATCGAGAAACCAATATTACACCTCAGGAGCTTCAAGACCACAGTGTTTTTCATATCCTGTATAAGAATACATTGAATCCTATCAGAGAAATTGATTGAGGGAATACCATTGATAATGGATTTTTGACTGTCCCTTTCCAACACCTTAAAATCCTCCTTCACCTCTAGATCTTCCCCACCAATGTTAGAAGAAGAACCTACTAATTTTTCTTTCCATGAAGCTGTTGGTTGCCCAACATGATCTACCAATAGATCCATATTCACGTTCTCATCTTTATCCCTAAAATGGTCTTTCTTAGGGATTAAGACTTCCACAGAATAGTCACCAGAGACAACATTTTCACAAAGAGAATTCATAAAAAAGTTTGGTTTTTATCAATTTCGAAAATCTGTAAAATTTTCAAACATATATAACTTTAAGGGATCATTGATATACATGGTTGTCTAAAGATGTACATGGACAATCATTCATTTTTTATGATAAAATTTTTTATACTTTTTTATTAATTTATATAGTTTTAAATATTTTTTAAATTTTTTATTTATGTTTTCCATGTGGCATACTTAGAGGCTACTACATGGCACCACAGAATTGTCTAGCAACGCCTCATCATCACAAACTAACAGTGTTAGTGTGAAAGTACCAACTTGATTGATATAATACAGGTCCAGGTATTAACTAAGTCTAAAAAATGGGTTAGGTACCAACTTGGTACAAATGAAAAAGTTCAATGGGGCAAAATATATATATATTAACTCTTTTTTCTCAAATAGAATAAATTATTATCCGAGATTGAAATAAACGATGATGGTTTACTATAACAGATAGAGAAGCTGAAAATTCTATCTTTTGAATTTCTTTTAGGATCATATACTCTTTATTCCAATTTGGAGCCTAGTATCTAAGAATTCATGAGTTCGAGAATAGTTAAAAAGATTATGTAGTAGAAAGTTTGGATCAATTGGAGATCAAACCAAATTGATTGGAAATCTCAGATACCTCCGCAAAGGTTCTCTACACAAATTGGCACCTATCCGTGGAATTGGACAATATCATGCACAAGTACTTGATATATTGTTATAAATATCACAAGCAAATCCTATTTATAGAAAAAACAAATTCCATTGCAAATATTTTTTTTCTTTTTTTTTTAAATTAGATTTACAAGGACTTCTTAAAACAAGTTTAGTAGTTATTCCCCTTTGAACACTTTACAGCTTACATATTGAGTGAAGTTAAAAGACTTACCTCTCAAATGAAGTTGAAAATGATAGAATCCATGAATCCTACCACTAACAAAAGCGAGCTTGCACATAAGGCAATCTTAAAAAAGATTCCAATTTTATGGAAATGTGGGGCATAAAATGGAATATTACATTTATCTTAAAAACACCATTGAAATAGTTTTCAGAAGAATACATCTTACACAATTCACCAACAACCAACTTGCCAACAAGGATAGAATGAAGCAAAACCTTAAGGGCAAAATAAGCAAAACAAAACACTAGGAAAGATGCTAGTAAAAAGGAAAATGAACATAATAGAGGGTTACCACTAAGCCTAAATTAAAAACTCACCTGAATTGAGGAATGTCTTGTCAATAAACTTATCAGTGAAGAACTTTTATGTAAAAGAAATATGGCTAGTGGATTTAGACTAGAATGATGAAGGAATGATTGTTGATGATGATAGCCATGATCCTCTAGTGGCCAGTATAACTATCAGTAACTATGAGGTGAAAAGAATTTTGCTTGACAGTGGTAATGCAATAGTGGTTCTACACTAGAAAGCCTTCCAAATGATAGGTTTACCAAATCGAGAACTAAAGAGGGCGAACCCTAGTTTTCGCTTCTCTAATCAACCTATTAAAGTGAAAAGCTTGATTAATCTCATTGTTATTATAAACGATTGGAGATACACTACCAAGGTTATAGAAGAACTCTTAGTTGTTGATCAACCGTTAATATACAATGTTATATTTGGTTGGCTATTAAAGATGAAGAAAAAACTTACTTTCATAACCTTTTACATGAAAGAAAAGTTCCCTACCTTGATTGATGTAAGATACATGGAATCAAATAACTACTTTTAAGAATCATCCAATTTCTTGCGCTAACCCTTTGTCTCTATTTTAGGCAATTGAACATCATATCTTGGCTACTAGCCCTTGAGGAATTTAAGGCCTCTACAAGCAATGTTATGGGTAAAGTCTCTAAAAGTTTCTTATACATGGGGTTTGGTATCATCTTATAAACCTTGCTCAACATATAACAGAAACTCCAGATAACAAAAGTATCTTGCCAATAAAAGATTACCGCTAAGGCCTTCCAATTTTTTGACATGACTAAGTTCCTTTATTTTTTTGCCTTTCTCTCCTAGTTCTATAAGAGGGATATCACATTGCAAGCTTGCCCCTAGAAGCTAATTAATAATTAAACTTTTTTTTTGTTGTTGTTGTTGTGGAAGAGGCAACGTTGGTGGTAAAGTAGTCACACTCTTGAGGACAGAGTGTTAAGCACATCACTAGAGTCAAAGTGGTAAATGTTGGAAAAAAATTGATTAAGAAAACGGTTCCATGGTTATAGCAAAAGTTTTAAAAAATTTATGATATTTATAGCAATAAACCCTAACTGAATAGTACCTGTAATTTGTGCAAGGAGAAATCAAGTTGATCCTATATTTCAACCAAACAACCCTCTCTATTATCCTTGTACCAAAAATTGTGTCAAATGTGGGGCTCGAGCAATATGAACCAAATCATAGAGAAAATGAATTTATTACTTTTAGTAGGAAAGTAATCTCTTTATAGAAACCAACAAAGATCGTAATTTCCAGAAAATAGAATCCATTCTAAACAAATAAATCACCACTACTTTTGTAGTAGAATAATGATAACTCAATAATTATGAAGTGTGTATACTAGGTTAATCGGTGTTATCTATTTTTATGGAGAGGTACAAGAATCCTGGTTGAACAAGTCCTTGATAAATAATATTTATTTAATACAAAACTCATTCCTACTCTAACTAGAGTAGGAGGTGGGCAACAAACCTAGTAAATATTACTAGGGCCACTACCTTTCACTTATTGTATAAGGGGAATTGAGCCTCTCATGTATTGCGTCCAATTATTTGTGTTTCTTAGACATTTGACCCAACATTTTATAATTTGATCCAACCCAATACTGATATTTTATTTCCCAAAATAAATATTATTTATTCAATTAATTTGATTAATTAATTAAAGTAAATTAATTCTCAATTAAATAATTTTATCAATCCAATTTTAATTCCATTAAAATAATAACGACTTTACCGTAAAAAAATCTATTAGTAAATATATGTAATTTCCTTATTCAACATATTCATATGTTTAATTAAGTTTAATTCCATTTTTTAGACTTTAATTATTTAATTATAATTAATATTAATTCAAAAAACCTTACATTAATTCTCAAGTTATTTTTTTTCTTGGTGAGAAAATGCATTTATTTGCAAATGCATCCCATTTCTCTTCATCTTTTCCATATATTTCTATCCATTTTGTTCTACATGCAATTATTCATTTCTAGTTTCAACGAGCTAGCAGAAGGATCAATTGGACATATATAATTAGGACTCAAAAAATTTATAATTAATTTTCAACGTTTCACCTATTAATTATAAACTTATTTAGTCACGAAGTCATTCCACTAAAGTATTGTCATTAAGCTCTCATTAATTGAATACCATTATGAAAGTTACTTAATAAGTGCTCGTCCAATGATCTTTTCATACGTGTGTTACCCTCATAGGATATCCTTAATCTTTTTGGGATAAATCTATTCTCCCTATATGATCTTTTTTTTATCTCATGGTAATCATTACATCTTCCTTCATGAAAAGTTAATTACAATCAAATAATAATCAAATCATTTATCACAAAGACAAATCTCTCATGACCACGTTTACTTTTCATCTATCATGTAATGCCAATAAGAGGATATCATTTACCCATTTCTTAGGTTATGAATTTCACTATTGTAAATAATGCTACATACTATAAAAGTCATATTCCTAATGCACCAACTTTCAGTTCCTTACATATTTGAACTCAGGCTTTTACTTACATCAAAGCATACAAGTCACGCAAACATAGTCCGTCATCTACTCAAGATTAAGGTTTGTAGCACTATGAACATCACAAGTGAAAAAATCCATAAATGGATTTAGGATCTATTCTACTTGGATCATGTCCGATGTACTGTCAGTCTAGTCAGTCACATCTATGTCTCTATCTTCTAGGAGTTATTCGCTCTAATGCTCTAGGCCAAGCATATCCCTAATTGGACTTGATAGACAACATATTAGTCTTTCAATTGGTTTGCTCATTTCTAATTAGACTACGGACATGTTTAGATCATCTACTAATACAAGTCGCCTTTTCGTATTACAATATGATTATGTAACATTGCTTAGTATTAGTTAAATGTTAGCTAATCATTGAGCCAATTCCATTTTTCTTTGCATGCAAAAACTATTAAGGACCATTATGAAGAATATTAATATATTCAATGAATATTTTATAAACCAATTTGTTTGAAAAATACAAGTATACATGACAAATATACTACACTTAGGGTATTAGATCCAACAGTAAGCACATCTTTGGAAAGCCATTCTTCACTTTGAGGGATACCTTTTTTGCTATAAGGGCAAGTGGAGCTCTTGTAGACTAAGAGTCTATTGAGGACCTAGAATATTTTTCCTTGCCAAAACTAGCCTTTTTCTTTTTGGTCTATGGTTGTCAAGAAAAAGAAACTTCTATTTTTTTAGTTTGATAATTTCACTTGATGATGTTTCCAATATTCATTGCCTTATTCTCTTCAGCTGAAGTCTTTAAAAAAACTTAAATATTAGCATTAATACAAAACAAACTTAAATATTAGCATCGTTGGCTTATCTTGGTGAACTTTGGTGGCCTACATTTTCGATTGTAGCCTAAAGGGCGAGCCATCCATCCTTGGAATATTTCGGCGAATTTTTAAATTAAAAGTGAACCTCTCGAGGGACCTTTGTTGTGTTAGCCCATTTCAGTACTCGCCAGCACTGTGACCCAATTATCAGAAATTAGGCTTTCCATATTCACCTTTACAAAAATAAATTCATTCAGGTGAGGTGCAATTTGAGAGGTGGATTCAGGTTCCCAACCCAATGGTTTATTCCTCTCGAACCTATTTGTACCCACAGGCAACCTTTAGACAATGAAGTCATGAAGGATAAATTTGATCCCTTAAGTTGAGATCTCTCGTATTGGAGAGTTTTATTACTGTCATTTTTGTTTTTTGTTTATGTCTAGAGAATCATAACCCAAATGGTTATAGGCCATCGGATACTGCTACTGAGGCTATTTCTCGGGTTGCACACCCCTTTGACACGATGTGACCCTACAACGCTTCTTATGACTTAATCGTTGCTTTAGTTGGGAGGAAGAAAGAACATCCAAACTTCTTTTATACTTATTGTAGACAACGCGTGCGTCACTGGTCCATTGCAATGATTGCTGATGAGTCTCTTAAATAGAGATTTTGTTCATCGTATGGTTGATCCTAACTTTTATTTTGCAAGTTCTTCTCAATCATCCACTTCATCTTAGACTTTGAGCAGTATAGACGTGGATGCCATCATAGAGAGGGCACAGAAGGTCGTTGATGTTACTGATGTAAGGGTGGAAGTGAGTGGTAGCAATCGTAAAAGACTGAGAATTTAAAGGGGCTCCCGAAGTACGAAAGAGAACGGTGGTAGTAGGTTGGTCCGCCATAAACAAGGCAAGTAACCAATCAATTCCAAAAGGGAGCTTACTTCGCTGATCCTCATGTCTCACTCTGAGGCTCAAATTGAGTCTACCACTCTAGTGGACGTTACTTTCCTTGCACAAGGTCCGCCTAATGAGTCCACTCCCAAACTACCCCTTCTGCACCACTATCTCTCTCTACTAGACCAAGGTAACCTCTCACTTCTTATTACGAGACATCAAGTTTACTCCCACAAAAGGACTACTTCACTACAGGTTGGCCTCCTTTTTCCCTAATAAAAATTAGCTAACGATGGGGGAGAACTGCCCTAGGAACTAAAAGAGTGTACTCTCTCCTCCTCCTTTGATGCTTCTAAATCATTTCTCTTAAAGTTGATAGACTCTTATCAAATCACGGCGGAGGAGTGTGGTTTGCTTGGCTAGGCCATCCGTGATTGATGTAGAGAAAGTGAAACTAAGTGAATTCAATTAGAGGTAATGTTAGCCTCCCGATATCGAGATCTAGTCTAACTCCTCCAAGCACAAGAGGTTGCATCTCACCAGATTTAGGAGTTTGTCGAATCTGCCTCTAGCTGGGAGCTTAAATACAACTCCTTAAAAATAGAGTCTAACAGTAAGGTTCACCAATTGGAGGACCATATCAAAGCGCAAAAGGAACACCACTTGGCGAACTTAGAGAGGATCTAGAAGGAAAACAATGAAGCCCTGGAGCAATACAAATTAGAGACTATGACGGGGATCTCGAATTATCTTCCCAAACTAAGGTTCAATTACATCTTTCATGCCCAAATTGTCGTGGGCCCTTTTTATGTGACTTGAGTGGACCTCAGCAGTCTACACTAATACATTAACGAGGATCTGGGCTTTAATAGGATGAATCATTCTGATGCTGAATGGGAAGAGTTTCAAAAAAATGGAAAGATTATGACAGTCTCTTCTTCCCGTTTGAGCCTAGTTTATTCCCTCTTGATTTTCGAAATCTTTAACTATCTTGCATTCAAACAGAAATTTTATAAGTTCGAGAGAACTTAGTGAGATAGGCATCTAGAATTTAAGAAAATTAGAGGTTTCTAGCTCCGAATTAAACTCCCTGAATTTCATAAAAGGAGTCACGAACTTAGTTGACAAACCTCATGTCTTATGCACACTGAATTGTTTATTAGCGGACTTAAACCTTGGTCCAATTTTAACCATATTCACTATTAATCTTATCCCTTCCCTTATCTCATAGTTCCATCTCCTTGATACTCACATTCATTATTTTTAACTGGCGTCACTTGGTGACTACCCAAGTAATTGCCATATCCGGGGTCTTTACCAAAATACGATATCCTCACTGCCTTGGTGTACCAATGCCTATCACACAACACTAAAGTACTCATCCCATTCATTAAAGAGGCTTCATTGAACATACAATCCCTCCTTTGGTAGATAAATAAAATCTTTACCATTTTTCATGGTCCCGACAAACATCCATTTTTTACAATTCTCTAACTAACTTTACTGGCCATTCAATCTTGAGAATAATTTCCTCCCAAAAAGGCCCTTATCTGCTTATTTAATCTTTCGGTGGAGCCTTCGTCAACTTATGACTCATGAATACATCCTATTGGAGCTTATTCTATGTCTGCATAAACCATGTAAGATTCGCGACTTCCCTGATAGACTAGTTTTGACGTATACTGTGTATACCTCCTTATTTAAGTAGTCTCTTCCTCTTTTCATCCTAAATAGGTTGAGACATTCCCTTGGCCCCATTTATCATCACCTTTGGTGAATTCTCTCAATATCCCGATGGTCTATATCCCTCTTGCACACCTAACTCATTTATACTTGTGACTTATTACACCAGTCACACCTCGAACTCTAATTTAATCATTGCCATCCCTCTTGAACTGTGGACTTTCCAATTCTGATTTCCATGTTTCATGTCCTTTCGGACTTCCCCAGGTTTACTGTCTCGACAGACTACACCGTGTTTACTGTATCGATGGACTACCCCATGTAACTGTTTCGACAGACTACCTTGTGTTTACTGTCCTGGTGGACTACCTTGTGTTTACTGTCCCGGTGGACTACCTTGTTTTTATTGGCTCGACGGACTATCACATTTTTACTGTTTCAACGAACTACCCAGTGATTACTATCCCAACGAAATACACCATTTTTATTATCTTAGCGAACTACCACGTTTTTGTTGTCCCAGCAGACTACCCCATATTTATTGTCCCAGTGAACTACCTCGTGTTTGTTGTCCTGGCAAACTACCCCATGTTTAATGTCCCAACGGACTATCCTATTTTTATTATCCTAACGGACTATGTTGGTTCTTATAGTTGAGCTATGGTCTTACATATCAAACCTCTTTTGATGTGTTGCCCAGTAAGACTTTACCGTCATCATACTATTCCCCTAGAGAAGCTGTTGACCGCCGTCGCAGTGTTGTTTTATGAAACCTAATAATCGTCGTCACTGTGTAGCCCTGAAAGATCAATCGATATAATTTCATTTCTCATTTAACTTGATGCTTGAACACCGAAGTGTCCTCCTCCTAAGGCCCAAAGCTTTGCACATCACAACTACACTTAAGAACACCGTATGTTAGTATCTTCACGGAATTCTGTTTCCCTATTCATTTTCCCATTCCTTCATTTCGCCATTCCTAACCTTGATGCTTGAACACCTTACTGTCTCATCCATAAGGCCTGAAGCTTCGCATATTACAATTTACACTTAACAACACCGTATGACGATATCTAACAAAAATTCTCATTCCCAAGTTCTAACTTCATCTAACCCGTCAACACTTTCTACCACACTATGCATACATTATTCAAGCTTATCATACAATTTATCATTAAATAAACATCAAGCCAGATTATCTATCATTATCTACCATAAAACAATCAATAGTCGACTGGCTAAAGCTTATACAGTATTGTACACACACATATTCTACTCATTCTTCAACCATATACACACCATATCATAGACAACCTTAGTACATCATCAATATGATACATGAAAGTCACTCAACCTTATCTATCATCCAAAGGCAATGTAAAAAAACTCACATAGCTTATTTTTCCTTGTCAACTTAGCTTGTTCGAATGCCAAAGCCTCCTTTATCTTGGAAGTTAAGCATGAAAACCATTTATCGGTTAAACTAAAAGTGTTCAACCCTTAAAACCCAAAATTCATCATTATACAAAAGCTTTTAAAAGTTATTATTCTATTTTTTTCTTCCATCCACGAGTATAGAGAGGTAAAGAAGCTTACCAGTTCCTCAATTTCTCTCCTACTAGACTTTAATGCACACGACTGTTCCGACATGCAGAGCTTCTTTTAGCTACATGCTATTCTTTTCCAGAGCAAATGAAGAAGATGATGTTATGGAGAGAAAATGTGTAAATAGAATTGAGAAATTTAGTCCCCACACACACCTATATATATACTCTTATGGAGCAATCTTCACCGATCATCATAACCATTCATCCTTAATCAATTTCTATCCCATTATAAAACAAGTTGGTTCCAATTTAGCTAAAACAAAATTGAGATCCAACTAATCACAATTTAGCCATCAAAATTTTAAAATTCCCACCGGAGCCTAACATTTCGCTAATCCTTTCAATTTAATCCTAGCTTTCTTAAATTTCGAGTAAATTAAAAATTCATCGGGTGTTACACGTACCCTTAATTTCGCAACGAGAACCAATACAAGGCTCACATTGTGATGATTAACCTCAAGGTCATGACGAACAATCACTTCGTGACTTCGGGTTAATAGAATAGCTTTTGTAGGCTCGTATAAGGTTAAATAATGATAATACATTGTTTAATTAGTATGTATTACTTGCATTTAAATGAATATTAACATTGAATTGGATATTATCGATTGTAGTTGCTTCGGCATCGAATGTGACACCTTGTAACTTGGACACGGCGATTGGATCGGGTATCGGGGTATTATAAGTGCCTATTGCACTATGAGTTGCAACTCACTTTGCAACCAGATGATTGTGTAACCTTCCATATATGGTTGACATATTTTGACACAAACCACATGAATATCATTCTATACCTCATTGAGGATTTTGAAAAGCAACTACATGAATTGATCTTGTTAAAAATTACTTAAGCAAGGACTTTATTTGAAGACATTACGTATGATCGAGTTACCTTATATGATAAGATCCAATTTCTATAAGAGTCCAATCCTTGAAGATCACTACATGTTTAATGCCATATAGAAGTCTAATTAAAGCACAATTCTACGAGATATGTTGTTCATGTTAACTAAAGATTTGCAAGCTTATAATGCCTATTTAAAGAAGGCTTGTTTATTTGATATTGAACAAGTTGAAGAGGCCCAAATGTAGTTATTTTAAACATATTTTCAACCCAATACATTGTAAAAAAATTGTTTCATTTTTAGTTTGTAATTAAGCTTTCAATGGGAAAGTCTTCGTGGGAATGTTCTCAGTGAATATATAGAAGTAAGGTTGCAACTTGGTGGGTGATTTGAACTTAAACCACATCTTATATTATATTGACAGTGGATTACTCTCTAGCAAGGCTTTGTAGACATAAGAAAATTGTTTGAACTGTTTAACCAATTCTTGTGTCCATCTGTATTTTTATTCTTTCAATTATTCATCTAGTTGCAACTTGACTAACAACTACCAAGCAACTCAACACTTTCAATATACACATATAAACACACACTCTTACCTAACTTAACTCAAATATAAATACGAGTCTAAAATTTTATCTAGATTTTCCTATATTTTTAAATGGAAAATTGAAGACCCATTCCAAAGCTCCCATATTATTTTTATCATTTTTAAAAAATGCATATATTATTTCTATATAATCTATTACTTTTATATTTAAAATTTTAAATATGAATAACTTAAATGCCTTTTTTTAATGGTTATATTGTAATATTATATATATTATATAAACTAAATATAACATAATATCTATATTATATATTAAGCTCTTTATTGAGTTAGTGTCACAAATCAACTGAGCACCAATTCAGTTAGGTAATGACTAAAATATCATTGATTTACAATGTAAATTATGTTATTTTGAGGGCATTTTTGTTTCTTTATATGTTTTATATAAAAAAAATAGAAAAATAAACACATAATAGGGTTTCCATTTTAGACACTAATGTTACATTTACTATAGTATTATTTTACAACATGTTTAAGTACACGAGTTAATAATAAACTAGCTTAGTTTGGTAATTTTTAGCTACTCACATGGCTTGTTTTTAAAAGGAATTTTTTTTACTTATTTTGAAGAGGTCTTTTTCTTTACTAGTGTTCTACTCTTCCTTCTAATTTCAAGTTTAGATTTATACTAATTATTCTTTATATAATGACAAACTTTTTAATACTTATGTAATAATTAAGCTTTTCCTTGTGTTATTAGGTTAGATAACCAAACAAGGCATTAAGTTTTAACACCTCTATCTTATCATTTGAACTATAACTACATTTGTTTTTAGGATGAGTATTTGGTATACTAACAATGTATTTTTTATTATTCCATAATGTCCATTTTATTATACCTAATAAGACACTTGTTAACCCCTAATTCTACTTGTGGAGTTTTAAGAAATATGTTAAACTCCATAAGCAATGTACCAAATATTATTCCTTATTAACTCCATAAGCAATGTACCAAATATTATTCCTTATTTTTATATCAATATTTTATAAATATATTTGTTAGATAATTTTGTTTTTGATGCATGTAATTGAAAGGCCAAACCCATTTTTAACCGTGGGTTATTTTTTGGTTGAAACTTATTTTTTTAGTCTAATATTGTTATATGAATCTTCTAAAATATCATGAAAAATGAAATCTTTCGAAGTTAAACAAATAACCCTATCGTTTACTATTACAAAATACTTATCTAGATAAAGGGAGCAGAAAATCTGATTTGAACAAGTTGAACTTAGACAAATATAACATGAAAACAACTATATTCCATAAGGATCTGTAATATATTTGATTGATACTTTTCAAAAATGTCATTGGGATTTCTACAAAATTACATGAATATAATATAATATAATATAATATCTACATTTGATATCATCAATGCAAAGACCTCAAGCATTCCCTTTTCTTTTTTAAGTGCTGATTGTGTCATAAAAGCAACAAGCTTCATTAATTTCACAAAACTGAGGATCTGTAGCACTGTGGTAGAAGCTGATCTTGCATAGATTTATCATGGGTCGGGATAATTTCCGCCGGACTAGCTCAAATCACAAAATACTTGTTCAAATATCATTTCAAACAAATAACTCAACTTTTAAATTGATTTAGCCGGTCTTAATGATTTTTTATTTCTTTTCAATAGGAGTTGGGACACATGTCCTTATTGATCTCCAAAGTGGCGTAAAAGTTGAGCTAATAATTATCTAAGTTTACTGATCAAGATTTTTAGTATATTGAAGAGTTGATTGATTGTTTCAACTTTACCCAAGACAAATCGATAAAAGGCTTGAAAAACCCCACTCTCTTTCCACTTTTAGTAGCCCCACTTTTAGTAGCCCTCAAACTGCATAGAAATGCTCATTTAGTCAATAAAAGTGTGCACATCTTTCATCAAAGATATTGAATCTTATGAGTTGCCACTTGATTAATAGAGTGTAAAAACAATTAGATTGATGAGTTGCAACAAAAATATGCAATTAGATTAATAAATCATTATTTATTGTTTGCTTATAAGCTTCAAAAACAATCAATTTTTTAAAAATAAATATTATATCATGGCTCCTAGCAGCTGTCGTTGTTTTCGATAATTCTTTGATTAACATCATTGGCATACCAAGTCACATCTTTTATAACTACCCTTCTATTTATGAAAATAACAAGTTATTTATATATCTTATAAATAATAAAATATAAATTTTATTTAATATTTATATTTTTTATAATGAAATAATAATTTATGTCCGACCAAATGATAACATTTTAATAATTTAAGTTTAAGAAATTATTTTATACTATAATAACATTTTAATCTTAGACATATAATAAAAATGCAGTTGGTTAGTTTAGTTAATTAACTTAAATTGATAAGTTTATTCCACCTATAAATTAATTTGTTACTTATTCATGGAAAAATTTTTGGTGCACTGTTAGTAGAGTTTTAAGACTTCAGGTTGAATTATTAACAAGTGTTTTATAGACGTATAGTAAAATATTAAAAAAATAGACACAAGGTAATTTTTTAAAGTTGCTTGTAAAAAAAAAGTACATTGTTAGCATACCAAATCCGAACACTATATATATTAACTTTCTATATCTAGCATATTATATGAAATAAAAGAAGGGCAAATTACACCAACAATCACTCAAATTTGATGCAACTAACAAAATAGTCACTTTAGTTTCAATTCAATCACTCAACTTTCAAACAAAACAATCACTAACGTTATCGAAAAGTGACAACTCAGTCACCCATTAACATTTTTCGTTGCAGACCTAACGGAGCAAGTGACATGGCTAGTTAACTAGTTAACGTGGCCAGTTAACTTGCCACGTTGGACGAGGCAAAGTTGCGTGACTTTTTTTCGCCCTTCCTTTTCTGTTTTTAATAAATGGCCCAATATATTTATGCTTCTTCTTCTCCATCCCAAGAATCTTGTCATCGATGCCTCTGCCACAACCATCTTTGCTGTCACCATCATTGACTTCCAAACCACCACTACCCTTTTTTTTTCTTTTTCAACCCCCAATAGAAGAGCCACCACGGTTGGGATTCGACTATCTTTTTCTACTTCCCAAAATCATTAACTCTTTAAAAGCCATATCGAAATGGGATTGGAGACAATTTGGGGTCAAACTATAAGTACCCATAACCAAACCAGTGAAGGGAAAATCCTCCAAACCAATATTACCATGTCTGGGATATGATATAAACAAAAAGGGATTATTCAGAGAAAATCAGAAGCAAAACAAAATCAGAAGAAGAAAAATAAAAGAGCAGAAACTCCATTGCCAACATTATCAAGTTGTATAAAACAAAATCAGAAGCAAAAAAAGGGGAACATCTAGACAAACAAACAATCGATTGAACCCAAAATTTTCAAGAACAAAAGAAGTGTATTCTCCAAAGGGGCAGCCAAATGTCGACAAATGAAATTCTAGGTCGAGTCATGATTAGCAAGATCCCAAAGTTGAAATCGGACTAGGTATTGTAGCAAAGGATGATGAGATCTAGATTAGAAGAAGAGCGGCGAAGATGGTCGACGACAAAAGTTGAGGTCGAGATGAGGTAAGTCCAGTCCTTGGAAAGGGATTTGAATCGGATCACGAGGTCGACATTTTCATTTCTTCTCCTATTCTTCTTCTTTCTCTCTTCTTTTTCTTCTACTACCTAAACCCTAAACTAGTGCTAAAAAGGGCTGTTTAAATTGGTGTTAATCGTCCAGCTGGCCAATTAATGACAACAAGGGCTTCGTTAAATATCGTGTCACTTTTTCATTACGTCTGTAATGAAAAGTGGTTAAAAAGATTGTTTTGTTATTTTCCAAAAGTTGAGTGATTGAATTGAAACCACAGCGAATATTTTGTCAGCTACATCAAAGTTGAGTGATTGTTGGTGTAATTTACCTATAAAAGAATTATAAAAAATATTCTCAATCTTAATCTCTAATATGGTAAATGAGCTATAACATTTTTTCTATTCTCCTTTCTTGTAATTTTTTCATCATCCTAATAGTTTCTTCTTTTTTTTCCTTCTTCTCTTGATCGATCATCATGACAAACCCTTCACATAATAATGCCAATCTCTTCGATCAATTGGCTTATGGTAGTATTCTATATATATTCATCAGTTTAATAGTTCAACCCTTTTTTAGGATAATTACAATATCTGGAAACGATCAATGTTGATATCTCTCTCTACAAAGAATAAAAATGGATTCATTGATGGGCCTCTTCCTCACCCATTTATTGATATTCTTGGTAACGCCCCAAAATTTGAATGTTTGACTAAGAAATATTAGCGTAATTAAGTCTCTGTATCTTTGGTTATGTGTTCTACTAATGTGTTTGAGGTCAGGACTTCAAGTCATACTTATAGAAAGTTTTGCAATTTATTTTAACATAACATTTTCCCCTGGATAGTTAATTTAGTTTAATTATGAGCAAAACCATGACAAGAATGAGCCTGTTGGTTAAGTTTCTGTATCCTCTCTAGTTTTATGTTCAAATCTCAGCGTGTGCGTTAGGAAATATTTTTGCTTGTTGTCGGATTTTTTATTGGTGGTTTTAACCATTAAAAATTTAACGGTCTTTCCTTTTTTTTTCTTTTTCTTTCTTTCTTCTTTTTTTGTTCTGATTTCCATTCCTCTATTCCTGTTCTTAAAATTTTCTTGGTTCATTCCTTCTTGTTGGTTGTCTTTAAATCCTTTGTAGTATATTCAAGTAAATACATTCGTCGTATTGTTGATTGAAAGTTAATTGTGTAAATCTCAATGTGAATTTCTTAAAAGTGTCAGGTTGTTCTATCGATATAACTTTGTTTTTGTTTAGTTGAATTATTATGATTAAACGTCTTCTGGCTTCTCTATTTGAGGCGTAGGCGTCGGAGGCAACGTTTCAGATAGGTTATTCAAGTGGTTGCCGTTGATTTGTTGGTAAGTGTTAGTTTCGTTTGAAGTTTATGTTGAGGTTTTCAACTTAGTTCAATAAGGGTTAAATTGTGCGAATTACATTGTGGTAGTTGTTTAATTGGTTTTCGGTTGGTTAAATTAGGCTTCAGGATTCCACTATGTTGTTTTTATGTCAAAACTACTTTAGGTGCATACCAAAAACCCGATTTCCTGCAAAATTTGAATGCCAAAAAACATGGCTATTGACGCCGCACGGTCATGTGCCAGGCCACATGGTAGGCCGTGTGAGTTGCACGGGCATGTGTCCAGGTCGTATGACTCACTGTTTGCCCCTATGGACCATACAGGCTAAGGACATAGACGTGTTTCCAGGTCGTGTGACTCATTGTTTACCCTTATGGACCACATAGGCCAAGACATAGGCATGTGTCCAGGCCGTGTGACACACTGTTTGTACATTAGGACCACAAGGGCAAGTGACGCATGTGTTTTTCAAACCGTGTGAAGTACACAGTCGTTCATACGGTCGTGTGCCAGGCTATGTGGAACCACATGGGCTAGTTATTCAGGTCGTGTAAAATCACACAAGAGTACAGACCAATATTATAAATTTTTCATTAGGGCCGTAAACATCATTTTTAATGAACGTAGGCCTACCGTAGGGCCTGTATAGCTCGATTTGGGTCATAAATCCACTAGTTGATAATCTGTTTCTATATAAACTATTATTATATGCATAACGACGATATTGTAGACATGCGAGTAAATGTACATTGTTTTAACTAGGTATAATCTAAATTTGTTATCTCGCATACTTATATTTGAATCTGTTAGAATTGCATCAGCATTGGGTTTGGGACTTTATAAAGAAGAAAGTGTGACATATTAATTATCTGTTGAATCTAGTAGCGATATATTGCATTTTGATCTAGCAACTATGTTGAAAGTATTCTAAAACGTGACATACAGTCACTACGAGGTGTGTAGGGATGGACGGGTACTTAATACCCTATATTATGTATTGGGATGAGTAGAGATGGTGTGTGACAGATGAGGTTAGGAATCTGTATCTGAATCTGATTTATTCTACATTTGAATCTGATATGTCATGCATTTGTATCTGACATATAATGTAACTGAATTCGACTTACTTTGTTCTGTTCTATATCATATTCTAAGTACCGGATGATTTACAAGAACTAAAATTATAATTGTTGCTTACTGATCATTATTAAATGTAAGTTACACACACTGGGTTGCAAACTCACATAATGTTGTATGGATTTCAGGTAACTCACAAACTTAGGCAGGTCGTCGTGACGGGAGTTCGGTCATCTCTTTACTTCTTATTTAATGTTTTATCTGGATTTATACTATTATATGTGTTCTGGATTTTAGATTTTGAATTGGACTCTATATTGACTTAATTATATATGATCACGATTGTTAAACTTTAAATAGTTAAAAAGTAGGTTTTTCTAAAATAATGTGATGTAACTTTGCAGATTTGGTCTTAATGTCTAGGCTAGGTATGGGGTGTTACATTCTTTGTGCATGGATCATATCTAATAATATGGTCCTTTATTATATCATAAACTTTAGATCTAAGGGCATTGCAACAAGTCTTCTTTATCATGATTTGGCTTTCTTTATGGAAAGATCAAGAAGAACGCCTTCAATAGTGCAATTGCCTCGTGTGTTTCAATTGTGAAAGATTATCTCAAAACTTTCTTGAGATAACCTTTCAATAGCCATTTCACTATAGTATCGTGACTAAGCTCTCCTCAACAACATAATATTATGAAAGCAACTACTCAGTGCTCGTCCAATGACCTAGTCATAAATGTATTACCCTCATAGGATATATTTGATCTCTTTGGGATAATATTCGTTCTCTCAATGTGACCCTATTTTATCTCATAGTGATCATTACATCTTCTTACACGAAAATTTAATCACTATCAAATAGTGATCAAGTAATCCATCGCAAAGACAGATGACCCTTGACCACGTTTACTTTTCATCAACCATGTAATGCCAACGAGAGGATATCATTTACCCATGTGTTGGGCTATGAATTCTATTGTTATAAATGACACTACATACTACAGAAGTCATACACCCAACGCACTAGCTTTTAATTCCTTATCTATTTGAATTCAGGCTTTTACTTACATCAAAGTGTACGAGTCACGTATACATAGTATACCATCCACTTAGGATTTAAGTATGTCACACTATGAACATCACAAGTGAATAAATCCACAAACGAATTTAAAACATATTCTACTTGGGTCATGTCCAATGTACTGTCAGTCCAGTCAGTTACATTTATGTATTTATCTTCTGGGAGTCATCCACTTCGATGCCCAAGATAATGCATCTCCCCAATTGGACTTGATAGACAACATATTAGTCTTTCAATTGATCTACTCATTTTTTATTAGAATAAGGACATGTTTAAGTTTGTCTACTGATACAAGTTGTCTTTCCGTACTACGATTTGACCATGTAATACCGCTTAGTATAAAACCAATGAGCAACATTTGCTTCTATTTTGCTTTTCATGTAAAAACCATGTGAGGAGAATATTCAAAGTATTAATTTAATTCATGAATAATTTTATTAGCCATTCTGTTCAGAAAAAAATTACAAGTGTACTTAGACGAAAATACTACACTCAGGGCACTAGATCCAATAGTTTCCCACTTGCCCTAGTAAAGTAGATGAGTCATACTTCGCATTCCTATACCCTTCCACATGTTTCCCTGAAAACTCTCTAGCTAGTAGAGTTTTGGTAAAACAAATCTCAGGGTATGTCCTCAGATACGTACATTGACTACATCCACAATTCCATCAAACACTACTGTCTTCCTTAATGTGTTATGTCCTTATGTAGTTTCTTTTAGGTTTAGCTATATCCATACTATTATAGTGTCATATCTTTTTTGTAACTCATATTCGACCATCCATAGTAAAGTTAGCAATGTAACCCTGCTTAACACTTATTCATACTATGGATCCACCATTTAGGATAAAAGCACAATCTAATATTGATTTCCTCAAATCTCAACACTTGGAAGTCAAAATCAGTATATCCGATAAGAGTAAGATCTCCTCCGAAGTACACAAGCATATAATCCCTCGTTCTCTATAAATACTTGAGTATATGCTTAATTGCTTGTCAGTGCCTTGGTCCTAGATTCGTCTGATATAGACTTAGCAACCCTATTGCAAAACAGATATTTAGGTGTATGCATAACATAGCATACATGAGACTTCCTATTGCCAAAGCATAAGGAACCTTTCTCATGTTCTCTCTTTCTTCCGCTGTCTTAGGACAGTTCTCTAAAGAGAGATAAAATAACAATACGAAGGGTTGATTTCCTTTCTTCAAATCGGTCATTGCATATTGCTCTAATATATTATCTATGTATGAAGCTTGAGATAATGTTATCACTTTGTTCTTTTAATCTCTTAGAATTCAAATACTTAGAACAAAATTAGCTTCTCTCAAGTCTTTCACGTTAAACTGTTAGGTTAACCACAGTTTAACCTATGACAATGTCCCTACATCATTTTCAATGAGTAAAATGTCATCAACACATAGATCAAGAAAGACTACATTTTAATCCTCTAAACATTTGTAAACACTAGGTTCATCTACGTTTTTTCTCAAATCCAAAAGTCTTAATTGCTTGATCAAATCTTTGATTCTATGAGCGGGATGCTTGCTTAAGTCTATAAATGGATCTAAGCAATTTGCAAACTTTATACTCATTTTCTTTAGTTATATATCCAACGGGTTGTATCATATAGATGCTCTTTTTAAGATAGTCATTTAAAAATGTTGTTTTGACATCCATTTGTCATATCTCGTAATTGAGAGTAATCAAAATGGATAGTAATATGCGGATTGACTTGAGCATGACAACCAGAGAAAAGTTTTCTTCATAATTGATACCTTCTTTCTGAGTATAATCTTTTGCTACAAGTCTGGCCTTATAAGTTTCCACTTTTCCATTTGCATTTCTTTTCCTTTTGTAGATCCACTTACACCCTATGGGTTTTATCCCTTCTAGCAAGTCTACAAGTTCTCATACTGAGTTGAAATACATAGAGTCCATCTTAGCTTTCATAGTTATTTCCTAGAGCTTGGAATCAGCACTAAACATCGCTTGGTCATATGTGAGTTGGTCATCATCTTCCTATTTGGCAAACTCAGTGTTAAAAACACTTCCGCCAAATTAGAAGAATTCAGGCCTTCGAAAGACCCTATGTTGCTGATTATTTGCAGGTCTACCATTAGAAGTTGGTTCTGGAACCGTTTCCGTAAGGTTTTTTATATTTCCCAAAAGCTCCTCGAATACCTCTTTACTCTGAAGTTTGAAGTCATTTATGTAGCTTTCTTCAAGGAAAGTAGCATGAATTGACACTATAACAGTTTGCTTTTTCGGGTTATAAAAGATAATCAATGTGTAGTTGGATATTATGATTTAAACTATGCTGGTGATCTGGGGAAACAACAACCAACTACTGGTTATGTGTTTACTCTTGCAAAGGCACCAGTTAGTAAGAAGTCTACTTTAGAATCAACAGTTATTTTATCTACTATAGAAGTAGAGTATATAACAATCACAGAGGTTGTAAAAGAGGAAATTTGGCTTCAAGGGTTGCTTGGTGAACTCGAAATTAAGCAAAAATATGTCAAAGTACATTGCAATAGTCATAGTGCTATTCTATTAGCAATCAATCAAGTTTATCATGCAAGGACGAAGCACATTGATGTTCATTATTATTTTGTATGAGAGATTCTAGAAGAAGGTGGAGTAAGGATCCAAAAAATTTCAACCATTGAGAATCCTACCATTATAATGACTAAGGTTGTGACTACAATCAAGTTCCAACTATGTTTGGACTTGATCAATGTTAAAACTTGAATGTTAAAATTTGAAAACACTATCAATGTTATTTTTCAAGGAAATTAAATTTGTGGAAATTTGCTAAGGTGAAGATTTGTTGAACTAGCACAATCCCACATCTAAAAATACAAAGTTATGGAGATTTTGTACTACAATAAATAGGGGTTGTTTCTCCATCTTTAAATCATCCCAAACTTTACATATTCTTCATAAGACAACTTTTTCGCTCTCCTTATTTATAATATTTCGCTTGTATCTTTTGCAGTGAAATATATTTTGTAGTGCTCGAAGACGTAGCTGTAATTGTCAAACCTCATTAAATTTTTAGTGTTCTTTATCGCTTTTTATTTATCTTTTAGTATTTTGTATGGTATAATTGTAGTGATATATAGTTCCATTAAGTTAAAATGTAGGGAGTTTCTATCTAAGAGTTTGGGTTTTAAGTGGGACCGTTTGTGACCCCTCTAATTTTTCTTGGAAATTAAACCGAGTATGACTTTCTAGACAATAATTTAATCTTTTTTATCCTATTAGCATAACAAATTTCATGTTTACAAAACTAACATTGTAATACAAACTTTACTTACAAATATCTTATTCAAGAACACATTTCCAAGAAGTTGTTTCCTATTTTCTACAATCAGCTCTCTAATGTTGATTCTCGTAAAAATCCAGGTTTTTTAAATCAAGCTATGAATAGCTTGTTTGGAGGGAGCAATGGATGCAGACATCTAGGCTTTAGAAGCTTAACGTACTTGGTCTATTATACCATTTCTACCTAGTAAGCAACCCATTAGCTGCAAATGGGTTTACGAAATTAAGAAAATGTTGATGGCAGTGTGGAATGGTTCAAGGCAAGGTGGGTAAGGGTTTTAATCAAGAAGAATGTGTTAATTTTACTAAAACCTTCTTTCCAGTTACAAAGATGGTTTCCTTCAAGGTACTCATAGCTTTGGTTGTCATGAACTTTACTAACATTTGCTTTATTGGATGGAAACAATGTATTCCTTAATAGGACCAGCCGGGCCCAAAATAAGCCTACGGATATTTTAGCCCAACACGAAAGTTATTTTTTCTCAACAAACATACATAATCTATTTTTAAAAGGACATTTATCTTGATTTTATTTGATTCTAATAAATTTTATTTTATTTTATTTAAACTGATTTAGTTGCTCCTTTAAAGCAGATTTTGTATTTTTATTCATGGATATTTCCAAAATTCCTCCATATTGAATGCATATAAAAGCCTAAAGAATTCTTCAGAATTTTTTAACACTCTCTCATACTGAGTTTATTTTGCTTTCCAAAATTCTTCTCTTTTTCCTCTCCATATTTTCCAATGTTTCGGTGATAAAAGAAGGCAATGTTTGTTCGTTGATCCTTGCAGATGTGCTACTGCTTTGATCATCTTGTTGTTGTATCCTGGGAGACAGTCGACCAACATTTCCCTAAATACCAATAGGAGCAGTCGAATTTGTTTTAAGGAAACCGTGTAAAACAGGTCTCAACATCTAGTAAAACTCAATTCTTTTATTCGATTTATGGTTTTCATAATCTTATTTATTGATTTTTCATATCTGATATTTTAAATATAAATATTTATGTATTTATATTTATATTTGTTTACTAACATATATTGTCCAAAAATATTTAACCAACTAAAAACACCATTAAATTTTGATTTGTACGGATATATCTACATAAGAAAAACCAAATATTTGAACATTTCTACACGCTAATAATATTAGTCCTTAATTGTCGATATTCTTTAAATGAATTGTGAATTGCATATACATGTGAATAATCAATTTCACATTCTTTAAATAAGTTAGGTATAAGGAGTTGTAAAATAATTAACTTTTGTTTTGAAATAACTAAATTTACAAAAATTGTAACCGTTTTTGTGTTATTTTTATTTAATCGATTTAACAAATATGCTATAAATAAATTAAGTTAAAGAAAATAATTTGGTGTAATAAAATAATAAAGAAATAAAATGTTTTAAGAAAATCATCTTCACTCGCAGAATCAATTTTTTTTTACTAGAAATGTACCAAATGTTAATCTTAATTTAAGTCTTGAATTTTAGAAATGTCATTGCTAATAAAAAAAATATTTAATTTAATTACTTTTTTATTTAATGCAATATAAAAATTAATATTTTATTGTAATTTTTAGCATTTACTTATAATAAAACTAATTTATATCACTCACAAAGTCAAGGAAAGAAAAAATTAGAAAGTATATACATATATTTATATAGAAAAATAAGGGTAGTTATTTTTAAGAGAGTAATCTATATACCTATATATATAAAAGGAATGTCCAAAGGATCTTCCTCCTATTTACACTAGGATATTCACTCATGCTCTTTTGTTTTTTTCCCTTTTTGTATTTTATTAAAATGATTTAATTTCAATTTTAGTCCTTCTATTATATATACCTATATATAAAAGGAAGGTCCTACTGACACGTGGACACCCACCCGTAATTTTAATTTTAGTCTTTCTATTATACTTAAATTTGAGATTTAAGCTTTCTAACATAATTCGGTACTATGTTGTTATAATGCTATTAGTTAGTCCAAATAGTTAATATAGTTAAATTTTTTATTAAAATGTTACATGATTATATATAATTTGAGTACTTTAAGAGTCTTAGAGGCGATCACATCTTTTAGATTTGTCTTGCTTTTCTTTTCTTTTTTATGTTATTAGACTATAATCAAATTTCAATTTTGGCCCTTATTAGGCTAAAACTTAGACTAAATCCATATACTTTAGTTTTTGATATAATTTGGTCCTTCTACTTTTATAATGTTATTAACTAGTCTAAATAGTTAATATTGTTAACTACTTCAATTACAATATTGTAGCCATTTTTTTAACAACACTATTCCAATAAAATAAATTATTCTATCATGGCAAGATCGAATAGGTGTTTTTTTTAAAAAATTACATAAGTATTTTCAAAGTAATTTTTTATTACATCACGAGTAAACTAATTCTTTTAATTTTAAAATATCACACCACTAAATTTAATTAAAAATTTTTAAAGATGGTAATAACTGAATCTAAATTCCTCAAAATATTTTCCCTGTAATGGAGAACAATTTATGATAATGGCTAAAACTTCTTTCAGTTTCATTTTTATTTGTTTTAAATATATAGAATTTTAGATAATTACTTTTTCTCCTGAAGCGGAGCAAGGGCATTCATACTAGTTTTCAATGAAAGTAGTATTTTTAGAGTTGGTGCTATTTGAATGAACCACTTAACCATACTAAAGTGGAAAATTTATACGTGTAATTAAATTGTTAAAAACTAAATAATAGAACATGCAGCAGACTTAAAATTTTCCACCTGCTGTGGTTTTGAGTAAAAGGTTAGCTTTTGTATATTTGATACATTATCAATGTACTTTTTTAACTTCATGTGTTATTTTTTTAATTTTGTAGAGTTTTAAATTTCACCGGCAGTATTCTATATACCTTTTTCCTAAGTAAACTCCTAGTTAAGTTGATGTCATCTGACTTAATGACACCAAATTTATTTTCTCTCTAAAAGTGGCTTTCACTCTAATAGCTCCAAATAAATTAAATGCATATATTAAAATACGAAGGCTTTTTATTTCATAACAACGAAAGCATTTTTTTTTCACTCTTTTCGTACACTAGGATATTTCACTTAGAAATTTCCAAGAAAATGTTTTATATTAATGGATTTAATCTATAATTGTTAATTCTGCTACATAAGATATTGATACACTTACCAATGAGGTCTTATCAATTAGTATCTAGAAGAAATCAATTATAAACACTAAAACACCGGATTTGTGATCTTAAGTAAGACCAGTTTAGGATCACATGATCCTTTTTATCACAAAAAGCAGTTATAAACACTGACATAATTAGAATTGTTCTCTATAGACAAATTTGAGATTTGTGATCCCAACTAAGATGAGTTTAGGATCATGAGATCCTTTTTTGTCAAATAGAAAAGGTTGTTGTATAAAATATACTTTTAAGTGTATTTTTATTGAGTAAACTCTCAACTTAATTAGAATCACTTGACATAATTGCACCATGTCAAGAAGGTTTATATAAACTTGTTGATACAAAAAATAAAAAATGAGGAGATTAGAATGAGAATGTGTTGTGTAAAAAAAATGGTTGGATCAAAAATCGATATTTTGTAAAGGCAAGGTGTTTTCAAAAAACTATCTTAAAAATAGCTATTTCCTCTCCATATGCAGAATAATCAAGAAATGTTATTCTTATGATACAATGCATTTACTCGAACGAAAAAATTCGTCTTACACTACAAGTTATTTTAAACCAAAATGAACCCAGAGAAACGCTTAAGAAAGAAAGAATATTTGTAATAATGATTTTCACCGAGAATTGATATACTCAAAAATTAAGTTCTCAATTCTAATTATTGATATCTATATATAGAGTACCAAAAAATACCTATATACCTCTTTAAAAGGATACAACATTTCCATTAGAAAGATTTATGAATAGTTGTGTGCTTTGAAATATAGACATCTCTTTAATTTTATATTACAATATTTCTTTATTTTTTAATGATATATACATACCGTATATGCATATGTATATATGATTGTTGTATAAATATTATAAATAATATAAAACTTTAGTAGTATATATTTTATTTAAAAAATACTTTATATAATATATATATAGTATATAATAAAATATATATTATTATATATTAAATACAATAGGAGGTAATGGTGATGGTGACTGGAGTGTCTGTTCATTGTGATAGGTGGAGAGTCGGAATAGAAAATTGAGAGAGGAATGAGGGAGAAGGCTATGGAACACTAGGGTTTACTTGGAGAAGAAGAAGGGATCATTTGCCCTTCATGCTCCAGGATATATATAGGGGGTATCCTTGTTTGGTAGTGCCATGTCATTGACAATACAGATGGTAGGCCTGTTTATACGGTCTGCTAGGTGACAGGTTTGTTGCATGTCAGTTGTTGTCATGTATAATACTATGTGGTCCTACTTTGAAATTCTTCTTAGTGAGGTTGCTTAATGTTGTTACGCATTAGTGATCCTTGCTAAGGAGCCATAGTGGATGGCCTCTCAGGTGGCTTGAATGGGATTCATGAATGGTTAATCATGAATGACTTTGATTAAAGGGCCACCATAAAAGGTACGAAATGGAAGGCCACTTATGGGTGACACTTAGCGGGAGATGCTTGCTTAGGTTCTTGACAAGCCATCTTTCGTACTACCACATGTCACAACTAGGATAGGCGTATAACAAAACTAGATTATGTGAACCCACATTGCGATTGAAGAAAAATATTATTTAAAAACATGTAAAATCAACACTAAGGATTAACCCACACCCAAAAAATTTTAAAATTTTCAATTTAACCCATCATCTATTTTAAGTTTTTTTTTTAAATTTTAGTTTAAACTATTTAATTTAAAAATATAAAATTATTGAAAGATAAAATATTCTTATAATATGATTATGTAACTTCATAAAAGAACATATATTCTTTTTTTTCTTACTCAAAATCATGAATCCCATTTGTATTAAGAGAAATTAAAAACAATAAATATAAATTAATTATAAAATTTACGTTAGATTCACGAAACAATAAAGTTATCAAAACCCTAAAATATCAATTTTATAATCAATTTTTTTATAAATAATTATTACTAATGCTAATTGAGAAATAAAAGGCGGATTCCCTTCCTATAGTTATCGTCATTAATGACGATATATTATTAGGTGAATCAATTAAAGTCAAATATAATAATATCTTCTGCGTCACTTTTCATGTTCATCCATTTTTTTATTTTCTTCTACTATTTATATTCATTTTCTAATTTGTTTTCAAAAATTGAAGTTATAATTATTCTAATACACTTAATCATTACAAAAACGAAATTAACTAAATAAGATAAATTTAAAGGAAAATCTATGGCTTTACAAAATAAAAAAAATATACATAAAATAATAAAAGAAATATGTTAGAAATTCAAATCCTATAATTGTCAATACAACTAATATCCATAAACAAATCTCATTTACAGCTCTCTCTCCCTGTTCTCCTCCATAAAAGTTTATGAAGAAAAAGAAAGAAACAGATTTTCTAAGGGCTAAACTCTAAACAGATAAAGAAAGAAGTAAGGGTTAAGAAAGAAAAGAAGGTGGCAAAAATTAAAAAAAGAAAACTAGAAAATTTCTACAAAGAAAAACCATAGTGAAGCTATTGAGATATAAGAATATTGTTGGGATACACTCGTATAAATAACAAAATAGAAAAAGCAGAAAAGATTGAACACAAATTTTATGTGAAAACTTTTCTAAAAATGATAAAAATCACAGGCAAAGGAAACTTCGACTTTTCACTAAATGAGTAAACAAACAATATTACAATATGGAGAAAATAAACTTAAATGTACTAAATGTATAAACTCAAACCTCGAAAATAAAGCCTTAACTCTTATAGAGTTATTTCAAAAGGGGTACAAAATTCTCTTCATAGTTACCATGAAAACTTTCGTCAAAACTCATTTGCAACTACCTCTTGTTGCCCCCCAAAAAAAGCCTTGTAACACTACATCCTTTTTTGCCTTATCAAAACAAGGATATAATGCCCTTTTAAATATACTAAGTTTAAAGGGCTAAAATGACTAAAATATGCCTGAAGTAGTCAAAGTTCTACTAGGAGAAGAAGTCTTACTTGGTTGTCAAAATTCGACTGTATTGTTTGAGGAATACGTCACATCGTCATGACGTCTCATGCATGCTCATCTCAACATTGCCCTCTCCGTCAATTGGAGAACTCGTTGCATTGTCATGACGTCCCGACGTCTCTCGTCGTGACATCGCCCCTCGTTAGGACGTCAGTATCCTTCACGTTGTTCCTATTTTGCCTCTATATTTATTAAGTGCCTACAAACTGCCCAATAAATGCGAGATACACCCCACAAATATTTATAGAGAGAAATACATGTTTGTAGAGATAAATACATGTGCTAATTTCTACGAATAAAAAACTAAGTTAAAGGATTAATGCTTTCGCATTTTTAATTATTTTGGTGTTTAAACTTTTTTTTCATCTCATTTTCGTGCTCAAGATATCATTCAATTATCTAATTCTACCTAATTTTTGTAACAATATTTTCAAAATCGGTTGACATGTGACGCTAATCAGAATGTGCCATGTGGCACATCCAACCAATTATAATATGTCACATGGCATTTAGATTTATTAAAAAAAATTTTAAAAATAAAATAGAAAATGTTAAGAAATTAAATTTTTTTAAAATATACATTTGACTTTGATAGATGGTTGACCAGTGTTGAGCAACCATTGACTACTGTTAATTGGTTTTTTTTTTTAATTTTAAATATTTTCATATTTTCATTATTTTTTAAATATATATACTTCTTTGCAATTTTTGAAATTTATTAGAATTGAAATTCTATATTTTATATTTTTCTAATTTTTTAAAAATTGAAGTTAAAAATTTTCAATTTTTAAATTTCTAGACTTTATATTCTTTTAGTTAAACTTTTTTTTCTATTTTTTGAATGTTTTATTCATTTTTTGAATTTTTGAATTTAGTATTTTTGAAAAATAAAATAAAATTTATTATAAAATTTCTAAAAAATATATTTTTAAAAGTTTTAAGTTTTTTTTTTTTGCAATTTCTAGAATTTAAATACTTTTTTTTCATTTTTATAGATTTTTATATATTATTTCACTTTTTAAATTTTAAATTTATATATTTTAGAATTTTTTAAATAATGTTGTGATTTTTTTGAATTTTGAATTATTTATATATCATATATGATTTTTTTTTACATTTTTAATCAATATAAGATACATAATATTAAAAAAATAAAAGAAGACCGACTTTGCATTCTAATAACGCAACATGTCAATTTTTTTTTAAACACCATGGGCCAATTTGGATAATGGAAGATAATTTAAGTGTAACATCCTTTACCCAAGTCCAAATCTAGACTCGAGCAAGGAATGCAACATTTAAAACCAAACAATCACTCATGTTCCATTCGTCATTTAGACTTATTTGAGGTCATTTAAGACTTCTTGAACCATTTCTAAGCTTATTTTACGATCCAATTGCAATCAAAGGTCATCTGGGTCCTTCTGGTGTAAAAATAACATGAATTAGACAAACCAGGGTAAGTGTATCGGTACCACTACATTAATGTTTGTTATAGGCCAATTTTAGGCCATTTACAATGCCCTCAGCCCAATTTTATACCCCTAAACCCATTACAATACTAACCCAAACCCGGTTGACCCTAACACTTACCCAACAACCCATCAACTAAATTTAACCCTAGCCCAATACTAAAGCTAAACAAACCCAAACCCATTACAAAATTAATAGCCCAAACAGCCCACTAAAAGAAGTCCAGAACCCCAAATTCTGACCTAGGGTTTCAGTTTCTGAAACCCTAGCCAACTACCCCCCACTTGCGCCGCAACCACCCTTACCAACCCTCTGACAGCCCCCTTGCTCTCTGACGTTGCCTCAACAACCATCCCACCGCCCTCCATACTACACCATCCCCTGCAAACATAAAGATGGAATGGACAGCAAGCAGAAGAGGAGCAATATATAAGCAAACACATACAATGTAAAACAGGGTTCTTTTTTTTGGAAAAAAGCCAAGAAATATATAGAAATTGTAATACAAAAACAAGCATTGTTGAAGCAACCAAGATCAGAAAATCAAAGGGATTAAAATCAAAGAACTGGAAAACTAAAGGTGATTACCTTTTCTTTTTTATTCTCTTCCATTTTAATTTTGGCCTTAGGCCTATTTTAGACATATATTTAGATTAAGTATACAAATAAATATTAAAATAAATATAAAAAAAAAAAAAATAAAAAAATTTACCTTTTCCGGCCACATGCGGTGGTGCATGCTGCCAACAGCGGACGGCGGTCCGGCGGCCGTCCGTGACCGAAGCCCCCACGAGCTCCTCCTCTCCCTCTCTCTTTTCTTCCTCTCCCTCTCATTTTTTTTTCTCTTCAGCTATGCAAAATGAAAAAAAAAAAAAGTTTAACTTATATAGGGGACCAAAACGGTGCGTTTTGGTCCCCCCCCTTTTATGAACAAAACGACGCTGTTTTGATGCGGGTCGGATCGACCACCCCGCCCCCACCCAGGATCCAGCGTGTTTTCACGGCAAAGGGCAAAATGCGCGCGTTTGGCCCTTCCGCTTTTCGATACTTTACAATTAAATTGTTATTATTTGTAATCTGCCTAAAAATTCGATCCGTCTTACAATTTAGCCCCGCTTAATATGTTGCGCTTAAAGGCTTGGTAATATTGCGCCTTTGGTCCCTCCAGTTCACACGCATTGTAATTTAGTCCAATTCCCAATTTTATTTCTAATTTTATCCCAAGAATTCTGTTTTGATTACGATTTCATCCTTTTTTCGTTTTTTATCCTTAAATAGTATTTTTTTAACATTAGTTTTACTATATTATTATATTATTATTGTTGCTTATTATTATTATTGTTGTAAATATATTATTATACTTAATATTACCATTATACGTATTATTATTTTCAAAATATTAGTGAACTTTATATGTATATATTATATTTATGTATATTTTTAGCATTTATACATTTACATACATATATATATTTGTAAAGTATGGTATTTAGTGGTTTATAACGTCATTACTCTTTTAATATTTACGTATTATACATGTATTTTAGTATTATATATACATCTTTTATACTATGCGTACATATTTTATTATTATTTTTCCTTTTTTTTTACGTAAACTCTTAGCATCATATTATATATATATATATATATATATCTTGCACAAATTTTTTTTTTTTTTTTTTGAATATCATACTATATATACCCATATATATTATATGTACATTCTAGTATATATTTTCACATCTATGTTGTAATACTATACTATGTATAAATCGTCATATTTTATTACATAATTAGTTCCCACTTACATATATTTTTTTAGTCTATTATATATATATGTTTATTTTCATACCATATTGTATATATATATTATTATCATATTTGTTTTATTCCTAATTCATTCATTACTAATATTTGTACATATATTTTTCTTGTATATACATTTTTATATATAGTATTATTTTCAGTATATTATTACGCTTCATTATTATACTTATTATTTTCACTTACTTTCTTTCAAAATTATATATTTACCCATCTTTTTATTTTTACTATTATTATCATTGCTAATATATGTTCATATATACATGTATATATTTATAAGATTTTAGTTTAATACTATTAATATGTTTTATATAGCATGCATGATTATTATTTTTGAGATTATTGTCATGATTATTATTTGCTTCAATATATTTCTAAGTTATGTCGATTTATTCATTTTTATTCCAATTTGCTTTACATTATTTCAAAACCCTGTTATTGTTTTGCTAAGTAGTTTCAATAATCAAGGCAATGTATCGATTTAACATTAAGTCATCGAGTTCATCGCTATGTTGGGTGAATGTCAATTGACTCGTGTTAAAGTGATATACCCTTCTCAAAAACCGAAATAAACTAAAATTTCTTGTCTTTTTAATCGGATCACAACTAAATTTTACATTGAACTCGTATTTTTGAAAACCAAGACCACACGTGTTTATAAGATACCAATTTTGGGCGTCGCGAGGGTGCTAATACCTTCCTCACGCGTAACCGACTCCCGAACCCTAACTTGTCTCTGGATTTTGACATAGACCTAAACCCGGCCTTCTTTTTGTCTTTAAATAAATTTATTAGGTGTCCGATCACACCTATAAAAGGATCGGTGGCGACTCCCCTTTTTATTTCAAAATCAAACTTCAGTTTTCAAGTTTTCACTAAATCGCCACAATTAGCGACCGAAAGCTAAAATTTTTACGTCGCTACAGCTGGCGACTCCACTGGGGACCCGGTTTTGAGAGTCGAATCGAATAAACACATCTTGTCAAAGTTTCCAAATTTCCTTGTTCAAAGTAAATATTTGGTCGTGATCCGAAAATCTCGTTTTCAAAAATTCATGCAATTGCATCATGCTGTAAATATTTCTCCAAACTTGTTGGTTTTTCAATTTTCAATTGTTATGGTTGTAATTTTGGTTTAGTTTCTTTAAATAAAACGTAAAGGTTTACGAGTTTTTCCCCACACACCGTGCACCTGCATTTTGCATAACATAAGCTCTATACCCAGGCTCCGTCTATTTAAGTGAAAGTAAACGCTACGCCTTCGTGAGTTAACTCGTCCCTCCGCACAGGCTAGTGAATACTTTCGGGTTACATATGACTTATGCTTTCGTGAGTTAACTTGTCCCTCCGCATAGGCATAAGTAAATGTAATCCTCGAATTGAACTCGTGAGCTTGTGATGAGCTACGACCGAGAGCTTCAGACTAGTCTTAGTAGACGACGGCACGAACGATTCGAGTACCTATCTAGAACCAAAACCGCATGTAACGAACCATACGAGCTATCCAATTAGAGCCATGTCGAACCTCTCGTCCGCTTATAGTCACCAAAATAAGTACACGGGAAATGCTTTTGCCTTTCATTTACACCGCCTATGTAAAAGAAGTGGGTTGAGTAGTTTAATTTGTTTCTTAAAATATATTTGTTGTGTTACTAACCAAGTTTGTTTGTTTTTATTTTTATTTTCATCATGCATCATAGGCATCACGTGAGGAAGGTGTTGATTAAAGGATAGTTGCCAAAGAACGGGTTTCTGATGGAGGAGTCAATTACACAAATAACCAAGAAGAATGTCGTGGTTCGAGAATGGTCTCTAAAAACTCAGAGAGAAAAGGGGGACAGCCTAGTGGAAGGGAGTGTTGCCAATTTGCCCGAACATATAACTGTGAATGTCCGCCAAAATAACCTTGAGGATTTGGTACGAGTTTGGAACCAATGGGATTCAGACACTAGGGGCATTTTCACCGAGAGGTATGGAGATATAGCTCACTTGATCACCATTCGTGTAGACGAACAGAGCTTGATTCAAGCCATGGTTCGATTCTGGGACCCACTTATCGATGCTTTACATTCAATCAAGAGGACATGACTCAACCATAGAAGAGTATGCTTTACTTACTCCGCATCGATAATGTGCAATTCGGCAAGATATACGTGAAGGAGCCTAAGCCCTTGACCTTTAGAAAAAGTTAGTAAGACCGGACATATGACCGATGCAGGGCTGAAAAACAAATAAAAAGAAGAATGAAACCGCTTTGCATTCCATGGTCTAGCCTACGAGAATCGGTTACGAGTCATCCGGACATATTGAAGAGAGTTAATCTATTCGCCTTGGCCATTTACGGTTTGGTCATTTTCCGAGAGTTCTCGGACATATTGAGGTCGCAGATGTTTGATTTCTTTGAAAGGCTAAAACAAGGAGTCAACCCCATCCCGACTATCTTAGCCGAGACATTCTGTGTCCTTGAGTACTTGTCGAAGGGTAGGAAAGGGACGATTTATCGGGTGTGCACAGCTGCTCAATGTTTGGATTTTGAGTCATTTTTGGAAAGTAGAGCGCACTCCATTCCACATGTTTTCAAAAACATTCGCCCCACTAGAAGCTTACCTCAAGAAAGAATGGCCGAGAGAAGTCACCGAGCAACATTGGGTATCGTCTTTCAGAATCTTCACGCCGGATATAACGTGGAGAGCACCACGATCCGTCCTTCATCCCGCTATACAAATGTGGAGGCCAAGATTGGGTACCTTTACTCGGGTTAGGAGGAGGAGTTGGATACGCTCCACTATTAGTCCAAAGGCAATTTTCTTCGCGACAATTTATACCCGCAACTGGAGGGTTGGCACAATTCGAGTTCGCTTTCGCGGGTGAGGGATATATGAAGAGAGTCCAAGATATTGCAAAGTCTTGGAATGAAATTCATTTCATGGAATTAGCCTTGTATGCTGATACCCTTACCCAAGACTATGACATATGGAGAAAGCAACGGGTAAGTGGTCAGCAAATCTCACTGTCCAGAACCCCTTTTTGGAGGAAATGCCGTCCGAGTTGGACATCGCTAGACAAGAATTCGAGCGAGAAAAAGCTAAGATGTCTAGGGAGCTCAGTACCCTTCAAGAAGAAAACTATCAGCTGAAGATTGAAGTTCAGGTTGAAAGGTCCAAAACTGAAAAAATACAAAGGGAGGCCGAGATCACGAGAAACGACTTAAGGGACCTTCACTTGGAAAACAAGAAATTAAGAAACACTATAAAGAATAGTGGATTGGGCAAGTCGACAGCTGAGTGGAAGGAAGAAATTAGCAACATCAAGGGAGGAATGGAATTTTGAAAGGGAAAAGCAAAGAAAGAAGAGGAAAAGGCCGCACGCGCTGCAATAGAGTTAAGAAGGAAGAATGCCGAGTATGAAATGGTGACTGCAGAATTTGCGAATAGTCAGTCTGAACATCAAGAATTAAAAAGGAGAGTACGAGATTTAGAAAATATGCTACAATCTCGTCAACAACAATTAGATAACCTCCTGAAGGCTCTGGAAGAAAAGAATGATCAGTACGATAGGGACATGCACGCGTATGAAGGAACTCTCCAAGAAAGAGAAATGCAACTCAACTTCTTGATCAATGAAATTCGCCAAGCGGCTATGCAAGTTGTTCAATTATCAGATGAAGCCGAAGTTCTCAGTTGCCAATTCCCTCCGAGCCAGAGATCGAGCATATCAGAATTTTTAGAGCAAGTGAAGAAACAAGGCAATATGGCTAGGAAATTTGTGTAACTGGTGGAAAAATGAAAACTTTTTGTAATGTACTCTTCTGATGAATGAAATGCCTACATATGGGGCTATCTTGAAATCAACACCAAATTCTTGCATATTTACTCATAACTAACATTTATGCATCATTTATTTCTTTGGACATTCATCCATTCATATACTCATGCATTCATTCATCGCATGTACATATCACCATAATCATCCACCGAAACTAAAAGAGCCATATAATCCGCAGTTGCAAGACTTCAAGACTGGAATCACGACATTTATACAGAACGCGTCGACAAACTAGGGCAATGGAAGCTGAGTTTAATGAGAGAATCGAAAGGATGGAAAGGGCTCAAAAAGAATTACAAGAGCAACTGGCTAAATCACAACAAGAGACGAGAGATCTAATGGTAAGATCTCGAGAGGATTCACTCGAGCAAAGAGATCAGATGGCCAAAATTATGGAGATGATGACAACTTTGGTCAAATGAAAGGGACCCATGCAGAACCCAGATGTTATGGAACCTCAATCGAGAATTCACCACGATCAGAATCCACTCTATCCTCCGGGATTCACTCCACCACCCGCATATACAACACAGAGAGGGTATGCTCAAGGAGAACCCACAGGCTTGGAACATCGACCTATGCCACCTGCTCCACCCACTAATTTGGGGCAAGGAATATTCGCGTCGAACCCTGGGGCTAGTCCTGCTGATCCACTAGTTCCAGATCTGGATGACCCCGCAGAAGTTGCCAAATTGAAATTGGATAACCATGACGCGAAATATAGGAGTCTGGAGGAAAGACTCAAAGCAATAGAAGGCACTGAGGTCTTCTCCGCCCTAGGTGCCAAGGAACTCAGGATCTTACCTGATCTAATTTTGCCTCCGAAGTTCAAGGCGCCTGATTTTGAGAAGTATGATGGGACTAGGTGCCCAAAAGCACATCTCATCATGTTCTGTCGAAAAATGACTGGTTACGTGAACGATGATAAGTTACTTATACATTGCTTCCAAGACAGTCTAACCGGGTCAGCCCTCCGTTGGTACAACCAACTCAGCAGGGAAAAGATTAGATCTTGGAAAGACTTGGCATCTGCATTTTGCGAGCAATACAAGCATGTATCAGACATGGTGCCAGACCGGATGACCTTACAAATGATGGAGAAAAAGCCGTCAGAGACCTTTAGACAGTATGCGCAGAGATGGAGAGACGTCTCAGCCCAAGTGGAACCCCCACTAACAAAAACGGAGATAACCGTTCTTTTTATCAACACCTTAAAGACGCCGTTTTATGACAAATTAGTGGGAAGTGCCACGAAGGATTTCGCGGATATTGTAATATCCGGTGAACTTATAGAGAATGCTGTCAAGAGCGGTAGAATGGAAGGATCAGAAGGCTCAAGAAAAGCAGCACCCATAAGGAAAAAAGAGCCAGAAGCCCACATGGTGGGAACTGGAAATCGTTATAGTCCCAATTCATATCCTAACCAACCTCGACCCCGACATTATCCACCTTCAAACTTCCATTATCCTCCTCAAACCCCTTACTACCAAACACCACCTCCCTCCTACCCCGTATACGCCATAAACAACCAAAGACCCGTCACCACTTTTTCACAAAACACTGCACCTGCTCAAAACCAACCTGAAAATGAGCCAAGACCAAAGAAGGCCTAATCCCGAGAGATCATGAGCTTTACTCCCATCCTCGTGTCGTATGGGGAATTGTACCCAAAACTTTTGGAGAAACAATTGATCTCTCCCCACTACATGGCACCCCTTAAACCTCCATACCCAAAATGGTACGATCCAAACACTAGTTGTGCATACCATGCGGGGAATCAGGGGCATTCTACTGAGAACTGTCTGGCTTTCAAAAGGAGAGTTCAAGGGCTCATCGATGCGGGTATTTTGCGATTTGATGGTACTAGCAGGACGACCGAAAATCCATTCCCAAATCACACCGAAAGGAATGTGAGTGCAGTAGGAGAGGAGGATAAACGACGAAGTAAAAGATGGGTATCTGAAGTAAGAACACCTCTGCAGAGAATCTGGGAGGTGCTAGTTGAAAAAGGGCTACTCTGTCGTTTTAACGGAGTATCCGAAGGAAAGAATGCAAAGAGTCACAATTTTTGCGAGTTCCATGGCATCGAAGGGCACGACATTCAATCCTGTGATGAATTCAGAAGATATTTGCAAAGTATGATGGATAACAAGGAGATAGAGATTTTTCGTAGAGCCGAAGAGGCCGATAGTGGAGAAATATGTGCCTCTGACAATCAGTCATCAGGTCCCCCTTATAGCGCTGATCGACCATTGGTGATTTACTATGACGCGAAGAAGGAGCCGGTGAAACCAAAGATGATTATTGAAATACCATCTCCTTTTCCTTACAAAAATGACAAGGCGGTACCTTGGAAATACGATGTCAACATCGTAACACCCGAAAGTGAAAAATCACAAGCCATGAATCGAAGCGTCGGGGAAGTGGGTCACTTCACCATGCATGGGAGATGCTATTCTAAAGAAATTGAACCAAAAAAAGAAAAGTAGCGATTTGAAGCAAAAGGAAAAGCGATGATGCAAGTTGAAGTCGAGCAAGAAATTCCACCGTGCAAGAAACTAAAAGCTCGTGAATGAGGAAGAAGCTCAAGAATTCTTGAAGTTTATCAAGCACAGTGAGTATAGTGTGGTGGAACAATTGAGTAAGCGAACAATGAGAATCTCGCTTCTATCTCTCTGTTAAATTCAGAGCCACACACCTAATGCCTTATTGAAGGTGTTGAATCAAGCTTATGTAGCCAACAATATATCTCATTGAGAAGCTTGATAGGTGGGTAAACAATCTGAATATGGACAATTTCATCTCTTTTAGTGATGATGAGATACCGCCAAACGGTAGAGGATCGGTGAAAGCACCGCATATCACGACTCACGCAAGGGGCTACATAATACCGAACGTGCTCATCGATAATGGGTCAAGATTAAATGTTATGCCATTGGCCACACTTTCCGTATCACCGATGGATTTGTCCTACTTAAGGCCCCGTCATTCCACGGTAAGGGCATTTGATGGGACGAGGCGTGAAGTTATGGGAAAGATTGAGATCCTCTAGAAGTGGGCCCGTACATTTATGATGTCGAGTTCCGTGTCATGGACATTACACCCTCTTATAATCGCCTTTTAGGAGACCACGGATCCATTCTCGCTGGGCGATCCCGTCATCCCTCCACCAAAAATAAAATTTATCATGGACGGTTGTCTCGTCACAAATAAAGAGAAGAAGATATTGTCGCATCTATCTCTTCGATGCACCGTGCTTGAAGTGAACAAAGACGCAGTGGAGTGTTCCTTCCGATCCTTTGAATTTGTGAATGCCACTTTCGTTCTTTGAGGGAAACAGAAATTCCAAAGTCTTAAACCGCCGAGAAATACCGTAATGGGTGTCAAGTTGACCGTAGGAAGAGGAGCTCGAGCAAGAAGAGGTTTAGCGGACATCTGCAAGGGATAGTCGGGCTTTAAAGCCGGTGCACCACAAAAAGCCCGATACGGTTTGGGGTTCCACTGATATGCGGCAAAGAAGAAGACAGATGGAAAAAGATCGTGAAAGAAGGATTGCAAGAACTTTCGGTAGAGAACCGAATGGGAACCAATAGAATACCCTCCTTTGTCAAAAACATTTACGTCTGCGGAATGATATACCTGACAAGACGATCCACAAAATATGCTTGAGGATAATTGAAAGGGGTTTTTCGGAATGTCGATAAATGTCATTGACAAAGGGGTGGTACAAGTAAAGATGTCTCGAGGATACGCCTTGCCCTCCTGGTTTCATGTTGAACAATTGGACTTCCGAGAAGCTTCTTGTAGTTTATAAGTCTTCAGAGTAATGCCAAACATTAACCCTCTATTGTGTCTTTAGATATAATATAATTCTTTTGTAAGAGCGTGCATTCGCTCTTTTTCATTCAAATGGATATCAATGAAGATGCATTTTGTCACGATTTTTTCGCATTATCGCTAATTTCATGATCATTTTCTCATTTCATAGCCTATACTCATATTTGCCACATTCTATGCCATAACATTTTTGTCTATTGTTTCCCATACTCGGATGCCCCTCTATAGCTCCCTTTTCTATTCAACTTTCAGGTGCTCGGATATCGATGACATGAACAAACTCACATTCTGAGTCTTGAAATTGATTTTGAGAAGGTCATTTTGCTTAGGGAATTTGAAGCCAAGAAAATGTCAAGAAGATTATGTCTCGTCTCCCAATTGTTAAGAATGGTGGAGCAAGAGGATAAACAGATTTTGCCTCATGAAGAATGCATGGAAACAATAAATCTGGGCAATCAAGAAAGGAAACAAGAAGTGAAGATTGGAACTTCTATTTCAGAAAGTACCAGGCATAATTTGATCTCTTTACTCCACGAATACAAAGATGTTTTCGCATGGTCATACCAGGACATGCCAGGACTAGATGAAGATTTAGTGGTTCATAAGCTCCCATTAAAGCCAGAATGCAAGCCCATCCAGCAAAAATTAAGACGGATGAGACCCGAAATGTCACTGAAAATAAAACAGAAGTCAAGAAGCAATTCGATGCTGGCTTCCTACAAGCCTCCAAATATCCAGAATGGGTGGCTAACATAGTCCCGGTACCAAAGAAAGATGGCAAAGTACGAATGTGCGTGGACTACCGTGACCTGAATCGAGCAAGCCCAAAAGATAATTTTCCCTTGCCGCACATTGATACGTTGGTGGACAACACAGCAAAACATTCATTGTTTTCTTTCATGGATGGATTCTCGGGGTATAATCAGATCAAGATGGCCCCTGAAGATATGGAGAAAACTACCTTCATAACAATGTGGGGAACGTTCTGCTACAAGGTGATGCCATTCGGGTTAAAGAATGCCGGGGCAACATATCAGAGGGCCATAGTGACGTTATTCCATGACATGATGCATAAAGAAATAGAGGTCTACGTCGACGATATGATTGCTAAATCCCGAGGGGAAGAAGAGCATATAGTGAACTTGAAAAAGTTGTTCGACCGGCTGAGAAAGTTCCAGTTAAAGCTCAATCCAGCCAAATGTACGTTTGGAGCTACCTCAGGGAAGTTGCTAGGCTTCATTGTCAGTAAAAGAGGTATCGAGGTTGATCCAGATAAAATAAAAGCCATTCAAGAGTTACCACCCCCGCGCACGCAAAAGGAAGTTAGAGGATTTTTAGGGAGATTAAACTATATCGCCCGATTCATCGCTCAACTTACCAACCAATGCGACCCAATTTTTCGCTTCATGAAAAACATAACCCGGGAGAATGGAATGAGGAATGCCAGATAGCCTTTGATAAGATAAAGCAATATTTGTCTAGTCCTCCAGTGCTGGTACCGCCAACTCCGGGAAGACCGTTAATTTTGTATTTGACTGTGTTCGAAAATTCAATGGGTTGTGTACTGGGGCAACACGACGAGACGGGAAAGAAAGAAAAGGCGATTTACTACCTCAGCAAAAAGTTCACTGAATATGAGGCAAAGTATTCGTCCATTGAAAAATTTTGTTGCGCTCTAGTTTGGGTAGCTCGAAGACTCAGACAATACATGTACCATACGACATGGTTGATTTCAAAGTTAGACCCGATAAAATACATGATGGAATCGCCGGCACTATCAGGAAGAATGGCCCGATGGCAGATTCTCCTTTCGGAATATGACATTGCCTATGTAAGTCAGAAGTCAATAAAAGGGAGCGCAATAGCCGACTTTCTAGCAACTCGAACGACAGAAGAATATGAGCCGTTAAGATTCGATTTCCCAGACGAAGATTTAATGTGCATCACAGAAATGGAATCCGAGTCCTCAAAAGAGAAATCATGGAAGATGTGTTTTGATGGTGCGTCGAATACTTTGGGGCATGGAATCGGAGCGATCTGATATCACCAGAGAGAATCATTATCCGTTCCACCGCAAGATCCGAACTTCTTTTGTACCAATAATATCGCAGAATATGAGGCTTGTATGATGGGGCTTCGTGCAGCTATTGATCGATACATCAAAATCCTAGAGGTGTACGGAGACTCAGCTCTAGTAATTTACCAAATCCGTGGAGAGTGGGAAGTGAGGGATCCAAAATTGATTAAGTACTGATGATTTAGTGGTTGAATTGATCAAGGAATTCAAAGAAGTAACTTTTCACTATTTCCCACGAGAAGAAAACCAACTGGCTGATGCCCTGGCCACTTTGGCTTCAATGTTCAAAGCAAGTAAAGAAGCAGAAATAATGCCCCTCAAAATGAGTATATATGAGGTCCCTGCACACTGTTGTAGCATTGAAAAAGAAGCGGACGGGCGTCCATGGTTCCACGATATCCTAGAATATATCAAGAATCGAAGCTATCCCGAACAAGGGAATGAGAATGACAAGAGAACAATCAGAAGAATGGCAACAGGATTTGTTCTTGATGGGGACATCTTGTACAAAAAAGGAAAGGATCAGATGCTCTTGAGATGTATGAATGATGTTGAAGCTAGGAAGATACTTGCAGAGGTCCATGAGGGAATCTGCGGAACACATACCAATGGTTTCAATATGGCCAGAAAGATCATGAGACTCGGGTATTATTGGCTGACAATGGAAAATGACTGCATCAATTTTTCCAGAAAATGCCACAAATGTCAAATCTATGGCGATAAAATCCATCTAGCCCCTTCGCCCCTGCATGTTATGACTTCTCCGTGGCCTTTTGCTATGTGGGGCATGGACGTTATAGGGCCGATTTCTCCAAAGGCATCGAACGGACATCGATTCATCTTTGTGGTCATCGATTACTTCACAAAATGGATAGAAGCCGCTTCGTTTGCCAATGTGACAAGGATCGCAGCTTGCGAGTTTTTGAAAAAGGAGATCATTTGCCGGTATGGCTTACCTGAAAGAATCATTTCGAGATAATGCCACGAATCAACAATAAGATGATGAAAGAAGTGTGTGAGCAATTCCAAATAAAGCATCATAACTCCTCGCCCTATCGCCCGAAGATGAACGGGTCATTGAAGCAGACTAACAAGAACATCAAAAGGATCATTGGGAAAATGATCGAGACGTATAAAGATTGGCACGAGAAACTTCCATTTGCTTTGTTTGCATATCGCACATCTGTGCGAACATCTACTGAGAGCAACTCCTTTCTCTCGGTCTATGGAATGGAAGTCGTGCTACCTATCGAGGTTGAGATCCCCTCTCTCGCGTCTTAATGGAATCGAAGTTAGAAGAAGCGAGAATGGGTTCGAGCTCGATATGATCGATTGAACCTCATCAAGAAAAACGTCTAAGAGCAATTTGTCATGGGCGGATGTACCAAAAGAGAATGATCGCAGCACATGACAAGAAGGTACGACCAAGAGAATTCCATGAAGGAGAACTTGTGTTGAGAAAAATTCTCCGATACAAAAAGACTGCGAGGAAAATGGGCACCAAACGGGAAGGACCATACGTCGTAAAGAAGGCATTTTCGTGTGGAGCTTTGATCCTTACCGAGATGGATGGGAAAGAGTTAGCAAATCCAGTGAACTCGGATCACGGTGAAGAAGTACTATGCTTGAAAAAAGAAAGTCAAGATGAAAACCCGAAAAGGGCATCTTAAAAAAAAAAAAAAAAAAAGACCAGAGCGAAAACCCGAAAGGGCGCTTTGATTAAAAAATATATTAGGATGAAAACCCGAGAGGGCATTCTAATGAAGCAAACATTCGGCTTACAAGGCAAGATGTTTTAAACCATACGGCAAACAGTGAGACTACAGTATTTGAAGCATCTCTGAAAGCTCAAAATCTTCTACGCAAGGAGCCAGACTCGAAAAGATTCTTGATTGAGGAACGTGGAAGAGTTCATGTGTTGAATATCTAGAGCATTTGTATCCGTTGAATACGATCCTTTCTTTCTTTTTGACATTTTTACTCTCATTGGTTAACTTCCTTTGTGTGTCACACTTGAAATAAATGAATATGAGATATCATTTTTGTCCCTATTTGACCTTTTTTTCATGCACCTCATTATGTGTTTATTTGCATGATAAATGGTGAAATGACATGCTCTAAACAAATGAAATGTTAAACATTACTTGGATGAAAATTTGATAAACACAAGAGCCTCAAAGCAAGAATAAAGTTCAACCAGGGGCTAAAGAGTGATATCTGAGAAACGTTGATTACTTGTAAAGCCTGAAGGCGGGTACATGGCTTAAAGAGAAAGCCAAGAGCCGAAGTAATGAATGCAGATCCTCGACAATCGTGGCTAAATGGACATACGACAAACATGCTTAAGGAGCACTGCATAATCATGTAGGCATAAAAGCATTTAAGACAAACATATGCATATCATGATAACCTCATGCATGGCATATCACAGTACTCAAAAGAGCAAGAAATGCGGAATGAGAGTCGCAGTGAATCAAATGAAAAGACACCTGAGTTCTACCAAAGGACAGGTTTTTGGTATTTTGATGTTTTTAATTCATGCATTTCAAGGAAAATCAACTCATATTGCGAGAAATGAGTTGAGCCTCAGGACACGCTGAGGTACTTTCAATTTCGGTTTTCAATTGATGTTTCAAAAATCAACTCATATTGCGAGAGGTGAGTTGAGCTTCAAGCCACATTGAGGTAATTTCAATTTCTGTCTTTCAAAAATCAACTCATATTGCGAGAGGTGAGTTGAGCCTCAAGACACGTTGAGGTAATTTCAGTTTATGTTTTTCAAAGAATCAACTCATATTGCTAGAGGTGAGTTGAGCCTCAGGGCAAGCTGAGGCATGTTAAATTTCTATTTTCAATTTATGTTTTTTCAAAGATAAACTCATATTGCGAGAGGTGAGTTGAACCTTTACTTCTTGTTTTTTTTTTTTTTTTTGAAATTAACTTTTCAGATTATCAACTCATATTGTGAGAGGTGAGTTGAGCCTTCTAATCTCTGCTTTTAATTTCTATGTTTCAAAAATCAACCCATATTACGAGAAATGAGTTGAGCCTCGGGGCACGCTGAGGTATTTTCAATTTCTGCTTTTCAATTCCTGTTTTCAATTTATGTTTTTCAAAAATCAACTCATATTGCGAGAGGTGAGTTGAGCCTCAAGACACGTTGAGGTAATTTCAATTTCTGTCTTTCAAAAATCAACTCATATTGCTAGAGGTGAGTTAAGCCTCAGGGCAAGCTGAGGTATGTTAAATTTCTATTTTCAATTTATGTTTTCTTCAAAGATCAACTCATATTGCGAGAGGTGAGTTGAGCCTTTAATTCTTGTTTTTCGAAATTTACTTTTCAAATTATCAACTCATATTGCGAGAGGTGAGTTGAGCCTTTTAATTTCTGCTTTTAATTTCTATGTTTCAAAAAAAAAAAATCAACCCATATTGCGAGAAATGAGTTGAGCTTCAGTTCATATGCTGAGGTATCTTCAATTTTTTTTTTTAATGTCTGTTCGTATTGCGAGAAATGAGTTGAGCTTCAGGGCAAGCTGAGGAGCCAATTCATATTGCGAGAAATGAGTTGAACTCAAGATCACATACCAAGTCAAGAATAAAGATTGGAGCTGATGGAAGAAACCAGACTTAGTCTCCATAAAATTGCAGTGGAACAGATCAAAGTTGCAAATCTCATCCCCCTGAAGTTGCAGTGAAGCTGATCAAGGATATCAGATTTTGCCTTGCTAAAGTGACAGAAGAGAAGATCGCAAATCTCATCTCACTGAAGAAATAAGAGAGCAGATTGAAGCTGTAGATTTTATCTTTCTGAAGTTACAAGCGAAGCAGATCGAAGCCCCAAAATCTCATACAATTAAAGCTACATTGGCAAAGATTGAAGCTACAAGGCGCATATTAGAAGATGCAGTGGATTGAACCAAAACCACGGTAGACTAAAAGGTGGCTATCTGAACAAGAAGAGCACCAAAGCAGTCAAGACTCAGCAAGACGGGGCAAAATTGGCCTTTCATTTTATCTTTGCTCTATTTTTGTTACACGACAATGAGCAAAGAGGGGCAGTGTTATATAGGCCAATTTTAGGCCATTTGCCAATGCCTCACCCAATTTTATACCCCTAAACCCATTACAATACTAACCCAAACCCGGTTGACCCTAACACTTACCCAACAACCCATCAGCTAAATTTAACCCTAGCCCAATACTAAAGCTAAACAAACCCAAACCCATTACAAAATTAATAGCCCAAATGACCCACTAAAAGAAGTCCAGAACCCCAAATTCGACCTAGGGTTTGATTTAAACCCAGCCAACTACTCCCCACTTGCGCACGCAACCACCCTTACCAACCTCTCGACAGCGACCCTCTTGCTCTCAGCGTTGCCTCAACAACCATCCCACCGCCCTCCATACTACACCATCCCCTGCAAACATAAAGATGGAATGGACAGCAAGCAGAAGAGGAGCAATATATAAGCAAACACATACAATGTAAAACAGGTTCTTTTTTTTGGAAAAAAGCCAAGAAATATATAGAAATTGTAATACAAAAACAAGCATTGTTGAAGCAACCAAGATCAGAAAATCAAAGGGATTAAAATCAAAGAACTGGAAAACTAAAGGTGATTACCTTTTCTTTTTTATTCTCTTCCATTTTAATTTCGGCCTTAGGCCTATTTTAGACATATATTTAGATTAAGTATACAAATAAATATTAAAATAAATATAAAAAAAAAGAAAAAATAAAAAAATTTATTTTTCCGCCATACCATCATGCAGCGTGTGCTAGCCAGCAGCGGGCGGTCCATGCGGCCGTCCGGTGACCGGCCCCCTGCCGGAGCTCCCTCCTCTCCCCTCTCTCTTTTCTTCCCTCTCCCTCTCATTTTTTTTTCTCTTCAGCTATGCAAAATGAAAAAAAAAAAAAGTTTAACTTATATAGGGGACCAAAACGGTGCGTTTTGGTCCCCTTTTATGAACAAAACGACGCCGTTTTGATGCGGGTCGGATCGACCCGACCCGCCCCAGCCAGGATCCGCGTGTTTTCACAGCGGAAGGGCAAATTGCGCGTTTGGCCCTTCCGCTTTTCTGATACTTTACAATTAAATTGTTATTATTTGTAATCTGCCCCTAAAATTCGATCTGTCTTACAATTTAGCCCCGTTTAATATGTTGCGTTTTAAAGGCTTGGTAATATTGCGCCTTTGGTCCCTCCAGTTCACGCGCGCATTGTAATTTAGTCCAATTCCCAATTTTATTTCTAATTTTATCCCAAGAATTCTGTTTTGATTACGATTTCATCCTTTTTTCGTTTTTTATCCTTAAACAGTATTTTTTTAACATTAGTTTTACTATATTATTATATTATTATTGTTGCTTATTATTATTATTGTTGTAAATATATTATTATACTTAATATTACCATTATACGTATTATTATTTTCAAAATATTAGTGAACTTTATATGTATATATTATATTTATGTATATTTTTAGCATTTATACATTTACATACATATATATATTTGTAAAGTATGGTATTTAGTGGTTTATAACGTCATTACTCTTTAATATTTACGTATTATACATGTATTTTAGTATTATATATACATCTTTTATACTATGCGTACATATTTTATTATTATTTTTCCTTTTTTTTTTTTTTTTTACGTAAACTCTTAGCATCATATTATATATATATATATATATATATCTTGCACAAATTTTTTTTTTTTTTTTGAATATCATACTATATATACCCATATATATTATATGTACATTCTAGTATATATTTTCACATCTATGTTGTAATACTATACTATGTATAAATCGTCATATTTTATTACATAATTAGTTCCCACTTACATATATTTTTTTAGTCTATTATATATATATGTTTATTTTCATACCATATTGTATATATATATTATTATCATATTTGTTTTATTCCTAATTCATTCATTACTAATATTTGTACATATATTTTTCTTGTATATACATTTTTATATATAGTATTATTTTCGTATATTATTACGTTCATTATTATACTTATTATTTTCACTTACTTTCTTTCAAAATTATATATTTACCCATCTTTTTATTTTTACTATTATTATCATTGCTAATATATGTTCATATATACATGTATATATTTATAAGATTTTAGTTTAATACTATTAATATGTTTTATATAGCATGCATGATTATTATTTTTGAGATTATTGTCATGATTATTATTTGCTTCAATATATTTCTAAGTTATGTCAGTTATTCATTTTTATTCCAATTTGCTTTACATTATTTCAAAACCCTGTTATTGTTTTGCTAAGTAGTTTCAATAATCAAGGCAATGTATCGATTTAACATTAAGTCATCGAGTTCATCGCTATGTTGGGTGAATGTCAATTGACTCGTGTTAAAGTGATATACCCTTCTCAAAAACCGAAATAAACTAAAATTTCTTGTCTTTTTAATCGGATCACAACTAAATTTTACATTGAACTCGTATTTTTGAAAACCAAGACCACACGTGTTTATAAGATACCAATTTTGGGCGTCGCGAGGGTGCTAATACCTTCCTCACGCGTAACCGACTCCCGAACCCTAACTTGTCTCTGGATTTTGACATAGACCTAAACCCGGCCTTCTTTTTGTCTTTAAATAAATTTATTAGGTGTCCGATCACACCTATAAAAGGATCGGTGGCGACTCCCCTTTTTATTTCAAAATCAAACTTCAGTTTTCAAGTTTTTACTAAATCGCCACAATTAGCGACCGAAAGCTAAAATTTTTACGTCGCTACAATGTTGTTTATTTTTGCAGTCAGTTTGAGTTGTATCATTACATATCCCACTTGTTGTATCATTACATATCCCACTTGTTGTATCATTACATATCCCACTTGCATTGGAACTTAGGTGTGAGGGAGCCAAAATCAAGCCTAAAATCATCTCAAAACATGTCAATACTTACTCCAATCATTCTCAACTGGTTAGGATTAAATTGAAACAATGCTTAAATGTTGATGGATAAATTTGTTATTATTCAATTTTAAAAGTTGTCACGATATCTTTCCATTAGTTATATAATAGTTAGTGACCAAAAACGATAAAGTTAAATAGTTGGATAACTATTTTGTAACTTGTTATAGTTGAGTAGTCAAAAAAGAAACTTATTAATAGTTGGGTGACTACCAGTATAATTTATCTTAAAAATAATTAAGAAAGTAAATAATTGTTATTTAGTGCTAATTAACCAAAAGCTAATTAACATAAATTTAGGAGTATACTATTTTAATAGAATGGTTTTAGAAAGTAAAATTATACATAAAATATGAATAGTGATATTTTTTTAAGGAATGAATAGAGTTATTATAGAAAGCAAAATTATTTATAAAATAATTATATAATTAATAGTATTTAATTTTTAATAGTATGTTATTAATTAATTAATTAATTATTATTTTTATAAACGTTTGAGTTTTTAAATAGTTAACATTGTTAATATGTAATATCTTTTTACTTTAAATAATATAATTAATTACTTATAATAATAATTTAATTCATTATTAAAAGATAATCAATTTAACGTTTTTATTATCAAATTAGTGTATTGAGTTTTAAAAAAAATTATCGTATTAAAAAAATATATTAATTAACTAATTTGTATATTCATATGATGCACAGATTTGATTGTATATATTAGAAAATATTATATTTATTTGTTACAAATTAGTAAGGTGGTAAAATATTGTGATTGAGAAAATAAAACAAAATAAAGTAAGTGCTTTGTTTTTAAAATCCTAATAGTTTCTAATATAATAAATAGGGATAAATATTAAATTTATACATGAATTTTAGTCTAATATACAATTTAATACATGAATTTTGATTTAGTACAATTATATACTTGAAATTTGAATTGTGGTTCATATGTATACACAAAACTTTGATTTTGATTTAATTATACACATTCAAATAAATGAATACATGCATTTATTTTTATATTGGATTTAATATAATTATTTGTGTATGCAATATATCAACGTAAAATAGTATTAACTCGATACTTTTGTTAATGATTTATAAAAATTAAATCAAATTAAAATTTCATGTATAAAATTACATAAAATCAAAGTTTATAATTGTCAAATAGTTAGTCAATAATTCAGATAATGAATTGTGTACTAATTCATTATAGTGGTATTTCAAATCTTTAGCTTCATATTTGATAGTTTTGGTAATATTCGATGCAGTTTTTGTACATAAATACAATAATTTTCTAATTAATAATTGTGAAAATAATGTTTTGTTTTTAAAATGTTTTTGCCATAAAAAATTAATTGATATAATTTTAATCAAAATTAAAATATTGTTTAATGAGTGAGAAATCTCGTAAAAATAAAATTATATGAATACTCATTTATGATGCTTAAGACTGATACTTGAAATCTTCGAAGGGTCTTCATGCTTTGTATAAACTATTAAAACAAATATTTACATGATCAACTATTATTGCATATCTTAATTTAGCATGCCACATCAATAATGTCATCGATTGAGGTGTCACATGGTGTTGAATAAAATTATTGGCCGTTAATTGATTAACGATTTTTATTAATTTTGGTTTTATTTGAAATTTTTTGCAATATTGAGATGAGATTGAAACAAAAAAAAAATGTTACGGGCTGAAGTAAAAAAAATTTAAAACATTGAGGGTGAAATTTGAGATCATAATAATTTAAAAATAACAGAAGACATTTACACTAAATTAATAAAATACATTTAATGATATTAAAAAAACTTATTGATGAAATCCAACTTTCTTTGAAACAAGAAGGATTCACAAAATATAATCAACCTAAAAAAAATTAAAAATCATAATATTATATTACTTCGTCATCAATTAAGTTTATCTTTTCATCTTCTTTTTTTTTTTTGGTGTTATCGTTATTCAAATAAGATTTGGTGTTTCTTCTTCAAAAAACCATTACTTTAATACTTAATTCTTTTATGGAAACTTCTAATTAATTAATACTACAATTTCCTATTTTTACCAATTTTTTTTTAACATTAGCAATGACAAAACCTAAACCATTCGATGGATTCCAAATCAATTCGCTCGGGAGGGTTTTATTTTTTGAAGAGTGGATGTAGGGTAGGGTGGATTTTTTTTTTTTTGTATAGTGGGCATGAGAATCCATCAAATTCGCTCTGAACGGTGGATGTTTTTATTTTTTGAAAAGTGAAAGTAGGGATGGATGGTTTTTTTTTTTTTTTGTATAGTGGATATGATAATCCATTCAATTGTTCCGAATGGTGAAAGGTTTTGTTATTTGAAAAGTGAATGTAGAGTGGGGTGGATTTTTTTGTTGTTGTTGTATTATGGGTATAGAGTAATTATGGTAATTGTTTGTTCTGCTCACTATATTAAATTACCATTTTATCTTTATATATATATATATATATATATATATATATATATATATTAAAAGGGTAAAAATATTATAATATGTTATAAAAAAAACTATATGTCTTATTATTAAAATTTTTTTGAATAATTTTGTTGAAATATTTACTCACCTTTAAAAAATTAGAAACGTTAAATATATATAATATAATATAATATAATACTTTCATTTATCATTATTGTAATTTATTGTAATAATTATATTAGATATAAATTATTTTCCTTGCAAAATATATTTCAAATATATATCATAATATATTGAATTGGTAATAATTATATTTATATGTGATTTTAATATTTGAAATATAGTTTATATTAAAATTAAATTTTACAAAAAAAAAATTATATTCTTTGCTTAAAAGTATTTCAAATTCATATTTTATATATAAAAAATATTAATAATGCATTGTAATAATTTTTTTTATAAGTTAAGTTGATACATTTCATATATCTTAATGTTAACAAATTTGAATATCATTTAAATGAATTTTTTTTTCTAATTTACATCTTTTTTAAAATAATCATTTTAAAACTAAACTTTGTTGGTCACTCTTGGTTGGTCAAAGCTTTGGTCAAATCAATTTGATCGAGCAAAAGCTAATGATTACCATTGTTATTGCTTTTGGTGTTGGGTGGAAGCCTTGTTAAACGCTTATTCTCCTCCACACATACAATTAGGGGTGTTCCCAATATGATAAAATTGAATTAATCGATCTAATTTGGTTAATCGGTTAGTGGTCGAATTTAATTCAGTTGAAAGTTAATTTATAATTTTTTGAAATTTCGATTATCGATTAATTCAATTCGAAACCGAGTAATTAACCGAATTAATCAAAATAAATAATATATATTATTTAAAGTTGTTTCTAATGTCTTATTTGTCATTTTCAACGGATAATTAACCGAATTTCAAGACTTATGTAGTGTTTCTAAAGTCCTATTTGTTATTTTCACCTCTATTTAAAGTTTTTTGAACTATTAAATAAAAGAAAATGAACATTTAGCAATGTATTTTTTTAAAATGTTTTATACTTGTCTTAATCAAACGATAAAAATATATAAATTCTGGTTAATTCAATTAATCGATCGAATTATTCGAAATGTTTCAATTTGGTTAAAATATTTTAAAAAATTTCAGTTCAATTAAGGGTTAACAATTTTTATATTTCAAATAATTTAATTAATAATAATTCGATTCGAATATTAATCGAACCGACTATTTGAATATCTCTAAATACAATGACATGCAACTCTTTTTAACTCTCCTGCGATGTCGGCACAAGGGTCTCCAAACCTCAACTGCAACAAATGTCATCCCTATTCAACTTCCTGCCACTGATTTGGTCCTCTTTAAGTGTTTAGAGGAAAGAGGTTTTAGATTATGGTTTCGATGCTACCATGTGGGATTCGCATCGCTGCTGATTTGGATATCCGCCATTCATAATTCTCTTAAACTTCGATTATAATTTAAATAAACGATTTATAAAAAATTAATAAAAATAATTTCTAAAATTAAATCTGGTAAATTGCACCTACGGTCATTAAAATCAGTAAATTTACATATTGGTCGCTCGATTTCAAAATATTACAAAATGATTATTAAATTATTTGAAAGGTTACAAAATGTCATCAGAGACATGTTATTCTCCTATGTTTTGGATTTTTTTCACCTTGTTTTTTAAATAAATTTTATAATTTTATAATTTGCTATAAATTTTAAATAATTTGTTATTTTTTTTATTTTTAACATTTTTTTGAATTCTCAAAATAATTTTAATAATTTTCTATTATTTTCTTGAATTTTAAATAGTTTTAAATATTTTTTAAATTTTAAATTTTTTTAATAATTACTGACATAACATGCATATAGACTGTCACGTGGATTTCAGGTCAATATAGTTGATGTATATTAATTTTTCTATCTATTTGAGGGTGTTTTTGACAAAAAAAATAGTCGACAAATTAAAAGATAAAAAATTAAATGAATGACTAAAATAATTTTTTCACAAAAATTAGAGGTTCAAATAAATTATTATACTATTTAAAATAGATTAAATAATATTTTTATTTTAAAAATAGATAGTGGTTAAATAGTTGACAGCTATCTTCCACCGAGCTAAACATTATTATTTTCTCCCATTTTCAGGTGCCCCCATAAATGCAGCACCCACTTTTCAAGTTTTATACTACTAATAGTTTTCCTTTTCACATTTTCTGGGTTCGTCAATTCTCCATATTCTGTTTAGCGTTTAGTTTCCCTTTGTTTTAAAGCTCAAAGGTTTAGAAAACAATGACAGTGGATGATGGCAGGGGCAAGCCACGAACCACTGATCTGAAGTAGGCGAGGGCGAGCAAGGGGAGAGGCGAACAGAGGGTTGAGTGTTGATAGACTAGGGCTTTTTTGTTTCATTTGCTTTGACTAATTTGGGCTGGGCTAGCTTAGAGTTTTTAAAAGTGGGCTTTTTTGGTCCGATCCAAGTTAATCTGGTCCAATTATGTAAAAATCGGTGGACGGTTTGCTGTTTCAACATCCACGGTCTATTTACTTTTTTTTCTTTACTATTTTAGTAACCATATAAGTATACCCTTTATTATTATTATTTTTCCTTTCAGTGGTTTACTCTTCACTACCAACTCCAAGCCACACAACACGAAGAATAGCTATATATACAAGACATTTCTCATGTTTTTTTCTTAATATTTAGCCAAAAGCATCACCCTGTCACTTGTTTCTCTTCTCACTTGTCTTAAAAGACAACTATTTTTGGAGGCAAGCAAAGAAAACAACAAACAAAAACACGAAACACCCGGTACTATCCTAAGTGGTTTAGAGATTCTTTGGGTGCTGTTTTTATTTTCTTCTCAAAATGGGTAATGAGAAGGAGAAACAGAAGAAGATAAACGGATCCATAAGGTCAATTTTCATGCATGCGGATGATGTAGATATGTGGTTGATGACTCTTGGCTTCATCGGAGCCGTTGGTGATGGTTTTTGTACACCTCTTGTATTGCTTGTTACTAGCAAGTTGATGAACAATCTTGGTGATTCTTCAGCTTTCACTGCAGACATGTTCATTCATAACATCAACAAGGTCTTTCTTCGTTTTTTTTTTCTTGGTTTTTTTCCAAAACAGGCACATGCATACGCACATACATGCAAATCAGTAAAAAAAAAGGGGCGTAGCCAGGCATGGGCCCCAACCCCCCTCAAAATTTTAAGACGATTCTTATTGTTTAGGCTATTTAAGATAAACAAGGGTAAAACTGCAACATTAAATTATTCTTATATCATCTAAAATTAGATTTCGTCCCTCAAAATTATAATTTATATTTTACCCCTTTTCAATTTAATCCTATTAAAATTTCATTTTCATAACACTTTTAATATATATCACTTATTACTTTTTTCAGTTTAATTTTTTTTACATTTTTATTAATCAAATTAATATATATTTGCTTTCGTTATTTTGTTAGTAATATTTTTCATCCTACGCTCATAATGAAAAATAATAAACTTAAATTATGTTTATTCTTAATATAAATTGAAGATTACTTATTTCACTTCTTCTAAATTATATCATTTCATGTTTTTATATCATAATATTGAATAATTTTATTATAATTTCTTAAATGTTGAGACTTCAATAGTTATAAAAAAAATTTAGATAGTAACGAGAAACATAATTTATAATATTTTAAAATCGAAAAAAATTATTCTAAGATTTTATATAATATTAGTACTTTAAATACTATATAATATTTAAATATGGTGCTTTTCAGGGAAGCAACCTTGGCCCCTAGATAATTGGTATAATACTATTTTAGTTCCTTTTCATTTATAAAATATTAAATTGAAGCCTTTTTAGAGATTTTTTTTTTTTTTTGGCCCCCCAAACTATTACAACTTTATTTTGACCTCCTAACAACAAACTTCTAGCTTCGTCCTTAGTGCTTTTTATAAAATGAGCTAAAACATATTTAAAACGAGCTATAGAACATATTTAGATAGTGAAAGATTTTTTTTTAATTAAAATAGTTGGGATGATGTCAAAAAATTTTAATTAAAAAATAAAAGAGATTTTTAAATTAAAAATAAATTTAATTTTTAAAAAAAAAAATCTATTAAACTTGAGCCATCAAATTAGGCAAATAATATAACATAAAAACTTAGTTTTGATTTAAATTTAGATATAATGGATAATGTATATATATAATAGTTGTACAATTGTTTTTAATTCCGCCCTCCGTAAACAAAATATTTAACTTCGCCTATGTTTCTACCTAACATGATTTGGTTTTATGGGTGACAGAATTCAATGGCTTTATTGTATTTGGCTTGCGGGTCTTGGGTTGCTTGTTTTCTAGGTAAGTTTAAATTCATAGCATTCAATGGCTTGAAGGAATGGTTAATGGAGGCATAGTTAATGATTTTTTTTGTACGTGCTTTTCTTTTGTCATTTTTCAGAAGGATTTTGTTGGTCAAGAACGGGTGAGAGACAAGCGACAAGAATGAGAGCCGGGTATTTGAAAGCTATCTTAAGACAAGATGTGGGATACTTTGATTTGCACGTTACAAGCACAGCTGAAGTTATCACCAGTGTTTCAAATGATAGTCTAGTAATCCAAGATGTTCTCAGTGAAAAGGTTCCTTTTTGCAAATCGGATATAATCTCTTGACTAAAAACGAGTAATTTAATTACTACTAATGGGTGATCATGTCATGCAGGTGCCAAATTTTCTGATGAATGTTGCAATATTTTTTGGGTGTTACATGGTAGCATTCATAATGCTATGGAGACTAGCAATAGTGGGGTTTCCTTTTGCTGTTGTTTTGGTGATTCCTGGCTTAATGTATGGAAGAGGGTTGATAGGAATAGCTAGAAAGATAAGTGAGGAGTACACTAAGGCTGGAACTATAGCAGAACAGGCAATATCTTCTATAAGAACAGTTTATTCCTTTGTTGGTGAGAGTAAAACCATTGCAGAATTCTCAGCAGCTTTACAAGTGTCCGTGAAGTTGGGATTAAGACAAGGCTTGGCTAAAGGTCTTGCAATTGGAAGCAATGGGATTGTTTTTGCCACTTGGTCTTTCATGTCGTATTATGGCAGTAGGATGGTTATGTACCATGACGCTCCAGGAGGGACTGTTTTCATTGTTGCTGCCGCCATTGCCATGGGGGGCCTGTAATTTCCTTCAAACTTTTCCACATTGAATGTGTGCATGTATCTATATGTATATTTGCTATATATATATAATATATATATATGTATATATAACAAAAGAAATAAAAAATTCAAACACGTAATTTTTTTTGGATTTTGGTGATGATCAGATCATTAGGAGCCAGTCTATCCAACCTCAAGTATTTCTCTGAAGCATGTGCAGCTGGGGAACGGATTATGGAAGTGATGAAAAGAGTCCCCAATATTGATTCTGACAATTTGGAAGGAGAAATTTTGGAAAAAGTTACAGGAGCAGTTGAATTTAGGCATGTTGACTTTGCATATCCATCAAGGTCTGACACCATGGTTTTCAAAGATTTATGTCTCAACATTCCAGCTGGAAAGACTGTGGCTTTAGTAGGTTGTAGTGGCTCAGGGAAATCCACAGTTATAGCACTACTACAAAGGTTTTATGACCCACTTGGGGGAGAGATACTGCTTGACGGAATTTCCATAGATAAGCTGCAGGTCAAGTGGTTAAGATCACAAATGGGGTTGGTGAGTCAAGAGCCAGCACTTTTTGCTACAACCATTAAGGAGAACATACTTTTTGGCAAGGAAGATGCTAGCATGGACGAGGTTATTGATGCGGCCAAAGCCTCAAATGCCCACAATTTCATATCCCAATTGCCTCAAGGATATGAAACTCAGGTTAGCCCTTTTAACATCCACAAAAACACAAAATTATAGTGGAAAGGTGTAATTTCTTCCCAAGTAATCATATAGAGAAGTGTCTAATCAGGTCATTGTTTCTTGCCTGAGTTTTATCATCTTATATATATAACCATATTCTTCATTTTCATTTTAGTTAATAGTAAACTGGTTCCCTAACAATTCCTTTTAACACCCAGTCCTTCAAAATGAGCACCCATGTTACTTTGTTCTTTAAAATATAATTTGCCAATGAATTTTTTGCGTTTGTTGCAGACCATACTTCAGGAACATGATAAACATTTCTCATTTATGTATCTTTGTTTACGTACTTCATATCACTTTTGAGAAACTAGTTGAAGCTGAGGATTACATTCATTAAAGAAATAAACAGATTTTTGTTTGTGATCAAATCTTTAAATCCTTGTTCTGAATGAATCTGAAAAAGTAAAATATCTTTTCAACAGGTTGGTGAAAGAGGGGTTCAAATGTCTGGTGGACAAAAGCAAAGGATTGCTATAGCAAGAGCAATAATAAAAGCACCTCGAATCCTTCTTCTAGATGAAGCAACAAGTGCACTAGACTCAGAATCCGAACGAGTTGTGCAACAAGCAATAGACCAAGCTGCCGTTGGCCGCAGCTCCATAATAATCGCCCACCGCCTTTCCACCATTCGCAATGCTGACCTTATAGCAGTTGTCCAAAATGGCCAGGTTATCGAAATAGGATCGCATGATCAGTTGATGGAAAATGATATCAGTCACTATGCTTCTTTAGTCCACCTTCAGCAAATAGAGAAAGAAAAGACTCTTGATGAAGCTAACTCAAATTTATCTACCTGTGCATCATCTTCAATATCAAATATAGACATTTACAGTACAAGTAGTCATAGACTTTCTTTTGTTAGTCGGTCCAGTTCCGCCAATTCATTTACTCAGAACCATACTTTATTGGCTGGAGAGTCCATAGTGGAAGAGAAAAAATTGCCAGTGCCATCTTTTAGAAGATTGTTGGCATTGAACTTACCAGAATGGAGACAAGCAATAATGGGGTGTTTAAGTGCTATCCTGTTTGGTGCAGTTCAACCTTTTTATGCATTCTCACTAGGATCTATGGTAGCAGTGTATTTTCTAACTGATCACAATGAGATCAAGGAGAAGACTAAGATCTATGCCTTATGCTTTCTCGGGTTATCGGTGTTTACATTGCTGATTAATGTTAGTCAGCATTATAATTTCGCATACATGGGAGAGTACTTGACAAAGAGGATTCGAGAGAGGATGCTTTCAAAGATACTCACATTTGAAATAGGCTGGTTCGATCAAGATGAGAATTCAAGTGGTGCTGTCTGCTTTAGACTTGCCAATGATGCTAATGCGGTATATATTTTCTTAACCTGCATCATATACTCTTGCATATCCAATAAATCTTTTGAGTGTCAGAAATTGGCATTTTTATATCTGCTAATCATTGAGTAGGTCGAGTTTTCCAACTGGTGTAAATATTTTATGATATCATATACCTACAATCTAAGCCAAACCATATTTTGGTTCTAATTGTTATCTTCGTTCTGGCAGCTGAGATCCTTGGTAGGTGACAGGATGGCATTGATTGTGCAAACAATGTCAGCAGTAACTATAGCTTGCACCATGGGCATGGTCATAGCTTGGCGGCTTGCAATTGTTATGATTGCGGTTCAACCCATCATCATCATTTGTTTCTACACCAGACGTGTCTTGCTTAAAAGCATGTCCCAGAAGGCTATTAAAGCCCAAGGTGAAAGCAGCAAGCTGGCTGCTGAGGCAGTTTCCAACCTCCGAACCATCACCGCCTTCTCATCCCAAGACAGAATCTTGAAAATGCTCGAACAGGCTCAAGAAGGTCCTCGAAGAGAGAGCATCCGTCAATCGTGGTTTGCTGGTATTGGACTCGGCACGTCTCAAAGCCTAACAACTTGCACTTGGGCCTTAGACTTTTGGTATGGTGGTAAACTCATCTCTCAAGGCTACATCACTGCAAAAGCTTTGTTTGAGACCTTCATGATCTTGGTAAGCACCGGGCGGGTGATAGCCGATGCTGGAAGCATGACTTCTGACCTTGTCAAGGGCTCAGAAGCAATTGGATCAGTCTTTGCTATATTGGACCGATTCACAACGATTGAGCCTGAAGATCCCGACGGATACAATCCCGAAAAGATAACAGGCCGTGTGGAACTTCATGACATAGACTTTGCATACCCGGCTCGGCCCAACATTATGATCTTAAGGGCCTTCTCGCTCAACATAGATGCAGGTAAATCAACTGCACTGGTTGGACAAAGTGGATCGGGTAAATCAACAATCATTGGATTAATCGAGAGATTTTACGATCCACTTGAGGGTGTAGTGGAAATTGATGGTAGAGATATAAGGTCATACCAGCTTAGGTCACTGAGGAAACACATAGCACTAGTTAGCCAAGAGCCAACATTATTTGCAGGCACCATAAGAGAAAACATTGCATATGGAGCATCTGATACGATGGATGAATCACAGATCATAGAGGCTGCCATGGCAGCCAATGCTCATGAATTCATTTCAGGGTTAAAAGATGGTTACAATACATGGTGTGGTGATAGGGGAATGCAGCTCTCTGGGGGGCAAAAGCAACGCATTGCAATAGCAAGGGCCATACTGAAAAACCCTACAATTTTGCTCTTAGATGAGGCCACCAGTGCACTTGATAGTCAATCAGAGAAAGCAGTACAAGATGCACTTGAAAGGGTTATGATTGGGAGAACCAGTGTGGTAGTGGCTCATAGGCTAAGAACCATTCAAAACTGTGACCAAATTGCTGTGTTGGATAAAGGGAAGGTAGTGGAGAAAGGGACCCATCAATCTTTGTTGGCTAAAGGTCCCACTGGAGCTTACTTCTCATTGGTTAGCCTCCAAGGGAGACCCCACAATACAACTCAAACTATCAACTGAAACTATTTGAAGGTTAGATTAGGCTTTTTATTATAGTTGCCATCCAAATTTCGATGGTGAAAGGCCTAGCTTAATTCACAAAATATATTCTCTTCCAACTTTTTTTTTTTTTCTTCCTTTTCATTGTCCACCTCCAGTAGAGATGTTGAAAGGGAGATGGCAGTTCCTGTAATATGAGCTTTTGATTTTTCAATTCTGATAATAAATTCTTACTTTTTTATGTATAAGGCAATACCATCCACAAAGGTAAGTTGTATCTATATACATTCATTCCCTTGTTAATTTTGTATTTTGTATATGATGATTGATGCAAGATAACCAAATATAAATTAAAATCAATAAAGATAAGTCATCATATAGTTATTTTTAATTGAAGAAGAAAACAAAATCATATCCAACTGTATTTTCAACTTTCATACAATATATGTCAACTTATAGTTCTTGTGGGTGTCAAATATGGGTACACTTAGTATATATTTATTTAGAATATGTTTCAAAATATGAACTTTGGAACAACTAGTAATTAGCTAATAGAATATGTAAAATGATGACTCAAATTTTCTTCATTCATACAATAGTGAGATATATAAAGAAAGACACCTCTACTATATCCACAAAAGTATCAACAAAATAACCAATGAAATATTGCAAAAGATAAATTACAAAGAAATTAAACAACTAAATAATGGCAAACAAATAAAACTAATCGTCCTTCTAAGGTACTATCAACATATTTTTTTGTGACATCCCCTCAAGTATCAACAGCAGACAATTTGGGAAATAGCCGATCAAAGACTCCTCAAGACATAGATTTGGTGGGTAAATCAACCACTTGATTACCGGAATGTAGATGGACCTAAATTTTTTTGAGCAGTACTTGATCACAAACAAAGTGAAAATCGATAGCAATATGTTTCATTTTGCTATGAAACATAAGACTCTCACAAGGGTAAGTGCTTAGGTGGCTTTGTAAGGGGAAAGCGAAGTTCACGAAGAAGACTGGCAAGCCAATTGGTTTTAACAACTGCAGCAGCAACGGTTCGATATTAGACTTCAGTAGAGGAATGAGAAATTACCTTTTGAATTTTTGAAGACCAAAACACAGGAGTGATGTGCAAGTATGCGACTCACAAGGTCACCAACTCAACCAATACCAAGTAAACTATTATCATTATTTTGAGACTTTCTTGAGATGGGTTTGGATTCAGGCCGAAATTGATTTCGGCTTATTAATATTAATCTTTGTATTACATAATTTTCTTTTGCTGAACTTTGACACATCCGTTTTGGGTCATATAATTATATATAAATATAATTTTTTTACTATCTTTTATTACATTCTATTAAAATAGAAATAAAATACAGTACAAAAACATTCACTAAAAATTAATAATTGAGTGACCAAAATAAAATCAAGTCAATAGTTTAATGATTTTTTTATCTTTTACCTTTTCAAATATTACAATATTTCAAAGGTAAACTACACATATGGTCACTAAACTATAAAAAAATTTCATTTTAGGGATTCAAAATAAAAAGCTTACAATTTAAGCATCTACATTACGTTATTCAGTTATTTAATATTAATATTAATATTAATATAAAATTTAAATTTATTTTTAAAAATTATTTATGTATTTTTATTTTTATTTTTTGAATTTTTAAAAATTAAGATCAAATTTTTTTACAGATGATTTTTTAAAATTATGACAAATTGATATAATATGTAAAAATTAATAGTTAAATTTGTAATTATACCGATATTTTTAATTATCACACCAACTTGCCATTTATTATAGTTGACATTTATAATTTTAATGGGAATGATCCAAATGGCTGAATTATGAAATATGGATGCTTAAATTGTAAACTTAATTTTTTGTGTGATTATCCCTGTAGTTTACCCAAATTTTAAGGAAAAAAAGAAGAAGATATTTTACAAAATGCCCCTCAAGTTATGCAAATTTTACAATTTGGTTGTCGGTCAGGTCACTGTCGCCCATCCTCTACCACTGCTTTGGGCCACCTTGCCTTGCCACCAGTCACCCATAAGCCACCTTATGTCATCTCCATCAATTATCATCGTCCCTCTCCATAAAAACAACAAGAAAAGTGAAAGAAGAGAGCTCCTGAGAGTTTTTTTTATCGCTCTCGGCCCTCTCTCAAACCCCCACCGTCCACCATATTCCATGTCCAGCACCTCACGATTCTGCCGCCACATTCTCACCCTTTCAATCATTGCCACTAACTCCCACAACCAGTGACCCCCATTCACCATCATTAACGCTCCCTCTCTCATCACCGTCCCTCACAAGCACCCTCAAATCTCCTCTTACCATCAATCCTGAATCACCAAACTTCCTCACAGTACCATCATCTCCCCCATCCACCGCATTTCACCACGTCCTACCCACTAACAACCCCCAAAATCATCCTAAACCGAATCCTATCGTCCCCTCACCACAAAAACATTAACACCCCCTCAAGTCCCTACTAACCTATCCATTCAAAACCCAGAAAACAAAAACCCAAAACAAAAAAGAGAGAATTGCTCCGTGTTGAGAGAAGCCAACCAAAACGTGCAAAATAGAGAAGTATTACAAATCAGAAGGGAACGGAGAAGCCAAGAAGAAAAAAGGTGAAAGAGATGGCCTTTAAAACAGACGACAGCAGCGGCAGATATAGCGCCCGAAATTATTAATTTCCACATTGCATGCTAGTTCGACATACTCTAAAAATAATTTTAATTTTTTTAAGTATATATTTAAAATAGTTGTACTGCACTTCAATTTGAAAACTTATAATTCATTCTGAAAATAATTATAATTTTTAAGGAATATATTTTTAAAAAAATCAATTCGGACAACTTAAATTTTATAATCTATAGATGTTTAAAAAAATCAGAATAATTATATTAAATTTATTTTTATAATAAAACTTATTTATGATTCTATATATACATATTGTCTATATATATCACAATTTAATGAAGTAATCCTACATTGTCTAAGAACAAGCTACAAATATATTCATGAGGCTTTGGATTTGTATAAAGGTTTGTTTTTTAAGTTTGATTTCCATATCAATAAATGACACACAAAAAAAAAAGTATATAGGTGCTGCCACTTTTAGTGTTGATGTAGCAAAATACGTTTTTAGCTGGAAGCGTTTTTATGGGAAACCTAGAAAGTCCATTCCTGTAAATTTTCAAAAATTTAATCTATTTTTGTATTTTTTTTAAAAAAATTGGCATTTTTTGGAATTTTAATCCAAAAAAAATGTTTATTTATTGTTTATGAACGAATTTTTAATGGTGAATGTACTTGAGAGGTTCTTCTATTATAGAATTATGATCATATTAGCTTTTTTACTATTATGTGGATCAATTTAGTTTCAAAGCTGTTTAAAAAATGTCATTTACTGTTTAATAGGTCTGTAAATAAATTTTTTTATTTGAAATTGAATTGCAATAAAAAATAATATTTTTCAATACATTTTTTACAAAGTAAATGTTAATTTTGTTACAATTTGAACTTATTCAATTCTTTTTAATAACAAAGAGACTAATTTGATTCAAACCCTATAACACAGAGGCTTCCCAAGTACTTTAACCTGTTTTTAACTGAACATATTTGATTGTATCTTAAGTTGATAACATTTTAACTTTATCACTCAATCAAAACTTTAATTTAATATGTTTTATACATTTTAGTTTTATTACACACACTTTATTATCTTGATAAAGTGATATTGATTGAGTTGATGTTACAAGTTAATTCGACATCAACTCAAGATTGATGACAACATCGTGATAAACAATTATAGTACATCTAATATTCTTAAAATGATGTTTTTACATATTTAAAATTTGTTTTACTCACATATTAATTTAAATTTTCATTTTAATATCATATTATTTATTAAATTATAATTTTAAATACATCATTCAACAAATTTATTAAATTTAAACAAAGGAGCACAAATACAAATGTATTTAAATTGAATTCATTTAGAGTGAAATTATTTATAGCTTAATGGTGCACTATGAATTACATATGATAGGTAAAATGTGTAAGTTCTTTTGTTTAGATATAGTTAGTTATACTGTGCAGCGTTTATAACGATTAGATGTATTGGAGTGATTATACTTTAAATACAAAAATATTAATTGGATAAACAAGGAAAAAATAAACCTAAAAGGGAAATACATGTTAATGATATTCAAATTTTCATGAAAATTCACCAAAAATCAATCCCAATTTGCCAAATTTTAAAATTGGAATTGGTATTAGGAGGAAATCAAAAATAAAATAAAATAAAATAAAATCGAATTGGAAATTAACCCAAAGAAAATAAGTAAATAGGAAACCACAATACATAAACGAAGAACAATACATAGCACAGAAAAGTGTTGTTTTCCAAATTTGGGAACACATAAGCCATCTCTCCCTTTTACCTTCACCAGTGTTCTGAATATAAAAGAAATTTTCTTTTGATTTTTGGATTTGGACTTTCCCTACGTACCAAGCTTCTCCCTTGTACCTCTTCTTTTGCTTATATAAATATAACATATATTGTGTTTGTTCAATTCTTTTACCTATTTACACAACCCAACCAGAACCAAGGATCAGAACGGTTTGGTTTCTGTGTCTTTCCCTTCTGTAAGATCTGTTACAGAGGTAAGTAAATTTCTTTAACCCAATTCTTCAACTTCTTCGAAATTTACTCATGTTTGTTTTTTTTTTCTTCTTTTTTTGGTTTACAGGGATGAAGCGAATAAGAGAGGATATATATTCCGGTTCTCAATTTAAACGCCCATTTGGTTCTTCGAGGGCTGAGTCGTAAGTTGTTTTCTTTTCTTCTTTTGTTGGCTGTATTTTCTTTAATCTGTTTAAACTAGCTTGCTTTTCTTTTTCGAGGGTTTGTATCATTGATTTCGCTTTTATATGAAAGTTTGGTTTCATTGGTAATCTGGGTTGTTTTTGGTTTGATGACTAGTTGGATATTGTTGTGAGCTTTAATTGCTTTGTTTAATGAGGTTAGACAGGGAATGTTGTTGAGCTTTTTGCTTATGGGTTTGTTCTGTTGACCACCTGAATCGAGTTATGTTTATGCTTTTGGCTTGTCTTGTCATGTTTTGCTTGAAAAGCAGGTTTGTTTTTGTGATTCTGAGATCGTTACTCTTAGTAGGATTTTTTCACTTGGTTTTATAGTAAGTAGTAAATTTACTTCTAATTTATTGGAAACTTTATCTTTTAAAAGCATATTAGATTAAGCAAGAAAAACTTTTGAAGTTCTTGATCTGTGTAAGTCAAATGGTTGTGGTTCTGAATTTTGTGATGATTATTTACCTATGAAGCTATGGGCAAAACCAAATGCTGGGAGGAGGGGGAGTGGGAAGGGGAGGAGCAGCCGGAGGAGGTGAAGGTGGAGGAACGGTAGGAGGAGGCATGTCACAGAAACTGACTACAAATGATGCCTTAACGTATCTAAAGGAAGTGAAGGAGATGTTTCAGGATCAAAAAGAGAAATATGACATGTTCCTTGAAGTCATGAAGGATTTCAAGGCTCAGAGGTATCCACTTTTGAAACGTTGAGTTTAGTCAATGAAATAAATGTGTTACTTGCTTTAAACTGCTAAATGTTCGACGCATCTTTCACCGTCTGCAGGACTGATACAGTTGGTGTCATTGCCCGAGTTAAGGAATTATTCAAAGGGCACAACAACTTGATTTATGGATTTAATACCTTCCTACCTAAGGGATATGAAATAACCCTTCATGAGGATAAGGCTCCTCCAAAAAAGACGGTTGAATTTGAAGAAGCAATCAGTTTTGTTAACAAGATAAAGGTGAAACCATTTTTCCATAATCGTTCTCCTTATCAACTCCTTGTTTAGCCATCTAAATTATACATTTTATTTTGCAGAAACGATTCCAAAACAATGAGTATGTTTATAAATCATTCCTGGATATCTTGAATATGTACAGGAAGGAGCACAAGGACATAAATGAGGTCTATAATGAGGTAATATGTCTTATTTTGGTTTGTACCAGTGTTCATTGGCTCTGTGGTGCTTTCTGAATATTAATCTCTTTGAACTTTTATTACCAGAAAATATTACTTGATTCTTTTTCTGTTTTCTTTAGGTTGCTTCTCTTTTTGATGACCATCCTGATCTGCTAGATGAGTTCACAAGATTTTTACCAGATTCTGCAGCAGCGCCTTTGACTCAACAAGGTCCATATGGTCGAACTTCAACTCAGCGTTATAATGAGCAAAGCTCTGCTACACCCACCTTGCGGCATATACAAATGGACAAGGCAACTGTCACTGTTTTTAATATACAATTTTTGGTACTTGATACTTTGAGGCATTTGTGATATGGAATCTTTTTTACAGCAACGTCGAAGGGATTGGATTATGACATCCCATGCTGACAGAGATCTCAGTGTTGATCGTCCTGAACTGGATGATGATAAAGATATCCTGAAAATGCAAAAGGACCAGAGAAAACGTGTGGAAAAGGACAGTAGGGATCGGAGAACTCGTGAACATGATGATCCTGAGCATGACAACAACAGGGATTTTAACTTGCAGCGATTTCCTGACAAAAAGAGATCGGGAAGGAAGATTGAAGGATTTGCTTCCAATGATGAGAGAGATACTTTTAAAAGTGAGTCTATCTACTTTTTTGACAGCTTGTATTGGTTTATAATATGCAAGTTATCATTTTTGTTTTTTTTTTCAAATACTATAGTTATATAGTTTTCTTTAATGTATTAGGGTGACTGTTTTGTTGTTCTTTTGTCATCTATTGCTAATAAAGTAGTCATTATATATTCTTCAAGGTGCTTCTCTCCATCAATCATTTATGTGATTTACTGGTGAGAATGAGCTTGTAGTTTTATTTTTGCCTAGATGAAGATGTGAGATATGGTTAAATCAGGTTAGTTGCAATTTTCAATGATATTTTGACTTTTGACTGGAAGGAAGCTGTATAAGCATGTTATCTTTGTTTCCTGTGATTTTGAAGCGATCTATAGCTGGGAAAAGTTCTAACAGGTTAGGTAGTCCATCTTGATGTTTTAGCAAACCCAGCTCTTAATATTTCCGAGGTATTGATAGACTCGGGGAAATGATAGGAAAAATAGATAACTCTTCAAGGGTGAAGTTGCATCAGGTGTTATCATAATATAGGGAAATACTATCAAGTTTTTAACCCAAGGGAAATTCCTTTGAATTTTGTATTCGCACATGATGGTTAATGACCTTTTTCAGCTTTTCCTTCGAAGTTTTCAAATATTTTGCTGTGCTTGTGTAATGTGATAGGGGCTAATCAGATTCTTCTTGTCCTTGATATATCAACCTTATGAGTTTTAGGTTTTTCCTATTCAAATCTCAGGCATGTGCAACCAAGGGTTCATATTCTGTGAGAAAGTTAAGGAGAGGCTATGCAGTTTTGATGACCACCAGGCATTCTTAAAGTGCCTTAATATTTATAGCTATGGAATAATAAAAAGAAATGATTTGCAAAATTTGGTATGTTATATTTGACTTTTCATTCAATCCACTTATCTTTGTAAAATTATCAAGAGGCGCATGTTCACTTTCTACCTTTGCTGGTTCTGCCTATTTCAGGTGACTGATTTACTTGGCCAGCATCCAGATCTTATGAATGAGTTCAATCAGTTCTTGGAGTGTTGTGAGAATACTGGTAACTGCTTAAGTATCATTTTTAAGTTTTATTTTGATTATCCTCACGGGTGTTTCTAACCCAAATGTCTTCTGCAGACGGGCTTCTTGCTGGTGTTATTAGTAAAAGTATGTAATTGATATCTTCCCTTTGTATCATTTTGTTATACTTGTTCTTATTTTTCTCAACCATTGTCTCATTTGTCTTATTCTCTTATTGCATGGTTTAATGTTATAAGATGCAAATAAAATCTCATGTGTGTATATTTATATTGCAAGAGGATGGGGTCTTGGCAACAAGCCTTATTTGGTGTGTCACATCTATTGTTTTCATACTTTCCATCTCTCCAACACCAATTCAAAGGAAGTTTCTCCAGCAAACACGTTATCTGAGGGGATGAATGAGGTGCTGGGGTTTGCCAAGGATTTCTATAGGTGATATGAGAAAGAACGTGTGGGGTTTTTCTACTTCCTTAGAAGAGAAGTCAATGAATTGTGTGATTTGATTGTTCCCTGTAAAGTAGTTAAACAGCTAGTGGTGTGTATCAAAGGTTATCTTTCACATTCGTTCATAGGAGATGAAGTTGGCTTTGATTGTGCAATAGCTTTGTCTTTATTAGGCCCCTCTTTTTGGTTGATAAGTGAAAATAGTTTCTATTGAGAACTTATAGTTGCATACATATAAGTTGCAATGATGTTTACCCTTTGATTGCAGAATCACTTAGTGGAAATGGACATACGTCCAGGCCAGTGAAGCTAGAGGAAAAAGATAGAGAACAGAGGCGTGAAATGGAGGGGCCTAAGGAAAAGGAGAGATACAGGGAGTATCTGGCAAAATCCATACAGGAACTTGACCTTTCCAACCGCCAACGTTGTACCCCAAGCTATCGGCTTCTGCCTGATGATGTATAAAATTTTGATTATTTTTTTCAAATGCGAATTATGCTTGATTTGATATTCTGATTTTGATGTTTTTTGGTGTTTGTCTTTCAGTATCCAATACCTTCGGCAAGTCAAAGATCAGGGCTTGGCACTCAAGTGCTGAATGATCACTGGGTATCTGTGACGTCAGGAAGTGAGGATTATTCTTTTAAGCACATGCGCCGAAATCAGTATGAAGAGAGCTTATTCAGATGTGAGGATGATAGGTAAAATATGCCGACTGCCCTCTATATGTCCCAGTACTATGTATGCAACAAATATAGTAATTGTTTTTGTTTCTCTTTGTTATTTGGTCCTTATGTTATCCGATCACAACTTAATGTACTGGATCCTTCTAGACATAATAGATTTCTTGTCTACTGCTTGTAGATTTGAACTGGATATGTTGCTAGAATCTGTGAGTTCAACTGCCAAGCGTGCCGAGGAACTTCTGAACGGCATTAATGAAAATAAAATCAATATGGATTCTCCAGTTCGTGTAGAAGAGTACTTTACTGGTTTGTATTTATTTCTTGATCATTGAATTATACCCTACTATCTGCTAGTTGGACGTTCATCTTTTTTATTTTTGATCCCTTCTGAATCACTGCAGTTCTAAATTTGAGGTGCATTGAGCGTTTATATGGTGACCATGGTCTTGATGTAATGGAAATATTACATAAAAACCCTGCTCTTGCATTGCCTGTCATTTTAACTCGCCTGAAGCAGAAGCAAGAAGAGTGGACAAAGTGCCGTTCTGACTTTAACAAAGTTTGGGCTGAAATTTATTCAAGAAACCATTATAAATCACTTGATCATCGCAGCTTCTATTTCAAGCAGCAGGATTCAAAGAACTTGAGTGTAAAATGTAAGAGGACTTTCCATATTAACGATGCAAAATGCTGCATTTTCCTATGTTGCAAAATTTACCATTGATGAAACCATTAATTATGTCTTTAATAATGTGATTTCAAATGTTGCGATATCCTGCTGAAGGGTTGAGGGAAATTTTTCATTTGTACCAAAGCCGCAAGTTTGATAGATTTTAAAAGTATTGTTGCATGCTATTCCGTGGTCTCTTGAGGGTGTTTCTATCTTCTATATTCTTATTACTTAGCTTATCTAATCCCATCATATTGATTCTTATCTCCAATTACAGCTTTAGTGGCTGAAATCAAGGAGTTGAAAGAGAAGAACCAGAAAGAGGATGACGTTCTTGTGGCTAGTGTTGCTGGTCACGGACAACCCTTAGCTCCACACCTCAACTATGAATATTTGGATGTTGACATTCATGAAGACCTATATAAACTTATAGAATATTCATGTGAAGAGATGTGCTCGACTAAAGAACAGTTAAGTAAAGTAATGAGGCTCTGGACTACTTTCTTGGAGCCAATGTCAGGCATTCCTCCTCGACCTAATCGCAGAGAGGGTACTGATGATGCTGGTAAAGCTCAGAATCCTGCTGTAAACTGCGTTACGTCAAGCATTGCTGAAAGTGGTGGAAGTCCCAGAGCTGATACTACTGTTAATTCCACACAACAAAAGGCTGCCACTGACGGAGATGAGAATGGTTCACCTGAATTAACTAATTCCTGCAGAAATGATTTGGCAAATGGGGAAACTTCAGCCAAAGAAGAACACTCAAGTCATTTATCTAGAGATGATTTAAAGAAGAACACTCAACCTGGAATAAACATGCTGGCAATTGGAGCCCTTGCATTTGAAGCCGAAAATAATCACAGCAAAAGCAATACTGAAGGGGCTTCAGGTGTGTATATCTGAAAGAATCTGTGACATTTATTTTCCCTGATTTTGTTGTTCATTGAACTAGTTTTTACTATTAATTTCATCTTATTATTCCCTGCTCTCCAAAATTTTGTTACAATACTGCGATTTAGAATTTCAATGATGTCATGCAGCAGCATCTAGACCTAGTAGCATTGCAGCTGGTGAGGATCATGAACCTGAAGCTAATGCAGATCTTCCGCACACATCAGAGGTATGAATTTATGCTTTGTCGATTGTTGTATTCTACTTATCATGGCTGAAGCAGATATTACAAATTCCTTTTGTAAAATATAGTAATAATTGACATCTTCTTATTGCTTTGAATATTTTAGTCGTAAAATGCTTGTGTGTATTTTCTTGGTATTTCAGGGTGGTGATGTAACAAAACATGCTCTATTAGTTAATGGAGGGACTACAGATGACACTAATGCTAGTAGATATCTCGAAGAACCTGCTGGTCCCTTGAAAATTGAGAAAGAAGAAGGTGAATTATCACCTAATGGTGATTTTGAGGAGGATAATTTTGTTGCTTATGGTGATAATGGCCTAAAGGCTGTTCCAGTGGCGAAGCATAGTGTTGAAAGTGGACAGTATCAGTCTGGAAAAGGGTCACATTGTAAGGATGCTGGAGTTGAAAATGATGCAGATGCTGATGATGAGGATAGTGAAAATGCCTCTGAGGCTGGTGATGATGCATCAGGCAGTGAGTCTGCAGGCGATGAATGCTCCCGTGGAGAGCACGAAGAGGAAGAGGTTGAGCGTGATGAAGTTGATGGTAAGGCCGAGAGTGAAGGTGAAGCCGAAGGGACGAATGATATGCATGCAAGAGATGGCATGTCCATGTCAACTTCCAAACGGTTTCTTTTTACGGTGAAGCCTCTTGCGAAACACGTACCTGCAGTTTTTCCTGAAGAAGATCAAAACAGTTCTCGGGTTTTTTATGCAAATGATGATTTCTATGTTCTTTTCAGATTTCATCAAGTGCGTAAGCATCCTGAGTCATTTAGTTATTTATTCTAATTTTTCTTTCTACATTTTAACAAGTATTCTTCAATCTTTGGATTTTTTGTTTAGATCCTATATGAAAGAATACTGTCTGCGAAAACAAACTCAACAGGTGTTGAGTTAAAGCGGAAAAACTCAAAAGAATCGTGTTCTTCAGATTTATATGCCAGGTGATTTACAAATCAATAGTATTGCCAAACAATATTGCCTGGTTTATTCTAATTCAAAAGCTTATTTCTTTGCTACACAGATTTATGAGTGCACTGTACAGTCTACTTGATGGATCTTCTGACAATATGAAGTTTGAAGATGAATGTCGGGCAATAATAGGAAACCGGTCATACGTATTATTCACATTGGACAAGTTAATATATAAATTGGTTAAGCAGGTTTGCTTTCTTTGATGATCATTCATGTCTTCCTCTTTTTTTTTTTTTTTTTTTCCTACTGTACTGAATGATAGTTTTGTTGCAGCTTCAAGCTGTTGCAACAGATGAGATGGATAATAAGCTTCTTCAACTGTTTGAGTATGAAAAATCCCGGAAACATGCAAGGACAATGGATTCAGTGTATTATGAAAATGCGCGTGTCCTCCTACATGAGGAGAATATTTATCGACTGAAATGCGTAAGTTTGCATGCCCCTCTACTGCGACCACTTTTTTGGAAAAAGAATCGAACCGAAATACAAACTAAGGCACGTGAAATGCTATACTGCGTTTGTGTATGTTTGCATGTATAATTGTTTTATTTTGTTTCCATTGTTACAGTCATCTTCTCCATCTCGATTATCTATTCAGCTGATGGACAATGTGATTGAAAAACCCGAGGCTTTTGCTGTTTCAATGGAACCTAATTTTTCAGCTTTTTTGCACAATGATTTTCTATCAGTCTTTCCTGGGAAAAAGGAACCACATGGTGTTACGCTAAAGAGGTAATAACCGACAACATTAGGATTCATTTTGTAGTCTTGCAATTAAATTTTTTCTGCTGTTAAAATGAAAATGTAGCCTGTAAACCTAGGTTCTGCCAGCCCCTCGTGTTATTATAGTTTATTGTAGCAAAGATTTGGATCACCCCCATACAATAACCAGCCATTAATATGGCTTTTTCTCTGCTGAGATTTTTGCAGAAACAAGAAAAAATATGCAAACCTAGATGAATTTGCTGCCATTGGCATGGCTATGGAAGGCGTTGAACTGGTTAATGGCTTAGAGAACAAGATAGCTTGCAATTCATACAAGGTAATCTTTCTTTACTAATAATAAATCGCATATGCATGTATTATTTTAAAAAAAAATTAAATTTGTTTTTAAGTATGATCTATGTTTTATGTTCAGATTTCTTATGTGTTGGACACCGAAGATTTCTTCTATCGTAGGAGAAGAAATTCGCCACCAAAATGCGGATCATATAATACTCAGGCAAGAGTACAACGGTTCCATAAATTTTTATCGGCTTCCCAATAATATCCGGCACGAACAACATTGCAAGCTTTATACTATTTGTGCATTTCCCGTAGAAATGCCATTGGTGCAACCGAACCGAAAGCGGAGACTAGATGCGAGTTGGCCATACTAGTAGTACTGAAGAAGGAAGAAATTGTTAGAAAAATGTAGCATATCTGTAAGATCATGTGCTCAAAGTTCTTGAGCAATTACTGTGTAAATAGGGTTTTGCATGATATTTTGTAATAACAAAAAAAGAAAAAAGAAAACAGTGTTTTTAATGTCTCGTATTTTATAAAAAAAGAAAAGAAAAGAAATTTGGATTGTTAAACACGATATACAAGAATGCATAAAGTGTTAGGGCTAGTATCTTAACGGAATGTGTGTCAAATTTCACATCCACCTTGTTAAAGGTAAATGATATTGATTTATTTAATAATAGAAACTAATTCAATCTGGGATATATTTATGGTGGTTTGATTTAAAAAAAATTTGAGGTCGATTTTTCGTTTTATTGTTTAAAAAAAAAAACTAAAAACTTACTGGATTGGATGTATTGGGTCATAGAGGTCAGACTAATCTTGATATGGGAAATGCATACGGAAGAGTGGAGTTACGAAATAGCCGCTAATGCTGGTTGTAAAAAAAGGGAAATAGTAAGATGTCCATCCTCAATTTATTCACTTCCTTCCAAGGACATTCTTCCACTGTGTACACCTTTCCTGGCAAAGGATTCATTCATGCAATACATAAAGGAACACCTTATGAATATACCAAACATCTCTTCCTTAGCTACTTTCCCTATTACTCTTCCTACTTGTTTCTCGTGTAATTCACTCTTTTTTTTTTTTCTTAGTTGTTATTACTTTTAGTTTTCATTTCCATGAAGACTAATGCAGAAAAGTGGAGACCTCTTAACGTTGCCATCACGTTGACTGAAGCTAATTATGGACCTAGTTTGATAGTTGGGGGGCTAAAATGCAATTATCAACCATTAATTCTCCGATAGTTTAGTTTTTAACGCTGCCGGTGTAGCAGTCACTGTACAACAGTTTGATCAAAGTTTACTGCTTTCCTATAAAATGAAGCAGAAAAAGGATGGGAACAAGTGACTGTAAGTTGTGTTACACTATTAATAGAATTTCTACTTTTATAAAAAGAAATAATGGTTAAAAATATAGTAGGAAAAGACAGCTAGTTTTGCTCCTACTCAGGTAGTCTGGCCCAAAAATTAAGTGTGATAAGATATTTGGGAAATAGGCCCATATGATGATATAGCGCTAACAGATTTGTCGAATCTGGACAATCCACGTGGCCTTTTATAAGAACATGCTTATTTTCTTACGCCAATTCAACCAAATTCAAATAATTAATAATCTTATTATTTTCCTAAAATACCCTCCTAACTTACTAAAATTTCTTACTCAACCTTTTCATATTAAAAATTTGGCTTTGTTTTTGGTGTTATTTAATCGCCAATTATATTCAAAAGACCTTACTGCTACCATCCCATTTCGAAAAAAAGAAAAGAAAATTCTTTAATTTTTACGTTCACATGAGAGATTAATAGCCTAAAAATTTGGCCTCTAATTTTTTATTATTATATTTTCAAATATATTTTGAAAGTTTTTGTTCTTCTATAAATTCTCTCATTTATTTATTCTTTTAGGAATTTTGTCAAATTTTAAATTAAAAATAAATTTTAAGATAAAGAAAGAAAGAGACTTAATATTCAAGAAATTTGGACTTGTCACACACATTTTATGAGTGAAAAAGAAGCAAATTGTTTTAAAAAAGAAATGCTTTCAGTGAAAATAGTCATAAAAAAAGAGAGTTTCCATGAATAGATATTAATTATATATTTTACAAAATTTTATTTAATAATATAATAAGAAAAAAATATTCTCATTTAATTTTCCAGCTGATGCCAAAGTAGTGAAATATAAAATTTCATTAAAAAATTAGTTTACCATTATTTAAATTAGAGTAAATAATAAGGAATTCTTTATTTAAAACATAAAAACAATTTGGTAAAAAATTCAAATGGCAAGGGCATTATAGTAAGTAGACTTTTATATAAATAGAAAGAAATCAATTCTAAGGAGGGCTATGCAGAGTTTGTGTGTGTAACTCATTCTATCCATTTTCAGCCGTTTGATCGTCATTCTATCCGGTAATCCGTTATTTCTCTCCTCCGGCGTTAATCTCCTTCTTCGTCGTACACTGTTTTCCTGTTCGCCAAACACCCAAAAGAATTTTTATTGTATCAGTTTCTCACCATGGTTTCTGATTTCGCCTCCAATGTTTCTCTGCCTTGCCCTTCTAAGAAGAAGAGAGTGAGTAATTTTTTTTTAAAAATAAATTGTGTTTGTTTCATGAGGAAATGTAGATTAAGATTGGTTTCATATTTTGAGAGTTTTTTTTTTTTTTTTTTTTTGGTGATCTAGACAAATAGATTGGCGAAATTGAAGCAGTATAAGCTCGATGTTAGGCGTGAACAATGGCTGTCTCAAGGTGATCTTCTTTTTCTTTTTAATTATTATATTATTTTTATTTTGAATGTGATTCTTTCAATAGAAAATAGAAAGATTGATTTTTTTAATGAACTGAATGGAGCATTATTGAAAGGGCATTTGTTTGAACAAAAAGAATTAATTGTCAGGAATGAATCGCTTATATTGGACGTTGTGGTTTTGGACGTGTGATAGGAAAATAAATTGGGAATTTCGAGTACTTATCGTTAGGGTTTTTCTTTTCGTTTTATTAAGCCAAATGAATGCCTTACATATTTTTATCGACATGGTTTTGTTGAGTTCCTCCTTTTTTTTTTTTTTTTTTTTTTTCTTTTGACCATTTTTAATATTTTTTTAGTATTGAAAGTTGGTGGATGCACATTCTGGGTATCAAATACATAGAAGAACTATAGGGAGAGAGTTGTGATAAAAGCAAAAAGCTTTTGACCCAAGGTAAATTTACTGGTGGGATCTAGGAACTAATTTGAAAGAAGCAATTTTTATCTTATTTATGAGGTGAATGATTAAGATGGCTTTTGGGTTTGGATTGGCAAAAATTACCATGTTACTGCATTTTTAGTAAATTCAATTGGCTGTGCTCATAATGGAGTCGGATTGCAAATGCAGTAAAGAACAAGGACTGCAAAGTGGATTTGAATGGGTGTGCTGGGTCTCCTCCATTTTCCACAAAGAGAGCTGATGAACAGAACAAATCATTGCGCAATTTGGAAACAAATTTGAGGGAAGAGGAAAGTGAAGATGCACTGAGCATTCATGAAAGTGATTTGGAGTCCCTGATGAACTGCCCCATTCAAAGCAATCTGGGAAATAATGACAAAAAAGAAGCTATTAGTGCACATAGGTGCAGTGGCAGTAGCAGTGGTTCTTGTTCTGGAAGTGTCAGTGAGGAAGAGAAGGATGGGTGCCTAGACAATTGGGAGGATGTTGCAGATGCCTTGAGTGCAGATTACAGTCAACATAACTCACCCATGAATTCTCCTGCTAAATCTGAAACAATGGTTGAATGTGCTGGTGCTGACCAACAGTTCAAGGACCAAGGAATAGATCAGTCAAATTCAGAGAGTAGGCAAACAGTTTATGGTTCCCACACGAATTGTCGAGCATGGAGACCTGATGATGTTTTGCGTCCTCGAAGTCTGCCAAGCCTTTCTAAACAGCATGACATTTCTTTGAATTCAGATTGGTATAGTGGCCATGGGGCTATCACCTGGAAACAGAGGAGCACTATGTATCACCCTTCTTCATGCCCTATCTGCTATGAGGACTTGGATGCCACAGATTCTAGTTTTCTCCCTTGTTCATGTGGATTTCTGCTTTGCCTCTTCTGTCACAAAAGGATTCTTGAAGTGGATGGGCGGTGTCCTGGATGTAGGAAACATTATGATAGCATTAATAGAAATATATGTTTCAATAGATGAGCTGTGCTTTTCAACTAGCTTGTTCTTGTAGAATGAGTCCTAGAGCATAGGAGGAAAGTTTCTTTGTTTTTCCTCCTAATAAAATGCATGTCTTATATCTCTCCGTATATTAATAATGTCTAGAAACAGTTTGCTGAAGTGACCTAATGCTGAATTAAGCCAAGGGTTAGTTTCATTTATTTGCATAATGTTTTACACGCTTTACTCTAAGAAATAGATGTCAATATCTGAATCCAAGTACTGTGGTTGGCTATTTTAATTTAGTGGTAACTTTTGCTTTCACTGCTTGCCATTGCTCTCTTTCTGGTCCAAACTATATGTATTGTTTTTCTTTTGCATGTTCTTATTAAATCTTTTTAAAGCATTTCATATGAATATCGGATTCTTGGCAGGAAAGTCATAGTGTAATGTCAAAAAGGACTTTGGCAATTTATCCACTTATTCTTTGTTGCTTGGTTTTCAACCTGCTTCTCTCTTTCTTATAAAGTATGCTTTTGGTGTTTTTTTCTCTCCTTTTTGAGTTATCATGCACAGTTATATACTGTTTCCTAGATTCTTTTTGCCTGAAATGGAGTAACCACATGCATCTTCCATAGTGCTACTTAGTTAATTTGTATCATGCAGCCTAGCCTTCACAAATCTAGCATTTTGGCATTTGTTTTGCATATACACATGCATTTTGTAGACACGGTTTTGAGAACTTTGCAGGTTAAGACATCAGATTAGCAGACTGAACCGTGCTTGCAGTTGCACCTTTTAAATGGCTTGGTGACCAATGATGAAAGGTAACATCTCTCACCATTTCAAGTTTTCTTCCTTCCATTTGAAGTTTCTTTCTTTTCTGTAGCCAGAAAATTGTGGTGAGGCTGGAAAACGGAGCCAGGGAAGAGAATCTACCTGGCTTTGGCCTTTGCTGTCTAATCTCTTGCTATCAGGTGGTTGCTTTCTGCAAATTCTATTCATGAAATCAGTTTCTCCTTTTACTCACTGCTGAGAGGATTCTTAGATATTTCATCAGATTGCTCTTTTTACCTTTCTCCTTCTCCTTTGTTACCTGCATTGACTACTTACAATGAAATTGATACAAGCTAAAGTTGAATCTTGAATAATTGATTATGAGGTCTGGCTTGTCTTTACTTACTTTTTTTTTTTTTTTTTTTAAAGAAGAGAGGTACAAATAAAGGCCTAGTAGTTCTTAAGACATGCAACCACAATAACCTCATATGTGGGTTTAGTATTAGGCTAGACACACCAGCTGAAAGCCTCAAATCCAAACTGTTCAGTTGATTATCACATTGGGTGACACGCTGGATCGTTTAAACTTCTAAAAGCTAGGTTAGTATTTTTGTGCTAACATCAATGCTAAACAAAGCCTAAATAACACCGATGAGTCAAGTCTTTAGGTGATAATGTTCATAAAGATAGCCATCTCCTTTCTTTTACTTGTTGAAATCCAGCTTTAGGGTGTGTAAACTCAAATCTTAAGAGTCTATTAAAGTCTTTCCTGCAAAAATTCCTTTTTTGGCTTGTATTACTTGGAAGGCATATATTCATTACTAGTTGCAGAAATGGAGCCAATGCATTAAATTTTTTGTAAGAAACCTTCATTAAACAAGAGAGCATTGCAGCAGACATAATAACAATACAGTCCGGCTGTAACAGAGAGTGCATGACAGCAATCATAGATCACTAAAGACAACCGACGGCACGAAAGCCAGTCGAAAACAAAGTCAAGACAGCTGACAAGAAAGCCAATTGAGACCAAAGATCAAACATCCAAACCGCAGAACAAACGCGTGATGACCCAAGGATCACGGTCAACACCTTCACCAATGACAGCAAGGAGTAGGAAACAAACCCAAGGTAATGGGGGGTGGGGGATTGAGTCCGCCTGTAAAACCATTGAATCCTGAGTCATTCATGGCCCTTGCTCTTGCGGATGATACAACTGTGTTTTGTGGCAAAAATACGGGGGAACAACAACAATAAATGCATTAAATTTGAACTGGCCTTCTCTTTGTACTCTTCTTCTTGTCTGCTTTGCTTTCTCAGACTCTTCCTGCCTAGATTATGCTATGAAGTCTACGTGCAGGTATAATTTTTTCTTTTCATTTTTTATTATTCAAAGCATCATATTTGATATTCATGTGCGTGTTTTGGAGCCATAAGCCAAAATTTCCTTCTCCATTGTTTTACTTTTCTCAAAGCCGGTCCTGTAAAACTTACATCTTTGGCTTGTTGCAATGCAGCTTATGTTACTCTGATCAAATACAAATGTATGTTCAATATGGGTATACCTTTTTTTTTTTTTAATATTTACAGTATCATTACCGATTATTCGTTGTCAGCAATGTTTTCTGGAATCTTCCGACGGTAGGTTATGTCAATCTACAGAATGATATAATATAGGGGTTTTGTGATATTGTACCAAATTATGTCTGATTTGACACAAAAGTAAATAAAAAATTAAATGTAGAACTGATAATATTGGAGGTGGTCACCTCAACGGCTAAATGAAAGATTCCAGAAGGATTGAGGTTGGTGTAGAGTTTAGAATAATCAAAAGACATAAATGTATAGAAAGAAAGAAAATTAAAATAAATAGAAAAATGCATATCTTTGGTCAATGTGATTTTTGTTGTGAGGTCAAAGAAAATCTCAAAATAGAACACTCCAACAAGGAAAAATAAAAAGCACACATAAAAGCCTGCAGCCATTCATAGCTGTCCACGTGACTGTTTAAACATTGAAATAATTCTCTTGGAAATGAAAAGGAATCAAAAACATAGATTAGGTTATTAATTTGATTGAAAATGACTGTTTTAACGTGTTTTAGTTGTAAATTAGTGGTGTTTGTGGCTGGGTAACTTGAGTTTAAGTATGGTATTATATTTGTTTAAGTCTGAAATTTGAATTTAAAATTTTGTTTAAAGTTGTTTATATTTGTAAAAAATTAATTCAAGTCATATTATTCTTAATTTTTTTAAAAAAATTATTTTTTAATTTAATATTTAATAGATATATATTTTAATTTATTAAATTTTTTATATAGTTATTTTAATATTATTTTAATGTTTACATTAGAGTATTATTGTATATTTAGTAGAGATTTATTTTGTGGTATAAATTACATAATATATAAAAATAACATAATATAAAATATTATAAACTTAAAAACGAGTCGGGTTAAGCTCGGATTTTGAATATTCAAGCTTGAGTCTGATCTTTAGTTTAAATGGGTTTAATTTTTTATTTGAGCTCATTTTTTTGATATAACATTCTTGTTCAAACATTTTTAAATTTCGTATGAACTTTATGCTTGGACTAATAATTCAACCCATGAAAAGGTGTATTGTAAATTAGGTGTGTTGTGTCCCAAACCGTGTTTTTATCGGATAAAAACTACATATCTTATTCTTATTTAATTTGTTTGATTTGTCCAATTATTTTTGAAAGGTAACATAAATAAATTGATTTCTTTTTCTCTGAAAAAAGGATCTTAAACAAGAAAGATTGATGGGTTGTTAGTGGATACAGAAAAATAACTGAAATTAATGAGAAAAATTTGTAGAAATTAGGCATGAAAGGCGTTAACCATGAATCACTGAAAAATAAATTGAATTGGTTCATAGTATGTGGTCTTTCGTCAACCGCACTGCACTCACCCCCCCCCCCTCCCCAACCCCAAAAAAAAAAAGAATGATTAATTCAAAGCACATGGTCCCTTGTTTTTCCAATGGTGAACGAACCGACATAAAGGCTACCAAGCAGTTGCCAGGAAACCAACAATTAACAAACAAATTAAAAAATGAAAATTAAACGAGTCAATCAGACCATTGAACTTTCTCCGCGTCCTCTCTTTGAAAAAGCAGACGTTTTTGGACTTTGGTTTAAATCTTGATTGGACTGTTTCCATCTTCATTTATTCATATATATATATATATGTATATTGCACTTTTCTTTTCAGTTTCATTTGGATTGGAGCCATTGTTCTCCAATACTTTCTACTTAAGGAACTTTATCAAACAAACAAATTTTTTTTCGGATTTCAACAATCAATATCATGTTCCTATCAAGATCTGTTCTTGGGTTTATTTTCCTTTCTTCACTGCTTCTTTTCCCTGCAAATTCAATCAGGTTGTTTAAAGCTGATGATGAATCAGATTTGTTCATGGAGGCACCGGTGTATCAAAATGGACCTGACTGTCCGGTTTTGGGTAAAGATACTTTGATATGTGACTCTTCCATTGTTCATATTGCAATGACCATTGATCCTGAATACTTGAGAGGAACCATTGCAGCCATCCATTCAGTTGTGAAACATGGTTCATGTCCACAAAACGTGTTCTTCCACTTCATTGCCTCCGATTCCAGCTCAGTTGTACCAACCCAATTAACTCGGATCGTGAAGTCTGTATTCCCATCTTTGAGTTTCAAGGTTTATGTTTTCCAGAAAAAGCTTGTAAGCGATCTTGTTTCATCTTCAATCCGTCAAGCTCTTGACAACCCTTTGAATTATGCAAGGATTTATTTAGCTGACTTACTTGAAACCTGCATCCAAAAAGTGATCTATTTAGATTCAGACACCATTGTTGTAGATGACATCCAAAAGCTATGGAACATAAATCTGACTGGTTCCAGAACAATTGGGGCACCCGAGTACTGCAATGCAAACTTTGACAAGTATTTCACAAGTGATTTCTGGTCAAACCCAGGATTTTCAAAGGTATTTGAAGGCAAAAGAGCTTGTTATTTCAACACAGGTGTGATGGTTATGGATTTGGGGAGATGGAGACAAGGTGATTACACAAGGGAGATTGAGAACTGGATGAGAGTTCAGAAAGATAAAAGGATTTATGAACTGGGTTCTCTGCCACCATTTTTGTTGGTTTTTGGTGGAGATATTGAAGCCATAGATCATAGGTGGAATCAGCATGGTCTTGGTGGGGATAATTTGGTTAACAGTTGCAGAACATTGCACCCTGGTCCTGTAAGTTTGCTTCATTGGAGTGGGAAAGGGAAACCATGGGTTAGATTAGATGCAAAGAGACCTTGTTCAGTTGATTTCTTGTGGGCACCCTATGATTTGTATAAATTTCATGGATATTCTCGGCATCGACAATTGGATGGGTTTAGATTTGATTCTTTGTGATTTATTTTGTTTCTTCATCTTTCACCTCTTTTCAGTCACTTTGTATTCTTTTTATTATTATTATTATTATTTTGTGTAAATAGACACCAAAGAAGCTGCGGAATTTTTTTTTTTAGCTTGTATAGTAACAAGAGAGTTATGTTTTATTTGTAAATCATTTTGCCTATTTTTGAGTAAACCGTGAATTTAGAAAAACTCAAAACTGAGAATTCAATTAACTGTCCTATATGAGGTACATTCAATAAGTGGTCCCACATTGGGGTATGGGGTTATATTCAATTGTTTAAAGACTATAGTGAATTTGGAGCCCTTGGATGAAGGTTCATATGTTTTTGATGCATTTGGAGTCATTGGATGATAGGTTCATATCTCCGCATCCATATCCGACTATACTTCAAGCACAAGTGTCAAAATGGGTTAAACAAAATTAAACAATTGGAGCAACAAAGGTCTACAATTCCACAGGCTTATAGATATAATTTACTACCTTTGTTCTTGCCTGGCTCTGAATTTTGCACTCAACTTCTAGCAGTCCTGGTAATATAACCTACACAAGTTCAATGGCTATTCAATAGTATCCAGTATTACTTCTACCTCCCTTTTTGGTAAAGGTATTGAAGGGAATTGTTATATTGCAACTAGGAATTCAAAGGACTTACCCATTCACCTGCTGTTCTGAATAGGCAAAGAGTCCAATAAAACAAGCAAATTTTCTCTAACCCTAATTTTTTGAATATCATATTAACATGAATATATGTTATATACGGATTCTTAAAAAATAGAGTTGGAACAATTTAAGTTCACTAATAGCTTCATGAAGAAGAATGTACATTACCTGATAAACCAAAAATAACACTAGAAAGACAAGAAAAAGAAAGGCTATACAATTTCGCAAACCTTAACTCTATAATAATCCGACGACACAACTTAGTTGCAATCTGTTCTCCAAGCCTCTCAAATGATGACCTAATAGCATACACCTGTCAGAATAAAACAATTTGTAAGGCAAACATTGATGGAGAAAACACAAAGAAAATGATAAAAATGGAAGGAATAAACAAATAATATTACATATTATAAAGGAGGAGTGTTTTATGGATCTCTATGTTACAGTTCATAAGGCAAATATAGATGGAGAAAGCAAAAAGAAAACAAGAAAAGCCTAATGCATTCAGCAACGTCTTGAGTGCAAGAAAAGCCTAATGCACCAAAGTTTAAGAACTAATTAACTTGTAAAAAAATGTACCAGAAAAGCAGCTTCGCTAGGTAATCCCGGGAAGTGCCAACAGTGCCAGAAGTTTCATCGGCAACATCTTGATGATTATTTCCTTTGTTCACTATCCCTGAGTCGCTCTTAAGCTCATTCTTAAAGGGCCTTTGCAATATGTTTTGAACAAGCTGGTGGATTGTTTCCTCGACTTGTACTGATGATGGTTGGGATAACTCAGTGACCTGGCAACAAAAATTTTACGTAATGAGAAGATTTTTGAGTTCCATGTAGGATCAAACTAAGATAATTCATTTTCAGAACAAGATAATCTAATAAAAAACATGATTTTGGTTACCATGTCGGCATCCAAGGATCTTAAATACTCCAACAAATCATTCCTGTTTTCCTTTTCACATTCTATTTGCACATTCTCCTTCTCCACATTCAGTTCCTGAAACAAAATAAAACAATTAGCTTATACAGAGGGAACTTACGGAAAGCACATTATCTACAAACAGACATGTATGTATACTTGGATGCCAAACTATTGACAAGCACGACAGTGATCACCCTAAAATAACTGCTAGCCAATGTAAACTTCGGAAAACCGGTACGACATTCATCAATATAAACATTCTTATTAGCACATAACAAGGAAAGAAAAGGGCAGTATAAAATCGATTGTGAAAACATGATTGTGGCTAGACTTGGCAATATCAAACAAAATACAAACACAAGGCAAAAGTAACCAACAACATAAACAAGAAATGGCACAAATATATGAATTGTTAGGTATAAATGTAGCTGTAGCCCTCTAAAAACCAGAGATACAGTCAGGATGAAGGAATTCAATCACTACTCAATGAAGAAACCAGAATCTAAATACCCAATAGTATTTTTAGAAGCAAAAAAATCTACAATTAATTTTCTCAAAGATACCATTACCTAAGAATACTTCATATAATTATATCAAGCCTCATTTCACTGATATAAAATCTAAAATCCTTACCTCCACCGCATCAGATAACTCCGCTTGCAGTTTTTCAATATACTTGAAAGCCTCTGGCGACAATTCCCCGGAAACCCTCGGCCTAATCTTCTCGAATTCTTGAAAGCCATCACTTTGACTCGCTCTCTCCTCCCTTTTCTCCTCAAACACCTCTCCCTGCCGCTGCCTAATAGCTTCCTCTGTCTCCCCCGCCACCTCCTCGCCCGGCGCTGCTCTTTCCAGATTCCTCATCAGTGAAACCCTATACTCCGCGTTCCACAACGTATACCTAAAGAGAAAAAAAGGTATTTCTTTTAAAAAAATGCAATAAATTATGAAGTATTACAGTTTTTATGAGGTCGAAAATAAAATAAGTTACCCAGTGATGATAGAAGAGAATAGAAGGCGATGAAGAGGAGGGGTGGAGACGGAAACCGAAACGGAGAAGCGATCAGATGGAAGAATCCCTAGCATAGTGGAGATAGTCCGCTTCATGGATTCCTTGGCGGAATCAGAAACCCCCTTGGAAACAACGGAATTGTCGAGAGGTTCGATGTTCTTCAACATATTAGCAATTACTAGCAATCCACGATCTAAATTCGATTTCTGCGTTGATACGAAGTAGTCATCGTCGCAGACTCCGCCACTGTTTAAGCAGCTGACAGTTAGGGCGGAAAATGGGCGGTTGTGACGGTTACGGAAGAAGCGAGATAGAGAAGGTGGGAGAGGTTTCGCGGACAAGGTGGTGATGCGGGAGAAGACGACGGCTCGGGCGGTGGCTGTCGTCGATGCCATCTCAGAGTTGAGGGCTTCAAGATTTTTTGTGTTTTCCGTTTCTTACCCTTAATTTCGGGCAGCTAACCTAATTTTTTATTCTTAAATTTATTTTTTTTAAAACTATTTTTGTTTGGCCCACGGGAAATCGGGAAGTTGACTGAATGAATGACACTTTAATTTGTTAAGGGTTTTCCTTTTTTTCGGAAAAAAGAAAACAATTTTAAAAATTTATGTTCCATACATTACCCAACTTATTTTCTATGGTCGTTTGATTTCAAACTTGAAATTTTTGATGTGGTTACGACATTAAAAGTGATCAATTATAAATTGCAATTTCGGGCAAGGACTATATTGAAATTGGTTTAACAATTGAAAGATTAGATGAAGTATTAGTCCTAGTTAATTAAGTCAAGTGGGGATATAAAAGGTGAGATATTCTAGGGATTTAAAGTGCAAATTTACCATTAAACTATTGGACTTGAGGAATGGCAATTAAACTGTATGGTTAACTAGTGATGATTTTTATTAACTTAGCCTATCTCTTGGATTAGAGGCAGGGAGAGGAAAGGGAAGTAAGGCAAAACTTTTCTTTTTCTTTGTTTGGATGTAATTTGTAAGTTAGGTTAGAGAAAGTAAAAGTTGAATATCATTATTGCTCTAAAAAGTTAAATTTTTTTTAGCTCAATTTGGGGGAAAGTTAAGGAAAGAAAATGAAAACAAAATTTTAAGATGTAATTTCTTTTAGAAATAATTTTATTAAAGAGTTATAATTGTAAAAATTTATTATAATTATATTTTTCTCATCCAAATAAAAATTAAATTAAAATTATTTAACTTTCCTTTCCTTTACTAATTTTAACAATACAAACAAAATAATAGGTATTTATTTATTTATTTTTAGCTTTCCACCCTTTTTTTTTTTTTCTTTCCTTTTCCTTTCTTTTCATTTACTACTTTTAATCCAAACATAATGTAAATAAAGGCTTAAATACACCTTGTTTGCTAGGTGTGAAATTAAGAACATTAAGTGGGTTTACCTTGTTGTGTGGTAGTGAGATGGGAAGATGAATTTCCCGCTATTGCATGCCATCATACGGTTGAATGAATGGGAAAAAGGATATTGAGACATTTTGATACACTTTGGCAAAAATATAGGAAAAAAACAAGAGAGCAAAGTTTAAGAGGGCACCTTACCAAAAACAATTGGCCAATACAAAAAGAATAGAGAGGAAGAACAAGTCACCAAACCATGACTTCCCTATCACACTTCTAAGATTTTCTACTTTAAATTTGAGTATAACCATCATTTCCAAGTTCACCTAGTATCCTTACCTTTAACGAGGTGATTAGAAGTGAAAGACTGATGATGGTGAAACTAAGTTCTATTAGCTAAAGCATTAAGGAAGAGAGGTAAGGAAATTTGTTAAATAAGCATAAACTGTTACTAATGTAATGCCATATGTTAGAAATGGTGATCAAGTGTGATTATGTGTGTGTATTGGTGAAAGGAAATTGAGGTTTGGTTAATGGTAGAGTTAGCCACGTGGGAATGAGGGGTTAGGAGTGTTGGAAAATTGCAAAGCACGTAAAATTGTCACTATTAATATTTGGTAAATATGCTAGTTTGAGCAATTAGAGAATTGAAATTGAATTATTCTTTGGATATGTTTCTTTGAAGGTGAACAAGATAAATAAGTTGTTGGCACTAGCAAAGCAAGGAAAAGATAGTAGATTAAAGCTTGTGGTGCTCTTAATTGGTACGTGCTCACTAAATTCTAATTTTCTTGTATGTTTGTTTAACCAGGTCAAAAATATGAGCTTAAGACTACAAATGTTATAACCAATTTAATTATAAGAAATATGATATTGGCATCTAAGAACTAATAGTAATATTGTCTATAAAAGTAAGTAGAAATGGTAAGTTTGATTAACATGGTAAATATGCTTCCTTGAACATAGGTAGTTATGTTGTTAGTGAAAGTGAGGAATAGTTTATAATGTATATATTGAACTTATGAAATTGAACTGATAAATTAATGAAATGAATTGTTGCATAAAATGGAATAGTTTTCAAAACTATGAGGCATGAAATTATATTGAGACTTAATAAATGGTTAGTTGCAATTTAAGTCGATTTATATTATATGCAACTCAAATGGAATCAAGGAATTATAATGCTTGAGCTATGTAATTGGCAGTTGTGTTACACTTACATATATGTAACTAATAATTTGAAATATCCTAGTAAACTAGCAAGAATAGATTTGGATATAATTGGCATGTCAAGGAAACCTTAATAGTATTGGCTATCATAGTGTACGAGGTATTAGAGAGTACACGATTAATGTTTATATAATTCATTATTGCACTATGTGCATCTGGTGTGATAGAGGCTATTTGATATATATTATATATGTTATTGGTGTGATGGAGGGTTATATTTAAACACTATATGCTATCGGTGCGATGATTAGGGACTTATGTGACAGTGGTGTGATAGATGAATTTGTCCATATATCTAAATTAGCATTCCTCCATCATGGATTACAAGTTGTGTAATAACTAGATTGATAACATATTACGTTAATAGTGTAACACCCTATACTCAATCTGATCACCGGGTTCGAGCTACGAGATGTCACATTTGTTGCCGGTGTAACTACAAACAATTACAATTCAATTTAACAATCCATACATGCTATTAAAATCATTACGCATTCATGACATGTTGTACAATCATATCTAGGCTTAATATGAGCTTACAAAAACTCATTTGATAATCCGAGATCAAATAAGGACTAAAATGTAAAGATTTCAAAATATCGGGTTGTTGCAACTTCGGGGGTTACTCACTGTCGATTTCTTGTCGCGACAATAAGGACTCGATATTGAAACATGACTAGCTGTTTCACAAGAACCATATGGTATCAATTCAGGACACCTAAAACAAGTGAATAATTGCATTATTTTATCTATTCCAAAAGATATACCAATTCCAAGCAAACTAAACAAACCATATACTTGATTTAAGTTTACATTAACTACCAAAACTTCCAAAATGATAATTTACAATACAAAATTGGCTCAAAACCTAAGTACATGCCATTTATCGAAAACAAAGAAGTATACAAACATTGTTAAGTTGAGTGTCACGTTTGGATGCTGGATCACTTCTCGAGTCTTTGAGATTTGCTAATACTTGCACACGGAATAAACAAATCATACACTGAGCAATAAAACTCAGTGGTACTTTCATGTTTTAAGTCAATAACATTAGCATTAATATAAACTAATACATGTCAATATATAATTAGTAATAACCATTTCGTTTCCACCTATTCATGTCATATGCTTAAATTCATTCATTGTCACAATTACCAAATCTAAATAAACATATCATCTTAACATTCTACCTTCAATAATGCATACATTTCCATTTCAATTCATAACATTTGACTACATTAATATCTCCTTTTTGTGTCAAATCTATTGATTCGTTTTGTTTCCATGTCGGCCCTCTGAGCTTGCATAAACCAGTTTGCATGATCTTTCACATTTTATAGTTTAAACATTTCACATATGTACAAAGTATACCAAATTTAGTCTCATTTCATTTTAATTATCGTATAACCAATTCATGTTTTATAAACTCTATTAACCGAACATGGACTTAAGACAGATACACAGATCTATTATTCTATCATCCTAGGTTACCCGGAAACAATGACTACTAGAACATGTACATACTACCATCCTAGGTTGCTTGGCAACGATGACTTTCAAAATCTTTTACTCTGTCATCCTGGGTTGCTCGACAACAATGACTACTAGAATATGTACATTCTACCACCTCGAGTTGCCCAACAACAATGGTTTCTAATCATTATACCTGACCTTATGACATGCCAACTATATCTAACTTTACCCGAACAACTAATAAGGTAACTAATGTTTCAATTTCATATTATAAACCAATTCACATATCATGATCTCATATCATTTTCATCAACAATTTATATCACATATCACATTTCATTTAGCAATTCATGTCATACTCATTTCTATTATGCTCAGACCAATTCACAATCTCAACATTTAATACTGTCACATAATTCAATTCAAGACAAGTAATAGTCTTACCTTAATAGTTAATATGCAAAAAACACATATATGTATGTATATGAATAGAATGATCTCGAATCATAAAAGTACAAATCGAAATATTTGACACTTGTCTACTACTCTCGTCTTTCCCTTCTCTCGTGATGACTCAACGTCGTCTTTAGCTATGTTCGATAATTCAATTAATAGAAACAACATTAGTTTACATTCGATTAACATTCAAATATATAGCCAAACATATTTTTTATTTTATTCAATTTAGTCCCTATACTCGGGATGTGCATATTTTTTTATGTCTAACATCGGATCGAAATCCGATTTCACATTCTTTCATAAGGGACCCTATACTTTCTATTCATAACATAATCTCATGATAGGTTTTTAATTTATTCAATTTAATCCCTAATGTTACAAAGTTATCTAACAAGCTTAATCCAATATCCAGTCTAGTCATATTAATAATCTAAGCTTATTAATTATCAATTTCTTCAAAATAAGCCCTAAATAATCAATTTCTCTCTAATGACAACTTGCTAAAAACTAAGCAATTGAACAAATTGATATATGGGCTAGCTAAATCATGCTCTCATGATCATAAATCTATAAAAATTTCAAAGAAATGATTTGATTACCTTAAGAAATGAATAACCGAAAGCTTAGTTAAATGCTTGGGAAAGCTTAGTTAAATGTTTGGGATTTTCTTTTTTTCTTTCTTTAATTACAAACAGTGGAGAAAGATGATAAGAATAGTTTCATCTTTCTTTCCACTAAACTTAATAAATATATAATTTAAAGTTTAGTTAATTTAATTAATCTTAATTAATTGCTAACTTAAATAAAATATATTAATCATAATTAATTTAATTAATGGTTTTCATCATCACTTCCCCCTAACTTTAAAAGAGCAATGGTTTAATAACTATTGTGGTCTTTTGGGTAATTGTTATTGAAGACCTCAAGCATTAACTCAATAACGATTAGACTTTGACAATTTAGTCCTTGAGCTTTAATTAGTTATTTTCTCAGTTAAATTACTTAACTGAACTTTAATATATTTTCATACTAATTTTTTTTAATATTTATATTTTATCCTTACGGATTTGCTCTGTTGAAATAAGATTTCAAAACTGTATTTTCTGACACTACTGAAAATTGGGTGTTTATAAATAGATTAATGGTAAAATATTGCATTACGAAGGTGGACATTCTTCGATAATAGATGACACAGAAATGCTATCATAAATGTGCCATATCAAGAGTAATTGATAAGAGATAAATTAAAGTCAAGATGAATGCTAAGCTCAAGTATAAAGATTTCTAATTCCAATCGGAGAAGGTAGGAATAGTAATTAGAATTAAAATTGGTAATGGAAATATGAAATGAATATAGAAGTAACCATTGGTTATGAAGAAGTAAAATGTTTGCTTAAATTAAATTAATAAGTGATTTGGATAGTAAGTGGATTACTTGAATTTGAAGTGAAGTAAAAGAGTTTGTATTAATGTTTACAAGGGTTAATAGATTGGTGATTTGAATTGAATAGAGAGCTTAAACTTAAAAATGGAGATAAGCAATGGTAAATGATTATAAAAATTCAGTAAAGAACTTAAATTGTAAGACTTTTAATGGTGTAATATATACTTAAGAGTTGAAAATTTTTTTTCTTTTTTTTTTTTTACATAAAATGAATTTGTAACATCCTAAAATTTGGGGTTAGAAGTTTTGAGGTTTGTAGTTAGGGTCTATGAATAGGTTGAGTAGTTGAGTTTATTTTAGCGATTTAGTGTTAGAATGAGCTTGCTGGTTCGATGATTGAATGTGAGTTAATTTACCTTTGGGTCTCATGTTTGAATCCTCATGTGAGTTAGATAGAAGTTGGTTTTATTTTAATTTTGGTTTAAGTTAAATTAATTAAGTATTTTTTATTTTAATTTTGTTTTGATTTTTTTAGAAATAGGAAGATTTCTCATAAAACAAATATCATGTTCTTTCCATTACTCTCTTCATGTTCTTCTCTTTCTATTTCCTTTTGTTTCCTCAAATTTTTAGAATTTTGTTGGGGTTTCTTCTGCTTTTCAATTCTTTCCTTATTCTTTTTAATTTCTATATATATGTTACTTACCGTTGGTCAAGGGTTAATTGTCTTCGTGTGTTCCATCTAATTGCATTCTAAATCGGGTAGGTTTGTCTTTTGGATTAATGAAGGAATTGCTTTGATTTCTTTTATGTTGCTTAATTGGAACTATTATAGTTCAGTTTGTATATGAAATTGAGGTTTCTGAATAGTTTGGTGGGACCGAATTGATCAGTTCTTAGTTCTTGATATCGCGTTCTAAGGTGTGTTTCTGAAATTGATTAATTGAAGTATTGTATTTCTATTGAATTGCATGAAATTCTGTATATTTTGGTATATTTCTAAATTACCAAAGGTTGGGGGTTGTTTTGTTGCCAAAAGCACGACTTTCAGCTTGTTTTGGTGTGGTTTCGTGACCACACGGGCGTGTGTCGCACATAGGCAGTTCACACAGTTGTGTGAGGCTTCAAAATTAGCGTTTTGTACGTTTTTCAGTGCCACACGATCGTGTTGCTACTATTTGGGGATTTTTGTCGATTTTCACATGGGTGTGTGCCTTGGACACATGATCATGTCTACTCTGCTCCTTAATTTGGCACTTTTGGATAGTGACACGGACTGCTCACACGACCATGTTGTAACACCCCACACCCGTGCCCTACGCTGAGACGGAATATGAGGCATTACCTAACTTGAATTCATGCATACAAACATTTTTGTATCACCAAAACATGGTTAAATTAAAAACTTTTTCAACTTTAATTATAAACTATTTAATAAGAGCCTACGGGGCTCAAAACATCAATTGGAACCCATTCGGAATCAATTCGGGTCCTAAAACAAACTTTGAAATTAACACTTAACATAGGGGTACACACCCGTGTGGGAGAGGCAACACACCCGTGTGACCATATCAACATGGTCGTGCTGTTGGCCCATATAGTCCACATGACCTAAGCACCTATGGACACGTCCGTGTCCTCTACCCGTGTGGAATTAATTCTAAATTCACACTACAAGGGTTTTCACACGGCCTGACACACGCCCGTGTCCTTGGCCCGTGTCCTTCACACGGCCATGACATGCCTATGTCCTAGCCCGTGTGCAAAAACTTGGACATTCTGTTTCTAACATCAGCAATTCTTAAGGGCCACACGGCCAAGACACACGCCCATGTACTAGGCCGTGCCCTTCACACGGCTGAGACACACCGTCGTGTCTCTGCTCTTGTGTTTACTATCATGAATATTGACTTGAAATTTTTACGTGCAGGGGACACACGGTTGAACAACATGCCCATGGGGCTGACCGTGTGTCACACACGACCTAGACACATGCCCGTGTGGACAAAATAAGGCTATTTACAAAGCTTCTTTGCCACCCTTATATACACTTAACTATACAAGATCAACCAAGATCAATACCAACATAACATGTATAACTAAAACAACCACAACCATTAGAAATTTGCATCTTTACATTGAATAATAATTAGTGTTAGCCAACATTCATGGCCTATACAAAATGAGTATCATATTTATCATATGAGCCAACACATTATGGCTAACTAACAAAACACTAAACAAAGACTCGAGTCCCTATACATGCCAGAAAATAAAATAATTAAACTAGCTATACCAAGGTCTTGAGTGATAGTGTGATCGAAGCTTTTTAGACGACACTAGATCCTCGATACTATCTTGGCGGCACTATAAGGAAAGAAACGAAATGAGGGTAAGCGTAGGAGCTTTGTAAGTACACATATGCAAATAAAGTGTAATTAAAAGAAAATCATATTCGTCAAACGGTAACTTGTCATGTTTAAAAGATATAAATCACTTAACATCTTTATCTTACTCTTCCTTTCATTCATGTATACTTAAATGCACCTCGTTCCTTACTCAGGTCCTAACCATGAGTTCAGTATACATACCTTATCAAAGTATTCACCAACTAAATCTTCGAGTTACCCTTTGAACTTTCGAAATACATATGGATACGCGAGAACTTTGCATCTAAATACCACATAAGTAGTCAGGGCTACCTCGTGCTATGAAATGCTCGTATTTGAGCTACTCACGGGTCTTTTATCAAGTCAGGACCTAGACCCCATAGCTATCATGTAACGTTCGCTCATTGAGCCACTCATGGGTCTGTACACAAAGTCAGTAATCCGACCCACGTCACATATAACATTTATCTCATAAACTCAGGTTCAACTCATGAGTTCAGACCACATAATTTTCATGGCATACCCCTTTTTGTATCCTATGCTATGTCAGAGGTTCAACAGGGTTTCATATCTAACCGAATGGCATCGCTCTTGCTCACATTGTAATTTACTCACATAACATGTCATTTATACATCCATGGCAACAAATAGAATTTAGATACATAACAGCAATAAACCAATTACCCATATATATTATCCAAAATATTTCAAAGTAAGCTTCAATAACACATTATTCACATATGTACTTACCTCGATACAAAATGATGAAGATAAGCTTAATCCTCGTAAACTTTGTTCTTACCCCGATCAAGACTTGAATCACGCTTCTCTTGATCTAAATTAATAAAATTCATTTATTTCATCAGCACATCAATTTAGGCACTCGAAAATTCATAATTGGGCAAAATGACTATTTTACCCCTATACTTGAAATTTGATTTTTATCAAATTTCTTCATATTATAAGCCTAGCCAAACCTTTTTTACTCTTATAGCAATCCAAATTTTCCACTATTTCACACATTTATCACTTATTTTACAACTTGTGCAAAATAGTCCCTATTAGGGTTTTCATGAGAAATCCCTTCACAAAAGTTGTTTAATACTCATCTAAGACCCATATTCTTCCATAAGATTTCAGTTAACAACACACAAGCTTTCCTGGCAAAATCTTAGACTCTTGTTCATTTTGCAAAATAGTCCCCTCATTTGAAAGCTCTTGCTTCAAGGAGTCCAAAAATGTAAAAATCATCAAGAAAAGTCATGAAAATCACTTACTTGTGAAGGCTTAGAGTTGTTGAAATTTTAAAGCTTCAAAGACCCCTCTAATGGCTAAATTTTGGTAGAAGGAGAAAGAATGAAAAAGATGAAACCTTTTGTTGTTTATTTTATTTAAAACTAGTCAAAATTGGTGACCAAACACCACCTAATTTTGACTTTCCCATCAATGTGTCCCCTATCTCCGGCCATCCTAAGCACTGGAGGTCTAATTACTCTTTAAAGGCCCCCAATTTAGGTTCTTTAGCTAATTGAAACCCTTATCTAACAAAATAGGACTTTTGCACTTTATGCAATTTAATCATTTTTTGAAATTAAGCGAGCAATCGCTAAAATTAATTCACCAAATTTTTCATGCACTTTTACAATAATGCCCCAACACATAAAATAATATAAAAAAATAATTTCTTCGACCTCGGGTTAGTGGTTCCAAAACCACTATTCTGACTAGCCCCAAAATTGGGTTGTTACACATGTAACTCAGACACACGGCCATGTACCTCCTTCGCATGGCCATGTTGTTCTTCACATGGCCTAGACCTTCCACACGGCCAGGGCACATGGCTGTGTGACCCTGTTTCCCAAATTTTGTGTTCTATGTTGGAAATTGACCCATTTCAATTCCTGTGTAGTCCAACGTTCGTTCAGGCCTCTGTAAATGTGTTGGGACTCTATTTTCAACTTAGATTCGAGTGTGTATTTACAATTATAGGATTTAAGTTAATTGTTTGTTCATGTGTTTAGGTGATGTGAGAATTGAATTTGAGGTATTTTTGTTATCGTTACATATTAATTATAATACAAGTAAAACTGATTTTGAAAGTGACCAACTGAATATGAGTTTCTGTATCTATGAGATTGTTAGTGTTTGGTGTGTATTCATACATTTGCATAAAATTGGGGTTTTTGGTTGTGAAGAGAAGGAAGACTGATTCGGCAATTCAACTGCAATATTTCTGTATAGCGGTTTACTGCAATGATTTATACATATGTTAGCCCAGCTACATATTATTATTCGAGTGGCTTAGTTCCACAATGTAGTATGTAAGGTTGATGAGCCTATTATGGTTCTTTGTGGTGTGTAGGGTGGACAGGCCTATTGTAGCCTTTATGTGGTGTGCAGGGTAGACGAAGTGGTGTAAGGTTGGTGGGGTGGGATCTTTGACTTATTGCATTCATTTTACATTTGAATATACGTTTGTTTGTGTGAACATTGGTTATTGAAAATATGGTTAATGTGTTATGATGTGTTCCGATTATTATGTACAATTGAGACATTGTTTCTGTGGTTTGGTATGATTTGGGAACATTTGTATTTTGAATCACCGGTTTGAAATCTTCATAAGTGACTTTTATACATATACTTTTCTGGAATATTTATTGTGTTAATAGTCTTTTGCCATCTATTTATGTTTTGGACTCACGCTGAGCTCGTGTAGCTCACTCCCCTTAGTGTTTTTCCCTTTCAGGTATTTCTCATGTTTTGGTGTCGGACTCAGTGCATTGGTGATCTCAGCACTTTTTCTCGGGTTTCTCAAATCTGTTTGGACTTATTAAAGTTTTCAATAACTTTGTTAAATCATTTTCATTTGAACTGTTAACTACATTTTATGGACCGTGGTATAATTTGGTTTGGATTCACAAAGTTTTTAGCTTGCATTGAAGTTTGATTACGGTTTTTCGGATTCGAATTGGAATATAATTTTCGTAAGTGGTTTTGATTTTTTGAAAAATTTGGTTTAACCTTTAAGACAATGCAAGTTTTAAACATAAAATATTAGTTTGTGCTTTGCATTCAAACGGTAAGTATTACATTCTCCGTTGTAAATAATTTTTCATAACGCCGGTCTTTTAAATTTCCAAATCCGTTTGATTTCAAATTTGGTGTATAAATTGTTAAACAATTTAGCTCAATTCAAGCAAATCATGTTCGAATTAAGTTTCAAACAGTTCTTTTGAAAATTTTCCTAGGATCGCTTCGGTGGTCATTGTAACCTCCGAAACTCGGTCTAACTTCTAGGCCGAGTATCGAGGTGTTACAGAATTGTTAAAAAATTTTAATTTATCCTAAACTTGATATACATGATCTATATGAATGGAGCATGAAATATAACGGTTGGATTGTTTAAATATTATTTGCATAAAAATTTATGAAAAGATATAAAACCACTTAAGTTTTACATCGGTGAAAATGAATCCTTCCTTTCACAAAACATTGAGATTATAAGTTGAAAATGAGAGTCAAGTTTGAAGAGAATGCAAATTAAGCAGATGACGAGAAAACTTAGAGATAAGGTGTTGGGTTATGGGCATATGAGTTAATAGGGAATGGAAGTGGAGCTTGGTGAGAGGCTGAAGATAACAATGAATGGGCATGGGTATTTAGTGTTTTTTTTTTGGTTTGTTTTTTTTTAAATTGATATGAGTATTTAAAGTTAGTAGGGAGGTTTTAGAAAAAAATATTTTTTAATATTTTTTGGTTTTTTTAATAGTTTTTATGTATTTTTAAAAAATATTTATGTATTTTTATTTTTAAATAATTGGGGTAAACTATGGGCCCATTTTTTTCACCCAAATATGATTTTTTTTTTTTAAATTGGTCATCCTACTAATCGGTTTATTTTTTTGTCCATTTCCATTTAATGTTTGATTAAAGGATGACGTGGTAGTTAAAAAAAAAGGGTATAATCACAAATTTAGTTCTCAACTTTCATATATTATATCAATTTAGTCATAATTTTTCAAAAAATTAACCCTCGAAATTTACAAATGGTCTCAATTTGATCCTAATTTTAAGAAAAAATCAAAGAAATATATACAAATACATAAATATTTTCATATATATATGTGGAAAATATTTGATACACTGCCAATGAAGTTTTTAGACTCCACAAGTAAGGTTAGAGGGTTGACGAGTGTCTTATAAGGGTATGGTAAAATATTAAGAAAATAAATATTAAAAAAAAAACACATGGCAATTTTTTAAGGCTACTTGTGAAATTAAGAAAATACTCTGTCAGTGTACCAAATACTAATCCAAATATATAATGTTTTGTTATGAATAAAAGAATAGAGATAGAAAAAACGAGAAATAAGAGAGCAAAAGAGAAATGTGTATTTTATTGATCAATAGGGATGTTTACAATACTTCTCTAAAGTCCATATTTGTAGGCATAAGAAGTATAAATGAACTAAAACTCTACTTCTAATGAATATTAAAGTCTTAAAGTATATCAAACTTATCTAAATCTTTATGGACATCCACATAATAATAAAATATTCATTAAACTCCCCATTCAATGTCTATTGGTAGATAATGTGCATTGTTAAAACCTTATTAAGATAAAAACCTTGCGAGAAGAAAATTCCTAATGAAGGAAGATATAGTACACATATTTATAATATGCATAACATACTGCCTCATTAAAAACCTTACCAAGAAAAACCTGCGCGACAAAATCTTAGTTAAGAAAAAAAGAGTATAACACGTATTTACTCCCCTCATGATGACATCATATGATATCTCAAATTCTATGTATTCAATCTTGAATGCTAGTTTTTCAAATGATCACTTGAATATATTTGCCAAGCATTTATATCACCATTCTTTTGAAAGTCATGAATGACAAAAAATTTTAGGGAAATTTATTTTGATCCCTTCAAGAGCTCCAACAATAATCATAACAAACTTTGGTCATGATCCTTCTATACATGTTCATGTTAGATCATTTTATAATTTTCCTTCAATTATTATTCACTGAGTTAAATTTACCACATATGTTCAAATCATTTCAATTAATATAAATATGTACGCAACCGTATTGAACAATTTCCTGAGAATTTTCGTATGCTTCTAGCAATCTAAATCCTTCAAGTATTTTCATATAAACTTTCATTATATAGTGATTCATATAAAGATTGTAACAATAATCATAAAGCACATGCTAAATCTTTCACAAATTGCCAAACTTAATAAGAAATTTAAAAGTTCTTGTATCTATCACAAAATGATATTTTTTCATAATCATTGCTAGGACTTTAGCTAAAAAATTCATTTTATTATTTCATTTTTGCAAAAATACTCATTTGTACCTCATTGGCTTTATTAACTTTAGATGTTTGGACTTCTAGCTTAGAAAATTCACAAATTTAATTCTACTTGCATTGCGTCTTTCGTTTGGGTCAATCTATTCCATATATATATTTCTCAATAGATTTATTTAAGATCCTTATTTTCTTTCATTATTTGAACAATAATACTGTATGAAAACCGTTGTTGACAATTTTTCATTTTGGTTCAACATTTTCTCTTATTTACATAACTTATCGAAATCTATTTATTTTCATTATTTCCATATTCAATTCTAGGTACCTGAATCTCTTCTGGAGTTTTTAATTAGTTATGTCTTAGGTCTCTTCAGAAGCACTGCCTTCGCTATATGACCATCTAGATTTATTCTTTTCTTTTACAAGAATTTTCATCTTTGGAACCAATTGATTTACCATGCTACAAGCATGCATAACTTTCACTTATTCTAATGGATTATACTACTAGGAATTCAATTCAAATTAAAATATTAGCTGGTACATAACACTTGATTATTCTTATTAGGTCAGTAAAATCATTTGGTAGTTAAATTGAAATAAAGTGAATTATCCTTTTAAACTTCTAGTTCAAATTACTTTCTACGATGATCTAAATAATGATAATTCAAGTAATTATTTCATCCATCTATTATTTCTCTTCCCCTAGTGTTGGGAAAACTATCAAATCAAAATACAAATCATGTCATAATTAAATTTCTAATTCGCTCGAAACATCTAATAATACAAGGAGATTCATAATTAATTTGTATTTCTAGCATTCTTTAAATACCCATTTTCTGTATTGCGGTAAAGCAATTTAAACATATATCACACATTCAGAAATTCTAAAATGGGTTGTATTTAGCTCTTGACTAAAAGTCAATTCTAATGGGGAGTATTTATCACAACTTATTGGCATGATGCGCACAAGTGTCGATTCATATAAAATATCATATCCTTATACATATTTTATTTTGAAAAGATATGGTTTAACTATTAACTTGAGGCATTTAGTCATTAATTTTGCTAAACCATTTATACGTATAAACAACAGGCTTTGGCGATAGTTACTAGCATCAACAATCTAGCTTACAATAATCATTAAAAGCCTGAGTAATGAACTCACCGACATTAGCAAGAATTGTCTCGGTTGCATAATCTAGAAGTTTTGTTCTTAAAAATTCATTAAACAACTAATCTCGCAAATGGCAAGTTGTGATTTGATAACTCACATGTGATTATCTTGTAGATACATCTACTAAAGTAATATCAACACACTCCACTTTTTTTGGTAAATGAGTTCATGTTTCTTTAATAAATGCAAGAGATTCATTCTCAACTTTTTCTAGTCAAATTTAATAAATCTTCTTTGAGAACAAGCAACACTTGACAAATGAACAATCTTTAGGTTCTTTAAAAAATATCCATGTAAATTTTTATATTGTTGAATCATTATTGATCGGGATGGTCTAATTGATCATGCCAACTAATTAGTATATTTGGACTAGTAAACTTCTTGTTTACTATACACATGATTCAATGACACTAATGTAAACTTCTGGTTTACTATCTCATATGATTTAACCTTACTAATATATACATAGTACCAATTAGAGGAAAAGATGATAGTTTTAAAATAAAAAATTCTTACCTAATATAATAGATTTAATTATCCTCATCTACGGTCTCAATATGATATTCGTTACAACCTTATATTTTTAGAACAAAATAATTTATTTGAGACTGACTAGAACATAGTGTATTAATTATTGATTTGTTTCTTCAGATAAAAATGTGTTAGCTTCTAGATCCTTGAATTAATTTTGTACTTATGATATATTAACATGTTCCATTACCGCATTAAACATAGGGTAACAATTTATTAGTTGTTTTGTAGCCTTAAATTAATTTTGTACCACCAAACATTGGTTCATTCATAACCAAACAAGAAAAATGCTTCTTACCCCTAAGGATAGTATGAACTGCTTTATTGTTTACGAGACATATGTTTTTTTTCCTTTAAGAAATATTAATTGAATAATAAAAGTTTCAAATGTACGACAAGTACATAAGCAACGGCTTTTCATAATTTGTCTCTCTTATTTGAAGGGTAATATTGATAACTCTTGTTGTTTTATTATTTATCTCTATATCTCCATTTTTAGTGGTGAGAACAATTATTATTAGTAAGAAATCCAATAATAAATAATTAGTGTCACACTCTACAAAATGGATGCAATTCATATTAAATGTTTAGGTGTACGAAAGGTACGCAGGCAATGACCTTTCAAACCACATTAATAACATAAGTTATCTTTGCTCTTTAAGAGTTCTCTTGGGAATTCTTATCATTCTATTATTTATCTTTATTTTTCCACTTCTGGTGGTGAGAAGAATTATTATGACCATTCCTTTTATGATTATTATATAGTCACTTATTACATCCGCATCAAATGATTACGTCTTTATATATTGTTACCTTTACTTCAGTGAATGGAACAAATCTAATACGACGAGCTTTATGGTTCTTCATTTAATAACTCGTTATTTAATTAAATATAAGTAAACATGAAATTAATTCATAATATATCTTAAAACCTTTTTCATGGTATTGCTACTGCAGGAGAACATTTGAAGCATGAAAAGTGGAAAAAGTTTTCTCTAACAAGTTTTCATTAGTAATATTATTCCCACATAATTGAGATCTCATCTTAAATATTACAGAGTTATACTCACTTACAGATTTAAAATATTGCAACTACAAGTGTATCCAATCCTAATGAGCTTTAGATAAATTTATCATATTTTGATGGTCATGTCTTTCTCTCAAATTAATCCACAATTCAAGTGGATCTTTCACAATCAAAACCCAATCTTTCTCCAACCTTTTCAAAATAAAGATAGGTATCTAAGTATCATGCATAATATAATTCAATAATTGAATCTTTCTCTATTAAAAGATATAGATATTTATAGCAAGAGTGATTCATATTAAATATAATCTTTTCCTCATTCACAATCTCAATATGGAATCCATTACAGTGAATATATTTTAAAACTTAATAATTTTGCCTCTCAAAGAATATTAACAAAAAAAAAAAATTACACATTTAATATGTAACAACACGTTTTCCAGTAGTGTCAGAAATAGTGGTGTCAGATTATTAAGCTTGGTTGTTAAATAGGACTGTTTTGTAAAATAGTTTTTTGTAATTTTAGTGTTTAAGGACTAAAATGTGAAAGTAAAAAAATTACATAGAATTTTTATGAATTAACAGTAGTTATGTGCTGTAGAGAGGTCCTTGTTAGTTTTAGTAAACTTGGTTTTAGTTGTGAATGGTTAAATTGCAAGTTTTGAATGTAGGGACTAAATTGCATAAAAGGTAAAATGTTGGGGCAATTTTATAAAAATGTAAAAAATAACTTATTTGTATAAAATTAGTTAATTATGTTGTTGGAAGTTGTTAATTGAATAAAATTATTATTTTAGATCAAGAAACAAATCGATCAGATTTGGATCGTGAAAAAGCTAAAGTAACGGATTGATCATTGTCTCGACTTCGACTTCGTTTTTGGTTAGGTAAGTTCGTTCTGATTATTTAATATGTTTTGTGATGCATTTGTGTGATATTTGATTGCTAAATGTTAATTTAACATATTCAATGTTAAAGTGATGAAAATTGAAATAATGAACTGTATATAACACTGTTTAGTAATGTTATCTCCTGTGCGGGATGAACGTATGATAGAGTAAAATTGGCATGCCAATAGGTTATAGTGTGTATTGTATGGGATTGGTATGAGATGAGATGAGATGATTATTCCTTTGTATTTCCTGTTCATTGAATATACTGAAGTCCTACATTTATTGCGAACTATTGTGCTATATTATAGTGTTTTCTGGAGTGTTACCGGGGGTGAATGTTAGCGTATAGGTTAGGCACTTAGTGCTGAGGTGTGTTATTGATTGGTTTGGCTCATATGAGTGTTTGGCGTGTTTTCGAATGGTTAACCGTGTACTCATATCTATATATCATTCATTAAGTAATATTTTAGTGAAAAACGAATGTTATTGAAATGTGGAAAGCTTGATTTGCATTCTTGGTAGTATAGTGATTGATTAATGAATGATCTCATTCTTGTTGAGTATCAACTCACCTGTTATGAGATGTGGTTGACAGGAAACTCTGTTTAATAATCTTGTTATTTGAATTATTATGTTTAATTCGGTAAACTTTATCATTTTAATCGTTGAACTTACTAAGCTTTATAAAAGCTTAATCCTGTTATTTGTCTTGTTTTCTTATAGATAGCTTTTTGTGAAAAATCGGGTGATCGGATCAACTTGAAGAAATCACACTATCCAAAGACCTTTTGGTAGATTTTGGATACAAACTTTGGCTTATATGGCATGTATTAGGAGAATTTGGGTATGCTTTGTAATAGTCCATAAAGACTCACGTTGTAAAGCTTAATGTGCCTATGACCTTGTTGTGCTAGATAAACATTTGATCATGTATCATACCAAGTTGGGGCACAAGTGGAGATAGTTGAGTGAGCATGAAATGGTAAACTTTGATAGTTGAATGTATGCTAGTTGAGAGTACATGCTTGTAATTTGAAAGTCTAGCTATGTTGATAAAATGTTTTGGTATTTGAGTTGTGCTGTCATTGATGACACAATGGTTAAGCACTTAGATCGATTATTTTGGCATGTTTTGAATGTCCTTGAGTGCACTTTGAGAGCTTGTTTGTATGTACTTTTGGTATGTTTAGGTGCCAAAGCATTTGGGAGTGAAAATGACAAGTTTTGGGCTAATTTTGTGTAACGCCCCAAATTTTGGGCCTAGAAGTTTTGCGTTTTAAGTGTAAGGTCAGTGAGGAAGTTGCACGCATAAGTTAAGTGGTGCGTTTAAGTGACAGAATAGGCCTGCTAGTCTGGTGGTCGAGTGAGTGTTAGTGTTCTTCAAGGTTCTGAGTTCGAGTCCCTGTGTAGGCATTTTGGAAGACATTTTAATTATTTCTGTTTTTGGTTAAAACCCTTATTTTTGTTAATTGTTTATTAATATTTATTTTACTTTTACTTTTATATTATATTATATTATTTTTTCTCTTTTCTTTTAGGATGTTTTTCTTTCTTCTCCTTTCTCTGTTCTCCTGCTTGGGTTTTCTTTTTGGCTCTTCTTAGTTTTGGTGAAACCGGTTGCTGACGGATTGTGGAATTTTGCTCTTCTGTCATTCCTTCATCGTCGAAATCAGTTGTGGGACTCAACTCTGACTAATCTACCGTTTTTATGTTTTGCAAATTTTGTTTCGACTTTTCGTGAGAGTGCTTAAATTCTCTAGTTTTAGAGTTTTGATGGCTGAAACAGAGTGCTATACTCCGGTTTCTAATGTGTTTTTGATAATAGTAGAGTAGGGGGATGGTTTGGTGGCCGAGGTGGTATTTTCGGGGCTGTTCAAGGGTGGTTTCGTGACTGCTCTGACGGCCACACGGATGTGTGCCGAGGCACACGACCGTGTGGATTTAGGGATTAGGGTTTTAGGCTAGTTATGGGTGCCACACGGCTTGGCTACACGGGCGTGTGGCCGATTTAGGGATTTTTTCAGAACCACACGGGCGTGTCCCTTAGGGCACACGGGTGTGTGAGTTTGGGAATTAGGGATTTGAGATTTGGGGTCACACGGCCTGGCCACACGGTCGTGTGACTGATTTGGGGATTGTAGGGTTCTCACACGGGCGTGTGTTTCAGGACACATGGAAATGTAGCTGATTTGGGGCTTAGGGATTTCACACGAGCGTGTGTTATGAGACATACGGCCGTGTCTGATTGCCACACGGGCGCGTGACACCTTCACACGACCGTGTCTACTCTACTTCTGAACTTAGTGGATTTGGATAGTGTCTTACACGGCCTATTCCTACGACCATGCCTCTGCACCACATGAGCGTGTACTTCTGTCACACGACCATGTGCTACCTTTCACACAGGCGTATGGACCCCCACACGGCCAGAGTACACAGGCGTGTGGCCCTATTTCTCCAAGTTTGGTTTAAGGTTGATTTAAGTGTGATCGTGACTTCTATTTGTTCCAACCTCTCGACTAAGATAACTGAGGGTGATTACGACTTTGATCTGACTTCGTTTATATGATAATTGTGATTGACTGTGTGATATGGTTGAAACTGAATTCGAGTTATGAGTATGTGCATTTTTGTAACTGATTGACTAGTTGTATGTGATTGATCTGAATGACTGTCTGGATTTGTGTTCTGAGTTGGTGCATCTGTATACACACATCAGCATATATACATCTGCATATAAAGCTTTTGGGTGGGATGTTGAAGAGAAGGAATATTTACGATTTTGCAGTTTATCTGCATTCTGAAAGCCTTAATAATACCCAGAGGGTCATAGACGATCCCAATACCCTGAGGGTCGTGGACATTCTGTTAACGGTATAGCGGTTTACCACCTTGCACTGTACCGCATGTACGTTAGCTACGCTACGTACCAATATCTAATTTGGCAGTCATACTGCACGTCTGTACCGTGGTTTGCCTCATTACACAGTACAACTCATACGCTAGCCTTGCTGCGTGATATATATATATACAATCTGGCAGTTTATACTGCATATATGTACCGCGGTTTTCCGCATGGCCCTGTACAGCTTTCTGATAGTCCAAATTCTCTGAGGGTCGCGGACAATGTATAGAGGATATAAGGTTGGATGGGCTTCTTGAGGTCCTATTTGGAGTGACTGGTTAGATGAGCCTACAGCTCTATTGAGGTTTGATGGGGGACGAAGATGGTGTGTTAGTTTGATGGGTGGGTTATTTTATAACTCATTCGCACTCATATGTATCTGTTTGATTCTGTGACTGCTATATCTGTTTGATTGAAACATTCCTGTCTGATTGTCTGGGAAATCTGATTGCAATATTTGACTGGAAGGCACTCATGCCTAAAGGTATTTTGTGTGATGGGCTAAGGCCCAATCGACTCAGATTCTGGATAAGGGCTCAGGCCCAGTTTGTGACTTCTAAGAATTATAGGTATTGTGTTTAACAGAGCCATATGACTGTAAAGTTACATATGGTCTACTTTGTTAAGTCGCTCTGAAAGTATGTTTCGCTGCTGAACTATTTTCAGGTTTATTGTATTTGTTTCTGTTTCGGTAGTTAGTTAGTTTGATCTCACACTAAGCTCGTATAGCTTACCCCCTCTTCTATTTCCCCTTTCAGGTATAGTTCTGGATTCTGGACACTGGACTTAGTGCGCGGAGGTCTCGAACAGCCTTACTGGATAAACTATGGGTTCTGTTTAAATTCTCAGTTTTGCTCATTATTCGGTTAAAGTTTAAACTGTAAGGACTTATAGTGTTGTGGTACAATTTTGATTGTGTTTCAATTCATATAAATTGAACTGGTTTTACATTGAACTTTATTTCAAGATTTGAAACGATTTGTTAATAAACATTTTAAAAGATTTGGTTTGATAAGATAAACTGTTTTGCAAATTTTTCCTACGATCACTTCGGTGTTTAATGTAGCATTCCGAATTTGGTCTAAACTTCTAGGCCGGGTTTGGGATGTTTCATTTTGGATGCACATGGCCTGGGACACGAGCTGTCACACGGCCTACTCACATGATTGTGTGTTACACACGGCCTACTCATACAACCTTGTGCCTTATTTTTTTCAGTGTAGGTTGGTTGACACTATCACAGAGAGTTACACGGCCTAGTGACATGACCGTGTGATCTTGAGCTACACAGTCACAGTGAGTTACACAATCTGACCACATGACCGTGTGCCATTATATTACACGGGCGCAGTTAGATACACGATTAGCATACATGAGCATGTGAAGTAGCCACACGGTCTGGGCTCTGTCACACAGCCGTGTGACCCCTGTTTTGAAAATTTTCATATTTTTCCTAAACCTTCTGATTTGTTTCTAATTGGTCTACGATTATTTCTAAACTATTTTTAAGGCATTGTAGAATCGATTTTAGGCCTATGAGTGTGTGTTTCACTTTAAAGTACATGATAATAAAAATGTTGATAACTAATTAGTAAGTTTGATGCTATTTGGTACTAAATGTTCTGAGTTGTATTGTAATACTCTGTAACCCTACTCTGGTGACGGAGACGGTTTAGGGGTGTTACACATTAGGTATGTGACCAATGATCTTTCATATCACATTAATAAAATAATTTATATCTACCTTTTGAAAGGTTATCTTGAGAACTCTTATTATTATTTTATTTATTACTATGTTCCTACTTTTAGTGGTTATTATGTTGGAAAAAATCTGGTTCAAAAACAGTTTTCTTGCATAATGAAAAATAAAATTTTTAAAAACTGAGTTGATTTGTAATATTTATACCAATAAACTCTTCTTGCACATGTGTTTTCGGCTAGACAGATCCTTGTCGTTCCTAGTTTTCAACCAAATGATCTTCTTCACTATTCTCGTACCTCAAACTGCTTTGAGTGTGGGCTCAAACGATTCAAATAAAACATAGAACTAGAAATAATTTTATTTACTTTCAATGTGAAAGCAAAATTTCTTCTCGATAGAAATCGATAGAATTGTTATTTCGAAAAATAGATTTAATACTTAGAGAAAAAACTCTCACTAGCTTCAAGCAGAGTAACAATATCTTAAAGTTATATACTTAGCCCTACCGATGCCATCTCACTATTTTTGGACAGAGTAACAATATGTTTCAGAGTTATAGATCTGATCCCTCTCATGTGTTAACTTCAGATGAAGTCGAGTTACAGCTTGATTTGATGTATGGTGAAGAACTGGTTAATATTTTAGCTCGGGAGGTAAAAGAGTTAAGAAACAAACATGTGGAATTAGTGACTGCCTCCGGACGTACCAACGTCCAGAGTATGAATGTTGCAACTAAAGATAGAGATTTGAGGCAGTTTTCGCAAGTATACGAGTCAGATTGTAATATAGTTTGTTTACAATGAAACACTTGGATTGTATTTTGAGGATTAAACCCAAGGGATTACAGTTTGGGAAAAGTTGTTATCAAACCAATTATAGGAAATAATTACTAATTTACTCAAGTCCTGAATTAGTAGTGTTAATCAAGAAGCAAGATGATAATAATAAACTAAATAAATTTAAATAAACCTAACTCTACTCCTAGATTCAAGTATCAACTTTTCCTATTCCTTGTTTTGACTATGTGAGTTCCTTTTAGCCTAGATCCAATTGTTTTACCTAATTAATAATTGATGTAGGGTTCTTATCAATCAACTAGTCGATACCCTAGTAGGACCTTTCGATCTTCCTCTAGAATAATGAGTCAGTGAGAACTACTTTTCTTTCGACCTCACAATTTAGTTTGGTTTAGGGTTAAGGTTTTCACGGATAGGCCATACCAATTTTGGGTTAATTCTCATCTAAATGACTTTCTAGGGTTGTCAAGCCTAGGATTTAAGTTATTCCTTTCCCAAACTGCTGATCCGCTAAGAGACTCTATCATGCTATATATTAATTAAGTTAAAGCAATTAGAAAATATGTAGAAAGTGTAAATTGATTCTAATCTTTACATAAACATTCGTCTAGCAATATTAAAGAAAGAAATATAAAGAAGAGAATAAGGAAAAGAGATGTTCATGGATTTATCGATGAAAACGTGGTTTCAGAACAATCTCCTTTCGCGCAAGTCTCACTTCGGAATAGGATCTTCCGATTACAAGAACATAAAATACCCTAAGTGAAAACTAGGAATGAAAGAAAAAACTATGAATCAAACCCTAAAATTATGTGTTTAAACTGATTGCAATGACCCTTATATAAGCTCAACTTGGAATATTAAAGTACCTAAAATATTCTTGAAGTCCTTAGAGTTCGACTAAGATAGATACTCCTAATTTCCCTAAAAAACGCAACATGCAGGGGCTTTTTGGGCTGTACAGGGGTGACATTGCAACACAGGCCTGTAATGTTGCAACATTAGAGTCCGATGTCCTGACATCAAAGGGCGGTGTTGTGACATCAAGGTCAGTTTCACTCCAGAACTTATTTTTAGCTTCTGTCTTTGATGTTGAGACATCAGTATCTTGGTGTCGCGACATAGGTATAAGTTTTGGCCTCAGTATGCATCTTTAGCTCTTGATTTGTCCTACAAGACCATGTAACCTTATTTAGATATATCAAACATAATAAAAACTACTAAAAAGCATAAATTATTACTTTAAGCATGAAAACCTAATATACTAAGATGCTTTGATTTAACTATCAAACAAGCTAAAGTTATGTGTAAAAAGGGTATAAATAATAGTGTAATTCATGGCAGATCAATTAATAAAAGTGATGTTGCACCGTCACGATACAGAAAAAGCTACGTAGGAGTTGGAAGAAACTATGAAATCTCAATATCATTATTTCTTCTCAAGTAATTTTTGAGGACGAAATTTCTTAAGGAGGAGAGTTGTAACAACTCAATTTTCAGTAGTGCTAGAAAAAGGCAGTTTCAAAACCCCATTTCCATAAACTAGGTCTATAAATATTAAATATAAATATTTACCTATAAATATATATGGAGTTGATATAAAAGAATATTAAAGTTTAGTTCTTCAATTTTGACTATTAATTGCTTAATTAAGGTACATGGATTAATTTGTAAAAGTCTTATCGTTATAAGTTTTTAATTGGCCAAAGATTAAGGGACTTAGATTGCAATTAGCCTAAGGTTTGAAATGGTAATTAAACCATTTTATATTATGACTTAGTGGATTGTGATGGAAGATGCCACTAATATTGTTAATAGTAGATTAAGTTAATCAAGTAATATTTAAGCTAATTAAACCCCCAATTTACCTATATAAGTTATTTTAATGAGAAAATTTACTTTCATCATATTCAATCTCTTCCTTTCACTGTCCAAAGTGAAGAAAAAACCTAAGAAAGCTTCCTAGGCATTCGACCTTAATTTCTAAGATTGAGAATTGGATCAAACCAATGATGATCGGGGAAAAGCCAAAACTATCGATTAGTCCCTGAAAATTTAACTTGTTTGGTGTTTTAACAGGTAAGTTCATATGGTAATTATTTATATAAATTGTTGTGTACTTGGTTTGTAAGTATATGTGATTGGTTGTGAATTGGTTAAAAAGGTGAGATTTGAACTAAATTGTAAAGAAATGTTAATTTGTGTAATAGATACCCGTTTGAAATTAGTAAATGTTAGGATATGACTGGCATGCCAATAGTGTTTTGTGCACACTGGTACGGTATTGGTTACAAATGTTATCGACATCCCACATTTGTTGCAGACTCAAAGATACATATGACATAAGTTTAGCTCGAACGAGTAACCTGGTGTTATTTTAAAGGTTTAGTCTAGATGGGTAACCTAGCAAAAATATATTTAGCTTGAATGAGCAACTGGTGTAACGAACATACTTGTGTATCCAAATCTGTTACTATGTTTCATCGAGTAATGCAATTCATATAAAATAAGAAATTGAAATGAGATTTAATGATCTTGATGTTTATATATAGAAATGTTGAATTAAACTTGAATATTATTTTGGATTAATGTCATGAACATATATGTGATTACATTATCTCTTGATTGAATGAGATTGCAAAATTGTTGTATAAAATGACATGAATTGGTATGATAAAGGATTGAGATGTTATATGTTTTGATTACATGTTAAAGCTCACCTTGTTGTTTTTGTTGTTATTATTGTTGTGATTTTCCATGTCTAAACAATCTGTGTCAAGCTAGTAGCATATTTTGCTTAATTAAAAACTAAGGTAAGCTTTTGTTTAATGCCTATGAATTTACTAAGCATCCTATATGCTTACCTCATTTGTTTTCCCTTTTCCTTTTAAATTGTTACCTTGCGGAATGCATCAAGCCTGACCAACTCAAAGCTCACACTATCCTATCACAGAATTGGTAGATGTTTGATCATTTTGAACTTAGGGTCGTAGAATGTATATATGTGTCTTGGTACATACTTAAATGTATAAAAGTCTTGATTAGTTGAACATGGTAATGAATTTGGCATATGATAATTTTGAATGATGTACATGATGAGTGAATTGGTTAATACTTGACGTAACAATGTTAGAACCTTTTGGTAAGTGAGAACATGAACCTATTTAGTTGGTATGTGAACTAGAAATGCATGATTTGGAAATGGTTGATACTTAGTTGAAATGGTATATCTTGTTGTTATACTTGAGATATGTACTAGTGAGTGGTTCATTTGGTTCATGATTTATGTCATAAAAGTGTTGATGAATGAATTATTTATGTACTAAAAGTGAAATGACATGTCTTGATGGATTTGGTATTGGTAAGGTTATTTATTTGAATATTTTGGTTGATATTCCCTAATATTGGTGAAATGTATTGAACATCTTGTTTTGAAGTTGATTATGGATGTTGAGCTTGTTTGGCATGTGTTTAGTTTGTTTTAATTTAAATGAATATGGTAATTGATGCATAAATTGATAGGTTTGGTTAGAGAGTACGAAATAGGTAGCAAATGGTTCATTTTTATCAAAAACAGGGGCCATGTCGCGACCTTGGAATTTAGACATCGTAGTGTTGTCATTACAATGAACGACGTCGTGACGAGCTAGGACTGGTCATCGCGATGTGGCATACTAAGATGGCCACGTTGTGACAGGCACTAGATGAAGTCGCAATGTCAATTCATAAATTTTAAAAACTTTACAATTTGGTCTTATTTCATGCATGGGTTGATTAAGAGATTTCGTAAGCTCAATTAAGGCACAGAATTGTTTGCTTAACCTGAAATAAATGTGATTGAAAATGAATTGCATGTGTAAATGATTGTTTTGTTGTGAATTAGATGGTAGTTGCCTTGACAATGAATGTAGCATCCTGTAGCTCAGACTCGACAATCGGGTCAGGCGAGGGGTGTTACAGCAACCCTAGTTAAACAAACTAGGGTTTGTTGTCCCTTTTTAAACATGAGGGGCTTTTGGGCCTCTCACATATCGAGTCCACTTATAAGTACTCCCTAGACTTTTAACCTAGTAATTATTAATTACATCCAACCCAATATTTGTTTTTCTATTTTTCAAAATAACATCTCTAATTAATTTAAATAAATTAATTTTCCAATTAAATAATTTTCTCAATCCAATTCTAATTCCATTAAAATCATGATAATTTTACCGTAAAAGAATATATGAGAACATATATTTAATATTTCTACATTTAACGGATTCACTATGACCAAATGATTTATTTCCATTTCTGAACTTCATTTAATTCAAAAACTGTACATTCATTTCTAGGTTATTTTTATTTTGGAGAAAACCAAATTCATTTCCAAATGTTTCCCATTTCTCCATTTTTACCATTTATATTCATTTATGCTCATTTGATTCAACATGCGATTCATTTTTGGTTTCAACGAGCTAGCGGAGGGACCAATTGGACATAAGTGATTACGGCTCAAATGATTTGTAATTAAATTCCAACTTTTCGTCTATTAATTATAAACTCATTTAGTCATAAAGCCATTCCACTATTGTATCATGTCTGAGTTCTCCCTAAAAGCATATCATTGTGAAAGCAACTTGATCAGTACTCGTCCAATGACCTTGTCATAAGTGTGTTACCCTCATAGGGTATCCTTAATCTCTTTGGGATAAATCTATTCTCCCAATATGATCCTATTTTATCTCATGGTAACCATTACATCTTCCTTAAGAAAAATTCAATTACTATCAAATAATAATCAAGTCATTCATCACAAAGACGAACGACCCGTGGCCACGTTTAATTTTCATCAACCATGTAATACCAACGAGTGGATATAATTTACCTATATCTCGAACTATGAATTCCACTATTGTGAATGACGTTACATACTACAGAAGTCATATACCCAATGTACCAACTTTTGGTTCCTTATCTATTTGAACTCAGGCTTTTACTTACATCAAAGTATATGAGTCACACATACATAGTTCGTCATCCACTTAGGAATAAGGTATGCCACACTTTGAACTTCATAAGTGAATAAATCTATAAACGGATTTAGGATCTATTTGTTTTGGGTCCAGTTCAATGTATTGTTAGTCCAATCAGTCATTTTTATGTCTCTATCTTCTAGGAGTCATCTGTTCTGATGCCCAAGACAATGCATCTCTCCAATTGGACTTGATAGATGACATATTAGCCTTTCAATCGGTTTGCTCATTTTTGATTAGACTAAGGATATGTTTAGGTTCGTTTACTAATATAAGTTGTCTTTTGTATTATGATCCGACCACATAATACCATTTAGTATTAGTTAAACATTAAACAATCCATGAACTAATATTTTCTTCTATTTTGCTTTACATGAAACAACCATGTGAGAACAGTATACACAATATATTAATGTAATTCATAAATAATTTTATTAACCAATCTGTCCGAAAAAATCACAAGTGTATATAGACGAAAATACTACACTTAGGGCACCAGATCCAACATATTATATGTCACTTATCATGTCAATGATTATACCCTTTAATTTTTTTCTTTTTATACTTACATTCACTTTGGGGAATGCAATAAATCTAGTAAGACGAATTTTTAAACGTCCTAATAGATTTTTTATTTAAAAAGAATCAATATCACACAAAATTATGCTTGAGTCAGCAATCAATATATATTTAAATAAAGAACATTTGGTAAGAAAACAATATATACTCAAATATTAAGCAATTTATATAAATATATTTCTAGCAAAACCCAAGTTTTATTAAATATTAAATAAGAAAAGAATATTACTATACGTCATTTTTCTATAAACAATCATTTGAAAATAATATATTATGAAGGTTCATTAGTAAACCTTATGAATCTATTAATATTTAATAATATAACTTAATAATTCGATTAGACTTAAAACAAGTAAATAATAATAATCATAACTCAATTAAAAAACGTTAACGCTCTTTACCAATCTAAAATTTGCCCGATACATGCAAGATCAAGATCTAAAACCAATGTTTAGGTCAAATCTAGTAGTTGTTAAATGGTAGAAGGCATTTAGAGTTATTGGGGAACATGAGTTAGAAACTTGCTTTTAGTAATTTTATCTATTTGGAGGCTATTGGTTTTATATAATACTGGACACAAAATATCAATGATAACTATATGGGTAGATGGTTAAGGAAGTAGAATCTAGCCTTGAAGGCCTAGGTTTGAATCCTAGTTGGGTTTTGGTGAATTATTTTGTTCTAGAATTTTTGTTTAAGAAGAAAAAGGTTAGAAAATTTTGAAAGAGAATAGAGTATCATGCTGATAACGTGTTATAAAATAAAAGAATAGAGAGTGAAAAAAAAAGAGAAATAAGAGAGTAAAAGAGAAGTGTGTATTTTATTGATAAATAGAGATGTTTACAATGCCTCTCCAAAGTTTATATTTATAAATATAAAAAGTATAAATGAAATAAAACTCTACTTCTAAAGAATATTAGAATATTAAAATATATGAAACTCTACTTCTTGATAAACATCCACTTAATAATAAAATATTCATAACGTTTTTATCTTTTTTGAAATGTATCATAAAAGTAGAGCTCTTCTTCCTTCTAGCTTATCAAATTCCAAACCTTTAGGCTTCAATTCAACAAATCCATCTTCATTTTCCCCCTTATCATTGTCTTTAGAATCTGAATCATATATTTTTTTACTTCTCTTTCTATAATACTTCCTCTCAAATTTATCCTTTTTTTCCTTCTGAGGTAACACCCATTAGCCCATCAAGAAGACATTGCGTGTATCAATCAGCCAGACAGACCGCCCAACAGACTAGGGCATTACAAGAGATTCAATCCTTCGGCTTAACTTAATTAAAAAAAAAACCATTATGACGATTTTTATTAGTGTAAAAGCCATTTTTCTTCTTCTTTCATTTGGTAATGCATTTTTAAAGAAAATAATAGGGTTTGACGTATATATATCAAAATCATAAAATTCATGATAAACAAATCAAGAGGGTTTGACGTATACTTTCAAAAGAAGGGACAATTCTCTTTTAAGATAGAGCAGTACAAACGAAGTAGTTAACTGCAAAAGTTAAATATAAAGCATATGTATTCGCCATCCGCCACATAGCCATGCATGATACAAAAATAAACAAGTGGCTCACTCGTAACCGTAACTCTGGTGTAGTCCCTTTCGACAGATTCTTCTACTATCAAAATTCCTGAGAATGAAAAGTAATGAAGTAAGTTCATTTGAACTTAGTGAGTTCCAAAATAGACACAATTAGATTTACAAGAACTCTGATAATCAACAAATAATAGTACTCATAAGAAAAGAACCACAACTTTTGATCTGTTATTGTAACACCCCAAACCTAACCTAGATGTTATGGCTGAATCTAGAAGAATTACTTTAGTTTGTTTAAAAGCTTTTGTTTAAATCAAAATTAGTTGTGTGTTTCAAAAGCATAAAAATTGACAAAACTCTCACAGACGTTCAGAAAAGCTTAAGTTTGAAAACACTTATTTCAAGTCCCGAAATTTAATTCAAATTTGTATTCTTTGCAAGTATCGATTTTAAGCAAACCTATTCCAGTTAATGCTAGCATTTGTCAAAAACTATTTATTTACAAAAAATACTTAAAGGGTTTACTTAATTTGCAGTGAAAAACTTTTCAGAGTTTTAATTTTGAAAACCGAATTCTAATTTGTTAGCTTGTATGATTTTGCAGTTTACATTAAAACTTCCAAAAGTCAACGAACAAAATGAAACCAAAACACAGCCCGAAAACAAAATACAGTTTCAAAAATCCAAGAACAAATTTTGTAATGTAGATCACCATATTACTTAGCCGAAAACAATCTGAGCTCCTGCATGTTCGAAGGTTCACCTAAAACGTATACACAAACAAGTGAGCTAGAAGACCAGTGTGTAACCTGACCCACAAAAAGAAAATTTATTATGCTTTTGCATATGCAATAAGCAACTAGTAATTTCATAACATACAACACATCAAACCATATCATAAATCATAATAAAGCTCAAAATATATCGAAACATATCTTATTATTCCAGAACATATCATAAATCATACCATATTGATTCATATCATATCATATCATATCATATCATGATATGTCATATCATATCAGATCGTATCATATCATACAAAGTCCTACCCCCATTCGTTACACACCATCTTCGACCAGTTAATCACACCAAATAAGACTACAAGTGTCCATCCATCTAATCACACCAATATGTGGGGGTGTGCCACTCACATAATTGCAGTTGCATTGCCATATATATTAATTTGCGGTCTAGCCACTATAATTGCAGTAAAAATTGCCATATGACACTTCCTTCATCATATCATAACCTACCCTAATACATATGCAAAGTCATGTTAACATACATACATATCCATAGGTTGTATGTTATGCATACATAGATAGATGTTATACGAAGCGTAACATAACACATAACTTATACAGATCATAGCATAACATATTACATAGTCGAATTGGATAGGTTATCAAAACAGATAACAAAATACATATAATACACAAGCTTAACTCACATACTTACATATAGCAAATCATAACATATTATTATACTTGTCGGAACTTATTTAACATACCTCCAACACTTACTCATGCTTGTTTACTAAAACTTACGTTTTTCTAGGCCTATATAATGCCACAGACCTAATTTCTCAGTCCCGTAATTGGCTCCTAATTGGGCCTCAAAATTGGCCCAAAAGGCTCACACAGCCCAAAAAGCTAGCCCATGTGGTCCACACAGTCTACCTACAGGGTTTGCAAAATCTCACCCGGTCGTGTGCCTTACATGGCCAAGCCATACGGGCTGCATAATTTCACATGGCCGTGTGCCCACGGCTTACCTACACGGCCTATAAAATCACACACGACCAGGCACATGGCCTACCACATAGTCGTGTGGCACACACAGTCCATCACATGGCCTAGCACATGGTCATGTGGTCATTGGGAAGTTTCAAAAATAGCCCATGTTTCATGAATTTCTCGAAATTTGAGCGATAAATCGGGTTAGAATCACACACTTGATGGTAATTCTGATAACCGACTTAAAAAGTGCACTCCTAATCCTACATACGATATTAAATCACATCAATAAATAACCAAGTATCGATACCAAAACAAGTATTCGACACAAGACTAAATAATGAACAACCCTTAACTTCGACACTAGGTCACTTACCTTGCAAATAACAGCAGCCCTAACCATACTTAGCCTGTTGGGAAAATCTCTGTTCCACAACAATTACCTAAAAAATTCACAGAAACTTATCAAAACCCTTTCAATCTAAACACTCAACTCACCCACTTATCTTCTCACGAAAAGATAACAATACCAAATCTTTACTAAACGAGTACTAACACTTACCCAGAATTGCATAGCGAAGTGACGAAGAATTGACATCACAAATAGACTGAGAACTGTAAAGAAAACAAAAACTAATAGGAAAGTGACAACAAAGAATTGAGGTGATTCGCAAGAATGTGAGAAAAAAATCTAAAAGAAAGCAATAGGGAAAAATTGAAAGAGAGGAAAAATGGAAAACGTGGAAAACCATGGAAAAAGTGGATGGCTAAATTAGGAGAGAGGTTTTAGGATTTACTAACCCATTTTTTTAAAACTACCCACTAAGTCCATTTATTAACTAATTCAGGTTTCCCCCAGAGTTTTAATACAATTATCAAAAAGAAAATTCTCATTTGCACGCACAAGGATTTAAACATAGGACTAAAGGGTAAGCTGACACCTTGCCACTAAACTAGCAGGCTCATTTATCATAACTTGCGTAGAAATAAGATTTAAGTTAAAAGACTAAGGATATGAAATTAAGCTAAAAATTAACAAAATTTCAAGGGAAGATCTCGAACCTAGAACCTCACACACACCAACCACTGAACCAAATTAAATTATTTATCATAATTTTCACAATTAAAACTAAATATCCAGACGTAACCAATTTTGGTTTCACTAACCCAATTTCTTTTAACCCAATTTTTGGGATGTGACAATTATACATACATAATATGCTAATTGACATCCAAATCTCCTTGGTGGCAACACTACACCGATCTATCACAACACATACAATACTCAGACGGGCACATTCTGCCAACCTATACACATCTCCCACAAACCTGCATGGTTATTAACGATCCATCCTTGTGCCAGCCTTGGACTCATATATCAGAAATCAAAATCGCATATTAATCATATTTATTTTCATTTCATATCCTTGTTAAGTCAAACACGTGTTCTCTCACAAGGTTGGGTCGTGATCTGCCAGTCCGGTTTGTAATATAATTGCCCTTCTAGAGGCATTACATATAAATTTCCTTTTCACAAATTTTACATATCATAAATTTCTGGTACTGGGCTCGTGCAACAAGGAGGGTATTTTTACAATGGCCATACTCACACACACATCCAAACACAACACATCGACTCATTTACAGTAAGAGTAATTTACCGCACATAACCCACATATCATGGAAGTTCCATAACTTAAAGAAAGTAATAAAGAACTCACTAGCAACTTTAGAATATAATCTACTCTACTGGTGCTTTGGCTCTATCCCTTAGACCTTCACTAGCTTCTTGAGCTAAATAAGAAACAATTATAACCATCAGACCATTTATCTAATTTAATCATGTATATCTAATGAAAAGCGTAAATCTCTTCGACAACAACCTAAGGGCTTTTCAGAATTTACCAACAAGCTGTTACTTAACAAGGGTGTTTTGGCTAGCTATTGGAAACCTTCCTTGTCTTCTCTAGCGAAGTTATCTTAAAACTTTTCAAATACTTAGAAAAGAATGCAAAAAAAAAAAAAAAAAAAAAAACAAAAACAAAAGTGAAACATGCCAGCTATCATCTTCCTTATATAGCACAAACAATGAGGACAAGACTTAGTAGAAGGGTCAGAAAATCCTATTATAGCCCCTGAAACCCGAGAATAGACTTGCCTAAATATCTACCAAACTTAACTACTACCACTAATCAATTTAGTGAGTAGTAAAATGTTGCTTGTACTCTAAAACAAGTCAACTAAACAAGTCAATCAACTACCTAAACACATCACATTGTCATCTATAGTATTGTAGTTCAATTCCAACTAGGTCTCAACTAAACTCTAATGATACCAACCTAACTATTATTTTCACGCTAAAACACGAAAAACAAGTCTATCAATCCACGAACTAATGAGTTTGCCCTAAATATTTGGGGTTGGCAGATTGTCAGACAAAAGAGTCTGCCAAACCCTAGAGTTCGCCAAATGGCAAATTCCAGCGAGGCGTTCCGCAAAAGGGTGTGCTATCGAATCCCTGCAATACGCCACCCAGACTTATAACAGATAGTTAACCATTCTCACCCTTTTTCTACCCTGACTTATTAAACTATACGCCAAACAACATATCGATATGGTCTACGTCGAGCGAAGTTTCTTGCCTACCTCTGAATTAAAATCTAATTCTTTTTTGGGGTCCTCTTCCTCAAGTGAATTGGACGAGTCTAGTTTAATGAGTTGGCGAGTTGGGGTAGGTTGAGGCTAAGTTGGGGAGTTGATGATCATGTCATATTAAAGAGGGGAAGGAGTCGATGTTGTAGAGAAGGAAAAAAAAAGAAGAAAATGGCTGCTCTGAAAGAATTTGTTGGTGAATTTATTTTACATTTTCAAAAATATTTATTTTTAAATTTTTTTGATTTTTTTAGAATTAGGATCAAATTGAGACTATTTATAAATTTCGAGGATTAATTTTTTTAAAAAATTATGACTAAATCAATATAGTATATAAATTTTGATGATTAAATTTGTTATTATAATTTTTTAACTGTTACATCACCCTCCAATCAGACACTTAATGACACTTAACGAATATGGACAAAAAAACAATCTCGATTAGTTGGGTGACCAATTTAAAAAAAAAATCATAGTTGGGCAATCAAAAAAGAAACAAGTCCATAGTTGGGTGACCTATGGTGTAGTTTACCCAAATAATTTTTTTAAAAATTAGAATCAAATTAATAAAATATATAAATATTAAAAAACTAAATTTATTATTATGCCAATAAAAAATAGTTATACTTAACTTCCATTATTGGTTAAAAAAAATAAAAACAAATTTCAAATATATTAGTAACCCACTTCAAATTTTTTTATAATTGACTATTGATGTAGTTATAAAGATAACTAGTCACCATCAACATCAAGAACCTCATACTAGGAAGGTTTACCAAGGAATCATTCCATCATATAAAAACAAAGAGCCTAAATAAGAAAAGCAACTGACGGAAGAAAATCGGTAATCTATGATAGGCTCATTGTTTTTCACAACTCAAATTTCTTATAAAATACAGGACAATTAACAAGTGGGGGGCAGTGCATGTGGTTTACATGGTTTCTCAGGCTCATCAAAGGTTCGGATTAGAGCCACAAAACCAAGTGATTTTACTGAAGCTGCAACTTTGCCACAATAATATCTGCAATAAATTTAAAAATTCTACTATTATGTCAATTATATATGTATGATCGTAAAGGCTTGAAAACGAACCTTGATTCAAGCTCCGCTGCCCTGCAATTGGTTGACGTTAAACCAGATAAGGATTCTTTGTTTCATCCAGGTTGGGACAAATTAAGAAACAATGACTTGCAATTGTGAACATCAGATTATGAGGATATGGCCTTCAAAGAACTCTCCAAATACATGAAAAAACTTGAAAAAAGAAAGTTAAATCCAACACTTCGCCTTAACCCAATTAGTAGAGAAAATCAATGTAGAAAACAAGGTGGCAAAACCAATATCACGATCTGTGTTATCTGGAATTCAATATATGTCAGCAGGGGCGAACCTAGAGTAATTTTTTAGGGGCCTGAATGAAATTTTAATTTTTTTATAGTCTATTATCTTTATATTTTTTAAAGAACTAAATCAAATTTTTATAATTTAAGGGAGCCAAAATATAATTTTACTTTATTAATTTAAATTTAAAAAAAAAATTAAAAGGCCTAAATAACAATTTTTAATTTTAGGGGGCCAGCCTGCCAGCCCCCTAGACTCCCCTATGTATGTTAGTTATGAATATATATTAAGAATTTCATATTCAGGTCAACAAATATACAAGTGTATAATAGATAAAGGGAGTCAAATTATATTTTGTCCCCTCTACTGAAAAATGGATAAATTAATTCTTCTGTTTAAATTTTTAAAGTACTATAGTGATATTGTATTAGAAGTCAAATTATATTTTGTCTATTCTATTGAAAATGGATAAATTAATTCTTTTTTTAAAATTTTTATTCATTTCTACTCTTAAAAACTGCCCTGTACCTAGACAGTAATGTCACACCTGCCAGAAGACAGTTTCTAAACCAGATCCAACTAATTCCCCGGGTGCTATTAATGGTGCTCAAGAAACTAGTCACTCCAACGGGGAGAGCTTGGTCTTTCCTGGAGGTATCCCAGCCACCATTAGTGGTAGCGGTGAAGACCCAGATATTCCTATTGGAAGATCCACAGACCAAGCAGAGGCCAAGTTCATGGAAGACTTATGTTCATTAAGAATATGAGCCTGCAGCCATTCATTCGGATTATTCCTTCCAGATTATCACTTGATCGTCGTAACAACAAGATGCAAGGACTGATCCGAACTTCAGATGTGCCAAACCTCCCAAACAGGTCCTTTATGGCCACTGCGAACCGAAGTGGTCATACCAATGATCTTAATGGTAGTATCGGATGTAGCAGTAGCCAACAACGGCAACATCATGGACGGTATCCTCATGGCCAGTCTCAATATTTTGTGCATGCATCTTTGGAACTCCAATATGCAGCTCCTTATATCTTCAAAATTCGACAATCAAAACAGACCTATTCAAACACCCAAATCTTTTACAGTAACTCTCAACCATTTTGTTTTATATGCAACAGCATATAACATTGTGAGCAGTTCTACCAAATTAGAAATTGATAAGACTCTGATTATTCTTTTGTTTCTTGCATTTAGTTTCAACATAACAGCGCATTTGGATGCAGAAACAACCAATATTTTTCAAGTATTTGAAGTTGGAGATGCAACAAATGATACTCATCTTTAAAGGAATTATATCATAATCCCCAAAAAGGGAGAAGAAATAAATTTTCTAAAATTTGGGAGGGGACAGTACAAAAATCACACAAAATCAATCCGAGAAATCATCTTTCAAAAACAACCCAATTAATTTTACGGCATAAAGGATTCAAATCAAAACATCCCAGAATCCAAAATTCGAAAATGGGTTCATTTCATCAAGATCTTCAGTCTAGAAACCATGAATCTAAATCAAACTTGAATTATCATAAACAAAACAGATCAAAAGATCATACAACACATTTGAGAAACAATAAAAAATATCTTTACTGCCTTCAAGAATTCTTTAGTTAGTCTACGCCATGAAAATTGGTATTATCTTGAGTGTTTAGCTTGACTTAAGCAATTTGAAAGCTTATTCTCCTCCTAAGGTCGTGAGGTTTGTTTGGTTAAAAGTCTAAGTTATGACAATTGGTATCAAACCTCGTGTTTTGACTGACATATTGAGTTTGAAATGGTGTTTTAAGTAGAAAGTTAAGATATCTCACCAAAAATTCGTATGAGGGCTAAGAAAACTAGTCACTCGATGGATATTTTATTAGAAATGGAAAATAGAGCGATCAAACTTGACGAAACTGAAGGAATTAAAAGAAAACCAGATTTACGAAGAATGTGGACAACTTCTTATGATCGGTGGAGCAATATTTTTGAATTGCTAGCATTGAAGGTGATATGCCAAGGTAAAATATCTGTGCTGTATGACCATTACCGTTATAATTGTGACGCACAATTGTAGATGTATCCAAAGGCTTATATTGAGACATACCCACAATTTTAAGAAGGGAAAGAGGATGATAATTACTTCGACCACGACACATCCTACTCTCCCTCTCCCACTCCCACTCCCACTCCCACTCCCACTCCCATGCCCATCGCTTGACTGATTGAAGGATAATTATGAGAATGGGGGCATACGGTGGTATGATGGTTGTCTCTTCCTCACGTTTCAAACACCTTTATTCTATCAATACCATACTATAAAGATAACCATAAAAATAGAGGTAACTTTGACCATTAATTGATTAAGTGAAATTGGAAAAGCAGCACTGAAGTAGTCGCAACAATCGTGGAAGGATGATTGTTAACAGTTTGGCTATTGGTTTGGTTTTCGGTGGAAGACATGGCACCTTAATTTTTTTCTTGATCAGGCTATGAATATCATGAAAGAATTGAAGGGGTCAATTTATTTCTATCAAAACTAAAGATGTCTTTGAAAGGTAAAGATAGTATAGCTAAGGATAATTAGCGTAGTTAATTCTTAATAGAAGGCTTAAATGTAAAATTAGTTTTCAAACTATACCACTTTCTCACTTAGGTACTTAAAGTTTTTATTTTGTCAAAAATGTTACTTAAACTATCAATTTTATCTCATTATACCCAAAAAAGTGTACAAAGTTCTTATTGGTTGGTATTGTGTTTTGGGGCAAAATGAGATACAATTGATAGTTTAATTATCACTTTTGATGAAAAAAAATAATGTTAGGTGCTCAAGTGAGAAAAGAGATATGGTTTGACGGCCAATTTTGTAGTCAAGCCTAAATAGATTTCAATCTTTGTTAAATTTTGCTATTAGTCCCTATACTATGTGTAAATTATGTATTTAACCCTTATACTCTAATTTGGTTATTTTTATTCTTTTTTACTTTTTGAATTTTAAAATTCTAGTTTTGACCCGTAGTTATTAAATTTATTAAGTTCAATTAAGCTATTTCTAAAATCTTATGCGACAAAACATATTATCACATGTGCAATTCCACATCAGCTTTCTATTTCCACATATTACAAAAAAAAAAAAACCACTTAACGTATTTAATGCCAATCATTAGTGTCAAGACTAAAATTTTAAATTTCTAAAATTATAGGGACTAAAAATTTTCAAATTGGATATATGTACTAAATTTACAACTTTGCACATAGTGCAAGACTAATGGCACAGTTTAATAAAAAATATTTAATTGCTACTGTTTGAGCCAAAATTAATATTTTAATTCGAAAAATATAAGGACTAAAATTAATAAAAATAAAATATAGATGCTAAATCCATAACTTACACATCAATATAATGATTAATAGTAAAATTTTACTTAAATCTTTTTATCACCACAATTACTGCATATAGAGTTATATTAAAAATACATTTCTTATAAAGTTGATGTTTTAGAAAATAAATTAGAAACCAAAACATGTTAAGTACTAAAATATTTAAACAAATATTAAATATAATAAATATTTAATAGAAATATGAATTTAACTCGAGGGAAATTATTTGGTACATATTAGTGGAGTTTTTAGACTTCGCAAGTAAAGTCAGTGGTTGACAAATGTTTTATAAGGGTATAGTAAAATATTAAAAAATATATTTAAAAAAAAGACACATGTTAATCTTTTAAAGTTGTTTGTGGAATAAAAAATAAACTGCCATTATACCAAAAACTTACCTTTTAACTTAATAGTATAATTTTTAATATATATAAAATTTAAAAATCAAATTTAAATTTCATCATTACAAAATTAAATAAATATATATCATTTTTTTTTTTGGATCATTAGAAGAGAAGGAATGAGATGGCAGAGTTTGAATATGTGCCATCTAAATGCGAAACAAGAAGTTTAATCATTGCTCCAAATAAATCTTAGCTATATATATATACATATATATATATATATATATATATATATATATTAGATTTTCACTTGTTTTTATATGATTTTATGAAATTTTAATTATTAATTCAATTGATTTTATTGATATTAGAGATTTTATCACACGCCTATGCATATGAAAACTATGTATTTAAAACACAAATGTTAGTTTAAGAGATATATACAATAAATAATGAAACGCATGGTTTGAAACTAATTAGTAATACATGAAATATGTAAGCTATTAAAATTAAAAAATAGATTAAATTGTGAGTAAAATAAAATTTAAACATATAAATGCATCATATTAAGAAACCTAAATGCGCAACAATTGTTTATCATGATGTTATCATTAATCTTGAATTAGTGTCGAGTTGACTTATGATACCAATTTAGTCAACAACATTGATTAAAATATAAACATCATCATATTAAAACAAAATTCTGGTTTAGTGGTAAATTTAATATTTTATTGATGTAAATAGCATGGGTTGGATTGACTCGTGGAACTTATAACTTATTTTAATTACGAAAATATATTTTCTTAATTTCCTTAATTGAGTGAGTGCACGATTAATTGTGACACTAGCCCAGTAAGGGGCTCAAATAATAGTATAGATGCTAAAACTTTGATTTTAGGTATATTTCTAGGATTATTGTCCTATACACTATCGGTGAAGTAAAAAAATTGCACAATCAAGTCTTAGTTGATGCCATTTATTTCTAAGGTGTAATAAAATAATAGTTAAATAATTAAAAAAAGAAGAAGGCATTTGACATCATTCTAGGCCCACTTGTAGAATATTTTTACTCTATTGACTATGGGTAGAATAATTACCCTTATTCATAACTAAACAAAAGTTTGATCTATTTCGATTTTTCAACATGCATTCAAGCACTGTTCAATAACCAATAAGACCTTGACTCGGTTAGTAAAGGCTGAGGCCGTTCTGAATACCTAGGTTTGAAAGTTAGTAATGGAAATTAGGTTTGAAAATGCTAAAATTAGATTATCATTACCAATATCAGTAATGAAAATTAGTTCCTTAAGAATTTGGCATATCATTAGAGTATATTAAAAAATGAAGAAGAAGATATGTAATTATTTTTTTTAATTCATATATAAAATTTAAAAAGAAAAAAAAAACCTCAGTTACCGCAATATCTGTATGATCTTTTAAAAAATGGTTCATTTTCAAGAGATTTTGCTATTTGAAGCCAATTCCATGGATATGAAGAAATAAAATGAATGGAATCATTATCAATGGGCAAATCAAACTTCAAATGTACAGCATCTAAATGCTTCATATCATTAGGGAAAAGGAGTTTTTGGAGAATTAAAAAGATTCAAAGTTAATCTACCATAACAATCATACCATGGCACTTGACAAAGGCAATACATTTGGGAATGGTAAAACATCAATAACATAGACGGTTTGTGGGGTTTTGCTCATTTTTTTCCGTATAATGTATCTTCCAATAAATCTCTCTCTTAATAAAAATCTTTCATTGATGCAAGAAATGAAGGGTGGAAAAGATGGTTGAAATATGCTATCATTGTTTGTATTTATATATATATATATATATATATATATATATATATATATATATATTTGTTTATTTTTAGGAATTTAAATTTTTTTTAAGATTTTAAAATTTAGAAGTTAAATTTGTTAGTATGACATTTTGAAATAAAAAAAGTTTACTTGGTAGTAATGTAATTAAAAAACTAATGTCTGTAATGAACTTTGATTTAACAAAATAAACTTAATAATGTTAACAGTTAAACTTAAATTTTGAAATATGAAAGGTAAAGAGACTAATTTTCTAAAAATAAAATATAAAGATTAAAATCTAACTTTGAAAAGAGTACAGGGACTAATAACATAATTTATCTAGAAAAGATATATGGAGGCGTTAAATCCAAGTCTAAAAGTACATTCGATATTAGAAACCAGGAACATCCAAAAGCTTGCATGCCTACCTCATCTCAATCAACAACCCAAACCAGGCAGACACCTTGGGTTTAAGGCATTTTTGAAACTGTAAAATTATAACTAAATACAATGATAAATTATCTTTTCACCTTTTAAAAATTTATAATTTAATTCCGCACCTCAAAAATATTTCTGGATTCATGTTTTCTAGAGGGGCCATGTCGCCACAAATGCCCCAAGAAAAATGCAGGACCAAGAGGCTAGGCAGACATTCGGTTGAGCCTCCACCTAGAATTGCCTAGGAAAATCCAAACCCAATGTAAGGGAGACAAGTAAGAGATAACGTGATGAATCCTGCCAAGCCCTCAGAGAGAATGTCCCAACGCCCAGAGCACAACAAAACACCTCCGCGAGTAAAGCCTAAGCCTTTTGTTTTCTACGTCATTGCGTCCCCATGTTTTTGTTGTCAAATTGTTTAATTCCTTCCTGTTGGTGGCTTGAGACCTTGGTAAAGGGGTTCATATACATTTTCGAGCTTTCTTTTGTTAATGGCTGGAGCTATATGAGGTGTTGTTCCCTCTCTGACCTTCACAGTTGTATAGGTTGGGAGACTTGTTCTTTGTAGTGTCTGGCCTAAAGTCTTGTTATTCTTGTTGGTTGATTCAGGTTTCGTCCTACTTGTCCTGCCCTTTTGAGTGTGTTTGTTTCCATGTATTTCATCTACGAAATTTCGAAAAACAAAAACATAAATAAAAGTCACATTAAACACAAACTTAAATATCGAAAACATATGTTTTTAAACACACATGTTTTTGATACTTTGATTTGTGTTCAATATGGTTTTTATTTATGTTTTGATCAGTGATGCAGTAGCAACTTAATCGTTGGACAAAAAATCTAAATGCTAAGTTATTTAAAAGTAATATGTATCTAACACAAATATATTAAGTTTTTAAAATGAAAAATAATTATTTTGTATTAGTGGAGTTTTTAAACTTAGTAGAACTTTTAGACTTAAAACTTAAATATATAAAAAAGAAGTATATGCTAATTTTGTTAGAAGTTTGCAATCTTAGTAATCATACATTACTAACAAATATATGGTATAAAGGTGTTTTTTTTTTGGTACATTAATAGTATAAGGAATTTAAATAAATAATTCTTTGTAACTTGGGTAATTAAGTTGGGTAATTCTTTAAGAAAGTTATTATGTTAACTTGTGCCTTAAATTATGTATTGAGTGATACTTTCTCTAATGAAAAAAATATGTACCAACGTAATATTCAATAATACTATTATGTTATTTTTATTGTTTATAACTCGTTGGTCTTGAGAAACATCACAACTTTCATACCTGGTATTCATATCATATGAGTGTTTAACAGACTTATACTAAAATATTTTTGCTATAACATGGTTGAGCACAACTTCTATCTTTACTTATTCATTGAAACTTGTTTATATTGGTTTCCAAGAGTTTAATTCAATCCGAAATTGTCCTTACAAAGTGCTGTCTGTTTGACAGCTACATCTCACTTTCCAAATCAAAAGTTATATACAATAATATATAACGTGCTGTATGTTAATTATGTTGACATAAATATAACAGTGTTTCAGCAGAAACTAACATAAATAGCATGATAAAATTTGCAATAACTTATTATATTCATAGTGTTTTAAACGTAAGGGTTATGTTTATTTATTAAACACACTGTTTTTTATCGTAATTTTATTAAATTATCAAATTTTATAATTCAAAAGCATGTAGCAGAAAGTGGGGAGATTAAAGTTTTTTTTTTTTTTTTTAATTTTCTTTTTTTTTTTCAAGTTGTGGTGGTACGAACCATAAAGCTAAGTGATATCCATCTCATTAAAGCACTGAATATTTTTTTTCCAAAAAAAATGAAGTGATCCATCCTAGTCTTTAAAAAACTTGTAAAATAATAAAAGAAAAAGCAACGAATCATGTAAATAAACATGCATGTCTAAAGATAATCAACCTAGTCATCTGATTCGATGCATTTGTCTAATAAAACTATAGACAAGGGCATAAAGAGGGTAGGTAAACATCTTTGACCTGCAAAAGGTAAATTATGTTGAACTGTTCTTAAAATTTATAGAACTCTAAGGTAAAAAAATGATCAAATTAAGTTTTAACACTTAATAATTTAATATTTCATTTTGGTCTCCTTTCATTTTTATTTCCTGCCTTCCTAATTATGGGCAAAGATTTAGATGGAGCTGATTCATATGTAAAAATATTTTTATTTAAATTTAGGTGTTATTTAGTAAATTAAAAATTAAATATCAAAAAATTAAGTGTTGGATTTGATTTATGAAACTCGCTGAAAAATTAAGTTCTGAATTTGAATTATGAAATATGTTTAGTATGATATTTAAAATTAAACATTGAATATAATTAGACTATTTGATAAGTTTAAAATTTAAATTATGAGAATTTTATTTTTTATTTATATCCTTACAATTTAAACATTTAATATTATTTTAAGCAAAGTTCAAATCTTAAATATTATTTTGTACGTATTAAAATTTTGGAATAAAAAATATTCTTAATAAGTATAAATATTATAAATCTAAAAAATAAATATTAAATTAAGAGCAATGTGGAATTCGAGTTCAATATCTTAAACAAAGTAATTAATTTAAATGATGATACAATAGTATAGTTTTCAAAATAAATAAATAAAATAAATCAACTTATTCTTCATTATGTGATAAGTAGCTTTTATCTATCTATTATTTTCAACATTTTTTTATTGAAAAAAGTCTATCAATTTTTTTTTATTTCTAATTATCAAACACATTTAAAAAATTAAATTATTAAACAATATTAATGGAATTTTTTTCAATGGTTAATCAAACAAATCCTTAGTTATAAAATATATGCTAAATGTGAACATGCATATTTAAAAAAAAAATCTAATATTATTTTTGTTGAGGCAAGATGTGAGAATTGGAGTTAAGAGACACTTGATAGTGCCCACTGCAAGCTACCACTGAGGTGGTTTATTACTTGTCTTATTTGATTTGATAATTTAATGAAAAAAAAAATCTTTGGACATATTATTGTGCTGTTATATTGAAGTATTATGGTCCATCTATGGAAACCAATCCTTGATTTTTGAAGATCGGATTTGGCACGAGTAAATCATTTCAACCCTTGGAATGTGGAGATTCGATCAAAATTACATTGTTGAATTTGAAGAATCATATGTTTGATTGATTGTTCTTTGATTGTTGATGATCTAATAGCTATTTTCAATTAGATTCCATGTTAGCAAGTTGAAACTGATATATGCTTTGAGGTGTGTTTAGGTTTTGTATGTGAACTTATTGAGAGTACTTTAATTTGTTCTTAAAGGAACTATTTTTGTGAGAGTGTGCAAATTGAATTGTAAACATTGTTGAGTGTATACTGCCCAAGTTCTCACGAGGAGGATTTGGAGTGAGTGTTCTAATCTTTAGGTACAAAGGTGAGATCTCTATACTTGGGGAGTGATAGAATGTGAAACACTTATTGTATTGTGGATTAAAAATAGTGAAATTACTCATTGAGCTAGGCTCTGCAATCATAAAAAAACCATACTGCGTAAACAAATCTTGGTGTTCTTTGTGTTTTGTTTGCACCGTTTTCACAGTGTCAAGCCATAGTAATCACTAGTCTAACAATTCCATTATAATTTGTATATTAAGCAAATAAACAAATAGCAAAAATTTTAAATAATATATCAAACTTTTAGAGTAGTTGAATTCATCCTTAGAATATGAAAAAAAGTGTTTATGTCAAAATTCGAATTTTAATAAATTAAATTACGTATATTTGTATGATAGAACTTAATTTAAACCCCAATTGGTGAAAGGTTGAGATTGGAAAATAAGGATGATCAATTTGTTTCTGGTTGGGGTGGAGAATGTCGTAAGATAGCACCCATTTCTTCATAAAGATGGTGTGTGTATGTGTGTGTCTTGGTTAATGTTTGAGTGTTGTTTTCGTGTGGGGTACGTTCGTATGCATGTGCCAACCTTGGGTTTTAACTTTTATATGATAAAGAAATTCTCGACAAATTATAGATAAAAACTCGTTTTTATATTCTTTTATGTATGATTTGTCATAAAGATGTCTTAAATGCGATGTTCCATATTTGGGTGTCGTCACTTTTCTACCTCTGATCTTTTTCTTTTAAATATTTACAAAATAAACAAAGTTATCTATATAATATATTGGTTTGTCATTTGTGTTTGTAACCGTTGGCGAAAGGCCAAATTTATTAGGAGAAGCATGTGAGATGTGGTTGGTTAATTTTATAAGTTTTAGGGCATTAAGTATTCAAGTGATGATATGTTTACTTTAGAGTATGAATTGTGGTTAATTTTATAAATTTTAAGGCATTACGTATTCAAGTGAGAATATATTTACTTTAAGGTATGAATTGTAATGGTTGATCTGCTTAAACATTTAACGAAAAAGTATTATTTTAAATACTTAAACTCTTACTGAAATTGAACGATAAAATCTCTCATTGGAAATAATATAAGTCCATCAATTTCCATGGCAAAACTCCTTCCATGGTTGAAATGTATTTTAATTTATTTTTTATTTTCAAATATTATTATAAAAAATAAGACAAAAAATTAAAAATTTTACAAAGAGAAACTAAAATTTTGTATAGACCAATATAGATCAATATTAACACATACAAATTAATTAATAATTATTAGTCAACACATATCAATACCAAAATGAAAACGACGTAATATTAAAGATTACTATCTGTTAATAAAATTCTCCAATTCCATCAACTGAATTTGGAATTCAACGCATATTTCGATATTAAAAAAACTGAAATATTCACGTCAAGTGGTCGTCAGTCATTTTTTATTATTACACTATTTTAATATAATTGTTTTGCTTTTGGTTAGTTTCTAGCTTGTCAGTTTCACAGTTATCACAATCATTTACTCGTTTTTGTTTTTATTTTCATTAACAATGCGTCAAAGATGCAGACGTGTATAGCACATTGAATTAAACTGATCAAGATAGTTCTATGAATGTCGACATTTTTGTCTTTCTTGTTATAATAATTAACTTTAAAGTGGGTTTTTTTTAGATCGCAGATATTGTTAGACCCCCATATTTTTTTAACATTAATTTTATTAATTTTATTATAGGTTTTTTTTAAATATTTTTTTATACAATATTTAAATCTATTCATAACTCCTCTCTAACCCTTAAATAAAAGGATAATGCGCTTCAATGTACTTGGACCCATATCTTTCTATATTGGCAACAATACGAAGCCAATCGAGTTACCTTAATACAAACATATATACAATATAATTTTTTATTTAATGTTTTTTTATATTAATAGAATTGTACTTAGATTTTTTTAAATACTAATATTTTAGTAATTACAAATGAAAAGTGTAAACAGTAAAAAGCTATAACTTTTGTTTATTAATCAAGAATTCTTATTATTTACTTTGATAATTATGTATTTTATACTGAGTATGACTCTTATTTTAGTCAAATTTGAGAAATAATCTTTCAGATAAGCTCTGTTTATTTGTTTAAATCAAATTCTGATTAGTCTAAATTATTTTATTATTATTTGACCTATAAATAGGCTCTTTTACAACATGAGAAAATACACCAATTAGAGATTAGGACTCATAACACATTTAGAGAATTTTGTGTTTACGTTTTGAAAGTTCTTTATTTTTTGAGTTTTCGGGGTTTAGTTTTTATCTCCATCTTTTCTACTCTTCGTTCTTTTGCCATTATAGTAAAATTATCTTTGCTTATGGTTTTTATCCTCTTTGGAGGGGTTTTTCCACGTTAAATTTGTGTGTTCAATTTGTTAATTTATTCTGCTATTTTTTTACTTGTTGCTTAATCGGGTGGATCTCAACAAGTGGTATCAGAGCTAGTTCAATTTTCATAGATCAACCCATTCAGAGATGGCAGCAACAATGTTTGAAATTGAGAAGTTCGATGGTGAGACAAATTTCAATATGTGGCAAGTTCGGATGATGGCAATTCTAGTTCAAACCGGCTTGAAAAAGGTTGTTACTGGGAAAAAGTCTGAGAATCTAAATAAAACAGAATGAGAAGAGCTTGATGAAAAGGCATTGTCTGCAATTCAGTTGTGCCTCACGAATACGGTATTGTAGGAGATATTGATGGAGAAAACCTCATCCGCCTTATGGAAAATGTTAGAAACTCTTTATGCGACTAAGTCTCTGGCTAACCATTTAGTATTGAAACAACATCTATTTACGTTTCTCATGAACGAAGGTGAGTTTCTTAGAGATCACATCAGTCAATTCATTACTCTTTTAAATAATTTAAAGAACATTGAGGTTCATATTGATGATGAAGATCAAGCTATGCTATTATTGTGCTCTTTACCCCCTTCATACAAGTTTTTAAGGGAGACCTTAATTTATGGTAGAAACAAACTCTCGTTTGAAGATGTGAAGGGTCATTTGTTGAGTAGAGTGAAATTCGACAATGAGTTTGGTTTGGATAGTAAGGTAGATAAGTAAACTTCCGTTTTGGTAGCATCAAAGAAACGAGACAAAAGGTGTCGCTATTGTAAAAGTTAGGTCATATCAAAGTAGATTGTTATAAACTGCGAAATAAAAGAGCTACTGAGAGTAATAAGGAAGATGTTACTGGTGCTAATTTGGCCGATGAAAACAGTGATGATTTCTTGTTAGTGTCAACGAGCGATAACTCCAAGCTCATGTCCGAGTGGATCCTATATTCGGGATGTTCTTTCCACATGTGTCCCAATAGAGAATAGTTCTCCACATAAAGTTTGATTGAAGGTGGAGTTGTGCACATGGGAAACGATTCATCTAGTAAGGTAATTGTTATTGGTATTGTTAAAATTAGGATACACAACGAGACGATTAGGACACTCTCAGATGTTAGGTATGTACCTAATTTACGAAAAAATCTCATCTGTTTAAGTATTTTAGACTTGAAGGATGCAGAATCAACATCGAGTCGAGTGACATTGAAGTATCTCGTAGAGCTCTCATTTTTTTAAAAGGTAAAAGAATCGGTAATCTTTATACTCTGGAAGGTTCTATGGTGACTGGTGAAATCAGGATGCCCCTTATCCGTTATGGAGTCGAAGTCAACTCGTATGGAGCGGAGGCAACTTGGTCATAGGAGGGAAAAATGTACGACCGTTTTTTGAAGAGAGGTTCTCTTTTGGATGCAGATTTTGAAAAGTTAGGGCACTGTGTTCATGAAAATCAAACTCGGGTTAATTTTAATTTGGCAGTGTACAAGTCGAAGGCTAGAAGTCTTCCAATTTCTAAGCACAGATTCGACTCAATTATGCATAGTTCAAGATAGGCCCGTGGCGGGTTTTGGCAAAGATGACATTGTAGAAATATGAGTCAAGGTGGAGATTTGTTGAGTATGACTCCTATTTCAGTCAAATTTGAGAAATAATCTTTGAGTTAAACTCTATTTATTTGTTTCAATCAAACTCTGATTAGTTTAGATTATTTTATTATTATTTGACCTATGCATTTAACCTATATATAGGCTCTCTTACAACCTTAGAAAATATAGCAATTAGAGATTAGAACTCATAACACATTTAGAGAATTTTGTATTTACGTTTTGAGAGTTTTTTTTTTCTTCGAGTTTTCGGGGTTTAGTTTTTATCTCCATCTGTTGTACTCTTCGTTCTTTTGCCATTATAGTAAAATTATCTTTACCCGTGGTTTTTATCCTCTTTGGAGGGGCTTTTCCACGTTAAATTTGTGTGTTCAATTTCTCAATTTATTCTGCTATTTTTTTTACTTGTTGCTTAATTGAGTCGATCTCAACATTTTAAATACCAAAAGTTAGGTCACTTGATTTTTAATAAAAAAATTATAACTATTCAAATAATATTTATTGAATAATTATGTTTGTTTAAGATATGTGTATATCCAAAAAGATGCTTATTGGATAGTTATGTTTTTATAGAAATTGCCATACTTTATAGAATATTGATATTATTGTTATACTCTATTCAGTGTTTAGTGAACTATATTCGTTTGTGCAAAATGTGAATACTCATTGGGCTTTATTGTATCCTTGAAGCCCATTTGCTAGAAATTCTTTTGTACACCAAATATAGTGGGGGCAAATAGAATCTTAAAGATAATGGCTTGATGCACACATTAGAGTCTTATCCTATTGTTTTTCCTATTGAAGTATTTGTTCGTTTTATGATGGCTACTACTATACATGAAAGTAGAACACTAAAAGAGTTAGCTTCCAACCTTGTCAAGCTTAATTGATTTGATGGTGGCAACTGACCTGCCGTCAAATGTAGTAGTTAATTAGGGTTATTTTCGCATTTAAGGAGCTTGTTTTCTAAGCAATTAAGTATTTTATATTATGTTTCTAGTATTTAGTTCTTAGGATTAAATATTAGAAAAAAAAGTTTTTTTAACACATTTTGTGAATGTGGTAACCTATTAGGCCAACACGGACCTTAGGTAGTGCTAATATGTTAAATTGAGTGTGTAGGATGAAGACTTATAGACCCAATTGACGTGGAAGCAAGGGACAAGTGATGTATAAGTTTTCTGAGCAGTCAAAGCATGAAACGAAACCAAGAAGGCATAATTTGCTCATTGTGTCGCGCTATGCAAGGGCTATCGCACAACATAGGTCAATGTGACGCCCAAGAATATCAAGGCTATTTTCGTCTGCACAATCGGCTTTATACAAAAACCTAAGATGGGTCGAAGACCTAAGTTGGGCTACCAACACCTTTATATATAAGACCTTAGGGGTTTTATGTAACTAAGTCGTCTTAGGCGTAATAAAAAACCCTAGTAGTTTAGGAGTAGGATTAGATTAGTTTTTTTCGGCTTTTCTTAACTATTTATTTTTCCCTTTGGAATCGACTTCGATCCAAGAGTTATTTTATATTATTGAAGTATTTAGTTTATTTCTTCTTTACAATCGACATATTTCATTATTTCAATCAATCAATTTACTACTCCATTCTCCATTCGATATCAATCCACAATTATTCTAATCTCGTTTCTTTTCTGATTCAATCAGGTTCTTTACATGATTTATTCAATTGAGTTAGAGATTATGATGAACATGAGTGGCTAAATCCTTTATGAGAGATTAACAAGTGGATGGAGATGTGATTAACAGAGGATTTAGGGTTTTTTGAGAAGATTAATTGGTATAAATATGTGTTCTTAAACCCTAAGCTTGACAACCTTAGGAAGTAATCATAGGTTAGATGAGATCGGGAGATAAGTCGAACCAAGTAAATTGTAGTTTATCCTAGTTGAGAAAGTGAGGTTGGGAGACAAGCGAGTATCAACCAATCGATTAATTAGTTAGAGGACGAAAGGCAATAAGTGGTTAATCGATAGTTAATCCACCCTAAAACTTTAATCTAAAGTTAATTACAAACCTTAAAGTGAGTTAATCTTCTTAATCAGTTTATTATTTTTAGCCATTTGTTATTTTTCTTGTTTATTTATTTAGTTATTTAATTTCTTTCACTAATATATTTTATCGTTTATTGTAATATAAAATCTAATTAATACTATTTAGATTTATTATTATAAAAAGGTTTTTATAGATTTATCCCATCTTCCTTTGGGTGCAATCCTTAGAATATTTCTAAGTGTTTTGTTGTAAACTATAGTATATTACAAATTGACCTGTTCACTTGCGGAAACCGCCATTCTAAATTCTTCTATTTTTTGTGTTAATTTTACTATAAACAATAACTTATTTATAGGCGGTCAAGTTGTTGGCGCAGTTGCCGGGGAGGTTTCGACAATAGATCTTGAAAATATTTTTACAAATAATAAGATAAGTAGGAAAGTTAAAACCTATAGATACGATACTTAATTTTTATTTTTTTTTATTTTCTTTTTGGGTCGTTTATGAGTCGAAGCTCCAGCACACCAATTGAACCATACCCAGATCTGGAGGAGATCATTAGGCACAACCGTCCAGCGATGAATATCGATCCACCTGTATATTAACTTACCTCGAGGAAATCTGTTATTTGAGAATCCACGAGAGAGACAAGGAAATAATCGATAAGAAGTCCCAATGGATCAACAAATGTTGCGTGAGTATGCCCTACCTGCAATAGACGCGCTGCGAGGAAACATAGAAAAGCTGACAATTAATGACAATAATTTTGAGATAAGGTGGCCACAATCTAGATGATAATGTTGCAATTCAAAGGAAACATGGTGGAAGATCCAAACGAACATTTGAAGCGATTCCTACAACTTTACGACACTTTCAAGTACAATAGGCTACCAGATGATGTTGTGCATCTTCGGTTATTTTCATTCTCTTTATGCGACAATGTGATCGATTGGTTAGACTCATTAGAACCGAGTTCTGTTACCATGTGGAATGATCTAGCAAAAAAATTTCTATATAAAATTTTCTTGATTAGTCGAACCATTTAACTTAGGTGAGAGATCACAAACTTTAAAAAATATAAAGGTGAGTCCCTGTATGAGGCATGGGAACATTTCAAGACAATGCTAAGGAAGTGCCAACATCATGGATTGCTAGAGTGGCTCTAATTTCAAATTTTTTATAATAGTGTTGACGGCCACATCAAGTTAAGCTTAGATGGAGTGTCCGATGATTCTCTCATGTTTCATACATACGAACGAGCGTACAAAATCATTGATGATATGTTCATGAATTTTACATGTGGCCCAATGAGAGATGTATGTACAAATCCAAGCCTCCAACAGTAAAAGCTATGAACGAAGATAACAACAATGCTCGATTCCAATAAATCCTAGGAAAGCTTAACCATTTGGAAACACCTGTCAAGCCGACAAGAACAGAGCTTTATTCTGAGAACCAATTGGAGGGGGCAAGCTACATAGTTAATAGAGGGAGATGCATATGGTCAAAGATTCAATCGATTAGAGGGGGAGATGAAAACTATGGAGATGGACATTCGCAAAGTCCAAGCTACATATGGATGACTCGAATCCCGAATGGACAACCACAGCGACCAAATGAGCCAGTTAATGACAATGTTTCAAAAGCAAAATGACTACACTTGTAACACCCCTTACTCGTATTCAACATCGGAACAGAGTACGGGGTATTACCGAACTTATACACAAGCAAACATTTAAAACCGGGACAATAATTTCCACTCAAATTTAAAACATTTTTATAAACATACATATTGTCCCTATTACGAGCCTTCGAGGCTCGAAACATGCATTGGAAATGGTTCAAAACTAAATCGAGAACTTTGAAAACTTTTTAGAAAAACTTAAAAAAAATTCATGTAAAAGGGGTCACACACTAGTGTGACAGGGGACACGCCCGTGTGATAGGGGACACGCCCGTGTGGCGTGGCCATGTAGCCCACATGGCCGTGTCTCTGGGGCATATACCTTTCTGACTTACATCTATGAAGAAACTTGAGTCACATGGCCTGAGCACACGCTCGTGTTGCTAGGCCATGTGGTAATTAAAATTTCACATTTTAGGTGCAGACAATACGGCCATGTTGGAACCCATGTGTGTCACACGGTCAAGCTACACGCCCTTTTGCTAGGCCTTACGTCTAAACCTAGGCATTCTGTTTCTCATTTTTAAGATGCAGGGGACGCATGGCCTTAACACATGCCCATATAGACACATGCCCGTGTGTCTGCCCGTGTGGACGAAAATAGGCCATTTAAGGCCACTTTTCTCACCCTCATACTATCTTCCTGCACAAAAACACATTTATGTAATAATAAAGTCCAACCAATCAACCATTTCAAGCCAAAACATGAATATTTCATTATCTGACACAACCATCACATTCAAATTACTTTGCATACTTAATCATTCATACTATTACATTATCATTTCAACCCCTATACATGTCATATAAATCAAAAAGTTTTTTAACAAAATCTACCGGAGTAAATATGGATAGTGTGATCCTCGATGTAGATTCGATCCTCCGAATGTATATACGTCAGTCTACAAGAACAATAAACATGCACAAGTAAGCTTATAGAAGCTTAGTAAGCTCATAGGCATAGAAAATAAATCTTACCGAACATTTTATAACAATCATATAATACACAATTTCACTAATTCCTCCTGTCAATCACAAAATTAGTAATAAGTTCACTTAACTGAATTCAATGTCACTTATTAACCAATTTAATCTCTCGGCCCATTTATCATTTACCTTTCTTAATTAAATTAGGGAACGATTATGGAATTGAGTACTTCGTTTTCACAATGCCATAGTAGAACTATGGTCTTGCACATAGTTACATATCACACACCAAAGCCATAGCCCAGCCATGGTCTTTCACGGATCACATACCACACTGATGCCATATCCCAGATATGATCTTACACAGAAGCACATATCACACCGATGCCATATCCAAGATATGGTCTTATACGGAAGCACATAATCACATCACACCGATGCCATAGCCCAGCTATAGTCTTATATGGAAATCACATATCACATATTGCCATGATTCAACCATGATCTTTTCCATCAATTCGTCTTAACCACTGAACTGAAGTATTCAAATCCATTGTTCCAACTAATTTGAAATTTTTACTCAAACATTATTTCATAATTATCACAATTTAATAACATTTATATACAAAAATATACCATAGCATTCATGAAATTTTCTTAACAAAACATTTAATTTAGCCATATGAACTTACCTGTCTAATTTGCAAAATTCGTAGAAATTCAGGGGCTATTCTGGTAATTTTTCCTTTCTACGATTCACTTCGGGTTTTTGATCTATAATTATAAAATCATGTATTCATTAGAATTTATCACAATTTTACTCTACTTCATAATTTATGCCCTTTAATTTTTAGAATTACACTTTTACCCCAAATTTTATAGTTTTTACAAATTAGTCCCTGCTCAATTAATCCATCAATTGAGTTAATTCTTCTCAATGAACACTTTATCCAAACATTATGAACTATTTCACAGCCTTTGACATTCAAAATTTCAACACAAAACCCTAATTACAACAACTTTCATAATTAGGTCCTAAAAATCAATTCCTATTAAAATCTCTTCATAAGATCATCATATAATAAAATTGAAACCTTAATTCCATGCTAAATCATCATAAAATTTCAGCACTTATTCATGGAAACTTTCTAAATCATTCATAAAAGCAAAAACTAATGAATTAGATAATGGGACCTAGTTGTAAAAGTCTCAAAATCATAAAAATTACAATAAATAATCAAGAATTGAGCTTACATGTAGTAAAATATGAGAAACCAACTTAAGAAAACCCTTCAATGTTGTTTTTTGCTGGAGAGGATGAAGAAAAATGAAGAGAATTCTAGATATTCTAATTTAATCCAATTTTTAACTATTCAATTTCAATTTAATTACCATTTTACCCTTAGTTCACACTATTTTTCACATTCACTTACCTAATCGTCCAAACCATTTTATTTTGGGTCAAATTACTCTTTATGTCCTTCTTATTTATTAATTAAGCCATTTAATCACTTCCCAAAGTTTTACATCTTATTCAATTTAGTCCTTTTTATTCAATTGACTACCGAAATGTTAAAATTTCCTAACGAAACTTTAATACTATCTTATTAACACTCCATAAATATTTATAAAAATATTTATGACTCATTTTATGAATTCGAGGTCTCGATAACTCGTTCTTGACTCATTTGACCTAATAATTTCTTTTAAATTCACAAAAATTCATTAATGCTAAATATTTATAAAATCACACCTAACTTTTACTTGTTAATTTGTTAATTGCTAACTCACATGTTGGATTTAGTGATTTTGAATCACTACTCTGACTACCAAAATTTGGGCCGTTACAACTCTCCCCCCTTAAGAAATTTCGTCTTCGAAATTTCGTACCTGAAAAAAAGTGGATACTGTGATCTCATTGATTCCTCCATTTCCCAGGTTGCCTCCTCCAATCCATGTCGATGCCATAACATTTTTACTAATGGTACTCGTTTGTTTCGTAGTTCTTTAACTTCTTGAGCTAAAATTTTTACTGGTTTGTCCGAATATGTCATATCTGATTGTATCTCTATCTCGGTATGAGGAATCACATATGAAGGATCTGATCTATACCGTCTCAACATAGATACATGAAACACATTATGGATCTTCTCAAGTTCTGGAGGCAAAGCCAATCTATAAACTACCAAACCAATTTTTTCTATGATTTCATACAGCCTAATAAATCATGGACAAAATTTTCCCTTTCTACCAAACCGTAGAACTTTCTTCCACGGAGAAACTTTCAAGAACACAATATTGCCCACATTGAACTCTATATCTCTTCTATTCAGATCTGCGTATGAATTTTGACGATCGGAAGTAGCTTTCAAACTGTCTCGAATAATCCAAACTTTCTCTTCAGTTTCTCAAATCAAATCTACTCCTACTAACTTCGATTCACTTAATTCAGACCAATACAATGGAGTTTTACATTTTCTTTCATACAGAGCTTCAAATGGTGCCATTTTGATACTAGTTTGATGGCTATTATTATAAGCAAATTCAGCAAAAGGTAAATACCTTTCCTAGCTACCACCAAACTCGAGTATACAACATCTTAACATATCTTCTAAAATTTGAATCACTCGCTTTGATTGCCCGTCGATCTGAGGATGAAAAGATGTGCTAAATTTTAAATTAATGCCTAAAGCTTCCTATAGTTTACTCCAAAATCTCAAAGTAAACTTCAGGTCTCGATAAAAAATAATTGACGTCGGCACTGCATGTAACCTCACAATTACTGACACATATAATTTCGCTAACTTTTCAAGCGAAAAATCTGTTCTGATCGGTATAAAATGTGTTGACTTAGTCAAACTTTCCACTATCACCCAAATCGAATCTTTCTTTTTCGGAGTCACAGGTAACCCAGATACAAAATCCATCATCACATGTTCCCACTTCTATTCTGGAATCATTACAGGTTGTAACAAACCCATGGGCACTTGATGTTCTGCTTTTACCTGCTGACAAATCAAACATTTCACCACAAATTTACAAATTTCCTGTTTCATACCAGGTCACCAATACATTTTCTTCCAATCACAATACGTCTTCGTACTACCCGGATGAATCGAGTACATACTACTATGAGCCTCTGATAAAATATCATTTTTCAAATCTAGATTATTCGGAACACAAATTCTATTGATAGTATAATATACCACTATCATCAATAGAGTATTCTGAGTTCAAGTTGTCTTGAACCATCTTTTGTTTCAACACCAACTTCGGGTTTTCATCTCGCAACTCTCGAATCCGTTGAAAGAATACTGGTTTTGCCTTTAATTTTGCTAACATAGAACCATATTCATTAACAGACAAATAAGCATTTAATGCTTGAAGAGCGAACAATGACGATTTCTGATTGAGTGCGTTTGCCACCGTATTTACCTTCCCCGGATGGTAGTCAATAACAAGATTGTAATCTTTCAGTAGCTCTAGCCATCTTCTCTGTCTCAAGTTCAGCTCTTTCTGCAGCATTAAATACTTCAGACTTTTATGGCCTGTATACACATAACACTTCTCACCATATAGGTAGTGTCTCCAAATTTTCAAAGCAAAAACAACTGTAGCTAGCTCAAGATCATGTGTGGGATAGTTCTGATCATGTGATTTCAATTACCGAGAAGCATATGCTACCACTTTTCCTAACTGTATAAGTACATAGCCTAAACCATTCAGAGATGCATCACTATATACTACATACTACATACGGCACACCTGATTCAGGTTGAGTCAACACTAGGGCCTCTGTCAATATTTTCTTCAACTGATCAAAACTTCGCTGACACTCATCAGACCATACAAATTCAAGATTCTTCTATAGTAATCGAGTCATCAGTGAAGCAATCATTGAAAATTATTTCACAAATCAGCGGTAATAACTGGCTAATCCTAGAAAACTTCGTACTTTTGTAACATTCTTCGAAGTTTTCCAATTAATCACTGCTGACACTTTGTACGGATCTACTCGTATTCCATTGGCTAACACAATGTGACCCAAGAATCCAACCTCGTGAAGCCAAAGTTCACATTTGCTAAATTTTGCATATAAATTATTTTTCCCTCAAAATCTGTAACACGACCCTCAAATGCTGAGCATGCTCGGATTCTATCTTTGTATAGATTGGTATATCGTCAATGAACACAACTTCAAATCTATCTAAATAAGGCTGAAAAAATCGATTCATTAAATCCATAAAAGCAGTTGGAGCATTGGTCAAACCGAATGGCATGACTAAAAACTCATAATGGCCATACCGAGTTTTGAAGGTTGTTTTCGGCACTTCACATTTTTTTACTTTTAACTGATAATACCCGGATCTGAGATCTATCTTTGAGAATACTGCAGCATCCTTCAATAATCGAATAAATCATCAATACGAGGCAAAGGATATTTATTTTTAATCGTTACCTTATTCAACTGCCTGTAATCTAGGCATAGCCTCAGTGAACTGTCCTTCTTTTTCACAAATAAAAAAGTGCACCCCATGGTGACATACTCAGTCTGATAAATCCTTTGTCTAACAACTATTGTAACTGTGTCTTCAGCTCTTTTAATTCTGCTGGGGCTATCCTATAGGTGTCACTAAAATAGGAGCTATTCCCGGAAGTACATCTATCATAAATTCGATTTCTCTATCTGGTGGCAGACCTGGTAATTCCTCAGGAAACACATCAGTAAATTTATTCACAATAGGCAATTTCTCTAATTTTGATTCAGAACCCCGAGTATCAAGAATGTAGGCTAAGTATGCCTCATTTCCTTTATGCAACAATTTTTTAGCAGAAAAAGATGAAATCATTCTAACAGTATCACCCAAATTCTCAGACTCAACCAAAATTATATCTCCTGTCTGACATTTCAAACTGATTTGTTTTTCTCGACAATTCACTACCGCGTCATGTTTCATTAGCCAGTCCATACCCAAGATAATATTAAATTCCTGAAAGGATAATAACATCAAATCAGCGGGGAAATCACAACCCTTTACTTTCAGTGGATAGTTTCGACATATTAAATTAACTACCACACTTTGGCCTAACGGATTAGTGACTTGTACATCATAATCAGTAGGATCAACAGATAAATTCTTTTCAGATGCTAGCATAGTGCAAATATATGAGTATGTAGACCCAGGGTCTATTAATGCATACATAGTAACATCATAAAGATAGAAAGTACCAGTAATTACGTCCGGAGCTGTCACTTCTTCTCTTGCTGGAATGGCACAAGTACGAGCAGGTGCCCTAGCCTCTGATCGACTAACAGTATCTTTCATACCCGTACGAGTAACCCCTGTAGCACTGCTCTGACCTAAATGTTTAGCCTTTTGAGGAGGAGTTTTTTGTTTCTCTTTCTGTTCCACTTCTTCTATTTGTAGTTGGGGACAATCTCGAATAAAGTGATCAGTAGCCCCACATTTATAACAAGCCCCTAACTTACCCCTACATTCACCAGGGTGATTTCTTCCAAAATGTTGGCATTTAGGCCTTGGGGTGTTTTGCATATACTCATACTAACAACAAGTCTGTCAAATACTCTAAAATCATATTGTCTTGGTTTACTCTTACCAAATCTTTCTGGCGCTGAAGTGACTCGACTAAATTCCTCTCTAGATTTCTTCACTGGTAAAGCTTAAAATGACTTAGATGCACTTCTTTTGAAGGATTCTTTGCTCTTTCTATCTTGTTGCATCTTTCTATTATATACCTCTTCAAGTTTCTGAGCACAATCTGATAAAACAACAAATTCCCGTATCTCAGTGCCCCCTATTATCATTCTGATCTCATCATTTAGCCCTTTCTTCAAATCTTATACACATTTCTTCTTCAATGGGTACAATACCTCAAGCATATTTGCTAAGATAAACAAATTCTCTTTTATATTCAGCTACTGATTTATTTCCCTATGGTAGATCAATGAATTCTCTTTTCTTCTTATCTAAATACCTTCTACCAACATATTTCTTCTTAAATTCATTCTGGAAAAATTCCCTAGTAATTTTCTCGGCCGGTACCACGACTTCTATTGTTTCCTACCAATTATAAGCTTCCTCTTTCAATAATGGCACAACACATCTCAAATAATCATCTGGTGGACATGCCATTTGTTTAAAAACCCTCATTATACTTTACAACCAATACTCGGCTTTGACGGGGTAATCATCTGTTTTTCCCCAAAATTCTTCAGCCCCACATTTTCTAGGCTTTTCAGACGACGAACATTTACTGGATTCAGCTGTCGGTGGAGGTGGAGGTGCAACCTAAGGCTCTACTAGTTTTGTAGTAGGGGGAGGAGGTTGTTAGCCTAATTTCTTTCTCACATATTCTCATTATACCATTGATTCATAAATCTATAAATCATGTTTCTGAGTTCTTGTTCTCGCATCAAGGAAATTGGAACATCACTACTTATTCATTGTTCAGAGGTCTGTACTCTACTGTTAACATCTTCCTGTTCAGTACGTTCAGGTTTATCTGACATCTTTACGAGTCAAAGATAATCGATGATAAAAACAAGGATTAGATCGGATCGTATATATCACACTATCACAGATTTATATGGTATGTATTTCTAGGCACCTATACATCACACACATTTCGAGAATCAACTAAATCGAAGCTCTGATACCACTGAATGTAACAACTCTTACTCGTATTCAACACCGAAACAGAGTACGGGGCATTATCGGACTTATACACAAGCAAACATTTAAAACTGAGACAATAATTTCTACTCAAATTTAAAACATTTTTATAAACATACATATTATCCCTATTACGAGCTTTCGAGGCTCGAGACATGCATTGAAAATGGTTCGGAACTAAACTAAGAACTTCAAAAACTTTTTAAAAAAACTTAGAAAAAATTTCATGTAAAAGGGGTCACACGCCCGTGTGGCGTGGCCGTGTAGCCCACATGGCTGTGTCTCTAGGGCATATACCTTTCTGACTTGCATCCATGAAGAAACTTGAGTCACATGGCCTGAGCACACGCTCGTGTTTTTAGGTCATGTGGTAATTAAAATTTCACATTTTAGGTGTAGACGATACGACCATATTGGAGCCCATGTGTGTCACACGATCAAGCTGCACGCCCTTGTGCTAGGCCTTGTGTCTAAACCTGGGCATTCTGTTTCTCATTTTTAAGATACAGGGGACGCATGACCTTAACACATGCCCATATAGACATATGTCCGTGTGGATGAAAATCGGCCATTTAAGGCCACTTTTCTCACCCTCATACTATCTTCCTGCACAAAAACACATTTATGTAATAATAAAGTCCAACCAATCAACCATTTCAAGCCAAAACATATATATTTCATTATCTGACACAACCATCACATTCAAATTACTTTGCATACTTAATCATTCATACTATTACATTATCATTTCAACCCCTATACATGTCATATAAATCAAAAAGTTTTTTAACAAAATCTACCGGAGTAAATCTGGATAGAGTGATCCTCGATGTAGATTTGATCCTCTAAATGTATATACGTCAGTCTACAAGAACAATAAACATGCACAAGTAAGCTTATAGAAGCTTAGTAAGCTCATAGACATAGAAAATAAATCTTATCGAACATTTTATAACAATAATATTATATACAATTTCATTAATTCCTCCTGTCAATCACAAAATCAGTAATAAGTTCACTTAACTGAATTCAATGTCACTTATTAACCAATTTCAATCTCTCGGCCCATTTATCATTTACCTTTCTTAATTAAATTAGGGAACGATTATGGAATTGAGTACTTCGTTTTCACAATGCCATAGTAGAACTATGGTCTTGCACATAGTTACATATCACACACCGAAGCCATAACCCAGCCATGGTCTTACACGGATCACATACCACACTGATGCCATATCTCAGATATGGTCTTACACAGAAGCACATATCACAGCGATGCCATAACCCAGCTATGGTCTTATACGAAAATCACATATCACATATTACCATGATTCAACCATGGTCTTTTCCGTCAATTCGTCTTAACCACTGAACTGAAGTACTCAAATCCATTGTTCCAACTAATTTGATATTTTTACTCAAATATTATTTCATAATTATCATAATTTAATAACAATTATATTAAAAAATATACCATAGCATTCATGAAATTTTCATAAAAAAATTTAATTTAGCCATATGAACTTGCCTATCTAATTTGCAAAAGTCGTAGAAATTCAGGGACTATTCTAGTAATTTTTCCTTTCTATGATTTGCTTCAGGTTCTTGATCTATAATTATAAAATCATGTATTCATTAGCATTTATCACAATTTTACTCTACTTCATAATTTATGCCCTTTAATTTTTAGAATTACACTTCTACCCCAAATTTTGTAGTTTTTACAAATTAGTCCCTGCTCAATTTCTTCTTAATGAACACTTTATCGAAACATTATGAACTATTTCATAGCCTTTGGCATTCAAAATTTCAACAAAAAAACCCTAATTACAACAACTTTCACAATTAGGTCCTAATCAATTCCTATTAAAATCTCTTCATAAGATCATCATATAATAAAACTGAAACCCCAATTCCATGCTAAATCATCAGAAAATTTCAGCACTTATTCATGGAAACTTTCTAAATCATTCGTACAAGCAAAAACTAATGAATTAGATAATAGGATCTGGTTGTAAAAGTCTCAAAATCATAAAAATTTCAAGAAATAATCAAGAATTGAGCTTACATATAGTAAAATATGAGAAACTAGCTTAAGAAAACTCTTCAATGGTGTTTTTGGTTGGATAGGATGAAGAAAAATTAAGAGAATTCTAGATATTCTAATTTAATCCAATTTTTAATTATTCAATTTCAATTTAATTACCATTTGGCCCTTAGTTCACACTATTTCTTAGCCATTCACTTATCTAGCCATCTAGCCCATTTTATTTTGGGTCAAATTGCTCTTTAAGTCCTTATTTATTAATTAAGCCATTTATTCACTTCCCACAGTTTTACATCTTATTCAATTTAGTTCTTTTTATTCAATTGACTACCGAAATGTTAAAATTTCCTAACGAAACTTTAATACTATCTTATTAACACTCCATAAGATTTATGGCTCGGTTTATGAATTCGAGGTCTTGATACCTCATTTTTGACTCATTTGACCTAATAAGTTCTTTTAAATTCACAAAAATTCACTAATACTAAAATATTTATAAAATCACACCTAACTTTTACTTGTTAATTTATTAATTTCTAACTCACATGTCGGATTCAGTGATTTTGAATCACTGTTCCGACACCACCAAAATTTGGGTCGTTACAAGACTCTCCCTAGTAACACAAAAAATAACCCTTGAAGAGATTGGAAGGAGCATGTAAAAGTGATTGCTTTGTGATCGAGAAAGGAATTAAAGTCACCAAGTAAGCCCATCCATTAATAGTAGGAGATTATCGAAGATGTTGACGAACCCACGGAAGAGGAAAAAGCTGAGCACCATGAGGCGATCGAGAAGGTAGCCAAACCGGTACCTGATCTGGTAATCTCAAATTCGAGCATAACGAAGGTACCATTCCTAACAAGGTTAAAGGACAAGGAAGAGGTAGATTTTATAATTTTTTTTAATTTATTTAAATGTCTCAATGTCAATTTGCCGCTATTAGAGTTTATCGATAAAATTTCGAAATATGCCAAGTACTTAAAGGAAAGTATTGAACTACATAGGAAGATGAAAAAGGGCAAGCAAATTGATATTGATGACTCGTGAAGCGTTTTAATCGCTAAAAAGGAACCCCTAAAATTAAAAGATCCAACTAGCTTCACGATTCCAATAGAGATAAGGATAAACATTTTAGCAAAGCCTTTTACGATTTAGGGGCTAGCATAAACTTAATGCCCCTATCGATCTATTAGAAACTCAGACTCGGGGGTATTAAAAATTCCTCGATAACGCTAAATCTAGTTGATAAACGCCAAATTATACATATTTTTACCCTAAATACTTAGCATATTCATGGATATTTACTATTAGATTTGTGGATTTTGGTGCTCTTAATCCGGTTATTTCATGTTTTGTACTCAGGAGAGCACCAAGAGTCAAAAGGAGCCAAAAACGAGCTTAAAAGAGACAAAAAAGGACCAATCAAGAAGATCACACGGCCTAATCCTTGCCACATGGGTTGCTCACACGCCCGTGTCTGTCGAGGGTGCTGTCCAAGGATTTCACGATTCACACGGCCTGGCTATTGACCCACACGGCCTTGTGAAATTTAGCGGAACGAACCCGGCCTGGCAAACACGTCACACGGCCGTGGCACACGGGCATGCCCCTTTTTCAAAGAGTTTTATTTTACACGGAAAAAGGATACTTAGGGAAGAAGAAAGCCAATCCAAAGCCTATATAAACACCCTAAGTATGACCTACTAGGGGGCTTTTCCGGGGTCTCTTCCAGAACTTTTCTGGAACACAGAACCACATGCAAGGAATTACTTGAAGGAAGCCAGACAATCCATCCCAAAAGCTGGAGCTACTCTAAGACTGAAGATCTCTCTTAGAATCCCTTCAGGAGTTTTAGAGTTTTCTTCATGTTTTGTTATTTTTATACTTTTGAGATGTACTCTTATTTCATTATGAACTAAACCCCTTAGATACCTAAGGGGGATGAAACCTATGATGGATCTTGTTATTATTATCTGAACTATATGATAAATACTTGATTTGTTCTTAATTATGTGTTTCTAATGCTTGAGTTAATATTCTGGGTATTGAATCTTGATTTAATGTGCTTATGCAGAGGAGGAATAGACCCTTTCTAAGAGTAGATTTGGCATAATTAGGCAGAGTTGATCGAACGCCTAAAGATAGGGTTATGAGATTTTTTCAGATTAGGGTGAAACCTAATATAGGAGTCCATAGATCGATTTACTGCTTCCCTAGGGATTTTAATTAGAAAGAAATTTCAATTAATTCAACTGAGGGTTAGGCATTATTAGTCTCGAAAGAGATAATAATGTAGGTTAGGGAGTCTCATAGATCAAGTCAAGTGAATAAATTGTCTGGTTCAGAGTCAGATAACAAGTGAAATCTAGGTGGATTCCTCCTTAGGTGTCGTCTTTATCAATTGCTTCTCTTCAAGTCTTTTTCCAAATTTTTTCTTCGTTTTAAGTAAATTAGTTAATTAGTTTAGATAATTAGTTTAATAAACAAACCTTTTTATTCCTAGGCTAAATAATAAAAAGATAGTTATTACTAGTACTTTTGGTTCCCTTGGGTACGATATCCCGGTCTTGCCATTACTATGCTATTGTTCGATAGGTGCGCTTGCCTTTTCGTCGTGATAATAGTTAGTCTAGGTTTGATCTTCATTATAAATATTTATTACTCGTTATGAATCACGCGATCACTAGTCGATAGATCCTTGGTGCACCCAAAAGGTATATTCGAGGATGTATTGGTCAAGGTACAGGGAGTCATAATCCCCGTCAATTTCGTAGTCCTCGATTTTGAGGAAGATTGAGAAATCCCCATTCTATTGGGTAGGCCATTTTTGACCACTTCTAAATTCATAATCGATCTTGAATGAAACAAGCTAATCATAAAAATCGATGACGAAATAGAAGTGTTCAAATGTGGCCGCAATTCCCAAAGTGAGGGATTGGCTAAGAAGGAGTGTTATGAATTATTTAATTTAATCGCTAAAGGCCTTGATCGAAGGCATTTCCTGAGTTGTGCAAGTGTAGGTACTCATAAGATGAGAGAACAAGATAAATGGTGAGACTACAGTGGAAGAAAGAGCAATTGGCAGAATCCAGATGGTCGGGAGTGATGGATGAAGTCGATGGTGAAGTGTAAGGAATTACCAAACAAGTCTGGTAGTACGACATGAATTTTAAACCATCAAACCTAATTAACTTCTAAATATTGTATATTATATTATTTTTAATTTGTTAGAGTTAAAAATTAAACTTGTTATTTTGTGTTAGAATTAGAAGGAAAAAGGTTCCTAAGAGTAACAAAGGAGATAGACGTTAGTAGGTTGCATGCATGGGCAACCAAGAGTCTCTTATAAATCCCAGAGAGGCCAAATTAAAGCCATGTTGTCACATAACAATCCCATGGTGCGACACAACCCTGGGGAACTTTAAAGTCTAAAAATCTATCATCATGGTGTGACACGCCTTCATTTGAAAGCAAGATCCAGGGTCAAATATATGTCGTGTTGCGCTATGCACCCCTATGACCAGACATGCAGAACATTTTTGGAAACTTTCTATTCTTAATTCAACACGATCTTTAGAGATATTCACCAAGTTTTTATAGTAAGTAAAGCCATAAATGGCTTCTATATATTGCCCTTACCAGCTGCTACACCCTTTAAGCCATCATAGCCAACCAAATCTCCGTTCACAACCTTTTTCTTGTAGATTCCATAAATTATCTACCTTTTCTTTGCTTTATAACCCCAAAACCATACATAGCAACCTTTTTTATAATGAATTCGTAGTGGATAGCCACACCCATATCCAGGAATGGGAGCTCAAAAGTAATCTTCTGGTTGTCCAATGAAAATCCCTTGTAAGAACGAGATTTCAAATCTATAGGCATATTAAAGAGCAAAAAGTGAGAGTTGATCTAATACCACCGATGGGAGAAGCTATGCATAACACCGACCAATCCAGTGTACCTTCTGATCATACATGAATTTTACATCGCATTGAATGAGGTAGATACGAATAGATCGATGGAGGTACCAGGGATACTATTTTCAACCCAAGGAAGGGGATTTCTATCTCGCCTCCCGAGATAGCAATATATTATGACATTCCATTTTTTCTTTACGATTTTGTACAACATATTGACCTAATTTATTTCCTGAGAGAGAATATGAACGACATAATCAAACTCCTAATGGATGAGAAGGGACTTAAGAACGGACTATCCCATATCATTTTCTCAAGCGAAGTTAACTTCACCGGTGGAAAATTCATCAATACTTGAATTTTCCCAGTGGCAGACATGTCCAATATTGATACATTCCAGGCGACTCTATTGTACGCAATTTTAAAAAAGGAAAGGATTTGTGTGGGATCATGGATATATCTGAGCATGATCCAATGCACAAGGAAAAACAAGGTGGAACTACTTTTCCCGCACTTAGTGACAGCCTTATGCTGACAAATGAAAGTGCCAATAGGACGATCGAGTCGTAATTTACAATCAAGTAAATTTTTGATCTTAGAATCAAGTGTGGAATATCTTATAGGGAATTAGAAATGAAAGAGAGTAATAAAGACAAAACCACATCTAGGTGAGAATATGCTACTCAATTCGAAATAGATCGTTCGATGGATGCAAGAAGCCGAACCAACTTTGAAGATTCTATGAGGAAAAATAGGTTGAAAAAAATGAGGTGGAAATACTTTTCCCGCACTTAGTGGCAGCCTTATGCTGACAAATGAAGGTGCCGATGGGACGATCGAGTCGTGATTTACAACCAAGCAAGTTTCTGATCTCAGAACCGAGTGTGGAATACCTTATAGGGAATCAGAAACGAAAGAGAGTGATAAAGACAAAATTACATCTAGGCGAGAATGCGATACTCAATTCAAAATGGATCGTTCGATAGATCCAATAAGCAAAACCAAAATTTAAAGATTATGCGAGGAAAAACGGGTTGAAAAAATGAGGTGGAATTACTTTTCCCATACTTAGTGACAACCTTATGCTAACAAATAAAGGCGCCGATGGGATGATCGAGTCGTGATTTACAACCAAACAAGTTTCTGATCTTAGGACTGAGTGTGGAATATCTTATAGGGAATCAGAAATGAAAGAGAGTGATAAATACAAAACCACATCTAGGTTAGAATGCGCTACTCTGTTCGAAATGGATCGTTCTATGGATTCAAAAAGCCAAACCAATCTTGGAATATTATGCGAGGAAAAATAGGTTGAAGCTGCCACAATTCCTATCAACTAAGTACAATGTAAAGATCAAATCGAACAAGGTGAAGAAAAAGAGGAAATTGGAGCAATAGGAAGACTTCGAAGAAGATCCAGAGAAAGAGTCGGAAGGTGAACTGAGCAAAGCGGATGAGGCATCGGATCCTAATTTCGAATAATTTTAAAAAAATTGTTTAAATTTCATATTTTCTTTTAATTTGGACTTAGTATTTTTATTTTTATTCAAAATATTTCTAATTTTAGTTTTTAATTATTTAAGACTTTAATTTTTTATATATGTAGTGTCATTTAGTTTTTCTTAATAGGAACCCTAAATTTTTTAAGGCATAACAATATAGAGTTGAAATCGAGAAGGGGGAGTAGTCCCACCAATTGTATTGCACGAATCACGCCAATCAGATAACCCTTTTCTTTTACATTTTTAATTGCACATTATTAACAATGTGCCAAATAGTTTTTTAATTTTTATTATTGCATACTTTCTATATGCTTGAACTTGAAGAAATACAAGTGACTGGTTAGGAGGATGTTAATAGGATTTTGTAAATAAATTGTAAATTTAGTTTGATAATAATTGATTCTAAATTTTTAATTTTAAACTACTTCAATTTATTACATTGTGAATAGATTTAAGATATTGAGTATACCACATGATAAATAAGTATATAAATAACATGTATGTTTAATTGAATTATAGGTTGTAGAAATTGATAGACTTCGCTTATTTTATCCATGTATAGAATTACCTAGGGATGACCTAAGGCATTGTTTGGTAGAAATTTTTGAGCCAAAAAGCTATCCCATAATTATTTTGCCTAGTATCTATTTTGAAGCCTAAATCCATTTTCTTGATAAACCGTAATTGGAGCCTTAAGCCTATTATATATTCTAGTTAGTCCTTTATTTCTTGGTCATTGCACAGATTTAGACATCTGACCATTGATATTGAGGGATTAGGTAGATAGATTTTGATGGTTTCGAAAATAGAAAAAAATTCAATGACTAAAGAATTGTATGGTATAGTGAGTATAAGATTTTGAGCTTGTAGAAAAGTAGGACAAAATGGCAATCAAGAAAATCTCGATGAAAAATAAAAAAAAAGTGAGTTGGAAAAAAAGTACGCTCACTTTTGTTCAAAAAAATAATATTCTGAGCTTGAATGATTGTAGTCATGAATACTATACTAGGCCTTAGTAAATGGAGAAATAAGGAAGGTGGGGGAAGTGCATATAAGGTGGTGAGCTATATGTATACTCGAGGGAGTATCTGAGACAATATCATGTGCCAAATTACTTTCGTGCTTAACTATTTTGTCGAGCCTGTTCTTTAAATTCCAACCAACATAAACCGCAGAATATTACAACCCGAAAAGTCCTATGTGACTTAGATAGTACTTTATATGGATTAAATTGTGCCGAGTTTTGTTTTCTTTTACCACTTCTATTCATTTGAGGATACATGTATATTTGCATATATGTTTTGATGGAAACCTAATACTTAACATTCTTTTTTTATTTGCCTTGTAATTTATTGTAACACCCCTCACCCGTATTCAACGCCCGAATAGGGTTAAAGAGCATTACTGGACTTACAGCACAATTATACATACTTTTAGCATACATTTTCTTAATTCAAACATTCATCGTTCAATCTCATTCAATATGTCACTTATATGAGCTTACGAGGCCTTAAACATGCTTTGGAAGTGGTTCAGGACTAAATCGATATCTCAAGAAACTTCCATGAAACCTTGAAAATTTTACACAAAACAGGGGACACACGCCCATGTGGCTAGGCCATGTGTCTCACACGGCTACCAGACACGCCAATGTCACAGGCTGAAATGGGAGCACATGGCCGTGTCCCAGCCCCTGTCCTACCTGTGTCCAAACAAGTGAGTTTACTGACTTGGGTCACACGGCCAACCACCCGCCCGTGTGTCTAGCCCGTGTGCCCTTCAAAGTGGCCACACACGCCTGTGTGCCAGGCTGTGTGCTAGGCCGTGCCAAACCTGTAGGGTATACTGACTTATGCAACACAGCCAAGTCACACGCCGGTGTACTAGGCCGTGTGCAAATTAGGGGGTATACTGACTTATGCCACATGATCGATCACAAGCTCGTGTGTGAGTCCGTGTGGAGCATACTGACTCAATTTTAATTTCAACACCAGGGGACACACGGCCGTGTAACAAGACTGTGTGTCACACACGGCTGAGACACCTAATTTTTTTTATGCATACCTACACAGTTCAAATTGTACTCACTCGTTGCGTAAATGGTCATCCAATTCAACCAAAATCAAGACTAAAACATACCATGTCAATTCCAACAACTAGCATTCTTGTTATCCCATGTTTTACTCATTCAAATCATCTAATTAAACAAAATTCCAAACATGCATCATCATACATCAATCCATAAGCATATAGCTTCTCAATTATCAACCATTTGACATTTATAATACCAACTATCAACAACATTGCAAACCAACCTCAATCACTCGATATAAACCATATGCACACTTATATATACATAACCAAACTAGCCAAATTAAGCCAAGTCTCATGGCTATATATATAAACCAAAACATAACCCTTCATAAGCCATCTCAAATGGAAAAACTCACTACCAAGATACATATCAAAATGAACATAATCCTATACATGCCATATGACCAAACCATAAGCTCAAAAGTACCAAAGTGATGGTTGGATGGTGTAATGTAGTCTCTGACGATCCACTAATTCGAGCTAGCTTTGAAATCACTATAAAACATGGGTAAAATAAACAAAGGAAGCTTTATAGCTTAGTAAGATCATAAGAAATAAACTCAACTAATCATAAATACACAATTCATCAATTTGAACTTGTTAATTTGTAATTCATAAATACTAACAAACCTTCCACATGCTTAATCATATGCTTATATGCAAACTTCATAACTTCTTCAATTTAAAACTTGTATGATTCATATACATACCTGAACCAATCCGTAACAAACTCATACCCAAACGGAAAAATGTCGAATACTCGAATTCTCGCACACTAAGTGCCAATACATAGCCAAATCTATTTTAATCTCGCACACTAAGTTCCATACATAGCCGAAGCTATCTCAAATCGCACACTAAGTACCATACATAATTGAAGCTACCTCGAATCGCACACTAAGTGCCATACATAGCCGAATTGTCATCAAATATGATTGTAATCTCGTATACACAATTTATGCAATATCAAAGCATTTAAATCATAATTATAACAATGCTTACTACATACGAACTTACCTCGATTCAAAAACGATGAAATTGTAGATTAATCGAGTACTTTATCTTTTCCCCGATCCAAGTCCGTATTTCTCCTTTCTTAATCTAAATATTTTCAAAATGAACTTATTTTATCAACTATTTATTCAATTCAATCCAAAATATACATTAGAGCTATTTTACACGTTTTCCACTAACTTTTACATTTTCACAATTTAGTCCTTATTTCATAAAATCACAAATTAATGAAATTTCAAATATACCCATGCTAGCCGAATTATCATTATGCCCTAGCAGTCTATATTTTTAATTTATTTCACATTTTAACCACAAAGTTTTAACATTTCTCAATTTAATCTCTATTTTGCATTTCCACTAAAAATCACTTAACAAAACTTGTATATCTATCAACAAGCATTCATAATCTATCAAGAAACTTCAAAATACACATGTATTCATCAATTGCATCATTCAAATTTTTTAACAGTTTTGTAAAATAGTCCCTGGGCTAGCTAGTACTAGTTGCAACAATCACAAAACATAGAAATCATTAAAAACCGAGCAAAAACGGACTTACAATTAGGTAATGAAGTGATCGAATGCTTGAACGCCAAAAATGGCTTCCCTTAGCCCTATTTTTCAGTTCCATGAAGATGAATGAAAGAAATATTTCATTTTTTATTTAGTTTTACTTATTAATTATCATTTACCATTTTAATCTTAACTATAATTCATTAAAATCATGTAATGCATGCCCATCTTTGTCCACTCAAAATTAAAATGGTCTAATTACAACATAAGGACCTTAAATTTAAGGTTCTATAGCTATTAGACACCTTTAGCTATTAGAACTCAAGTTTTACGCTTTACGCAATTTAGTCCTTTTTATGAAATTGACCAATCAAACGATAAAATTTCTTAACGAAATTTTCACACTAACATAATATCATATTGTACACATTAAAATAATAAAAAAGTAAATATTTTTACTTCAGATTTGTGGTCTCAAAACCACTGTTCCGATTTGACTAAAAACGGGCTGTTACATTTATTGAACTAACTCGCTTAACTTTAGAAATTCTGAGTCTTGTTAATATGTTTCTATCCAATTTCCTGTATCAAGCTAGCTCGAGTAATTTTATTTTCTTTGCATGTTTATTTATCATTTTAGTTTATTTTCAATTTTTTTTTGTTTAGTTTTCTTAAGGACAAGAAAAGACTTAAGTGTGGGGGAATTTGACCTGCCGTCAAATGCAGTAGTTAATTCAGGTTATTTCCACACTTAAGAAGCTTATTTTTTAAGCAATTTAGTATTTTATATTACGTTTTTAGTATGTAGTACTTAGGATTAAATGCTAGTAAAATAAATATTTTTTAATACATTTTGTGAGTGTGGTGACCTATTAGGCTGACACGGGCCTTAGGTAGTGCTAAGATGTTAAATTGAGTGTGTAGGATGAAGATTTATAGGCCCAATTTACGTGGAAGCAAGGAAAAAGTAATGCAAAATTTTCCTGAGTCATCAAAGTATGAAACAAAACCAAGAAGGCATAATTTGCTCGTCGTGTCGTGCCATGCAAGGGCTATGGCATGACATAAGTCAACGTGATGCCCAAGAATATCAAGGCTATTTTTTTTTTGCATAGTCGACTTTATACAAAAACCTAGGACGTGATGAAAACCTAATTTGGGCTGCCAACACCTTTATAAATAAGACTTTAGGGGTTTGATGTAACTAAGTCGTCTTAGATGCAATAAAAAACCCTAGTAGTTTAGGAGTAGGATTATATTAGTTTTCTTTTGACATTTCTTAACTATTTGTTTTTCCTTTTGGAATCAGTTTCGATCCTAAAGTTATTTTATATTGTTGAAGTATTCAATTTATTTCTTTTTAAAATCGACATATTTCATTATTCCGAACAATCAATTTACTACTTTGTTTTCCATTCGATATCAATCCACAATTATTCTAATCTTTTTCTTTTTTAATTCGGTCGTGTTCTTTACATGATTAATTCAATTGAGTTAGAGATTATAAATAACATGAGTGGCTAAATCCTTTAGGGGAGATTAACGAGTGGATGTGGATATGATTAACGAAGGATTTAGGGTTTCCCGAGAAGATTAATTGGTATAATATGTGTTCTTAAACCCTAGGCTTGACAACCCTAGGAAGTAATCATAGGTTAGACGAGATCAGGAGATAAGTCGAATCGAGTAAATTGTAGTTTATCTTGGTTGAGAAAGTGAGGTTGGGAGATAAGCGAGTATGAACCAATCGATTAATTAGTTTAAGGACAAAAGGTAATAAGTAGTTAATCGATAGCTAATCCACCTTGAAACCCTAATTCAAAGTTAATTACAAACCCTGAAGCAAGTTAATCTTCCTGATTGGTTTATTGATTTGGTCGTTTGTTATTTTTCTTGTTTATTTATTTAGTTATTTAATTTCTCTCATTAATCTATGTTATGGTTTATCATACTATAAGATTTAATTAATACTATTTTGACTTATTATTGTAAAAAGGTTTTTATATATTTATTCCATCCTCCCTTGAGTATGATCCTTGAAATACTTCCAAGCGTTTCCTTGTAAACTATACTATTTTACAATTTGACCCGTGCACTTGTGGACATCGCCATTCTAAATTATTACATATTTTTGGTTTTATTTTTACTATAAATTATAATTAGTTTATAGGTAGCCAACAACTTCAAATGATGGAAAAATAATGCACTTTTTATTATCAACTTTGAATATTGCTTATGTTTTGGATACTTCTAGTTCAAAAGAGAATAGAAAGGGACATGTTGTTGCAACCCGAGAAAGAAAAAACTGGGACAATATTAATTACATGGCATAAACCACATACTGAATTTTTTATCTAATGGCTTGACACATACCAAGATGAGACCACAACCAAGGACTTATGGGACAAATTGGACAATGTACATGACCAAATATTCTACAAGTAAGAAATTTCTTCTTAGTTGTTTCAATAATATCATATGGTTGATTATTGTTCTATGATGGAATAATTTTGTGAAATTTAAAAAATGTTAAATCAATTTAAATAATATACCATGAAAGTGGATGAAATTATTATTGTATCCTCCATTATAGACAATCTTCCTCTATCTTTGAAAGACTTTAAAAGTAAGTATAATCTATAAGAAAGATGATACATCTCTTGAAGCTTTGGCAAATCATCTTAAAATTAAAGAAGAATAGAAAAGTGAGATTAGAATCTAGATTATCAAAATGTCAAAGTGCATGTTATGGAGGAAGGAAAGACTACTAAACTATCCAAGAGAAACTTCAAATAAATCGCTAAAGCTTCTAAGTTCAAAAAGAAATAGCTTATGCTACCATTGATTTAAGTTAGGAAATTTCAAATGTCATTCCCCAAGTCTGGCAGACCTAAGATTTTGTTTAGCAAAGTGTAATCTGCTAATATGTTTCTTTTAGAACGTAGGGGTAGGAATATAATAAATGTCGTGTGAGCAAGTGAAGATTTTATTTCAAGATATTCTGCTATTTAAAGGAAAAGATAATGTTAAGTAAAAAGGGGTAAATATGTTCTGAATTATCGCCAAAGGTATTGTACACCTTGTTTGTCTAAAATACTGAGCTAGTTAGGTTGTAACGTAACCAGTTTAGGAACCAACAGGATAGACTAATCTGATATTTACAATGCAGGATTCTCATTTATATTTCTTTAGGAACCAACAGGATAGACTAATCTGATATTTACAATGCAGGATTCTCATTTATATTTCTCTCAGAAACTATAGACCATTAAGAAGACAAATTCTAAATTGTGTGACACTTGTTAAGTTCCATTAGGTAGGATGGGTCATATTTATATGGATGAGAAGGGTTTTGAGAGAGGTTCTTCTTCTTCCTTCGAGAGCACTTTCTGATTCTTTTTCTTAAATCTAATAGTATCTTTTCCTCGTTAACCTGGAAGTTAAGGATTCTTGGTTTAATCGGTGATATTTCCATATCTAAGTAAGTATTATAGTTCTGCGTGTTCGATGTTTTCGAAAGAGTAAGTTTGTATGTGGTATATGAACAATAAGTTGTAAGTATAAGGCTTTACATGGGGGTTATCAGAGTTTGTAATGATACTAAATTGTATGCAATGAGTTTTAATGGTGGTCATATGTTCTGTAAATAGTTTTTAATGCTGGTTTGAGAAGGATGGTTGAGTCTAGAACCTTGAACTATAATAAGTGAGTATTAGGTGGGTATTTGCCATGAATCTTAAATGTGAAATGTTTTAGTAGAAGTATATATATATACATTTATAAAGGATAATGATATCTAAAGTAATCTGTAAGCATATGAGTATAGTAAAGATGAGATGTTTGATATGGTGATATGTATAAGGTTCTATTAAAAAGAACAATTTTTAGTAAACATGCATGTAAGGCATGAGATATGAGAAGTATGAATCAATAAAAGGTGAAAATCTGGGTAAGTAAATATTGAATAGTGTCTCTTGTGAAGCCTTTGGCAGGGCAGTTATATTGTTAATCAGATTGGTAGTTCATGATATGAAAATAAGCGTAAGACCATGAGGTTGAGACGCATAGCTTTTTAAAATAATCTAGAAACACTCATGGTGTAACCTCCAGTAAGATGAAGACTGGATTAATAGATCACAATACATGAATGTGTGTATAAGTCCATGTGGCTGAGACCCATGAAATGATATGTTTGTATGTATGTTCATGGTATAGCCTTCGATAATATGTAAATCAAATTGGCAGATCACGATACATTAAAATTTGTATAAGTCCATGAGAAAGAAACCCATGGCACCTTTTGTGAGAGTCCACCAAGCCAGTAAACACGTGATTCTGTATGACGCCTTTGTGGCGTATTCCATAAGTTGCATTGTGATATATTCTTTTTGGCCTTTGTGGCATACTCCGTTAAGTCAGTATGATGAAATGTGATTATCTGCCCTTATGGTAAGTTTTGGATAAGTTTTGATAATTCTTAGGTAAGTAACTCTATGATAAGGTTACAACATGTTTAAAGTTAGTGTGGTTGTGTAAGATTTGTGATGTAACTGAATAAGTCTAATAAGAATTTCTTGAAAAGAAATGTATATCTGTATATTCAGGGGGAGTATCCGCCACAATAATTTGTTAGTTTGGCATTTGGGCGTATTAATATATATGAATGAGATAAGTATCCATTAGTCTAGTTGCTTGTAAAATATAAAGTTGAATATGAATTTGTCTAGAATTTCACCATATTTGAGTTGTATTATATCTTCTTCTGGAATAATATGGAACCTAAGTTATTGTTATCCTGAGTATATAAGGTTTTGAAATAAAATTGTGTGGACTTCATCAGAATGATAGGTATAGTTCATTATGAGTAAGAGATTGTATGGTATTGAACGAGAATATGATTTGATTAGTAAAGTGATAGTATTCAAATTCACCAGTGATCAGTATCTATGAATAACCATTCTGGATTAAGAGTGATTGGATGAATTATATGAAGTGGGCTTTGAAGATATATTCTTTGAGAAGTACTTTTATATGTTCTGGCCGGTACAAGATTTGGCGAATAGTCCTAAGGTATTATGACTGGTGGAGTGGTATTTGCCCAGGTACATTTTGGGTGTATAGAGTAGGCGGATGCAATTATGTGTTTTAATAATGAAAACACTATGTCAAATCGCATGTCAATTAGAGTAGGTAGTGACCAAGTGAAAGGTATTGAGAGTGTGAGTTCACGACATAAGAATAGTGCGCCTTTAATCGTGGTACTATGCAAGTTATGTTGCAAGGTAAGCTAGTTAGGAACCAAATGAATGTGAACCGAAATAATAAAAAAGTTAAATGGGGTACTCAAGTAGGTTTATCAGAAGTTGTGGAATTTTAGATAAGGCAATACAGTAACATGTGATACTTGTCAAGTTTGAGTAGGGAATTAAATTATATTAATGGATATTCAAGATTTGGATAAGTGAGTTTTCTTGTTCCTTCTTCTAGAATACTTTTACCTGAGGCTTAAGAAGCAAAAATGTATTTCTTTGAGTTGAGGGTGAAATCTTGGACTATATGGATAATTCTCCATGTCAAGGTAAGTTTTATGGCTTCTTATGAGATTAGGCCTTTAAGAATGTATGAACCGTAAGAGGAAGAAGTAAGGATCTTTATGTGGGTTATCTAGGTTAGATATGACGATAAGGTTATTTGAAATGAATTTTAACGTTGATTTTCTATTTTATAAGCCATTGGTTACTACAATCCTTGATTAGATGCTAGATCTGAGTATGGGTTAAGTAAATTTAAAAAAAAAACTGAGTAAAGGCTATGTCTGAGTGTTTAATGAAGGGCATCTATCAGTGAACATTACGAAGAAAGGGTATTCAAAGAAAGATAATGCAAGGAAAGCAAATTCAAACATCATTTTGCAAAGAGCATTCAGAAAGGGAATCATGATTAAAATGAGTATGAAAGGAAGAAGTTCTGAAAGGATGAAGCCATTGATGAAACAATGTTAAGGGAAATTGATTGTGATATAATAGATAGAAGGAAAAAATATGTTTCGTTAATGGTAAACTGATCCTAGTGATAAACAATTGAAGATTTAAGAAAATGAGTTGATAGTGATAGACTATCTATCCGTTTATGGAAATCAACGACTAGGGTATAAATGATTATTTCTCACTAAGTTCTCATGAACTTACGTGGATTATGTTTTTTGCTTCAGGTTGAATGTGAGATTGCGCCTGGGGGAACAATGTTAGAATTATGCCAAATGAGCAACGTGTCTGATTATTATGCATACAGAGCAAGATTTGATGGCGTGATTGAGTCTGTTTGGCACATAGAATCCCTTAGATTCGGATGACTACGTTAGTCCTTGACATCATTTCACTAATACATTTAATCAAGTTCACTATATAATATAACCAAAATTTTTCAATGTTTATACATATATATTGTATTATGAATTGTTGTAATTAAGTAGTTCAAATCAATTGTAAATTGTGTAAAAAGAGTTTTCATTTGTATTAGAGTGGGTACACCCAGGTTTTGGATCCAGTTTATCGGATCAGGTTTGGGGTGTTACAGTGAGCCAAAATTGTGAAAGTATTCACCAAAACAGAAGTAAAATGTTAAGGATGGTAGTTGTGTACGAATATGCACCCAACATTATAAAAGTATCCACTAAGAAAATTCTGAGTTAACTCTTACTAAGTTCTTTTAAACTTACAAAGGTTATGTTTGTGTTTCAAGTCGGCTCCGAGGAGTGCTAGATCTAAGAGAGGCCCGGGATCAAAAGATGTCCATATTGGTAGGTAGTGTCAAAGGCCCTATGAGAATATAGAGGTATTGAATTGTTATTCTTGTAGAGCAAGACACTCTCCCAAGTGTTGGAAGAAGACGAACGCATGATTCCATTGTGAATCCTTAGAGCATTTCGCTCGAGAATGCCCAAAGAATGATGATACCTCTCTTGTTGCCACTTAGGGGTCTACTATTGTTGTTAGGGATCAGGGAAATCCTGGTGGTGGTTCTGTTTCTAGGGGAAGTTAAAGGAAATGTGTCAATTCGATTGTTCAGTAATTAGAGGCTAGAGCCCCAGCGTAAGCCTACATTGTTCAGACTCGTGAAGAGGGTGATGCTACCAATGTCGTAGCATACATTTTCTTTTTATATTCAACACATGTGTATGCTTTAATTAATCCTAGTTCATGACATTCTTATATCAATTCTAGTTTTGTAAAATCAGGAAATCTTAAATTTAAGTTGTCGAAAGTGGCAATGGTTGTTTCGATTCCTTTGGGACAAACCATGCTCATTGATTAAGTGTGTAAATAGTGTCCATTGGAAATCTAGAATGTATAATTTCATGTTGATTTGTTGATTATGCTGTTTGGCGATTTTGATGTGTTTCTAATAGTGGATTGGTTAATCGAGCACGGTGTAGTTCTGGACTGCCATAAAAAGAAGTTTCCTATCCAGATTTTGAGAGGTAAGATAATTAAAGTGAATGGCAGTAGATCGAGTGGCTCAACTCGTATCATTTCATCAGTTTGAGTTAATAAGCTTCTGAATTATGGTTTTGAAGCATTTCTAGCCTATATTATTAATTTGAACTCAGATGAAAACTAGATAAGCAAGATTCGAATACCATGTGAGTTCCCAAATGTATTTCCTGAAGAATTACCAATATTACCTCTTGATCGTAAGGTTGAATTTTCAATTGAAGTTTACTCGGGTATAGCTCCCGTGTCGATTGCTTTGTACCAAATGATGTGATTGGAGTTAAAAGAGTTGAAAATTCAATTGCAAGAGCTTCTGGATCACGAATTTGTACGTCCTAGTATATCACCTTGGGGAGCTCCAGTACTGTTTGTTAAGAAGAAAGATAGGTCGATGCTGCTTTGTGTTGATTATTGACAGTTGAATAAACCGACACTTTAGAACTGATATTCATTGTTGCATATCAATGATTTATTTGATCAGTTGAAAGGTGCATCATTCTTATCCAAATTTGATTTGAGATTGAGATATTATCAGTTGAAGGTGAAAGATAATGACTTAAGAAAAATGACGTTTCCTATGCAGTACTATCACTATGAATTTCTTGTGATGCCATTTGGGCTAATGAATGCACCTGCAGTGTCCATGGATCTCATGAACCGCATTTCCCAACCCTACCTAGACTAGTTCGTGGTAGTGTTTATCGATGGTATCCTGATATACTCTAGATCGAAGGCTGAGCATGATAAGTATCTGAGAATTGTACTACAAGAATTGTGTGAGAAGCAACTATTCAGGAAAATTCAGTGTAATACCCCAAACCCGGCCTGGACGTTATGGCCGAATCTGACGTGTCGCACATATTTTAAAAATCCATGTTTCGTTTTATTAGCTAAAAACCACCTAATGCTGGCTAGCCAAAGTGAATGGAGGCTGGGCACCAGGTAGGTATCCGAAACAGAGGAGGTGAGCCATGAAGGCTGCTTAAATACCAAGCTCCCGAATAGATCCAATCCTAGACATGCCCACAACCATTGCCACATTTTGGTAAATGAGTTGTAATCTTCTTCAAGTGGTTATCTTTGTTATACCATTTATGTGTGACACTGTGTTATTTTATAAATAGGTATCATTTTGAAAACACGTCCTAAGTCTAGCCCATTTTATTTGTTATCAGCCAATTTAAACAACATAATCCAGAAAAGAAAAGAAATAAAGTTAAAGTTAAAATGGCCTTATTACAACCTGAAAATAGATGATAAATAAAGTAACCTTAGTGAAAATCCATTACTTATTCAAAAGCCCAAAAACGATCACCGTGGCCACTCTGAATCCCCTCCGGTTCCAAGTCCCCAAGTCAAGGCTCACCTGTAAAGAATAGAAAGAAAGGGGTGAGTTTGGAAACTCAGTGTGCAACAAGCCCCTTTTAGAGCCCAAAACAATATCAGCTTACTGGGCCTAAGCCCAAATTTAATTATCACATACACTGGACCGAAGCCTTTTCATTATTCATAACACTGGGCCGAAGCCTTTTTGCCATATTCATGTCACTGGGCCGAAGCCTTTTTCATTATTCATATTTCATAATACTGGGCCGTAGCCTTTACAGAAATCGGTATGGCCCATAGGCCCATTTCAATATCACATGTAATATTAATGCATGAATGCAAGCCCATTTGGGGAGACTACTCAACCCACCATCCGCTACTCTCCACCCGTACCAACCAAGCTTTCCATGTGGGAATAACTCAACCACCCACCCAACCAAACTCTCCATGGCAAAGATAGCCGCTTTATCATATAACTGGAGGCCTAGCCTCTTTTAATAACTGGGGCATAAGCCCTTTTAATAACTGGGGCATAAGCCCATTTCGGTAAACTGGGGCATAAGCCCTTTTGCACTTCCTCCATCCATATATAAAACCCAACCCAAATGCATATAATGAATATATCATGTGTATTTCATACATATCATGTGCATATCATATCATGTGCATATCATATCAATCAGGCATATCATATCCCATGTATCAAATTTATAAATAAACCCTAGGGGTATAATAATCATTTTTACCTAGGGGGAAAATAGTCAATTTTCATAACATATGGGTAATTTCGTAATTTTACCAAATTTTGTGAGTTTTCCATGTACATTAACTATTAACAGTAGTTTCGAATGCTTAAACAACAATTTTTAGTCCACCTTAGCAATTTTAGGCTTTTGGGCCCTAAACCCCTAATGGGCCCTATGAGTGTCGATTTAGCCCTTTAAGCCCATTTAGCCATTATTCCACTACATTATTAACTGTTTTAACATGCAATTTAACCGGATTCCATTTTCTACCAAATTTACCCAAATGGGCCAGAAAGCCCATTGGGCCCAATTTTAACCCCTCGGGGCCCAACTTACCGTGAATGCCAAACATCATGCTCTACCTTTTCCATCGTTCACAATCATTATCTTACAGGATCTAATTAACCGAAGAGTGTTTGCTTGCTCGCAAGTCCTCAAAGTGCCAGAATTTTGACATTTTGACTTTTCGGCATTTACTGAGTTAAGCTACGAAAGAAGGTTCGTTACACACCTGATTTGCGATATTCCTTGACAAGATCTCCTACACGATTCCTCCTATAATCAACCACTTATAGATCAGCCCACAATAATTAAACCAAAACGAGAACCATTTATTATCAACACTTACACATTCGGCCACCATCCATAATGGCCTTAGACTCCATACCTTTGCTGAAATTGATGACTAGATCTAATCACTCCGATGATCCAAGCTAATCCAAACCGATACTCCAAACCTTGCTGCTCCTCCAAAGTTGTCTATATCACCAACATATATTCACAATCAAATCCGTCAACCACACAGTCCAATTCAGTCACTTGCCCACAAGGGCAAAACAGTCATTTAACATCCTAAGGGCGAAATGGTAACTTTACCCTACAGGGGTATTTCGGTCACTTTACCTACAGGGCTTTACGGTCTTTTTACCTAATAAGGGTGTTTTAGTAAATTTACAAACTAAGGGTATTTCAGTAATTTTGTAAACCAATGGTATTTCTATAATTTTTAGAAAGTCAAGGGTATTTTTGTAATTCAGGGGTATTTTGGTAATTTTACAAATTAAGGGTATTTCAGTAATTTCACAAACCAGTGGTATTTTGGTAATTTACAAACTAGGGGTATTTTGGTAATTCTACCCTACAAGGGTATTTCAGTAATTTCACAATCGAGGGTAAAACGGTAATTCTGTAATTCGAGGGTAAAACAGTAAATCTATAAATCGAGGGTAAAATGGTAATTTTATAAATCGAGGGTAAAACGGTAATTTTACAAGTCGAGGGTTTTTCAGTAATTTGGTAAACTAAAGTATTCTAAACAGGGATAACAATACAAATGGGCCTAAAGCCTATTCTAGGCCCAAATGGGCCCACACGCTCGTGTGGCCCTTTTAGCCCAAATCTAGCCACAGATACGAGATTCACCTAGCCTAGTCCAATATTTACTACACAATCAAACAACTTATCCAATTGGGCCCGTAGACCCATTGGCCCACATGGCCCCTTTCGGCCCATCGCGGCCCGAAGTAGCCATCCTACAGCTAGAGTAGTGAGAAATACACACCTGATAGGAGACTGGAGTTAATCCACGTTCCGAGCACTCTTAGCCGACGCCCAACCCAAACGAGCACGCCATAAAGCGAAAGGGATCAGCCAAGAAAGGTACCTCTACTCTCCTCATGGTTCTCTCTATTTAAAGCCAACTCTCCATCAACTCTTATGTTAGCTTCCCGATGTGGGATCCCTCCATCATCAGAGTTTAAATTCAACACCAACTCTTGCCGTCCCAACATAGCAAAATATTCAACCTTTGTGTGCCAAGGGATTCGAACCAAAGTCCTCTCACATGCCAACTCACGCCACCACCACTAGGCCATCAACTCATTTGTGTCATAAATCCAGCACATTAAGCTTTAAAGCGCACCTACTTGCTTCCAGATTTATTGAAAAGAAAAAACTAAAATATATTGCAAGAGCCAAGACTTGAACCTTGGACCCCTTGCTTCCTCTATGGCGTCACTTCCTTGTCCCCTAAGTGGCGCCACCTTGCCACTACACCACACTCATTTTTGTGTCATCTTTTCTCCAACAATATTCTTAAGGCCTACCTACTACACCCAGGGTTTGATTCACCTTAAACCAAAATTTTTTTGCTAGAGTCTAGGTTTGAGCCCAAGACTTCTCCAACACTTCTCAGCACACTTAACCACTAAAACAAGCCTTCATTAACGAAATTTACATGCACAACAAAATATTATAAGCTGCCTTCAACCGCTGCCATACTCAAGGCCCAAAACTTCTAGGCCCCAAAAATCGGAGTGTTACACTCAGTAAATGTGAGTTCTGTTTATCTAAAGTGGTAGTTCTAAAAAGATAAAAACTATCCTTTAGTGGAAATTCAAGTTGACCCTAAAAAGATCAAAACTATCCTTTAATGGAAAGCACCGAAAAATGTGTCTAAAATTTAAACCTTCCTTGGCTTGGCCAGTTATTATAAGAGATTCGATAATGGGTTTTCTAGAATAACTTTTCACTAACAAAACTCCTATATAAAAATGTGCCATTCGTGTGGGATAATTAGTGTCAAGACAATTCCGAGAAGCTGAAATTTTTGTTGACAGAAGCGTCGATGCTAACTTTGCTCGAATCGGGGAAAGAATTTGTTTTTTACAACGATGCTTCGTTGAATGAATTGGGTTGTGTTTTGAAGCAATATGGTAAAGTAATCGCGTATGTGTCCCGAAAACTAAAAACACATGAATGTAAATACCAGACGCACGATTTAGAGCTTGTTGGTAATGTATTTGCTCTAAAGATCTAGAGGCACTAGTTGTATGGTGAAAAATGTCATATTTATAAAGATAAAAAAAGTCTCAAATATCTTCTCTCCTAAAAAGAGTTAAACCTAAGAGAACGTCATTGGATCAAATTGTTCAAAGATTATGATTGCGTAATCGGTTACCATTCGGGAAGAACGAATGTTGTTGTTGATAGTCTGAGTCAAAAATTAACAACTGAACTAAGAGCGATGTTTTCCCAACTCAGTATTTGTAATGATGGAAGCCTTTTAGCTGAGTTGAAAGTTAGGCCTATGTTTCTTCACCAAATTAAGGAGGCATAGTTTGTCGATGCTAAGTTAATGTAGAAAATGAATCTTGCTCAACAAGGTGTTATTGAAAGTTTCAGCAATTATACAAATGATTGCCTCTGATTTCAAAATTGAATCTGTATTCCTGATAATGTTGATTTGAAAAGAATTATTTTGCGTGAGGCTCATAATAATCCTTTTGCTATGCACCCCGGTAATGCAAAAATGTATTGTGACTTGCAAGAATCATACTAGCGGCCTAAAATGAAAAGAGAAATTATGGAGTATGTTGCCAAATGCTTGATCTTTTAGCGGGTAAAGGTTAAGCATCAAGCTCCCATTGGGTTGCTTCAACCCATTTCAATTCTAGAATGAAAATGGGAACAGATTTTTATGGATTTTGCAGTTGGTTTACCATTATCTCTAATCAAAAGAAATTTGATTTGGGTGGTAGTGGATTGACTAACAAAATTTGCTCATTTCCTAGTGGTAAGCATTGATTGGTCACTTCTGAGTTGGCTGAAGTTTATATTCGCGATATAGTTAGACTTTATGGTGTACCTGTGTCTATTATCTTCGACTGAGATTCTCACTTTACCTCGAGATTCTTGAAATAGTTGCATAAATTGTTAGGGACGAGGTTAAATTTTAGCACAGCATTCCATCCTCAGTCTGATGGCCAATCAGGGCGAGTTATTCAAGTTCTGGAAGCTATGTTGCGACCCTGTATTATTGAATTTGAATCTGGCTAGGAATGTTATTTACCTTTAGATGAATTTGTATATAATAACAATTTCTAGTTGAGTATTCAAATGGCTCCGTATAAAGCTTTATATGGTCGTAGGTGCATAAAACCTATCAGTTGGTCAAAATTGAGCGAGAGAAAGGTTGTCGGATCGGAATTGGTTCGAGAAGCAGAAGATGTGGTAAAGCTGTATGTTTATCTAAAGCAAAGATATATCAAATATGCCATGGGTGATTAGGTATTCTTGAAAGTATCTCTATGGAAAAAGATGATGCGCTTTGGTTGCAAAGGGAAATTGAGTCCCAAATTTTTCGGCCCGTATGAAATCATCAAGAGATTTAGATAGGTTGCGTGTCGCCTAGCTCTACCGGTGGAATTGCAGAAGATTCATGACATATTCCATGTATCCATGCTCCGATAATATCGATCTAACCCGCCTCCTGTTATTCTGGTAGAATAAATTCAAGTTTTGTAAAAGCTAGTTTTTAGTCAAGTCAGAACATTAGTTTTGAAACCATAAATTTGAGGTCGAAATAATTATTTTAATATTATTTTAATGTTTACAGTGTGATAAAATGATTGTTTGAAAACTTCGTTAAGAAATTTTATCGTTTGAGTGTTCAATTTGATAAAAAGGACTAAGCCGCATAAAGTGTAAAACTTGAGTTCTATTAGCTAAAGGTGTCTAATAGCTATAAAATTTTAAATTAGAGGTCCTTATGTGGTAATTAACCCATTTTTGAGATAGTGGATGATAGTGGCTTGGTATATTGTGTAATTTGTAAGGTTAATAAAGGTTAATTATGTAAACTGGTAATTAAGGTTAATAATAAATAAAACTACAATAAATACCATTTGATATCATCTTTCTTCAACTGAATTTCACAAAGAAGAAAGCCATTTTTATGCTTAACTTTCGGTAATCCTATCTCCTTCAATTAGGTATGTATTTTTAATCCCTTTTTTATGATTTCTATGTTTTTGAAATCATTGCAGCTTAATCTAGCTAGCCTAGGAACTAATTTGCAAAATTGTTAAAGTTTTAGGGTTTTTCCATTGATGAATCTATGTGTATTTTGATGTTTGATGATAGAAAATGTATGCTTGTTGTTACATAAAGAACATTTGTAAAGTGATTTTTGACAAAATTTACATTTAGGGATTTAATTGAGAAATGTTGAAAATTCATGGTGAAATGTGTGGAATAATGAAAATTTTGGGTTTCTAGGGACTTAATTGAAATTCGGCTAGCATGGGTATAAATTGAATTTCATGAATTTGTATTTTATGAGATAGGGACTAAATTGTAACTATGTTAAAATATTAGGGGCAAAAGTATAAAGTTTCCTTAATGTGTATTTTGGGCTAAATTGAATAGAATGATAATTGAGTTAGTTAAATTTGATTACATATAGATCAAGAAAAGTGAAATTCAGATTTAGATCGGGGGAAAAACAAAGTTTTGGACTAGTCGATCGGTTTCATCATTTTAGCGATCGAGGTAAGTTTGTATGTTAATAAGCATTTGTATAATTTTATTTTAAATGCTTTATTATTGAATTAGTTGTGAATGCGACCTTACAGATATATTCGACGAAGATTTGGCATTGAGAAATCCCGGTTGAACCTTAGAATAAATTAGGATACGAATGGCATGTCATTAGGGGTTATGTGATTGGGTGCTGGTCCGTATGTCCTACCGGTGGCTGAGTTATTCGGCATGTGTTGCAGACTCTTGTCAGCTTATGTGAGCAGCACCATGTAGCTACGTCATGATCGTCAGCTTGTGTAAGCAGACCCGTTTATGGCTCGAGAGTGAGCATTATTGTGATATGAGATTGAGATAGCTTCGGCTATATATGTGGCACTTAGGGTGCAAGTTTTCCGGGTATCCAATAGTATTCCGAATGGTTCAACGGGTATATCGAAGATATGAAATGATGAGAAATAGATACGTATCAGTACAGGTATGTACGGAAACTATGTAAACATTAAATTTGTGGAAAATGTGAATTCATGGTTAATTGTGTGATAGAATAGATGTTAGCATTGTGACTAAATGTTTTATAGCATTTTATGTACATATTCTTGAATGATAATTAAATGGTGAACTTTGCTTATTATTTCATACGAGCTTACTAAGCTTTATAGCTTACATTGTTTATTTTTTCGTGTTTTATAGTGATATCAAAGCTAGCTCGGATTCAAAAATTGTCGAAGACCTCATCACACTATCAAGCTATCATTTTGGTACTTTTGCATCTATGTATTTGGGATATCTGGCATGTATAAGAGTTATGGTCATTTTGGAATATGTTAGTAATGGTTTTAGCCATTTGAGTTGGCTTGTAATGGATGAATGGTTTATAACGTGTATAGCTAAGTGAGTTGGCTTATTTTGGTATGTTTGATAATGTTTGTATATATGTGCAATGTCCTTTTGTCATGTGGTTGGTAATGACTATGTGATGTGTATTATGAATTGGTAAATTGAGTACCTTATGTTTGAAATTTGGATATTTGGTATGCATGAAATTATAGGTAAATTGTTATATGATTGAAAGTGACCATTAGGTGAATTATGAATGTAAAATTTGGCATGAATGGAATGGCTTATTTTGATAGTTTTGTATCTTGTGATTGATAGTATGGAATTAGCATGAATTAGGCTTGGTTAAGGTTGGTTTGAATGCCTATTTATGCCTTATGTTGTGCCATTTGGTTTAGTGTAGGTGTATGCAAATTTGGACGGGAAGATGGCTTTGTAAATAGTCTATTTTTGTCCACACAGGTAGAGACACGGGCATGTGTCTCAGTCGTGTGTGACACACAGTCAAGTTACATGGTCGTGTGTCCCCTGGTGTTGAATTAGAAATCAAGTCATTATGCTCTACACGGCCTAGCACACGGGCGCGTGACTTGGCTGTGTGGCATAAATCAGTATACCCTACAGGTTTTGCATGGCCTAGCACATGGCCTGGCACACGGGCGTGTGTGGCCATTTCGAAGGGCATATTGGGCTAGTCACACGGGCGTGTGGTTGGCCATGTGACCCAAGATAGAGAGTTATACAGGGTCAGACACGGGCTGGGACACGGTCATATTTAGGGCCTCGTAGGCTCGTATTAGGGACAATATGAATGATGTTGAATGATAATTTCATGAAATTTGAAAGTGTATGTGAAATGTATGTTTAAATGTATAATATGTTCGGTAATGCTCCGTAACCCTATTTCGGTATTGAATACGGGTGAAGGGTGTTACAAGTTTAGCCTAATTCATCTTATGGTAAAGAACCGACCGAAATTTTAGCTCAAGAAGTGAATGAGCTAAGGAATAAATGAATGTCATTAGTGAAAGACCTATGGCGTGCAACCATAGTGTAAGGGAAGCAACTTGGGAATCGAAAGAAGTAATGAGATCCCAATATCCCCACCTTCTTCTAGGTAAATTTCAAGGATGAAATTTCTTAAGAAGGGAGAATTGTAATTACTTGGTTTCTAGTGGTATCAAAAAATATGGTTTCGGCACACCGTTTTTGTAAATCAAGCTCGTAAATATTAAATAAGGATATTTATAGAGTTATTTTATAGATGAATTGAAATTTGGATAAGTAATTTAGCCAAAAATGTGATTAATTAAGGTTCATGGACTAAAATTTAAAGTCCAATTGCTATAGATTTTTAATTAGGAAATGACTTGATGACTTAAATTGCAATTATCTAATGGGCTAAAATATTTAATGAACCATTTTTAAACATATTATATTGGATGATAATGATGTTAAATGATTAATTTAGAAAAGTACAGTTAATTAAGATAACATATGATTAATTAAGACTAATTAAACTATAATCTTACTATATAAGTAAAATTTGGTGGATGGAGAGAGAAAGCACCATCTTCACCAACTGACCATAAGATAAAAGAAGAAAGTTTGAGGCCATTGCTAGGGCTTTAAGCTTTTGGTCTTTAATTCAAGTAAGTCATTAGCCTTTTTTCTTTAATTTTTATGGAAATCGAACCATGAGAGCTTGATTTAGCTAGCCCATGTACCAATCTATAAAACCGCTAAAGTTTGTAGATGTTGCCATTGGTGAGAAATAAATGAAATTGGTCTGAATTTTTAAAAATAAAGCTTAGTATAGGAAAAGGGCTAAACTGTAAATCTTAATTATTAGTTTTGTACATTATGCACCAAATTGAATCAAATGCAAAACTATTATGAAATTTTGGTAGGGATAGGAAATAGAAGGTCCCTAATGAGCCATGGTGAAATCGGATTATAATTCGAGGCCCCAAATTGAAAGTTATGGCTGTCCCGATTTTAGGGACTAAATTGAATAAATTTCTAAAAATCTGTGTAATTTAGTATTTGATTTTGGATTTTCTAGAAATTGATTGTATTTTGTGATTATTAGTAACTAACGACAACACTGAACAGTAGAGATGGAAAGTAAAAGTGAAAATCGTCAATGAATGATGCATGAAACCATGGTTTGTACTTTTATGATTTGGGATAGAAATATTTGATTGTATATGCATGCTTATTGATTTTTGAATAATTGAGGTGAGTCTATGATGAAAATATGAAATGTTTTGATTGAATTTGATATGGAATATTGAAATAGGGGACTAAAATGAATAAAATGAAAAGTGACATGTAGCATTTGAATTGTGATTTGTGGAATGGAAATCGAGTAGAAATATATATATGAAAAACATGTATATAAATGATGATTTTAATTTTAATAAGATTATGATTGAATATGGTATTTGTATTGAATCGTACATGAAATCAAACACTTGTACCCTATTAACTAGTAGAGCTAAGTCAGATATAGTTTGCATTTCATAGGATTTGATTGGATTGTGTACAAGTTTATGCGCTTACATGCTTAGATGCACTTCATGTGCCAAGATGCATTTCGTTATTCACCAAATCGATGTTAAGAGTACATTTTAAATGGCAAATTAGAAGAGAAAGTATACATAGAACAATCGGAAGGATTTGTTTTTGGACAAGAGCATTAGGTATGTAAACTTGTTTTTTTTTTTGCTCAACCATGAGTAAGCCAATTCTGATTCAAAATCAAAATCCGTCTAGACATTTCCAAAATTGAAACACTTAAAAAAATCCAACAAAATGGAACAATTGTTGCCAACACACAGGAAAAAAAGCCAATTAAACACAGCTAAACACGTAAAAGTACTTCATCTTATCCAAAGTCAACACCTGGGATAGCATTAAGACACTAAACATGTAATCTGAGATCTCAGCTCCATTAAAAAAACCCCCAAGAATATAGCAACCTTTGATCCTCGAAAGCAATATTCCAATAAGCTAACTCAGGTCATCATCATCAAACATTATAATGTTATAAATAGAATACTAACCTGCCACAAATTGTAGTGGTAGTTTAGGTACGTTTCTACACTTAACGAGCTTGTTTTTATATCATTTTATGTTTATTTATTACATTTTCAATATTAGTAGCTTAGATATAAATATTAGCAAAATAAGAATTTTTACGCAATTTTTAGTGTTTCAACGATCTGTTAGGCTAACTCGAGCCTCAAGAATGACTAATGGGCTTTTTGAGAGTGTATAGTGCCATTTTAGGCCAAAAAATACAAAGTACGATTGTCCTGTTGCAACATAGGCATGTAGTGTCATGACACAAAACTTCAAATCCAAAAACGAAATCTTGGGATGAAACAGGGTGTGCGTGTTGCAAAACAGAACAATTTGTTGCAACATAGGACCCCTATGTCGTGACACAGGCTTCTACACGGCCAAAAAATTCCTGTGCATGATGGCTGCGATTTTTTGGACAATTAAAGTTCTTTTTCCAACTTAAAACCCTTGTCGAAACCATTCTAAAATCGAGTTTTGGAAAATGGGAATCGAATTTAAGAAAAACAAAAACGGGAGTCGCCACCAATCTTTTTAGGTGTGATTGGATCACCTTTAAAACATTTTGTTTTGAAATCATTAGTTTTGGTCTACGAAATAAAAAAAAGGGGTTCGGGAGCCGGTTACATACGAGGAAGGGTTAGCACCCTCGTAACGCCCGAAAATTGGTACCTAATTGATTATCAAGTGTCTTTAATGTCGGAATTTTGAAAGTTCTAAGATGCAATCCTCTTTTAATATTTTTGATTTTAAAAATTATGGTTCACTTGTATCAAATGAATCAAAATATTACATCCAATAAGTTGGGACACAATATTTTTAAGATATTTGACACTAAGTTAGCCTTTTTGGAAATCCCTATCTTGAAACAACAAAACGCCATATCCAGTAAGTTAGGACACAACGCCTTGAAATTCCGAGCCAGTCGTTTGTACTTTGAAAACCTTAAAAAAACTTAGAAGGGTGCTTGATTATTTGAACTTAACGAGAAAAATTGTAACCCAATAAGTTAGGGCACTACTTTTCTCGAAATTTCCAAACACCAAGCATTGCCTTTATTTTTGAAAAGTTTATAGTCTCGTTTTTAAAATTGATGCATGAAGGAGCATATTAACATAACATTCGAGATAACATGTTATAATAATAGGTAAATAAAAGCACAATAGCATACATATCATACATTAACTAACATATATATATAAAATAAAACATGGCAAATTTTAAATAAGTAAAATATACATAAAACACAATATATATTTAAGAAGAATAGGTAAAAAAACATAAACATGTAATTCAACATATATTTAAACATATTAATAATTAGAAACGATGCATGATATACAATTTCACACATATAGATAAAAAAAAATGCGATAATAAAAATGTAGCAACATATACATATTAATCAAGCAACATTTAATAATATTATGAAACCAATCATCTAATATATAAATGATATAAAATATAATATAATATAAAAGATTTAATTCTTATTAAAGTATAAAATAAAGTGAGCAATTATTAACGAAATATACCTAAAATTTAAAAAAAATATTTAAAATAAGTTATGTATAACAATATAATATAAATAAAATATAAGGAAACATGATATAAAATAATAATATAATAAATATTTTGCATATAAAAATATGGTAAAGTAATCAATATATAATATATATAAAAAAACAAATTTAATATATTTATGTAATAAAATATATATAATAAAAGTATATATAAGAAAAATACATATTATAAAGAATATTAAATAATAAGATATAGTATGTAATAGAAATGTATAAATAATTATAATGAAATATAATATGGTGTATGTATAATAATAATAATAATGTAACAAATAAATAATAAGATAAAAATATACAAAAAGGACCTAAATTGGATTTAATTAAGAAATTTGGGGGTTAATTCGTAAAATAATAAAATTTTGGGCCTAATTGAAATGCGCATTAAAATAGAGGGACTCATTGGGCTATTTGCGCTAATCCCAAAACGACACCGTTTCCCCTAATACGGTTTTAAAACACTGTGAGGGCCAAATTGAAACAGAATTGAAATATTTGAGCTGAATTTAAAAAAATAAAATGGAATTATAAATATTAAAATTGCGAGAGGACCAATTAGGTAATTAACCCAATCTTCAAAAACACGCGGATCCCCCCTGGGTTATCGGGTCAACACGCGGATCCTCAGGTCTCAAAATGATGTCGTTTTAGGCTTATTGACTTAAACCAAAACGACACCATTTTAAAAGAGGTATATATATCAATTAAACCCCTAAAAAAACATTTTAAAACGTTTCTAAAAAAAAAATTCAGAAATGCTCTGAAGTTTTCAGAGCTCTGGCCTTCGACTGTTATGGCTCCGGTCGTCGGTCCTCCGCACGTGCTCAAGTGCAGTCACGAATGCCACTATGCACAGTGGTCGGAGGGTTAAAAACCCTCGTCCTTCCACAGGTAATCATTTTTCCTTTTTATATTACTAGTTTTTTTTTAAAATGATTCGTATATTCGCTTTAAAAAAAACAAAGTATAAGATTTAAATCACCTTATAAAATGAACCCTACTTCTTCTGTGAGTAATATATGTGTATCTTTTTTGTATTTCCATAAAAAATCCTCCTTTGTACAATGAAAGCATTCGGGCTTTATAGCCACTGTTTATAGGTTTAGTTTTATCCCTACTTGATTTCTTGCTTTGTTTGTTGTTGTTTTCTTTCCCTTTTTGCAGATGTTTGCTAGAAATCCAGCGGTGACGAAGGCTTGACGATGGTCTACCGAAGGCATTGATCATGGCGTGACTCAAAGCCTGGAATCGTGGCCTTGATGGTGGCGTGATCGGTGGCTAGGATTCGTGAAGACGGTGAGGCACTAGACCCTAAGACAGTACAGTGAATGGTGGCCTCGATTCGGGGGTTGGACAGATGCTCCCCGAAGCTTCCAGAAGACGGTGCGGCGCTAAGAGGGAAAGGAAAAAACCCTAGGGTCTGATTTGGGGTCTTTGTGTTTGGGGCTCATTGGGCCTGCTAAAATTTGGGCCATGATTGTATTCGGGTTGTGGTGTATTGGGTCACTGTAACGAGCTATGGGGTAGTTGGGTTTAAGTTGTAACCGGGTTTTAGATGGGTTAGTTTAGTTGGGTTGTAAACAGGATACTGGGTCTTACCTTTTGGGCCCTGTATATGGACTGTTTAAATAAACACTTATTTATTTATTATTTATTTATTTCTTGGTTTTAAGGCCTGGTCAAATTTGGGCTATCACAGCTGCCCCTCTTTGCTCATTGCTGTGTAACAGGAATCGAGCAAAGACTCATAGAAAGACCAAATTTGTCCGGCCTTATCGGATCATGGTCCTTAATCTGCTCATTGCAAACTCAAGACTGTCATGTTGATATCTTCGATCTGCTCTCCGTCGATCACAGAGACGCCAAATCTGCTTCTTCGATTTGTTCTCTGACTATACAGAGATGCCAAATCTGCTATTTTTGACCTGCTTTCTGACAATACAGAGATGCCAAATCATCTTGGATCTGCTTCAATGCAGGTTAGATCTGCTATATATCTGCTATCTGTTGAAATGGATATGCTAGATTTGTTATCTTGGATCTGCTTTGGTGTGAGAACATCTGAGAATCAAATCTGCTGTGTCCTCGATTTGTCCCTTGTAAACACAAGAATGCCAAATCATCTTGGATCTACTTTGGTGTGAGAACATCTGAGAGGCAAATCTGCTATGTCCTCGATCTGTCCCTTGTAAACACAAGAATGCCAAATCATCTTGGATCTGCTTCAGTATAAACATCTGAAGGTTAGATCTGCTATGTGTCTGCCCTCCGTCGAATATGGAGGCGCCAAACTTCGATTTGTTCTCTGACAATACAGAGATGCCAAATCATCTTAGATTTGCTTCAAGGTAAACACGTGAAAGCCAAATCAGCTATGTCTTCGATTTGTTCCTTGTAAGCACAAAGATGTCAAACCATCTTGGATCTGCTTTAGTCTAATCATCTAAAGGTTAGATCTGCTATGTGTCTGCCCTCCGTCGAATATGGAGGCGCCAAACTTCCATTTGTTCTCTGACAATACAGAGATGCCAAATCATCTTAGATTTTCTTCAACGTAAACATGTGAAAGCCAAATTAGCTATGTCTTCTATTTGTTCCTTGTAAGTACAAGGATGTCAAACCATCTTGGATCTGCTTTAGTATAAACATCTGAAGGTTAGATCTTCTATGTGTCTGCCCTCCGTCGAATATGGAGGCGCCAAACTTCGATTTGTTCTCTGACAATATAGAGATGCCAAATTATCTTAGATTTGCTTCAACGTAAACACGTGAAAGCCAAATCAGCTATGTCTTCAATTTGTTCCTTGTAAGCACAAGGATGCCAAACCATCTTAGATCTGCTTCAGTATAAACATCTGAAGGTTAGATCTGCTATGTGTCTGCCCTCCATCGAATATGGAGGCGCCAAACTTCGATTTGTTCTCTGACAATACAGGGATGCCAAATCATCTTAGATTTTCTTCAACGTAAACACATGAAAGCCAAATCAGCTATGTCTTCGATTTGTTCCTTGTAAGCACAAAAACATCTGAAGGTTAGATCTGCTATGCTGTGGCTTATTACCCTACTGCTTAGGGGATTAAGGCGCGTTGTCTTTGATAACCTGTAGGATGATTATGCCTAATAATTAGGATGCTATGATCGAAGTGAGTCGAATGTTCCTAATTAAACATGTTATGATGCAAAATGCTGTGAACATGATCCCTATCCTAGACGTCACCACTCATTCCCTCATTTGTCTTTTCTTTTCTCAAAGTATTATTCTTGCTCAGCCTGCAGGTCTGTACCTTTCCTCAAATGCTACAATCCACTGAGAATGTCTGTAAGATAATCTTTCCTTAGAATTAAATCGTTGGTTTTGTCCATTTTCTTTTTGGACTGGAAGAAAGAAATTCCTCGAGTTCCTTCATCCCTTTCTTATGTGAATTTCTCGAATAATTGTCCTGTTTTAGTTTCTTGTATTATCTAGAAATTCCAAAGTAATGCGCAAAACTTCGTTTTCAATGCAACATACTTAAAGAATAATAGAAAATAGATTCAATCTTTAAGAATAATTGGTTTTGAATGATTTGTCAAAAATACAAAGGAAATAAATCTGATAGCATATCTTTGAGAAGAAATAGAATCTAAAGATAGCAAACAAGATAAAAGTTAGATGCTCTAGATATCGCCGCTTGAGCGTCTATACACCAGCTCTATGAAATCTTTCTTGAGTTCAACATGTGTTTAAAAGATCCAAAGTACTTTGTTAATGCCCTAATATACAATGTGCTTCACTCTTTGGTGGAGTCAGATATAGTAAGATAATTTGAGCTGCCCTTTTGGGTTTTCAACTCAAAACCCTTTTGGTCACAAGGCGCCCTTTGCGGGTTTTCATCTTGGATTGTTCTCTCCTTTAGACAAAGTACTTTTTGATTGAGTCTGAATTCACTGGATTGGGTAAAGTCTTTCCATCCATTTCTGTCAAAATCAATGCTCCTCCAGAGAAAGCCTTCTTCACGACATACGGCCTTTCCCAATTTGGCATCCATTTTCCTCTAAAGTCCTTCTGAATGGGAAGGATCTTTTTTTAGCACGAGGTCCCCCTCATGGAATTCTCTTGGGCGAACATTCTTATCATAAGCTTGCATCATGCACTTCTGATACATCTGACCATGTCGGATGGCTCTTAGCCTCTTTTCCTCAATTAAGTTTAACTGGTCATATCAGGATTGAACCCATTCAGCTTCATCTAACTTTATCTCCGTCAAAATTTGAAGAGAAGGTATTTCTACTTCAATAGGCAACACTGCTTCCATCTCATAAACTAACGAGAATGGGGTTGCCCCAGTAGAGGTTCTGACAGATGTTCGATAGGCCAGGAGTGCAAACGGTAACTTCTCATGCCAATCTCTATAAGTCTCAGTCATCTTTCCCACTATTTTCTTAATGTTCTTGTTGGCGGCCTCCACTGCCCTGTTCATTTTTGGACGATAGGGAGAAGAATTGTGATACCTGATCTTGAACTGGTCACAAACCTCTGCTATTGTTTTGTTGTTCAAGTTCAATGCATTGTCGGATATGACCTTCTCAGGCATTCCATACCGACAAATAATCTCTTTCTTCAAGAATCGACTCACAGCTGACTTAGTAACATTCGTATAAGAAGCGGCCTCTACCCATTTTGTAAAGTAGTCAATTACCACGAAGATAAACCGATGTCCATTCGAAGCTTTTGGCGATATTGGTCCGATGACATCCATGCCCCACATGGAGAAGGGCTATGGCGAAGTCATAACATGTAAAGGTGAAGGTGGTACATGAATTTTGTCCCCATAAATCTGACACTTATGGCATTTCTTAGCATAGTTGATATAGTCCCCTTCCATGTTGGCCCAATAATAGCCAAACCTCATGATTTTCCTTGCCATCGTGAACCCATTTGCATGCGTCCCACAAACCCCTTCATGAACTTCTTCTAAAATTAGCTTAGCTTCCACAGCATCGACACATCTCAAAAGTACTTGGTCTTTTCTTTTCTTGTACAAAACATCCCCATCCAAGACATAGTCACAAGCAAACCTTCTCAAAGTTCATTTGTCATTTTCAGTTGCCTGTTCTAGATATTTACGATCTCTTACATATCGCAATATATCCTGATACCAAGGGTTATCATCTTTTTCTTCCTCTTCAATGTTACAACAGCTAGCTGGAGCCTCGTAGACACTCATTTGAATTGGTCTCACCTCTTCCTCTTTATTTGCCTTAATCATGGAGGCCAAGGTTGCTAAAGCATCTGCCATCTGATTTTCATCTCGTGGGAGATAATTAAAGGTGATGTCATCAAACTCCTCGTATAACCCCAAAACTACCTTTCGATAATTGATCAATTTAGGGTCTCTTGTCTCCCATTCACCTTTGAGCTGATAAATTACCAATACAGAATCTCCATATACTTGTAGGGTTTTTATACCTTGCTCTATGGCTGCTTGAAGTCCCATGATGCATGCTTCATACTCAGCCATATTGTTTGTGCAATTAAAGTCCAACTTGCACGTGAATGGGTAATGATCACCATTGGGGGATACCAAGACTGCCCCAATTCTATTTCCAACTGCATTAGAAGCCCCATCAAAATTGAGCTTCCAAGGAGAATCTTCAGTCGTAGATTTACACATTAACTCCTCATTTGGAAAATCAAAGTTCAATGGCTCATAATCCTCTAAAGCTCTACTGGCCAAGAAGTCTGCTACCGCACTTCATTTTATAGCCTTCTGACTTATGTAGATTATATCAAACTCTGAAAGCAAAATTTTCCATCTCGCCATTCTCTCATTTAGAGCTGTTGACTCCATCATGTACTTCAATGGATCAAGTTTTGAGATGAGCCAAGTGGTATGATATAGCATGTACTGTCTTAATCTCTGAGTTGTCCAAATCAACGCACAACACATCTTTTCAATTGGTGAATATCTCATTTCACAGTTAGTGAATTTTTTACTGAGATAATAAATTGCCTTCTCCTTTTTTCCTAACTCGTCATGCTGACCAAGCACACATCCCATAGAATTACTGAACACTGACAAATACAGTATTAACAGTTTATCTGGGCTAGGTGGAGATAATATCGGAGCATTCAACAAATACTGCTTGACCTTTTCAAAAGCATTCTGGCATTCCTCATCCCAAGTACCTTGATTGTGCTTTCTAAAGAGGCGAAAGATAGGATCACATTTCTCGATCAGTTGTGAAATAAACTGAGCGATGTAATTCAATCTTCCTAGAAATCCTCAAACTTCTTTTTGAGTTTGTGGTGGAGGCAAGTCTCGTATAGCTTTAACTTTGTCTGAATCAACTTCTATTCCCTTTTTACTGACTACAAAACCCAATAGTTTTCCCGATCTAGCTCCGAAAGTGCACTTTGCCGGATTGAGCCTTAACTGAAACTTTCTCAACCTCAAGAATAGTCTTCTCAAAACTTCAATATGCTCTTTCTCTGTTAGGGACTTGGCAATCATGTCATCAACATATACCTCAAAGTCCTTATGCATCATGTCGTGGAACAAGTTCATCATGGCCCGCTGGTAGGTTGCCCCTGCGTTCTTCAGTCCAAACGGCATTACTTTGTAGCAAAAAGTGCCTCACAAGGTTATGAAGGTAGTTTTATCCATGTCCTCTGGATGCATCTTTATCTGATTGTACCCCGAAAAACCATCCATAAAGGAAAACAACGAATGTCTTACCGTGTTATCTACCAAAGTGTCGATGTGTGGCAAAGGAAAGTTGTCTTTTGGCTAGCTTTATTCAAGTCTCTATAGTCAATGCACATTCGTACCTCCTCGTCCTTCTTAGGGACCGGCACAATACTAGCTACCCATTCGGAATACTTGACCTCTTGTAAGAATCCTGCATCGAACTGCTTCTTAACCTCATCTTTTATTTTTAGAACAATATCTGGCCGTATTCTCCGCAACTTCTGCTAGACTGGTTTGCAATCTGGTTTTATCGGAAGATGGTGTACTACAACGTCGGTACTCAATCCGAGCATATCCTAATAGGACCATGCAAAAATATCCTTCAACTCTCGAAGCAACTCAATCAAGCCACGCCTTGTGTTCTCGGTAATCAGTGTTCCAATTTTCAACTCCTTCCCTTCCTCTAGGGCTACATTTTTTATTGCCTCTTTCTCATGCGGCATAATTCGTTTTTCCTCCTGTTTCACCATTCTTAACAAATCAGGAGACACATCACAATTTGGAACATCTTCAAAATCCTGAGATTCCTCTAAACACATGTCTTATTCGCAAGAGAAATCAGGAGTTGCAGTATCAGTTCTCATATCATTAATATCTGGAGACCTGTGGGGGTATGAAAGAATATACAAAAAATGAATGAATCTAAGAATGATTATTTATGTGCTATGAAAAAGTTTGACGAAATATTGATTGATAAAAAGAAACCATATTCGTCCAAATTGACAATAAAGTTATGTTTTATTAAAATAATAATAGATGATCAATAGCCTTTTCACAAACGTAATCTTACTACTCCTAGGCCTTAGAGTAAAAGACATGTTTCGTGAATTACTTTGAAGAATTCCTAAAGACTACAGGAAGGTCTTCCGCAGTCCAATTGTTCAGAAAACTCCCTTGTTCGTAAGGACGAATGCCCTTGAGAATTCCTTACTCCAATCCATCATTGTGTACATCGTTGATTTGATGATTTTCTTCCATCAATAATCCTCCTGACTTAAAGGATTTGGATATAGGTGGGAATGTCATCGGTTCCCACTCCACTTCTCCTCCGTCCAAATGCGCCTTCCTTCTTGCTTGGCGCTTCTCAATCTCTTGCCTCCTGTGCTTATGGTCTGGCTTAAAGCCCAAACCAAAATGATCCTTCTTCTCAATCAGTTTTGGGATTTGAATCCCTCCTTGCAACTGTCTTCCTAATCCTTTTCCTGGCAATGCTCCTTTTCCCATCATCATTTGCAGGGCCATCCTTGTGGCTCCAGACATTTTGGATACTAGCACCTCACTTCCTTCCAAACTGAAGGTTGCATTGATGATTTCTAAAGAGCGAAAAGAACACTCAATAGCCTCTTCACTTGCCTCGACATAAAGGGCCTTGCTAGTGACTTTTACTATAATATCCTCCTCCGCATTGATGGTTATTAACCGTCCATCTGTCACTAACTTCAATTTTTGGTGCAATGAGGAGGGCACCGCTCCTGCCGAGTGTATCCATGGTCTTTCCAATAAACAATTATAGGAGGGCTTGATATCCATCACCAAGAAATCAACTTCATACGTATTTGGTCCAATTTCCAAAGGGATGTCAATTCGCCCCATCACTTTCCTTTCGGTTCCATCGAAGGCTCTTACCACATTGTGACATGTTTTCATATGCGAGCTGTCAATGGGTAGTCTGTTCAATGTGGATAATGGAAGGACGTTCAAAGCTGACCCGTTATCAACGAGTACACTTGGAAGCGTGTATCCCTTGCACCGAGTAGTGATGTGCAAGGCCTTGGTTGACCCTATGCCCCCAGGTGGAATTTCATCATCATTGAAGTAGATGAAATTGTCAGCACTGATGTTATTCACCAATCGGTCCAACTTGTTAACGGATATGTCGTGGGTGACATATGTTTCGTTAAGTACTTTCAATAATGCATCCCGATGCACCTCAGAACTCAAAAGTAGGGCTAATACTGATATACGCGCTAGCTGCTTACGCAACTGCTCGACCACACTATATTCACTATGCTTAAGGAACTTTAGAAATTCCTTAGCCTCCTCCTCCCTTACTGGTTCATTGATGGATACTTCGGTCTCTTTCTTCTTCTCAATGTCCTTTGTTTTTGTGGGCTCCATTCTAATACCCCCTCATCATAACGCTTCCCACTTCGTGTATAGGAACCTTCATTTTGCACATCCTTAGACACACTGGCTATACTCTCCCCCTCAGGTACTCTTACACTACAGTCGTAAATCAATGGCACCCTCTTGTCATGCTTGTAAGAGAAAGGAGTGGGTTTATAGATGACGACCTTGGGCCTGGTTTGCGCCCCCACTTTATTATTCCCTGGCAAGGAAATAATGATCCTTGGCCGGCTGGTTCCTTTTTATTCACTTTCCAGTGCACTTATTTCTCTTTTATAAAAGCTACCTTCAAAATTTTGTAGCTCTTTATTATCTATAAAGCCTTACACCAAGGCTCTGAATTCTTCGCAATTTTGGGTCTCATGACCCTCTTTTCCATGGAACTCACAATAGTTCCCTGTTTTTTCCTTTTCTTTCCCAGAGGTTATCATCCCTCTCTTCACCATCTCTTTCCAAATCACCTTCAAAGGCATCCTCACCTCAACAACATTTTCCTTCATCCTTTTTTCACCAGCTTCGCCAATGGCATTCACTCCTTGATTGCCATGATCTGGTAATGGATTTTTAGCATTAGGGGTATTGTCGAATTTCACAACCCCCATCTTGATAAGCCTCTCCATGGCCTTCTTGAATCCAATACAATTTTCAATTGAATGCCCCGGTATTCCCACATGATATTCGCATTTAGCATTTACATCATACCACTTAGGGTACGGTGGCTGTAGTGGTTTTAAGTGAAATGGAGCAATGGAGTGTGCATCGTATAAGCTTTGATAAAGCTCACGATACGTCACAGGGATAGGCGTGAATTGCATCCTCTCAAAATTGTCTTGATCCCGATTCCTGTCTTTGAGTACTTTGCTACCCAACCGTAGCCACTTTGGGCTGACTAACTGTGACTGCCTTCGAGTTGAAGTTACTTGTGTTGTTCACCTCATTGTCTTTTCTTCTTGGGGCCGATCTTTTAGCCGCCTCCCCCTCAATTTTATCACCCCTTATGGCATTCTCTATCATCTCTCCTGCCATAACTATGTCCGCAAAACTTTTGGTAGTGCTTTCAATCATGTGAGTAATGAATAGAGCTTTTAGAGTGTTGATGAATAACATGGTGGTCTCCTTCTCCAGCAGTGGTGGTTGAACCTGTATTGCCACCTCCCTCCATTGTTGTGCGTATTGCCTAAAACTTTTATTAGGCTTTTTCTCCATGTTTTGAATCGTGATCTTGTCTGGCGTCATATCAGTCACATGGTTGTACTGTTGTATGAAGGCTTGTGCAAGATCTCTTCATAAACTGATTCTTGCACGGTTCAACTGATTGTACCACCTAGCCCCGCTCCCACTAAGCTGTCTTGAAAATAATGGATCAATAGTTGATCATTGTTCACATACCCAGCCATTCTTCTACAAAATATTGTTATGTGTGCCTCTGGGCAAGTAGTCCCGTTATACTTTTCAAACTCCGGCATCTTAAACTTGTGAGGAAGCACCAAGTCTGGGACCAAACTTAAGTCTTTGGCATCAATCCCATGACGATTGCCAACGCCTTCCAAACCTTAAACTTCTCCTCAAGCCACCTGCAACGATCCTCCAATTATTTTGAGGATTAAGTTGCCATTCTTTCCCTCTCCATCATATCCAGATCAGGAATGATAGGGTTGATCGGGCTATCACCCAAATTATTTCCTGATCCAGATGGGAAATTCACGGGGATTCCAGTATCAACCGGCCCATGTTGAGGCCTTACAGTGACATATGGCCTTCTAGGAGGTGCCTCGGCTTGCAATGGCACATGAGGCGGAGTAAAACCCGGAGCATGATCCTCCCCCTCCTCACCAGTGATAGCCATAGGGGCCTTCCCTTTGTCAGTGGCCCTTAGAAGCTGAGCCATTTCAGCCATCATATTCCTCTGAGCCTCTAGCATTTGTTCCCTCATGTCATTTTGCATCTTGGCCAATTGCTCTTGCATTTAGTCTTGCATATCCTTTTGCAATTGTTCAAACCTTTGATCCATACTCTTAGTTTTAGTACGGGTGCCGAAAGGATGTGTGTTTTTCAGATTTTCTTTTCTACATTTAAGTAAGTAAACTTTAGTTAATTAGGGTCTTTCTATAACTTTGAATGCATGTGATGTGATGTAATGCAAATGCATGAATGCAAAAAGGCATCGATCTTGATTCAATCTCATTTAAAAAACTTTATTTAGAAAAAGAATATCTTTACATATAAATGGATTACATATATGCCTTTGCCCTAATGCCCAAAGTTCTAACTTTATCTAATAAAAGGGCTAACTCTCGACCTTTATCAGACACTAACTCATATATCATACTCAACGCATTAGCTCGTACTGCTAAGTCTCGAACATATTCAGCAGTCTCTCGGATCTAGGCTATAGCCTCCCCAATAATGTAATCCCTATCCATGACTTGACCTATAACTTGATGGAGCTCTCCTTTTATACAATCTTTTTGCGCCTCGAGCTGCTCAATCCGAAGCTCACCATCATGCAATGCCACTTCCAAATCTTCAACCTTACTTTTTAGCTCCTCTAACTCGGCCGTAAGATCATGGTTTCGGTGCCAACGAAGGGATCTTCCAAGCTCAGTTACCTTAGTCTTCAACCCTTTATTCTCTTTCTCTAATGCCAAATTCTGCGACCGCATCTCTTGGAACTTCCTCTCTGTAATGGCCTAAATTCAAGGTTATCGGAACAGTGGTTTCGTAACCACAAATCCGATTTAAAGAGAAATTTATTTCAATATTTTTGCACGAAAATTGATATGATAGGAAAGTCGTATGAAAATATTGATAGAAAAATTTTATCGATTTAGTGATTAGTTAGAAAAAGAAATTATTGAAGAAATTGGGTAAAATAAGGTATCGGGACCTCTATCTCAAAACAGAGTCAAAAATAATTTTATAAATATTTATGAAATGTTAGTAATGTGGTATTAAAATTTCTTTAGGAAATTTTAATGTTTGGATAGTTAATTAAATGAAAAGGACTAAATTGTAAAAGGTGTAAAAGTGGGTAAGATGATTAAATAGCTTAAGTGTCTAATGAGAGAGGATTTAAAAGCCAAATAGACCCAAAATTTATTTGGGCTGGACCGCAAGGGAATGAAATCAGCAGGAAAATTGATAAATTAAGGGCAAAATTGGAATATTGCAAAATTAACTAAATAAAACTAGGACTAAATAGGAAATATCTAGATTTCTCTTCATTTCTCTTCAATTCCAGCAGCTAAAAACGCCATAGGAGGGTTCTCTAAGCTGGTATTCCATAATTTTTTCACCAAGTGAGTTAATCCTTTCCTTTTTCTTGTACTTTTTGTGTTTCTAAGACTTTTACAACTAGGTCCTACTATTAAATTCATTAGTTTTTGATTTCATGGATGATTCATATGTGTGTATGAAATTGGTATCTAGTATGAATAGGCCTGTTGAGTTTACAAAATTTATGATTAAAGTGTCAAACCCATTAGGCAAGCATGTTTTACTTGAGAAAGTATGCAAGAAATGTCCCTTGATGATTAGAGGTCATTGTTTTCTGGCTGACTTAATGTTGTTGCCGTTTGATGAATTTGATGTTATTTTGGGTATGGATTGGTTGACACTTCATGATGCTGTAGTTAATTGTTGAAAAAAAGTTATTGAATTGAAATGTGAAAATGGTGAAATTCTCCGGGTTGAATTAGATGAGTCAAATAGGTTGCCAATTGTGATTTCTTTGATGTCTGCTCAGAAATGCATGAGAAAAGGGTGTGAGGCTTATTTGGTTTATGTGTTGAATACGAAAGAGTCTGAATTGAAGATTAAATCAGTGCCTGTTGTATGTGAGTACCCGGATGTATTCCCAGAAGAACTACCTAGATTACCTTCCGTTAAGGAAGTTGAGTTTGGTATTGAGTTAGTCCCTGGTACAACACCTATCTCGATTGCTTTGTATAGGATGGTCCTGACCGAATTGAAAGAACTGAAGTCACAGTTGCAAGAATTGACTGACAAGGGATTTGTGAGACCGTGCTTTTCACCGTGGGGTGCTCCAATATTATTCGTGAAAAAGAAAGATGAATCTATGAGGTTGTGTATAGATTATCGACAACTTAATAAGGTAACAATTAAGAACAAATATCCCTTGCCCAGGATTGATGACTTGTTTGACCAATTGAAAGGAGCGACATGGTTTTCTAAAATAGATTTGAGTTCTAGCTACTATCAATTGCGAGTTAAAGAGCCGGATGTGCTTAAAACTGCTTTTAGAACGAGGTATGGTCATTATGAATTTCTTGTTATGCCATTTGGGTTGACAAACGCACCTGCTGTGTTTATGGATGTAATGAACTGAACATTTTGGCCATATTTGGACAAGTTTGTTGTCATGTTTATTGACGATATTTTGAGTTATTAGAAAGATGAGACAGAGCATGCCGAGTACTTGAGAACGGTTTTGCGAACTATGAGAGATAAACAGTTGTATGCCAAGTTTAGTAAAAGTGAGTTTTGGCTTCGAGAAGTTAGATTCTTGGGACATATTGTTTCGGGTGATAGTATTAGAGTTGACCCAAGTAAAGTTTCTGCTATTTTTGAATGGAAACTGCCAAGGAATGTATCCGAGGTTAGGAGTTTTTTGGGCTTAGCCGGTTACTACCGATGGTTTGTGAAAGGATTTTCTATGATTGCCACTCCTATGACGAGATTGCTTCAAAAGGATGTTAAGTTCGAGTGGTCGAAATAGTGTTAGTAAAGCTTTGAGAAATTGAAGATGTTATTGACTGAAACACCGGTTTTCGTACAACCCGAGTCAGTTAAAGAATTTGTGATTTATAGTGATGCATCCTTAAATGGTTTGGGATGTGTACTTACGCAAGAAGGTAAAGTCATAGCTTTTGTTTCGAGATAGTTGAAACCTCATGAGAAGAACTATCCAACACATGACCAAGAGTTGGCCGCCATAGTGTTTGCTTTGAAGATTTGGCGACACTATTTATTTGGTGAAAAATGCCATGTTTATATCGATCAAAAGAGTCTTAAGTACTTGATGACTCAAAAAGATTTGAACTTACGACATTGAAGATGGTTGGAACTGTTAAAGGATTATGAACTTGTGATTGATTACCATCCGAGTAAAGCAAATATGGTCACCGACACCTTGAGTAAGAAGTTGTTATTTACCTTAAGGGCTATGAATACACGGCTAACTTTGTCCACTGATGGTTCGATTCTAGCCAAGTTGAGAGCTAAACTGACTTTTCTTCAACAGATTTGTGATGTTCAGAAAGTTGATAAAAAGTTGCAAACTAAGAAAATTCTGTGAGTCCAAAGAAAGGAACCGAATTTTCTGAGCGACTCTGATGGTTGTTTGAGATTCCGTGGTAGGATTTGTGTTCCGAAGGACACTGAGTTGATTCAGAATATTTTGTATGAGGCACACAATGGTTGTCTGTTAGTTCACCCGGGCAACACAAAGATGTATAATGACTTAAAGAAAATGTATTGGTGGAATGGTATGGAAAAGGATATTTCAGAGTTTGCATCGTAATGTTTAGTCTGTCAGCAAGTAAAGGCTGAACACCAAGTACCTTCGGGTTTGCTCTAGCCTATCATGGTTCTCGAGTGGAAATAAGATCGGATTACTATGGATTTTGTGACAGGTTTACCTTTAACTCCAAGAAAGAAAGATGCTGTTTGGGTTGTGGTTGATCGGCTTACGAAGTCAACTGAATTGTGCATTAGTGAAATTGTTAGACTTTATGGAGTACCTAGATCGATTGTATCGGATAGAGATTTGAGGTTCACTTCACGGTTTTGGAAAAATTTACAAGAAGCTTTGGATACAAAGCTGAATTTTAGCACTGCTTTTCATCTGTAGACTGACGGCCAGTCTGAGCGAGTAATTCAGATCTTAGAAGACATGCTCCGATGTTGTGTATTGGAATTCCAAGGTAATTGGGAAAAGTACTTACCATTGGTGGAGTTTGCTTATAATAACAGTTATCGGTCGAGTTTGAAAATGGCGCCTTATGAGGCATTATATGGGCGTAAGTGCCGAACGCCTTTGTATTGGACCGAGCTCAAGGGAAATTAGATTCACGGGGTTGACTTAGTCAAAGAAACTGAAGAGAAAGTGAAGATAATTTGTGATGTTTGAAAGCTGCTTCGGATAGACAGAAGTCCTATGAAGATTTAAAAAGGAAAGAGATTGAGTTTCAAGCCAGTGATAAGGTATTTTTGAAAGTATCTCCTTAGAGAAAAGTGTTGAGATTTGGCAGAAAAGGCAAGTTGAGTCCTCGTTTTATAGGGGAGTATGAGATTACCGAGAGAATAGGGCTAGTTGCCTATCGGTTAGCCTTACCATTCGAATTGGAAAAGAGTCATGACGTGTTCCATGTATCTATGTTGCGCTGTTATAGATCAGACCCTTCTCATGTGATTTCAACGACAGAAGTTGAGATTCGACAGGATATGACCTATGATGAGGAACTAGTTAAGATTTTGGCTCGGGAAATCAAACAATTGAGGAACAAAAGTATTGCCATTATGAAAGTGTTATGGCAAAGACATGGGGTTGAAAAGGCTACATGGAAGCCCGAAGAGGCCATGAAAAACCAATACCCAAACCTTTTCAACGGTAAGATTTTCGAGGACGAAAATCTCTAAAGGGGAGAGAGTTGTAACATCCCAATTTAGGGTCTAGTCAGAACAGTGGTTTTGAGACCACAAATTTAAATCAAAAATAATTATTTTATGATTATTTTATGGTCTATGATATGACTGCATGTTTGTGTGAAAATTTCATGAAGAAATTTTATGCTTAAAGTATCTAATTTGAAGTTAGGGACTACTACATTGAGTAAGTTGCAAAACTAGTGTTCTAATAGCTTTGAGCATAAAATTGCATTGGATCATTAATTAGAGGTCCTTAAATAGTAATTTTCCCAATTTCTATCTTTATGGACAAAAGTGGACATGCATGAACAAAATTTGAAAGTTTAGTAAAAAGGGCATTTTGGTCATTTTGTAAATAAATGAATTAAAAGGGAAAATAAAGCCAAAATCTACTCATCTTCTCCATGCTTGTGCCAAATTTGAAGAGTCACCATAGCTAGGGTTTCTTCAGCTTTCAGGCTTGGAAGTAAGTTAATCCTAGCACCCTTTTTAATGCTCTTTACATTTTTTTAGATCCTTGAAGCATGATCTATTCATTTCTAGCTATATTTTGAGCTAGGGCTCATGTATGAAATTTGATCCATGTGTAACATGCATGTTTTTTGATGTTTAATGGAAGAATATGAAAGTTTGATGTGTGTTTAACATCTTTTACTAAGTGATTTTTCGTTAAAACCCTTAAAAGGATCTTTTTGCAAAAGATGTAAAAATAGGTGTTAAAAATGTGATATGATGAAAAATTTGGGCTTTTATAAGAGGGAATATGGGTAACCAAGAAAATAGACACATTTCATTTTACGAGCCTAGGGACAAATTTGTAAATAAGTGAAAAATTAGGGGTAAAATGGTAATTTTACCAAAATATATGTTATAGGTCGATTTGACCAATGTATGTATTGAACAAGTTAATTTTGGCATTATAGATCAAGAAAAACGTGATTCGAGTCTTGAACGAGGGAAAATTAAAGTTTACGAGGATTAGGCTCGTTTCTATCATTTTGTACTGAGGCAAGTTCATGTGTAAATAATGCAATGTTGTATAATGTTTTAACGCTTTATTAAAGTATGAATTTCAATATTTAATTATTGTAAAGAGTGTATGAATAATATTATGGCCAATGAGAATGACTTTGTGAACGAGTTCGACGAAGATGTATCATCGAAGAATCCCGTTTGAACCTTAGGAATAGTTTAGGATACAAGTGGCATTTCACTAGGAACTATGTGATCTGAACTCATTGAGTTGTGGTCTAAGTTCAAGATATATGTGACATCCAAAGTCATTGAGTTGTGGCCTGAGTTCGTGATATATATATGACACATGTTTTGGTGTCCGGGTACTGGTCTCGTATATTCTACTGGTGGCAGGGTAGTCTGGCATGTGTTGTGGATACTTGACAGCCTATATGAGCAGACCCGTGAGTAGCTAGGAAGCAAGCAACATGTGATGTGAGGTAGCATTGGCTACATATGAGGCACTTAGGTGTGAGATTCCGATGTATCTGATAGTATTCCTAGTGTTGAACGGATAGTTCTAAAGGAAGTTCAATGAGTAATCTTGATGATTACGTCGGAGATGGGAAAGTAAGTTATTATGTGCAAGTGGGCACAGGTATGTACATCGAACTCATGAGAATAACATGGGATATTATGAACGTGTGGTATGAATATATATATAGGTGTACATGAAGCATAAGTTTAAGAGATTTGATAAAATGCAAAATTATGTTTATTATGTTAAATGTATGACTAATGCTTGTTTAAGTTGCATTTTATTTGCATGTGAACTTACTAAGCTTTAAAGCTTACCCTCATTTCCTTTCCTTTTCTTATAGTGTTGCCAAGCTAACTCGGGAATCATGGAACGTCGGAGACTCGAGCACACTATCAATTAGACTTATCATTTTAAGTATGACATGTATAGGGACTTGGTCTTTTTGTTATGTGTCATATTGATTTGCCAAATGTGTTGGCTCATGATGGTAATATGATCATTTTGTATATAGCCATGAGAAATGGCTCATATTAATTATTGGATTGTAACCCTAATTGAAAGTCACCATGGTTGAGTTATGTAAGTTATGATGAAATAGAATGAAATTAAAGCTTTAAATTGTTTATGAGATGATTTTATTAGGTAATTTCAATGGAAATTGATTTTTAGGACCTAATTGTGAAAATGTTTAGAATTAAAGTCTATTTCTGAAATTATGATTCCTAAAGGTTGTAAAATAGTTTAAGGTGATATAATAAATTGTTAATTGAGAAAAATAAGCTCAATTGAGAGGCTAATTGAGTAGGGACGAAATTATCATTTATTAAAAGTTTAGGGGAAAAAAGGTAATAAACAGCTTGCACTAAAACAGTTTGGACAGCAGCAGTAGACTAACTTTGAAAAATCACCAAAAATTGTATAAATTTAAATTTAAGATGAAAAAAATATGGAATTAAAGCTTATTGAGTCTAGTTTCTCATAAAAGAAATAGTGCAAGCAATGGATTTGTAGATTTTGAGATATAATGAATTTTGTGAGACAAGGTCAGAATGAATTTGGGTTCCCCTGTTCTCACTTTGAAAAATAATAAAAAATTGAATAAAAATAATTAGGGACTTAAATTTATATATCTAGAATCCTGATTGAGTCTATTTTTAATAGAAAAAACGAGAACATCATTTCAATCCTGTATGAAGAGATAATTAATTTTTAGTGAAGAAGGGTTAGAACTGTTAGACAGCAGAACAGGGGTGACTTTAAAGAATAAACTGTACTGATTGGATATACCAAAAATTCTGAAAATTTTATGGTAAGAAGATATGTGAGTCTAGTTTCAGGAAAAATTATCGGATCCTAATTTCGAGTTCTGTAGCTCGAGTTATAAATAATTTAGTGACTATGACTCAAATAGACAGCTTTAAATAAGCTATAAATAATAATAATGAAATTATAGAAATTGTTGCATATGAACATGAAATGTATTAAATTTATAATTAAATTTATTTATTTAGATCTAGAAGATTCAAATAAGAAGCTAGATCGAGGAAAGGAAAAAGTTCAGGATTAGTAGATTTTTATATACAAACGAGTATCAAGGTAAGTTCGGGTAATTTGAATTATATTCTTAAATGCTTGAAAGGTATGTTTTTGATATGAATATGATTTGAATGTTAATTATGTGAAAATTGATGAAACATTGACATATTTGATAAAAGGGGAAGAAATCCCGGTTGAATGAAAGGAAAATTCAATGGATCTCTGAAAAGGAATTGACGGTAAAAAGGATCTAACCCGGACGGGTGATCCTATCCCGATATAGCCCTCCCAAAGAATATGTGGAAAATGGATTTAGCCCGGACGGGTAATCCGAATTAGGGTCTGAATTTAGCTTGGACTTGTAATTCAGATCCAAGCTCATTAGAGTAATTGTCGTTGCGAGATTTAGCTTTGACCGTAATCCCGACAATACTCTATGAGTTTATATTGCAGATTTAGCTTTGGACTGTAATCCCATTTGCAAGGTTGAGGTTCATGAGAGTGTGCTCTCTGAAATGGAAATGTGCGCACATAAATATGAATTGACGGACCCGGAATTGTACACTAAAAGTGTACCTCTGAAAAATCCATCGAAATTCTGAGTAATTCAACGGGATAAATATGGAAAAATAACAAAGGAATGGAAATCATAGTATTGATGAGCTCATCAATCATGATATATATTATTGATACATGGAAATTATTGTACTAACTTGAATGTTGAGTTTGTGCATGTTAGGGTAATAATGCATTGAATGGATATATGTAATGTTTATTGTATTGTACTGAAAATATTAGGTAAGTATAATTCTTGTTACATGAGCTTACTAAGCACAAAGTGCTTACCCTATTTCATTTTCCCCTATTTTGTAGTGTTAAGAGCTCAGAGGTCAGATTTGGTCGGAGACACATCACACTATCAACCTCAGGATTTTGGTATACAAAGAAACTTTATTTTGGGAACCAATGGCATGTATAAGCTGATAAAGTAAATGATTCTGTGAAATGAATGTAAGGTTATCCAATGGTATGGCTAACAAATCTTGGTTTTGGTATGTGATGAGGTTATCTTATAAAAATACATGAATCTATCTTGAAAATATGTTGAATTGGATTGGTTGATGTGGATTGGTCTTGATTTAATATTGCAGGGAAGGTTAGATATCTGTAAAAGGGATTATACTAAGTTTTTTTTTAAAAAAAATTATTCTTAAACTCCGATAATGCCTCGTACCCTATTCCAGCAATGAGTACGGGTAGGGGGTATTACACTCTCCCAATACTCAAGTCTAGCTTTTTCCTCTTGAACTTTTTTATGCCACTGTTCTGAAGACCTTCCTAACCCCACTCGCTTTAAAGATACTTGTGCCTTCTTATACTCCTCTTTTAAATCATCTCGATCTTCTTCAACCTTCCTCTTTTCCTTCCTAACTTTTTCAACCTCCTTCTTTGCAGGTTAACATCTAGACTCAGGTACATCCTCTCCTCCTCAAGCTTTTCTATCTTCTTGTCGAGTTCTAAATTCTTTCTCTTAAATTCTTGCTTTATGATATCAAGCTCTGAGGGTATCACTTGCAAGTATTCCTCCATTGGTCGAGCTTCCTCTATTTTTGTCATAGGGACATTATCATTAATCCTTCGACTCCTTCACTCGACATATTCAGGGGTCGCAGCAGGACCAATGGCCACTCCCTTCAACCGACAAGTCTTGTTCCAAGCACTAGAAACCTCATTAACCTTCCTCTTGTAATCAGCTCCTCTACATACAAACTCACTTTGAGCCAACCCATGAGTTGCTGGTACGAACTGTCTCAATCCATGCTGCCTCAGTACGAGCAAAGGGACATAACCAATAGCCCCCCAAATTCCCAATAGGGGAACCCAATCAAAGCTCCCGCATCGATAAAGTATCACACCAGGAACCATCCATGGAGCTCTCCACTCAACATCCCCCGACTGAAGATTCTGAAGTAATGCTATCCAATTCTCTTCTGGCACATCCACTTTCCTAGATGAGGCCGCTATATCCTTCAACGGGGAGTAGTTCTCAAAGAAAACCCGAAAAACGATTCCATCAATCAATCAAAAATGACTGTAGAACCAAGCCATGAGTAACTGAGCACACCTTATAAACCTGCCTGTACCAGCCTTCCTACACGCACTTAAAGACCTGAATGTCTCCGCCAAAATCGCAGGGATGAAAGTGACCCTTTTACTGAGTCAATGGAAAAGATCCGTGGTCGCCTCGTCCACATATCCCAAAGCCCTAGGGAAAACCATCAGTCTATACAAACTTAAGGCAAAAATGTCTACCTTCTTCGTCTCATCGGGGTGTGTCAAAATCAGATCTCTCAAAGCATCCCATGAAATGCACTTACACTCACCCTTTTCCTTAATTCTGGCCATGATCCACTACTCACTCATCCCCGTAATGGTCATTAATTTCTTCCAAAAGGTAGGGACACAAGCAGCTAGAGAATAGATCCTGTCACTCTGAAACTTGGGACAACGAAGTAAGGAAGTGTACTCTTCCACGGTAGGTACCAAGTCTACTTCCCCAAAAGTGACACAACTGTACGTTGGGTTCCAAAACTGGGAAAGGGCTCGGAACAAGTGCGCATTTACCTGAATATCAAGCAAGTAAGGTAAATCTCCGTAATTATCGTAGAATAACCGCTTGGTCTCATTGCCCAACTGATCCCAAATTTCCTTAATCTCTTAGAGATTATTCTGTGTGACACTAATACGAGTATAATCTGACAGCTCCGACACATATCCCATAATTATACTGTCTCCCTTTTCTAGCTGAGTTTGCTCTGACCATCTATGAACATCAGTGTTGCCCTCCACTCTCTCAAGAAGTCCGTTCTCTATAACAAAACTTCTTAACTTAGAGACTGACTGTGAATCGATACCTTTGTAAATGCAAAATGTCATGCAAACAAAATAAAAGAAATAGTCAGTATCACATGATATCAATAAATCTCAACGATAATTTATAAGGGTAATATCTAAAGTTAGGCTCTTACGGTTTTTCTATATGAGGTTGGTTCTAAAGTTTGAGGTACCTGAACTAGCAGATTCCTCGATTCTCACCCATTATAGGCTCATTTGAATCGAGTTCAATTCAGGGGAATACATTTCCCTATGGCTACAAAGAGATGAAAATCTCATGAAACCATAGGTACAAATGTATCCCGGAAGTGATCCACTATCCTATACGGAGGCGAAAACCTCACGAAGGCGTAGTTTCTCACTCCCACTTAAGGGTGTGACCATAACGGTCATGCAAATGCAATGCATATCAGAATGTAGCAAAACATGCAATAATACAAACACATGTAATGTAAAGATGATTAAATTTTAAAATTTTTAATTTCTGACATTAAGACAAGAGATAATCAATTACACGGCTTGACTCTCTTATTAGCCCCCAGTGGAGTCGCCAAGTTGTCGAAACCATTCTAAAATTGAGTTTTGGAAAATGGGAATCGACTTTAAGAAAAAAAAAAAAAAAAAGGGGAGTCGCCACCAATCTTTTTTAGTGTGATTGGATCACCTTTAAAACATTTTGTTTTGAAATCATTAGTTTTGGTCTACGAAATAAAAAAAAAGGGGTTCGGGAGCCGGTTACGTGCGAGAAAGGGTTAGCACCCTCATGCGCCTTGAAAAATTGGTACCTAATTGATTATCAAGTGTCTTTAATGTCGGAATTTTGAAAGTTCTAAGATGCATTCCTCTTTTAATATTTTTGATTTTAAAAATTATGGTTCACTTGTATCAAATGAATCAAAATATTACATCCAATAAGTTGGGACACAATATTTTTAAGATATTTGACACTAAGTTAGCCTTTTTGGAAATCCCTATCTCGAAACAACAAAACGCCATATCCAGTAAGTTAGGACACAACGCCTTGAAATTCCGAGACAGTCGTTTGTACTTTGAAAACCTTAAAAAAACTTAGAAGGGTGCTTGATTATTTGAACTTAACGAGAAAAATTGCAACCCAATAAGTTAGGGCACTACTTTTCTCGAAATTTCCAAACACCAAGCATTGCCTTTATTTTTGAAAACTTTATAGTCTCGTTTTTAAAATCGATGCATGAAGGAGCATATTAACATAACATTCGAGATGACATGTTATAATAATAGGTAAATAAAAGCACAATAGCATACATATCATACATTAACTAACATATATATAAAAAATAAAACATGGCAAATTTTACATAAGCAAAATATACATAAAACACAATATATATTTAAGAAGAATAGGTAAAAACACATAAACATGTAATTCAACATATATTCAAACATATTAATAATTAGAAATGATGCATGATATACAATTTCACACATATAGATAAAAAAAAATGCGATAATAAAAATGTAGCAACATATACATATTAATCAAGCAACATTTAATAATATTATGAAACCAATCATCTAATATATAAATGATATAAAATATAATATAATATAAAAGATTTAATTCATATTAAAATATAAAATAAAGTGAGCAATTATTAACGAAATATACCTAAAATTTAAAAAATATTTAAAATAAGTTATGTATAACAATATAATATAAATAAAATATAAGGAAATATAATATAAAATAATAATAATATAATAAATATTTTGCATATAAAAATATGGTAAAGTAATCGATATATATAATATATATAAAAAAACAAATTTAATATATTTATGTAATAAAATATATATAATAAAAGTATATATAAGAAAAATACATATTATAAAGAATATTAAATAATAAGATATAGTATGTAATAGAAATGTATAAATAATTATAATGAAATATAATATGGTGTATGTATAATAATAATAATGTAACAAATAAATAATAAGATAAAAATATACAAAAAGGACCTAAATTGGACTTAATTAAGAAATTTGGGGGTTAATTTGTAAAATAATAAAATTCTGGGCCTAATTGAAATGCGCATTAAAATAGAGGGACTCATTGGGCTATTTGCCCTAATCCCAAAACGACACCGTTTCCCCTAATACGGTTTTAAAACACTGTGAGGGCCAAATTGAAACAAAATTGAAATATTTGAGCTGAATTTAAAAAATAAAATGGAATTATAAATATTAAAAATTGCGAGAGGACCAATTAGCTAATTAACCTAATCTTCAAAAACACGAGGATCCTCCCCGAGTTATCGGGTCAACACGTGGATCCTCAGGTCTCAAAACGATGTCGTTTTAGGCTTATTGACTTAAGCCAAAATGGCACCGTTTTAAAAGAGGTATATATATCAATTAAACCCCTAAAAAAAATATTTTAAAATGTTTCTAAATTTTTTTTTTTAGAAATGCTCTGAAGCTTTCAGAGCTCTGGCCTTCGACTGTTATGGCTCTGGTCATCGGTCCTCCGCACGCGCTCACGAGCCGTCACGAATGCCACCATGCATGGTGGTCGGAGGGTTAAAAACCCTCGTCCTTCCACAGGTAATCATTTTTCCTTTTTATATTACTAGTTTTTTTTTTTAAATGATTCGTATATTCGCTTAAAAAAACAAAGTATAAGATTTAAATCACCTTATAAAATGAACCCTGCTTCTTCTGTGAGTAATATATGTGTATCTTTTTTGTATTTCCGTAAAAAATCCTCCTTTGTACAATGAAAGCATTCGGTCTTTATAGCCACTGTTTACAGGTTTAGTTTTATCCCTACTTGATTTCTTGCTTTGTTTGCTGCTGTTTTCTTTCCCTTTTTGCAGATGCTTGCGAGAAATCTGGCGGTGACGAAGGCTTGATGATGGTCTTCCGAAGGTGTTGATCATGGCGTGACTCAAAGCCTAGAATCGTGGCCTTGATGGTGGCGTGATCGGTGGCTAGGATTTGTGAAGACGGTGAGGCACTAGACCCTAAGACAGTGCAGTGAATGGTGGCCTCGATTCGGGGTTGGACAGACGCTCCTCGAAGCTTCCAGAAGATGTTGCGGTGCTAGAAGGGAAAGGAAGAAACCCTAGGGTCTGATTTGGGGTCTGTGTGTTTGGGGCTCATTGGGCCTACTAAAATTTGGGCCATGATTGTATTCGGGTTGTGGTGTATTGGGTCACTGTAATGGGCTATGGGGTAGTTGGGTTTAAGTTGTAACCGGGTTTTAGATGGGTTAGTTTAGTTGGGTTGTAAACGGGATACTGGGTCTTACCTTTTGGGCCCTGTATATGGACTGTTTAAATAAACACTTATTTATTTATTATTTTTTTATTTCTTGGTTTTAAGGCCTGGTCAAATTTGGGCTATCACAACCCTAATTAACATTATAATTGAAGGGGCACTTTAGTTTTTTGGATTTTTATCTAGTTTTTGCCTATATAAACAACCTTATAACCTCATTAGAAGGGGAGAGTCGACCTAGCTAAACAATTTTATTTATATATTTTCTTTAGTTTTTAGTTTTAATTCAGTTTTATGTTTCTGTAGTCGGAGTTCTTCCTATTCAGATGTGAAGATGATTGTGAGCAGAGTTTGTTTTAGAACTGTGCTTCCATTATTTATTAATGAACATTCTCTTTCCTTTATTGTTTTATCTATCTTTCATTAGCCTATTCAACTAACTAATTATATATCTTAGGACAAACATTTGTGCTTTATTTATATCTTGCATGATTCAGTTGTTTAATTGATTAATCAATTGCGTAATTGATTATGTAGAATTGGGTATTTATTCAAGAGTACTTAGTATACTAGGAAGTGATGACCCTTGTAGAATATCTAGACAGAATGAGACCGGGAGAGTATCCGTATGCCTAGGTGAGATCGAGAGTGTATGTTAGGTGGGCATCTGATAAACCTCAAAAGTAACATATTTTAATCCCATGCTTGGCATATTTTTGGACGATTTATCATAAGATTTAGTGGATTTGATGCTCCTAATCCTTTAATTTCATGTTTTATATCCAGATGAGCATAGGAAAGTGAAAAGTGCAAGAAAAAGGCCAAAAATGGACAAAATGGGTTTATTTTAGTGAACCACACGGCCTAGACACTTCTTTACGTGTAATCCACACGCCCGTGTGAGACACACGGGTAGGCCACATGCCCATGTGTCATGGCCGTATCAACTTAAAACCATGTCAAAATTATACACGGCCTGAGCACCATCACACGGGCATGGCGCACGGCCGTGTCCCTGTCAAGCCCAAGTCTAATTCTATTTAGAAAATGCTAATTTTGGGCTACTTTGAGCATTCCAAAATCTATATAAACACCCTAAAAGAGGATCAAAGGGGGGGACACAGAGTAAAAGGCAGAGAATACTCGAAGACAGCCATTGAAATTAGCTCGGAAGCAGGATTTACTTCAAGACTGAAGATCTCCATTCAATTTCTACCGAAGTTTTTGGGTTTCTTTATGTTCTGTTGTTTTCCCAATTTTGGGATGTTTTCCCCTATCGTTATGAACTAAACTTCCTAAATACCTAAGGGAGATGAAACCTAAGACAGATCTTATTACTATTTGAATTATATGATAAATACTTGTTATTATTCTTAATTATGTGTTCTTAATTCTTACTTTAATATTTCAGGATATTAATTCAAGTCTGATGTGCTTATTCAGTGGAGCAAAAGTCTCTGTTTAAGAGTAGATCTAGCATAATTAAGAGGAGTTGAATGCAATCCTAGACATAGGATGACATAAATCTGCCGGATTAGAGTCAAATCTAATAAGGGAATCCATAGATCGAGTTAATGCGACAATAGGGGTTTTAATTAGAAAGAGATTTCAATTAATCAACCTAGAGTCAGTTGTTTTTAGTCTCGAGGGAGATACTAACATAAATCAGGGATTTCTACGGATTAAGTCAAGTGAATAAATCGTCTAATTCGGAAGTAATAAGTGAAGTCTAGGTGGATTCTTCCTTGGGTATTGTCTTATCCATCGGTTTTCCAAAAGTATTTTCCAACTTTTATCTCTGTCGCGTTCAGTTTAAAAACACCCATTTAATTCTTAGGCTAGATAATAAAAAGATAGTAATTACTCGCATCGTTGACATTAGGAAATGGAAATTCCATTAGGTTATTTTAGGTTAATTAATTAAATTAAATTAATTGATATTTTAATTCTGAATCAACACGACTAATTCATAAATCTATTAGATTAGTAATTATTTTATATAATTAATTTAATAATAAAATCTCCAATCTGAAATCCTTAGGTATGATCCTTGGAATACTTACCAAGGGTTTCGTTGTAAACTAACTATATTACAATTTGATCTATTCACTTGTAGATGCCGCACTTTACTATATATATATTTTTTATTTGCACGATTTTTACTCTAAACGTTTGCACGTTTGGAGGCAATAAAATACTTAGGTACTTAAAGAAAACTATTAACTATGGATCGTGCTATAGTGGGTATCTTCCAATTTTAGAAGGGTATTCAGATGCTAGTTGGATTATAAGTTTATAAGGCCATACTTCTACAAGTGGTTGGAACTTTATTCTTGGTGGAGGTGCCATATCTTAAGGTTCAAAGAAAGAAACACGTATTACTGATTCCATAATGGCATTTGAATTCATTGCATTAGTTGTTGCATCTAAAGAAACAGAATGGTTAACAAGTTTGTTTTATAATGTTCCTTTATGGCTTAAACCAATTTCACATATTTCTATATATTTTTTATATTAAGGCTACTTTAATAAAGGCATACAACCAAGTATATAAGAGAAAGTCTAGCCACATTAGACTAAAAAAAAGTTATGTTTGAAAATTAATCTTTGATGAAGTGATAACTATTAATTTTGTGACATTAAGTGAAAACTTGGTGGATCTTAATCTGCCATAATTCAGTGTAGCAGATTAAACTAGTTTTAGCACTTTAACAGCTTGAACATAAGCATATTAGTAATGTTTTAATTAATTTTCAGCAAGTTTAGTTAAGTGTAATAAAATGTGTTATTCGAGTCTTTTATTTACCTTAGGGGCTGAAAGAGGCCTAAGGGTGAGCTAATACACTTTGTAAGTGTGCAAGAGACCATTAGAAGGCATAAGAACTCAATATTGGTCACTAGGTTGAAACACTAAGCATTAGATGTTGCAACATAGGGAGCAGAATGGAAGAAGTCCAAGATTGCCTTCGATGTCGTGACACGGCCTGAGGATGTAACACCCCTAACCTTTATCCGTCGCCGAAACAGGGTTACAAAATATTACTGGACTTTTCAGATTAAATAAAAATATCTTATATCATTTAACATACATAACAAAAACTATTCATAACCATTCATATTGTCCCTTGCATAAGTCCTCGAGGCCCAAAATACACGTTAGAAATAAATCGGGACTAAACCAGAGACTCAGAAAAGTTTTCGCAAAATTTCAAAAATTTTCTTAGCTGCAGAGGACACACGCCCGTGTTGCTAGGCCATGTGGGCATTCGATGTGAGGCACACAGTCGTGCCCTAGCTCGTGTCCATACCCTTGTAACTCTCTGACTTGGGTCACACACCAAGCCATACGCCCGTGTGCTAGGTCGTGTGATATAAAATTAAGGTGCAGGGGTCACACAGCCAAGGCACACGCCCATGTGCTAGGCCGTGTGTCACACACGGCTAAGACACACGCCTGTGTCTCTACTTTTGTGGACAAAAATAAGCCATTTTAAGGCCACATTTCTCACCCAATCTTGATTTCAACCTAAACACCTCAATTTCATACTTATAGGCCATAACAAGACCTTCAATACAACCAATTCTTAGCTCTAAAAATGTCATATTATCACATATATCCTAACATTCTAAAATACCACATTAATCAATTCATACATTTGATTACCTATATCAACTTGTTTTACCAACTCATTCATCAACATGCCTAAAAACTATTCATCAATTAGCCATATCTATACATATAGCAAGCATGATAAAATTATATATATAAGTTGATTGGAAATATAAACAAAAAGTAATTCTTAACATTTACAAAAAACTATTCCAACTCTATACATGCCATATAAACCATAATGTATGTTGCAAAAACTATCGGAATGATCTGGATAGTGTGACTTGATGTGCTGATCCGATCTCCCGACCTCACGATAATCTATAAGGACATTAAACAAATACAAGTCAGCTCAATAAAGCTTAGTAAGTTTGATGGGTTAAACGTAAATCTTACTGAACCTACTATAACAAATCAATTAAGTAAATCATTCAATGTACACTTCCTGCCAATCACAACTTCAATTGATGAATTCACTTATTTCAGATCAATATCAATAATAACAATAAGTTTTCCAACATTAGTTTCATATGTCTCTTACCACATCTTACCCAATCAGAGAACGGCTTACAGATGAGTACATCGTTTTTGGAAGCCCAAAGGCTGAACTGAAGCTCATGAGAGCTAAATAGAAACCCATAAGGGTTGAACTGAAGCTCGTAAAAGCTGAACAGAAACCCATAAGGGTTAAAAAGAAGCTCAAAAGACCTGAATGGAAACCCCATTAGGGTTGAACAGAAACTAATATGAGTTAAATAGAAGCTCGTGAGAGCTAAACAGAAAGTAAACACGAAAGTTCACAACAAATGCTGAACCTCGATTTACTTGGGTAATTTTTCGTCAATTCTTCCTTTGCTGTCTTTTGCCATAGAATGATTATACTCAATCCCGCGTTCCATTCGTTTTGAACATTTAATTTAATTTCATAATTTTAATAATAATTTTATTTTCAACAAAAGATATGAATAAATACATAATACCATTCATCAGTTTAATATATAAACATTAAAGTTAAACCATACGAACTTACCTGGATTGAATAGTAAGATTCACGAAAGTTCGGGGACTATTCTGCTAATTTTCCTTTTTCACGATTATTTACTGGCTCTTGATCTAAAATATAAAATTACTCATTCATTAGCATATATTTCAATTTCAATTCACTTCACAATTAATACCCCACAAATTTTAAAATTTCACAATTACTCCAACTCTTACAACTTTTGCAATTTAGTCCCTTACTAATTAGTCTATCAAATAAGCTAATTTTTCTCAATTGATAATTTATCTAAACATTCTAGGATATTATAAAGCTCTTAATATTTAGAATTTCAATACCAAACCCTAATAGTTAACCTTTCTATAATTTGGTCCCAAAATCAATTTCTATCAAAATCACTTTATAAAATCATCATACAACAAAATTAAAGTTCTAAATCCATGTTAATTCATCAAAAATATCCAGTATTCATCAATGGTAACTTTCAAAATTACCAATAAAATCAAAAACTAAGGAAATAGATAGTTGGACCTAATTGTAAAAGTATTAAAAACACAAAAATCACAAGAAAAGAGCAAGGATTGAACTCACTTGAATAAAAAATATGAAACCAGCTTCTCAAGCTCTCTCTCTTATTGTGTTTTTAGGCTGAAATTTGTTGTTGAAATGTCTAGAAACTCTTAAATCCCAATTTGGCTATTTTATTTTTTATTTTATTTTCCATTTTGCCCTTGTCTCACCTAATTTCATGATTTTTTTCTGCTTATGCCACCTCAGCCAACTCATTTAGGCTTATTTGCTCTTTAAGTCCTCCCTTATTTAACATTTAATCCATTTAATCACTATTTCTTTAATTAGGAAGTTTTGCACCTTTTTTAAAATTTTCTAACGAAACTTTACTACTACCTTAATGACACTCCATAAATATTTATAAAAATATTTATGGCTCTATTTATAGAATCAAGGTCTCGATACCTCGTTTTTTAAACCACTTAACCTAATAAATCCTTATAAAACACAAATCACTAATTCAAAAATCTTTCTAAAATCATATTTAACTCGTAAATACTAAATAATAAAATTTACGAGCTTACTCGTCGGATTTGGTGGTCTTGAACCACTATTTTTGACACCACTAAAAATCAGGCTGTTATAGAAAATGTCGCGACATACCCTTGAAGATACCCTGAAGCTGAGCATATTGCCCTCGATGTTGTGACATAGGACCTAGTGTGTCGTGACATCGCCTCTGTACGGGAAATTAATACAAGCCAGGGGTGTTATGGTCTGCAAAATCCAACTTTAAGCTCGGATTATTAAATGTAAAGACATTCTACTAGAAATAGAGATTTAGGCTTAAAAATAAGGGTACTAGCGATTTTAAATTAAGGTTGGCTTTTTGGCTCGAAATTGTCTACTAAACAATCTCTTAGGTCATCCTTACGTGTCTCAATTCATGGATCACAATTAACTAAAAATTAACACTCTAACAACTTATTATTCAAACAAACATATATGCTTTTTATGTATCTATTCATCATTTGGTATACCTAACACACGATCACCTATTCACAGTGTAACAAAATGAACTAATTAGTGTAATATTAAACAACCTAGAAACAATTGTTATCGAGTTAAATTAACAGTTCAAACTAGAATCCTATTTACATGCTCATAACCAATCACTTGTATTACTACAAGCTCACACACAAATAAACACACAAAACAAAAGTTAATGAAAACAACTAATAAAAACATAAAAATTTGAAAAATTTCTATGTTACCCCCAACTTTATTTGGAAAATTTTCCCTAATGTGCACCTAATAGATAAAAGAAGAGACTACCTGGTTTGATTGTTGATGTTCCTTGAATGTGGTCGAGTTGTCCTCCTCATGATGATTTTGCTCCAATTTGTGGTGCCTCATATCGTACAGGGTTCCTACACAGAAATTAGCTAACAGAAAAACTAAAACAAAATAAAAATAGTGTTAAAAACAAAATAAAAATAAAAGCCTCAAATAAAAATAAACAAAATTAAATAAAAGTTCAAAAGCTTTTAATTAGAATTGGATTGTGGCCAATTCTCCTCAATCATCGGGTTCTTTCCTTGACCCGTGTCTAATGTTGTGACCCTCGCACCCATAGAATTAGTTGGGGTGGTATGGCTTGGAGTGTGAATCTTGACTCCTCCGACGGATGGTTGTTTTGGTTGGATCACATCGTCGAAGTCCTCGTCATGGTTCAAGTCTTCTTCTTCTTCCTTATCGTCGCCTTCTTCTTCCTCCTCTCATTCCTCGTCATTGGCTTGTTCTGAAAAATTGCATGCACAGGAATCAATTTGGTGGCAGCTCAGGCACTAGGATACCGAACCTTTGAGCGTAGCCAATGCCCTACGGTGTCGTTGATTGCATCGACCGAATGACCCACTCCATGTTCGTCATCTCACTCGGTCCTTCGCTTATTTGGCTTTTCTCCTTGCTCTTCCTCTTTAGTGATGGTGGAACATCCATCTTTTGCTTCTGGAGTATGTTTCAATAGTGGATGTGCTTCGTTCTTAAGCTCGACATACTAAGTGTAGATGGATTTCCTGAGAATGCTCTTTGTCAGCTTAACAAATTGATGCATTGTAAACATTGGGACTTTTGTTTTCTTCCACAAGGTAGTCACTAGGTGTGGGAAAAATATCTCGACCTTCTTGCAAGATACTTGTGCATCAATAAGTCCCAAAATAACTCCACTTATTGATGCACACATGTCAATGTTGCAAGATACAATAATGCATAACAACTCAAAATGCATTAACGTTAAATACATTCAAAGCTGGTGAGATTTGAGTGCAAATAAACTGCATCCACATTTGGCAACTAGGAACATGATTGCCTGATTGAAGAATAATGGGATGTTAGTGCTCAGTTGGCATTTCCAAATGACTTTCTTCTCGGTTAAGTAAGTAATAATTTCGTCCATATCTATATCTCTAAAATAATTAATATCTCAGGCGTTGAAAGCATCAGAGACATAGTATGGCACATTGTAAAAGTTACAAATCTCTCTGGGAGTATAGAGGACCTCTTTTCCTCGAACGGTCACATGAGTGTGCATGTTATGTTGGGATTTATTCTTTTCAAGCTCTTTTAGCAATGCAAAAAACTTGTACACCACCGAGTCAATTGCCGACTCTTTTGGTGTGAGACAAAAGTCGATCCAATGGTTAGCCAGAATCAGATACCAAATTGTTTTCATTTAAGTCAAATGATGGGTCAAACCAACGTTCTTGAATAAAAGTTTTACCTTTGAGTTCCAAGAAGTATTTTTTGACTTCTTGGCTTTAGAATCAGGTAGAATCGAATTCCCACGATTCACCCAGTTACATAGTGCAATGAACTTTTTTCAGGGCTATTTGAATGCAATATATATAAATATAATTCTAGGAACAACTAATACAATCAAATAAAAATAAATAAATCAATAAAATGAAGAATGTTTCACTAGGATTACTAGATGGCATGGTGACTGTCAATGAAGGAGAGTAGCAAAGGAGTGGCAGCACTGGCATAATAGAAGAGAATAGAACTCACGAGGAATGGTGAAAATCCAATGTAGAGAGGAGCGAAAAGGCTTCGATTGTCACTAAGAGGGTTTAGGATATGTTTATAATGTGTTTGGAGTGAAAAAATTAGGTTTAAAATGGGTTTTGGTATTTATAGGGCCGTACAGGTCATGCAGAAAATGGGTCAAAATTGTAGACCCAAAATCGGTGTCGCGACATTGTACTTCGAATTCTCCATGTTTTTCATTTAAATTTCAGCGTCACGACATTGACACACAGTGTCGCGACATGGGCCCAAACTTTCAAATTATTTTTCGTTCGAAATGCTATGTCACGACACTGAGGTTCGATGTCGTGACACAGGACGAAATTTGAAAGGTTTTTAGGTTTGAAGTGTAGTGTTGTGACACGAATATGTGGTGTCGGGACCTCGCCCTAATTTTAAAAATCTTAGGAGCTTCTAAGTTTAGTGTCACAACAATAAGGTTCGGTTTCATGACACCGCCTTTATTTTTTCCATTTTTGCGTTTTGGGGTGTGTCGGTCCCTCCGTTTCACTCCTAATTCTAAATAGGTGCCCCAGAGGCTCCCTTTAGCTGCCTAAGGCCTTAATCATCCTCTAATTAAAAGTTTCTAACCTAATTAAAATCCAAAATAAAAATTCAAAAGTTCAAATGAACAATATTTTACAACAATTATTCAAAATTTCTTGACAACATTAAGTATGGCTATCAGATGCATTCCATGCATTGTCATTTTGCTTCTTTAGTGACCGTCTTAGCTTGTCCAACATGTGCCCTTCCATCCGGGGTCTTTCCACTTGTCGCGCTACCTCAATCTATGTTTTCCTACACATATTAAGGTCGACTTGTAGCTTTAACCAAGTTTGTTAGGGATGCTAAAAGAAATTACATAACGATCGTCCCTTACTTTAATTTCATATTCTGCATTTTGGGAATCATGGGCCACATTTGAATACTTCTATCTTGCAATCGATCTTCATTATTAACTTATTTTTTTCAAAATCAACTGTCAATCTAGACATAGCCAAAAATGGTCGACCCAATAGAATTGGAATATCTTGGCCCTCCTCGAAGTCTAGAACGAAAAAGTCAACGGGGAATATAGAACCCTTAACCTTAACCAATACGTTTTCAAGTAAAAATTTAGGGTGTACGAGAGACCTATCGACTAAATGTAGTGTAATTATCGTATTTTTCAGCTCCCCCAATCTAAGTTTTAATTATGTGGATAGCGGCATCAAATTTATGTTGGCCTCTAAGTCACAAATGGCTTTACTAAAATGTTTGCTCCCTATTTTCATAGGAATTGTAAAATTTCCCAAATATTTTAGTTTTAAGGTATTTTTTGGGCAATTATGGCACTACAAGAGGCATCAATTTTAATTTGCTCAACTTTCTTTAATTTCTTATACCTAGACATTATTTCTTTTAGGTATTTGGCATATTTCGATATCTTGTTTATTAGCTCTAGTAGTGGAAATTTACATTAATGGATTTGAATAGATTTAGAAAACTTATGAATTCCTCCTCATCCTTTTGTTTCTTGTCCTCCAACCTTGATAGAAAGGGTACGTTCTTTGGAACTAGTTTTGAGTTTGGGGTATTTTTTAGCTTAGCTATCGATTCGGATCTTTCTTCCGTTTGGACTTCCATTCCAGGATATCAAGGTTTTGGCTTTTCGTCTTGAAATCATCATCCTTCTTATTAATGAGTTTTTTGAGTTTACGAAAGTTTAACCTGAGCAAAATATAATTGCATTTACATGCTCTTTTCCATCCCTCTAGGGGTTATTTTTGGTATTACTCAAAATACTTGTGCCCATTTTCCTTCGCATCTCATTCAACATGTTCACGATATTACGCATCTTTTCCTTTAGTTCGACAACATCAGTACGAGCTTGTGTGCATTTAGTCTTTACATATTGAATGTCATGCCTCATTAGTTGCACCTTGTTTTCAATCTGGTCTAAGCATTGACCACAACCAACATAGTCATTACCCATGGATCGCTCTTGAGATCTTTGCATATGCGGGGGTTGATATGGAGGGTTTTGTCGGTTTGGAGTTGGGTTTCCACTACCTTGATTACCTCCCCACTTTAGATTCAAATAATCCTTCCAGCTGTGGTTGTAAGTGTTTAAATAAAGATTTCCATCCCTATTGCCCAAATAGTTCACTTCCTTGGATTGGGTTTCAGAGTACGACATGTAGCTCAAGCGATATCATTCATTGTTGGCTTAATAGTGCTCTCTAGATGATGTAATTTCTTCAAAATTTATTGATATTAGTTGTATTCCTTAACCACCTTAACCGCTGATGGCTTTTGAATACATGAAAAGAACTCGTTAGTCCATATGCATGAGTTCATCACCAAATCTTCGATCAATTGACACGATTGCTCATAGATATTGTTCATAAAGGCTCCAGCCGACAGCTCTTAAGCTCTCATCCAATCCATTATAAAAATAAAATTGCAATTGTAGCTAACCTTGCATACTGTGGTGTGGGAATTTCCTAAGTAGCAACTTGAAGCATTCCCACGCTTTGTATAGAGTCTAGTCTCGAATTGCTTAAAATTAGCAATGTGGCACCTTAATTAGATGGTTCGACTAATAGGGAAAATTTTGTGTAAGAACTTTCCTGCCAAGCCATCCCATGTCGTGATGGAACCCGACTTTTGGGACTCAAGCCATTCATAGGCGTTGTTGCAAAACGAGAATAGAAACAACCAGAGACAGATCGCATCATCGGTCACTCCGTTATACTTGAATGTGTCACACAACTGTAGGAATCTCTTTAAGTGTTGGTCCTGGTCTTCCATCATATTGCCCCAAAATTGCAAATTGTTTTGTATCATTTAGATGGTGGCCTTCTTAATTTCAAAATTTTTGCATTAATTGTTGGCCTCTCGATACTACCTCGAGCAGCATCTGAAGTAGGTATACATATTTGAGCAAGGTTCGCTCTAGTCGAGCCATCAATGGTTATTTTTGGAACTATGCTGGTAGTTCTGGTGGTTTGTCAAACAAAAGATTCTTCTAGGGTAAGTCACCTACGAGGAGTGGATTATTTTGCATTTGTTGACGTGCTTGCCTCAAGATTCTTTCCAGTTCAGGATCTGGCTCAATTGGAATAATTCCACTTCAAGTCATACATTGAAATCAAAGAAAATTTGAAATAAAATTAATAACTGAAAAATAAAATAAAATAACTGAAAATAAAATCCGTATCTATAATTTTAAATATTTCTATTTATTTTATCAAAATGAAAAAAATAAATTCATTTTAATGTCAAAACCTCCTCGGCAACAGTACCAACAACTTAACTACCGCTAGATGTGCGAACATCTAAACTGGAAATAATACAGAAAATAAATATATAATGAAACAGCGGTGCCCGCAAGTATACGGGGTCAAATTATAATATAGTAAAGAATGTTACAACGAAACACTCCGAGAAGCATTCCAAGGATCGTACCTAAGAGAGGTTGAATTAAACTTAAATTAACTTTCTACACTAACAGGGCTAAATAGTATTGATTTAAAATTACATTACAAAAAATCAAATTAAAAAAGGATTAACAAAATTAACATAAAATTATCTAAACTAAAAAAATCAACCAATTAACAATCGCAACAAATTCTAGTAAAACAAGCAGGAGATTAACTCACTTCAGTGCTCCAAATTAACTTCAAAACTCGTGTTTTATCAAGTTAGCTATTAAATAACCAGTTATTACCCCTCGCCCTCTAACTGATTAACTAATCGACCAATACACACTACCTCTCGGCCTCACTTTCTTGATGGGGATAAATTATGATTTACTCGGTAAAATTATCTTTCGATCTCATTTGTCCTAAATTACTTCTTAGGGGCATCACTTTCTAGGATTTAATCGCACATAATTTAAGCCTACTAACTCAGATTTAAACCCTAATTCATTTGTTAGTTAGTCACACATTCGTTTGCTAATCTCCCTAAGAAAATTAGTTACTTATGGATCTAGATGCAATAATTGCTAAACTCATATTTAAAATACAAAACAATAAATTAAATAAAAGAATGGAATAAGAAAATAAATTCTTTTTCGGATTGATTTGTGCGTAGAAGCGAAATTTCCTTTAACTGTTACGAAGATCACTCTGATTGCAATTTGAATCCAAAAAGAAATAAAGAAAAACTATGAAATTGAAGGCTTGGATCAAAATCGCATCCAATTTAAACAAGAACAAAAACTATTCAAATGACTAAATTGAAATAAAATAAATAAAACCCTAAAACTAATTAAGTGGCTCACTTGGCCAAGCCTCTAAAAATGAGGCTAAACATGTCTATTTAAAGAGTTTACGATTTGACTCAATTAGATTTTTTAAACAGTCCAAAAGTCTGATTATAAGTCATTGGATGGATTATAATACCTATAATTAATTTTCCTAATCATCGCCTAGTGTCGCGACACCGCAGGACTGGTGTCACAACATTGCCTTCATTTTGTGGATATTTTGGGTTTGTAGGTCGTTGTTACAACAACACTCCTCAATGTTGCGAGGCTGCAGTCATTATTCATCTTCTTATCTTGAAAACAATGTCCTACACACTAAATAGAGCCATTAAATCATCCTCAAGCCCGTAGTGGCCCATTAGGTCGTGACATATCTCAAAATTGAGTAAAAATGTTTATTTTGCACAAACTAAACATAAAGTAATAAAAAAATGTAATAGAAACATATAAAAACACTAGAAAACAAGCTAGTTAAGTTTCGGAAAGACCTTAATTTTCCAAATCGAATTGTGGCAAATCACATATAGATCGATGATGTGACACCATAGGGTTGTTTGGTAATCAATGGGCGTGAGGCTCCATGTACTCCTAACAGAGGTAATCTGCATCGGAGGTTCGTTTAGTGTGAGTTTCACTTAATGGTTGTGACATTCAAGCTCCCAAGATTCAACATAGCTTTGTTAATTACATTTACCCCAAGCTTCGCCCTAGAGCAACTTTCTCTAGAGGAGGTGTAGAAATGTCTTCCTTCTTTCTTTTTGTGTCAACTGCAATGAAAGTGTGTGACATTTTTTGGCTACCTACTAATCAAAATTCATATATCCTTTTCCAATTAGAGTTAGAAATTTAACCTTCTATTAAAAGGTCACCACAACCATCTTTTCCATTTACATCATAGGACAATCGGGAATGGAATTATAAGTTGTTAGATGATCAACAACTAAAAACTCCACCATTTCAGTTACTATTTGTTAGCCATCGCCAAACACAACTGAAAGTACCACTGAGCCCTTAACTTTGATTGGTTGATTGCTGAAATCGTAAATGGGGTTAGCTTGTTTTAATGTTGAGCTTTTCAATCCCATCTACTAAAATGCTTGTCAACTCAAGACTTCTATCACACTACTTATATCAAATAATATCCTCTTCATTTGAAAACATGTTGTCATAGTTGATACAAAAAATGGATCATTACCTTCAACATCAATTAACTCTTCTTCGCCGTGCTCATTGAAACCTATCTACCATGCTATCGAACGAAGAGACTTTTTTTTACGAAGTTTCCATTGATATTACACTTTAAAGGTAAGCTTTTCTATTGTTGTTAGACCTTTCCTACTCCTTATTAGAACCAAAAATAATGTTAATAACCCCTCTAATTGTCTTCTTACCCTTTCCTTTATCATCTTTACAATTTTTAGAAGAACATGCTCCCATATCATTAGAACTCATATAACATTAGGTTTCTTAAGATGAGCTACAAACTACTTAATTTGACCCTTACACACTACTATACACTAAAAACTCAATGGCATCCTTCAAATGGACAAGTTAGGCCTTATAGGTGGTGGAGAATCTAGAATTATTGGATGCTTTATTTGACTAAATATTTGAGTTGGTGAGTTATTTAAGTCATGATAAGAATAAAACTTGTTATATGAGACTTTGTTTTATTTCATCTAGTGTTGTTAATGTGATATGTCATCTCTAGTGGACCTCTAGTGTCGTCAGGGATTATCCTAATCATTAGATTTTTGCACCCTTTGAGTATGATTGGTTTGGAAAGTCTCTTCTTGGTCTATCACTAAGTAGTGGTTTTTCACGACGAGAGCTATTGAAGTTTCCTATAGACGCTAAGGTTCACGGCGGGCACGTGACCTACCGTCAAATGTAGTAGTTATTTTAGGTCTGTCTACACTTAATGAGCTTGTTTTCTAGGCATTTTATAATTAATTATCGTATTTTTTATATTAGTAGGTTAGGAACTAAAAGTTAATAAAATAAGCATTTTCATGCATTTTCGGCTATTTTGGTGACCATTAAGGTTAATTCAGGCCTCGTGAGTGACTAATGGGCTATTTAAGAGTGTAGAATGTCAATTTAGGTCCAAGAATACAAGGGATGATGATCGAGACATGAGACAAGGGAGCCTGGTAGAACAACGAAGCTACCAAGGCTTAAAAGGCACTCAACATCGTGATAATGAGTTTCCTCTCGTCACGACAATGCGATAAAGATGGGAAGGATTTCACGATGGTGACGTCGCGACGATGAGTCTTCCCATGTCATGATGATGCAATGCTGGCAGGCCAAAATAGAGTTGAATTCTTGGATGACACTTTTGGGATATTTCCATATTTGGACCCTAGCATTTATCAAAATATTGCATTAATTGGTATCTAAATGTATCTTGGATTGAGTGGTCACCAAGTAGGTCGTTGCCTATATAATCAACCTTAGGGTCATCAAAATTGGTAGTAGACTTAGAGGCATAATTTTTCCTATTCAAATTTCTTTTTATTTTCTTTTTATTTTCGTTTAGTCAGAACTTTTCTATTCCAATGTGAAGACAATTGCGAGCAGAGATTGCTCTGTATTCACGCTTCAATATAATATCAATGAGCATTCTCTCTACTCTTCTCTTTTATTATTTTATTTATATTTCGTTAACTTAATCAATTAATATTTGTATGAATATTAGAATAATATCTTATGCTTTATTCAAATCTTGCATGGTTCATTTATTGAACTGGTTAATTCATCAAGTTGATTAATTAACAAAAAAATAAGGATTCATAATAGGATTAGTTGGTATAGATTACGCGTTCTTAAACCCTAGGCTTGATAACCCTCGGATGTAATCATAGGTTAAACGAGATAGGGAGATAAGTTTAGTCGAGTAAATCGTAGTTTATCCTGGTTGAGAAAGTAAGGTTCGAAGATAAGCAAATATCAACCAATTGATTAATTAATTAGTAAAGATCAGGAGATAATGCTAATTCATATTAAAACTCAAATGCTGAAATTAGTTAATCTTCTATTTATTAATTAGGGATTTAATCGGTCATAGGCTAAAGGTTCGCATTGTTGACACTAGGAGTAGGAAATTTCATTAGGTTAGGTTTAATAATTTAATTAGTTTAATAAATCTACTAATATGGACTAACACTACTAATTCATGACTTGATTAGATTAGTAATTATTTTCTGTGATTAATTTAATAATAGTTTTCCAATTTGCAATCCCTTAGGTATGACCCTCGGAATACTTACCAGTGTAGCAAACTTTACTATATTACAATTTAACCGTATGCTTGCAGACAACGCCGTTCTAATTCTATATATTTTTTATGTGTTATTTTTACTATAAACGATAACACGTTTATAAGCGATCAGCATTAATGTTAACTTTTTTAATTTCATCATTCTTAGCAAACCTTTAGGGCATCTCATAAAGATAAGACATCTTAGAGAGGTCTTATTGACCAAGTTATACTTCAAAAATTGGTGGCTTGTACCTGATAAAAATGCTTAAATCGTAAAATCATCTAACACATATTTGGTTATCATAGTTGTGGCATTGAACCTCTTAATGAATTCTCAGAGAGATTCATCATCTTTTTCTTGTTTAATAGACATGAGGTATGTCACGAAATGCTACAAGGTCTTGTTAGAAAAAAATCTACTCATGAACAGGTCAATTAATTGGTTGAAGGTAGAGATAGAATGCTTCGGAAGTACTAAGTACTAAGCTTGAGCAAAATCCTTCAAAGTCAAAAAATGTCTAACATTTGTTGGAGGCTACAATTTTGTTCATATGGTTATTATAACATGCCAAGTGGTCTTGTGGATCACCACGACCATCATAGAACATTTTGGGAAATTTAAATGTGATAAACTGTAATTTTTACATATTTTTATCCCTCACTTAACATGTTTATAAATGATTTCTCCTTAGATTTGGTGAATTTGATGCTCCTAATCCTTGAATTTCATGTTTTATACTTAGGTGAGCATAGGAGGACGAAAAGAACGAGAAACGGGCCAAAAATGAAGAAAATGGGCCAACAAGGGAAAACAACACGGCCTGGACTTCCTCACACGGGCAGAACACACGCCCGTGCCAATCTAACAGGCTCGACCACGGCCCAAATCAACCTCAGCACGGGCGTGTTGATCTAATAGGCTCGACCATGACCTAAAATAATCACACACGGGCGTGTCCCTGTCGAGCCCTAGCTAAGCTCCATTCGGAAAAGGGCAAGTTTGAGGGCTTTTAGGCATTCTAAAGCCTATTTAAACACCCTAGAGGAAGACTAAAAGGGAGAAGGAGAATAGAAAGTAAGGAATTACTCCAAGGAAGCCGATTGATCCATCCCAGAAGCCAGATTCATCATCAAGACTGAAGATCTCTCCTCAATTTCCCTTCAGGAGTTTTAGGTTTTCTTTATGTTTTGTATTCTTTATTCTTCTGAGATGTTTTCTTATTTAGTTATAAACTAAAACTCCTAAATACCTAAGGGGGATGAAACCTAAGACGAATCTTGTTATTATTTTCTGAACCGTATGATAAATATTTGACTTATTCTTAATTATGTGTTCTTAATTCTTGTTTTGGTATTTTAGGATATCGATTCAAGTTAATGCTCTTAGTTAGAGGATGAATAGTCCTTGGCTAAAAGTGACTTTGTCATAATTAAGCGGAGTTGATTACGCGTCTAGAGATAAGGTGACAAGATTTTGCCGGATTAGGGTGAAACCTAATAAGGGATCCATAGATCGAGTTAATGCAACCCTAGGGTGTTAATTAGAGAAAAGTCTCAATTATTCAACCTAAGGGTTAGACGTTATTAGTCTTGAATAAGGATAATAACATAACTTAGGGATTTCTACGGAACAAGTTAAATGAATAAATCGTCCGGTTCGGAGCCAAAATAATAAGTGAAGTCTAGGTGGATTTTTCCTTAGGTATTGTCCTAAATCAATCGTATTTTCCCAAAAGTAATTCCCCAATTCTATTTTCTACAACTTCTTAGTTTAGTTAATTAGTTAGTTAAAACAAACCCCTTTATTCTTAGGCTAGATAATAAAAAGACGGTCATTACTAGTACTTTTAGTCCTTTGGGTTCGACAATCCGGGTTGCTAAAGCTATACTACTATTTGATAGGTACACTTGCCTACATCGTAATAATAGTTAGTTTCAAGAATGATTAATTATAAATTTATAAAGCTTATCACGAAAAATCACAATCAAGTTTTTGGCGCCGTTGCTAGGGACTAAAATATTAGGAACACTCAATTTTATTAATTTAGCCATTTATTTTTCTTGCAAATTAATTCTATTTTAATTTTTGTTTTACTAATTTTTTTTTCTTTCTTCTAGCAGGTTATTATAGTTTATGACTAGAAGAAACCCGTCGGGACCATTACTGTTTGACGAAGAAATTGATATAGCTCGTAGAAACTAACGAGAAATAAGGTGAAGCCTAAGATACACAGAGAAAGAGCAAGAGGACGATATCTCGACTACAACCGAGGAGATGGCTGAAAATTAAGAAAATCAACTACCTCCTGTGATACCCGCTGATCTAGCAAATCAGAATCCTGCTCCTCGTACTATGTATGATTATGCTAAACCTACACTAACAGGAACTGAGTCAAGTATAGTTAGGCCTGCTATTGTTGCGAATAATTTTGAACTGATACCTAACACGATTCAAATGATACAGCAATTTGTTCAGTTTGATGGTTTGCAGGATAAGAATCCCAACACTCACTTGGCAAATTTTCTGGAAATCTGCGACACTTTTAAAATTAATGGCGTTTCTGACGAAGCCATTCGTCTTCGGTTATTCCCTTTTTCACTGAGGAACAAAACTAAACAGTGGCTGAACTCGTTACCACGAGGGTGCATCACTACTTGGGAACAAATGACCGAAAAATTTTTATTAAAGTATTTTTCACCGGCTAAAATGGCTAAATTATGTAATGATATCTCTTCTTTTGTGCAGATGGACTTAGAAACTCTTTACGATGCATGGGAGAGATACAAAGACCTACTGCGAAGGTGCCCTCACCATGGGTTACCTCTATGGCTGCAACTTCAAACATTCTACAATGGTGTGAATCCCTCAACAAGACAGATGATTGACACAGCCGCTGGTGGAACCATCAACAACAAAACACCTGAAGAGGCTTATGAATTTATTGAGGAGATATCACTGAATAACTATCAGTGGCAAGTCATGAGGACTAAACCAACAAAAACAGCAGGCGTTTATAACGTCGATTCGATTACTATCTTTGTCAAATCGGTAGAACTTCTAAATAAAAAGATTGATGGTTTACTTGGTTCTACGCAGTACATCCAAAGATTAGGTGTGATTCAAGTGGAGGAGGTGTACATACGAAATATCAACCATTCAATCCTACAACCAAAGAGGAACAAGTCAACTATATGGGTAACAATAACTTTAGATCTCAAAATAACCCATACAAGAATACTTATAATGCAGTTGGAGGAACCACCCAAATTTCTCCCGGTGGTCAAGGGAATCAAAGGCCACAAAATCCTCCGGGTTTTCAACACCACCTTATCAACAGGAAAAGAAACCGAACCTTAAGGAGATGCTATCCAAATTCATCTCTGCGTCAGAAATCCGTTTCCAGAATACCGAGACAACACTTAAAAATCAACAAGCATCGATCCAAGGGCTCGAAACTCAGATAGGTCAGCTGTCTAAACTAATCTCTAAATGACCACAAGGAAGCTTGCCAAGTAATACTGAACCTAACCCAAGGGAACAACTCAATGCAATTAATGTTCAAGGGGAAGAAGGATTCGTTGAGCTTGAGCCAAAACCGAGGCAAAAAACTGTGGTGAGCAAAGGTAAAGGTGGGATAGGTCATAAAAACAAAACAGTGAGTGTAGAATGTAAACCTTGAGTGCCATACCCTAATGCGACAAGGAAAGATTGCTCAGATGAACAATTTGGTAAATTCCTTAAACTTTTAAAAAAATTACATATTAACTTACTGTTTTTTGAATCCCTCTCGCAGATGACGAATGTAATGAAATTTTTAAAAGAGCTTTTAGCAAATAAGTGGAAGTTGGACGAAGCGTCATATGTAGAACTAAACGCAGTTTGCTCAACTATTCTGCAAAATAAGCTTCCCAACAAATTAAAATATCCAGGGAGTTTTACAATTTCTTACTTTATTGGTAGTTTAGATGTTAATAATGCATTAGCTGATTTAGGGGCTAGTATCAATGTCATGCCTTACAAAATGTTTAAGCAACTAGGTCTTGGGAAACCTAAACAAACTAGGATGAACATTCAATTAGCAGATAAAACTATCAGATTTCCTGGGGGTATTGTTAAGGATGTGTTAGTTAAAATCGATAAGTTTATATTTCCCATTGACTTCGTTGTTCTAGACATAGAGGAGGATAGCAACACTCCTTTGATTTTATGAAGGCCCTTTTTAGCAACTGCTAGAACAATTATTAATGTTGGCATAGGTGAACTCACACTTCGTGTGGGAGACGAAACAATCACCCTTCAATCTTGCAATTCTGGCAACACACCAAAAATTGAAGGTGATTGTATAAACCATTTTAATAAAAATGACAATATGGTGCATTCTACTTTGCAGGAAATGAGTGCGAATGATATACATGAGCCATGTTCAAGCAATAATAGAGAACCCATTCATGAAAAATGAAGGCTACAAATCGAGAAGCTAGATGAATGGCGGACACATAAACCGAGAACACACGATAAACTAAAACTACGCCAGAACAAGCTCAATACCTCTCCAAATCAACTTAAGGTTGGAGATAAAGTCTTACTAGATGCCGCAGATCCTTACATTGTCACTGCCAACCCAAATGAAGAAATCTCTCTTACGTTACTTAGTATTTTCCCATTCGGTACAGTCAAGGTAACTCATCCCAAGTTTGGCACTTTTAAGGTAAACAACACCCATCTAAAACCTTATTTTGATGAGATTAATAGCAGGAATGAGGAGTATAAACTCCTCGAACCACCATGACCATTCGATAGAGAGGTAAGTCGAGCTTAGAATATAAATAAGCGCTTCTCGGGAGGCAATTCGAGCACTAACTATATTAACTTCTTTAAATTTTAGTGTTTAAAATCTAACTTACTAATAGATCTACTGAATATAGGTTTACCATACCCACACGGCCAAGCACACGGGCGTGCTTAAGACTGTGTGGAAACAGCGCAAAGATTTCCCCAAAACACGGGCTACGGTAAATCACTACGGCCGTGAGACATGGCCGTGGGCGAACCTGCCAAAACAACACGAGCGTTCAACACGCCCGTGCTGCAGACCTGTGGTTGAAACTGAGAAACTAGCACGGGCATGCGACACGCTCGTGTCTAATACTCGTGGTCGAACTTGTCAAATTAACACGGGCGTGGGAGAAGCGAACGAAGCCAGACACGGTCGTGCGACACGTCCATGTACACCAACACGCCCAAGGCACACGGGCGTGGGGCGAATGTCTGGCACGCTGAAGTTAGGAAAAACGCGAAACACACGGGCTGAAATTGGGGTACACGGGCGTGTCCCCTGGGCGTGTGGCCCAAAATCTATAAATACACTGCACTATTCATTATCTTCTTCACTCAAAAACCCTAACCCTAGCCATTGCAATCCCTCACAGCCCCCCTGCCACGCCCGTGTGCCGCCTCCAAACTTTATTTTTTACGCCTATTCCTCTATTTTTAGCATTTGTTCACTCTTTTCCCTTTAAGTTCATTCATCTTTAATGCTATTATCTTCATTCATCTCACACTAGGTTCATTTTGTTATCATTTTCACTCATTTTTTTTATTTTATAGTCTTCATTTTTCTCACACTATGCTGTCATTCAAGTTTCATTTTTTTTAGTTATCATTCATTCCATATGACATATTTTTGTGAAATGCTCAAGCCTTCTTCACATATTCTAAATCAATACTCATAGCTTTCAAATGCTTCTTGTTATTTTCCATTTTTATTCATGCTACTATCATGCAATGCCACAAAAGTATGCTATAAAATGGATTAGTTTAGTTAGAATTATTAAGTGTTGGCAGTTGTAGCTGAAAGTATTAGTCCTAATCTATGACTTTTCTCTTTTTGAATTTAGTTGCATTTTACCTTGTCCACTCATCAAAATAAAGTAATGGTTTTGATTGCAGGTTCACCATGTCGTCTTTACGAGGAAAGAAAGCCGATGTCCCTGCCTTGAAGAAAAGGAAGGGAGGGTCATCTTCCTTGGGCCCTACCACAGAAATTTGTCACCCTTTTCCTGCAGTTCCCCAACGAACCCCAAGAAGAACTTTTCCAAATACTATGGGCCTGACCTTTAACTGCGAGCAACTGCATCGACTGGGCTGCAGTAGAACAAGTTTAGTTGGCTAATACGATTCGGGCCCTCCTAACTACCGATCCTTGGGAGCTTTTCTTTGGAATCATCGAGCCGACATACCTCGATCTCACAATGGAACTATGCTCAACATTTCATCTTCAAACCATAATGACGAACTACGATGATCTCAGCACGGTCCAGTTTCGCCTAGGCTGATTAGTCCACCAGCTAAGTGTCCCTGAATTTGGCATTGCATTGGGCTTATATACGGAGGAGTTCAAAGAGGAGAATGACTTACATGCTCTCAACCGCCACATCCATCGTTCTCTTTCACGTTGTTAGGACGGAGAGAGAGCACCGGCGTCGTCACCACTCACGACGTCTACTACTTATTGTGTATGTCGCACGGGCATGTCATCGACCTCGCCTACTTTATCGCCCTTGCCATTCGCCATCAGACGAATCTACATCGGAAGGGGGTCATCTCCATTGGCCCCTACGTGACTTAACTGGCGCGACAACCGCAGCATAAGAATCATCCTTGACCCTATTTGGCCAGATGTCCCCACAAGGCATCTCGAGCATGTTTAACATGAGGATGATCGAGAAGCGCCGAGGAACCTACCCTCCTCAATATCGTCTCACCTAATCTACCGAGGAGGAGGCCCCAGAGGACATTACTGATGATGTCCCTCCACAGCACGAGGACCTACCGTCTTAGCCACTACGACCCCATCGTCCAGTTCATGCGGCGGTTTCATATGCTGACATCTCTGAGTGCCTCACTCGATTCGAGCAGCAGTGTTTTCAACGATTTGATAACATTGATGCTACTCTATAGCAGATTTGTCAGCACTTCCACATCTCATCGCCGCCACCACCACCTCGCGAACCATCTGGCGATGATGATGTTTAATCTTATTTTATCTTTATTTTTATTTTTATCTTTATTTTTATTTTATGTTTTTATCAATTTCACTTTTAACTTTTAATTGTTATTTCCTTTTTGATACTATTTTATATTTAGGATTTATAAATTAATTTTAATCTTGGCTATTTCTTTATGAGTAATTATTCTTCCTAATATCCCCTAAAAAGTTCCTGCTTTTATAACAGTTATAAAGAGCTCCAAAGCTCATAATCACTTAGGAACTTCAAACTCCATTGGAAAAGGTTCTCCACGATTTCCATGTCCAGCTCAATCACAAGATATAATATTCTTTTGGTGCAGCATTTGTGGAACCCAACCTCTACCACCACCGGAGTATCCTCCTCCACTCTACATAACTCCCTCATTTAACACTCAGGAAGTTTCAATTCTCTCCCTATCTTATGATCTTATATTTGTATTTCTCTATCTATCTATCTTTGTACATTGAGGGCAATATACATCTTAAGTGTGGGGGGTACTCATTTCATTATCAGAAAAATCCCTGAATGTTGTCTTGTTCTCTTGTAAATCTCTCATATCATATTTAGGATGAATTTTGATTGGCTTATGATTTTTATTGATATATCTTGAATTAAAACATAGACATTCATGCATTGATTATTTAAAATTTAAGACATTAGAAAATTAAGCATGATAAGTTGATTTTTAAGAATCTAAAATTTAGGTTGTTTCCCCAAGTTTAGGTATTATCTTGAATTGAAATCCACAAGTTTAAACATCAAAAAGCCATAACTTTTGTGAGATTATTGAGCCTATAAGAGCATCTATTAATTCTTTCATGATCACTTTTATTATTGCTTTGAGTGTGTCAATATCGAATTGTTATTCTAGAACTTGCTTGATTATGCATGTCAAGACCACACCATTTGATTTGATATGTCAAGATGATAGAGGCACTTAGGATTAACCCATCATGCCATGAAAAGCCTACCTCCACGATTAACCCTTAGTAAACCCCTTTGAGCTTAACAAGCCATTCCTTGTATTACCCTCAATATTAACCCTTAACCCATTATTGTTGAAATCCCCTCAATTAATTTGATCCCTATTTTTGTCGAGATTTGATTTGAATAAATTGCTTAGCTATGTTTTGTTCTTAATAGTTAATTTATGTTATTTCACTTGTTCTTAAAAAAACACACACACACATGTATACATATTAGTAGTGATCTTTTGTTTGTAAGCTTCAGTATTCAAATTCCATAGTTAGAGAAGAAGCTTTATTGTACGCAAGTGATGATTAAATATTTTTCTAGTTAAGTAATTTTCAAGTCAATCTCGATTCTAACCTTTTCTTTCAGCTTGTGACCATACCCTCTAACCAAGCATCATTACAACCCTCTAAAGATCTTTTGATTGATGTATCATCTCAAATTATAGTGGTGGAGATTTGATTTTCATGCAAGCCTATGGTAATAACTTTTCATATTGACTGATGAGTGTTGATTTCATTGTCCTGAAATACTTCGAATGATTTGAGTGAACCTTTAAGTGAGGATGTTAAACTCTGTGATATTTCAATCGATGATAACTACTTAGATGAGGGGAGATGCTTAAGTTTTTTTGTGATTAAATACTCAACTTGGAATGTTTGAAGCTTTAATATTCTTTTAGTTGAACTCTCAATGTATGATTACTTATGGATTAAGTTTGAGATATTATTGATAGGAATTATAAGTTGAGAAAAGTGAATTCTTAATTGTGAATTGAGGATTTTGCTTGAGGACAAGCAAACGCTTAAGTGTGGGGGTATTTGATAAACCGTAATTTATACATATTTTTATTCCTCACTTAACACGTTTATGAATGATTTCTCCTTAGATTTGGTGAATTTGATGCTCCTAATCCTTTAATTTCATGTTTTATACTTAGGTGAGCATAGGAGGATGAAAAGAACGAGAAACGGGCCAAAAAGGGAGAAAACGAGCTGATAGGGGAAAACAACACGGCCTGGACTTCCTCACACGGGCAGAACACACGCCCGTGCCAATCTAACAGGCTCGACCATAGCCTAAATCAACCTCAGCATGGGCGTGTTAATCTAACAAGCTCGACCACAACCTGAAATAATTGCACACGAGCGTGTCCCTACCGAGCCCTAGCTAAGTTCCATTCGAAAAAGGACAAGTTTGAGGGTTTTTAGGCAATCTAAAGCCTATTAAAACACCCTAGAGGAATACTAAAAGGGAGACGGAGAATAAGGAGTAAGGAATTACTCCAAGAAAGCCGATTGATCCATTCTAGAAGCCAGATTCATCATCAAGACTAAAGATCTTTCCCCAATTTCCCTTCAGGAGTTTTGGGTTTTCTTTATGTTTTGTATTCTTTATTCTTCTGAGATGTTTTCTTATTTAGTTATGAACTAAAACCCCTAAATACCTAAGGTGGATGAAACTTAAGACGAATCTTGTTATTATTTTCTGAACCGTATGATAAATATTTGACTTGTTCTTAATTATGTGTTCTTAATTCTTGTTTTGGTATTTTAGAATATCGATTCAAGTTAATGCTCTTAGTTGGAGGATGAATAGTCCCTAGCTAAGAGTGACTTTGTCATAATTAAGCGGAGTTGATTACGCGCCTAGAGATAGGGTGACAAGATTTTGCCGGATTAGGGTGAAACCTAATAAGGGGATCCATAGATCGAGTTAATGCAACCCTAAGGTGTTAATTAAAGAAAAGTCTCAATTATTCAACCTAGAGATTAGACGTTATTAGCCTTGAATAGGGATAATAACATAACTTAGGGATTTCTACGGAACAAGTTAAATGAATAGATCGTCCGGTTCGGAGCCAAAATAACAAGTGAAGTCTAGGTGGATTTTTCCTTAGGTATTGTCCTAAATTAATCGTTTTTTTCCCAAAAGTAATTCCCCAATTCTATTTTCTACAACTTCTCAGTTTAGTTTATTAGTTAGTTAAAACAAACCCTTTTATTCTTAGGCTAGATAATAAAAAGATGGTCATTACTAGTACTTTTAGTGCTTTGGGTTCGACAATCCAGTCTTGCTAAAGTTATACTACTATTTGATAGGTACACTGACCAACCATAATTTATACATATTTATACCCAATGCTTAACTCATTTTATGAATGAATTTTCCTTAGAATTAGTGAATTCGATGCTCCTAATGCCTTAATTTCATGTTTTACACTTAAGTAAGCATAGGAGAGCGAAAGGAACGAAAAACGGGCCAAAAATGGAGAAAATGGGCCAAAGTACGAAATCAACATGGCTTGGACCTCCTCACACGAGCAGATCACACGGCCATGTCAATTTGGCATAATTGAAGCACGACTCACACGGGTAGAACATATGCCCATGCCAATTTAACAGGCTCGAACACGGCCTGAAGTAATCGTACATGGGCGTGTCACATGGGCGTGTCCCTGTCGAGTCTAAGTTGAGTCCAATTCGGGAAAGGCCACTTTGAAGGGTTCTTAGGCATTCCAAAGCCTATAAATACACCCCAAAAGAGGAAGAGAAGGGGGACAGAGAATAGGGAGTAAGAAATCACTCCGAGAAAGCTGATTGATCCATCTCAGAAGCCGAATTCACCATCAAGACTGAAGATTTCTCCTCAATTTCCCCTTTAAGAGTTTTGGGTTTTCTTTATGTTTTGTATTTTTTATTATTCTGAGATGTTTTCTTGTTTAGTTATGAACTAAACCTCTAAATACCTAAGGGGGATGAAACCTAAGACGAATCTTGTTATTATTTTCTGAATCGTATGATAAATATTTAACTTGTTCTTAATTGTGTGTTCTTAATTCTTGTTTTGGTATTTCAGGATATCACTTCAAGTTACTACTCTTAGTTGGAGGAGGAATAGACCCTGACTAAGAGTAACTTTGTCATAATTAAAAGGAGTTGATTGCGCGCATAGAGATAGGGTGACAAGATTTTGTCGAATTAGGGTGAAACTGAATAAAGGAATCCATAAATCGCGTTACTGTAACCCTAGGGTGTTAATTAGAGAAAAGTCTCAGTTATTCAACCTAGGGATTAGACGTTATTAGTCTTGAAAAGGGATAATAACATAACGTAGGGATTTCTACGGAACAAGTTAAATGAATAAATCATCCGGTTTGGAGCCAGAATAACAAGTAAAAGTCTAGGTGGATTTTTCCTTAGGTATTGTCCTTAATCAATCGTTTTCCCAAAAGTAATTTCCCAATCCTATTTTTCTACAATTTCTTAGTTTAATTAGTTAGATAAAAACAAACCCCTTTAATTCTTAGGCTAGATAATAAAAAGACAGTCATTAATAGTACTCTCAGTCCTTTGGGTTCGACAATCCGGTCTTGCTAAAGCTATACTACTGTTCGATAGGTACACTTGCCTGCGTCGTGATAATAGTTAGTTTCAAGATCGAGTCATTATAAATTTATAAAGCTTATCACAGAAAATCACGATCAAGTTTTTGGCACCGTTGCCAGGGACTAAAATATTAGGAACACTCAATTTTTATTACTTTAGCCATTTATTTTCTTGCAATTTAACTTTATTTTTATTTTACTGATTTTCTTTTTCTTTTTCCTGGCAGGTTCTTATAGTTTATGACTAGAAGAAACCTGTCAGGACCACTGCTTTTTGACGAAAATATTGATCGTCAGTTCCTGTAGAAATCGACGAGAAATCAGGCGAAGCCTAAGATACATAGAAGAAGAACAGGAGGACGATATCTCAACTACAACCGAGGAGTTGGCTAAAAATCAAGACAATCAGCTACCTCCAGCAATACCCGCTGAATTAGCAAATCAGAATCCTACTCCTCGTACTATGTATGATTATGCTAAACCTAATTTAACAGGAACTGAGTCAAGTATAGTTAGGCCTACTATTGGTACAAATAATTTTGAACTGACACCTAACACGATTCAAATGATACAGCAATTTGTTCAGTTTGATAGTTTGCAGGATGAGAATCCCAACACTTACTTGGCGAGTTTTCTGGAATTTTGTGACACTTTCAAAATTAATGGCGTTCCTGATGATGCCATCCATCTTCGGTTATTCCCTTTTTCACTGAGAAACAAGGCTAAACAGTGGTTGAACTCGTTACCACGAGGGTCCATCACTACTTGGGAATAAATGATCGAAAATTTTTTATTAAAATATTTTTCGCCGGCAAAAATAGCTAGATATCTCTTCTTTTGTGCAGATGGACTTAGAAACACTTTACGATGCATGGAGAGATACAAGGACCTACTGCGAAGGTGCCCTCACCATGGGTTACCTCTATGGCTGAAAGTTTAAACGTTCTACAATGGTGTGCATCCCTCGACAAAACAGATGATTGACGCAGCTGCTGGAGGAACCATCAACAACAAAACATCTGAAAAGGCTTACGAATTTATTGAAGAGATGTCACTGAATAACTATCAGTAGGAAGTCATGAGGACTAAGCCAACGAAAATAGCAAACATTTATAACGTCGACTCGGTTACTATGTTGACAAATCAGGTAGAACTTCTGAATAAAAAAATTGATGGTTTACTTGGTTCTACGCAGGTACATCTAATGATGAGGTGTGATTCAAGTGGAGGAGGTGTCCATACAGAATATCAACCATTCAATCCTACAACCGAAGAGGAACAAGTCAGTTATATGGGTAACAATAACTTTAGATCTCAAAATAACCCATAGAGTAATACTTATAATGCAGGTTGGAGGAACCACCCAAATTTCTCCTGGGGTGGTCAAGGGAATCAAAAGCCACAAAATCCTCAGGGTTTTCAATAGCCACCTTATCAATAGGAGAAGAAACCGAACCTTGAGGAGATGCTATCCAAATTTATCTTGGTGTCAGAAACCCATTTCCAGAATACTGAGACAGCACTTAAAAATCAACAAACATCGATCCAAGGGCTCGAAACTCAGATATGTCAGATGTTTAAACTAATCTCTGAACGACCACAAGGTAGCTTGCCAAGTAATACTGAACCTAACCCAAGGGAACAACTCAACGCAATTAATGTTCAAGATAAAGAAGGATTCGTTGAGCCTGAGCCAAAATTGATGCAAGAAACTATGGTGAGCAAGGGTAAAGGTGAGGTGAGTCATAATGAAAACAAAATGATGAATGTAGAATATAAACCTCGTGTCCCATACCCTAACGCGACGAGGAAAGACCGCTCAGACGAACAATTCGGTAAATTCCTTAAACTTCTAAAATAAATACATATTAACTTACAATTTATTGAAGCTCTGTCGCAGATGCCAAATGCAATGAAATTTCTAAGAAAGCCTTTAGCAAACAAACGGAAGTTAGACGAGGCGTCGCATATGGAGCTAAATGCAGTTTGCTCAGCTATTCTATAGAATAAGCTACCCCACAAATTGAAAGATCCAGGGAGTTTTACAATTTCTTGCTTAATTGGTATTTTAGATGTGAATAATGCATTAGCTGATTTAGGGGCTAGTATTAATGTCATGCCTTATAAAATGTTTAAGCAATTAGGTCTTGGGAAACCTAAACAAACTAGGATGAGCATTCAATTGACAGATAAAACTATAAGATTTCCTAGGGGTATTATTGAAGATGAACTAGTGAAAATAGATAAGTTCATATTTCCCGTTGACTTCGTTGTTCTAGACATAGAGGAGGGTAACAACACCCTTTTGATGTTGGCACATGTGAGCTCACACTTCGTGTGGGAGAAGAAACAATCACCTTTCAAGTCGAAAACTCTGGCAACACATCAAATATTGAAGGTAATTGTCCACATCAATCTACTAAAATTGACAATATGATACAACCTACTTTGCAGGAATTGAGTTTGAAAGAAGTACATGAGCCATGTTCAAGCAATAATAGAAGACCCATTCATGAAGAACGAAGGCTACAAATAGAGGAGCTAGATGAATGGCGAGCACATAAACCGAGAACACACGATAAACTAAAACTACGTCAGAACGAGATCGATACCCCTCTAAATCAACTTAAGGTTGGAGATAAAGTCTTGCTAGATGCCGTAGATCCTCACATTGTCAACACCAACCCGAACAAAGAAATCCCTCTTACGGTACTTCATATTTTCCCATTCGGTACAGTAGAGGTAAGTCATCCCAAGTTAGGCACTTTTAAGGTAAACAACACCCGTCTAAAACCTTATTTTGATAAGATTGATAGCAGGAATGAGGAGTATGAACTCCTTAAACCACCATGACCATCCAAATGAGAGGTAAGTCAAGCTTAGACTATAAATAAGCGCTTTTCGGGAGGCAACCCAAGCGTTAACTGTATTAACTTCTTTTAGTTTTAGTGTTTAACACCTGGCATGCTAAAGGAGCCCTTGAAAACAAGTTCATCAACAGGGACACGACCAAGCACACGGGTGTGCTTAAGACCATGTGGAAATAGGGCAAAGATTTCCTCTAAAACATAAGCGATGATAAATTGCCACGGCCGTGCGACATGGCCGTGGGCGAACCTGCCAAAGCAACATGGGCGTGCGACACGCCCGTGTCTGAAGACAGTAGTTTATGCCCGTGCCTAGCATCCATGGTCGAACCTGTCAAATTAACACGGGCTTGGGACTTGCATACACAGGCGTGGGAGAAGCGAACGAAGCTAGACACGGTCGTGCGACACGGCCGTGTGTCAAATTTTAAACGCGCCAAAATAGGAAAAACGCAAAACACACGGGCTGAAATTGGGACACGCGGGCGTGTCCTATGGCCGTGTGCCTCAAAATCTATAAATAGGCTACACTATTCATTGTCTTCCCCACTCAAAAAACCCTAACCCTAGCCGCTGCAAGTCCACACGGCCTCCTTGCCACGCCCGTGCGCCTCTTCTAACTACATTTTTGACACATTTTCTCCTCTTTCTAGCGTTTGTTTACTTCTTCCTTATTTGTTTTACTGATTTTTAGGCTATTTATTATGATAATATGCAAGTTTTTGATTTTATCTTTACATTTTTATCATTTAAATGTCATAATCTAGAATACCCATCATCATTTTTTCTTTTACATATTAAAATTCTCACCCGTTGCATGATTTCTTTACTCCATTTCATTAGTTAGAAGCAAATATGCATGATTAAGGGTAGTTGAAATTTTCATCCCTTTTGTGTGCCATTCTCTCATATATATAATAGGTTGCATTCTAGTCCTTGTCATTTTTAGTCACACCACAATGTTCATGCTACAAAAATATGCTATTGAACTTAGTAATTTTAGTAATTGTGGCTGAACATATTCATGGTTTTTCTTTTTTGATTTTAGTTGCATTCTACCTTATCCACTCTTTGAGACAACTTAATGGTTCAAATTTTAGGTTCACTATGTCGTCTTCTCGAGGGAAGAAAACCGCCGTCCTCGCTTTCAAGAAAAGGAAAGGAGCATCATCTTCCTCGGGCCCAACTACAAAAATTCGCCATCCTTTCCTACAGTTCCCCAACGGGCCCCAAGAAGAGCTCTTTCAAATACTACGGCCTGACCTCTTACAGCAGGCCGCTGCATCGATTGGGCTACCGTCGAACAAATTCAGTTAGCTGATGCGATCCGGGCCCTCCTTACCACCGATCCATGGGAGCTATTTTTTGGGATCATCGAGCCGACATACTTAGAGTTAACGATGGAACTATGCTCCATGTTCCATCTTCAAACGGTAATGACAAACTACGATGATCTCGGCATAGTCAGTTTCGCTTAGGCGGATTAATCCGCCAACTAAGCGTCCTAGAATTTGGCACTGCGTTGGGTCTTTATACCGAGGAGTTCAGAGAGGAGAATGACTTACATGCTCTAGACTGCCACATCTATCGTTCTCCCTCACGTTGCTGGGACGCCCTTGTCCCACGTTCGGCCACCTACGATCCCAATCGCACCAAGGCATCATCTCTCCCTCTATCCCTAAGGTACCTCTATTCTATTTTATCTCACACTTTGACAGGACGGAGGGAGAGCACAGGTGTCGTCACTACCCACGACGTCTATTACTTATGGTGTATGTCAAACGGGCACGCCATCGATCTTGCCTACTTTATCGCCCTTGCCATACGCCAGCAGATGGAGCGACATCAGAGGGGGGTCATCTCCATTGGCCCCTACGTGACTCGACTGGCGCGACACTTCAGACTTCTCAACACTGTGGCCCAAGAATCATCCCTGACCCTCATTGGCCAGATGACTCCATAAGGTATCTCGAGCATGCTTAGCATGAGGATGATTGAGAGGCGCCGAGGAACCTACCCTCCCCAATATCGTCTCGCTCAATCTACCGAGTAGGAGGCTCCAGAGGACATTACTGATGATGTCCCTACCCAGCACGAGGACCCACCTCCCTAGCCACCACCACCTTCTCGGCCAGTTCATGCGGCGGCTTCATATGTTGACATCTCTGAGTGCCTTAACAGATTCGAGCAGTAGTGTTTTCAAAGATTTGATAACATTGATGCTACTCTAAAGTAGATTTGTCAGCATTTCCACATCTCATCGCCAGTCCCACCTCGCGAACCATCCAGCGATGAAGATGTTTAAAAACTTTTATTTATTATTTTATGTTTCTGTTTTTATTTTCATTTAATACCACTTTTTATTTTTCTTTCATCTTATTTTTATTAGGATTTATAATTTTTCTCTAACAATTTTTAATCTCGGCTATTCCTTTCCAAGTAATTATTCTTCCTAATATCCCCTAAACAGTTCCTGCTTTCATCACAGTTATAATGAGCTCCAAAGCTCACAATCACTTAGGAACTTCAAACTCCATTGGGAAGGGTTCTCTACGACTGTCATGCCCTGCTCAATGACGAGATATAATATTCTTTTGGCACAGCACTGTGGTACCCAACCTCTACCACCAACGGAGTATCTTCCTACACCTCCACAACTCTAAACCAGGACATTCATTTCACACTCAGGAAGTTTCAATTCTCTCTCTCTCTTATGATTTTATATTTTTCCATATATCTATCTTTGTACATTGAGGGCAATGTACATCTTAAGTGTGGGGGGTAATCATTTCATTATCCGAAAAAGCCCTGAATATTACTTTGTTCTCTTGCGAATCTCTCATATCATGTTTAGGATGAATTTTGATTGACTAATAAATTTTATTGATATATCTCGAATTAAAACATAGGCATTCATGCATTGATTATTTAATTTTAAAATATTAGACAATCAAGCATGATAAGTTGATTTTAAAGAATTTAAAATTTTAGGTTGTTTCCCCAAGTATAGGTATTATCTTGAATTGAATCCCACAGGTTTAAACATCAAAAAGCCATAATTTTTGTAAGATTTTTTAGCCTTTTGAGTATCTATTAATTCTTTCATGCTCACGTTTACTATTACTTTGAGTGTGTCAATATTGAATAGTTATTCTAGAAATTGCTTGATTATGCATGTCAAGACCACATTATTTGATTTGATATGTCAAGATGATAGAGGCACTTAGGATTAACTCACTCATGCCATGAAAAGCCTACCTCCACGATTAACCCTTAGTAAACCCCTTTGAGCCTAACAAGCCATTCCTTGCATGACCCTCAATATTAACCCTTAACCCATTATTGTTGAAATCCCCTTAAATTAATTCGATCCCTATTTTTTGTCGAGATTTGATTTGAATAATTTGTTTAGCTATGTCTTGTTCTTAATAGTTAGTTTATGATAATCTAACTCGTTATTTAAAAACAAAAGAAAGAAACATGTATACATATTAGTAGTGATCTTTTGTTTGTAAACTTCAGTATTCAAATTCTATAGTCAGAAAGAAGTTTGTTGTAAGCAAGTAATGATTAAATATTTTTCTAGTTAAGTAATTTTTCAAGTCAATCTCAATTTTAACCTTTTCTTTCAACTTGTGACCACACCCCTTAACCAAGCCTCGTTACAACCCTTTAAAGACCTTTTGATTGATGTATCATCTCGATTTATAGTGGTGGAGATTTGATTTTCATGCAAGCCTATGGTAATAACTTTTCATATTGATTGATGAGTGCTAATTTCATTGTCCTTAAACACTTCGAGTGATTTGAGTGAATCTTTCGTGAGGATGGTAAACTTTTTGAGGTTCCGAATCGATGATAACTACTTAGATGAAGGGAGATGCCTAAGTTTTTCATGATTAAATACTCAATTTGGAATGTTTGAAGTTTTAATGTTCTTTTAGTTGAATTCTCAATGTATGATTACTTATGATATGGTTTGAGATATTATTTATAGGAATTATAAGTTGAGAAAAAAAAATTTTAATTATGATTTGAGGATTTTGCTTGAGGACAAGCAAACGTTTAAGTGTGGGGGTATTTGATAAACCGTAATTTATAAATATTTATACCCCATGCTTAACGCATTTTATGAATGAATTTCCTTAGAATTAGTGAATTTGATGCTCCTAATGCCTTAATTTCATGTTCTACACTTAGGTAAGCATAGGAGAGCAAAGGGAGCGAGAAACAGGCCAAAAACAGAGAAAATGAGCCAAAGTACGAAATCAACACAGCCTGGAACTCCTCACACGGGTAGATTACACGGCCGTGTCAATTTGGCAGAATTGAAGCACGACTCACACGGGTAGAACACACGCCCGTGCCAATTTAACAGGCTTGAACACGGCCTAAAATAATCGCACACGGGCGTGTCACACGAGCGTGTCCCTGCCGAGCCTAATTGAGTCCAATTCAGAAAAGGCCACTTTGGAGGGTTCTTAGGAATTCCAAAGCCTATAAATACACCCCAAAAGAGGAAGAGAAGGGAGACGGAGAATAGGGAGTAAGAAATTACTCTGAGAAAGCCGATTGATCCATCTTAGAAGCCGGATTCACCATCAAGACTGAAGATCTCTCCTCAATTTCCCCTTTAGGAGTTTTGGGTTTTCTTTATGTTTTGTATTCTTTATTATTCTGAGATGTTTTCTTGTTTAGTTATGAACTAAACCCCTAAATACCTAAGGGGATGAAACCTAAGACGAATCTTGTTATTATTTTCTGAATCGTATGATAAATATTTAACTTGTTCTTAATTGTGTGTTCTTAATTCTTGTTTTGGTATTTCAGGATATCACTTCAAGTTACTACTCTTAGTTGGGGGAGGAATAGACTCTGACTAAGAGTAACTTTGTCATAATTAAGCAGAGTTGATTGCGTGTCTAGAGATAGGGTGACAAGATTTTGCCGGATTAGGTTGAAACCTAATAAGGAAATCCATAGATCGAGTTAATACCACCCTAGGGTGTTAATTAGAGAAAAGTCTCGGTTATTCAACCTAGGGATTAGACGTTATTAGTCTTGAATAGGGATAATAACATAACGTAGGGATTTCTACGGAACAAGTTCAATGAATAAATCGTCTGGTTCGGAGCCAGAATAACAAGTAAAAGTCTAGGTGGATTTTTCCTTAGGTATTGTCCTTAATCAATCGTTTTCCCAAAAGTAATTTCCCAATCCTATTTTTTTGCAATTTCTTAGTTTAATTAGTTAGATAAAACAAACCCATTTAATTTTTAGGCTAAATAATAAAAAGATAGTCATTACTAGTACTCTTAGTCCTTTGGGTTCGACAATCTGGTCTTGCTAAAGCTACATTACTGTTCGATAGGTACACTTGCCTGTGTCGTGATAATAGTTAGTTTCAAGAGCGAGTTATTATAAATTTATAAAGCTTATCACAGAAAATCACGATCATACACTTGCCTACATCGTGATAATAGTTAGTTTCAAGAACGATTAATTATAAATTTATAAAACTTATCATGAAAAATCACGATCAAAATGTTTAAGGGAAATGGTGCTGAAGTATCTCCAATGCTAGAGGTTCGTTGGTGTAGCTTCAAGACAAGCCCATTAACTTTGGCCATTAAAAGTACCGCATCTCTTTTATTAACTCTTGCATTCTTTCTTCAAAGACAGATTCATCAATTTGCTAATGTTGTCCTCTTTTATGGTTTGAGGAGTTATCTCTGCATTGAAAGTTGTGTTATTGTTTATGTGTGGATTAGGTTGTTTCATCCTCCTATTCCTAAAGATTTTTTCTTTGAGCATTTCTTACCTCTCTTAATTTTTCTATAATATTCTCAGTTCTCTCATTTCTCTTATCCATTTATTATTGTCTCTCTAACTGTTCTTGAAGAAATTTCTGTTGTTCTTGGTAAAACCTCTGCTAGGAGGACAACTGTTCTTCAGGTGCCTTCATCTTTTCTTGTATCTCTATGAATTGTTACGAATCTAACTGAGGGCTTTAGGAATTCTGGTCAATTGAGGGGGGCACTGGTATAAGACTAAAGGTCTAGTCATAGTACCAAGGTGTCGGGTACTGGTAATACTATTGATAAGGGTTGAAATGTGCATACTAGGTTTCTTGATTTGCCTATCTAGTACTTGTTTGAGGTTGGTCATGAATGGTGTTTCTTAGGGTGTTTGGCAATTGGGACAAGGATTTTGCTCTCTGATTGGTGGGACGTTGTATCTGGATCGATCATAGTCGACCCAAGCTCACCACACTAATTGCTGATGGTGGAAATCATCAAAATAAGAAGAATGGCAGGAAAAGCAATGATTCACCCTTGAGGGGTGAAGAGTCGTCATATTGTCATGGTGAGGACAGTGGGAAAGGTTGTAGGGGCGAATCTTAGAAAAGTGAAGTGTTAATTTTGATCTGAATGTTATTTTTAGAATGGCCCTGTTAGAAGAGTAAGAAGGCTTATATACATGGAACAAAGGAAGTTCCACTTGTTGAGGCCTCACTGGTGGCAATGTCATATCTTGTTACTTTGTAGAGGTGTCAATGTGATCTTATAGATTAGTGATGTCATAGGATTGTTTGCTAATCAATGGATGTAAGGCTTCATGTAATCTTAACAAGGGTAGTCCACGTTAGAGAGTTGCTTAGTGTAAGGTTTGCTCAAGGGTGACTCCACGTTGTGGATTAGCTCGAGTGACACGTGTAACTATCTGCTAAAGTAGTATAACACTTCTCTACCCATATCGATGTTCAAAATTGAAAGATTCCGATCACTTTAATAAATTCTCTAACCAATTAAAACAAGTTTTTTTTACTACTCTCTTTTAATTTACTACATATCTTGAATTAATGGATAATGCTGGAATTCTATAAATCTAATTTTCTATCATATAAAATATATAATATTTCAAATATAAGCAATGCTGTTTGTGCAGCTTGCTTTAGAGACTATATATTATACTGTGACTGTGATTACTCAACAAAAATAAAATGTTATTTTCTAGTTCTCTGCAATAAAGCCCGTTTTGGAACAGATTGGAATTAAAAGTGGGAGGAAGCAGCAATCTCTCTGACTGGTGTATAGCAGCTCCTGATTCTCTGACAAGACAGCAGCCTGTCGTGTTTTGTTTTGGATCATTTGTATTGGTCTTATGTGTATATAATCTCAAACCCATTTCAATTCGTTTAGCAGATTGCTTTCTCTTTCAATATGTCTGGTGGTGGAAGAGTTCAGGGACTTTCCAGGTCATGTATTCTTCTTATAGGTAACTATCATCGTTTCATATATATATTCATTGTATAAGTTAACTTGAGGTTGCTGGTTACTAGCATGCATTTCTGCATGAAACAACCTGTTCTTTTAATCGGTTTAGGGTTATATGATTCCGATTTAGGTGGCCATAATAGATATAAATATGTTTCTAATACGAGTATATGTTCAATTTTTGTAAATGTTTAGATTATCATAAATTTAAGTAAATATTTAAGATTCGGGTTTCTTTTATTTGATAGTGATTGCTGGCATGGAAAGGTTCGCATTCAAAGGGGTGGCATCGAATTTGGTTACATATCTCACAGATGTAGTGCAAATGAGCAATTCTTCAGCAGCCAAAACAGTTAACAGTTGGTGTGGATTCACTTCAATGTTGCCACTGTTGGTGGCACCCTTGGCTGACTCTTTTTGGGATAGGTATTCAACCATTTTGACCTCATCTTTCGTCTATGTTTCGGTGAGTCCACGCTTCTTTGTTCTTCATTTTAGGGCTTGCATGTCATGGAAATTTGAGTTTTTGATCCTTTGAACCAGTTCATTTTCAGAGCCATATTTGTTTATTATCATCAAAATGGGACAAAGGAGTACCAACATCTTAGCACTAAACATGTTGGACCCCGAGCAATCCCAACTTTTCATTCTTTTAATTGCAAAATAATTTTTTATTATTGTTATATAAAGACTTTAATATCATAACAATTGTTATTTTCTAATTTCAGTTTTTTTTGTTGTTGGCATTCATTTTCGATTTAATCAAAATGGTCAAATCATGCATCCTTTGTTATTTTGATGGGAATTTGCTGCCATGGATAGCGCCAACCTCCTTTTTTGGCTTTTATCTCGAACCTCGTTCAAGATTCATGGCTTACCTAACCTCTGCAAAGAGTTAACCTTTCTCAGTGGGTATTTAGCCTATAGCACTTTAATATTTTAAAGAGATATTTGAACCTTTTTGGGAAAGTGGTTGAACCTGTTTGCACTAACCAGAAATGTACACCTTTCCCTCAAAATGATCTGGTATCATATTAGGCCTACTTGAAAGAGACATGGCATCCATATTAGTAATTCATGTTACAAAGTTGACATATCTGTATATTTATACTGTATTCATGCTAGTTTTTCGTGTGGTATAGTATTTTACATCGGTCATTTTTTTTAATTGAAGGGACTTGGAGCAGTGGCATCAACAGCAACGATATGGACATGGTCACCACCAAGCAACAAAAGCTCCCCAGCATTCCTGTTTTGGTCTCTGTGTTTGATTTCACTAGGCCAAGGTGCATATAACCCATCTTTGCAAGCCTTTGGAGCTGACCAACTGGATCATGATGAAGAATTACCCTCTAGCAAGGATGACAAAAGCTCTAACAAAAAGAGTTTATTCTTTCAATGGTGGTATTTTGGTGTTTGTAGTGGCAGCCTCTTAGGTGTCATACTTATGTCCTACATCCAAGACACCTTTGGTTGGGTACTTGGATTTGCCATCCCCATGTTTGCAATGATTACATCAGTTGCAATTTTCAAATGTGGTAACCGAATCTATGCATATAAACCAGATAAAAGCATTGACAGTAAGCCGTTCCAGAACATACTTCAAGTAATCAAAGTGACTGCATCAAAGCTTGTCAATGGCAGAATCAGAATCAACTTACCAGATGACAAGTCTGATGTAGGGGAGCTTGAGTAAGTTTTCATGTTGGGATATCGAGGACGCTTCAGATTTTGTGATTTCCCATGAGTTTCTGATATCATTCTCGCTTGTTTTATAGGCTTGAAGAGAAACCTCTTTGTGATCAAAAGTTTGGCAGCAATGGTGGTTTCGATGGGAATCCCAGAAACAAAACTTACCTGCTTGAAAACGCAAAAATAGTACTCAGGCTTTTGCCAATATGGGCAATGCTTCTAATGTTTGCTGTAATTTTCCAACAACCTGCGACCTTTTTTACGAAACAAGGCATGACAATGAAGAGGAACATCGGTAGGAACTTCAAGATCCCACCAGCAACCCTACAAAGTGCAATTACGTTATCTATAATACTAATGATGCCATTATATGACAAAGTTTTGATCCCAATCACCCAAATTGTTACCCGCAATCAAAAAGGTATTACTGTAATGCAGAGGATGGGAGTCGGCATGTTTCTATCCATCATTGCTATGATCATAGCTGCAGTTGTCGAAACAAAGAGGCTTGAGATCAGCAGGAAGATGAGTTCCCTAGAATCAGAAACAGTAGAACTAAGCATCTGTTGGTTGCTTCCTCAATATGTTCTTCTAGGAATTTCAGACATTTTCACAGTTGTAGGGATGCAAGAGTTCTTCTACAATGAAGTACCTGTTAGGATGCGAACGATGGGGTTTGCACTGTACACAAGTGTTTTTGGGCTCGGAAGTTTCCTGAGTGCCTTGATGATTTCAGTCATCGAAGCCTTCACAAGTTCAGGAGGAAGACAAAGCTGGTTCTCTGATGACATGAGGGAAGACAGACTCGACAAATACTACTGGCTTTTAGCCTTAGCAAGTACTTTGAGTTTACTGTTCTATGCAATTTTCTGCAAGTTCTATACAACGAGAAGTGAACTCGAAATTGGAAACTGTAAATAAGCTCTTTTCTAGTTTGATCTGTTTAATAAAGTTTTGTGCAATGCTTTCTGTTGATATAGTAAGAAAAGAGCTCCTTTTTCTGTATGCTTCCTTTGGTTCCATTGCTACCACAGGCTTTACGCAATCGAACAGATCATATAGATTTAACCCTTCAACACAATATCGATGGGTTCTTTTCCGTTTGACACTTAATTGGGTTTTGTTTTACCTCATATGATTTGGATATTCTACATTAACACAAAGTAATGCAGACTAGATTACAGCTAGTTAACCATGTATGCTACACGGAATCTTTTTTTCCTCCTAAAATCTTCATACTCAATGCTTGTGTTCGATATTTATTCAAATATGGGTATGAAGTATGACTCTCCAAATATATACAAGTGCCGTCTCCAAATATATACAAGTGCCGAATGCCATTTAACTATCCAAAGTATGACTAGATATTGGAAAAGGTTCAACTATCCAAAGGAATTACAATCATGTCAAATACTATGATATAGGCAACCACTCAATGCAATTTTTAAACTCGAAAACTGCATTAACATACGAGAATCAGAATCAGATAGAACACGAAATAGAACTCAAATCTCATTGAGCAAAACAACAAACAAACGGGTATATTTTAGTTTATGCAAAGTCAATCATCACTTATTCACTAATATCATTACAAAAGAATAAAATTACAATGCTTTTCACCCAGCTATCCGAAAGAAACCACTAAATGTTTACCTCAGACATGTGAAGCATGGCCATTAACACCCAATTCCACAACAGCTGACTTCTCTTTCACCAAATCATCTTCTTCTTTAATCCCATTGTCGAGATCGTCATCGGAATCCAAAGTGAAATTCCCCCCATTACTATCCATTAGCTGTATTTCGGCCCCTAATGGCTTATACCGCAAACCATCCCCTGAAGCACCAACAGCAACACCATTTCTTTTACCAATAAGCGATAACATCCCGACAACCAGAACCACAAGCAAAGCAAGATGGCAATTGAATTGCAATGTGGCAATAGACCTTGCTCTATGATAATCAGGGTGACTTCTGCATTTAATAGTATAATTCCCTCTACTTTTTTCATGTAAGCTACATCCGTGAACCATCAAATTAGTGTAAAATGAAAATCCCATTTGCACAAACCATGTTCCGTGTAAAATCAACCCAATACCTCGTACCGATTTCGAGTAAATGGACCTGTTAGATCTCAATTCTAACATTGTTGAAACCACACAAATTGCTATGGGAACACATAAAAGATCAAAATATCTATTCTCAATCCCACTTGTATCCTTTCTTTGCAAGTAATACAACAAAAATTCTTCAACAAAAGCTAAAAGCAGAACTAATTCAAGAACAGAATCAGGCCAAAAGTATGAACCTTTCTTATTATTTAAAAGACCCAAAGCAGAGTAAAGCAAGAAGAGCAGAGCAAGTGAGAGCACTTGTAACTGGAGCACCGTCCCCACCCGATCCTTTGAACTGAAAGCATCAAAGATTGAAACCACAGAATTCAAGAAAATCAAAAGGGAAAAGATTGATACAAGGATGAAAGATGGTGATGAAGAAAAAGGGTTGTCTTTAGTTTTAGAAATAGAGGCAGATTTGATCTGGGTTGAAAGTGAAGAAGAAGATGGAGTTGGATTCGGGTTTAGGGTTGGGTTTAAGGAGTTGATTAATTCCCAGAATCCGATCAAGATGAAACCAACGCCGGCAACGCCGTAATTGAAAAATCCCATCTTTTTTTTTTTTTTTTGTAGTAAAATGTTGAAGCTTGAAAGGCCTTTAACTCTTTTTTGGGTTTTCTTTTTTCTCTCTTTGAATCTGTGACAATTTTTCTTTTTTTGCTGTCTCTTTGAAGAATTCAAGATCTTTGAGGCGGCTCTCTTTTATTTTCTTTTTCCTTTTTCTTTGCTCTGCTTTTCTTTGGAAAATCAGAGTCGAGAATACTGGAAACAAGACAAACAGTCATTCGTTGCTGCCGGTTGTTTGATGTCCCAATCCGATTTCTGGTACTCTTGACTTTTCCTATTTCGGTTTTTTTAGGTATAATGATAAATCTAGTACCTGATATTTATTCATTTTATCATTTTTGTCCTAAAAAATTACAATTTTAAAAAAAAATTTATGATTATGTAAAATAAAATCTTTTGTTTGAAATTGAACTGTAATTGGCAAGAAAAATTGATCCATTTAATAATAAATTGACTAATTTAATACAATCCCTACGGTATAAGCATATCTAAAGTAATTTAGCAAAAAAATATTAATATCTACGTATCTATACTATTATAAAACAATTATTAAGTTTATGTTATTAATTAACCAAGTGTTAATTAGGAAAAAAAATTAAAAACCCCTTTTAAAATTTTTTAAGGGCAGTAATCGTGGTTCAATGAAAGAATACTTTTTATAAATATATTTTTATATTATTTTTTCTTTCATTCATATTATACCTTTTTGAAAGAGGTAATTTTCTAACCATGGTAGTTTTTCAAAGTAGGTAATTTTTTCTGTCTAATTTTGCATTCCATCTCTTTTCTTTGTGAAAATTAAGAAACTAATCTTTTTATTTTAATTCGTCAAAATTTGGTCCTTTGATATTTCAAGAACTAAGCATGCACCAACATTACGAGCACAACCAGCTATCTAAACACCATCATGATTCTGCACAACACTCTCAAGTCAACAACCGCACATTCAGGCTCTTCATTCCTAGCCCTTTCCGTATTTACTTTCAACCAGCTGATGTTCAGCTTAATTCAATGAACAATTGTAAGAGCGAAGAGCCCTCGTGCATCCCCGTCCAATCGTAGGTGACTGCTCAAGTTGTGCATACCTGCTATTAGCCCAAAGTCGGCGCGTTTGGTGTATGAGACAGCCCCCCACAACAGAATCAACATCGAAAATACCTCTATTTTGTTGCTTCTAAATGCACCAGCAAAGTGCAGCAAAAAAGCAGTCCCAATTATTCGAGTCAAAAGGGAACCAAGAGGGATCAGTAATGTTCGCATCCAACCACTCAGCAAATGGCGAGTTCAGAAATTCATGAACCTCATCAAGGCGTATAAGAAACATCCAAATTGACATAGCCGGGTAGCAAAAAACACAGAACATGATCAATAGATTCAGTTGGATCCCCACATGCAACAAACCGAGCATCCATTGCAACATGCCTGTGAACCCGAATCCTATTCGCTAACAATTTATTCTGGAAAGGTAGCCAAAGAAATACCTTAATTCGTTGAGGGCACGCCGGCTGCCACTCCGCAGCCATATTTTATTGGAGACCTAGTCATTAGAAGAGGTTAAATGCTTATAAGCCGATTTCGTAGTAAATTTGTTGATCCCAACGCCACCCAGGAAAATCATTAACATCCCATCCACACGAAGGCTTCTTAGTAGTTATACGATGAACATCTTTTGATAGAAGAGACCGAAAACATCCCAATCCCCACTACTATTAGTCATTGTGGCAATAGGAACTAGTGACAATGGAATAAGATTCGAACGGTAGAAAAATTGAAAAAGCGGGCCACATTTCAGAATCCATCAATCCCTTCAAAAATCCACCATTAATCCATTACCAACATTCCAGACAATCTCGTTCCTACCTCATCCCAAATGTTACTAACATCCTTCCATATTCAAGAACAATTTGTAGCATGAAAGGAACTTGGGATAACACCATCTCATTTATACTTGGCCCGGAAACCTTGAACCCAAAGCTGATCAGGTCAAAAAATTAGATTGAATCCCAACTTCATTAAGAAAGCTTCATTTTGTTTCCTTAGATCCTTGAACCCAAGACCCCTTGCTTGCATTGGCTTGCATATATCCTTCCAGCTTACAAGAGACAAACCTAGTTTGTTCTCTGTGTGCCCCCCCTCCAAAAAATAAAAATAAAAATAAAAAGTTGCGAGTAATCTTCTCCATTTCAGTGCACACTCTTTTTAGGACAATAGTCGATTGCATAGAATACACCGGGATAATTGCCCGAACTAAGTTCGCAAGAGTAAGCTATCCTGCTAAAGAGAGGATCTTAGCCTTTCAGCCAAAAAGCTTTTGTCGAATGTTGGCAATATTGTAATCAAAAGTAGATTTTGTAACCCTACAATGCAGAAAGTCCTCAATAGAAGAAAAACCTAACCCTATAGAGATGACCCCCCCTCAAGTATAATGAAACATTCTTCGAAAAATAAATGTGTTTTTTGCACATTGACATTATGACCAGAATGGATGCAAAATTCCTCAACTATCAATTGATGCCTCAATAAACTAAATAAGGTCATCAGCAAAGAAAAGATGAGAGATGTTTGGACCATCCTTCAAAAGTTTAACCAACTTCCGTTGTCCCCGACTCACCTCATTAGAGATAGCTTAGGCCAACCTCTAATGCAAAGCATAAACAAATATGGTGAAAGGGGATCTTCTTGATAGATTCCCTATTAAGGCTTAAACTTATTCCACAACATACCATCCCAGACAATTTGCATTTACGTAGACCAAATACAGTGCACAATTACATTCCAAAATTGATGTGGGATCCTAACCTTTACCAAAGTATCATTGATGAAATCTCAATCTAATCTATCATAAGTCTTTTCCAAATCAATTTTGATGGTCATCCATCCAACTTTACTAGCCTTTTTATGCATGGAATATATAATCTCTTGAGAAATAATGATATTATCTGTTATGCACCACCCAGAGACAAAACTCAACAGGTTCGGGAGCACCCAATTTAGCATAAATGGTTTCAACCTATTGACAATTACTTTTACTACAACTTTATACAATACCGTACACATGCATATCGAACCAAGCTATTGAATTGTTTCAAGAATCTTCTTCTTCGAAATAAGGATTAGAAGGGTCTTGTTAACCTACTCGTTCAGTTGCCCTCCCTCCATAATACACTAACAAACTCACAAGCACTTTCCCCAACCATGTTCCAATTCTGTTGACAAAAAAGAGCATGCAAACCATCAATTCCAGGAGCCTTTAATGGTTTCATTTCAAACACAACATTTTTTACTTCCTCATCGGATACCATGGAGTGCAAATTATCCATATCATATTGTTCTAACCGAAAACAACTATTTCGCACTTGGTAATTGCTCACGATGTACTGATCCTTCATGAACAAATTAGAATAAGATAAAGTAGCTTTCTACCATAAAATATCCTGATCCCTACACCATGATCCATCAATAAGGTTCAACGACTTAATAGTAATAGTCACTCGACGATTAACAGTGCCAATATGAAGAAAAAAAACAAAGTATTTCAATCACCATTAATTATCCATTTATGGCGGGACTTTTAGAACCAGAGGCTCTCTTTTTAGGCAAACACATAATCTAACTCGATCTTCAATTGATGCTTTAAACCTAAAAGGAAGCTAGATGGAGAATGATCCAACTTACTTTCGATACCACGAATCCTTGCCATTAGCTTCCTTTTCTTTGTTCTAGTATGCCCAAAAACATCATGGTCCTATTTTCGAGCCTTTTGGGTGAAAACCTTAACATTCTACACAACATCCTTAGAAGTACTCCAAGTTTGTTTGAGAAAATCCCCAAACTCTAGGTGTTGTTTGACCACACCACGACATACGAATGTCAAGCAGAGAATTAACACAAGATATCAAGAATTAAGGCAACTTAACTGCACCTATGACATGTCAGTTGCAATATTTATAATGTTACAATGGAACACTTTGGAGTTGTAATAGCTCATTTTCGGTAAAATCAGAACTGTGGTTTCGAGACCACAAATCCAATTCCGAAAAGAAAATTTATTTTAATATTATTTTATGATCTACAGTATGATAATAACATCGTATGAAAATTTCGTAAAGAAATTTTACTGATTATATGTTTAATTTGATAAAGGATCAAATTGCACAAAGTGTAAAAGTTGAGTTCTAATAGCTAAAGGGATTAAATAGATATGAAATTCAAAATTTGAGATCCTTGAATGGTAAATAGACCATTAAAAATGCTTAGCTGTTAAGGATGATTATTCATCCATGGAAAATAAAATAAAGAAAAAGATGAAATTGAAAAGTGAAATAATAAAATATGATAAATGATAAAAAAAATGAAAATATCATCAATGTTATCATCTTCTTCCCCAAAAATACATGGAAACCCTAGGAAAGAGAAAGCAAGCTTTCTTGGCTTAATTGGGTAAGTAATCTTAAAGCAAGCTTTCTTGGCTTAATTGGGTAAGTAATCTTGTCCTGTTTTTAGTAATTTTTATATTTCCGATATCAGAATACCTTAATCTATCTATTTTGGGGATTAATTTGTAAAGATATCAAAGTATAGGAATTTTTCCATGGATGTAAATGCTAAAAATTTGAAATTTATGGTAGAAAATGAAAGGTTGTTGATAGATAAACAACTTTTGTAAAGTGAATTTTGATGAAATTATGATTTTAGGACTAAATTGTAAAGTTGTAAAATTCAAGAAAAAATTTTAAATTTTAAATTTTATGAAATACATGGGCTGCAAATTTTATATGTAAATTTTGGCTAGGCTTGGAATAAGGATTAAATTGCATGAATTTCATTTTCCAGGCCAATGGATGAAATTGTCATTAATTAAAAGTTTAGGGGCAAAATTATGTGAATTGGACTAAATTGATTATGAATTGTATTAAATTGATGTTAAATTTACTCGTATAGATCCAGATAGACCAAATTCAGAGTTAAAGCGAGGAAAAGAGAAAGTGCCGAATTAGTAGATTTTACGTACACGAGTATTTATTAAGGTAAGTTCGTGTAACTAAATTGTGTTTATTTTTATGCTTGAATTGAGTGTGGTATGTGTTTTTATGAATTATATAAATGTTATAAATGTATGAAATAATAACATGCACGTTAATGTTCAGAAAATGATAAGTTTTGTTTGAATAATGAAATTCGATGGATACATGATTTCCCGTATTGAATGTGGTCCTGCATATATTGCGAACAGAATATAGCTCAGACGAGCAATCCTGTTATAAGCCCTCTCGAGCATCCTGATATATAGTTCCTGTGAGCATCCTGATCGGTAGTGATTCTGCATGTGTTGCGCACTACCACAACTCTTTGTGAGCATCCTGTTACATGATTCGATCGGTTGTGATCCAGCATTTATTGCGGACACAAACGCAGCTTTTCGTGAGCGTCCTGATATAGGTTCTTATGAGCTTCCTGACATAGCTCGCTTGAACTTCTTGTTAAGCTATCCGGAGCTCCTGTTACTTTGCTCTTTGTGAACATTCCTGATAGGCTCTTCGTGAGCTTCCTGATTAAAAGTTCTTTGTGAACTTCCTGTTATAAACTCTTATGAGTTTCCTGGTCTAGCCCAAATAAGCTTCCTGTTACATAGCTCACATGAGCATCTTGATATATGGGTTGTGAGTGTGCTTCTTGATTATGTGCCCTTATGGGCACCCCTGAATATGAATTGACAGTTTCTGATTTGTACACTTTGAGTGTACTACATGTGTATCCATCGATATTTCAAATAAATTCAACAGGCAAAATCATGACATGAGAAAATATGAACACGAAATAAATTTTTACATATATCTGCCTGAAATACATGAAAATGATGATACATGATATATGGAAGTATGAGACAGTGATATATGAACATGGAACTTGTTTGATGAATATGTTCATCTAAGATTATAAATTTTTACACTTCGAGTGTATTTTCCCGAGTTTCAATTGATAGTTTAATTGATTTAATAAGCAAAATCCTGACATGAAATAATCTGAACTTGAGACAAAATATTATGAAAATGTACTTGAAATACATGGGTATGACTTATATATATTATTTGAATTCATGATGTGGAAAGTATATGTATATGGGAATTTGGTTGTTGTTGAGCGCATACATGTTTCTTGATGTTTATATGAGATAATATGACTTAGAAACGAACTATTACCCGTATGTACATGAAGTACATGGAAATGACATTACCTGATATAATGATGTATGAATTGGTTGTTACATTAATGTGGACCATGCTTGATGACTTTGTTCATCTATGATTAAGGACTATTATATGTGATTACTTGGCTAACATGATAAGGATACGTGTTTAGGGCTTCTGATAAATTTGGTTGATAGTGCCTTGCATGTTTATTTTTAATGTAAATATATGGTAAGTTATTTACCATGTTATACAAACTTACTAAACATTTCATGCTTACTCTGTTTTATTTTCCCTTTTTCTATAGTAATTCGAAAGCTTATTGGATTGAAAGCATCGGTGAAAATCACTCACACTATCCATTGGCCCATCTTGGTATATATGGTAAATTAATTATGGTTATAATGGCATGTATAGGTTAATCAGCCAATGTTGGCATGTAAATGTTTGGGTTATAACTAGCCATTGGAATGGCTTGTGATGAACATGTTTTGATATGTATAAATGAGGCAATAACATGTTTGGTGTGTGCTTAAATGATTGATTGATAGAAATCATGTTGGCATATTGAAAATTAATTCTAACATATTTGGTAAAATATGCATATAGGTGAATTCAATAAGTTAAGTAAGTTTGTATATTTAATTACATGATGGTAAAGTGTTATTTGAGGTGTTTAAGAGCACATTAGTTGTATGTGATGATATGTCATGCATGAGACTTGGTTTTGACTTGAATTGATTGTTTTAAAATGGCTTGTAAATATGTTTAAGTATTGGTGTAAGAGGAAGACAAATTGGGTAAGAAATGTGGCTTGAAAAATAGCCTATTTTTGTCCACACGGACGTGTGTCTCAGCCATGTGTGACATACAGCCTAGCACATGGGCGTGTGATCTGGCCGTGTGTCCCCTACATCTTTAAAATGTCAAAACAGAATGCTCAAAATTGATCACATGGCCTAGCACACTGGCGTGTGGCTTGGCCATATGACCCCTGCACCTACACACGGTCTAGTACACGGGTATGACCTGACCGTGTAACTAATGTCAGAGAGTTACACGGCCTGAGACACGGGCGTGTCCCTAGCTGCGTGAACCACACAGCCTAACCACATAGGCATGCGTCCCCTGCACCTAGGAAAAATTTTGAAATTTTGCAAAAAATTCTCTGTGAACTCGGTTTAGTCCCGACTCGTTTCAAATGCATGTTTTGGACCTCGAGGGTTCATATAAGGGACTTTATGATTAATTTCTGATATGAATACTATATGATGTGGAATATTTGTTATTTTATCTGTAAATTATGGTAATGCTCTGTAACCCTGTTCCGATGACTGATTCGGGTTAAGGGTGTTACAGGAATATTCCAAAGATTGAACCCAAGGGATGGTAAATGTGTTTATCAAATTAATTATGAGTTAAGCAATTACTAATCTAGTTAAGTCAAAAATTATTTGTGCAACAAAATAAAATAAGACTTAAGCTATATCTAAATTAACAAATAAAAATACCGAACTAACTTTCTTCCTTTTTTATTAGAAACAATGCAAATAGATTGAAATGATGGTCAAATGATTCATGGATTACTAACTAAGCTAATAAACATATGATTATTATATTATTTTCCACTCTTAGCTAAGAATATCCTATTGGTCTCATCCTAAACTAAAATATACCACCTAAGCTCTTCTCTTAGTCTTATTTAGGCATATAGATCTCTTCATAACCTTACTATTTGACACAAACGTATCAAAGTCCTACACGATAGAGTCTCCTCTCGGTCTTGTCTGTCTAAATCTTTCACTAAAGGCATCAATTCTAGTGTAATATGCAATTTAATATACTTGAACAAACAACTAATCAAGGAATATATTAACTTTGTTAAGTAACTCAATCATCAATCAACCAATAAAATAATTTAGCACATGATTAAACTTAAATTCCACAAAAGCATTTTAGCAAACGCATAGTAGGTGAAAAATATAAAAGATAAGGGTTGAGAAAATGCTCATTAATATATAAAAATCCAATGAAGCACAAGAGTTGAAACCATCTTCATTCAAAAGGTTCTAGCAAAAATGAAGAAACAAAAATACTACAAAAAGAAGAAAAAAAAAGAGAAGTAAAATGAAAACCTAAACTAAGAAAAGAAGAGTAAAACTTATGTAATGTCTAACCTATTTTTCTACACTAGCCTTGCCACCCAAATAGTTTATATAAGATGGTATTTATAGGCAAAAAATATATTTGACCTAACATTGACAATTATGCCATTTAAATGAAAAGTGACTTAAGCTTGTTTAGACACAAAATTGCCCCTATAGTTTTTCACCCATCAAACTTCGGTGTCGCAACATCCGTTGCAATGGGAATGAGCTTGACTTGGGGGCACTTGGTGTCGCAACATAGCCTTGATGGTGTCGCAACCTCAACTATAGTGGCCATTGCGTTTCTTCACATCAACAATTTGCTTGGAGTTGCGACCTCAAGGGTTTGTAGTTGTAACTTTGAGGCTCGATGTTGCAAAACCACATGCTTAATATCGCGACTTAAACGACAAGTTGCTCAAAGTTGAGTTTTTGTTGAAGTTCACTTCCTTGAAGTGATGGAGGGTTAGTCGAGACCCGCATGCACCGATGTTGCAACCCCACAACAGTTAAGGTCCTCTTTAATGTTTGGCCTCAATCATCTCCCTACACAAGCTTAAATCAATCATTAGACTATCCAATGAAATAGTTTTTTTTTTTCCAATTTGGGTCTCAAAAGAGGTAAAATATAAGAAAAGTTAGCATTAACACTAAAAGCTAAGAATCGATAAACTACTTGAAAACAAGTTCATTACATACTCAAGAGAGCCTAATTTGACATATCAAATCAAGACAAACCATTGTTGCCAAGCAGCTGTAAACCAAAAAAAGGTCTTTGACCATGCAGTCTTAGATCCTGCCCAGTTGATGATAAAATCGGCCCATGAACAGACCCAACATGTTCCAAGTTTTGTACATAAGAGTTCGAAAATTCCAACACCCATTATTCATTGCCAATACATCTATTTAGTCTTTGTTGCAAATTCCCTCGATACCACGTGAAAGCAGGACTAGAGAACCTGAAATCATGCAAGTTCAGATCGAACAAGAAATTGAAGAAACATTGATTAATAGCATACCTCATAGTCGATCCCCCATGTCACTCAATAGTAGACACAATAGCATTGAAATCCCCACCTAACACCCATTGAATATTTGATGAAGGGGCAAACAAGGCAATTGTCTCCAAAGGTCATTCCTTATCATAGGGTTAAGGCTACCATAAAATGGATAACATGCCAACGTCAACACACTTCGTATGAACATATTGGTTTGACATATGCAAAATCTTAAGTTGCATACTTATCCTCCACAACAACTAGATCCCACCAAAAAAGCCATACGTCTCAACTCGAAATGAAGACTCATACCCAATCCTATGCATAACGCCATCAACTTTAACTTCATGCACTCAAGTCTCCAGTAGTGCAACGACAAACAACTTATGCTTAGAAACAAACATTTTTAAAACCCAATTGATTTTAGGGCTCGCCGCCCTTTAGCAATTCCAAAATAAGGCATTCATAAAAATATACAAACAAAAAAATTTACCTCGCTGGCTACTAGTAAGATTAACAGTGTCATCATCTTCAACAATAGCATCCCCAACAACACATTTAGAACCAGAATCAACTGCAGGAATATTCATTGGAACATTTTCTTTCTTACCATTATCCAATATGCCTTTTCGTTAATGAGAAAATATCATATAGTTAAGGACATATAAATAAATATCGTAAATAAATTTAAACTTAATTAAAAAATAATTACAATTTTTGGGCATAGTACTAGAAAATGCTCATTTCCTAAATTATTTACAGAAATGGGCTGCTCCAAAAAATAATAACTGGAATGGACTAAAAATACTAAAACGCGTTGACATGGACGCGTTTTTAGGGAAAAGAGCAAAAAAGCGCGCTGACAATAATGCACTTTGCCCCGTGTTAGCAAAAGCACATTGACATGGATGCGCTTTTGCTCGTGCTTAGATTAAATTTTCAAAAAAGGTCATTTTTTAAAATATTACAAAAATAAACCATTTTTTTTAAATTACGAGAATAAGACTTTATAAAGACCTAAAGTGGCAATACCATTTCTTTTTTTATTTTAAGATGCCACAAATTAATATGGAAACAAATCTTACAAAACAGATCTTTATATAGACCCAAAGTCTCATTTCCTTTATTTTCTTAAGCAATATGGGATGTGAGATATGTGTATATATAGAGTCATGAATAAGTTTGCAACTTGTTCCTAGACAATGTGGGATTCTTTCATCTTTTAACTAATAACATAAGATTAAAGACTACACTATATTTTATATATTTTTTACAAAACAATTTCTATTTTTTCTATTTTGTTAACATTTTCTCATATTATAAAATTATCTTTTGAGATATTTAATCTTGTTGCATTTTAGAAGTGTTAGCATATACAAAATGACTATTAAAAAAAAGAACAAATTGCACATATGAAACTTGTATATGCAATAATCTTCTTTTCAACTTTAAATGTTTGAAGTTAATATCCATGCAATTCTAATTTTTAAAATAATTTTCCATTATTTCAATTTAGAAGTTATAATTTTAATTTTTTATTATTATTTTAATTTTTTTATTATTTATTTTATTTTATTTTATGAGCGTTTGATTAATAAATAAATGGTGAGTATTTGGTACTCAAATAGTAAATTATTTTTGTAATTTTTAAAAAATTGATTTCTCTTTTTTTAAATATTTATTTTTAAAATATTTTACTATACTCATTAAGTTTTTAATCCTAATTTAATTTAATTTAATTTTCATCACCTAATGAATGCTGATAAAGTTGTTTCAGATGTATTTTGACTAGATAGGTAATCTATTTAAACATAGTATATAATTATGTTAAATAAGTTTTCTTATAGAAATATTTAATATACATAAAATATAATAATTGTTTTTCATATTTTTATATCTAGATTAAATTACATCATTAGTCACTTAACTATGATTTTTTTCCTATCGAATTATAAAAACTTACAAAATGATCACTCAACTAATAGTAATTTTTTTAATATTTTACTATACTTATTTTATATTTTATAATTTTTGTACTTATAGAGTTTAGAAATTTTATTTATAATGTAACAAATGTTAACTTTTTGTAAAAAAAAATTTAAACTCTAAAAGTAAAAAATATATAAAATATAGTGTAGTTTTTAATTTTATGTTGTTAGTTAAAAGAGGAAGGAATCTCACTTTGTCTAAGAACAAGCTGCAAACCTATTCATAAGTCTATATATACACATATCTCACATTACATATTGCTTAAGAAAATAAGTGAAATGAGACTTTGGGTCTATATAAAGATCTGTTTTGTAAGTTTTATTTCCACATTAATTGGTGGCACAAAAAAGTTGAATAAAATAGTGCTGCCACTTTGGGTTTTTATAAAGGCTTATTTTTGTAAATTTTCAAAAAATTGGTCTCTTTTTGTAATATTAAAAAAAATGATCTCTTTTGAAAATTTAGTCCGAGCACGGGCAAAAGTGCGTCCACGTTAGTATACTTTTGCTGACACGGGGCAAAACACATCCCCGTCAATGCACTTTTTGTGTTTTCTCCCGAAAACGCATCCATGTTAGCGCGTTTTAGTGTTTTTAGTCCATTTCAGTAATTATTTTTTGGAGCCGCCTATTTCCGTAAATAATTTAAGAAATCGGCATTTTCTAGTACTATGCCCACAATTTTTTTTCATCTACATTTTTGTTTATGAACAATTTTTTTTCATCTACTTTTTTGTTTATGGACGACTTGCCTATGATTTTTACCCTTGGTTCACTGCCATAAAATTCTTCTTTCATTCTAAACCAGGCATCATTTTGCAGTTCATATTTTCAACAAATACATTACTCAAGCCAATGCACCTAAAATCATTATTTTAAAATCCAAATAAAAAATATAATTTTATTGATGTACAAGCACTATTTAGTTCTATACTATTAAACTGGAGAACATAAATATGTTTGATACATCCTCAATATACTATTAAACTTGTAACACCCCTTACCCAGTCAGATTGCTGAACCCGAGCTATGAAATGTTACTACAATTACCGAAATAGATCACATTTAAGTTAGGCTCAAAATTCTGATTAAACAATAAAATGCTTCATAAACCATGCAAAATATGATTTACAAACTAAACTGAGTCTCAAATGAGCTTACGAAAGTTCTTACATCAACCCGAGAACAAATAAAAACTAAATTGGAAATTTTTAAAAAAAAATAAAAATTTTGTAAACAGGGGTCACATGACCTTGTATTCAAGACCTTGTATTCAAGCCGTGTACCTCATTGTGCCCATGTGGATCCTAAATGTGCTTTCTTGTACAAGTTTTCAATTCAACTTTACAATTAGATCATACATGTGCATTTAACCATATTTAAACCTATTCCAAGCATTTTCAAACCATGCCAAACATATCACAATTCATCATCCTAAACATCTAACAAATATGTCTCATTGGTACCAATACACAACAAAGTAATACATACCATTATAAGTCATTCAAGCATGCATTATAACATGTATTAACATCACATTTTCATATCAAATAATCCATGCCATTCTCGATCACCTTAATTCCATTATCCACATTCAAAATTTTCCATCCAAATGCTTCAATCATAAATTATCATAATGCCATCATTCACACTTATATACATTCAAAGTCAAACACCATATAAGTTCAACTTGTGATCAACCAAAATAAAACATATACAATATACAAAATGACACCCCTAGGTACATGCCAATTAACTAACAAGGAAATTCGCCATCATTATTGAGTCTGATATCTTCACTGGATGCTGAAATCGATATATAGGATCACGTACTTAATCTAACCTGTGTATAGAAACAATTGAACGTTGAGTAATCTATACAAAGACATCACTATAAGCAATATCAATACGATAAGATTTTAAGAGAACTTTCAAGGTTTTATTAAAACATAACATTATACCAAATGTATTATTTATACCGTAATAGCATACCATACTCCAAATTTCATACTAGTCTTTCGAAGTGAATAATTTACACCTGACGCTCATCGATACATTTGGGGACTAGTGCCTCATCAGACAAGCTGAAGTAATCCAACTGTGCTCAGCGCTTGTCAATTTAATTGGCACCCAATGCCTCATCGGGTAAATCGAAGAATATAATTGGCACCTAGTGTCTTCTCAGATAAACTAAAGCATTACTTGCACATTTACTAAGCAACAAGTTTTCCATAGAATTTCAATTATATTCCAACAACCAAAATTCATAACTCAATTCAATAAGTCATCTCATAACAAAACATTTTTCAATCTAATACAAAGTCAATTTCATACTTGCATCAAAATAAACTATTTTCCGTTTTATACAATTTAGTCTTTCATTACGAGAATCAACATTTCATTCAATAACTATTTTAAACTTTTAGACTATTATTCTTCAATCCAGTAGTCTCTCAAACTTTTAAGCAATTGAGCCCAAGTAACCTTATAAGGAAAATCACATCAACTATACGGATACCCATTCAAAGTCCATGACTGTGCAAAGCACGTTGATGCAATAAAAGCATCAACAAAACATTTAACGATACTCTGATGCGTGCAAAGCACGAATTAGCCTACCAAATCCCGTAAACAATTCATTTTATTTAAAAATACAAACAAATTTTTTAAATAATATATATTTATTTAACATATTTCAAACAAATCAATAAATATTTCATACATAGCATATCATTAATAATTGACTAAATCAACAATCAACCACGTATCTCAATCACCTAAGCAAGTGATATAGCAAAAGTATAAGATAAATAAGAAATTAGCAATCACAAACCGTAATTCTAAACATTCATTGCTTAAAACCCTTCAATTCACAATTAGCATCAGTTTCAATTATTTATTAGACACCTTCGCTTCAATATAAAGAAAACAAATAAATTTATTAAAATTAGATTTATGTTATCATTTTCATGACAATTAATGCGTTTTAATCTACAAAAAATTTTCATCTATTCCCAGTAAAATTAATATCCAACAACAATTTCAAGCATTTGGGGCAACAAATTCGATGAAATTACAACATCAATTTGAAGCAGATAATAGCAACAAATAATTGAGAAATCAGTTCGGAAGGAACGGTATTTAGTAGCCACTATATCAAGGCTGATCGGTGGGGGAAATTTTGCTAACCAACAGCCTTTTTGAAGCAATGTTCAGTGTAGTAGGCAACAAATACTTGTTCGATCAGCAGTGAATTGGAAAGCAATCAAGCAGGTCAATGAAGCAGCTTATCTAAAACACATTAAAGGTTGTTTAATCAGCTGTTTGGAGGCCAATTGGTGATTGAAATTGGATCAGATGGCAGCTGGTATAAGTAGCGGGTAGCAACTATTTTTGGAACAATTCAATCGGTAATTTGCAGCAAATAATTTGGAAGCAACGTGGTCGATGCAAGGAACATTTCGTAATTTCAGACGATATTAGAAGTTCACAGTCATATTGGACTAAGATCTCAATATGGACAGCAATAAGATACTTTGAAATGGATAGCATTAATACATAATATTTGGATAAAATAAAGGAAAACCTTAAATTCCATTTGAACAACAAAAAATGTTCAACCTTCTAGCATAATTTCAATCTGGACAGCATGCATTATTTAACATTCAGACATCAAAGAACGAATTTAATCCTCATCAATTCAATCAATATCAAGTGTCCTGATTTGGACAGTAGTAGTCTTAAATAAAACCACAACAAATCAAACTTGAAAATTTTCACGGTTAATATCGTAAAGAAAAATTTAAAGAACCAACAAGCTTACCAAGATTTTCCCGCTGCTCCTAGCTTCTACCGCCTCCATTTTTCTTTTTGTTGCAGCCCTCTTCTTCTTCTTCGACTAGCAAAATCAACCTTCGTTTAATTATAACAATACTAACAACAAATTCACAACACAACATTTAAAACATTCATGCATTAACATTCCATGCAATTGTACAACAAGAAGATGATTTTCTTCCCTCTTCAAGCTCTTGATTTTATCATCTTAATAATTGATTCTACTCTCCTCCCATCCTCTTTTTCTTTCCAAAAAAACAAAGCAAAGAAAAGCTATGATCAAGGAAAAGCTTAACTGGATTACCGAGTTACTTGAAATTTCAGCTACCTAACTAGCTAAAATCATAGTTTTTCCTGCGTGCATGCGACACCAAGCCTTCTTCCAATCGGTTTTCCGGCAGAACAAATAAGGAAGAAAACTAAAACTCCATTCCCTTTTCTTTCCAAACAGTGGAGACAAAATAAAGAAAGTGGAAGATGAGACCATTTTTTATGTTTTATTCATTTCTTTTTTATAATTATATAAAATTTTAACTTTATTTCCACCTAATTTCATGTTTCTACCATAAACTAACATAAGAAAATGGTAATTTGCCATTTTAGGCATTGGTAAAATGTTATTTAACTCTATTATCAAATAAAATCAATAGAAATCAACTTTTACGATTTAATTCATGTACCTTAATTAATCACTAAATTGACAAAATTACTACTTCAAACTAATTCACTTATACAATAACTCTGTAAATATTTAATAAAAATATTTATAGATTTGATTTACGAAAATGAGTTTCCGATATCTCAGTTTCCAAAACCACCTATCATTGCACTTGTACTTTAATTAACTATCAATTAAATAAAATTACTAGACTAAATTTTAATATATTTCTATACTAGCCTTATAAATATTAAATATTAATATTTACAAACACAATTTACAAAAATGACATTTCAGAATCATAAATTCTGACACTACTGAAAAATCATGTTGTTACAAAACTGGAAAATTTGTTTGATACATTCTCAATATTGAAAAAGAGCAAAGCCATTGAGACATTTATTGTAGAAATATAATGATTTAGCATAGTTGCTTCAACATTAATGCTTATAGCTTTTTGTCATTAATGTTTCATTATTGATTAATTTACACCATTAAACATTTTTATTTAAAACCGATTTTTTATTCTTCCCTTTTAAATATTATTTATGAACTGTATGCATTGAATTCCATTTGGATCTAAAATCAAAGTTGAAGTCTTTTTATTAACAAAAGTTATGGTGGAAACAATTTCTCTCTGTGAGGGTGACAAGGATGAGGTTCGTTTGAATGAGGATCAATTTACCAAGAAAGTACATCTTAAGGAACAAAGCATTGGTGCTAATGTTGTGATGGTTGTTGATTCGACCATTGGTCCTCATTTATCCTGGAACGAGAGGTTAGTAGGGAAAGATCTCGCTGGCTCGAGGAAGGGGATCATAGCAACAAGGGTGGAAGTAGAGGATGAATTTGATTTCATCTAAGGAGACATCACGAAATCAATAGTAAACGGTATTCCTTCGATTGTTTTCTTGGAAAGGGTCCAACATTTTTTGGTCAAAGATATAGCTAATACAATAGTGATCAAACTTTTAGATCGGAATATTGGTTTTGCAGCCCTACAGAATAGTCTCAATTCTTTGGACACTGTCGATGCCATGCCAACTTATGGACATTGAGAATGGGTATTTCTTGGCCAAGTTTTAGAATAGTGATGATTTTGAAAAGGTGCTTTCTCAGGGCCCTTAGGTCATTATGGTCAATACTTGACAGTGCAATCGTGGCATGTCACATCCCATTTTTCCATTTTTCTATTAATTGTAAAATGGTGAAACTAGAATCTCATATGTCTTAAATTAATTGCACAAAAATGAACACAAGGAAGTGTTGTGGCTTAGTAGAAAGAAGCTCATTAATTATCTTAGAAGTCTCTAGTTTGAACCCCCATGTCCTCATTTTTTTTAATTAAATTTTTGCACACAATTGGCATGTGAATTCAAGCCTTATCGTCCACCACCCTTGTTTCCATATGTGGAGGATTCATTTCCTCCTTTAGCAAGTCAAACTTGCCTTAAGTTGTGAAACACATCCGCATTTTCATTTCTTGTTTCACTCTCTTACTAAAACCTCCTCTCTTACCATAAGATTGTGATACAATGAACCTAGTCATGGTTAACCAAGCTACACACCCCTTGTACCATCCACCATTTTCATTTGCACCCTAATCTCCATTTTTTTCATTTTCTTCTTCTTTTTCTCTCAAATCAAAATAAAACCACCATTACCTCCTTTTAAATTTTGTTCTCCAACCACCAAAAATGAGCCTTCCACCACCATTAAAGACCTCTTAACCACCATAGATGTTGCCCCTTCCCACTCTTTCTCCCTTCCACGGTCGCAAGCCACCGCGACCACTGCCACGAACCACTACGAGTATCCTCCTCCACCTATTTTCTCTTCTTTTTATCTTTTCTCCTTTCTTCCAATTGTAGTTACTGAAACCTCCTCCTTTTAATACTTTCTCACCACCGTTAGACTTTCGCTCCTCTATAGTCGGACCACCATCGAGCCACTATTGTCGGTGACCAAAATTTTCCTTTTTGCTTCCTCTTTCTTTTTTCGATTTCTTAGTGACTAAAACTCATATTTTTCTTTCACTTATTCGATTATTTTTAGATCACTCAAACATCGATCTCATTCTATTCTCGATCCTTTGATCATCTCGTATTAAATCAAGTGTAAGTAAGGTTGTTTGATTCGTAAATTCTACATTTTAGAAATACCATGGTTTGGTCGAATGACATAGGGAGATAATATTAAGTTATTTTATTATTGGTTTATCATAAGTACTAATGTGATTTGTATTAACTTGAAGGACCAAATGACATCGATCAAAGAGATCCTTAGTGTGATAACAAAGACAACGAATCCAAGTCTCGATTTAAGGGTAAGTGATGGTGAGAACTATTTTGAACGATTAAAATTTTAAGTACTAAAAATCAAATCTGATAGATCTAACTAAAATACGTGTTTGATACGATAGATTCATCTACCGACTTAGATCCAAGTGAAATCTCCTTTATTAAGATTGTGGAAATCAGATCTACGGTTTAAGATATGGGATTTAACTCTCATTTTAAGTGAAATATAATGTTATTTACTTTAAATAAATGTTAATTAATTAATTAATTAATTAATTAATTTATGAGTATATTAAGTACTCGAGTGGAGTTGAAAAACTCAATCAAAGAGGAATCCAAGTAAGTGTCCTAAACTATTAAGTGTTGTGAAAATCCATGATTTGTGATATGTGATGTGTGTGATGTTGATCTCAACTCTATGTTATGTGATTTATGGCTAGATTGATATGTGATGATCTAAACATGTGATATATGTATGTGTATGTTAAGATCCATGTTTTAATATAAATGTGTATATTAAAGCATACTAAAGTGAAAACTATGTTATATGTGAATGTGTGAGCATGATACATACATGTGTAAAAATCGAGAAATATGAGTTATTAGTATTAATATGTGAAAAATATGAAAAGTGAAACATATATGTTAAAATGGCCATACCACATGCATGGGGTGGGATTGTGAAAGGAGAAAGCTATGTGGCTGTTTAACTGCGATTATGTGGTTGTTATTGGTAATTATGTGGTGGCTTATCCACGATGTGCTATGTGGTCGTTAGTGGCAATTATGTGGTGGCTTGTCCACAATGTGTTATGTGGTCGTTTATCGGCATCTATGTGGCGGCTTGTCCATAAATGTTATGTTATTAGATGGAAGAGTTCTGGGGACCTCGATATTGGTGTGTAGCGGAGATGGGTAGAAAATCCTCTGAAATGTACATTATTACATAAGCATAACTTGTTATGTTCATTAAATCTGATGATATGTTAATTCTGTGAAAGTTATATTTATGATGATTTAGATGTGTTATGCTACATGTTGAAATATATGTTTGTGACGATCTCACACTGAGCCTTTTAAAGCTCACCCATGTTATGCGTGTGTCTTAGGTAATCCTCGTAATTGAGGCTCGGATTCTAATCTTCGGAGGGGCTCTTGGATTAATGATCTCTTGGTCATGGATTTTCTTTTAAATAATGTGGAAATTTTATGAACTATATGAGTTCATTTTGGATTTTTATTATGGACTTTAATTTGGGCTTGTCTTAATAACTTTTTTTGGACTTTATTTTCAAATTATGAACTATAGCATAGGATTTTTATTTTGATATTTTGGGATAATATTGCATGAATTATTTTTATATGATTTTCAAACGATCAATAAACGTTTTAGTGATTATTAGCCGCTACAAATTTGTGATTTAAAAACTAAGTTATAATATAAACACTTTTAATTAAAAAGGAACAAATATTTTTTTATTAAAAGGAACACAATATTTTAGAAATTACATATTTTCAAGACAAATGAGTTTTTCTTATAAAAACGTTTTGGTCATCTCCATGGCCCATGTAATTACTCAGATTGGGTCGTAGCGTCTTGGCCCGTTTCAGGGGTTATAATGGCCTGTCAATTTTAACCCTGCACATCCATTTCCAAGTGTTGTAATGTTATGGATCCGCCTTCCTAGGTTTCCGGGGCACATGTATAATCGAAAGATTTTATAGGAGATCTAAGTAATGTTGGGGAAGGTAGCATGATAAACCGTAATTTATACATATTTTTATCTCATGCTTAACACATTTATGAATGAATTCTCCTTAGATTTGGTAAATTTGATGCTCATAATCCTTTAATTTCATGTTTTATACTTAGGTGAGCACAGGACAGCAAAAAGAACAAGAAACGAGCCAAAAACAGAGAAAATGGGCCGATGTGGGAAAACAACACAGCCTGGACTTCCTCACACGGGCAGAACACACGCCCGTGCCATTCTAACATGCTCGACCACGGCCTGAAGTAATCGCACACGGGCGTGTCCCTGCCGAGCCCTAGTTAAGTTCTATTCAGAAAAGGGCAAGTTTGAGGGCTTTTAGGCATTCTAAAGCCTATTTAAACACCCAATAGGAGGACTAAAAGAGAGACGGAGAATAGGGAGCAAGGAATTACTCCAAGAAAGCCGATTGATCCATCTCAGAAGCCAGATTCATCATCAAGACTGAAGATCTCTCCTCAATTTCCCTTCAGGAGTTTTGGGTTTTCTTTCTGTTTTGTATTCTTTATTCTTCTGAGATGTTTTCTTATTTAGTTATGAACTAAATCCCATAAATACCTAAGGGGAATAAAACCTAAGATGAATCTTGTTATTATTTTCTGAATTGTATGATAAATATTTGACTTGTTCTTAATTATTTGTTCTTAATTCTTGTTTTGGTATTTCAGGATATTGGTTCAAGTTAATTCTCTTAGTTGGAGGATGAATAGTCCCTGTCTAAGAGTGACTTTGTCATAATTAAGCAAAGTTGATTGCTCGCCTAGAGATAGGGTGACAAGATTTTACCAGATTAGGGTGAAACCTAATAGGGGGATCCATAGATCGAGTTAATGCAACCTTAGGGTGTTAATTAGAAAGATATTTCAATTATTCAATCTAGGGTTAGACGTTATTAGTCTTGAATAGGGATAATAACATAACTTAGGGATTTCTGTAGAACAAGTTGAATGAATAAATCGTCTGATTCGGAGCCAGATAACAAGTAAAGTCTAGGTGGATTTTTCCTTAGGTATTGTCTTAAATCAATCATTTTTCCAAAAGTAATTTCCCAATTCTATTTTCTGTGATTTCTTAGTTTAGTTAATTAGTTAATTAAAACAAACCTCATTATTCTTAGGCTAGATAATAAAAAGACAGTCATTACTAGTACTTTTAGTTCCTTTGGGTTCGACAATCCGGGTAACTTGCCAAATAACTCTAAACCTAACCCGAGGAACAGATCAACACGATTAATGTTCAAGGTAAAGAAGGATTCGTTGAGCCTGAGCCAGAACCAAGGCAAGAAACTGTGGTGAGCAAAGGTAAAGGTGAGGTAGGTCACAATGAAAACAAAACGGTAAGTGTAGAATATAAACCTCGTGTGCCATATCCCAAAACGACAAGGAAAGACCGCTAAGATGAACAATTTGGTAAATTCTTTAAACTCTTAAAAAAATTACATATCAACTTACCGTTTATTGAAGCTCTCTCGTAGAATGCAATGAAATTTTTAAAGGAGCTTTTAGCAAATAAGCGAAAATTAGACGAGGCGTCGCATGTGGAGCTAAACGCAATTTGCTCAGCCATTCTACAAAATAAGCTACCCAACAAATTAAAAGATCCAGGGAGTTTTACAATTCCTTGCTTAATTGGTAGTTTAGATGTTAATAATGCATTAATAGATTTAGGGGCTAGCATTAACGTCATGCCTTACAAAATGTTTGAGCAACAAGGTCATGGGAAACCCAAACAGACTAGGATGAGTATTCAATTAGCAGATAAAACTATTAGATTTCCTAGGAGAATTATTGAAGATGTGCTAGTTAAAATCGATAAATTTATATTTCCCGTTGACTTCGTTGTTCTAGACATAGAGGAGGATAGCAACACTCCTCTAATTTTAGGAAGGCCCTTTTTAGCAACTATTAGAACGATTATTGATGTTGGCACAGGTGAACTCACACTTCTTGTGGGAGACGAAACAATCACCCTTCAAGCTCATAATTCTAGCAACACATCGAAAATTGAAGGTGATTGTATAAACCATTCTACTAAAACTGATAATATGGTGCAACCTACTTTGCAGGAAATGAGTTCGAAAGATGTACATGAGCCATTTTCAAGCAATAATAAAGGACCTATTCATGAAGAACGAAGGCTACAAATCGAGGAGCTAGATGAATGGCGTACACATAAACCGAGAACACACGATAAACCAAAACTACGCCAGAACGAGCTCAATACCTCACCAAATCAACTTAAGGTTGGAGATAAAGTTTTATTAGATGCCGCAGATCCTCACATTGTCACTACCAAACCAAATAAAGAAGTCTCTCTTACGGTACTTAGCATTTTCTCATTCGACACAGTCGAGGTAAATCATCCCAAGTTCGACACTTTTAAGGTAAACAATACCCACCTAAAACCTTATTTTTAATGAGATTGATAGCAAGAATGAGGAGTATAAACTCCTCGAACCACCATGACCATTCAGTGGAGAGGTAAGTCGAGCTTAGACTATAAATAAGCGCTTCTCGGGAGGCAACCTGAACACTAATGAGATTAACTTCTTTAAATTTGAGTATTTAACACTGAACCTACTAAATGAGCTCTTGAATACAGGTTTTTCACACCCACACGGCTAGGCACACGGGCGTATTATAGACCGTGTGAAAACAGGGCAAAGATTTTTCCCTAACACAGGCTACGATAAATCGCCACGGCCGTGCGACATGGCCGTGGGCGATCCTGCCAAACTAACACGGGCGTGCGACACGCCCGTGTCATGAAACCGTGGTCGATCCTGCCAAAATAGCACGGACGTGCGACACGCCCGTGCCTAGCACCCATGGTCGAACCTGTCAAATTATCACAGGTGTGGGAGAAGCGAACGAAGCTCTATTTACCTATTCTAAGTTAAAATTCGTAGTTCTCACTTACTTATTGTTCTTTGCCATTTTAACCCATGCACATGCTTTTTACGTTTCCATAGAGTTCTTTGCCATTTTATATTCATGCTACTACCATGCCAATGCCATAACAAGTATGTCATAAAATTGATTGTTTTGGTTAGGTTTATTAGTATTAGTTGTTGTGGCTGAAATTATTTGTTCTAATTTATGACTTTTCTCTTTTTGAAATTATTTACATTTTACCTAGTTCAATCATCAAGACAGAATAATGGTTTTGCTTGCAGGTATACCATGTCGCCTTCACGAGGAAATAAAGCCGCCGTCCCCACTTCGAAGAAAAGGAAGGGAGCGTCATCTTCCTCGGGTCCTACCGCTAAAATTTACTACCCCTTCCTGCAGTTCCCCATTGGGCCACAAGAAGAACTTTTCCAAATACTCCGGGCCCAACCTTTAATTGTGGGTCACTGCATCGACTGGGCTATAGTAGAACAAGTCCAATTGGCCGATGTAGTTCGGGCCCTCCTCACCACCGACCCATGGAACCTTTTCTTTAAGATCGTCAAGCCAACGTATCTCGAGCTCACGATGAAACTATGCTCAACATTCCATCTTCAGACCGTAATGACCAATTATGATGATCCCGGTACGGTCCAATTTCGCTTTGGTGGTCTTGTCCGCCAGTTGAGTGTTCTAGAGTTTGGTTCAGCACTGGGCCTTTACACAGAGGAGTTTAAGGAGGAGAACAACCTCGATACCTCAACTGCCACATCCATTATTCTCCCTCGGAGTGCTGGAACGCCCTCGTCCCTCGCTCAGCCACCTACGACCCCAGTCGTTCCAAGGCATCAGCTCTTCCTCCTTCCTTGAGGTACTTACACTCTATCTTAGCTCATACTCTGACAGGGAGGAGAAAGAGCACCGGCGTCGTCAACACTCACGATGTCTATTTCTTATGGTGTATGTCGCACGGGCATGTCTTTGACCTTGTTTATTTCATCGCCCTTTCCATTCGCCATTAGACAGAGCGACATCGGAACAGAGTCATCTTTATTGGCCCCTACATGACTCGACTAGTGCGGCACTTTGGGCTTCTCAACACCGCGGCACAAGAATCATCCTTTACCCTCATTGGCCAAATGTCTCCACAGGGCATCTCAAGCATGCTATGTATAAGGATGATTGAAAAGCACCGAAGAACCTACCCTCCTCAATATCGTCTCGCCCAATCAACCGAGGAGGAGGCCCCCAAGGACATTACTGATGATGTCCCTCCACAACATGAGGACCCACCGTCTTAGCCACCACGCTTCCATTATCCAATTTATGCAGCGGCTTCATATGCTGACATTTCTGAGCGCCTCACTCGATTCGAGCAAAGCAGCGGTGTTTTTCACGATTTGATAACATTGATGCTATTCTATAGCGGTTTGTCAAAGACTTCCACATCTCATCGCCACCACCACCTCACGAACCATCCGGCGATGATGATATTTAATTTTATCTTATCTTTATTTTTATTTTTATTTTTATTTTTATTTTTATTTTTATGTTTTTATTAATTTCACTTTTAACTTTTAATGTTATTTCCTTTTTATTACTATTTTATATTTAGGTGTTATAAACAAATTTTAATCTCGGTTAATTCTTTATGAGTAATTTTTTTTCCTTATATTCCCTAAAAATTTCTTGATTTTATCACAGTTATAAAGAGCTACAAAGCTCACAATTACTAGGAACTTCAAAATCCATTGGAAAAGGTTCTCGACGACTGTTATGCCTTGCTCGATCAAGAGATATAATATTCTTTTGGCGCAGCACTTGTGGAACCCAACCTCTACCACCACTGGAGTATCCTCCTCCACTCTACATAACTCCAAACTAAGGAGTTCGTTCATTTAACACTCAGGAAGTTTCATTTCTCTCCCTATCTTATGATATTATATCTCTATTTGCCACTAACTTTATATTTGTACATTGAGGGCAATGTACATCTTAAGTGTGGGGGGTATTCATTTCATTATCAGAAAAATCCCTGAATATTTCCTTGTTCTCTTGCAAATTTATCATATCATTTTTAGGATGAATTTTGATTAAATTATGATTTTTATTGATATATCTTGAATTAAAACATAGGCAGTCAGGCATTGATTATTTAAACTTTAAGACATTAGAGAATTAAGCATGATAAGCTGATTTTTTGAGAATTTAAAATTTTAGGTTGTTTCCCCAAGTTTAGGTATTAACTTGAATTGAAATCCACAAGTTTAAACATCAAAAAGCCATAATTTTTGTGAGATTATTGAGCCTTTAAGAGCATCTATTATTTCTTTCATGCTCACTTTTATTATTGCTTGAGTGTGACAATATCAAATTGTTATTCTAGAACTTGCTTGATTATGCATATCAAGACCACATCATTTGATTTGATATATCAAGATGATAGAGGCACTTAGGATTAATCCACTCATGCCATGAAAACCCTACCCCCACGATTAACCCTTAGTAAACCCCTTTAAGCATAACAAGCCATTCCTTGTATTACCCTTAATATTAACCCTTACCTCATTATTGATTTGAATAAATTGCTTAGCTATGTCTTGTTCTTAGTAGTTAATCTATGTTATTTGACTTGTTCTAAAAAAAATGTATACATATTAGTAGTAGTGATCTTTTGTTTTTGAGCTTAAGTATTTAAATTCCATATTCTGAGAAGAAGCTCTGTGTTACGCAAGTGATGATTAAATATTTTTCTAGTTAAGTAATTTTTCAATTCAATCTTGATTCTAACCTTTTCTTTTAGCTTGTAACCACACCCCCTAACCAAGCCTTGTTACAACCCTCTAAAGACCTTTTGATTGATGTATCACCTCAATATATAGTGGTGGAGATTTGATTTTCACGCAAGCCTATGGTAATAACTCTTCATATTGACTAATGAGTGCTAATTTCATTGTCCTTAAACACTTCGAGTGATTTGAGTGAATCTTTAGTAAGGATGTTAAACTCTGTGAGATTTCGAATTGATAGTGACTACTTAAATGAGAGGAGATACCTATATTTTTCATGATTAAATGCTCCACTTAGAATGTTTGAAACTTTAATGTTCTTTTAGTTGAATTCTCAATGTATGATTACTTCTGGATTAGTTTGAGATACTATTGATAGGAATTATAAGTTGAGAAAAAGAAATTCTTAAGTATGAATTGAGGATTTTGCTTGAGGACAAGCAAACACTTAAGTGTGGAGGTATTTGATAAACCGTAATTTATACATATTTTTATCCCATGCTTAACACATTTATGAATGAATTCTCCTTAGATTTGGTGAATTTGATGCTCCTAATCTTTTAATTTCATGTTTTATACGTAAGTGAGCACAGGAGAGCAAAAAGAATAAGAAACGGGCCAAAAACAGAGAAAATGGGCCGACGTGGGAAAATAACATGGCCTGTACTTCCTCACAGGGGCAGAACACATGCCCGTGCCATTTTAACAGGCTCGACCACGGCCTGAAGTAATCGCACACGGGTGTGTCACACGGGCGTGTCCCTGTCGAGCCCTAGTTAAGTTCTATTTGGAAAATGGCAAGTTTGAGGGCTTTTAGGCATTCTAAAGCCTATTTAAACACCCAATAGGAGGACTAAAAGAGAGACAAGGAATAGAAAGCAAGGAATTACTCCAAGAAAGCTGATTGATCCATCTCAGAAGTCGGATTCATCATCAAGACTGAAGATCTCTCCTCAATTTCCCTTTATGAGTTTTGGGTTTTCTTTATGTTTTGTATTCTTTATTCTTCTAAGATGTTTTCCTATTTAGTTATGAACTAAATCCCCTAAATACCTAAGGCGAATGAAACCTAAGACGAATCTTGTTATTATTTTCTGAATTGTATGATAAATATTTGACTTGTTCTTAATTATGTGTTCTTAATTCTTGTTTTGGTATTTCAGGATATTGATTCAAGTTAATGCTCTTAGTTGGAGGATGAATAGTCCTTGTCTAAGAGTGACTTTGTCATAATTAAGCGGAGTTGATTGCGCGCCTAGAGATAGGGTGACAAGATTTTGCCGGATTAGGGTGAAACCTAATAAGGGGATCCATAGATCGAGTTAATGCAACCTTAGGGTGTTAATTAGAAAGAGATTTCAATTATTCAATCTAGGTTTAGACGTTATTAGTCTTGAATAGGGATAATAACATAACTTAGGGATTTCTACGGAACAAGTTGAATGAATAAATCGTCCGATTCGGAGCCAGATAACAAGTCTAGGTGGATTTTTCCTTAGGTATTGTCTTAAATCAATCGTTTTTCCAAAAGTAATTTCCCAATTCTATTTTCTGTGATTTCTTAGTTTAGTTAATTAATTAATTAAAACAAACCTCATTATTCTTAGGCTAGATAATAAAAAGACAGTCATTACTAGTACCTTTAGTTCCTTTGGGTTCGACAATCTGGTCTCGCTAAAGCTATACTACTGTTCGATTGGTACACTTGCCTGCATCGTGATAATAGTTAGTTTCAAGAACGATTAATTATAAATTTATAAAACTTATCACGGAAAATCACGATCATAGCAAAACTATTTTTTAACACTACCAACAGAGCATAGGGTTGGTTTGCGTATATGTGATCTATGTTAATATGGATAAATCGTTGGTTTCCTAGGTTTGGATCAATAAAGTACTTTAACAAGTTGAATATAAATATCTGCCAATAGTCTGCTTCTTGTATGGTTAGAACGGTCATGTAAAGGAATTTTTGCCTAAAATGGTGTTGTGTTCAAAAACATGTGAACGGGTGACTTTGGACAGTGGAGATTTTATGTTAGTTGATCTGGTAATGGTGAAAGATGATAGGGAAAAGGAAGTAGGCATTTACGAACTATGGATTCTATTTGAGAGGAATATAAGGTGTAATTATAGGGATTTCCCAAGAAATGTTAATGCAAATTCGGGGGTTTTGATTGGAGATTCTTGATTTAAAGTGTTGGATGTTTTCAATGGAAATGAGAATGGAAAGGTAGTAGTAAGTGAGGAATTATCGGAGGTTAATAATAAATGAATGAGGGTTAAGAATAGGGCTAAGGTTAGTGGTGGTGATTAGGTTTCTGGCCCAAGGTAAAGGAGGTCCGGGTAGGTCGTTATAGGGGTTCAAGAGAGTAGAAGTGGAGGAGTGGGCTCCAAAGATGAATCACAAGCTAAGCGGGGGAGCCTTTTTATGGGTGAGTCTAGAAGCAACTCATAGGCCCAAGGTAAAAAGCTGGCCCGGAGGAATGAGTTGGGGTTTTTGGTCGAGCTTTCGAAGGCTTTTAGGCTTTTTGATGCTAAGAAGCGCCAGAGTGCATCAGTCAAATCTGGAATGGCCCAGTTGAGGGTTAAACAATAAGCCTCAACTTCTATCATTTCTAGAAAAGGTATAAGAGAGCCTAGCGGTGCTCTTGGAGTTCGATCTGTTGCAGGTATTAGCTCGCATATATCTACTCATCTTAATCCAATCTTTAAGGGTTCTATAAAGGTTACGGTTTCGTTGAGAAAGGGTGTGCTTGACCCATCAAAGCACACAATGATTGTTTTTATGGAAAATGTACCTTTGAATCTGGTCTAAGCAGCAAACATTGACTGAGTGGAAGTGTTGGGCAGTAATAAGTCAACTGTCAAAGGACAGACTGTTGGAAGAAAACTTGGAGTTGGAAGAAATAGTACTAAACTTAGTAGAACAATACGGAATTGAGGGACCCGTTTCAAAACGCCAGACAGTTATCGAATACCCATTTCAGAGTCGATCAATAACATGGTGGACCTTATCTCTTCTCAGCTTAGAGAGGGAGTCGATGTAGGTGGACTAAAGGTGGCTGAAAAGCAACTGAAAGCCAAAGATATTATCTATCATTCAAGGTCGATTTTTTCTTATCATTTTATTCTATATGGAATTGAATTTTTCAGACTTCTCATGGAACTATCAGGGGTTTGTGAGTGAAAAATTTCCTCGTATTTTTCGAGAATATAATTCAGAATATAAACCTAAATATTATTAGCTTACTAGAGCTGAGGGTTATTAGTTTTAAAGCTGATGCTATTATTTCCAAGATGGGTTTCCAGCACTCTCACCAGATAGAAGCAGTTGGCTTTTTTGGTGGCATATGGGTGGGTTGGAAAGATTTAATAAAGGTAAAGGTTATTCTTATTCATCTGCAGTTTATTTTTATCTAAGTTTGTAGTAGTGTTCATCTTAAATTTATCTACATAGTTTTTGTTTATGCCAGTTCGAATAAGACGAAAAGAAAGATACTTTGGAAAGATTTGAAGTCTTCCATACCCTCTGGGTCAATTCCTTGGATGGCAATTCGGGACTTTAATACAATACTTTCATCTAGCAAAAAATAAGGAGGGAGTGTCTGTGGAAAGAGGTGTTCCTCTTATGGTGATTTTGTCGAGTTAGTTGATTTGCAAGATTTGCAGTTTAGGGGGTCGTCATTTACTTGGCATAAAGGAATGACCTTTGAGGGGCTTGATAAAGCGATTGGTAATGACGGTTAGGTGAGGATGTTCTAAACAGTTTGATTACTCATCTTTCGAGGCTAAAACAGAATCATAGGCCTCTCTACCTTTCCTTAAGGTTAGAGCTTAACTTGTCTAAATTCCAACCATTCCATTTCCTTGTTGGGTGGACCGAGCATCCTAGTTTTTCCAATTTTTTCAAAGAAAATTAGAAATTCAATGGGAGTATGTTTGAATCTCTCTCTCTATACCTCTAAGATCAATGGTCAGAATAAATTTGTTTTCGGTCATATTGGCACTCGTAAAAGAAAATTGGTTTCTAATTTATCTAAAATTTAAAGGGCAATAGAATAGTCGGGATCAAACCACTTGATTCAACAGGAGTGGGAGGTAAGGGAGGAGCTGAAATCAGTTTGACATCATGAAGAGCGTAACACCCCTAACTATCCGTAGCCGGAACAGGGTTTTAGAGTATTACTGAAACATTCAAAACATTTTTCAATTTATTCAGGCAAGTTACTATTGATTTACTGAGATCATTCATAATGTCCTTAGGTCCTTAAAGCCCAATACGAGCATTAAAATCGAGTTGGGACTTTTTCGGGACCTCTAAGAATTTTTCGCGACTTTTTGAAAATTATCCAAGGTATAGGGCTCACATGCCCGTGTGGTCTAAGGGACACGCCCGTGCTAGAGGCCGTGTTCGACCCCATGTAACTCTCTAACTTGCACACACAGCCATGCCACATGCTTGTGTGCTAGGCTGTGTGGTTAATTAATTCAATTCGAATTAGGTGCAGGTATCACACGGCCAAGACACACGCCCGTGTACCCAATTCTGAGCATTTTGTTTCTCAAAATTAAGGTGCAGGGGACACACGGCCTAACCACATGCCCGTGTTACCAGACTGTGTGTCACACACGGTCTAGACACACACCCGTGTGTCTGCCCGTATGGACAAAATAAAGCCATTCCTAGCTTCATTTCTCACCCCAATCTTTTTCATAATCCTACACCACATCTTGCATTCATAACTCAACAAATCCAAGCATTTTATTCAAGTTAATTCTATCATTTAACATGATATGCCACCACATACAATTACTAACCATTTTAAGCATTCTAATCAAGCATGTTCCATCCATCATCATGGCATAACATTTCATGCATACATGTTTACAATCTTACCTTGGTTATGTTCTCAAGTTAGATATAATTTGAACACTACTTAACATATATGTGGTTAACATAATATGACATTACAAGTATATCAAAACAATCATTACTAGTCATTCTAATGGCTAGTTTACAAGTATCATTTACATTTACATGCCAATATGGCCAACTTATCCTATACATGCCATTACAACGGCAATTGAATTACCATACTATATCGACATCTATGGATAGTGTGAGTGATCTTCGCCAAGTTTCCAATCCAACGAGCTTCCGATTTACTCTAAAACAGGGAAAAATAAAATAAAGTAAGCATAAAAATGCTTAGTAAGTTCGAATAACATGGTACTTAACTTACCATTCATTCTATTATGAGGTAACTCTGTAAGACATAATCAATCAATTTGCCCTCAAGCCCTACACACATTCTTATTGCCCTCATTAGTCATATATTCCATAGTAACATCAAGACATGTATGGGCTCAATAACAATCAAGTTCTCATGCACACATTCTTTTCACGACATGTATTCATTTAACATATATAGACCATCTCTTATTATTACAAGTATACCTTCATAGTAGTTCGTTTCGAGTTTGGATCATTTCATGTTAGGACTTTACTCATTTTATTCGAGTATTAAGGTCACACAAGTTGTAGTACATTCAAAGTATTCGGGTCTATGATCAAGGATGAACATTCTCATCAAGTAATTTCCATATACAAATATCATCTTCTTGTATTTCATGTAATATTATTTCATGTCATATTTCCATAACCTATGTGTCATTCCATGTCAATTTGTTTTAAATTCATCTTTGCCCTCGTCAGAACTTTACCCGTTGAATTTATTCGAAATATCGATGGACACACAGGTAGCATACCCAAGTTGTACAAATCAGAATTTATTAGTTCGTGCCCAATGGTTCCCATAAGGTACTATTTCATAGAGTACACTCTCGAGCCACACATGTATACAATAGGATTACTAGTCCAGGCTAAATCCTTTTTATGACATATGCTCTAAGGAGTTCGATCTGGATTACCTGTCTAGGCTAAATCCAATCCACAACATATACTCGAAAGGACTTATATCAGGATTACCTGTCTGGGCTAAATCCTTTCAGAAATGAGGTCAATAGGATTACTCGTCCGAGCTAAATCCCGTTTGCAACAAATGTAGGACCTCATTCTTTTCGAGAAATCACATATCCATCGATTTTCCATTTATTCAACTGGGGTTTACACACTTTTCAAGCATTATTGGGCATTTGATTATTTCATACCTCCATAACATTTATGTAATTTGAGTAAAACACATTCCACATTCATGTCAAGCATACAAGTAACATTTTATTCGTTTACTATTTTATCGGGCATTTTCATTTATCGGGCTATATCGAGTAGATAATCATTTTACATATTTATGACATTAATAAAATTCACAAACACAACATTTAAGTGAAGCATAAAAACATATACAATTTAGTTACACGAACTTACTTCGACAAAGGTTTATGTACTTAAAATCTACTAATTCAACATTTTCCTCATTCCTTATTCTAACTCTGAATTTGGACTATCCGGATCTATACAAGTAAATTTAACATCAATTTATCATATTTTACATTCATGTGGACTAAATTTTCATCCCAGGAAAAATTATCATTTTGTCCCTAACTTTTCCATAAATTACCATTTTGTCCCTAGGCTCGGAAAATGAAATTCATGAAATCCGACCCTCTACCCAAGCCTAGCTGAATTATACATACAACTTTTACAGCACATACATTTCAAAAATTTTAGTATTTTCCATGGATTTTCACCATTTTTCATTTTAGTCCCTAAATCAAGTTTTCATGAAAACTCACTTTGTAAAAGTTCTTTATCTTTCATCAATATTTCATTTTCTACCATAAATTTCAAGTTTCCAGTATATACATCCTTTACCCAATTTTTATACCTTGATAACTTTTCAAACTGATCCCCGAAATAGATAGTTTAGGCTATCCCGATTTTAAAAATATCAAAATTACTAAAAACGGGACAAAGAAACTTTCCCAATTTCGCCATGAAAGTCTCATCTCTCTCTCCTATGCTTTCCATGTTTATTTTGGGGAAGAATATGGGAAAATATGATTTTTCTTTTCTTTTCATCTTTTTAATTAATTAATATTTTCACTTTCCAATTTAGTCCCTAGCCTTTTTCTCATTTTCCATGGACGAATCATCCAAAAATATCTACATAATTTTTATTAATGGTCTAATTACCTTATAAGGACCTTAATTTTTGAATTCCATAACTATTTGATCCTTCTAGCTACTAGAATCCAGCTTTTGCATTTTATGCGATTTGGTCTTTCTTATAATTAAGCACATAATCGATAAAATTTTCTTTTCAAAATTTTCACACGACATTTCTAGTATAATATGGATCATATAATAAAATAAAAATAAATTTTATTTTTCGGCTCAGATTTGTAGTCCCGAGACAACTTCCGATTTCACCGAAATTGGGTTGTTACAAAGAGTTATTGTGGAAACCAAAAGCTCAATGTGATTGGCTTAGTTTGGGTAATAAATATTAGATTTGTTCATAGTCGTACACTAAAAAGGAGAAGTTTAATCATATTAATGCTCTACGAAATTAGGATGGGGAATGGATTTATGACCCAGAGGATTTTCAGGCTGAAGCGGTTAATTATTTTCAAAAATTGTATAGGGAAGTTGTTACATAGATGAAAGGTCTACCACCTAGCTCGTTCCCTCAGCTTGATCAGAGTGACTGAGACTTCCTAGGTAAAATGATTTCGAATGAGGAAATTAAGAATGCGCTTTTTGATATGGCTCCTTTGAAGGCTCTAAAGGGTGATGAGTTTTACGCTCTCTTTTTTTAAAACCAGTAGGGGTCTTTAGAAGCACTATTTGTGAATGGCTCATGATGATGTTTGATAGAGGAACCATTGATCTGGGTCTGAACAATACTCTTATTGTCCTCATACTTAGGGTCTTTAATCCTAAGAGTATTGCTCAATTTTGACTCATAAGCCTCTGTTCTGTTTTATACAAGTTGATTAGGAAGATCATAGTTATTCATTTTAAGAAGATCTATCCTAAAATCATAGCACAAGAGCAAGCTGGTTTTATTGGGGGAAAGAACATTTCAAATAACATCATTATTGCACAAGATGTTATTCATCCAATGAGAGGGGAACATAATAAGAAACGGTGGATGACTTTCAAAACTGATTTGGAAAAAGCACATGACATGGTTTGATGGGATATTATTGATGTTTCACTTCAAGTAGCTAGTATACTAGAGTACCTATGAAAGATAATAGTGTCAACTATCTCTAACTCCACTATACAGATCTTGTGGAATGGGGTTCCCACATAAAGGTTCAATCTTACTAAAGGGATTCTTCACGGGTGTCCTTTATCCCTATATCTTTTTGTGCTATGTATGGAATGGTTCAGACATGATATTTAGTCAGCTGTCTCTAGTGGAAGATGGTGTCCTATCCGATTATCTCAGTCAAGATCGAAATTATCCCACTTTTTTTCACTGGTGATCTAGTTATTTTTTCTAAAGTGGATTTGCAGTAAGTTTGGATTCTTATAAAAATTATGGATAGTTTTTGTGGTTTTTCGGGGTATCGAGTTAATGGTCACAAGACTAATATTTTCTTCACTAGTGGAGTTAAAAAAGAGTTAGAAGATAAGATAAGTACTATGTTTGGCTTTCAAAAGGTGCAAAATCTTAGAACATATTTGGGAGTGCCTTTATTTCATGGAAAAGTAACTAACAATACTTTAAGGTTTGTAGTTGAAAAGGTTTGAATCAAATTGCATAGTTGGGAAGCCAGACAGCTTCCACTTGTAGGCAGAGTTACTCTAGCGCAATCTATAGTCCTATCTATTCTTAATTACTTTATGCAGTCCATGATGATCCTAAAAGGTATATGTGAAAAGATTGAGCGTATAGTTAAGTAATTTATTAAGGGTTCATCGAATGGTACGAAGAAGATGACTTTAGTCAATTGGGACTTAGTATGTCAAACTTGTCCATGTGGAGGCCTCAAAATCCAACAGTGGGGGATCAGAATGCTTCATTTTTTATGAAGTTAGGGTTTTTTTATAGCCTCAAAGGATGATGCTTTATGGGTTCGTGTTCTTATATCGAAGTACAGTATGAAGGAGAAGGTGTCAGATAGTATCGCATGAGGGAAATGCTCTTTCTTTTGAAGGGCTCTTGCTAAGGTGTGGTATTTACTTCGTGAGAACTTAGTGTGGCCTGTGGGGGGCGGCAACTCTATTTGGTGTTGGAAGGATTACTGGATTTTACACTTAGGGCCATTGACTAAACAAATACATTCTCAAAGATGTTTTGTGTCTGATTGCCAACATAATGAAATGGTAACAGAAGAAGGTATGTGGAATCTTGATATGTTCTGTGTTTGGCTACTAGAAGATTGTGTTAGAAGAATTGTAAGCATTCCCCTTCCACACTTGGTAATCAAGTTGGATTGGACAACGACTCATTACTAATGAGGAAAAAGTAAGAAGGGGCACTAACCAGGATCGTTCTTGTTTGTTTTGTCAAAATGAGATAGAGGATATTTTGCACATGCTTAAAGATTGTGCATTTGCAAAAAAGGTTTAGTTTCAAGTTGTACCTATTAGTCAACATTGTATGTTTTTCTCTACAAACTTAGTCGAATGGTTAGAGTACAACTTAAGTGAACATTTATGGATGTCTAGTGTGGAGGTTAGTTGGTCTTGTCTTTTTAGGATGCTTGCTTGACGTATATGGAAAAATAGAAACTTATTCCTCTTCCAAGGAATAACTTAGAATACGATTGAGATAGTTAAGACCTTCATTAGTTGGGCAAAACAGTATGCTTTGACGCACATGAAGACCATATTTGGACAGTAAAAAATTGATTCAAACCTTCCCTTGATAGGTAATTGGTGCCTTTTGAATACTGATGAGGCGGTTAAACCAAATATAGGCCTTGCTTTCTACTGAGGGTGTTTCGAGATCATAATGGAGAGTGGATCCTTGGATACAATCATTATTTGAGGGTGTGTTCAGTGTTGAAGGCTGAGCTATGGGGGATTTTTGATGGCCTGACTCTTTTTCAAAGGCAGGGTCTCGAAGGAGTGATGATCCAAACCGATAACTTAGAAGTGGTTAAAGCCCTCCAAGCCAGGCAAGCTATAAGTTCGAATTCAGCCTTAGTGAGGAGGATTCTTCAAGTATTACAACTTGTTGGACATTGAAGATTATGACATCTTCTTAAGGTGGCAAATAGAGTTGTGGATTCTCTAACCAAAATATCTTTTAACAGAAAAGACGATGTTTAAGTATTTGAAGAGATCATTGGAGAATTCATAGCTCTCTTTTTGAGTTTGATATAGCAAGTGTTGCTTTCATTCTATATTAGTTTGATGTAATGATTTTGATTCTCCTTGCCAAAAAAATCAAAGTTGAATTTCTAACTAACACTTCTTATAACTTTCGATCCCTTTTTACTCATTTTAAACATTTTTGGCTTTTTTATTTTAATTGGGTTGTTGGCCCAATAATATATAATTCTAATTTTATTATGAAAAATTAAAGGAAAAAGTGTGTTAAAAAAGAAGAAAAATTAAAGAATGTCAAGAATACAAGCATTCATGAAATGTTTTTAAGTATTTTTTTTTTTTTTTGTGCATAAGGCAACATCCTGAGTTAATATAAATCATGAGTCCATTGCTATGTTGTGTAAAATTTCACCCATATGTATTAAAAATAGGATGCAATTATCAAATCGAGTTAAATCGATTTTTTTTGTTTCAAAATAAAATCTGATAATTTTGGCAATACTCCAAGATTATCCAACATATTTTTATTTTTAATTAAAATTAAATATTTAATTGAATTTGTATTTTGAAAATTAAGACAACACATGTCTAGTATTAATTTTGGGTGTTTACAGTAATTTTGAAAATTTAGACATTAAACTTGAATTTGTTTTTTCTTTGGTTGTTATTTTGTGAATCCTTTTCTATCAGCTTGCTATAATATAATTTTTTCTACTTTAATTATTAATGTGATTCTAATTACGATTAATTTGCTTGATTATGTTACTAATTGAGTATGATGGATTAAGGGGAGTTATTTAAAAGAAGCATTTGTATTTAGGGTAAATTATACCGCAGGTCATTTTAAAATGGTGTCGTTTTTATTTTGGTCACTCTAATTAAGACAATTGCTAGAATTGATCATTGCTGTTAAAAATTCCCTTAATCCACAACAGATTGTTGATGTGATATTTTTTCTTTTTACTTTTGACTACAACTAGGAACTTCACTATAATTAGTCTAGAACATTTTTTCTTATTTGTTTATTTGCAACATAATAATCATCAATCCTCTTCACTACCCAACACTCACTATAAAAATCACCAATCCTCATCATTTTCCATCCCTTGCTCCCCCATCTCTATCGCTCCTCACTTAGCTGCTCCACACTATAAGAACCACCTTACACAACTGCTTCTTCAACATGGGTGATGCATTTATCGGATGAATTTAAGAAATGGATGTAAGTGATATCTTTAATTACACCCACTACCATCTTCACTTTTTAATTCTAGGTTTTATCTCAGGGATCAATCAAAGATGATCCAAGATTTGCTATTACTCCCTTAATTCGATTTTGATCAAACATTGGCTTTGATAATGAACCCAACTCTAATCAACATTGTCCTATCATTGATACAAAGCAAGAATACCCAAGAATGAACAATGTCGTCATTTTATTATTTCCTTCTAATCATTTTCAATTCCCCTTCTTCCATTACTAGGAGACAAGAAACAGAGAGAATCAAATCCCCCCAAGCATTTTCATCTTTTATTTAATTATTTTGGAGAAGCAATCATGTAAGGTGGCTCTTATAGTGAGGAGCGTAGGGGATGAGCAATGATGAAGATGTTCTTCTGTTGCAAATAAACAAAAAAGTGATTTGGGCTAATTATAGAGAGATCCTTAGCTTTACATTAAGAGAATTTTGAATGGCATTGACCAATTCGAGCAATTATCTTAATTAGAGTGACTAATTGACAAAAAAATTAGAATGACTAAAATAGAAATAAAGCTATTTTAGAGTGACCTCTGGTGACTTTGCTAAAGGGGAAGAATGTTGAGGCAAATTTTGAGAAGTGCCTAAATCAGTGTCAGGACTAGTGCCAATTGGTAGTAGCACTGTCTACTAAAAAAACTTTCCATGTTTAAGTTGGCAAATTTTGGTAACATATCCTTTGAGATTGGTTTGGATTTAAATCGAAGCAATCAATTTTCTAAGTTTGGTAGATCGAATCTGTTAGAATTAAGTGACCCAAATTCTTATTTAAATAAAATACGATGGAAAATAAAATAAAAGTAAAATCCATATAGAACTAGACTTCTTTTATTTTATTTTAGAATAAGGTTTTTTAAACCTTATTAAACTCCATCTATTTTATATTGATTAGGATAAGGTGTTTCAATCCTACTAGAATATGGCTTTGCAAGCCTATAAATAGACATAGTCTATTCCTCTTGTATTTGATTAAAATTTTCGACATAGTGAATTTTCTTCTCCTCTGCCCGTGGTTTTTTCCCGAAAGGGTTTCCACGTAAAATTTTGTGTTCTTTATTTTTTATTTTATTTTATTTTTTTTCACAATTGGTATCCGAGCTTCCGGGTTGTTCATCTCGATCACGGTAATGGCGTCTTTGAAATATGAAATTCCGTTGTTGGATCGCAACACCGATTTGCGTTGTGGCGATTAAGATGCAAGCGCTTCTTGCGCAGATGGATCTAGAGGATGCCCCGCTAGGGATAGATAAGATGCCTTCGACATTAACAGATGAAGAGAAAGAAGCGTAAGGATCGAAAGGCATTAACACAATTGCATCGCATTTGTCCAATGAAATTTTGCGGGATGTGATGAAAGAGAAGATCGCCACATTATGGAAGAGGCTAGAACAAATATGTATGTCGAAAACTCTAACAAGCAAGTTGCATATGAAGCGGCGTCTTTATGCTCATCGTTTGGAGGAAGGTGCGTCAGTACACGAACACTTAATGTTGTTTAAAGAAATTCTCTCAAACTTGGAGGCCATGGAGGTTCGATATGATAAGGAAGATCTAGGGTTGATTCTACTTTGTTCGTTGCCTCCGTCTTATTCAACCTTTAGAGACACGATTTTATATAGCCGCGAGTCTCTCACGGTTGATGAGGTTTATGATTCTTTAACCTCGTATGATAAGATGAAACATCTTGTGGTTAAACTCCGACTCTCGGGAGAGGGTCTCATTGTTCGTGGGAGACAAGATCGAATCTCGATGATGATCGTGGTAGGACACAGAAAGAAATCATCGTGGTAAATCTAAGGGTAGATCAAGTCTTCAAATAGAGGTAAAACTTGTAACTTCTGTAAGAAGAAAGGGCACATTAAATGAGTGCTATAAGCTACAAAATAAGATTAAAAGGGAGGTGCGAATCAAAGGAAAACAACCGAGAAAATTACGGTGAAGGCGATGTTGTAGAAGACTACAAATGATGGTGAACTTCTAGTCGCTTCTATCAATGATTCTAAAGTAAGTGAGGAGTGGATACTTGATTCAGCCGCACCTTCCATATGAGTCCCAATCGGGATTGGTTTACAACTTACGAAAAAATTAATGCGAAGGTGTTGTTTTGATGGGAAATAATGCTTCGTGTAAGATCGCAGGTGTTGGAACAATTAAAGTTAAGATGTTTGATGGAGTTGTCGAAACACTTAGTGACGTGCACGGTATGTTCGAGAATTGAAAAGAAATTTAATTTCGTTGAGTACTCTTGATTCAAAAGTGCAGATACACAATTGAAAGTGGGGTTTTAAAGATTTCCAAAGGGTCCCTTGTTGTGATGAAAGGGCAAAGAAAAAACTGCTCAAGTTATATGTTTTGCGAGGGTTCTATCATTATCTTGGTGATGCAAATTGTCGCTTCCTCTTCCTTGTCGGATGATGATATTACTAAACTTTGGCATATGCGCCTAGGGCATATGAGTGAGAATGGCATGGTAGAATTGAGCAAAAGAGGACTTCTTGATGGGCAAGGAATTTGCAAACCGAATTTACTGTGAGCACGTGTGTTTTGGGAAGCAAAAGAGAGTTCGATTCACTAGAGGAATCCATAACACGAAGGAAACGTTGGAGTATATTCATTACGATCTATGGGGACCATCCAGAGTGCCTTCGAGAGGTGGAGCTAATTATATGCTAACCTTTATTGATGATTTTTCCGAGAAAAGTTTGGGCGTTCTTCCCAAGCGAGAAAAGCGATGTGTTTTCCGCATTTAAGTCTTGGAAAATTATGATTGAAAAAGCAGACGGGAAAGCAGATAAAATACCCGCATGCAGACAATGGCTTAGAGTTACGTTACGATGAGTTTAATAGATTGTGCAAGTCGGAAGGATCGTGAGACACTTGACGATTCGTCATACTCCACAAAGAAAGCGGCGTTGCGAGCGAATGAACAGAACGATCATGGAGAAGGTTCGATGTATGTTGTCAAATGCCAACTTACCGAAGTCGTTTTGGCGCGAAGACGACTCTCATCGCATGTTTTTGATCAACCGATCTCCATCCGTTGCCATTGAGAAAAAGACTCCACAAGAGGTATGGTCCAGTAATCCCGCTAATTATTCGATTTAAAGATCTTTGGGTGTCTGCGTATGCTCATGTTAATAATGGAAAATTGGAACCGAGATCCATTAAATGTGTTTTTCTTGGTTATAAAGTGGTGTAAAAGGGTATAAGTTATGGTGTCCTGAAAATAGGAAAGTTGTGATTAGCGAGAGATGTTGTTTTTGATGAAAGCTGCTATGCTTCCTAACTTATCTCTTAAAGTCTGTTCCAATAAAGAAAATCAAAAGCGGTGGAGCATCAGTTAATACAGAGTCGACTCCTCAAGTCGATTACAAAAATTGAGAATAGAGTTGCTTCTTCGCCTCAATACTCTATCGCCAAAAACAGACTAAAAGAGAAATTAAACCTCCAAAGAAGTATCTTTGAGGTGATCTAGTTGCTTATGCTTTAAATGTGGCTGAAGATATAGATGCGAATCAAGAGCCATCAAATTATTCTGAGGCGATTAGTCATGAAGACTCGAGAAAAATGGATGTTTGCTATGCAAGAGGAGATGGAATCACTCCACAAAAAACAAAACATGGGATCTTGTGAAACTTCCTAAAGGTAAGAAGACTGCTGCGTTGTAAATGGGTGTTTAAAAAGAAAGAAGGGACTCCAGGAGTTGAAAAACCTAAATATAAAGCAAGGCTTGTTGCAAAGGGTTACAGATCAAGTTCCAGAGTGGACTTCACAGAATGTGTTCTCCCAGTTGTGAAGCATAGTTCGATTCGAGCTTTGCTTGGTATTGTGGCCATGCATGATTTAGAGCTTGAGCGATTAGATGTCAAAACGCATTTTTGCATGGAGAACTTGAGGAAGATATTTACATGCAACAACCGAGAGGGTTTTACGATCTCGAAAAAAGAGGATTATGTTTGCTTGTTTGAAAAAGTCCCTTTACGGTTTGAAACAGATCACCAAGCGATGGTACAAGAGGTTTGATTCCTTTATGACTTCTCACGATTTCAAAAGAAGTAGTTTTGACAGTTGTGTTTACTTTAAGAAAAACAATGATGGTTCTTTTGTGTATCTACTTCTTTACGTTGATGACATGTTGATAGCAGCAAAAGACAAAGGAGAGATAAGAAAGGTCAAAGCCCAACTAAGTGAAGAATTTGAGATGAAAGATTTGGGACCAGACAAAGAAGATACTTGGTATGGAGATTCTTAGAGATAGAAAAACAAGTAAATTGTACCTAAGTCGGAAGGGGTACATTGAGAAACTTCTTTGCGGAGTTCAATATGCGGAGTGCTAAGCTGTTTAGTACTCCTTTAGCAGCCCATTTTAGACTTTCATCGGCTTTGTCTCCACAATCAGATGATGAGATTGAGTACATGTCACATGTTCCATACTCTAGTGCAGTGGGATCTCTCATGTATGCTATGGTTTGTTCACGTCCGTTTATCATATGCGATCGGTGCGGATTAGCGGATATATGGCGAATCCGGTAAAGAACAACTGGAAAGCGATTCAATGGATTTTAAGATACTTACGAGTACTACGATGTTTGCTTACGCTTTGGAAGAAGCCGAAGATGGAGTTATTGGGTATGTTGATGCTGATTTTCTTTGGAGACCTTGATAGAAGAAGATCTCTCACGAGTTATGTCTTTACAATCGGAGGTTGTGCAATAAGTTGGAAAGCCACTTTGCAAACTACGATCGCTTTGTCTACCACTGAAGCCGAGTACATGGCGATTCATCGAGGCTTGTAAAGAAGCTATTTGGTTGAAGGACTCTTTAGTGAACTAAATGAAGACCTTCAAATCAAAGACATGATATTTTGTGATGATCAGTGCCATCTTTCTTACAAAAGATCAAATGTTTCATGAGAGAACAAAACACATTGATGTTCGGTATCATTTTGTTCGTGATATTATTGCTCGTGGTGATATTGTTGTGAGCAAAATTAGTACTCATGAAAATCCTGCAGATATGATGACTAAGTCACTTCCTATAACCAAGTTTAAGCATTGCCTAGACTTGGTTGGTGTTCATTGTTGAAGTTAAACCCTTAAGGGGTTTTATGGAAGAGGTGGAGAACTTGTTCGCGATGAAGAACTTGTTCATTGAGAATTTGTGTCAAGGTGGAGATTGTTAGAATTAAGTGACCCAAATTCTTATTTAAATAAAATACGATGGAAAATAAAATAAAAGTAAAATCCATATAGAACTAGACTTCTTTTATTTTATTTTAGAATAAGGTTTTTAAACCTTATTAAACTCCATCTATTTTATATTGATTAGGATAAGGTGTTTCAATCCTACTAGAATATGGCTTTGCAAGCCTATAAATAGACATAGTCTATTCCTCTTGTATTTGATTAAAATTTTCGACATAGTGAATTTTCTTCTCCTCTGCCCGTGGTTTTTTCCCGAAAGGGTTTCCACGTAAAATTTTGTGTTCTTTATTTTTTATTTTATTTTATTTTTTTTCACAGAATCAAATCGGGAAAAACTAGAAAGTATATCTTGAAGATTCAAGATTTATCCTGAGCTACTTGAAGATATTTTTTATGCACATTATCTTACTTATTTCGAGTGAAGATTAATTGTAATTGATATAGTATGTTAGTAAGTCTCTATTTCATATATATATATATATATATATATATATATATATATATATATATATATTTGTGGAGGCTTGTATAGGTATTATATTGAATTATGAGCATTGATTTTTGTTCATTTGAAGAATGTTTCTTTGAGTGCATTGAGTGAAATAATCAAGTGTGTGAGTTAATTAATATCCTAAGTTATCTGGGGAAAAAACTCAGAAGAGAGTTATTTAAATCTTATATATAAAATTGAGAAATCTAAAAAAGTGAATGTTAGAGCTTAAAAAAACTTTATGAGGTGATGAGTGTAAATATATAGTGTGTTCATCATTTTTGTTGATTAATCATCTTTTGTGTTTGAAGCAGTAGGAAGTGCTCTCAGCACTGCTTATTTCCTAGTTGCAAATATTGATTTGACTTAACATAAACGAAGACAACAATTATGTTGGATTTATTTACAAGAAAGTTTATATTCACAAACAAATATAACAATGTATAATAATGGAAATTAGGTTTTTTTTCTCTTAAAATAAAAATTTTATTAAAAGCCCAAAGGGTAGAACTAAACAAAGTCCCAATGACATCATAAAACACAACTTTTACAAAACAACTAAGCACTTATCATTGCAGTACAAAAAAAAACACTATAATACAAAGCCTCGGTATCAAGAACACCAAAGTACAAGCAGGTGAGAATCTCTTGAAAGCACTGAAACACTATAGCAAACGTACCCAAAACCTTTTTACAAAGCAACTAAGCACTTATCACCACGATTTTTTTTCACTTTGTACACACTGATGGCAGTAAAAACGCGATTACGACATAAAGTAGGGCTTATTCATTATTACATATGATTGTTTCAAGACAAAGTGTATACCTATGGGAAACTTTTGGCATACAAATTGTATAAACAATAAACATACTCCGAATCTCACATTTTGTATTTGAGATACTCAACAACTGTGAGAGGTTTAGCGCCACCAAAGCCGTTGATTATGAATATGTTTTCTATATTGAGTTTGAAAAACTGGAAGTTATGACTGCTAGGGCCACCCTGTCCATCAATGATTACGAATTCCGTCATTGCAATAAAGAAAGGAAACCAATTGAAGGACAATCATTTTGGTTTTGGGTTTAAGAATTACCTATCATCTCAGGATGTTATGTGAACAAGGCAGCTTTGGCAAATTCTGACTCTTTCGAGTTTGCATCAAATTATCGTATGAATCAAATTAACACGCACACGCGCGCGCACACACACACACAAATGTTACTTACAGCGATATACCTTTCCTGTGAGTGATTTTTGCACATGCAGGGCTCTCTGGGTACAAAGTGCTGCAGGTTCCGAGCGGATACTGAGTGTAAGCGAGGATCGATGGTCTTTCAATGCATTTCTTGCTGTTGGATCAAGGGTTGTCAAGTAGAAATAGGGGATGCCGGTGCTTTCATCCGGTACCCCATCGCTAAAGGAAACAACATCCTGTGGCACAAGTTTAACATTTTGTTGAATGGGGGGAAAATGTAGGACCATAAGAGAGTATCACAACATGTTTGGGCAACAAGCTTTGAGTACCAAATATTTGGACATTTTAAATACGCATAAGCTGTTAAAAGGAACAAAAATGGACTTAAACATGAGGAGCATCTTCATTTCATTAACAAAGCAGGTCAACAAAACTTACCAAATGGTGATCCCTCCAACTCGAATGATAGTGTACGGCAAAAAATTTTAAAAAAAGAAGAAGAAATAAGCCAAATCCACAGGACAATGCTTTCCTATCTTATATTATTTAATGCTAATTTAGCATGAACCAATTGTAAGTTTCGAGTTTCTTCCTTGATGCTGACAAAAGTAAGAAATAACATTATATTATTTAATGCTAATCTAGCATTTGTTTTCTTCATTTCCTCCTTGTGTCACTAAGCCTACATGTTTTAACCACTGAGCAAAAAACAAATCAAAGCCTCATCTTTTTAATAATTTCAACTGGGTCATCAAATCAACTGTTATAAAGAACACAAAATCCAAAATACATTTTCAAAAACAAAATCAAATAACAGTTATGTAATAATTAATAAAAAAAACGTAGAAGAAAATTTATTACTTTAAAAACCCCCCAAGTATTATTGGACACCAACCAACGAGCATAACCAGTAACATTATCTACGCCAGGTTTTGATGAAGCTAACAACCACCTTCCCTCACAACAATCTTGAAAACTCAGAAAAAACAAGACCAGAAAACAATAAAAACCTTTGCTTTTCGTATTTTGGTTTCTCTATGACTATGTAAGAAATACGAAGGTGAAGATAAAATGGACAGTATCTGTATTTACACACAAAGATTTGCTGTTTGAATGACAGGTATGGGAGCAAAGGCAACGAATTTACCGTTTCCTGTTGTGTAAGCTTTCAGGTTATCTTTCTGATTAAAAGTTTTTTCCTTTTGTTCGAATCTATCTGAACTTAGATTATGCCGCCATAGACCTGTTTTTTTAAAGATGGGGTGTTGTAGTCCTATGCTGTCAAGAACGTGATATGCTTACGACTCTATTTTTGTTCATCAAAGTCAAAGAATATAATTGTAGAATCATATTTTATATTTATATAATTAGTTACTTCAATATCAATATTTTATATTATATAAATATTGGAATATTTGTATGCTTATATTATTTTTCCTCCTAGGATTATTATATATTTTGGTATCTGGGTTTTAAAATTTGGTTGAATGTAATCATGTACTTAATAAAAACTATATATTTTGATATTTGAAGATAATCGTGTTAACTTTTTATATTAAATTTAAGTTTTAAGATTGATTTGATGAAAGTTAATTTAATATATATTATAATAACACGGTACATACTTGCATGGTATTTGAGCTATCAGTATATGTTTTAATATAGTACTTGTACTTTTATAAAACATTTAATATGATAATTGTATTTTGAAAATATTCAATTTGGTATCCAAATTATCAATATGTGTTATATTATGGTATTTAGTGTTAATCCCATTAGTGAATTGTTAAACCAACCAATGAAAATTCAACACATAGAATTTTTTCCCCAAATAATCAGGTTTGCATAGATGATATAACATTATATGAAAAATTAAATGAAAAACAAATAATAAACATATGGTTAATAAAGAAAGAAGTAAATACTAAACATGCATACTTTATCATTTACTTTGATCAAAACCATATGGTTAATAAATATATTTGTCGAAACCATTTTTTTAAACGGGAATCGACTTTTAAAACAAAGTGTGGAGTCGCCACCAATGTTTTTTTGTTTAGGTGTGATCGAATCACCTAATAAAATATTTTATGAAAATATCAATTTTGGTCTACGCAATTTGAGAAAACAGGTTTGGGAGTCAGTTATGTGCGAGGAAGGATTAGCACCTTCGCTACGCCCAAAATTGGTACCAAATTGATTAAATAAAGTCCTTATGTCTAAGATTTGTTAAAAAACTTTGAAATATGATTTCTCTTAGAAACATTCAAATGGCTCAAGTTGGTTGTCAAAATTCTCTTGTTTCAAAGGAATTCAGCATCACATCCAGCACGATAGGACACGATCCTTTATACCTTCGAAACCATGATTAATTATTGACTTCCAAAAGCCCATACGTTGAAAATTACAAAAGGATGCCCAATTATTTAGTCCAACGAAAAACCGAAACCCAGCACGATAGGACACGATTCCTCGAATTTCCAAACATTGAACATTACCTTTGTTTTAGTGAAATTTTCAAATAAATAATTGTAAAACTAGCTCAAAACGCATTAATTTGACTTGAAATAAAATAGAATAATTAATTTTAAAACAAAAGGTTGAAAATTACAAAGCAACATTTGCAAACAAAAAAACGAAGTTATAAACATGGGATAATATGCACAAATAAAGTACTATAGTTGATGAATGAAAATAATATAAACTTAGGAAACCAATTAACAAAACAAACCATAAGATATAACTAATTAAAGAAAAATATAACTAAATTTACAAGCATGGATGAACAGCAATTTGATATAATAATACATAAAAAAAAAACGAATAAATAATATGCAACAATAATATGTGAAATAACATAAAAACCAAAAATGACATATAATATGCAAAACAAAATGAAAATTAAGAATCAATATATTACAAAACAATTTAAAAACCATATGAAAAATATATAAAGGAATAACACATGCTAGAATGCGAAATAACTTATATGTATATAAAATTAATAGAATATAAATGATTGTAAAAATATATATTTATGTAAAAAGAAATTCAAAATAATAATATATAGATAATTTCAAATAAAACAAATTGATTTAACTAATGATATATATGAAACTGAAAACCTAATATAAATAATGTATATACAAAGATGCTAATTAGTGAAAGTGTTTGAATAAAATATACATAAATAAACTAATTATCTACATAAATAAATTTAAAATAATATATATATATATATATATATATATACATAAAGATTTAAAGGAAAATATTCACGTAAAATAATATAAAATCGATAATGTGTACTTACAGTAAACATAATTTAATATAAGTTATGTATATGGGGTTAAATATCATATAAATCTTTAAACGTAGAAACATACATATATAAAAGAACATTTTAAATAAACAAATTATAATATATATATATATATATATATATATATATATATATATATATATATATACACATATATATAAATGAAAGTATAAAATAACAAACTAGGATCATGCAAAATTAATAAAATAATCCAAGATAATATATTAAAAATAAATTTTAAAAAATAAAAGAATTACAAAGAATAACAACATAAGCTGAAAAATAAAAAAAAATACTCGATTGAAACAAAAATAAAACTAAAAGGACAATTTATAAATAAATAAAGCAATAAAACAGAATTAAGGATTAAAACACAAGGCGAGCAAATGTTTGAGAATTAAAAAGGAAAATATCCCAAATATCAAAACGCTGCGTTCAGGCACAGATTAAATTGCAATCACGCGCAAATCTCAGGGAAAAATTAAAAAACAGAGAAAATGCGCAGAGGGCCTCAATTAGGTACCAGCGCGAAAGAAAGGGACGAATGGCGCAATTATCCCTCAAAGACTAAAACACGCGGATCTCTATGGGAACCGGATCGAGTCGCATGGGTAAGGCCTATACGGCATTGTTTTGGAGCCACTGAGCAAGGCTCAAAACGGCACCATTTTTGATCCGTTATAAAGGCTAAACAAAGCCAAAATCTATTCGGCCGAACTTGAACCCTAGCATCCTTTTGATTCTTCCTCAACCTAAACCTAATCCCCTCTTTCAAACACTGATCCACCTCCCTAAACGGCAGCCAGTTCCTTCAAGCTTTAAGGGCCGTTTGTTCGCCTCGAGATTCCCCTTTGGCCTCAATTTCAATGAAGCAAAATGGAATCCATGGCTCCTTCGTAAGGTAAGGCTTCTCTTTTTTTGTTTTCAAATGCAATAACAAAATACCTCAAGATATAAATCGAAAGAAAACACAAAAAAAAACTTAAGGGAACTTAAATAGAAATCATCTTTTCAAAATTTTGATTAATTTCTTTGTATTTGATTTGCATGCGTAAGGTTTTCAAGGTACAGATAATGGCTTTTTATAGCCAAAAAAATAAGAATTAAAATTACAAAAATCAATTTCTTTTTTTCTTTTTTTTTTTTTGCTATTTTTCTACTGTATTCTGTTATTGCTCCTTCGTTTCTTCTCGCGTATTCTATTGCATGAACGGCCGTACGGAGGAAGTCGTTCATGGTGACGTAGAGGCCGTGCATGGGAAACCACTCGTGGGAGTCTAACCCTCTGGCGCTGCTCTAGCGCATTCCCGAAACTTCACTGTTTTAGGCTCTATGAGCCCGCTTTGAAATCGGGAGACTAGGAGCGAAGACCATTGCTGCGGCGCTAATCAGCAGACTAGGGTTTCCCCTTCTGAAACCAGCATTTGGGTCGTTTGGGCCATTGGGCCATTTTTGTATTTGGGCCTTTGGGTTCATTGGGTTAAGATTATTAGGCCATTCGGGCTAGGTTTATTGGGTTAGGGATTAATTTGGTATTTAATTTTAATGTTTGGGTTTGGTTTGGTTTAGGCCCAAAAAATTTGTAAATGGACATTGGGCCTTTAAATTTGGATCTTTTATTTGTATTTTTTATTTTGGTTTTTAACTTATTTTTCTAGGTTTATTGCAGGCCAGCCAAATTGGACTTATTACAGAGAAGTTTACATTTTTACTTAGGTAAATTTACCTCTCTTTTTTTATTAACAATATATTTAGTTAATTTCTTTTCAATTTAATTTAATTTTTTTTTTAGTTTTCACATAATTTTTTATAATCCATGGACTTGATTATTTGGAAAAAATAAATTCTACGTGTCGAATTTTTATTGATTAGTTTAGTAATTCGCAAACAATGCCAGCAGGTACCATAATAAAACACATATTAACGGTTCACATTAGACATTTTCAATGTACAAATTTCATATTGGACATTTTATGAAAGTACAAGTACCAAGTGTGACATAATTCCATTAATTTTTCACAAATATTTCTAATTTAAACAGTGGTGAAGCCAGGGGCTGGCAGGTGCTCGCCTCCCAAAAATAGAAAAATTTCATTTAGGCCCTTTATAATTTATAAAATATTAAATTAGTAATGATAAATTTGCACTTTGACCCCCAAAAAATGATAAAAATTTGATTTAATCTTTTAAAAATTATAAACGTATAGACTATTAAAATAGTAAAATTATATTTTTATTATTGTAAAAATATACAATTTAATTCCATGCTTTCAAAAAAAAATTTCTGAGTCTGCCATTAAATTTAAATGTTGACGTGACTATCTAATTTTTTGACACATAAAATAAAATAAGTATAAATAATATTCATTTATTCATACAAATGATGATCATAATAATTATACTAATAATAATTTAGTCTAAACAACAATAAATTACTTTTAAATTTCAAATTAAATTAATCATATCTACAACAAATGAATAAAACCAGATAGTTAAATTGTATGGATAAATCATTATTAGTAGCAAATAAATAATTTAAATAAATAATTATTAATTAAATAAAATATGCACTATCAATAAATCAGCATTAATTTAAAGGAATATTTACAAATGTCGAGTTATTAAATCTTAAAGCATTTCTATATTATGAATATTAAGAAACTATTATTAAATATAATAATTTCATACATAGCATGAATAGAAAAAGGGTAAATTACCTACATTGTCATTAAATTTTTAATGTATATTTGTTTTGGTCGCTCAACTAATAAAATTTTCAATTAATCACTATAGTTTTAAAAAAAAAAATTAGTCATTCTGTCACCGTAATGGAATGTCATTTCCTTCCCCAAAATCTTGACGCTTTGCTCTTAAAAGTCCTTGTTAGCTCGATTAATCAATCTGTAATCGCTAAAAGGAGGTGAATTAACCTTTTAAAAATTTGTGGAAGCAAAGAGAATAAAGAGAGACAATGAACACGATGATATATAATGGTTCGGTCCCAATTGCCTACTCCACTACCTTAGCTTTCCACAAATAAGAATTTTCCCAAATTCACTAATTTGACAACCTTTCAGGATAAAGTTTAACCTTACAACTCCCTTAAGATTTCTACTAAAACCTTTAAGACTCAACCCTCTCAAAGAGACTAACAAATAAGCAAACTAAGAAATAACCCTTACAAGATCAGAGTGTTTGCAAATTAAGCACAAATACAAAGAGAAACACTTGAGCTGAATAAATACAATGAAAGCTCACAAGTGTGTATAAAGAAAATTGTTGAGAATTGAAAGCACAATGTTGTTTTGATTGATCTTTAAGCTTGATAATATATCTTATTGTTGTAGGGTCTTTGAAAGAAGGTATTTATATCCCCTAATTGATTTCCAACCATTGTGGTTGTTAGAAAAATAAATAGAGCCATTAGGGATGAAATAACCAGTGTATTTAATTCACCTGCAACCATGAACAATGATATTTGCCAACAAAGTAATGATATTTTTAGCATTAATGCAAAATTCAGTGACCGTTGGAGCCACAAATATCGATACTAGTAAACTTTTATCAATACTACATGAAAAGTACCGATACTTGATAGATACTTGGCTAAAATGTTTAAGAACCAAAATTTCAATTTGGCATTGATTTTTGGTGAGGCGTCAATACACTATCTGTGTGGGGAAAAATGTCGTGTGTACTCTGATCACAAGAGCCTGAAGCATTTGATGACACAAAAATATTTGAATCTACACCAAAAAAGCTAGATGGAACTACTAAAAGATTATAATCTGAATATAGAGTATCACTTTGGAAATGCTAATGTTGAAGCTGATGCTTTAAGCAGAAAAATAGTGGCAACATTAACATCTCTTCGAGCAAGAGTAAGTATGGTTGATGATGGATCATTATTGGCAAAGCTAACTGTTAGGCCAACTTTTCTCTCTTAAATTCTAGAAGAGTAGATGAAAGATGTGCAGTGTGATATGTATAAGTAGCGCATGATGTTTTATAATGAAACAAATTTCAGTCTGGGCAAAGATGGTGAACTGTAATTCATAAGAAGAATGTATATGCCAGCTAGAAATGGCTTAAAGCAAGAACTGCTAAAAGAGACTCATCATGGACCCTTCTCACTTCATCTAGGAGGTGTCAAAATGTATAGAGATTTGAAAAGTTTATACTGGTGGCCTGGATGAAGAGAGAAATTACAAAATATGTTTCAACTTTTTTGACTTGCTAAAGAGTTTAAGTAGAGGATCAAGTTCGTTTTGGTAAGTTGTATCCTTTAGAGATACCAGAGTGGAAATGTGATAGAATTGATTTTGTATTAGGACTACCTCTTAGTCCTTTAAAGAAGAATTCATTTTGGGTGATAGTAGATCGACTCATTAAGCTAACTAAATTTCTGCCAGTACACACTATTTATTTACTGGAAAAGTTAGCTGATCTACATGTCTCTAAGATAATGCGCCTTCATGGAATTTCATCTTCTATAGTTTTAGACAGAGATCCAAGGTTTACATCAAGATTTTGAAAACAACTACAAGGATCATTGGGAACCAATTTGCAATTCAGTATTGTATTTCACCCTCAGACAGATGGTCAGTTTGAAAGAGTTATTCAAGTCCTGGAAGACATGTTAAGAAGTTGTGTGATTGACTTTAGGCTGAACTGGGAAAGGTAACTTTCTCTAGTTGAATTTGCGTATAATAACAGTTATCATGCCAATCTGGGTATATCCCCATTTGAAGCTCTGTATGAAAGAAAGTGTAGAATGCTCATATTTTGGATGGAGCTTAGTGAAAAAAAATTGGTAGGACCTAAGTTAGTACGAGAAACATAAGAAAAAGTCTTTGCCATTCGTAGTAATCTAAAAGTTGCCCAAGATTGCCAAAAAGCTTATGCTGATTTAAAGAGGAAAGAGAATTTTTTTTTTTAAGTTGGTGATAAAGTGTTCTTAAAAGTCTCTCATTGGAAGAAAATTATTTGATTTGATTAGAAATGAAAGTTGAGTCCACGATTTGTAAGGTCATATGAAGTTTTAGAGCAAGTTGGACTAGTGACATATAATTTGGCTTTACCTCTAGAGTTATCAAAGATTCACAATGTGTTTCATATGTTTATGTTAGAAAGATATCGATCAAATCCAGATCATGTTGTGCAGATTGAATATTTAGAGGTGGAACCAAATTTTTCATATGAAAAAGAGTTTATTCGTATCTTGGCAAGAGAGGTGAAAAAGTTAAGGAATAAGAGGATTCCATTGGTGAAAGTATTATGGAGAAATCATAATACAAAAGAAGCTACTTGGGAAAGAGAAATTTTAATGAAAGAGCAGTATCATCAGCTACTCACAGGTATGAATTTCGAGGATGAAATTTTTTAAGTGGGAGAGAATTGTAACAGCCCGCCCAGCGAAGTCTCCGTGTTTAGTTACTATTTGGCGTATAGATGGTAAATTAAGGATAGATCTGAGTAAGTAAAATATTTGTTCTAGCTATGTATAGAATTCTATGTAATACGTCATTTGGTGAAATCTTAGTGTGGCGAGCTTTAACGTTTGGCAAACTCTTTTGTTAATTATCCACCCAACCCAGATGCTTTGGGCGAACTCATTAAGTTCGCAGTTGTTTAAATTTGTTTATTATTTTGGTATGATGATTTAGTTAGTCAAGTTGAGGTCTAGTTAGAACAAAAATAGACTATTGTAGATGATAAGATCTAAATTTTGTTAAATGTACTTAATCACGTGAATCAAGAGGGTTAGTGGAATTATCTGATTTTTCCACTAATCATTGTCTCTATGCTTAAGTATATAAGGATAGCGTTAGTCTTTTTAAACACCTTTACGCCTTCTTCTTCTTTCAAAGATTTCCTCTGAAACTTTCTGAAAACCTAACTTTAGAGAACTTTCTTCAAACTGAAGGTTCGCAGTATCTAGCTAACTTATACATTAGTACCAACTCACTGATAATTACTGATGAACCTTTAAGTTGTCATTGAAGTCAATTACGTGTTTTTCGTATTGCATGCATAAATATTAGAATGGTGTGTGGGGAAGGAAACTTCCTGATTCAAAGCATTGTTGATTCTTGCATGCATGTTCATATTTGATAGATTGATGATATGATATGTATAAATATCTTTCTTTTAGCTCAAAAAGCAAACGAATGTCCAAGTGATAAAGGCAAAGGATCTGCTTTGTGTATTGTGCTAGAATTTCTGGTGAGTTCCTTCTTACTTGTAATAACCCAAAATTCACGGGCACCAGAAAAGTGAGTTATAGGACTTCCGTCTTAGTGAAACAAGTTCGAAAATACTTATTAGAAATATTTATGAGTTTAGTAGCGTGCCTAATTAGGTTTTAATTAAGTGAATTTATCTTAATTTAGATAAATTAGTAAAAAGAACTAAATTGAATAAGGGGTAAAAGTTTAATTCTAAAGTAATAGAAAATAAAAAGGATTAAAATGGTAATTAAACCATTTATAAAAGATGAGGCGGCATATACATTAAAAAAAAAAATCTAAGATTTTATTATTATTATTAATTATTAGTATGGTTTTATATTAAACAATAATAATAATAATAATTATTATTATTATATTAAGTTAAAGATATTAAGATATTTATTAATTAAATAATTAATTTATGAGATTTTTGTTTGACAAACAAATTGAATAATGACAATCGTAATAAAAATATTAGTACATTTGTAATAAATAGATACATGTACACTTAATAATAAAGTAAAAGATATTTGTTAATTAAATTATTAAATTATTAAATACTTGTGTGAAAAATAAAATAAATGGTGACAAATGTATGGTATTGATGGTGTACACTTGTGTGTATATAATTAAATGCTTAATAGATATTTAAAATAAATATATTATAATATATGTTAATTAAATAAATAAAGTAAATAAAAGAATGAATAAAAAGGAAACAAACAGAATAAGAAACAGAGAGCATTCGAAAAATAGGGGAAGAAAAGGGAAAGAAAAGAAAAGGGGAAAATTGGGATTTTGAAGCTTCAAACTTGTTTGGTAAGCTAAATTTAGTCATTTTCTCTTAAATTTGATGTTTTAGAAGTCTTAAAATAAGGTTTTGATGAAATTAATTTGATAGTTTGAAAGTTTATAAGCTTTTAAACAAAGTTTATGTTGAAGAAAAAGAAGAATTAGGGATTTAATTGAATGAATTTTTAAGTTAGAAATTGAAAAAGGGATTAAATTGTAAAAGAAGCTATAAGTTTTGTGTTTTAGGAAATTAAATTGAAAGAAATTTTAAATTAGGGTTTTATAAGAATATTAGATTGTTAGGGTGAACATGGAAGGAAATTGAGTAGAAATGAAGTATAAATTAAGTTAAACAAATAAAAGAGTTAATTAGGATTAAATGGGAATTAGGGAATAAATTGAATAAAAATTTAATTAATTATTAAATTAATTCTGTAATTAATAATGTAAATTGTTATTATTTTTTTCCGTAGCTAACAAGGAAAACGAGGCATCGGCATCCAAAGAAAAAGAAAAGATCGTTGAGGAGTAAACTCGTATTTCGGGTTTGTATTACTATAACTCAAACTATTTACTAAATGTATATTGAATTTATAGTTATGGATAATTAAGATAAGGTGAGTATTATATTTGAAGTTAAATATGAGTATGTGTGAAAATTAGTTTATACATGAATTAAGATAATAGATGTTTGAATTAATTGTGAATTGAAAATTTTGTGTGTAAATGAAATTGAAATTGGAAAAGTAAAATAATACCCTATTAACTTGTCGAACTAGATTTGATACAAATGGCATGCCATTGGATTTGTGATGTGATGAGGAGATTTGTAGTTCGGCCGAGAAGATGTTTCTGTTATTATAACTTCGGTTTATCCGAAGAGGCATTAAATGCCTTTCTGGTGTGTTATGGAGGATTTATAATATTCCGGGTGTGTTTGGGTTGGACATTCTGGTGTGTTTGGGTGGAATCCGCGTATCTGTCAGAGTCCGAACCTTGTTAATAGGGTAAATAATTGAAATGGAATTTTAAAAATGAGATTATTTGTTTTGGCACTATTAAAAAGTATGAGAAAGAATGTATGAACTAAATTATGAATTGAGTTGGTATGTGAAAAATGAATTATGAATTTAAGATTTATGAAGTAATATAATTATATATATAATTAGTTTAAATAATTTTAAAAATTTATGGTTGATTTTGTAATTTATTTATTGTTAAATAGTCTTGATTTATAGTAATACCACTGAGTATGAAATACTCAGCGTACGGTTGTTTCCGTGCGCAGGTCATTAGAGTTTCGGATCCGGTCTTGCATCCAAAACAAACCCGACTCCAACAAAAAGATTTTGGTAATGTATTTCTTCCTTTTGTTAAGTGGCATGTACTAGGTAGTTGAATATAAATTATGTGTATACATTAAGTTAAATGATTTTGGTTGTATATAAATGATGATAATGTTTTGGATTATGAATATGATATAAAGTTATGAAATGGTAGATTTGGTATTAAATAATTGAAATGAAATAAATATTAGTAATTATATATATATACTAACATGTTATATTGTTTAAACTAAGGTATTAAATTATTATTTTGATATAAATTGGATGTAATTGAGTATACTTAATCATTGGTTGGAGTATTGATATTGGATTGTTTTGAGTTTAAAGTTTGCAGGGGGTTTTATGTAAAAATAAGTAGAAATGCTGTTGAATTTTAAAAAAAAAATTATGACAAATTTTCGAAATATTCGAACAAGTTCCGTTTCACTTTTAATTTACTTTTTGGCTTCGAGCGTTTATTATTAGGACTTAACTATTATATTATACTTTGAATATTATTATTTATTTGTGAATTATTTTGTAAGTTGTCTGATATGTCTGGTAATGCCTCGTAACCTTATTCCGGCGACGGTTTGGGGTTAAGGGGGTGTTACATTACTTCCATGTGTTGTAAATTTCTTGTTTATATAATTCGCATAAGATAAGTAATCCTCTTCTGTAATAGATGAAAAATGTATATGTGGACAGTGATTATCTAAAGTCATCAGTCTGAGTTCAGTTTGTTTGTGATACGAAGTAAGTGCCATTCTTCATGCTTGAAACACTATCATCTGCTTCTAATATGTGTGGTATGATCTGATATGTAGTGGTGGAGATGAGGAGATATGTTTGTGTAGCCTTCGGTAGAGCAACTATATTGCAAACCGGATTGGCAGATCACGATAAAACATGCTATTCTGAATGAAAATGATATAAGGTGTTAAGGTGGTAAATGTATGAAAATGAGAATCTATGATATGCTTCTGATTTTTAATTTTAGGTACATGGCTAGCATGAAAATGAGTTGTCTAATTTATGTTAAGTTGGCTTATAGTATACACCTATATGTTAAGTAAGTTGGTGTACTCAATCTGTCTATGTTCTGTATACGCCATTGGGCGTACTATGTTCATTGTGTGTAAGTATCATTGAAAGGTTCTGTTGTGTTGTAAGTAATGTTATATATGATTTCTTCTTAGAACTCACTAAGTTCATATAAACTTACTCCGTTACATTTTCCTTCTCAGCCTTGTTGACTGGAGGAAAACTTTATTAGAAGGACTATGCCAAAATGCTGCTACTATTGTGAGCTGACTATTTTGTTTTGTATCATGCATGACTCTTGGGGGTGGCATAAAAATGTGTTTTGGAAATGATCTATATAAAAAAATCTACTATTTTTATAAGACTCTGTTTTTTACAAGATTTCTATTAAGTATCAATGTCTAGATTTGAATTATTGTAATTTGTTTAATGAAGTTATTATATTTGAACTTATACGCCAAATGGTTTGAACGTTATTTCAAACTGTTAATGATTTCATTCAAACTTCAATAAAACCACAACTATCATATGTTTATATGTATAACTTCGTAATAATATTTTAAAGCTTCCACCAAATTGTTTTGCTTTAAGCTAGTCCGATTTTGAGTAGTGACACATCAAACTTGGTTCCTATCATAGGGTCAGGTTTGGCGTGTTACATGGCATGCAAACTTCGAAGCTAAAAATCTCAAAATAAGTTATGACCTATCTTGAGACATAGAATTTCTTATCTCGAGACATGAGTTTAAAATTTGACATTTGAGTTTGGATTGAGTCTTAGTTTGGATTGAGTCCTAACTCTACATTTGACATTTCCTAACTATGTATAATAATGAATTTAAAACTTAATCATTATAAATGATTAATTGTGAATATGATTGATGTTTAATTTGGTTTGAAAGTTAAAGTATGATTTAAATTGTGTGATAATGAAATGGATTAGCTTGAGTTGTTACGACAACATAATATGACATCACATTATTGGATCTGACGATCGGTTTAGGTATGGGGTGTTACAATATTTTTATTTTGTTCACCGAACAATAGAAACTTTCAATTTTTTCACTAGTGTTATTGTTCGGTTTCATATTGGTTACAATATGTTAAATTATTAACGAAATTACTAAAGCGACATTTTTTTAGGTGGTATAATAACACATGTAGTCCACAAACACTTACACATTCTTTCAATTTGGTCCTAATTCTAAATAATTCAACAAATTTAACCATTCATATTTAAAAATAGAGTAAACTACAGCAGCGACCCAACTATTGGTAAGTTTCTTGTTTGGTCACCCAATAATGAAAAGTTACAACATGGTCACTCAACTATTCGATTTTACATTTTTCTGTTCCTAGTTGTTAAATGGCTGACAAAAAGAGGATGTGACAATTTTTAAAATTGGCATAATAGTAACTTTAACCCTTAACATTTATGTATTGTGTAATTTGTTGTTTTTTCGTAGTTTTCTCATTCTTTTAAAATTAACCATCAATGTCACAAACAAAAACAAAACTACAAAGAAGACCAAACTACACAATGTATAAATGTTGAGGGTTAATTTTATTAGAATCAAGACTAAATTGACACAATGTATAAATATTGACGATTAAAGTTATTATTATGCCAATTTTAAAAGCTACCAAGTTATCTTTTGTGAGTAATTTAATAGCTGGTGACCAAAATTAGAAAAATTTAAATAATTAAATCATTATTTTGTAACTTTTCATAATTGAGGCTAAAAAAATTACTAATGGTTTGATTACCACCAGTGGAGGCAGTGGCGAATCTAGAGGGGGCTCGCATGGGCCCCGGCCCCCTAAAATGTAAAATTATTATTTAGGCCCTTAAATTTTTTTAAAAATTTTAAATTAGTAAAGGTAAAATTGTATTTTGACCCCCCAAAATTATAAAATTTTGATTTAATCATTTAAAAATTATAAAGATATATACTATAAAAATTTAAAATTTCATTCGGCTCCTAAAATATTGTTTTGGCTTTACCCCGAATTGAGGTATCAATTTCGTTGTTAACTTTTATCCTTATGAATTGTTACTCTTTTGAATATTTCCATGCATTAAGTAGTAGCAAGCGCCCAAAAAATAAAACGAAATAAACCATATTTTCCCGAGAAAACTCCTTTTTTTTTTTCGGCAATTCAACAACTTTTCCTCTCAAATATTCAAATCTTCTTTCCCATTAAAGTTTGAAACATTTCAAGTTGGTTCATCGTAACACATTTTATCTCTTCAACACCCAAAAATCTGCAACACATTTCATCTTTCAAGTTCTTTCAAAAAAACCAAAAAACTAATTTCCTTCACAATTTGGTTCCTCCCCAGTTTAAGTTTTTTCAAACTTCCAAATCAAGTAACATGTTAAAAGAATATTTGAAGCAAATGATAATTAACATTAACAATTCCACCAAATATCTAACGTATTAACAGTATACGGCATGTAAAAACAAAAGGGTTACTTGCTTTGTAAAAAGAAACTGTGGATGTAATACTACTTCCAATTATATTTACAGTTTCAACCACGAAATTAAAACTGCGTAAAAAATAAATATAAATGTTTTAAAAGTAGAAAATTGAAATATTTAAGATAAACTATATTGAGGCAAGAAGGAAATTTTCAATTGAATAACATATTAATAAAAATATTAGTTTAATTTCATTTGGAAGTTTAAATTTTAAATAATTAGTTTTTCTAAAATATTGGTTTCTTATATTTGGAAAATTTTAAGAACATTTTTATTTATTGTCATTGGAATATTCAAATTTAAGATTTTTTTTAAATAACTTAATTTTAATAAATAATACTTTTGTTATCAATAATATTGAGTGTAATGATAATACACATTACAATCTCGAGAAGAGAACTCAAATTCGCCTCCTATAAATAACATTGTTGGGAGAATACCTTAGTTACACAAAAAAAAAAATATTAAAAATTACTATTATTTTCTTACAAAATGTTTTAAAATATAATCAAACCACTCAACACAGTAATATTCCAAATTAATATATATAGGTCAGACTTGGATTGTTGTTTTATTTTGAATCCACCTAATTCGACTTAAATTATTATTTCATTAATAAAAATTAAAATTTTATATAGAATTTAATAATAAATACTTTTCGCATATTAAAATAGCAAAATAATTTTTTGAATTTGATGGATAAATTCAAATAAACAACCAAATATGTTTTAAACTCTCCTCTTTGCCTACTTGTATGTCAGTTATAACCATATAATATGATGACGTACACAACATAACCCACAAGCAAGAAGCTTGGTGGATTTAGGATGATTTACGTGACTCTAACAGTATGTTGAAACCCAAACCCATAACTGCCGTTTGGGAGAACTGAAAAAGATTAAACACCATATAAATATGCAATTAATTAGATTAGATTAGTGATGCTACGTGGAAATTATGTACTTAAATTATAAGTATGGGTTTAGAAATAATATTTTATAGTTGATTGAGTTTTAACTCGACTGGCATTGATATTATTGTCAGTGTAGGAAGACGTGGGTTTCAGTGTACTGAAACATATTATCCTCTTATTTAAGTGTTGGGAAGGAGATAGGAATAGTTTTAAGTATTATCTCAAAAAGAACAGATATGATAAGAACCTATAATAAGATTAAGTTTACTTAACATGTCAAAATATCAGGAAACTTTACTTAACATGCGATTACATGGATGAAAGAAAAATTCAATGTTAAAAATATTGATATAAATCATAAATAGAGTGCTAACCTACGTATAAAAACCCTCAACAATCCTATGTTTAATTTCTGGACATTAGGTAACATTTAATAAATAACCAAAACAAAACCAACGTGAAAATATTATTTATTACTTTCCCAAAAATAATTTTTATAATAATTTCAATGATTAAGTTGGTCCTGAGTTGAATTATAACACCAACTCAATTAAAGGCAACCACATTTATCTATATTAGTAATTTTATCACACACTTATGTGTGTGAAAATTGCACATTTAAAGTATAGCTGTATGTTTAAAAATAACATAAATAATGAAATATATTATTTGAAACTAATAGCAATAACATTCAAAATTAAAATAAAACAAGTAGTTTAAATTGTAAGTAAAATTAAATTTAAAGGATTTACTCGTGACACCAATTCAGTCACACAAATAATACTAGTAAGAAAAATACATAGCTCCTAATATGGGTGAAATTATATTTTATGTGAAAATTCATATATAATAAAAAAATAGGTTTTAGTTAAAATGATAAACTTAACAATTTAAAATAGTTCAAATCTCTTTGTATTTTTTTAAGTTTATTTAAGGGATGAAAATACAAGAACACCCTTTACGTAATGTCTAATAATGATTTAAAATTTGGTTTTTTGATATTTTTCTTGATCAAGTTAGTGTTGCATTGACTTGTACCACAAACTTTGTCACACACTTAAGACAATAGTATAGAAGCATAGATATAACTACCAACTATTTGATTGAAAATATTTTAGTGTATTAATACTAAAATGTACTAAAAAAATAACAACAAAAAAGATTTGGTCTAAATGATAAAGTTGAACTTTTATACCTTTTATAAAGGCTAATAGTTAATCATATATAAGATTTGAATTTGTTTTATTAAAAATATAGAAAGATAAAAGTATCCTTGTAATAATATAATTTATTTTAAACATAGAAATACATTTTACTAATTTTTACAACTGATATGGTGTCTATTGATTTGTGACACCAATTCAATTAGGGTTCAATGTTAATAAACATTAAGATTAAAAAACTATAATATATATTTTTTTTAATATTTATATGATTAATTATATATAAATAAAAATAGTTTGAAGGTACATTGGTCAAAGGTGTCACCCTTTACTCACATCAAGGGTTGGAATTACTTGTTAGTGATGTGTATGGGACAATAATCTGCTACTCGTAAAGAAAATTACAAATTCTATTCAGTGCCAATCTTCTACGATTCTATTTCAGACATGTTAATTTTATAAATAATTAGCAAAGATGGCGAGTTTGACAAAACGTACAATCCTAAGAAGCAAAAAATGATTGTCTCATATCGTGTTCTTGACAGCAGAGGACTAAAGCACCCCTTCTTTTAAACGGTTACAATGGTGAAATCTTATTTGGGACAGATAACTTGAAAGCTTACACAAACAGAAACGTTGAATTACTTGCCTTTGCCCGATACCTGTCTTTAAAATAGCAGTTTTTTATGCATAATTACAGATATTCTGTCCAGTTGAGTTGAGTTCATCTTTATCTTTCTTACAGAGTCATACAGAAACAAAGAGCATGAAAAGTAAATGCTTTTACTGTTTCTCGTTCTTGATTTTTCTGGGTTTTCAAGATTGTTGTGAGGGAAGGTTGTTGTTAGCTTCACCAAAACCTGACAGAGATAATGCTGCTGGTTATGCTCGTTGGTTGGTGTCCCAGAGTAGCTGGGGGATTTTAAGGTTATAATTTTTCTACGAAAATCTTTATTTCGAAATGCTGAGATAAATCCATCAGTTCAATTTCCTGTTTTATTACTGAATTAAGTTTTAGTTTATACACTTCATTTTCCTTAAAATGGTAAAATACTTATCTTTAATATTCGAATCAGACATATATAGTTTAAACTATTAATACATGAACATCTTTAAAGACAAAATCAAACACACCTATGTTGTATTTTCACTACCAAAGTGGAGTAACATACGAAAATATTGTTGTGTAGGATTGGCTTATTTTTCATTTTAAATTTTGCAGTACAATGTCAATGGAACTGGGAGGATCACCATTTGGGTAAGTTTTCATAACCTACGTTTTATTCTTTGTTAATGAGTTGAAGATATTCCTCATGTTTAAGCTCGGCTTTATTACTTTCAAGACCTTATGCTTCTCCATCACCTCATCTATTATGGGTATTTGCAATGTCCGAATATGTCGTGATACTCTGTTATGGCCCTTCATTTTCCCCTACTTCATCAACTCGTGCTGCAGGAATGTTGTTTCATTTAGCGATGGGGTAGTGGACAAAAACACTGGCATCCCCTATTTCTACTTGACAACCCTTGATCCCACCGCAAGAAATGCATTGAAAGACCATCGGTCCTCCCTCACAATCAGTGAGTATCCGCTCGGAACTTGTGGAAATGCGGATCCAGAGAGCCCTGTTTGTGCAAAAATCACACTCACAGGAAAGGTACATTTGCTATAAATACCAGTCACACACACATCGACTTTTGTAATGAAACTTGAACTGAATTGGGTTGTGTTTTTTATGTTTTAGTTGGTACTGCTTGATGCAAACTCCAAAGAGTCGAAATTTGCTCAAACTGCCTTGTTCACAAAGCATCCAGAGATGAAAGGTAATTCTTAACCCAAACCCAAAATGACTACCATTTACTTGGTGTAGCGACCAAAGTTGCATTCGTTGATCAACAGGGTGGCCTAAGAGTCATAACTTCCGGATCTTCAAACTTAAGATCGAAAACATATTCATGATTAACTGGTTTGGCGGCCCTAAACCTCTCACTGTTGCTCAATACCTCAAATACAAAATGTGAGTATCAAAGCTCTATATTGTGTTCACAATTTGTATGTCAAAAGTTCCTAAAGGTATACACTTTGTACTGAAAAATCATCTGTGATAATGAATAAGCCTTACTTCATATCGTAATCGCATTTTTAATGTTTGGAAATTAAATCTTTTCGTCACGGAAAAAAAATAAAAATCAAATCTGAACTCCATTATTGTACTTCGTTATATTTGTTTATGAATATGAACTAGGTTGTAAATAAATCCAACATAATCCTTCCTGTTGTTTAAATTTATATGATTCAGAATATTGTATTTTGAAGCAATAAAATGATATTAGCATGGAAAACGTGAAGTTGTATGATGTATATAAAGAAAAGTCATGGCTCTTACGGTTAGCAAAGGTCTAAGTTACCTAAACTAGGAACCCGTACGAGATAATGAGAAAATCATGCTCAACTTTTTCAAAGGACTTTCATTTCCCAATAACAAATATTCAAAAAAGGATATCATGAGTAAAGTTGGAGCCGATGCTTGATATTCAGGCAAGCAAATGTTCCCTTTGTATGATCCCATTCTTAGTGAATGTTATTTCAATCTTTCGTTATTTTGAAATATTTGTATCTGACATATCTGAATATGAATACAGAGATATAACTCAGCAAGTATCCTATCAGTACATAAAAAATACATATGTGCATTCAGAGGAACTTTTTTCTCCCTTTCGTTCTTTTTGAATGCATTTTGGGTTGACTTTTGCAGCAATTCGATTATAGATATTGAACATTATGAATTGTACAAGTTGTGATAATAGATACCAAGCAGCATTCATATCTTCATTTTCACTCATTCACTGATTGAAATCCATCAAATGCCAATTCATATCATAGTTTTGGTATGTTTTATCTCAAAATCGTGTTCAAAGTTTTATATTTATAAGATTTCGGAAAGTTCTTTTTGTCGTATCATATTTTCTTTATTGAGTTTTTATTATATAAGATAGTTGTCGATGAGCTTTGAATATGATGTGTGTTTCACATTGAGCATGCTTTTGTCATTTGTTTTTTTCTCCAATCATGTGCATAAAATGTTCCTGTCTGGCAAACTAATCATTCAGCGAATTTGGTGAAAGAATTTGCTTGTAAACATGTTACAAATCCATGTTTCCAATTACAACATTTTTATAACTGTTCAATAGTTTGATTAGCAGCCGGGATTTCGGATGGCCAAAGCTTTTTTTTTTTTTTTTAAATATGAGAATTTATTTTTATCTTCAAAGTAGATAATAGTTTATAGTAAAGTTCAGTTGAATAGATTCCAATGGGTTCTCCTTTGTCACAAGTTTGTCACAAGAGTCTTTCTCTTCTGCCTCGCTAGAACGACCAGGGTCCTCGATCTCTGAGGGCCTCAAGAGAGTCCCAAAGAAAGTCAAGAATAAATCTCCTGATGACCCTGAACTAAAGGATGTGGTAATGGAATATGGCCTCTCGAAGATTTCATGGCAAAACAAACTTGTAGGAAATGTGGAAGATAGGGGGTTAGGGGATGAAGTGGTTGTGGAATCAAAACTTAAAATTGGGGAGGATGATTACACGATTAGTACTGAAAGCGAGTATCTTGAGATTACTTTTTCTGAGCGGATTCATGAATGGATTGATAGGAGCATGGCTAAGACAGTTGTAGTGCTAAGACAATTGTAGTGCGTCTCTTTGGAGAAAAAAATTGGCTACAAAGCTGTGGTAGGCCATCTACAGTCATTATGGGGTTTAACTAGGAGATTCCAGGTGGTTGACCTTGATAACAAATTCTTCCTAGTTAAACTCAGCAATCAAAAGGACTGTGATAATGCTCTGATGGGAGGGTCATGGACGATTTATGGACATTATCTTGTGGTAGAACTATGGACTCGAGATTTCACAACAAGTGAAAGTTATCCTTCAAAGATGGTAGTCTGCATAAGGTATACTAGACTCCCATATCAATACTATACTAAAGGTTTGTTGAGAATCATCTCCCAAGTAGTGGGAAATATTATAAAAGTTTATTATAACACGATAGAAGCGAAGAGGGGTCACTTTGCTTGCATGGTGATAGTGGTTGATCTAAAAAAACCTTTAATTTCTTATGTTGGTATTGATGGTCATGTTCAATATGTGAATTACAGGGGCTTACTTGTCACACAAGTGTGGCTACTATAGGCACACTAAGAAGATTTTTCTGAAATAGTAAGGGAATGAGAAAAAGGAGGACTTAACAGAGCCAGGAGGAGTTAACAGAGCCAACAGTGGTGTTAATTATTGATACTATAACGACTACAACTAGGGTGCTGCGAAGGATTCAGTTTCTCTCTACAGACCTTGGATGCAAGCTTCGATCCATAGACGATGACCAAATATTTTGGGAAAGTCTACAATGAAAGGAAAACAAGATCAACTGTTAGTTGAGGGAATGAACAAATCACGCTTCCAAATCTTGAAAGATAATGGTGATGAGAATGAAGTTGTTTTTGATAAGGAAACTGAATATTATCAAATGAAAAATAAGGAAATTGAATATTATCAAATGAAAAATAAAGTGAATTTGAAAGGGAAATAATCAAGGCAAGAGATTTTAAAGGGGTCAAATTTTGAAGAGTTGGTGAAAGATTCACGCGGAGAAAAAATTAATAGTGGTCCAATCACGAAGGCTAATGAGAAAAAGCCACAATGTACACTTGAGAAAGACTGATCCAAGGAGGTAGGGTAGGAGAAAGTAAGGGAAATGAGCCTCGGATCCCATCTAGTTTCAATCTAGTCATGATTAGTGCTACGACCTTACCAGAATCGAGTCACACAGCTGTGATCATTGAAGACAACAAGACCTTAATGGGTCAGGCTTGTTAAAATTGAATGTCAATAATGGAAATATAGAATGATCGCAAAGCAATAAGAAAGAAAAAAACACATATTTTATGTGGAAACCCTTTCGGAAAAAACCACAGGCATAGGATAAAAAAATTCACTAATGTTGAAAATCGAATGATACAAGAAGTGTAGTTCTATACAGATCATCTAGTTTTGCCGCAGTATTTTATTTTAACAAGGACTAAGGTCACACAACTCTAACAATATCCACTTTGACATGAATTCTCAATGAACAAGTTCTTTACCACGAGCTCTCAACGAACAAGTTCTCTACCTCTTCCACGAAACCCTTAAAGGGGTATACTTCAATAATGAATATCAAGTCCAAGCAATGCTCAAACTTAGTTATAGGAAGTGACTTAGTATCATATCTGCAGGATTATCAGGAGTACTAACTTTGGCCACAATAGTATCACCACAAGCAATAATATCACATACAAAATGATACCGAACATTAATGTGTTTTGTTTTCTCATAAAACATTTGATCATTCATAAGGAAGATGGCACTCTAACTATCACAAAATACTATACTGATATGAAGGTCTTTACTGAGCTCACCAAAGAGTCCCTTTAACCAAATAACTTCTTTACAAGCCTTAGTAATTGTCATATACTCAGCTTCGGTAGTGAACAAAGCAACCGTAGTTTGCGAGGTGGCTTTCCAACTAATTGCGCAACCCCTAATAGTAAAGACATACCCCGTGAGAGATATTCTTTTATCAAGGTTTTCAGCAAAATCAGAATCAACATACCCAATGACTCCATCTCTAGTTCTTTCAAACTATAAGTAAACATTAGTAGTACCTTGTAAGTATCTGAAAATCCACTGAACTTCTTTCCAGTGTTCTTTATTTGCCATGTATCTACTAATTGTACTAATTGTATATGATAAATTTGGATGTGAGCAAACTATAGCATACATGAGAGATCCCACTGCACTAGAATATGAAACACGTGACATGTAGCCAAACTCATCATCTGATTGCAAAAACAAAGCCAATGAAAGTCTAAAGTGAACTGCTAATAGAGTATTAACAGGCTTGGCACTCTGCGTATTAAATCTACAAAGAAATTTATCAATATACCCTTTCTGACTTAGGTACAATTTACATGTGTTTTTATCTCTAAGAATCTTCATCCCAAGTTTTTTTTTTTTTTTTGCTACTCCCAAATCTTTCATCTCAAACTCTTCACTAAGTTAGATTTTGACCTTTTTTATCTCTCTTTTATCTTTGGTTGCTATCAACATATCATCAACATAAAGGAGTAGATATACCAATAAACTATTACTATTTTTCTTAAAATAAACACAATTGTCAAAACTGCTTCTTTTGAAGTCATGAGTAGTCATAAATGAATCAAACATCTTGTACCAATACATTGGTACTGTTTTAAGCCATAAATGGACTTTTTAGTAAGCAAACATAGTCCTCTTTTTCTAAGACTATAAAACCCTCTAGTTGTTGCATATAAATATTTTCCTCAAGTTCTTCATGTAAAAACATTGTTTTTACATCTAACTGCTCAAGCTCTAAATCATCATGGCCACAATACTAAGCAAGGTTCGAATAGAACTATGCTTCACAATTGGAGAAATCACATCTGTGAAGTCTACACTTGGAATCTGACTATAACATTTTACAACCAACCTTGCTTTATATATGGGTTTTTCAACTCCTAGGGTCCCTTCTTTCTTCTTGAGCACCTATTTACAACAAACAACCTTTTTACCCTTAGGAAGCTTCACTAGGTCCCATGTTCTATTCGTATAGAGTGATTTCATCTCTTCTTGCATGAAAATCATTCATTTTCCTGAATCTTCACAGCTAATTGCCTCGGAACAAGAAATGGCTCTTTATTTGCATCTATATCTTCAGTCAAGTTTAAAGTATAAGCAACTAGGTCAACCTCGGCGAACCTCTTTGGAGGTTTAATTTCTCTTCTAGGTATGTTCTTGGAAATAGAATATTGTAGTGAAAAACCAATTCTACTCTGAGTTTCTGTAATAACTTGAGGAGTAGACTCTATTGTAGGTCATGGATAAATCTGAAGTTTCGCCTGATTTGAACTTTGTCAGTTTTTATTGGAAGAGTCTTTAAGAGGTAAGTTAGGCAACATAGCAATTTCATCAAAAATAACATCTCTACTAATTACAACTTTCCTCGTTTTAGGACACGTAACTTATAACATTTAACACTAGTCTTATAACCAAGAAAAACACACTTAATGTATCTAGGTTCCAACTTCTCATTGTCAATATGAGCATACGCAGAACACCCAAGAATCTTCAAATTAGAATAATCAGCATGATTACCAGACCATACCTCTTGTGAAGTCTTTTTTTCAATGGTAACAGACACAGACCAATTAATCAGAAAACATGCAGTAAAGGTCGCTTCAGCCCAGAACGACTTTGGTAAACAAACATTCGACAACATACATCAAACCTTTTCCATTATTATTCTATTCATTCATTCTACAACGCCATTTTTCTATAGAGTATGGTAAATTGTCAAGTGCCTTACGATCCGTTCTAATTTGCACAATTCATTAAACTCATCAGAATAGAATTTCAAACCATTATATGTGCGAGGGTGTTTTATCTATTTTCCTTTTTGTTTCTCTATTATAGTTTTCTAATCCTTAAATGTGAAAAACACATCACTTTTTAGCTTTAAAAAGAATACCCAAACTTTTTCTAGAAAAATCATCAATGATCATTAACATATAATTAACACCACCTCTTGAAGCCATTTTAGATGGTCCTTAAAAATAAAAAAGAATATAATTTAACATTCCCTTCGTGTTATGGATTCTTCTGGTGAATCAAACTCTCTTTTGCTTCCCAAAAACATAGTGCTCACAGAACTTCAGTTTGTTAATGCCTTGTTTATCAAGAAGTCCTCTTTTGCTTAATTCTGCCATGTTGTTCTCACTCATATGCCCTAGATGCATATGCCAAAATCTAGTAACATCATCATCTGAAAAGGAAGAGGAAGCAACAACTGCATGACCAATAACAGTTGAATCATGCAAAACATATAACTTGGTAGTCTTTCTTGGTAGTCTTTCTCTGCCCTTTCATCACAACGAGGGAACCCTTGCTAATTTTTAGAACCACACTTTCATCTATGTACTTGAATCTTTTTGAATCAAGATTACTCAACGAAATCAAGTTACTCTTCAATTTTGGTACATATCGTATGCCACTAAATGTTCTGACGACTCTATCGAACATATTAATTTTGATCGTGTCAATACATGGGATTATACATGAAACATTATTTTTCATCAAGACAACACCTTTAGACACTATTTCATATGTTGTAAACCAATCTCGATTGGGACTTATTTGGAGGGTGCAACCAGAATCAAGGATTCACTTCTTACTTACTTTAAAATTGTCGGCAGAAGCAACTAAGAGTTTACCATCACTGTAATCTTCCACAACATTAGCTTCACCAGATTGTTCTAGTTGTTTTCCATTTTGATTCGCCGCCTCCCTTTTGATTTTATTCTACAACTTATAGCACTAAGACTTAATGTGTCCTTTCTTCTTACAGAAGTTATAGGTTTTATCTCTATTTAAAGATTTCAATCTACCTTTAGATTTACTACAAGGATTTCTTTCCTATGTCCTCCCACGATTATAATCAGTATTTCATTCTTGTCTTCCACGAATAATGAGAACCTCTCCCTAAGAGTCAGATCCAGCACAAGATGTTTCATCTTGTCATACAAGGCTAAGGAAGCATAGACTTCATCAACTATAAGAGATTCGCAACTATACAAAATTGTATCTCTAAAAATTAAATAAGACGGGAGCAACAAACAAAATAGAATTAACCCTAAATCTTCTTTATCATATTGAACATACATGGCCTCTGGGTCTAAGAGAATTTCTTTAAACACATTTAAGTGTTTGTGCAGAGACGCATATTCCTCCAAAAGATAGCATAAAGACGTTGCTTCATATGTAACTTGCTAGTTATGGTTTTCGACATGCATAATTGCTGCAGTTTTGCCTATAATACAGCAGTGGTCTTCTCCTTCAACACGTCCTGTAGAATTTCATTCGACAGATACAGTTGTAATTGTATTAAAATCTTTCGATCTTTACGCTTCTTCTCTTCATCTGTCAATGTCGAAAGCATATTATCTAACCTTAGAAGGGCATCCTCCAAATCCATCTTTGCAAGAACTATCTGCATCTTTACCTACTACAACGCGAAATCTAGTGTTGTGGTCAAATAACAAAATATCATACTTCATTGTCGCCATTATCGTGATCGAGACAAGCAACCTAAAAAGCTTTGATACCAGTTTGTTAAAATTGAATGTCGATAATGGTAATATGGAATGATTTCAAAGTAATAAAAAAGAAAAACAAAACACAAATTTACATGAAAACCCTTTTGGGAAAAAACCACGGGCAAAGGAGAAGAAAATTCACTAATTTTAAAAATCAAATGATACAAGAGGAGTTTCGACTACATTGATTTAAATGTTGAAAAACCTTATTCTAATCAATGTCAAATAGAAGAACTATACTTCTATACAAATTATACTTATGCATCATAGTTCGTACACAAATCCCCTAGTTTTGCCACTGTATTTTATTTTAACAAGGATTCGGGTCACACAACTCTAACAAGGCCCATCACTTGGGCCATTTTATTACTTCTTCTTCAAAACATACCATGCATGCAATGAGGATGGTTGGTACGCCTATGCACGAAATAACCAAGTGTAGGTTTAAAGTACGAAAAAAAGAAAGTCATGCCAAATCTTCAGGGTCGTTACTGTCTGAATAGATTGATTCAATGACTTGTCAGTTGGATAATCTTGATAATGTTTCGGGATAATCCATGGTTGCCGTGATGTTGGAAGCGTTGCATCATATTAAGGGTACTCTAATGATACAAAAATCGAATTTTTATGTCATTCATGCCATCTGAGACCTATTGCGTTGAGATTGGCTATTGGTATTAGGCATGTGCATCGAGGATGCGATAGGATGGTTGATTGCTTAGCAAATGTTGCAGAAGGAATGGTTAATGACTTTTACTCTTGGTCCTAACCTTCTAATTTTGCTTTGAATGTGTTGCATGAGGATATTACTGGTTTATCTTTTCCTAGATTGATTGATATGTAATAGCTTTTACCTTCCTTAATAAAAAAAAAAGTTTAATTCAACAATTTTTATAAAAAAAATAAACACGTGATTAGCTGGGACATGTATCTTTAATCTAACAGGATTGTATTTTCGCCATTTTATCCTTCATTTGATTAACATTAAATATTATTATTGAATTTTAATAATATCACATTATTAAATCTCAAATTGTGATCTATTAATAGAATTTTTTCTTAAGAATAATTTAAATTTAAATCATCATTTTAAAAAATAACATTTTATTGTACAATCATCTCATGCCAATTATGTATTTATGAAATATAGGCCTTTTAGACTATTAGGCTTGAGACCTAAATTCCAACTGGTTAACGAATGGAATCCAACGATTTTGTATCAATAAAAAGATTGCAACCTTTTCTCAAGTTTTTTGATGGTCGAATGAAAATTTTGCAAACCCAAAACTTGGATATTCACTCTTTACGGAGTTAAAGTGAAAAAGTCCAATTATTACACTATTTGAACATTGAAAACATGGTCAAAGAAAAAGAAAAAAAAAGGTACCCTCGAGAACATTATTTGAATTTAAGCCTCTCCATTCCCTAGTCACAAACATTTTAATTTTAAATAATATTAATATTTCCATTGATTACAACCTATCTGCAGTGTAGCAGCTGAAAAATATAATTCATGTTGTTAGGTAAAAGTGGAACAGTTGATGTTTGATGGTATCATTTGATTTTCACTCTGTACCAAAACAATATCCGACATTACGATTATTCTTGGTTTGTCTGCATTTAATTGAATGAGAAGGACAAGCATTTATATCACCAAGGATGGACAATATTGAAGAAATTATATCACACATAATTACACAAGCAAGTTTGGAGGTCATCAAAGTCATTTAAGGTTTTTCTTTCTCAATTTCAACCTCTACTCTTATTAGACCTATTCTTCACTTGTTACTAATAAAGATTTGTGGGATATTCAACAATTTCTTAAAAACCGTAATAAAATTTTTGATTGCTTGACCAAAACAATTTTAATCTTTTAAGAGATTTCGAGGGAGGTGTTAACATTTTTTTATGGTCCAAGCAAGTGATAACTCTGTTCAAAGAATTATTGTGTAGTTAAAATATTTTGTTTGCTTTAATATAAAAAAAATTTATCTAAAAAATATATTTTTACTAATATTTTAAAGGATGTGAAAAAAAATGGATTTTTTATTATTAAGATATTGTTTGCTTTTTAAATATCAAAATATGTTTCTTAAAATATATTTGAGAGGAATCTTGTCATCATGAGTGTTTTAGACTGCTAGGTGTTAATTCCAAATGAATTTTGTAAAGCACGACCTACAAAAGTATAAAACTCGTTTCCTTGACGTGTCATTTTTCTTGGTCGGATTAAATGTTGGTTTCTTTCATTCGTGCTGCCTAGATTAAAAATGCTCACTCGATTTTCTTTGTTTTTCTTTTTAATCCATATGCCTTTCAACCTATTCTTTATTATTTCTAATTAATTAAATGTTTTCTGAGTTTTTTAAATTTTATTTTAATTCACATTTTTAATTAATAAACTTTTCGTTTATATAAACAAAAGAATAAATACGTAATGAAAATATGTTTTTTATATATGGTTATGATAAATATATTTTATTTTTCAAAAGCATCAACTAATTTTCTTGTAATATTTTTTTTCATATATGATTTATATATATCAAATATTTGAAATAATTATATAACGAAATATAATTTATATATTTGTGGGTATGATAAATTCTAATATTATAAAATCAAACAATTATTTGAAATATTTCACATTTAAAAATAATTATATTTTATGTATAAAAAATTATTTCAAATATCACTTTTTCCACCTACATCGCCAAATGTTATTATTTTTATATGTGAAATATTTTAAATAATTATTTCACACACACATTCATAATATATAATACTAAAATATTTATAAATTCAAATAACTATTTGAAATATTTCACATATAAAAATAACTATTTCAAATGTCATTATTTTTAGTAATTATAATTTTTATATGTGAAATATTTACTCTTTTTTCATTCATATCATGAGTGTGGCAAATTTTAGTATGATATATGTGCAGTTGAAATAATTATTTGAAATATTCCAAATATAAAATTATAATATTTGAAATAATTATTTTATGATATTAAAATTTACCATGCCCATAATGCAGGTGAAAAAATAATGATATTTGAAATATTTCACATATAAAAATAATGATATTTGAAATAAGGATAAACTACACCCAAGATTACTAAACTATTAGTACGTTTATGTTTTAATCACTCAATTTTAAAAAAGTTACAAAATGGTCATTGAATTTGTTATTAAACTTTAAAAAAAAAAAAGGGAATGAATTTCAATATATCTATTGTTGTACAAGTGCTAGGTACTTAGGAACTATACATGGAAACTAACTTGTCAAGATCCTAAGTTATAGCTGAATTTGCATGCTAAAAATACAAATTTACATTAACATAGTTAAAATCCTAAGTTATGGCCTAATTACATGGTAAAATACAGATTTACATTAACATCCCCCCCTCAAACTCAAGGTGGCGTTGTGGACCATAACTTGCATTTGGAAACTAAGTCATGAAATCTAATTGGAAGATGCGTCTTTGTTAAAATATTTGCGATCTGAGCTAATAAGGTGACAGAAGAAAGGTGTAGAGTGCCTTTAGTAACATGATGTCGTACAAAATGACAGTCAATCTCTATGTGTTTTTACATTCATGAAACACATCATTATGGGCAATTTGAATTGCACTGTGATTCTCACAATGTAAAACAGTAGTAGTAGGAGACAAGAGTCCCATATCTTCATGTTGTACACTTAGCCAAAGTAACTCCAAATTTGTATCAATAAGAGTACGATATTCATATTTGATGCTAGAGCAAGCAATAACAAGTTTCTTACTTTGCCAAAAAATAAATGAATCACCTAAAAAGAAACAATAACCAGTGGTTGAGCATCAGTCTATAAGATCTCATGCCTAGTTAGCATTAGAATATCCAACAAGAACCAATGAGGAGTGAGCAGAGAAATGAAGACCAAAAAAAGTGTACCATTGACATACTGAAGAATACGAAGAACTGCTAAAAAATGAGATGATCTAGAAGATGTCAAGAACTGACTAACCATATGAATTGCATGAGCGATATTAGGTCAAGTCACTATAAGATAGACTAGCCTGCCAACAAGTTGTCGATACAAAGTAGGGTCAAAAAGATGAGTGTCATCTAATGGAGTAAGTTTGACATTTGGTTCCAAGAGAGTAAGAACAGTCTTACTGTCAGTAATATTGGCATGAGAAAGTAAATCAAAAGCATATTTTTCCTGAGAAAGATAGTAGCCATCATCGTCAAAGGAAACCTCAATACCCAAAAAATAAATAAGAGACCCAAGATCCTTCATCACAAAATGTTGAGTAAGGTACTGTTGTAGTTCAATAATCCCCTTTGTGTCATCCCCTGTGATAATCATATCATCCACAAAGAGAAGTAATATCATACCCTGATCAGAGCGTCGAGTAAATAATGAAGAATCATGAGGACTTGATACAAAACCAAATGCAGATGTAATACAGCTGAATTTAGCAAACCAAGTTTGAGGGGCTTATTTCAAACCATATAGTGCATGTTGAAGTTTATACACTTGATTGAGAGAATGAGAATACCCTAGTGAGGGATGTACGTCGATTTCCTCTTATTAATCACCATTGAGAAAGGAATTATTGGCATCCATCTTATGCAATTTCTAGCCTTTAACTGCAAATATGGCCAACAGACGATGAATAGAAGTGAGACGTGCCACGGGAGAAAATGTTTCCTCATAGTCAATACCATACTCCTTCATGTATCATTTGGCTACAAATCGAGATTTATAACGCTCAATAGATCCATCAGAACGGGTCTTGATTTTGTACACCCATTTACAGCCAATCGGTATCTTTCTAGGAGGAAGATCAACCAGATCCCAAGTATTAGTTTTCTCTAATGCCTGAAGTTCGTCAAACATTGCTTGCTGCCAAGAAAGATTAGTACTAGCCTTATGGTAGGATTGAGGTTCATGGAGGGTGACAACGGTATAAAAACAATGATACTTTTTTAAGTGAGAAAGTGGTTCTCTTACTTGATTAGACCGACGAATAACAAAAGTAGGAACAAGATCTTCAACTGGTTCAGATTCCGTGGATGTAGAAATGGAAAATGAAAGAGAATTGAGCTCATCGGGTGCATCAAAACAAGGGAACAACTCAACATAAGCATCTGTGAAAAAATAGATAAGATGATAAGAAAGAATAAAATGTGGAAAAAGAAAACTTAACATCTTCCTAGAAGGTAACATGCTGAGAGATGCACAATTTATTGGATATTAGATCCCAACAACGGTAGCCTTTATGCTCAATGTCGTTCTCAAAAAAATAGAAAAGATGAGCACAAGGTTCAAATTTAGTATGTTCATGAGGTTGAAGGAGTACAAAGCAAGCACATCCAAAGGTTTTAAGAACTAAATAATATGGAGAGTTGTGAAAAAAAGGTGTTCATATGGAGAGAGATCATTAAGAACTTTAGTGGGTGTATGGTTGATTGTATGGGCAGCGGTATAAGCAACGACCGCAAGAATTTTTCAGGGCATTTGGCTAAAAGAATGAGGGCCCTAATGGAATCCAAGATGTGTCTATGTTTACGCTCAGCTTTGTAACGACTCGAAAGTCAGTGGTGTTGAAAGCAATGGTTTTGAAACTCCATATCCAATGTCCGTGCTCATAAATATTATTATTTAATATTTACAAGTCCGGTTTAAAGGTATATTGTGTTTTTGTCCCATAATTTTATTGAATTTACGGTTAATTAAGATTTAAGGACCACATTGTAAAAGTGATAAAAATTAATCGTTGTTGATTTTTATTAGTTAAAATGGTTAACTGGTAATTAACCAAGGTTTTAAATGGAAAATAGGCCATTTGTAATTATCTTGGACAATTAGTGTATGTTTCTTGCTTTTATATTAAAACAATTTGTTTAATTAAATAAATATTATAAGTTTAAAATATGAAAACAAAATCACCATCTTTATCTTTCTTTATTCTTGCCTGAAACACCAAAAACAAAATGTTGAAAGCCATTTTTGGAAGCTTCATCTTTTGTTCAAGCTTTCATTTTTGCTTCAAGCTTTCATCTTTGCATGGTGAGTAAATTTTAGTTCGTTTTTTGTAAATTTTATGTTTTTGATATCATTGTAGCTCGATTTAGCTAACATGTATGTCAATCTTCAAAACTATTAAAGTTTATAAATGATGTCATTAATGAATACTGGAAGTTTTAATGTTAAATTGTTAGTTTGTAAGTTTAGAAGTGAAAAATTACTAATTTGTAAAGTGAAATTGGTTAGTTTTGAACATATGGACTAAAGTGTAAATATTTCTAAATTTATATGGAATTTCTATAATTATAGATATTATAGGGGTGTATAAGGATAAAATTGAGATTGGTTTTTAAATTGAGGCTCAAATTTCAAAGTTGTGACTATTTCGGTTTTAGGGACTAAATTGGATAAAATGCAAAATATTAGGGGACATCCATAAAATGAATTTGAATTTATATATGTTTATAATAGGCTGTTATAAGATGTTTGGAATTGATAAAATTAAAATAAATTATTATAGCTCAGGAATTGAATTAATCGAAGGATAATCATGGAAAAGGAAAAATTACAGATTAGTCCCTAACACATTGTTTGTAACACCCCATACCCGGCCTATACTTGGCCTAGAAGTTACGTTCGGATCATGGAGATTACATCTAACGCACGAAAAAATCAACTAAATAATTTATTTTTGAAGAACACAGTGATTTTTTTTTTTAGAAATCGCAGTTTAATTATGCCAAAATGTCAAGGGGTAGATTGTTGGAGTTTTTGACACTGTTAGTTCCATATTTTGTTAGACCAAAAACAAATTTTCTATTTGGGCCATGGGATATTTTCTGCCTCATAGATGTTTGACATTTTTAGCCTACAAAGCAGTGGCATGTTTGACAAAACAACAGGTGATTTTCAATCGAGACTCTCTAACTCTTCAATTGATCCTTTTAATGAAGCTACGAGTCTACTGAATAAGGATTGCTATCATTATCACCTTAGTTGGATGAAGGGTTGATTAAAGGATTTTCATCAGATTTATCCAAGGAAATTTCCAAAAAAATTATTTGCTGTTTTATTGAATATTATCTTGCGATATTAAGCTGTTAATTGACACTATAAATAGGTGTCACTTTCTCTTAGGGCTACACGACTTGGAGAGTTAGAAATTTCACAAATTTTCAAGTACTTTTTGTAACCAACCTTTGCTTATTTTTCTTATGTTGTGCATTTCGATTATTTGGTTGATTGTTGGTAAACACTCTTGAGTGGAGTTGAATGTTACTATTGGTTTATGTTGATTGAAATATTGTTCTCTATTAGAGTTGCATGAACTTGGCTTGTAAAGGGATTATGGGTTTTAATCGATAGAGATGAATTGTTACGGTTGTAATAACCCGTTTCTGCCCGGGCCCATAATTAAATAAATAAAACTAAAAATAAAAAATATAAATATTTATTTATTTAAATAGTCCATCTACAATAAACAGGCCTCAAGGCCTGATAAGCCCAAATGCCTAAGACCCAGCAGACCGGTTACAACCCAATATTATAGCCCACTAACCCATTAACCCGTAACCCATCTAAACTACCCAAAACCAGTTACACCCAACCCATAAATGGACGGCCCAAGTAGACCCAAAGCAACGAAGCCCAGGAAGGCCCAAAAGCCTAAACTGGATTAGGAAACCTTAGGGTTTCCAGGAACCTTAGGCGCCACAAACGGAAGGTTCCAGAAGTTAAGCCAAGCGTCACGTCCCTTCGACTCGTGTCTGTTCATCTCGCAATGACCTGAATCAACGTCGTGACTTCGGCCTCGTATCACACCGTGATCGACGCTCGAATCAAAGCTGGTGTCGTCGTCAGTGCCGTTCATCACTGGCCTCCTCGCCGGTATCTGCAAAAGAAGAAGAAACCACAGCAGAAAATGAAAACAAATAGGAAATAGAAATCAAAGATTTCTTTCTAAATGTAAATGATTCATAGAAGGCTATAAAAGCCTATTCACAAATCTGTAAGGGGACCGATTTTTTTTGACAAGAATAAAAAAGGATACACACATAAATTCACAAGAAAAAGTTCGAGCAGTTTCTTTAAAGGTGATTTATTTATATTCTGTTATTTTTTAAACAAGTATACGAATCATTTATTTAAAAAGAAAAACTGTTGATATTTAAAAAAGGGGGTTACCTGAGTTTTCGCCTGAAAGAATGAAGGCTTTTAGCCTTCCGACCACCATGTGTGGAGGCGCGTGTGGCGCGTGGGTATGCGCTGCTCGGTGGCCGAAGGCCGGAGCTGGGGACTCCTCTCTTCCCTTCTGCAGAGAGTTTCAAACTTTTTTTTTTTAAAAGACTAGTGTAAAATGAAATTTGGGCTTAAGTTTTGACTTATATAGCATTACAAAAACGGTGTAGTTTTGGCTTAGTTTAATAAGCACTAAAACGACACCGTTTCAACAGAGGATCCGCGTGTTGACCCGATTACCCGGGGAGGATCCGCTTGTTTTTGTGGAATGGGATAATTACCCAATCGATCCTTCCATGTTTTTATATTTTCAAATTAATTTTATTTTATTTTTAAATTAGCCCTAACCTCTCATATTTAATTCAATTTAGTCCTGAAGGTCATTAAAATCAGTTCTAGAGAACAACGTCGTTTCGGGATTAGGGTCGAATTACCCAATGAGTCCCTCGACTTTCAGTGCATGTTTTAATCAGGTCCAAATACTTTTATTATTTTGCAATTAACCCTAAATTCCTTAATTACATTCATTTTTAATCCTTTTATATATTTAATTTAATTTATTTAAAATACCTTATATATATTTTTTATAAACATTAGTTATATATAATAATATATTATTTTATTTATAATATTATATACATTTTTTATAAATTTTATTATATTTTTTCTGTTATATTTATATTTTACTATATGTTATATATTTTTATTATATATTATTTATTTTACTATATTTTAATACTTATTATATTATTATTATTTTATATATTCTTTATTATATTATATTTCATTAATTTTATTTATGTATTTTTATTACATACTATATTTTATTATATATTATTCTTTATAATATCTATCTTTCTTATATATATTTTATATTATACACTTTATTATATATATTATTTATTATATGATTTATATTATTATATATTTTATTTGTAAATTATATTATACACTCTATTTTACCATATTTCCTTACATACCTTTATTTTATTATAAAGCATACATTATTTTATTACTTATATACATTCTTAAATTATTATTTTTTTGTATAAGCATAATATCAATATTTAGTACATTTTTTTAGTTATTATGCCCTATAATATAACCTATATATGTATATATATCATTTTTTAAAAAGGGGTTCTCTTTTATCGTTCTTATATTATTCAATATATTTCTAAATATCTTGTTTTTATTTGATTTATATTTTATACATTTTAATTTAGTTTTTAGTTTTCTCTTATTTTGATATAGTAGGTTAAATTTTACATATCATTTATTTTTTTGTATATTTGTATGAAATTAATTATTTATGGTGATTTGCATAAGATATTATCATATATGTATATTGCAATTTATATTTGTTGTATTCATTATGCATTACATTATGTTTTGCATGTAACAATAATGCATGAACATTTATGTTATTTATGATGATATATGCATAAAGTGATAATGTATATTGTGTAATTTATGCTATTATTATTATTTTCTATACTATACTTGCATGAAATGATAAAGCATATATATTGTAATTAGGTTTATTCAATTTCTTATAATATGAAAAACATATCATTACTTTTAAAACCAAAAGCTATATCTCATTTAATTTAAAAGGAATTTTTAAAAAGTGAGGCAATGTTTTGATATTTAGGAATTCGGGAAATAGTGCCTAACATGCTGGGTTGCGATTTCTCGTTTGTCTAAATATCTAAAATATCCTTTTAAACAAGTTTTACAAATCACAAGATGATTTTAGTTACGAAAGTTTAAAAATATCATGTCCAATCATGCTGGATATGATGTTTGTATACTCTTAAAACGAATGAATCTTGATTCTTTTCTCAAAACATTACGGTTTTAAGGAAATCTCATTTCTAAATTTTTTCAAACTTCTGATGCTAAGGCAAAATTATTCAATTTGGTACCAATTTTGGGCGTTACGAGGGTGCTAATCCTTCCTCGTACGTAACCGACTCCCGAACCTATTTTCTCATAATTTCGTAGACCAAAACGTTTTATAAAGTGATCAATCACACTTTAAAAGATTGGTGGCGACTCCCGTTTTTGTTTTTTTAAAACCCCCTTTTAAAGAGGTTTCGACAACAGTTATTTGATTCGGTGATTGAATAAGAGTATATCCTGAGTAAGGCTCCGTAGATGTAGGGTCGTTGTGTCTAAACTACATTAACAAAGATTGATTTTGTCGTTTCTTCTTCCTCTTTCTTATTTCTTTACAAGTTAAAATTTCGTTCTATTTATCGTTGCAACAAATTTTGAGCATAGTAGAATTTATCATATCTGCCAACTATTTTTATTTCAAATTTGATCCTAAATCTAAAAAATTCAAGAAATTTAACCCTCAATGTTCACAAGATTTTTCATTTTAGTCTTAATTAAAATATTTTAAAAATCTTAAAATTTTTAAAACTAAATATAAATTTTAAAAAATAAATTAAGTAAATATAAAAATATTTTTAAGATTTTTGTACCCAAAATGACTTTCAATGATATCTTACACTTTATTCTTTCTTTCATTCAATTGACGAAGTTGAAATTCATTTTGGGTACAAAAATCTAAAAAATATTTTTATATTTCTTTTGAAAAATTTTAAATTTTTTATAATTTATATTTATTTTTCTAATTTTTAATATTTCTATAATTAGGACTAAAATGACAAATCTTGTGAACATTAAGTGTTAAATATGTTTTTTTTTTTTTTTAGATTTAGGATAAAATTGATAAAATTTGTAAATTTTGGAGAGCTAAGTTTATTATTAGGTCAATAAAACAAAGCTTACGTTAGACTTTCGTTAATCAAACTAAGGGAAGAGTGACTAAAATATTTAATTTTAAAAAGTTGAATGACTAAAACAAAAAAAAAAAAAAAATAATAGTTAAGTGACTAAAATAGAACGAATTAAATAGTTGGATGAATATTGTAATAGTTTACCAAATTTAAAAAATAAATTTGGAAAAACAATATTATATATGGGCTAAATTAGCCATATATGCCCAAAAAAAAGTTTATTGGCCAAATAGCCTTTTTTCAAAAAAAATTTAAAGAAATAGGTATTTTTTTACTTTTTTTAAATATAATTAGTATATTTGGTCATATGGTTAAATGTTAGTAGTTTTGTCCTTTAGTCTTGGATTTGATTTCTCTCCTACTCACATTTGTATTTTTTTATTTCATGTTGGTTTAAGCTTTTTATTATTTTTAATTAATAAATATATTATTTTCAATTTTTTATTTTTATTTCATTTTTAGTTAATATCTCTTTTATTTATAAAATCAAATAATAAATATGTAATTATATAATAAAAATATATATTTTACATATATCATTATGTTAAAAATATTTGAAATAAATAACTCCTTTATATATAATATAAACATCAGTTAATTTTTTTGATATATTTTTCTTTATAATATTTATATGTTAAAAATTTATTTTCTCCTCATATATTATAAGTATGGTGATTTCTAATATTATAAAATAAAATAAAATAAATATTTCAAATATAATTATTATTATATGTAAAATATTTCAAATATCATTTTTTTTTCATCGACATTGTGGGTATTATATTTCAAATATTTTTATATGTGAAATATTTTAAATACACATACAAAAATATATAGTAGTAAAATTTACTACACTCATTATATGGATTAAAAAATAAAAATAAATATTACACATATAAAAATTATATTTACTAAAAATAATGATATTTTTAATAATTATTTGATTTTGTGAATAAAAGAGATATTAATTAAAAAAATTTTAAAAAAATATATTTATTAATTAAAAAAAGGAATAAATTATGTTAGGATCATCCTAAAAAGTATAGTTTTTAGGCACCAATAAAATAGTGTCACGTCATTAAATTTTAAAGATAACAAAGTATTATTATATACTCATCTATATCTAATATCTTCTCCAACTTAATTTAACTTTAATTAAATTACTTAAAATAATCAATTTTTAAATTATAAAAAATCTTTTCTTCTTTTACAAATTTTAATCATTTTTTCATAAGTTAATTTTTTTTATTTTTGTGCAACTAATTTAAAAAAATTATAATTTTTGTGCAATTTTTTTCATGTCATTGGCACATAATTTTGGTAATTATTTTACCCTCAATTCAGAACCTCTAACCTCAAACCTCAAACATTGAGTCTTAAACCTTAAACATTTAACCTTAAACTCTGAACCTCAAACCTTGAAGTTCAGGGTTTGAATTTAAGATTTAAGGTTTTGGGTTTTGGGTTTAGATTTAGGATTTAAGGATTTGAGATTTATGGTTCGATTTTAATATTTAAGGGTTCTGGGTTACGAGTTTAGGATTTACGGTTCGAGTTCAAGGTTCAAGAGTTTAATGTTACAGGTTTGTGGTTCATGTTTAAGGTTCTATTTTTTTGTTTTGAGATTCTAGATTTAGGATTTGAGGTTTAGGATAAAAAATTATTAAAATCACGTGTTAATGACATAAAAAAATGGTTGAAATGTAATTAAATAATTGAGAATGGGCCATAAATAATATGGTTGGAAGGGTCCATAAAATAATTTATCTATGGATGAGTATATAATAATAATTTTATGTCTGTAAAATTTGATGATGTGACAAAATTTTATTAGTTTTTAGGATCATCCTTATGTAAATTATTCCCTTAAAAATAAGCTTGAAACAATATGAAATAAAAATTATAAATATATCTATAAGAGGGGGAATTAAACTTGAGACTCAAAGATATTATTTAACCATTTAACCAAAAGGAGCTAATATGTTAAAAATGTTAATTAAAAATAATAATAATAAGCTTAAAATAATATGAATAAAAATACAAATATGAGTGAAAAAGGAATTGAACTCAAGACTCCAAAATAAAATCACTAACATTTATCTATCTAATAAAGATATTGATTATATTAAAAAATAATAATTTAAAGGAAAAGTGCGTCCAGCCAGGGCTTTCCTAACTGTTATAGAATTGACTTATTTCCCTAAATATTAAAATATATATATCTTATTTGACCAATAAATTTTTTTTACATATATGACTGTATAACATACACAATAATAGATTAGGGTTAGAGAGAAATTTTCTAAAAAACTATGTTGAAAACTTTGATGGCTATTTTATACTGTAGGGAGGGGAACTATTGGGTTATAATGATCTCGTCTCTCTCTTTTCTCACATCTGACAAAAGAGAGAAGAGCACAAAAAACCTTGAATTTTCTTCTTCTTTTCTTCTTTTTTTTTATATCTAGCTTTTCTTTCAACCCAACAGCAATGATGAAGCCCGCTTTCTCTCCATCTTCTCCATCGCCATCATTGTTCCCACACCACCTCACCTGCCTTTATGATCATTACCTTCTACACATTCTTCAAAGCTCGTCATCATTTCATCAACCCAAAAAGAAGAAGAAGAAGAAGAAGAAGAAGGAAAGAATAAATCAGACGAAGCGAAAGTGATGTTGTTTTCAAGTGGGGGATTGAGAAGAAATTTATAGCAAAAAGAAAGGACCTTTCAAGTTTCAAGCTCTAGGCTTTTTCTTGTTTTCAGCTTTGTTTCTTCCTTGGTTTTGAGTGAATGGGTCTTTTCTTTTTTCTCCTGTTTCTTCTAGATTTTCCCAGTCTTCTTTTTTTTGGGGGGGGGAATCAAGCATCTTGGTCCGAAACTATTTGCTTCCATCAGAGCAAAATCAGTACTTGCTAGCTTTTTTTGGTTTTGTATGGTTTTATTGTTAGGTTATTGAAAAACTTGTTTGTGTTCGCTATGTTCTGTAAGAGATCTCTTTCTTCTCTTGATCCTATTTCCATATATGATCTTCTCTTTCACATACACTTTCTGCAATTCCTCCAAGCTGATCTAAAGTTTCATCAGCCATATATTTATGTGTATGATTTTTGTATGCCTTTTTATCAACAGATCTACCATGTTTATCATAAATGAAACCGTAGTATTTTGTTTGTTTTAGGGTTTTTTTACAGTTGAAGCCTGTCTCCTTTCAAAAATTTTCCCACAAAACATCATGATTCCTGAGCTTGCTATAAATAATAATTGGACAAAAACAATATGCTATCAGATGAGTCTTCCTTTTAAACAAAATTTCCATTTCTTTCTTTCTCTCCAAAGTAAAACACATATAGGAGAAGGAACTCTTGGATAATATATACATATATAAGGAAATCTTTTGGTGTTAGCTTCTTATTTCATCTTTGGTTTTTGAGGATCCAGATGAATAATCTATATATATATATTCTTATCCAAGTAGAAACCTAGGACTTTGATTGAGCTTATTGGAAGGCAACAAAAACACTTGGCAAAATGTCCCTTCATTTGTTAAATAAGTTTTCTTTTTATTTAAGTAAGCTTTTGCTACTACTATGGGAGCTAGTTTCCTTCAGCTATACATACATACATAGTGTTCTTTCAGTTGATTATGTAGGATGATTTATTTTTATCCCTTGTATGTTTTTTATCTCTTCTCCATCAAAGAGTGTGTAAAGTAGATGAAGAGAAAGTTAGATCCCTAAAGCAGTATAATGGGGTGGCTAATCATACTTTTGAAGAGAGAGCAGTGGAGAGAGGCCATGCATGTATGTTCTTCCTTTATATTCTTTGTAAAATTGCGTCCATAATTAAAGGTGAAAAGGGAAGTAGATGCAACATCATATATGTCTTTACTGTCTTCATTTCTATATATTCTGATTTAAGGTTTTCGGGTGAAAGCTGTGTAGTTTCGATATTGCCTCGTATATAGTTGATTGATCATATTTTATTTTAAGATAAATGAGGAGTCTGAAATATTCAATCTGCAAAGTCACCCATATGCATCTTCAATTCCTTGTATTTCTCAAATATAATAGATTAATCTAAATCATGATCAACGCCTAGTTTTATGCTTTTATGTTTAATATGGTTTTGGCTTTTTATTTTACATCTCTAATCTATCAAACTTTTATTTACTTTTTCTATTTGATGTGTGGTAGTAAAATATAGTTGCATTCTAGAGACATTAATGCATCAAAATTGTTGTACGTGCAGGTCATGAATTATTATTTAATAAATTAAGATTCGTTCAGAAAATTAAAGTATAGTTAAAAGCCAAAAATTTATCAGTAATTCATATCATATATAAGATTGTGAAATATTTTAGGGAAACCTAAGTAATTGAACGCAAATTTAGTGGGCTTTAATTGATCGGCCACTCTGTAAATTTGCTGAGCTGAAGGGGAAAATTTTTTATGTGTAACTTGGGCTGATGACTAAGATAAGTAAGGTGACCCTCTTTGCTAAGAATTTTCTTGAATCTGTTATAATGAAGGATTTCGCATTTGGGTTTGATTCTGTGGATTCATTTCATTCTTTTAAGAGGTAAATTTATCCAATCAAAGTTATATATATTGATAGGACGCAATTAGCTAAACAAATCAAAGTTACATAATTGGAAGCGGAGTTTAAATCGTGGTTCGCAAGTATGCTTTAAGTTATTAATTTCTTTTTTCCATAGATGTGAAAGAATTTTGGAGATTTACAATTTCATCCCATATATTCCAAAATCATTGAAGAGTGGGACCAATGTAAAACAGAAGGGCATGGGTTTGGGCCGAGCATGAGAAAAAGAAAGATGAAAAAGGTGAATAATCGCATTGTGGCATGTAGCTATAGATTGTGACATATCAGTTCACTACTTCTCAATCATATTTTCTTTTTCTTTTTTCACGTCTTCTTAACTCATAAATAGGAAGATAATGCCTTTCAATGCATTCAAATTATTCAAATAAGAATGTAAAACGTATCAAAAAAAGTGCATATGTATCTGTCAAGATCCGGTTTATGCGTCTATTCTATTCTAGAGTGATGTTACTCTGATAAGGATCTAAATATATGATACAGGAATATTATATATCCAATACATGTAAGTTTTTTTTTTTTGTTATGTTCTTAGCATTTTATAAATCCCACTTTTGAAATTATATCCATTTAAACAGAATTTTCCTATGGAAACCAGAAACATATTAGAAACTGGCACTCATTTCAGACATGAATGTACTTATATCAGTTGTGATACCTACATACGAGGAACAATACATAACTAATATCTGTATCTATTCTTGTAAAACTTTCAACTATATGACAATGTGGTTTTGTTCCTAAATGCAGTTGGGATTAGCTTTAAGGCACTTCAATTCGTAGCTGTGCATTTTGAAAATGAGAAACCCCACATCCAGATGGTAGCAGGTAAAAACAGTTTGTGATGGTTAAACTATTAACTTAAGTCTATTTCATTAAACAAGGCAAACACAAAAAGAGTATACATCTTTTCAAAAACCCAGAAAGAAATCAGTAAAAAGAAGCCAAATTTAACAAACAAACACCTCAATTAACAGCATCACACCTGCGCCTAATCTCTCCTCTTCTCCCAGTTTTGATCCTATAAACACTAAGCTTCTGCATAGCTCTAGCAAAATCTCGAAAGAACTTGTTTTGATCCTTTGCATACAGTTCCACAAAAGGCTTTGTTCTAGGATCATTATACAACCTATGATCTGATTCCAATAGCCCTAAACCCTTTGGTAAATTCTGATAATACAAGTTGTCAAACTTGTTGGGACTCATTATATCGTTGAAAACAGACAAAGTCGGGTTCTTTGGGTAACCTGAACAAGCTTGTTTCAATGCTTGAGCAAACCTTGGACTGTAATGGGTATCGTTCCCAAGATTAGAGCTGAACTCTTTGCAATGTGAAAACCCAATTGTGTGTGCTCCACTTAAGGCCACCATTTCTTGAACATTGAACCCACTTGCCGCAAAAAGGCTGATTATCTGTGACATGCTCATGGTGGGTTTTGGCAGTTTCCCTTCTATTGAAGAAGCCTGAGAAGATCTCGAATCTTTCCGACCCAAAAATACTTTATAGTAGGGGCCACCGAGCATGGTCACAAGGTCACGTGTGGCCACCGCGAGGATGTCGGAACAAGAGACTGTGTTGGGACATGATAGTTCGAGGGCTGTCTTGGCTCGGACAATGAGGTCGAATGGATCTCCGGGGAGGGAGAGGTTGATGTCGGCGTCACGTTCGGCTTTGTTGAATGGAGTTGAAGAGATGAGGATGGAACCGTCGCAGCCATTGGGGAGGCAGTCGTGGAACAAAAGACGGAGTGTTCCGGCGGCTGTCGTGGGGTTGTTGATTTGCTTGTCGGTAATAGCTTCTTGCATGATCTTGTTAAAACTTGGACAGGTTTTGGAGTAGTAATCTAAGCTTAACCTTGACTCCGAAAGCAATGCGGTGGAGGAGAGCAAGAAGAGAACAACTAGAAGCAGCGACGGCGGTGGCGGCGCCATTGGTTGAGCTGAGCTTTGAGGGGGAGAAAGTGACGGGGGCTTTTTAGCTTTGAAGGTTAGGAGTGAGAAAAATGGGGGAGGGGGTTAGATTGGGAAAGATGGAAAGAGGGATATTTTAACAGGGAGTTGGTGTCACCACCAATCACGGGATGTTCGCCATGGCAGAAGAGATCCAGGTAGTTTTATGAATGGGATGAAATCTCAACCGTTGATAAGTATGTGATGCAAACGCCGAATGCGGTTCCAATGTATAGATGATTTGACAATGCCAATGTTTCGTAGTAATACGTATTGTCTTTATTTTGATATATACATATAATTACTTACCCTTTTTTCTCAATTATTTTTTGTGCTTAGTATTTGTTGGATTATGTTATGTAATTATTTTGTAATTATATATGATTATATCATATTTATATTTGTAATTGAAATAGATTCATTAATATCGGTACAAATTTAAAGTCATTTTGCACTTTTCTGTATATTTTTGTACAATTAATTTTTTAACAACAGTTGAATTTATCAAGCATGTCAGCTTTCGAATCAATCTGATATCTATATCATATCAATCTAAAATATTATATATACATATATTTATTAAACGATTGAAAATTATGTACATAAAACAAACCGTGAAAAAATTTTAATTTACATCAAATTTAACATGCATAATATATATTAGTAAAATATGAAATATGATAGTTAGATGATTAAAATATTAATCTTTAAAAAATAAATAAAAAAATATAAAATATAAAATTAATTTTACACCAACATAAAAAGATACGCATCAAATTTTAGAAATTTGGAATGATGTTATAATGGAAATTGATTAATGTAATTATAAATATTTGTATTTATGAGAATGTAGGGTTGTCATACAACTGGATTTTTGTATAATTAGCGATCATGGATTGAAAGAGGAGAAATAAAATTATTTTGATAATCCAAAATCAATAAAAAAAAAAATGAATGGATGAATTAGAAATTGGCAGCAAAGCAGCGGTGTATGAATGTATTTCGTCCCTCACATGCTAATTGAGATTGCATTTATTATTCACCAAGAATAAAACTAATTTCGGATGCTGACTATAATCACTATCTCTAAACATCAATCATGAAATATATAAAAAATAAATTTAAACAAAAGTATTTTAACGTGATATGACTATAAAATTTAAAATAATCACCTTTTTAAGTGTGACTTAGATTTGAGTTGTATTAATTATGTTTATTGTTGTTCTTCGTATTATTATAATTTTAAAAAGAAAAAACTGAAAACAATGGAGAAATAAAAAAATGTAGCATTTAGGCGTAACCCAAATGTGGATCATCCTAGGTGTCATTAACATAATATTTGAATTTTAATATGAGTTAAATTCATAATGGGCGACAGCATCATATTTGAACGCAGAAGGTTTTAATAAGAAGGGCGTGTTAATATTCGGCGAATTTCGAAGCTGCCATTTTGTTTATTGTTTTTTTTTGGTTTCCCCATGCCTGGACTTAATGCTTCCGTCAGAGGTGGACTCCCATAATTAAATAAGAATAAAACCCCAGTGTCAGTTTTATTGATTTCTCAGTAAAAAGATTAGGGTAAATTATAAACATAATTACTTTTGTTTGCTTCATATTATATTTTAGTAATTTATATTTAAAATGTTATATTTTAATCATTTATGTTACAAAGTAGTCATTTTACAATTAAATTTTACTACTTCCCTAACGGCAGTCTAAATAAGTTTTAAATATCAACTTAGATGGATGAAAATAAGTTTTTAATTAAATAAATTTAATTTAAACTGTCACTTAAAATATCCAAATTAGTATTTAAACTATTTTAACTACCACTTAGGACTTCCGTTAGGGAGGTAACAGTGCTTAACGATAGAGTGATCACTTCGTAACAAAACAATAATGTGACCAAAACGTAATATTTTTAAACTTAAATAACTAAAATATAATCTGAGACAAATAAAGCGACTATTTTTATAGTTTACCCATATAATTATAATGCATTTTTTTTCTTGGATGCCTCATATCCACGTGATATTCTTTTAGATTAGCAGCATAGAGATCTGCATCCAATTGATAAAGTTTACGCATTTAATTGTAAAACACAATTGAAGTACTGTGATCAGTATCCGATGTGGTGTCCAACCCCAATAACTTAAATTGTTTTCACCCATATAGATTATGTGATTTATTGCGTTGGTATCCTAAGTTAACTTGATAATAAATCGAGCCCATATCAATTGGATTGGTAAAATCTTAAACCTTAAATTAATCACTTAACCAAAGCTTCATTTTGATAATGTATTATTCAATTTTATTTTAATAACTACAATTTATTATCTCCTTCGGTTGTATATATTAATAATGTTGTTGATTGAGTTGATGTTACAAGTTAACTAAATATCAACTCAATATTGATGACATTACTATGATAAATAACTGTAGTACATTTAGTATAATATATTTACGTTTTAAATTCTATTTTACTCACAATTTAATCTATTTTTTTTCAATTTAATATTGTGAATATTTAATGTGTTATTGTAATTAATTAGTTTCAAACCATACATTTCATTGTTTGTTCTATGTTATCTTTAAACATATATCTGTGTTCTAAATCAGTGGTTTCCACGCGCTGAGATGCAGATAGGTGACTAGTAAGACCTTGGCCCCCTAAAAATAGAAAATTTTTAGTTTAGTCCTTCTAAAAATAATAAAATTATAAATTAATATATGATAAAATTACACATTGGCTTCCTAAATATGAAAAAAATCTATTTAGTCCCTTCCAAAATAATAGAATTATAAAATAGTATATGGTAAAATTACATTTAAATCTCTTAAAAATTTTATAATTCAGTTTAATTCCTTAAAGAATTTTAACTTTACCCTTGTCCACAAGCATATATACGCGTGTGATAGAATTTTTAGTATGTAATAGAAGTTATATAAGTTTACCTATTTAATTTCAATGGTTGTTTCTACAGTAGTATTTTTATATAAGTTTTACTACATATAACTTATATAAGTTTTAGTTTTAAACCATATCATTTTTATCTTTTAAATAATTTTATCTATTAATTAATTTATGAGTAAATTATATATATAGTCATTCAACTATTAAAAGAATTTCATTTTAGGCACTCAAAATAAAAAGTTTACAATTTAAACACCTATATTACATAGTTCGGTTATTTTCATCATTCCTGTTAAAATCACAAACGACAAGCTGACGTGGCAATTAAAAAAATCAATATACTAATAAATTTAGCCCTCAACTTTTATATATTATACAATTTATTTATAATTATAAAAAATTAACCCTTAAAATTTAAAAATAGTCTCAATTTGATCCTAATTTTAAAAAAAATCAAAGAAATATATAAATATATATAAATATTTTCAAAATATATAATAATAAATTTTAAAAATATATAATAATATAATAATAAATTTAAATTTTATATCAATGTTTATATTCTAAATAAATATAATTATATTAATAGTAAATAAAATAAAAAAATCCCCCCATGTCCCTCTTTCCCACTAGACCTCCCTACACCTACAAGTTCGAAGGGGGAGGGGGAGAGGGAGAGGGATGTGGAGAGGTTTTTATTTTTTAATATTAATATAAATTTATTAATATATTTTTAATTTTATATATAATTATTTGTTGTTAACAATATTTTTTAATTATATATATTAAATTTATTATTATACTTTTTAAAAAATATTTATGTATTTTTATATATTTTTTTGAAATTTTAGAATTAGAATTAAATTGAGATAATTTATACATTTTGAGGGTTAATTTTATAAAATTATTATTAAATTGATTTTTTAACTGCCATGTCAGCTTGTCAAAAATAATCGAACTATGTAATTTTAATTTTTAGATTGAGATATTTGGATATTTAATTATTTGTGTAATTGGATTTATATTTAAGTTTAGTTGGGTTGGGTTTTGTATTGGATATGACTTATATGGTATTTGATTGTTTGGGGTTGGATATAGGCATGGGTTTAAGGTTTGTAAAATAATATGAAAATTCCAAAACCCAAAAACAACCATTGAAACTCACTAATTATACCAATTTAATCCAATAAACCAAATTTCTTGACTAGTTCAATTCGGTTTATTGACATCACCTTTGTGGCCTTTTACTTCTCTACATAGCTTTTCACAAGCTTGGACTACAACTGTGTCAAGGGAAGGAGTTGTTGAAGCCTATAATTAAAAAATATGACATCAAACATTTTTCATTGTTGATAATTCTTTGTGTAATTACACAATTTATTACCTAATTACACATATCACAAATCTCATAATTTTTTTGTGTAACATGAATTATATAAAATAGGTAAAAAGATTTTTCCAGTCTCTGTCAACTTAATATTGAGTAAATTAATTTCTTTCCAAATTGAAAGGGAATAACTGATGATAATTAATCATGGCAGTAATATTTTTTTTATCAATTTCACATCATTTTGATTGGTATAATAACAAATTTAACCTTTAAAGTTAACACATTCGGTCAATTTTGTCTTGATTTAAGAAATCTAGCTCCCAACATTGGGTAAATCTGTAAATATTGATGTTAAATTTGTTGATTTTTTAGAATTAAGACCAAATAGACTAAATATGTAACATCAATTAAAATTATATACAGCTGACAAAAAACATTAACATCGTGATTAATTGTCTTTAGTTACTCATTTTCAAAATTGTTAAAAATTAAACTACTATAATTTTTTTTAAAAAAAAATTCAATTTACTCCATTTCGAAAATGAAAGAGATAGGGAGAAATTCTTACCTGTAAAATATTATTCAATTACATAAATTATTATACTTCTTAACGTCACATTGAAACCGTATTAGAAAACTCTCTTTAAAAATTTTCAAAACCATAAAATGAAGAAAGATGAGGTAATTAGAATTTGTGTGTGTTGGGGTTGTTGTAGAGGTGATCATGGGCCGGGTCGGGCCTAGACAAAATTTTAGGCCCGTCTATTAGGCCCGGGCCCGGCTTGAAATATGGGCTTAAAAAATTTATCCAAGCCCGGCCCGAAATAAAATTGTTAAGCCTGAGCCCGGCCCGTCCCATATTAATTTTTTTTTTAGCTTATTTCATTAAATAAAAAAATTTAAAAATATAATAAATCAAATATATTTAAAAACACAAAAATAAATATTAAAACAAATAAAAATGATACTAAAACAATTCTTAAAACAATACACAAATTTACAATATAATAAAAAATGGTTATATTAAAAATTTAAAATGATCAAAAATAAAATAAAAAATATATTAATATATAATTCGGGTCAAGCCGGGCCGGGCCGGGCCTGGGACAAAAAACTCTTACCCGAGGCCTGGCCCGTTTTCTAAACAGGCCTCTTTTTTTGCCCAAGCCCATTTTTCGAGCCTATATTTTTACTCAAACCCTCCCATTTTTCAGGCGAGCCTTTGGGCCAGGCCGGGCCGCCCAGCCCATGATCAGCTGTTGGTCCCAATGAAAGCTGATTGGGTTCTTCCTAGGTTAGTTTAAGTCATTCCCATTCTACCATTAAAACACACCATGTGGCTGATGACCCTAACTTTTACAAGCTATCGCCATTCATTATTTTCCCTTCGAGGGCTCGCCCCGTATATGGTAAGATTTTAGACATAGGTCTCATAAATTCCCGTCAGCTTCACCTTATAGGTTCGTTTTTTTTTTTTAATGTTAAAATTAAATAAAAATTTGCATTTATGGAAAAAGAGCACGTTTACAATAAATATTTTACTAAAGAAACAAAAATTGGTAAAATATGTTTGATTAATTATTAAAATAAGTCAATAATTCCGTCCTCTCAAGAAAACGACTTTTGAAGTCTCATGAGAAAATCCACTTCAAAGTCGTATCTTTTTGCATATAAGAATGTGTTATGAGCAATTTTTGTTTTTTAACAAAAAGGAAGGCATTAAAAGAAAAACTGGCTAACTAGCAAAGCAGCAGCAGCAGCAGAAATGGACCCTCGAGCATCAAGTTCCAGCAGCTGTAGAATTGCCGGTATAGGTTCCTCAAACAGATAGAAACCAGAGCCTGTTTAGCTAGAAAGTCCGCCACTCTATTGATCTCTCTTGGGATATATTTTATAGAAATGTTGCAATGCCTCTTGCACATATTCTGTATATCCTTAATCAGTGCCAGTGGAGGAAGTATATATCAGAGTTGATCAAATCCACGTCCTTGCAATCCGTTTCAAGGATCACCTCTCAGTAACCCGACTCCAAACAAGTGACAATCCATCAAAGGAATTTAAAATGAAAGCATGGGTGATCTGAGAGTTGTAATATGAATTCTCCATTACAACCACGGTGTCGTCGGCAGTTGCTGGGCTAGCCACTCGACATTTTAGCGTCGACCGAAATAGACTAAGAATTTTAATGTTAATTTTTTTTCCTGACTGAAGTGACCCCTTTGAGAAAAAAAAAATGAAAACTGGATATATAACAACTATGTTAAATGTTTATATGTGGCTGCATAAAAGGCATATATATTATTTGAACTCAAATAAATAATAATAATAATATGTTTAACTTTTCATATATCATTAACAGATGGAAAATCAACCTGGGTTTTGATGAAATTATAAAAATAACAAGGTGTCTTAACAAGAACATACGGTGGAATTGACCATCCATTTTCAGGGAACTTATTACATTTTTAGCATATCGTAAATAATAGAGAAGATGAAGAAAGTGTGGGACTATTCAAGGGCACTTGGGCTTGTCCCTTTGGGTATTCAAGGGCATTTGCCACACCTTCTGTTGATATATGTCCCTGGTGGAACACATTTGCATCTGTTACAACATGGCATGCATCGTCTCACGCAAAGATCAGTCCTTGAACTAAATATGCAGCTTCTTCTACAGTAAGGGATGCAATCTGCCACCAAACATCAGTTGTCAGAAAAATAAGGTTTCCAGAGTTATTGGAAGCTGATATTAGCTTTTCTTAACCATGGTAAGTTAAAAAAGAAAAAAAGAAAAAAGATCTAAGTTCTTACCCTTTATAGTCTTAACAGGTGGCGATGGTGGACTTGGCGGATTCCATGGTGGTGTAGTGGGAGTTCGGGGTGCTTTGTAAGGTGGCGCTGCAGTTTTTGGTGGCTTATTTGGTGGAGTAGGAGCCTTGGATGGTGCAGGAGCTGGGGGTTTATAAGGGGAAGTGGCTTCCTTAGGTGGTGGAGCAGGAAAACTTGGGGGCTTATACAGAGGAGTGGGACACTTGGGTGGTGGTGCAGAAGGACCCTTGGGTGGTGGTGCTGGAACGGGAGCTTTGTATGGTGGTGCAGAGGTGGGTGACCTCCCTGGGACCGGAGTTGGAGTTGGAATTGGAGTTGGAGCTAGAGCTGGTATTAGAACTTTAGCCTTTTTTATCTGAATATTAACTTGCAAAATTTTTAGCCAACAATCAACACTGAATAACTCAAATATTTAAAAGAAGATTTGATATTCAAATTCCAAATACTACTTTGTACAATAAATAAATCACATAAACACAGGAACAGAATGCGCAATGCACAACTGGGATGAATGGAATTGCTGCTTTAAAAAAAGCTAAATTACATAAAGAAACAATCACTCTAATTAGTAGTATTGTCCAGTTAATCAGTTCAAAGTAAACTTTGGGCAACCATTTTTAAGAATTACAAGACAAATAAGCAGCAAATACAATTTAAAAGAGAAAATACCTCAATCTTCTCTTCCTCCTCACTGGATTCAACCTACAAAAAAAAAAGAAAAGAAGAGAGGATAGTTAACAAACAAAACCCATTGTTGTTGAGTAAAAAAAGAGAGGAAGGTAAGGCATATTGTACTCTAACGGAAACGAGTAGAAGAGTAGCCATAAAAAACAGCATGGCTCTGAAACTGAAAGCCATGGTGAAGATGCTCACAGACGAATCAGTAGGAACCCCACTCTTGTGGTTTAAATAGAGTTTGAGGCGGTGATAATCCACGTTGTTTACTTTTTCAATAAATGTTTGCATGCCAACTTCACCATTTCACTCATGGTATTAGTTAAGCTTAATTTTACTCTAATAATAATAATAATCTTTTATAAAAATTTATTAATTTATTCCATGAATAAACAGGTTATTATCCTAAGTTGTTTCATTAAATTTTCAAACTAAATAATGCAAATAGTAAACTACTTTAGCACTAGTCTGCAGTGGGCACGGTAGAGTCTCAACAACTCGCTACTTATTTTGCCTCAACAGCATCATACAATTCTGGGAAAATATTAAAGACAAGTTACATCAATATAACAAAAATTTCAATCTCATCATAAGATAAATATTATTACACGTTGATAATTGGTTCTATCACAATTTATGTCTGAAATATTTTAAGTGATTATAAGCACTTAATATGATAATAAAATTAACCCCGGATAGTTCAAAGCGAAAAGCAAAAATTAAAAAAAAACTGAGTATCCACCAAATTAGAGAGAGCGACAATAAAATAAATTTATAAACTGAAAGGAAGAAAAACATATATTGAGTGAATGAAGAGAAAAATTAAAATATTGATGGAAAGGAGAAAAAGATGAATAGTAACCAACCCAGAAATTAACATCGTTCCTAAGTAGAATAAAAGAGAAGAAGCAAACTAATTTAAACTTTTCACGCCAATTCAAGTGTAGAGGTAACCTGATTCTATCAATAAAATGTGAATATTTTATTATCTCCATTAATTGTATTTATATGTGTTTGTATGTATATATAGAGAATAAATTGTATGTGCATCAATTAAAAACAGCATAATGTGTTTTTCATTAAAAATACATTTAATTTAAGCAAGTGCTCAGTGTCAAATACCAGATTTCTTCAAAAAATTTCAAAAGGTTTTAAATCAATCCAAACTTACAACCGGATTTGAATGTTTCCCAGAAATAGGCAAGTTTAAAATTTTATAAAAGTGAAATTGTTGATTTCGTTACATGTGATATCACATGTCATGAGTTTGGAATTTCGTTTCATTCCATCCCTCTGCAGAAAATAGAAATAAAGATAAAAGGTAGGTTTTCATAGCACATATTCCTCTTTGATCCAAATCCAGGTGTGTGTTGGAATTCTTCTAGAAATGGACATTTCCCCATATTTATAGAAAAAACATTGCATGCATCTTAAAATTTAACATTTATGCTTAGTATGATATTAGAATTTAAATTTAAGATCAAATACCACTAAGCAGAATGGAACTTCAACTATCAAATTTATATATACATTTTCAATAAATGGATAATTTAATCCGAATATTGATTTCTTAGAAATGAAAGGATTAGAAAAGGTGGTATGGAATGGGCATTGCCCAACTCGATTGAGATAAATGATTACCCAACATGTCACTGCTTCAGCAAGATTATGGTAAGGGAGAGATGGCCACAGGCAACTCCCAGTTTTTTCTTCTTTCCCATTTTCATCACTTCAAATTTCTTGATTTTATTTCACGAAAAATGATTTTTTTACTCTAACGATTTATTTATTATTATATTAATTATGATGATAATTATAATTATGATTGATGATGTAATTATTCTTTTTTATAAATTATTATAACTTTGATCTATAAATTTATTTTAACATCATATATTTGCTTATTAATATATAAATTATAATAAAAATAAAAGTTGTAATAATTTATCATAATTTTATAAAAAATGAGATTAAAAAAATATTAAAGGAACTAAACATGCCAAAAAAATAAATTTTATAACAATGACAGTTTAGTAAAATGTATTTCTAAGTAAAATTATATTTCGTTAACCAAATAATTGAATATTATATTTCAGCCAAATGAACCAAATAAGTTAATGTAACATACCAAATGTTCCACCTATAATCTTGTATTTTCGTAATCCTATTACGAAATGTAACATTACATTCCTTAAACCAAACGTTCCCCTTAATGATATGTAAGCTTAAACCCTAAACCTACAATTAAATATGATAGATTATACCGTTAGCATTATATAATTAGCTATTATTGCATGACTTGGTTGTTTGAAATTCTCATGTGTAAGTTTATGTTTTGAATACTTTGTATGGTTTAAGAAATTAAGTTATTTGGGATTGTTATGAAACTTTTAATTTGTTTGGAATTCTAATGTTTAAGTTGTTAGTCATTAGACATATTTTTGTGAAACCGTTATGTTTAATTTGTTTGGATTGTTAATTAACTACTTTTGTTAATTTATTTTGTATTTATTTATTGTTAATTATGAATAAATTTTGTTTAAAATAACTGTGACAAGCCAATTTTCAGTAGTATCGAAAAATGCGATTTTGAAACCTTATTTTCGTAAATTGATATGAATATTTACGAGGCATAAAAGTATATTGATGTTTGATCTATCAATTTCATCTGTTAAATGGTTAATTTACGTGTAGGGATTAAATTGTAAAAATCCAATCGCTATAGATTTTTAATTAGCCAAAGACTTAGGAACTTAAATTGCAATTAGTCAAAGGTCCAAAATGGTAAATAAACCATTTTTTTACATAAGATAGTGGATAATAATGTTAATCCCCACTATTTTGGCTAATGGTAAATAATGTTTAACTCATTAAGGTTTAATTAATTAATTTAGGTTAATCAAAGTATAAAAGGCATAGTGGGACATTCCATCTTCTTCATTTTCTCCTAATTAGCCAAACATAGAAAACCTAAAGAAAAACCATTTTTGAATCTCAAACATTCGACCACTTTCTTAGCTAAGAAATTCAAGTCTTTTTCTTGTATTTTTTTATGAATTTGAGGTCATGGAAGCTTGATTTAACTAGCCATTGTTGATTTATTGAAGAATTACACTTGAAATTTATAGAGTTTAGGCTTAGGTTATGGAAAGGACTAGATTGTAAAGTTACTTTAGCTTAATTGTTAGTTTCGAACATAGGGACCAAATTGAATAAAATGCAAAACTGTTATGAAATTTTGGTAAGGATAGAAAGTAAAGGGTCCCTAATGAATGTTTATAAAATCATATTTTTAAACTGAGGCTCAAATTAGAAGTTATGGTTATTTTTAATTCAGTGACTAAATTGAATTAAATGTAAAATTTTAGGAGTATAAAAAATAAGATTATATAAGTTCATTCATGTCATGGTATAATATGAAAATATTTGGCATTGATGGATTGTATAAAATAATTGCTTAGTGTAACAACTCGTTTTTAGTCAAATCGGAACAGTGGTTTCGGGGCTACAAATCTGAAATCAAAATTATTAGTTTATTATTATTTTAATATCTACAGCATGATAATATGCTTGTGTGAAAATTTCATTAATAAATTTTATCGTTTGATTAGTTAATTTGATAAAAAGGACTAAATCGCGTAAAGTGAAAAATTGGAGTTCTATAAGCTAAAAGGGTTTATTAGCTATGAAATTAAATAGTGGAGGTCCTTATGTTGTAATTAGGCCATTTGGAATATAAGTGGACAAGTATGGACAAGTTTTAAGTTATTTTTATGTTATATAACCAAGGTTAATTTTGGTATTTAGAAATTAAGTTATAATAAATAAAACAAAATAAAATCTTCACCTAATGTCATCATCTTCAACCAATTTTATAGAGAAGAAAGCCATTCTTTTAGGTTTTCCATCCGACCATGGTTTAATAGCTCATTAAGGTATGATTTTTGTCCCTTTTTTAATGATTTCTATGTTTTTGTGATTGTTGTAACTAGGTCTAGCTAACCCAGGGACTAATTTGCAAAAATGTTAAAGATTTAGAAAGTTTCCATTGATGAATAAGTATGTGTTTTGATGTTTGATGATGGATTATGAATATTTGATGATATTTATACAAGTTTTATTAAGTGATTTTTTAGTGAAAATGTAAATTAGGGATTAAATTGTGAAATGTGGAAAATTTGTGGTAAAAATGTGAAATAAATAGAAAATATGGGCTGATAGGGACCTATTTGTAATTTTTCTAGCATGGGTTGGTATTGAATTTCATGAATTTGTGATTTTATGAAATAAGGACTAAATTGTAAAAGTTGTGAAATATTAGGGGCAATTGTGTAAAAATGCCTTAAACTGAATAAAGAGAAGATTAAATAAGTTAATTTTGATTACTTATAGATCAAGAAAAGTGAAATTCAGATTTAGATTGAGGGAAAAATAAAGTTCTCGACTAATCGACCAGTTTAACTGTTTTTACATTCGAGGTAAGTTTAACTGTATATAATAAGTTTCATTGTAAATATATATTTTAAATGCTCTGATATTGCATAAACTATGAATTCAATATCATAGACATGTTCGACAATGATTCGACGACGATTCAGCATTAGAAATCCCGGTTGAACCTTAGGAATAGATTTGAATACTAGTGACATGTCATTAGGAGATTATTGTGATTATGTGATCCAGGTGTTGGTCCTGTATGTCCTACTGGTGGCTGAGTATACCAGCATGTGTTGTGGTTACTTGACAGCTTGTGTGAGCAGCACCGTGTAGCTACGTCTTGACCCACAGTTTGTGTAACACCCCCTAACCCTTATCCGTCGCTAAAACAGGGTTATGGAGCATTACTGGACATTTTAGACCAAATATGAACAATTCATAAATTATTCACACATAAACATCATAGTTCAATCTTATAGTCCCTTTATGAACCTTCGAGATCCAAAACACATTCAAATACAGTTAAAACATGTCAAGTAATTAATCTAATGATCTAACCAAAATACCAACATAGGTACTTTACATATTTTTATCAAAATTTAAACAATATTACTTCAATCAAACCATATCTAAATTCATGCCAATTTAACTTAAGTTTTAGCCTATTTCATACTCATTTTTGTACCAACACAAACATAATACATTAAACCTCAACATAACTCTTTAATATATATATATATATAACTTATATCCTTTTATAACATTATTACACACACTTTCAAAAATGACATACATAACATCCTAGGTACATGCCATTCCCAAAAAGAAATATACTTCATCGTTTTGAGTTAGGGATCGGCTTCGAATGCCGATTCAACGGTCTGAATTTAACCTAACCTGTGCACGGAAATAAACCGTACGCTGAGTATAAACTCAGTGGTATTTCTATAATCTGAATACTTATTAAATAAAAATTTACAATATTTATATATATCTAAACACACATAACAAATATCATTTAAACAAATAATCTATTTCATAACACATCATTCATAACATTTTCAATCCTCATATCTTACTATTTCAATCTCATAATTGATATTCAAATAACTTTTATCAATAGGATACACATATCATTTCATTATATCAATATCTATTTCATGAACCTATTGGTTCATACATTTCAATTTCATAATTCAATTCAATATCCCAATCCAGTTCATGTTCAAAATCATCCAATATCATTCATATTGCCAATTCATTTATTTACCCCTATTAACAGGACTTGGACTTTGGCAGATACACGGATCTAACCAAAACACACCAGTATGGCACCCAGTGCCTCATCGGATAATTCAAAGTAATAGATTGACACCCAGTGTCTCATCGGCCTTGTCGAAGTAATTTGGTACCCAATACCTCATCGAATTTATCCGAAGTAATAGTTTGACACCCAGTGTCTCATCGACTCGTGGTCGAAGTATCCCTAAACACTTCCAATCCTATGATATGCCAACTATATCCGACTCAGCCCGATACAGTTAATAGGGTTTTCAATTCACTTTTCAACAACAATCAATATTCGATATTCAATTATCACAAAATTCACATAAATCTCAATTCAATATTTTCACACTTCAACAACAATCAATATTATCATCAATCACAAATTCATATAATCTCAATTCAATATCAAGATAATAACAAATAACACTCACCTTAATTACTTACCATACACATTAATTTAAAATACAACCAATAAAAATTACTAAATTCAGATTATAGAAATACAAACTGTAATTCTCAAGTTACTTCTCGTCAACTTTCTCCTTTCCTTTCTTAGCCGATGTCTCCGGCACAACGTTAGCTACAGAAATAAAAACAATTTAAAATCATCAATACACACAATTTCACATTAACTAGTTCAATTTATACTCAAATTTTACCTAAATTCCAATTCAGTCCTTAACCAATACTAACTTTATTTTTTTCAAAATTTTATTCTTTATTTTCATTCAACTACTACTTAAAACTAATTTCAACTCTCTAATTTTCACCATAAAACCGTAATTTATAATTTATTTCAATTTAGTCCCTATTACTCAAAACTTATAATTTGTTTTACAATTCAATCCTTTTCTCAATTCTAACTTTAAATTCTATCAATTTAACCGCTAATACTTCTATTTATTCAACATGAACAACTTCTAAAAATACACTAACTTCTAAAATTTCAACATAAATCAAGTAGTATTTTGTTTTAGAATTCTAAAAACATAAAAATTTCAAGAAAATGGACTAAATTAACTTACCAATTAAGCTTTGAACCTCAAAAACCCTAATTTTCCTTCTTTCTTTTTCTTTCCCCTTTTCCCTTGTTTCGTTTGCTATTCTGTTTCTTTTCATTCTTTTTGTTTTGTTTCTTGTTTTATTTATTTCATGTTTTATTTCTTTTATTTTATATTATTATATTATTATATTATATAATAATAATAATTACTTAAATAATAAGTAAATACTTATATGTATTACAAATGTATGTATATATTTATTACACATATATTTTACAATTACCATACACTTGTATTTACTTTTTACTATACAAGTTTTACATATGGTTTATTTACTAACTTAGTCCATTCACTTTTCATTTAATTTATAATTAAACTTTCACCTTTTATTTAATTTAATCTTTACACCTAATTAACCTTAATTCAAGCTAATTTACCTAACCAAAACCTAATTAACCACACAACTATTTTCGTAAATATTTATTAAAAATATTTACGAATCTATTTTACGAAAATAGAGCCCCGAAAATGCACTTTTTCAATACCTGTAAATTTCGAGTCATTACAGCTTGTGTGAATAGGCCCGTTGATAGCTCTAGTGTGAGCAGTATATGTGATATGAGACTTAGATAGCTTTGGCTATATATATATGTGGCACTTCGAGTGCGAGTTTCCCATGTATCCGATAGTATTCCGAATAGTTCAACTGGTAAATGAAAGACGTGGTTGTGTATGAAATTGATACGAGATGGTACAGGTATGAACATGAACCATATAAGTTTAAATCGAAGAAGTTGTGAAGTTCATACATAATATTATGATTGAAAATGTGAAAGGTTTGTTAGTTAAATGAATTACATGTTAATATGTTCAAATTGATAGTTTTTATATTTATGTTAAGATTGAGTTTATTTCATACGAGCTTACTAAGCTATAAAGCTTACTTTGTTTATTTTTCTATATTTTATAGTGAATTTAAAGCTAGCTTGGATTCGGGATCGTCGAAGATTTCGTCACACTATCTAACTATCGATTTGGTACTTTTAAGCTTATGTTTTGAGTATATGGCATGTATAGGGACTTTAGTCATTTTGGCATATGCTTTGTTAATGTATTTAGCCATTTGAATTAGCTTGTAAATGTTTTAAGTTTGGTTTTGTTTTTCCATTTGAGTTGGCTTAGTTTAGGTTGATATGGTTATGTGTATAAAGGTGTGCATATGGTTTATATTATGTAGTTAAGTTTGGCCTTGTGATGCTTAGTGATAATAGATGTTGTGATTGTCAAATAGTAGAAATTAGAGAAGTTATATGCTTGTAAATTGAGCATGTTGATGTATAATTGAATGTGCATAATTGGTTAATTGTGTATGTGTGAATTTGGTATAAATGCTGTGGCCTACTTTTGTGACTTGTGTGTATGGAAGATGGTGATATAGAGTATGCATGATTTAAGCTTGAATTGGTTAGTTTAAATGTCTATTTTTATGACATAAGTTGTACAATTTGGTTTGGTATAGGTTTGTACAAGTTAGGTGGCAAAATGGCTTGGTGAATAGCCTATTTTTGTCTACACAGGCAGAAACACGAGCGTGTGTCTCAGCCGTGTGTGACACACAGTTTTGTACACGACCATGTCTCCCCTAATGTTGAAATTAAAACCAAGTCAGTATGCTCCATTCGGCCTCACACACGGGCGTTTGACTTGGTCGTGTGGCATAAGTCAGTATACCCTACAGGTCTGGTACAGCCTAGCACACGACCTGGCACACGGGCGTGTATGGCCATTTTTAGGGCACACGGCCGTGTGTATTGGCCGTGTGGCCCAAGTCAGAGAGTTACACGGGGTCAGACACGGGCTGGGACACAGCCATATGATCCCATTTTGAATGTCCACACGGCTTGTGACACGGGTGTGTCTGTTGGCCGTGTGAGACACACGGTCGGGCCACACGGGCGTGTATCCCCCGTTTTTGAGAAAATTTTCTATGTGTTCTTAAAGTTTTTAAAGTTATCGGTTTAGTCTCAAACCACCCCCAATGCATGTTTAGAGCCTCGTAGGCTCGTATTAGGGACAAAATGATTGGTTGTAAATGAAATGTATATGAATTGACTATTTGTATCTGAAGTGTATGTTTAAATGTGTTATAAGTATGGTAATGCTTCGTAACCCTATTCTGGCATTGAATACGAGTGAGGGATGTTACACTTAGATCAAGAACCGGATCAAAGCAGAGTTAATCGAGGAAAAATTAAAATTGTTGATTAGTCCCTGAAGAATCAACTTGTTTAGTATTTGATCAGGTAAGTTCATATGATATTTATTTACTTAGGTTGTTATGTGTAACCCCCTAATACCCAATTCGATTGTTAGGTCTAAGTTACAAGGTGTCACATTCTTTGTCAGAGCAACTACGATCAATCACAGTCAATTTATACTATCAAAAGATCAATATTCAACTCAATCACATATATAATACTATATATAATGGTTTTGGGGTCTTATACAAGCTTACAAAGGCTCTAAAGTTAACTCAAAACCAAAAGGACTAATTTGTAACAATTTCTAAAACATCGAGCTGGCGTCGTGATTCCTCGTCACAGCGCAACATACTATCTAAACTGATCATAATGACTAAGGTCTGGCGTCGCACTGTGCCATGACATTCAAATCTCGTCAAGACGATGTTCAAACGATGTCACGACATCACATACTATTTATGCAATTCTTAATGCACATTACCCTGCAAATTTTCTAATTACTAACTACAAAAATTCAACTCTTAATCAACCATTACATATACCTCTAAATTATCAATTCAAGCACATTAGTATCTATTTCAACAATTTGCCAATACCTTATTACTTATAAGTATCAAATGCAATTCATCCATATCATATTCATATAAGCTATCCACAAGTAGCATTTGAAAATACATCTTTAATAGATTACAAAACTATACGATAAATACATATGCAAAATTTGCATCTATATGATTAATACCATTTATCCACTTTCAATTCATTATTCCCAAAACATAACAAAATACCAACCAACTCAACCTAGGTACATGCCGTATAACCAACAAAATAAAACTATACAAACATTGTTGAGTTTGGGATCTTTATCAAGATGTTGGAGTTGATGCTTGGGACCTTGATATGTACCTAACTTGCGCACGAGAAACCAAATTATATGCTTAGCAATAGAGCTCAGTGGTATTTTTATTATTCAAGTTAATAGAATACAAAATCTGAATCAATTGCTTATAACTAACCTCAAATAAAAATGTTAACTAATTCACATACAAGTTATGCAAACCTTCAAATTATACAACAATTCAATTATTATCTCTTCTTATCAGCTCTCAGGCTCATTTGATCGGTTTGCATGCTCTTTCACATGTTATCAATATTCAAATATCGTAAATAAATATATGTAGTGCAACATGTAACATTTGATCATTTCCAATACTAATCAACCAGTTAATACATCATATCTCCTATTAACATGATTTAGACTCGAACGAATAGACAAATACTAACCAACACATTATATTTAGCACCTAGTGCCTTATCAAAATGTCTGAATTAAATAGTTTGCACCCATCGCTCATTGGTATAATTAAAATAAAAGTTGTGCCCAACACTCATCGACATGTAGTCGAAGTAACCCATACTCAATCTATCCTATGACATGCCAATCATATCCGACTCTGCTCGAACAATTAATAGGGTAATTAATTTTCCAGTTCCTTTATATAGTCCAAATTACATTTCATCATTTCTAATTCCTTAATCAATTCATCATTTCATTACATAAAATTGCCAGATTCAACCCAAGTCAAGACCAATGTCATAATTTCATCTAGATACAATATTTTCAATTCTATTCAATTTAGTCTTCTATCTCGATAATCAATCACAATCATACCAATTTAATTAACCATTTTCAACTCACCCCAATATCTTGCCATGCAAGCAGTATAAATATGTACCAATTAAAGTGATTTAAGTCATAGAAATATAAACCGAAAATTCGAATTACGTGTCATTGACTCTCATTTTTTCTTTCCCTCTTGACATCTCTGCGTCATCTTTAACTACAAATAGTAATCCGACAATACAAAATATCAAAGTCTATATCAAATCACATTCAATTACTAAGTCACACATTTTTCGATTTATTCAATTTAGCCCCTAAAATCGAGACTAGCATAACTTTCAATTTAAAGCCTTGGATTAAAATTCGATTTCTCCAAAACTCATAAGGGACTCTCTATTTTCTATCCCTATCAACAATTTATAACAGTTTTGCATTTTATTAAATTTGGTCCCTAATGTAACATAGGTGGTAGGCTCGACAAAATGCCCAAACTTCTTATCTGATTAAGAATGTAGGTACGTGAAACATTTAAAGGAGTGTAAGCTTCAAATTTTTTATGAGGAACATACCTCACTGTATGTTTGTCGAAGACCTCTAGACTGCCCTTGGTGATTCATTCTGGGATTAATTCCTTTATTGTCCCCCACTTTGGACCCGTAGACTCTAAGAAGGAGGACCTTGCTGGCCACGCGTACCCTGCCTACCCCTAAACTGCCTATCATCCCTCTGAAAGGTGTTGCGAGCTGCTCTTTTAATTTCCTTTACCTTAACAAACTTACACGCCTTCTCATATAAGTCTGCCAAACTCTATGGTCTATTATCAATAAATGAATACTACACGTACTCATTTTAAACCCCCATAATGAATGCATCAATAGCCCATTGATCCTCCAAATTCTTTGTGTTCAACTTGGTTGCATGAAGCCGTTTCACATAGTCTTACAAAGATTCTCCATCTCTTTTCTTTACTGATATTAAACCCACTGGAGTGCTTATTATTATCTTTTGAGCACAAAATCTACCTAAAAACATATGACCTAACTACAAGAAGCTCTGAATGGAACCTTATGGCAAGGATAAGTACAAATATTTCACACTTCCCCTAAGAGTCGTTGAAAAAGCTTTACCCTTTGCCATGTCTGAGTTCTCTAACACATTCGTATAACCATTCTATTACATTAGATGTGCCTTTTGGTCCTTTCTACCTTCAAACATTTCTTCTGGCACTTTAAACTCGGATGGTAGGCTCACAACTGCCACTTCTGACGACAAAAGGTTGTTAGAAAAAAACAACTAGTCCATGTCTTGTACATCAGGGTGTAATACTTGAATATTTTTATGCAAAGCATCTATATTATTCTACTATGGTTTTGCATGTGCCCCCACAGCCTCCTCTTGAAGAGGCACGACATTGTCTTAAAGATCAGAATGTTTGAACTGCATCTTTCTTCTTAATTCCTCGTTTTGTCTCAGCAACTCCTAGTGAAACAATTGTTATTATTCAAACATGGTACTTTGTTGAGTCATTTATTCTTTTATTAATCTTAGTTGCTCCTATAAACCAAATAATTACTGCATCGATGCTCCCTAATCAGAGGGAAATGATGGCCCTTGACCAAAAGGAGCATTAAGATCAAAGAAATTAGAAGTACCTCATTAGCTTGAGTTGCCTAATTTTTCTGGCCGATCAACAAAACAGCAAGTAAAGAGATCCATCTATTAGGGTTGGTTGTTGGTGTCAAAACCCCTTATTTGGTTCGACGGAAAGCTGTTGGGGAAATTCTTATTAGGGTGAGTCATCTTGGTTTTCTGATTTTCTGATGGTCGAAAGTCTGTCCACGCTCACCTTCAAAGAGGCTAATTTTCCTATTTATATGATATAGTCCCCTGGATGTGACGTCCTAGGTAGGCCCTCATGTAAACCAATACTTTTCCTATTCTAGGATTAACAAGTGTTATCTAAATATGAGTTCGCTTGCATGATGATGCGAACCCATCACGCCAGATGCGAACACCCCACGTACGAACTCATGCTAGCAAACTATGCAAGCTACCACAATAGGATCGAGTCGGTCCCAGTTGGGTACTCGGGTCGCAGATCGGTAATGGAGAGCACCATAATATATATAAACATGCAAAATATGTTGTATTAGAATATAGAATGAAATATATATACTTTTCAAAATTTTTCAATTCTTCTGCTTCTTAACATTATCATTTATTTTTTCTTAGCATGATTAAAGGTTTTAATATGGTATCAAAGCTAATTTTCTTGTGAAAATAGTTCTTGATAATTGATTGATTGATTGCTAGTTTAATCAATGAAATCCTTACAGTCTTGGTTATCTAAAAGGAGGGAATCAAAATCCATTTTTAATTGCTTCCACCGCAACAAGAACCACCAATAAGAGAGTGAATATTCAACTTGATGAATCAAACTTCCCTTTTTGGATAGTAGGTGTTTCCTATAGTGAGAATTTATGGTCTTGAAGCCTATCTTAAATGTACACAAGCTATACCTCCGAGTTTATTTTAAATGTCACATGAATTTTATATTTCATCCAAATAAATTAAACAATGTAATTTTATATTCCACTCGTAAATTTACATTTTTTTATTCTTATTCGAAATGTAATCTAAAATTCAGCGAACCAAATGCACCTTAGTATCTTTATTGCGTCTTGTTTATAGCTTCAACTCTCTTTCTTTGTACCGAGCTTTGGCTCTTGTTTATTTGTTATCATTTTTCTTTTATAAAGGTTCCTTATTGAAAAAAAAATCTAAAACATTAAAAAAAAAAACTTTCTTGGTAAATCTACCTTAACTTATTATTCTTTTTTTTTTATTTATTATTCATGTCTAATTTATGGGTCATGTTTGGAATTCCTAGTTGTCCCTACTAACAATATCATTTTCAAGGTTCAAATATACGTTCTCTTTTTGAAAGTGCAATTTATCTTACCACTGTACCCAACACTTGTTAATTTTATTCTTATATAATACTTATGTTTAATATATACTAGTATGGTTACACATGCTTCACATTGGATTAATTATTTTTGCCAAATTATAAAGTAAAATTTTGAAAGTTAAAATACGCTCTAAATCTCTATAAGATTTGTACATTTTAAATTTAGTTTTAGTCCTTATATTTTTCAAATTTAAAAATCCATGTTCAAATGTTACCAGCATTAAATTTTTTCTATTAAATTCACTTGAATGTCATTTTAACATTAAAAAAATAACTTTTAATAGTGATGTAACAAAAAAATTACATTGAAAATGCTAATGTAAATTTCTTTTTCTTCTTAAAAACACCCATTTGAATTTTTCATGATAAAATAAATATTTTTATTACAATAGTGTGCTTAAGAAAAAAAAATTGGTGCCAGCATTGTAATTGAAATGGTTAAAAATATTAACTATTTAGACTAATTAATGAAATTAAAAGTAAAAGGATCAAATTATATAAAAAATTAAATTATATGGATTCAATTTAAGTTTTAGCGTCGTGTAGGGCCAAAATTAAAATTTGACAACTGTCTTATAAAACAAGAAAGCTAGGTAAATCCAAAATATGTGTAAATTTCTAAGAGCCTTAGGTCAAATTATATATAACCACATAACATTTTAATCGAAATATTAATAATATTTTAACTATTTAGATTAGCTAATAACATTCTAAAAATATATGGACCAAATTATATTAAAAATTATATCTCAAATTTAAACTAAAAATTAACATTTCTTTTATAATGTAAAGAAAAGAAAAAGGAAAAAATGCGTGCACGTGTCAACAAAAGGACGTCTTAAGGGCCTTCTTTAATATATTATCATATAAATTATAAAAGTAAATGATGAAATTAAATGAAATTAATATGTAATGACTAAATCCAAATATAATGATAGTAAAGGGATTAGAACTGGAATTTGAGCATTTATCTTTAAAGGAAAAAAAAATGGACGCGTCCACGTGTCATGAAGCAAAGGCCCCAAGCCTTTCTTTTATATATAGTTTACGGATTTAGATATGACATTAATTATTTTTTAAAAAAAATAGAGATTTTATAACACATATATATACATATGGAAATCACGTATTATAAAATAAAGGTGTATTGAAAAATTATACACAATAAAAATAAAGTGTTTTGTTTGAATATTAGATTAACTTATGACACTGATTCAATAAACAATATTATTAATACTAGAAATTTTATCACACGAATGTGTGTGAAAATCACGTGTTTAGAACACAATAGTTTGGTTAAAAACAACATATAATAAATAATGAAACGTGTGGTTTAAAACTAATTAATAATAATGTATGAAATATGTATGATATTAAAATGAAAAGAAATAAATTAAATTGTGAGTAAAATAAAATTTAAACATGTAAATACAAAATATTAAAATACTAAATGCAGTACAAATGTTTATCATGACGTGATCATCAATCTTAAATAAAATATCGAATGTAGGGAGGAGGTTACATAATTTAAAACCATGTTAATACGAACTTTAAATCACGGTTTCATATAAATCAAAACATTTTAAATACGAATTATATTAAATAATTTATGTTATTAGAAGTTGAAGGTGGGAATTAAATATAATATATATTTAATTTTTTGTTTTATGTATTTAGAGTATTATTGAAGGGTGATGTTTTAAAACTCATCCCATATACAGATTATTTGAATCACAATTTATAAAATAATAATATTTATATTTTTATAAATAAATTTTTAGTGAAAATAAGTTTTTTTATTATTAAAAGAAAATAGGATGGAGCGCAAGGTTTAAACAGATGTACATTCCATTTTGGGTGAGCCCGAAAAGCAAAAGAGTGAATGGCCCAATATCGCTACTCAACATCACCAATTATTATCACTAATATAATGTTTCGGGAAACTTGTAAATCTCTTTTTCAAAGTTTAAATTGGATTTTAGTTTTCAAAAATATTTTCATTTTTAATTAGTAATTTGATTAGTCCAAATTCAAATGTCTTTATCCATTCCCAGGGGTGAATCTAATACAATATTTAAGGTCGAATGAAATTTTAATGTTTTATAGTTTATACCTTACAAATTTTAAAAGATTAAATTAAATTTTTATAATTTTAGGGGGTTAAAAGTAAAATTTTACCTTTAAAATTTTAATTTTTTTTAAAAGACTTAAATAGTAATTTTTTATTTTAGGGGGCCGAGACTCTACCAGCTCCTCTAAATTCGCCTCTGTCCATTCCTTCCCCTCCCACATATTTGTTTACTTACTTCATGGCAGGCAATATTTCTTTATTATTTTAAAATGCTTAATTGAACTAGTATTTTTAGACAATCGAACGCTAAAAAGTAAAATTTTTAAAGCAATAATTTTTATTATAAGATTTATATATCAAAAAAACCTTTAAAAATTGTAAAAAAAAAAAACTATTAAACCTTTATATTAAATTTGTATTCAATTAATCTCCTATCGTTAACTAAAACAATTAATTAATTCCTTCCATTAACGATTTTCATTATTGACCACATTAATCATTAAAATAAATTGACGAACACATGGCAGCTTCTATTTCAATCTAATATAATTTTCCATAGAAAATCATTTAAAAAAAGTTATAAAAATAAAAATATATATTAAAATTGATATAAAGACTTATAATTATTATAAAAATATAAAATTAATAAAACTTATTTAAAATATTTAAAATTTAAAAATGTATTAGAATTATTAAAAATAATTAAAAAATTGTAAAATTTATAAAAAATATTAAAAGTATTAAAATTAATATGAACTTATAAAAAATATGAAAAAAATCATAAAAAATTGAACTAGACTGGTTAGCCCAAACTCGACAAGGGTATTGATCCGGGGAAAGCCATTAGACCGGTTGACCTAAGAACCAAATGGTTGAACCAATCTTTTATTTTTTTTAATATTTTTATCAAACCATAATTTCATTATCCAACTATTAGCATATGTTACAATGAACTATTCTAACCAAAGTTTTCAAAATTGGGCTAGTGATTGAACAATTTAGGCCAATGGTTTGCCAGTTCGATTGGTTCGTCCAATTCAATTAAATAAATCATTAAAAAGTAAAAAAAATATTTAAATAAATAAAAAATTAATTTAGCCGTCTGATTCCAAAATCAACCGACCTAATGACTCTCTTCAAATCGATACCCTTGCTAATTTCGATCTAATTGATCCAACTAACTGATTTGGTCCAGTTCAAAATTTTATAACTTTTTTTATAATTTTCATAAATTTATATCAGCTTTAATACTTTTTTTATCATTTTATGATTATTATAGAGTTTTAATATGTTTTTATAAAATTTTAAATATTTTAAATATGTTTTCTTAATTTTATAATCTTTTATTATTTATTAGAATTTTATATTTTTATAATATTTATATTATTTTTATTTATAACTTATTTAAGTTTATACCAATTTTCATTTTTAATATTTTTAACATTTATTCATATTTATATTTTTTTTTGAGATTTTTCTGATTTTTTAAATAATTTTTAATAATTTTTATGGAAAAATATTAGTTTAAACTAGAAGTTACCACATGCCACTATTTGATTGGTTTGTCAATTTATTTTAACGATCAACATGGTTAATGACGAAAATAGTTAACGAAGAGGCTTAATTGTTTATTTTAATTAGCAGTAAGAACTTAATTGGATGCAAATTTAATACAGGGACTTAATTTTTTTTTTTCATTTTTTGAAAGGATATTACCTTTATAAAAATATTCATATCTTTTAAGTAATTTTCTATTTTCATTTTAAAGTAAATAGCTTAAATTATTAAATAAACGAGAAACGAAATTGAAAAGTTCAAAATTATTTTGGATGCAGATTCAAATTTCAGAGTTGTTTTAATATATCTTTTAACCTATCACATGAACTTCACATAATATATGTATACATGTAAACAACCATTCGTCAAAGCATTTAAAACTTTTACCTCTTCCCGCTCAGCTACTTATAAAATATATTTTAAAACTTTTTATATATAATTATTTTTAATATAATATTAGGATGGAACTACATTACTTGAATTCGTGTTAAATGAATATTCGACTTTTTTTTTCTAATATATTTATTGAAACGAGTTCAATAACTAATCATTCTTATTCTATAAAATTGTTTCATACTCAAAACGAAAATCAAATTTTCTGACAAAAACTTTAACTATCACTTTATATAAATCAAAACTTATATACAATTATTATTCATCCCAGATTGAAATTGATATTGCAAAATGACCTTTTGGAAACATTGACTTTGGGTTGATAAAAGAATGTCGGTAAATATTTGATTAAAATATTGTTGAATGGTTGATAATTTGGGACCCAATCTTTTCCTCTTCTTTTTGACCTGACAATAAATATGTGCACTGAAGTACAATAATGATACCTCTTACAATCATTTCCATAAAATCCCAATAATTTTTATTTTAAAACTGAATAAATAATAACAATAATTAGGAAAAGAAAGTGCCAAGTGGATGGTTTTTTTTCTTGATTTGATGTCCATTCAAATTGGAGTTTTGAAAAAGAAAAACTCTCTTTCAACTTCTTCTTTTCTTGAAGTCAAAGTGGAATGAGTTAAATGACTTTGTGACCCAAATAAATGAAATTTCCAAATCCCCTTTGGTTGTAGTGGACCATTGTTGACAAATAGTGATAAAAACTTTTGAATTTTCCAAATGAGAATAAAAGGTGAAACAACCATGTTTAAACATTGGTCACTTTAGTATAAATGTGTCACATGATAAACATCCTTTCTTAGTTATTTTGTCTGCTTTTAATATTAGAAATGTTATAATGATAACTTATTTAGCATATGTTATATTATTATACTAGTTTGTATATACATGCAATGTATGAAGTAATTATGTGTTATGAAATGAAAGTAAAATACAGTGTAAATTTTCTAAAAATGTCTTTTTTAAAAAAAAAAATAGATTAGGCCTTTTTTTTTAAATTACGTAAAAATAAAATTTACAAAATAAATCTTTACATAAACCTAAGTCTCATTTCCCTTATTTTCTTAAGCGATGTGGCATATGAGTGTATATCGACATATAATCAATTTACAGTTTGTTCTTAGACAATGTGGGATTGCTTACTTTTTTTAACTAATAACATAGAATTAAAGACTACACTTAATTCTTAAAAATTAAAGATAAAACTTTGTACAACATTAAACTCTAACAAAATATATTTTGTTATCTTTAAATGCTATCCTTTTGTTTGAGATTGATTAGATTATAATTGAAGGAGGTTGGACATTAGACAACTAATTATTATCTTTAAATTATTTTTTGGGGTAATTCAGGTAAATAATTTGTGTTATTTATTTTATAATTTTTTATTTTTCTTTTATTTTTTATCATGAAAGTTTTATACATTCGTACCATATTTATGTTTTTTTATTTTAAAATAATGTATTAACTTATATTTAAAAATACTATTTACACTTGCAAATTTTTTATCTTTTTTTTACAAATAAGAAAAAAATAAAAATATTCTCATAATGAAAAATATATATATATTTGTAAATATGTAAAATTATTTAAGTAATTTTCTTGATTGATTTAGTCTCAACTCAACACTAAATTTATATTATTCTCTTATTTTATTTTTTATAGGAAGAGAGGTAGAGTTGTTTCATGTTTGAATCTAAAATTATGTGCTTATAGAAGACTACATAATAATACAATTTCTTTGTCACCGAATTATTTATTGACTAATGTACTTTTAGAAATATAGAGAAATGTAAAAATAAACATATTGAGTTAATACAATAATATCTATAATTATTAACAAAATAATATCTATATTTAACATATTAAAAAATAAAAACTAAAATATGCGTCACTATACTATCTCTATTAAATTTTTTTTTTTTTAAATCAAACTAACTGATGTATTTGAACTTGGGGAGAAATCAAACGGTTACAAAGCCCTCTAACACTGCCTAGCCTTACAAACCACTTTAAGCAATTGGATGACCAAATGATGCCTCAACGAAAAAATAAAAGAAAGCAACATTAAAGAAATCTTAAAGACAATGCAAAAAACCAACAAAAATAGCTAAAAAATAAAACCAAAAAACAAATGGACCCCATGCCTGAAACCCTCTATTTGTCTCCAAGAATTTACCAGAACCCTTTCTTGCATTAGTGAACCACAAGGTAGCCAGATTCCTCCTTCAGTCACAGATGTCGTCTTGTTGCTTCCCAACACCTCTGTATGTCGCTGATTTCATCGAACTCTCAATCGCCGCTTCACATTCGAACTCAGTCAGTACAACTCTTGCCAACCCACTTCAACCTCCATCCTATCATGGTTAATAAGTCTTTCCACCTCATTTTCGGCTTCTTCCATCCAATATACAAGAGAGTCATATTGTCGACCTTCTGTCTCCAACACATACACCGTTTCATTTGTTGTCCGAGGTATTAGTCGAAACATTAAACTTCGAAAATTGGATGCTCCACTTTTAATTTATCTTATCAAATGTATTATATTTGATCTATCTTCATTTGCAGATCTTAGCTTTTTAATAACAATTAAAGTATCTCTTTCCACACAAACCTCTTTGAACCCCAGCTCCTCTACAAAAATAACCACCTGTAGACACACTCGTACCTCTACCATAGTCGAAACCACCCTTTTAAATTTAAAAGCAAGATGGGGATCGACTTAAAAAAAATTAAAAAAATGTAGAGTCGCCACTGATCTTTTTGTTTAGGTGTGATCGGATCACCTAAAGATTTGGTTGTTTTAATAAGACATCTTTGGTTTACTAAAACAACAATTCTGGTCTACGAAAATATGAGTAAAAGGGCTCGGGAGTCGGTTACGTGTGAGGAAGGATTAGCACCCTCACTACGCCCAAAATTGGTACCACATCGATTAAATGTTATCCTTATGTCTAAAATTAAAAGTTTTTTGAAATGTGGTTTTTTTTTTTTTTAAATTTGAATAACCTGAGTTAGTTACCAAAAATCTTCTTGTTTTGACGCTCGAGAATTCATAGTTCGAAAATTACAAAAGGATGTCCAACTATTTGGTCCAACGAAAAAAAACGAAACCCAGCACAATAGGGTACGATTCCTCGAATTTCCAGACAGTGAACATTGCCTCACCTTGGAAAATACGAGTGAAATTCTGAAGGGATCTTCAATTGTTTTGAACAAATGAAAAAGCGCAACCCAACACGATAGGGCACGATTCTCAAGTCGCCAAACATCGTGCATCGCCTTCCATTTGAAAGGGTTTTTTTATAAACATGAGTAAAAACTTAAAGGAATATTCGATTGTTTTGAGCAAACGAGAAATCACAACCCAGCACGATAGGGCATGATTCCCGAATTGTCAAACATCGAACATTGCCTTCGTTTTAACGAATTTTTAGAAGACACGAGTGAATTTTGAAGGGATATTTGATTATTTTAAGCAAATGAGAAATTGCAACCCAGCACGTTAGGGCACGATTCCGCGAATTGCCAAATATCGCACACCGCCTTCGTTTAAGGGATCTTTAAAAGACATGGGTGAAAATCTAAAGGAACATTCGATTACTTTGAGCAAACGAGAGATTGCAACCCGACACGTTAGGGCACGATTCCACGCAATGCCAAATATCGCACGTTGCCTTCGTTTAAGGGATTTTTAATAGTTGTGAAACTAGCTTAAAACGCATTAATTCGATTTGAAATAAGACGAAATTAATCATAAAAATTTAGGTTTTGTAAAACCACATTTCATAAACCAAGTGAAAAATGACGATATGGGTTAACAGGCACACATGAGATACGATACTAATTAACAAACTAATAATCGAGCAGGGCTAATCTAGGACGAATGTAATCGAACTTCTAAACATGGATGGAGCAATTGATGTAACGATAAAATGAATAAATAATATACGATGATAATAAATCACAATGATGTAAATAACATGGTATAAAACAATCAATGCAATGCCTAAAAAAACAAGACAACAATTAGCAGCCAATGTGATATAAAATGATTTTAAAATAATGACGAATACGTAAATTACACAATATATAGATTGATGAATTTAAAACCGTTTGTAAGAACAAACTAAAGATGCATACACAATTCTCTAAAATATGTGTTATAGGATGAATATTTTCAAATCGAATGGTATGCAAAGTATTAAAGAATTTTGGTTTAAAATTGACAATTTACATGTAATAAAGAAAAATTTAGATTATGTATAAGATATAATAATAATAATAATAATAATAATAATGTATAATAAAATATGATTTTTAAAACATAATGGATTTACAAATCATATATATATATATAAATAACTTTTAAGAATAATTATTTGTAGAAACATAGAAATACATACAAGCTTAAATTAATTTTATTATAAATTATGTAATGGATTGAAGAATATGCTTACATATGTATGAAGAAACTATATGTATAAAATGTACGGTTTTAATAGTGTATGCAAATCAAAGAAATGTACTAATATAAGTAAGTATGAAAACAATTTAGATTTTATGCAAGGTATAAACAAGGCATATTAGAATAACAAAAATATATGGTAAAATACATGGATAGAGTCAAAAAATCATTATGTGTATGAAATAACGTTGACTTTATTATAAAGTATATATATATATATATATATGTGCATAAAAGAACATTTTAAACAAACTAATTTAAAAGAAAGTAAATGGATAGATATATATAGTTACATATGGATATATATACTTGTATATAAATGAAAGTATGAATAACAAAATAAGACCATGCAAACTTAATAAAATATTTCAAGTTAGTATATTGAATGGTGAATAATAGGTAAATTTTCGAAAGTAAAAGGGTTTCAAAGAATAAAAAGGGCTAAAAATAATGGATAAATAAAAAAAACTCAATTGAAACAAAAATGAAACTAAAAGGACAATTAATAAATAAAATAAGTTGCTGAAATTAGGAAAAGAACAAGTTTTAACGCGCGCGAATGCAATGGACTAAAACTGGCAATATACCAAAACCCAAAGTGATGCGTTTAGGCGCGGATTAGATTGCACTCGTGCGCAAATTACAAAGCCAAATTAAAAAAAAATTGAAATACATAAAACACCATCGAATGTCCATACAAAAAGGAGGGACCGATTGTGAAATTATCCCCTCTCTGCGAGAACACGCGGGTCCTAGGGTGGAGAAACGGATCGGGTCGGGTGTAGCAATACGACACCGTTTGGAGAGCCATTAGGCAGGGCCTAAAACGGTGCCATTTGAGGTCGTATAAAAGGGCTAAATCGGCAGCTTTGGCCGAACCTAAACCCTAGCCTCATTTCTTTTCTCTCCAGTAGCCCCTAAATCCCTCTTCTCAAATGTCAGGCCGCCACCACGACGATGACCGGCATCCCCAGGCTATGTGTGACCACTTTGTGGCCTTGAGGTTCCCCTTAAGTCTCCGATTTCGACGAAGCAAAGGAGAACAGATGGCCTATTTTCAAGGTAAGGTTTCGTTTCCTTTTTCTTTTATTTAGATGTAAAGAACGAAAAAGAAAATCAAAAAGGCAGATCGAGAGAGAAAAAAAGCATAATAAACCCCAGAGATTCAAAGCAGAAAATCACCTTGTTCTATTTTTTGCTTTCTATTACTTCTGAATGCGTGTGTAACCTATTACAGGATTAAAATCTGGCTTTATAGCCGGAAAGAAAGAGGAAAATTTGACAAAATAAATAAAAATACAATGTTTTCCTTTTGTTTGCACTTGCTGTTGTTTTTGTTTGTCTTCTTGCAGTGCAGAGCGCTCACGCGTACAAGGGTCGCTGTATCGTCGACACGATCTCAAGGCTTGGCGTGGACGGAGGTGCTGAGGGGCTCAGACAGCTGCGGCGCCAACAAACAGCTGAGGTTCTGCCTTGGTTTAGCTTTTTGGGCTAGGGTATTGGGCCATTGTATTTGGTTTTGGGTCTAAGTAATTGGTTTGGGCTGTTGTTTCTGTAATTGGGCTGTAAGGGCTGTTATAATTTTATTTTTTTTGTGTTTATGGATTTTGGTATATTTTTTTGTTTTTATATGGGTCGAGCAAATTTGGCCTACTACAGCTGCCCCTTTTTGCTCATTGTCATGTAACGAGAATAGAGCAAAGACTATAAAAAGGACCAAATTTGCTCGGTCTGGCTAAGTCTCAAAATCTTGATCCTCATCTCCCCCAAAGGTATTCTGATGCCTTCGGGAGTGTCAAATTGGCTATCCACAACTTGCTTCTTGGAAACTTGGGAACACCAATCTGTTATTTTCGATCTGCTATCTGCCAATACAGAGATGCCAAATCTGCTATCTTCGATCTGCTCTCCGCCAATACAGAGACGCTAAATCTGCTATCTTCGATCTGCTCTCCGCCAATACAGAGATGCCAAATCTGTTATCTTCGATCTGCCCTCTGACAATACAAAGACGCCAAATCTGTTATCTTCGATCTGCTCCCTGCCAATACAGAGACGCCAAATCTGTTATCCTCGATCTGCTCTCTGCCAATACAAAGACGCCAAATCTGCTATCTTCAATCTGCTCCCTGCCAATACAGAGACGCCAAATCTGTTATCTGCCCTTTGACAATATGGAGACGCCAAATCTACTATCTTCGATCTGCTCCCTGCCAATACAGAGACGCCAAATCTGTTATCTTCGATCTGCCCTCTGATAATACAGAGACGCCAAATCTGCTATCTTCGATCTGCTCCTTGCCAATACAGAGACGCCAAATCTGCTATCTTTGATCTGCTCTCCGCCAATACAGAGACGCCAAATCTGCTATCTTCGATATGCCCTCTGCCAATACAGAGACGCCAAATCTGCTATCTTAGATCTGCTCCCTGCCAATACAGAGACGCCAAATCTGTTATCTTCGATCTGCCCTCTGACAATACAGAGACGCCAAATCTGTTATCTTCGATCTGCCCTCTGACAATACAGAGACGCCAAATTTGCTATCTTCGATCTGCTCCCTACCAATACAAATACGCCAAATCTGCTATCTTCGATCTGCTCTCCGCCAATACAGAGACGCCAAATCTGCTATCTTCGATCTGCCCTCTGACAATACAGAGACGCCAAATCTGCTATCTTCGATCTGCTCCCTGTCAATACAGAGACGCCCAATCTACTATCTTCGATCTGCTCTCCGCCAATACAGAGACGCTAAATATACTATCTTCGATCTACCTTCTGATAATACAGAGACGCCAAATCTGCTATCTTCGATCTGCTTCCTGTCAATACAGAGACGCCAAATATGTTATCTTCGATCTGCCCTCTGACAATACAGAGACACCAAATCTGCTATCTTCGATCTGCTCCCTACCAATACAGAGACGCCAAATCTGCTATCTTCGATCTGCTCTCTGCCAATACAGAGACGCCAAATCTACTATCTTCGATCTGCCCTCTAACAATACAGAGATGCCAAATCTGCTATCTTCGATCTGCTCCCTGCCAATACAGAGATGCCAAATCTGCTATTTTCGATCTACTCTCCGCCAATACAGAGTCGCCAAATCCGCTATCTTCGATCTGCCCTCTGATAATACAGAGACGCCAAATCTGCTATCTTCGATCTGCTCCCTGCCAATACAGAGACGCCAAATCTGTTATCCTCAATCTGCTCTCTGCCAATGTCGCTACACTGTCTTCTAAAGACATGATGTGTAGAATGGGTTTCCTGTTTCTGTGTATGTCAAATAACTAGGGTGCCATGATCAAAATGAGTCAGATGCTCCTAACTAGATATGGTGTTTATGTCAAATAATTAGAATGCTATGATCGAAATGAATCAAATGCTCCTAACTAAATGAATGATTATGAATATAGAAATGTCATGAGAGTGATTCATTTTTAAACGCTTGAGGTATCATTGCTCATAACTCATTAGGGTTCTATCACTGATGTGTTACCACCCCCTCTTGCTTAGCCGTTATCTTCGTAGAAAATTTGAAGAAATAGTCACAATTAGGACTCTTTTTTTTCGAATGTTTCCAACTTTGAACCTAGTTAGTCCTGACTAATGGCCCTGTTTCAGGTTCTTGTACTATTTAGAGACTTTCCAGAGTAATATGCATAACATCTTTTGTGTGAATATTACATGTCCAAAAATCGTGATTTCAACAAAAAATGCTCGAAAGAGATTATCATAATGGACTAAATAGAATTTTATTGAGTAAAACTCAAAGTAAATATATCAAACAGGATAGCAAGTCTGCTAAAGCACAAAGTACAATAATAAAAAAAATAAAATAGGTGCCCCAGATATCGCAGCACGAGTTTCACTATTCCAATTTCTCAAAGGCTCCTTCGAACCAGATGTGTATTCAGGAGATCCTGCGTATTTTGTTGATGCTTCAAGGTGTATTGGTCTTCTATCTTGCTGATTTCGGGAGGGAAAGACTACCATATGCCTCATATTCAAAATTTGAGCTGCCCGTTTTCGGGTTTTCAACTCAAAAGCCCCTTTGATCTCAAAGTGCCATTTGCAGGTTTTCACCTTAGCCTCTCTTTTTTTTTTTAGATTTCAGAGCACCATTTGCGGGTTTTCACTCTAGCCTCTCTTTCTTTAGGTAAAATACTTATTGACCAAATCCGAGTTTACAGGATTGAGCAAGTTTCTACCATCCATCTCGACTAGAATCAATGCTCCTCCGGAGAAAGCTTTCTTAACCACGTAAGGCCCTTCCCAATTGGGCATCCATTTTCCTCTAAAATCCTTCTGTATAGAAGGATCTTTTTCAAAACCAGATCTCCCTCACGAAACTCTCTTGGGCGGACCTTTTTGTCATAAACCCGCATCATTCATTTTTGGTACATCTGACCATGATGGATAGCTCTTAGCCTCTTTTCCTCTATCAGATTCAATTGATCGTATCGAGACTAGATCCATTCTGCTTCATCCAACTTTAACTCTGACAACACTCGGAGGGATGGGATCTCGACTTCGATGGGCAAAACTGCTTCAATTCGTAGACCAGGGAGAAAGGCGTTGCCCAGTTGAGGTTCTGACTGATGTTCGATAAGTAAAGAGGGCAAATGGTAATTTTTTATGCCAATCTTTGTAGGTCTCGGTCATCTTCCCCACAGTCTTCTTAATGTTTTTATTAGCTGCCTCCACTGCCCCATTCATCTTCGGGTGATATGGTGACGAATTGTGATGTCTGATCTTAAATTGACTGCAGACTTCCGCTATCGTATTATTGTTCAAGTTTCGTGCGTTGTCAGATATGATCCTCTCCGGTATTCCATATCGACATATGATCTCTTTTTTCAGGAATTTACTCACCGCCGACCTCGTGACATTAGCATATGAAGCGGCTTCTACCCATTTGGTGAAGTAGTCGATAACCACAAATATGAAACGATGCCCATTGGAAGCCTTCAACAATATTGGTCCAATCACATTCATTCCCCACACAGAGAAAGGCCATGGGGACATCATGACATGCAGCGGCGAAGGAGGCACATGAATTTTGTCTACATAGATTTGACATTTATGGCATTTCTTTGCGTAATTGACACAATCTCCTTCCATAGTGGACCAGTAATACCCTAATCTCATAATTTGCCTAGCCATTGTAAAGCCATTAGCGTGTGTCCCACAGACGCCCTCATGGAATTCTTCTAAGATTTTTTTAGTCTCTGCAGCGTCTACATATTTTAGTAGCACTTGATCCTTCCTTCTTTTGTATAGGATCTCTCCATCTAAGACATAGTCAATGGCCAATCTTCTCAGCGTCCTTTTTTCATTCTCGCTTGCTTGGTCCGGGTACTCACGATTCTTCACGTATTGCAATATATCATGATACCAAGGGTGATCATCTTTTTCTTCATCTTCTTCAATATTATAGCAGTGGGCTGGAGTTTCATAGATGCTCATCCGGATGGGTTTGACATCTTCTTATTTGTTCACCTTGATCATGGAAGCTAAGGTAGCCAAAGCGTCGGCCATCTGATTTTCATCCCATGGAAGGTAGCAGAAGGTAATGTCGTTGAACTCTTTGACCAATTCGAGAACCAGTTTTTGATAATCAATCAATTTGGGGTCTCTGGTCTCCTATTCTCCCTTGAGTTGATAAATCACTAGTGCAGAATCCCTATACACCTCTAGCACTTTAATCTTGCGTTCTATGGCTGCGCGGATACCTACGATACACGCTTCGTATTCTACCATATTATTCGTACAATCAAAATCCAATTTACTAGTGAATGGAAAATGATCTCCGTCTGGGGATACCAAGACTACCCCAATTCTATTACCAACGGCATTTGATGCCCCGTCGAATTTCAGTTTCCAAGGAAGTTCTTCCAGAGCACCTTTTTTAGTGGTAGCAACACACATTAGGTCTTCATTTGTTATTGCACTTCCCTTTACTGCTTTCTGGTTCACATAGACTATGTCGAATTCAAAAAGTAGAATCTGCCATCGGACCATCCTTCCATTCAAGGCTGTTGACTCTATCATGTACTTTAAAGGGTCCAATTTTGATATAAGCCAAGTGGTGTGATACATCATATACTGCCTCAGCCTTCGGTTTGTCCAAATTAGGGCACAACACAACTTCTCTATCGGCGGGTACCTTGTTTCACACTCTGTGAACTTTTTACTAAGGTAGTAAATAGCTTTTTCTTTCCTTCCTGACTCATCATGCTGGCCCAATACGCATCCCATGGAATTCTCGAATACTGCTAGATACAGTATTAACGGCCTATCTGGGTTAGGTGGCATCAACACTGGAGTGTTGGATAAGTACTGTTTGACCTTGTCGAAAGCCCTTTGGCATTCTTCGTCCCACTTACCCGAATTGTGTTTCTTGAGGAGGCGAAAAACAGGGTCACATTTCTTGGTTAATTGTGAGATGAACCGAGCGATGTAATTTAATCTTCCTAAAAAGCCTCGAACCTCTTTCTGAGTACGCGGCGGAGATAGCTCTTGTATGGCTTTGACTTTATCTGGGTCGATCTCGATCCCTTTTTCACTGACCACGAATCCAAGAAGCTTTCCAGACTTGGCCCCGAATGTACATTTAGCCGAGTTGAGTTTTAGCTAAAATTTTCTCAATCTTAGGAACAACTTCCTCAAGACTTGTACGTGCTCTTTCTCAGTTCAGGATTTTACGATCATATCATTGACATAAACCTTGATTTCTTTATGCATTATATTGTGGAACAGGGTTACCATGTCTCTTTGATAAGTTGCCCCCGTATTCTTCAGTCCAGACGGCATCACTTTGTAGCAGAATGTGCCCTACATGGTTACGAATGTGGTCTTTTCCATGTCTTCAGGATACATCTTGATCTGATTGTATCTGGAGAAACCATCCATGAATGAAAATAGTGAGTGTCTTGCCGTGTTGTCCACTAGGGTGTTGATATGAGGTAGAGGAAAATTGTCCTTTGGGCTGACTTTGTTCAAATCCCTGTAGTCTATACACATTCGCACTTTTCCATCTTTCTTAGGGACTGGAACGATTTTGGCTACCCAATCTGAGTATTTTACCACCTTTAGGAATCCGGCGTCAAACTACTTTCGAACCTCTTCTTTTATTTTTAGCAAGACATCAGGCCTCATTCTTCAGAGTTTTTACTGAACTGGCTTACATTCTTCCTTTATGGGGAGTCGGTGCATCACGACATCAGTGTCTAACCCTGGCATATCTTGGTATGACTATGCAAAGATATCTTTGAATTCTTAGAGTAATTCAATGAGGTCTCGCTTCATCTCGGTAGTGATACATGTTCCGATCTTCACCTCTTGTCCTTCTCCTAAACTCACAATTCCAACTGATTCTTTGTAAGGTAGGATTTGTTTCTCATCTTGTTCTACCATCGTCAACAAATCAGGAGATAGGTTACAACCTTGGTCATCTTCAAAATCCCAAGAATCTTCCATACACACATCTCGCTCAAAAGAAAATTCTGAGTCGCTAGCAGTGTCACTCGTATCATTAATATCTGGGGACCTGTTATGAGGATGAAGGCAGATACAAAGAATCAAAAGAATTCGAAATATTTATTTGTGGTATGATTATGATTGACGAATGAGAGAATTTTTAGAAGAATGTTTCAAGAATAAAAGAATCCGAAAGTAATCATTTGTATGGTTATGAATGAAATTGAAAGAATGATAGAACATTTGCTCAAAAATGATAATAATCGTGTATTTTATTAAAATAACGTTTTTAAACATCGGCCTTTTCACAAAAGATTCTTATTACTCCTAGACCTAGAGTAATAAGTGTGTTTTGGACATTACTCTGCATCCGTTCTAAAAACCATAGGAATCTCCTCCGCAGTCCAGTTGTCTAGAACACTCCCAGGTAGGTAGGGGCAAATGCCCGACAAATTTTCTCTTTCAGCCTCCTCGTCGTATGTGGCATTGATGTCCAAGCTTTCCAGCCTTTCTTCTATGGCTCCATTCATTGGCGTGCCTCTTTCAGGATGAATGATTCCCCCGGACACAAACGTTTTTGATATATGGAGGTATATCATTGGTTCCCACTTGATTTCCTCTCCCGTTAACCGTGCTCTCCTTCTCTCTTACTTTTTTTTCTAGCTCTCTTCTCATTTGTTTCGCATCTGGCTTAAATCCTAAGCCGAAGCGGTCTCTCTTATCCTTCAGGATTGGCGTTTCAATCCTTCCTTGCAGATGTCTCCCAAGTCCTCTTCCGGGCAGGGCCCCTTTTCCAATCGTCAACTGGAGGCTCATCCTCGTGGTTTTGGACAATTTTGGCACCAGAATCTTGCTTCCCTCGGCGATGAAGGTTGCATTAACAAATTCCAAAGATCGAAATGAACATTCAATTGCCTTTTTTTTCGTTAACTGGCCTCCTCTTCGTTAACTGGCTCGTTAACAGGTTTGGTTGCTTTTTTTTTTCGTTTTCTCGACCATTGGGGCTTTTCCTTTTGTGGGTTGTGCCTCCTCATTTGCTGTATCATAACGTCTCCCGCTACGTGTATAGAAGCCCCTATCTTGACCCTCTTTTGAAACGTCTACCCGGCTTTCCTTCCCCGGAATCGTCACGTTGCAATCATAATTCCATGGGACCTTTTTGCTGTCTTTGTAGGGGAAGACTGCAGGTTTTTGGATTATGACCCTTGGTGGCATTTGTACTCCGGCTTCATTATTTTTGGGTCTTGATATGATAACTACAGGATAGTTGGTCGTTTGATTCTGCGCTGCCGATTCTCCCTCCGACGCACATATATCTCCCTCTACGGGGTCTTTGGTCTCCTCATAAAACTCCACTTCCTTGTTATCCATCATGTTCTGTATTAGGGCCCTGAATTCCATACACTATTAGATTTCATGCCCCACCTCATCGTGAAACTCACAGTAGTTTCTCTCTTCTTCGGATTCTTTCCTCGAATCCAACGCAATTAATCCAACGCGTTAAATTCTTGTCTTACAGAGCTTTGCTGATTAGTGGTCACCGTCTTGGGTTGATTTACGGTGAATGACTTAGACTGACCTTTGTTGAATGTGCTAGTGTTGTTCACTTCATTGTTTCTTTTCCTCGGGGCGGATTTCCTGGCACTCTCTCCCGATTCTATCTTGCTGCTCCTCACAGCATTTTTGATCATTTCCCCTGTCATCACTATGTCAAAGAAGCTCTTTGTGGCATTTCTCAACATATGAGTGATAAAAGGGGCCTTCAAGGTGTTGATAAAGAGCATCATCGTCTCTTTTTCTGGATGTAGTGGCTGAACTTGTATGGCCACCTCTCTCCACCTTTGTGCGTACTGTCTGAAGCTTTCATTTGACTTTTTCTCCATATTCTGGAGAGTGATTCTGTCGGGGGTCATGTCCGTCACGTGATTGTATTGTTTCATAAAGGCCTGAGCCAGGTCCTTCCATAAGTTAATTCTGGCGCGGCTTAATTGGTTATACCACTTAGATGGCGCCCTAACCAGACTATCTTGAAAACAGTGGATTAGTAACTGGTCGTTGTTAACGTATCCCGTCATTCGCCTGCAAAACATAGTGATGTGGGCTTCAGGGCAGCTCGTTCCATTGTATTTCTTGAATTCGGGCATTTTGAATTTAGGGGGAAGGATTAAATCTAAGACCAAACTCAGGTCCTTGGCATCAATCCATTGATGATGATCCGCCCTTTTAATGTCTCTGAATTTCTCCTCGAGCCAACTACACCGTTCTTCTAATTATTTTTGCGAATCTATCCTCGTCTTTTCTTCTTCAGCAACTTCATCCAAATCGGGAACGGGTGGGCAGTTTGGGTTGTTGACAACATTAGAGCCTCAGCCTGTTTGAAGTTCATCGGTATTGAAGCTCCGGCCTGAACCTACTGAGGCATGATCGTAACAGATGGTTTTGGTAGATTAATCTCGAGCTTCATCAGTACATGTGTCGGAGTGAAGCCAGGGGGTATTGAGGATCTTCATTAGTTTCTTCAACTTTGTTCATGGGGCCCTTTCCCTTATCTGTCCCTCCCAATAGCAATTGGGATAACTGACTCATCATCTCCCTTTGGAATTCCATCATTTGCTCTTGTATTTCTCGCTGAATCTTGGCTAGCTGCTCTTGCATCTGATACTGCATTTGGTCCTGCATGTCCTTTTGTATTTGCTCCAGTTTGTCAAGCCTTTTATCCATTTACTTTTTTCTTGTACCGTAGGGGTGCGTGGTTGGTTGGTTTTCGTTGGTTTCCAGGTTATTGAAATAATTTTTTAATTAATTAATTAGAAACCTCTTGTGGCCTTTAATGCATCATGATATGATGTAATGCAAATGTATAAATGCAAAGGAGGTATCAATTTTGATTCAATTGCCTTTAGAAAATTTCACTTGAAAATAAAATCTTTTACATAAAGTTGAGTTACAAATAAAATTTCGCTCTAACACTCAAAGTCCTAATCTTTCTAAGCAACGAGGCCAGCTCTTGTCCGCGATCCGACTCCAACTCATACTTCACGCTCAGTGTGTCCGCTTGAACCGTTAAAGTTTGCAAGTAGTCAGCTACCTCTCGAATCTGGGTTATGGCTTCACCCATAAGGTAATCTCTGTTTCTGACTTGGTCTTGCGCATGGTGAATCTGCTCTTTCCAACGATCCTCGTTTGCCTCGAAAAACTGGATCCGCATCTCACAGCTTTGCAGTGGCACCTCTAACTCTCCTATTTTTCCTTTCATTTCTTCTATTTTGCTCAAGCTTTCCCTCAATTCCAATGCGGTGTTGCGGTTTCAGTACTGATGCAGAGATTTCTCGAGTTCCGCCACTCTAGCCCTTAATTCCCCTCGCTCATTTCTGCTTTCCGATAGACTCTTCTCCAAATCTTCGTTTTGTGCCTGAGCTTCTCGAAATTTCCTTTCCCACCAGTCGATATTGGCCTTTTCTTCTCAAATTTTATGGCGCCATTGTTCGGAAGTCTTACCTAACCCCGCAGTCCTCATAGATAGGCGCAGCTTTTTATAGTCAGCCTTCAAGCTATCTAGATCTTCTTCGGCCTTAGTTTTCCCTTTTCTCCATTTTTCAGCCTCTGACCTTTGGACATCAGCATCTAATCTTAGGTGCATCTTCTCTTCCTCCAATTGTTCGATCTTCTTCCCAAGCTCCGAACTCTTCTTCTCGAAATCCTGCCTTATAATTTCTAATTCTGACGGGGCGACTTGTAATTGTTCTCCCATAGGTCAAGCATTCTCCAAGCCTGGCCTAGGAATGTTATCATTAACCCTCTTCTTAAACCATCCCTCATGCTCGGGCGTTACCATGGAACCGACAGCTAACCTCTTCATCCAACAAGTTTGCTTCCAAACATCCGATAACTCCCGAACTCTCTTCTTATAGTGAGCACCCTTAAAAGAGAATTCACTCTGAGCAAACTCGTAGGTCGTGGGTACAAACTGCCTCGACTTATATTGCCTCAAGGCTAGCAATGGAGTATACCCAGTAGCTCCCCAAATTCCTAACAATAGCACCCAATCGAAGAGTACATGATCTCGTCGGGAACCATCCAGTAAGCTCTCGACTCGATATTCCCCTCATTGAGGTTCTGAAGAACATCCATCCACTTCTCCTCCGAGATATCCTCTCTCCTTTGTATAGCTGCCTCTTCTTTTAACGGGGAATAACCCTCGTAAAAGACCCGATAGGAAACCTTGTCTATCTTCTAAAAGTTCCTGTGAAACCATGCCATCAATAATTGTGCACATCCAATGAACCGTCCTTCGCCCGTCTTCCGACATGAGCTCAAAGATCTGAACGTTTCTGCCAATATTGTGGGTACTGGTGTGATTCCCTTCTCAAGGCGATCGAATAAGTCAATGACCGCCTCGTTCACGTGCCTCAAAGCCTTAGGAAAAATTACCAATCCGTAGATGCCTAAGGCAAAGATGTCGACCCTCTTTCTTTCGTCTGGATGCGTCAAGATCAAATCTCGCAAATTCTCCCTGGATACATTTGCTATCTCCTTTTTGCTGAATCCGAGCAGTGACCTAAGGCTCGCTCATCCCCGAAATGCTCATCAATTTCTTCACAAAAATCTGACTAATGAAAACCCGGGCATAAGTCTTCCGGACCTGAATTTTTGGACACCTGAGCAGAGTAGTGTATTCCTCTATAGTAGGTACTAAATCCACGTCTCCAAAAGTGAAACACTTGTATGCAGAGTTCCAAAACTGAACTATAGCCCGAAATAGATGCTTGTCCACTCTAATGTCTAGCAAGTAGGATATATCACCATAGTTTTGATAGAACAACTGCTTGACCCCGTCATCCCAACTAGCCCAAATGTCTCTCAACTCTTGCAGCTCATTCTGTGCTACATTGACGTGAGTGAAATCTTGCAACTCGGAGATATATCCTTCTGCCAAGCTATCCCCTCTTTCTGATTGTAGTTTCTCTGACCATGCACGAACGACCGCATTATCCTCGACTTTACTAAGAAATTCATTGTCCATGTCAAACTTTCTAACTTAGTAATTGAATACGGATTAACACCTCCTTTAGTATGAAATGTCATGCAAAAAAAATCAAAACAAAACACAAGTTAGTATCACATAAGAATGATAAAATGCAAGCGCATAAACGATAACGCATATACGGGTAAGTACTAAGGCGCGACGCGGCTCCACCCAAGGATAGCTCCTAAGGATCACTATATGTGGTTTACTTCTAGGGATAAAGTACCCGAACCAGCAGATTCCTTAATCCTCACCCATTATAGGCTCATATAGATCGAGTTCGGTTTGAGGGGATACATTTTCCTATGACCATGCGGAGATGAAAATCTCACGAAATCATAGGTACGGATGTACCCCGGAAGTAATCTACTAGCCCATGCGGAGGTGAAAACCTCACGAAAGCGTAGTTTCTTACTCCCACTTAGAAGGTGTGACCATAGCGGTCATGCAATGGAATGCAGTACTATTCTACAAGACCCGCACCAAAACAATCATACAATCAAATGCAATCATGATTTCAAAACAAGTTTTCAGTTTTTGACAAAAGGATAACAAATAATCAATCTTATGGCTAGACTCTCTTATCAGTCCCTAGTGGAGTCGCCAAGCTGTCGAAACCACCCTTTTAAATTTAAAAGTAAGACGAGGATCGACTTAAAAAAATTGAAAAATGTGGAGTCGCCATCGATCTTTTTGTTTAGGTGTGATCGGATCACCTAAAGATTTGGTTATTTTAATAAGACATCTTTGGTTTACTAAAACAACAATTCTGGTCTACGAAAATATGTGTAAATAGGCTCGGGAGTCGGTTACGTGTGAGGAAGGATTAGCACCCTCACTACGCCCAAAATTGGTACCACATCGATTAATTGTTATCCTTATGTCTAAAATTAAAAGTTTTTTGAAATGTGGTTCTTTTGTTTTAAAAATTTGAATAACCTGAGTTAGTTACCAAAAATCTTCTTGTTTTGACGCTCGAGAATTCATAGTTTGAAAATTACAAAAGGATGTCCAACTATTTGGTCCAACGAAAAAAAACGAAACCCAGCTCAGTAGGGTACGATTCCTTGAATTTCCAGACAGTGAACATTGCCTGGCCTTGGAAAATACGAGTGAAATTCTGAAGGGATCTTCAATTGTTTTGAACAAATGAAAAAGCGCAACTCAACACGATAGGGCACGATTCTCAAGTCTCCAAACATCGAGCATCGCCTTCGATTTGAAAGGGTTTTTTATAAACATGAGTAAAAACTTAAAGGAATATTCGATTGTTTAAGCAAACGAGAAATCACAACCCAGCACGATAGGGCATGATTTCCGAATTGTCAAACATCGAACATTGCCTTCGTTTTAACGGATTTTTAGAAGACACGAGTGAAATTTTGAAGGGATATTGGATTATTTTAAGTAAATGAGAAATTGCAACCCAGCACGTTAAGGCACGATTCCGCGAATTGCCCAATATGGCACACCGCCTTCGTTTAAGGGATCTTTAAAAGACATGGGTGAAAATCTAAAGGAACATTCGATTACTTTGAGCAAATGAGAGATTGCAACTTGACATGTTAGGGCACGATTCCACGCAATGCCAAATATCGCACGTTGCCTTCGTTTAAAGGATTTTTAATAGCTGTGAAACTAGCTTAAAACGCATTAATTCGATTTGAAATAAGACAAAATTAATCATAAAAATTTAGGTTTTTTAAAACCACATTTCATAAACCAAGTGAAAAATGACGATATGGGGTAACAGGCACACATGAGATACGGTACTAATTAACAAACTAATAATTAAGCAGGGCTAATCTAGGACGAATGTAATCGAACTTCTAAACATGGTGGAGCAATTGATGTAACGATAAAATGAATAAATAATATACGACGATAATAAATCACAATGATGTAAATAACATGGTATAAAACAATCAATGCAATGCCTAAAAAAACAAGACAACAATTAGCAGCCAATGTGATATAAAATGATTTTAAAATAATGACGAATACGTAAATTACAGATAGATTGATGAATTTAAATCCGTTTGTAAGAACAAACTAAAGATGCATACACAATTCTCTAAAATATGTGTTATAGGATGAATATTTTCAATTCGAATGATATGCAGAGTATTAAAGAATTTTGGTCTAAAATTGACAATTTACATGTAATAAAGAAAATTTTAGATTATGTATAAGATATAAAAATAATAATAATAAAAATGTATAATAAAATATGATTTTTAAAACATAATGGATTTACAAATCATATATATATATATAAATAACTTTTAAAAATAATTAATTGTAGAAACATAGAAATACATACAAGCTTAAATTAATTTTATTATAAATTATGTAATGGATTGAAGAATATGCTTACATATGTATGAAGAAACTATACGTATAAAATGTACGGTTTTAATAGTGTATGCAAATCAAAGAAATGTACTAATATAAGTAAGTATGAAAACAATTTAGATTTTACGCAAGGTATATACAAGGCATTTTAGAATAACAAAAATATATGTTAAAATACATGGATAGAGTCAAAAAATCATTATGTGTATGAAATAACGTTGACTTTATTATAAAGTATATATATATATGTGCATAAAAGAACATTTTAAACAAACTAATTTAAAAGAAAGTAAATGGATGGATATATATAGTTACATATAGATATATATACGTGTATATAAATTAAAGTATGAATAACAAAATAAGACCATGCAAACTTAATAAAATATTTCAAGTTAGTATATTGAATGGTGAATAATAGGTAAATTTTCGAAAGTAAAAGGGTTTCAAAGAATAAAAAGGGCTAAAAATAATGGATAAATAAATAAAATTCAATTGAAACAAAAATGAAACTAAAAGAACAATTAATAAATAAAATAAGTTGCTGAAATTAGGAAGGACTAAGTTTTAAGGCGTGCGAATGCAAGGGACTAAAACTGGCAATACACCAGAACCCAAAGTGATGCGTTTTGGCGCGGATTAGATTGCACTCATGCGCAAATTACAAAGCCAAATTAAAAAAAAGATGAAATAAATAAGACACCATTGAATGTCTATACAAAAAAGAGGGACCGATTGTGGAATTATCCCCTCTCCGCGAGAACACACGAGTCCTGGGGTGGAGAAACGGATCGGGTCAGGTGTAGCAATACGACATCGTTTGGAGAGCCATTAGGCAGGGCCTAAAACGATGCCGTTTGAGGTCGTATAAAAGGGCTAAATCGGTAGCTTTGGCCGAACCTAAACCCTAGCCTCATTTCTTTTCTCTCCAGCAGCCCCTAAATCCCTCTTCTCAAATGTCAAGCCGCCACCACGACAATGATCGGCATCCTCAGGCTATGTGCGACCACTTTGTGGCCTTGAGGTTCCCCTTAAGTCTCCAATTTCGGCGAAGAAAAGGAGAACCGATGGCCTATTTTCAAGGTAAGGTTTCGTTTCTTTTTTCTTTTATTTAGATGTAAAGAACGAAAAAGAAAATCAAAAAGGCAGATCGAGAGAGAAAAAAAGCATAATAAACCCAGAGATTCAAAGCGAAAAATCACCTTGTTCTATTTTTTGCTTTCTATTGCTTCAAATGCGTGTGTAACCTATTACAGATTTAAAATCGGCTTTATAGCCGGAAAGAAAGAGGAAAAATTGACAAAATAAATAAAAATACAATGTTTTCCTTTTGTTTGCACTTGCTGTTGTTTTTGTTTGTCTTCTTACAGGTACGGGTGCGCTCTGGCGTACGAGGGCTGTGCGCTAGTCGTACGATGCTGAAGGCTTGGCATGGACGGAGGCGCTGAGGGGCTCAGACTACTGCGGCGCCAGCAAACATCTAGGGTTCTGCCTTAGTTTAGCTTTTTGGGCCAGGGTATTGAGCCATTGTATTTGGTTTTGGGTCTAAGTAATGGGTTTGGGCTATTGTTTCTGTAATTGGGCTGTAAGGGCTGTTATAATTTTAATTTTTTTGTGTTTATGACTTTTGGTATTTTTTTTGTTTTTATATGGGTCGGGCAAATTTGGCCTACTACAGAGTCATATTGTCGACCTTCTGCATCCAATACATACACCGTTTCATTTGTTGTCCGAGGTATTAGTCGAAACATTAAACTTCGAAAATTGGATGCTCCACTTTTAATTTATCTTATCAAATGTATTATATTTGATCTATCTTCATTTGCAGATCTTAGCTTTTAATAGCAATTAAAGTATCTCTTTCCACACAAACCTCTTTGAACCCCAGCTCCTCTACAAAAATAACCACCTGTAGACACACTTGTACCTCTGCCATAGTCGGATTCAGAATATTCTCCCATAGGTAAACACACGTTGCTATCACCAATCCCTCTTTATTTCGTACTATTATCCCCGAACTAGACTTATGTAAATGTTGTTGGTAAGAAGCATCAAAATTAACCTTAACAGTTTTACCATCTGATGGTTCCCAACTAGCGTATTTTGGCCTATGCATGAAAACAAATAACTCTCACAATTATTCAATTTCTAAACTATAGGCATTAATGAACACAACATCCTGTACCCATTCCTTTATCCCCTCATGATACGCCCTATTTCGATTGTACTATAAAGCCCAAAATTAAATAGCTAACTTTCAGCATATCAATATACTACTATTTCCGAATTCCACTACTAATCATTGTTTCCAATTTTGTTCCGTATTTGTTGTCGAGAAAACCACTCCTATTTCCTGTAAGACTTAATTTGTGAAGACATATTCTTGAAACAGATGTGCCATAGTTTCCTCCTACACTTTATAGATTGGACAAAAAGCATCCACTGCAAGCTTCCGTGTGTTCAATGTACACAAAGTAAGCATAAATTCATTAATTATTTTCCATAAACTTATTTGAATTTCGCTTGGAATATTTAAGCTCCACAATCTTGTATAAAAAGTATTTAGAACCACATATTGCATTGAATTGTTGCCTCCCAACAAGTTTTTCCCCCTGTAATAAGCCACTTTTACCCACTCTTCGTTGTATAAGCCCCAGTATTGTCACCCCTCTATATCACTTCACCTGTCTGCACACTATTAACTAGTGGGATTGACAAGATCCTCTCCATTTGCTCATCACCAAACAAGTCCCAAATGACTTTGTGCTTTTAATGTAACCATTTCCATGTCTATTAGATATGAGATAGTAGTATATCTTATATCAATATTCTAAATTTTCACTCTGCCATAACCAAGACTCGACAACCACACATCATTCCAAAAATTCACCAATGAATTATTTCTAATCTTCTAACGTGTGACGTGTTCCAGCAACCTTTAGGGACCCCAAATACTCCGCCAAGTATATGAAGGGTAAGAACCTAAACTTGCACTCATAAAATCCCCTCGATGGTAATATTTCGTCTTCATCACTTGTGCAAATAAATTATTGGGATTTGTAACTAATTTCCATCCCTGTTTCGCTAGCAGGGCTGTAATCGGCCCAATTTGCCTGGGCTTGTATAGAAACCAAATACTAAAACCAAATCCAATTAATTAATAGTTTAAACCAGTTACAACCAATGCCAAACCCAATACAAGCTCAAGTGCAAACAATAAACCAAGCCTAAAGTTACGAGGCCCAAGGGGCCAAAAAATTTCATATTTTCGGAAACCCTAGGGTTTACTTTTACGCCGCAACCCCCAAAACAGCACCGTTCCTCCTTGCCACGTCACCTCCTACCTTCGCGTGCCAGCAAACGTCCTCTCCTCCATACCTGCAAGCCAAAGAAAATAGAACACGGCAACAACAAAGAAACAAACAAATTTTGTAATCTGCCTATAAAAGAATCACTAGGCATTTTGTATATTTTTTACAAATACGCAAATATCAATCCAAAAATAGATTAGGTATTTTCATTTTTCATAGCCTATTAATTTCGAATATTGTGTACATATATAGATACATATAAAAGTACAAATTTTTTTACCTTTTTTCGACTATCGGGGAAGACGAAAGCGAAAGGTTTTTTCGATTTATTTCGCTTTTTTATGAGGTTTTTGAGTGCTTTGATCTCAAATCTGGGCTTTGTGCGTCGGAGCGCCCAAAAAGTTGGTTTTTGGTAAACACCGGCCACCGTGGATGGCGCCACATTGCCACTCTTCGGCAAAGCGACACTGATGGTCCAGTGACCGGAATTCGGTCGGACCTTCAGGCTTCAGAAACAAAAAGGGGGGGTTGTTTTTTTTTTTTTGAGAAAAGAGAGAAAATGAATTTTTTTAAAAAAGTTTTGACTTATATAGGGCCCTTGAAACGGCGTCGTTTCATGCTCAACTCGTGCACTGACCCGACCCGTCCAGAGGATCCGCGTGTTTTTTAATTAATGGGCTATTTGCGCATTTGGTCTGTCGCATTTTCTATCTTTTTAATACAATTTATTTTTATTTTTAATTTTACTCTATGATTTTTATTTTATTTTAATTCGATCCCACGCAAGGTGATACATTTTGAAGGGTGGGGATACTTTCTATCTTGGTCCCTCTATTTCATTCGCATATTGCAAATCGGTCCCTATTTGAGCGACGTTGTTTTAGAGAAGGGAAATTTTCTCTTTTAGTCCTTCTTTATTATTCGCGGGTTCGAATTAACCCTTCCATTTTATTTTATTTCTGATTTGCCCCTAAATCTCTGTTTTAAAATTCAAATTAGTCCCATTTTGTTATTTTTACTATTTTATTAATTAATTTAATATTCTTGTTAGTATAATTATATTTTCTTTTTATGCTTATTATTATTTTATTATTATATCATTCATTTTATATTACTATTACTATTATTATTGTATTTCCTTTTTTTTGGTATTTATTTATCAACTATTTTTAAATACGTTTATTTCATATTATCATTTTCATTACTTATTTACTTATATCCTTCTATATAGATTTAAAACTTTAGACTTTTATTATATTATTATTAACATCGTCATTATTATTATTGATATTATAATTTTTAATTTACGTTACACTATATTTATTCATTTGTTTGTTTAGTATTAGTTTTTGGGTTCCAAACTTTAGGTTTTTTTTAAATTATTATTTTTCTTCTATTTTGGCTCTTTTATTTTATTTCCATCCTTTATATTATCATTTACATTAACATACTTATTGCTCTATTATGCATGCAAACACCGCAACCCATTTTACATTTCACCACAAAACCGTGTTACATTTTACGCGATGCATTAAAAATTTTTGTTTTTAAAATAAGTAATGTCTGGTATTTGAGAAATTCGAGGAATCGTACCCTAACTTACGGGGTTTCGATTTTCTCATTGAACCTAAATAACCAAATATCTTCTTAAAATTTTAAAATATATGAATTTTAAATAAAGTAAAGGTAATATTCCATGTTTAGAAACTCGAGAAGGTCGTGCCCTAACTTACAGGGTTTCGATTTTCCTCATTGGATCTAAACAACCGAATATCCTTTTAAAAATCAAAGTACGAATTTTAAAATAAAACAATTAAAGGGCAAGCTTATTTTCGAGGGTTCAAGTGTCGTGTCTTAACTTATGGGATGTGACATTTTGACATCTCGAGACAAGAGGGCGTTTAATGCTCGTTTCAATTTATTCAAGCATTTCTTTTTAATCAACATTAATATTAAAGGGATCTTATTTTAAATTCTTTTTGAGTTTTCAACTTTCGACGTTTAGACATTAATTAATCAATTAGGTACTAATTTTGGGAGTTACGAGGGTGCTAATCTTTCCTCGTACATAACAGACTCCCGAACCCATTTTCTCGAATTTTGTGGACCAAAATTATTGTTTTAGTAAATCAAAACATTTTATTAAAACGACCAAATTACTAGGTGATCCAATCACACCTCATAAAAAAAAGATTGGTGGGGACTCTCATTTTTCGCTTTCTTAAAATAAAAGTCGACCATTTTTCAAAAAAAATGGTTTCGACAGTTTGGCGACTCCGTTGGGGACAGTAAGAGAAAGTCAAGCTGCAAATCAATTATTTTCTGTCTTTTCGTTGAAAATTGAAAAACCGATTTAAAATTACGATCCTTTCATTGCATTTCATCCGTCATTTTTGTGATCTTGGTCGATATACATTTGCTTTATTGGTTTGAGTCTTTAGATATTTTTGCGTATTGCATTGTATGACCGTTCGATCTTACCCTTTTAAGTGCGAGTGAGAAACTATTCCGGGATACATCTGTACCTATGTTTTCGTGAGATTTTCATCTCCATATAGCCATAGGGAAATGTATTCCCCTGAACTAAACTCGGTCCATATGAGCCTATAATGGGTGAGGATCGAGGAATCTGCCGGTTCAGGTACCCCTTCTTTAGAACCGAACCACATATAGTAATCCATAAGAGCCCATCTAGGTAGAGCCGCACCGAACCATTAGTGGTTACCCAAATAGGCGCATTATTATTTCTTGCCTACTTTGAATTTTTAGTTTCGTATAAAATATACTAACTTGTGTTGTTTTGCTTTGATTGCATGACATTTTCATCATAAAAAAGGTGTCGATTCACGTTTGATTACTAAATAGAGAGCTTGCTATGGAGAACGAATTTCTTGATAAAGTGGAAGATAATGCGACTGTCCGTATATGGTCAAAGAAAACGCAATTAGAGAAAGGTGACAATTTGGCGGAGGGGTACACATTAGAATTATAGGACTTCACTCGTATCAGCGTGACATAAAATGATCTTCGAGAATTGAAAGGGATATGGGTCCATTAGGACGTTGAAATCAACCAGCTATTTTACTGTAATTATGGAGATCTGCCCTATCTACTCGACATCAAGGTGGACAAACACCTGTTTCGAGCTTTGGCACAATTTTGGAATCCCACCTACAGTTGTTTTATCTTTAGGATTGTGGATTTGGTGCCTACAGTGGAGGAGTATACAACACTGTTTCGTTGTCCTAAGATTCAAGTTGACAAGGCCTATTCTAGAGCCATTAATGTTTCAAATTTTGTGAAGAAGTTAATGAAAATCACGGGAATGAGTAAACAATGGGTCGCGACTCGGATCAAGCAAAAAGGAGAAAGCAAATGTATCCCCTGAAAAAGTTTGTGAGATCTAATTTTGGTACACCCGGATATGAAGAAAAGGGTTGATGTTTTTGCTTTAAGTATTTACGGGCTGATGGTTTTCCCTAAAGCGCTAGGGCACGTAGATGAGACAGTTTCTGATTTGTTTGACTGACTTGATAAGAGAGTCACTCCCATTCCCATAATTTTGGTCGAAATATTCAGATCCTTGAATGCATTCCGAAAGGTAGGAGAAGAAAGATTCATTAGATGCGCGCAACTACTACTAGCTTGGTTCCACAACCATTTTTGAAAAGTAGACAAAGGTTTCCTATCGGGTTTTCTCTAATAACTACTCTCCAATAAAAGAAATAGCGACTACACCGAGGAGGAATGACATTTCGGAGGAAAAATGGATAGCGATCCTCTAAAATCTCCAAAAAGAAGATGTATAGTGGAGAGCCCCTTGGATGGTTCCCGGTGAGATTCTATATCAGTGTGGGAACTTTGACTGGGTCTCTTTGCTTGGGATTTGGGGAGCTATCAGATATGCTCCTCTACTGGTGTTAAGGTAGTACAGATCGATACAGTTCATACCAGTGACACAGGGGCTAGCTCAGTGCGAGTTTTCATGTAAGGGTGATAACTACATGAAAAAGGTTCGAGAAATGTCTAACGCTTAGAACCAAACTCGCCAGATGAAAAGATTTGTTGTAGGTCCGATAACGACTCCTGAGTATAATAGGTGGTGGAGTAGAAGAATCAATGATAACATCTCCGGGCCGAGTCAAGAAGGCGTTCGATCGAATGAGGAATACTTGCAAGTGGTCCCCTCCGAGCTAGAAATCATAAAGTAAGATTTCGAAAAGAGAAATTCAGAGCTAGGAAAGAAGATAGAACAACCGGAGAAGGAAAAAATTGCATTTAAGATTAGATATTGATGTTCAGAAACTAGAGGCTGAGAAACTAAGAAAGGGAAAGAATAAGGCCAAGGAAGATTTGGATAGCTTGAAAACGGATTATAAGAAGTTACTTTTATCGATGAGAATCGTCGAATTAGAGAAAATGTCAGAGCAATAGGGACAAGAGATCTAAGAAGAGAAGGTCAAAGCCGATTGATGGGAGAGAAAATTTCAAGATGCTCAAGTTTAAAAAGAGGCCCTAGAAAAGATTTTGTCAGAAAGCTGAAATGAAAAAATCAAATTAAAGGCTAGATTGGCAGAACTAGAAGAGTCGCTTCATCAGCACCGTAGTCGTAACTCTAAAATCAAGCTGAAGGTGAGTTTAAGTAAGATTGAAGAGCTGAAAAAGAAGATAGAAGAACTCGAAACTGCATTACAAAACTACGTTACAAAACTGCAAACTCCGGGTTGAACTTCTTGAAGAAAATGATGAGCTTTGGAAAAAGAAACTCCATCATTCTCAGGATCAAGTTAGAGACGGAGATTATATTATGGGTGAAGCTATGGCTCAGATACAAAATGTGGCTGATCATTTACAAACTTTAGCGGTTCAGGCCGATGTGCTAAGTGTGAAATATGAATTAGAATTGGAACGGGGCTGAGAGCTAGCTTGGCTGCTTAGGAAAGTTAAAACTTTGAGTATCAGGGCAAAGCTATATATGTAATCCATTTTATGTAAAGAATTTTGTTTTCTAGTAAAGTTATTCTAAATGGAATTTAATCAGAGTTGACGCTTTCTTTTTTTGTATTCATCCCATGCATTTACATTACATCTCATCATATGCATTAAATTTCGCAAAAGGCCCGTAATTAATTCAAAATTATTTCAGTTAATCTAGAAACTGACAAAAGTTTACCAATTGAGCATTGTTACAGTACACGAGGGAAAACTAAAGCAATGGACAAAAGATTGGAAAGATTAGAGCAAATGCAAAAAGAAATGTAAGATCAGATGCAAACACAAAAGGAAGAATAATTGGCCAAAATTTAACAAGACATGAGGGACCAGATGCTAGAACCCCAAAAGAACATGATAAACCAGTTAACCTAGTTGCTGACTTGAGGGTTAGAAAAAGGAAAGAACCATATGGTTAATCCCGGGGACGATAATGAGGACCCTCCTTATCCTCTAAGATTTACCCCAACAAATATCCAAGCATAACCAATCGCATATCTACAAAGGGTGTCCGTTAACATCAAGCCCCACTATCAGATAGGTACCTCGGCACCAATAAGCTTCTCGACAGGTTCAGGCTCTAACCCAGGAGACAATCCAGCAAATCTCGTTGTCCCTGGTCTTGATGATATAGTCGAAATAGAAAAAGCGAGAGGGGAACTACCAAAACAGCTGGAAGGCCAATGCAGATCGTTAGAAGAAAAATTCAAAGCAATAGAAAACGCTGATTATCATTGTGGAACTGATGCTAAGGATTTGAGCTTGGTTCCGGACCTAGTGTTTCCCTCCAAGTTTAAATCCCTGGAATTTGAGAAATATAATGGGACCAAATACCCCGAAGCTTACATTACAATATTCTATCGGAGGATGACTGGATATGTTAATAATGCTCAACTATTGATTCATTACTTCCAAGACAGTCTGGTTGGGGCAACATCCAAATGGCATAACCAATTGAGCCGTGCCAAGATCAATTCATGAAAGGACCTAGCACAAGCTTTTATAAAGCAGTATAGTCATGTGACGGATATGACCCTTAACAGAATCACATTGCAGAACATGAAGAAGAAACAAAATGAGAGCTTCAGGTAATATGCTCAAAGGTGGAGAGAAGTCGCCATACAAGTCTAGCCACCTCTCCCAGAAAAAGAAACCACAATGCTTTACATCAACACTCTAAAGGCTCCATTAATCACTCATATACTGGGAAGTGCCACTAAGAGTTTTTCAGACATAGTGATGACCGGTGAAATGATTGAAAACGCAGTGAGTAGCGGTAAGATAGATGCGAGGGAAAGTACCAAAAGATTAGCCCCAAGGAAAATAGAGAAGTAGGTGAATAACACAAACACATATAACAAAGGTTATTCAAAACCAATCACTGTGAGTCATCGAAGATAGTAACTACTAGCTAGCAGGGCCCCCCAAGACAAGAATCCAACATAAGGACAAATACAGAAAGGCTACAGTTCACACCCATACCAATAACGTATAGGGAGCTATATAAGAGCCTATCTGATGCACACGTGGTATCCCCTTTCTACCTAAAATTGATGCAACCTCTATTTTCTAAATTGTATGATGCAAATGCTCAATGCGAATACTATGCGGGGATCATTGGACACTCAATAGAATACTGCATCGCTTTCAAGAAGTTAGTCGAAAGACTCATCAAAATAGACATTTTAAAATTTGATGATACATCTAGTACAGAAAATCCATTACCCAACCATTCAGATAAGAGGGTAAATACGATAATCGAGAGTAAGGGGAAGAAAATTAAGATGAATATCACAGAAGTGAAAACCCCACTAAGATGGGTTTGAAAAGAGATGGTAAAAATGGGATTAATTGTACCAGATTCAGAGAAGAGATTTGAAGGGATGAGGAACTATTGTGAGTTCCACAATGGAGAGGGGACGAGATCCAAGAATGTATCGAGTTTAAGGCCCTAGTGCAAGACATGATAGACAATAAAAAAATGGAATTTTATGAAGATGTCCAAGGCTTAGAAGAGGGAAATGTATGCGCATCGGAAGGAGAATCAACAGCGAAGGTCTAGAAAGTCAACTACTCGGTGGTCATCATTTCACGACCAAGAAGCAACGAAGTTAAAGTACAAATGATACCAAATGTCATCATCTAGAAACCTGTAGTCTTTCCCTATAAAGCCAGCAAGAGAGTTTCCTGGAATTATGACTGTAATATGATGATCTCAAGAGAGAAAAACTCAGCTGGCACTTCAAGGGAGGACTGAGATGTTGGTTTTTACACATGTAGCGAGAGACGCTACGATTCAGCGAATGTAAGAGCGGAGCTCGTAAAAGAAAAAGCCTTGGCGGTCGGACAAAAGAAAGAAAAAAGGCCAGACCTGAATGACCTGTTAACGAGCTAGTCAATGAAGAGGAGGCTAAGGAATTTTTGAAAATTTTAAAGCACAACAAGTACAGTGTTGTAGAGCAGTTGCATAAACAACCAGCTTACATATCGATGTTAGCTTTACTCTTAAGCTCGGAGGTCCATTGTAGCACATTGATGAAAGTATTAAACGAAACTTATATCGCTAATGATATCTCCGTCAACAGGCTAGACCGTCTGGTTAGCAACATAAATGCCAATAATTTAATTTTCTTTAATGATGATGAAATAGCACCCGGGGCATGGGATTGACTAAAGCTCTATACATCACCACTCGCTGCAAGGGATATACACTGCTAGGGGTGTTAATTGATAATGGTTCGGCCCTAAATGTCTTACCCTTATCCACAGTGAATAGGTTGCCTGTAGATAGTTCTCACATGAATATATGTCAAAACATAGTGAGGGCATTCGATGGCACCGAAAGGAGAGTAATGGTAAGAATTGAAATACCCCTTTTGATTGGCCCAAACACGTATGAGGTAGAATTCCTGGTAATGGACATCAAGCCTTCTTATAATTGCTTATGGGGGAGACCTTGGATACATCCAGGGGGGCAGTGCCTTCATCACTACACCAAAAATTGAAGTTAGTAACAGAAGGTCGGTTGGTGATGATAAATGCTGAAGAAGACATTATTGCAGCTGCAACCGGTAGCGCGTCATATTTAGAGGCAAACGATGAAGTGATCGAATGTTTCTTTCGATCTTTGGAATTTATGAACACAATATTTAGAGGGGAGCAGGATCCTAATGTCTAAGATATCCAAGATTATAAGAATGGGCCTACAACTGGCAGTCGAGAAAAGAGCCTTACCAGGGAAAGAACTCGGGAGATACCTCCAAGGAAGGGTTGATGCACCGATGCTGAAAGACAAATGAGACCACTTTAGCTTAGAATTTAAGCCAGACACGAGACAAAGAAAGAAGGAGCTAGAAAAAAAGTAAAAGAGGAGGAGAGCATGTTTGAGTGGGGAGGAGATCAAATAGGAACCAATGATCTTCCCCTATATATCCAGAACTTTTGTGTGGGGAGGAATTATTCACCCTGAGCGGAAGATACCGAGAAAGGAAACTACGAAAGAAATGTTGGAAAATTTAGACATCAACGCCATATCGGAAGAAGGAACCGGATAAGAGAATTTGTAGGGTATTTGCCCCTATATACTTGGAAGTGTTCTAAATAACTAGACTACGGAAGAGATTCCTATAGTTTTTAGAGCTAATTCAGAGTAATGTTCAAAACACACTTATTGCTCTAAGCCTAAGAGTAATAAGAATCCTTTGTGAAATAGGTTTATGTCCAAAATCGTTATTTTAATAAAATGTATCTTTGTTATCATTTTGAGCAAATATTCTTTCCATTTCATTCATAATCATATTATACAAATACTTGTTCTTAGATTCTTTTGTTCTTTGGACTTTCTTTCAAATATTGTTTTATTCTTCATTAATGATCATACCATACAAATAATTATTCTTAAATTCTTTTATTCTTTGGATCTTCCTTCATCCCTATAATAGGTTTTTAGATATCAATGATATGAGCAACGCTGCTAATGACTCAGAGCCTCCTTTTGAGCAGGATATGTGTATGGAGGATTTTCAGGATTTTAAAGATGACCGAGGCTACAACTTATCTCTTGATTTGTTGAGGATGGTAGAACAAGATTAAAAACAAATCTTACCTCACAAAAAGTCAGTGGAAATTATGAATTTAGGAGGGGGAAAACAGGTCAAGATCGGAGCTTGTATCACTACAGAGACAAAGCGAGACCTCATTGAGTTACTCCAAGAGTTCAAGGCTATTTTCGCATGGTCATATCAAGACATGCCCTGGTTAAGTACTGATATCATGGTACACCAAATCCCCATAAAGGAATAGTGTAAGCCAGTTCAACAAAAGCCCCGAAGGATAAGGCCCGATGTTTTGCTGAAAATAAAAGAAGAGGTCAAGAAGTAATTCGACGTTAGATTCTTAAAAGTGGTTAAATACTCAAAATGGGTAGCCAACATCGTTTCCGTCCCTAAAAAAGATGAAAAAGTGCGAATGTGTGTAGATTATAGGGATTTGAATAAAGTCAGCCCAAAAGATAATTTCCCACTGCCTCATATAGACACTCTAATGGACAACACGACAGGTTACTTACTATTCTCTTTCATGGATGGTTTCTCCGGATACAACCAGATTAAGATGCATCCTGAAGACATGGAGAAGACCACATTTGTAATCGTGTGGGAAACATTTTGCTATAAGGTGATATCATTTGGACTGAAAAATGCCGAAGCAACGTATCAAAGAGCTATAGTAACTATGTTTAATGATATGATGCACAAAGAAATCGAAGTTTATGTCGATTACATGATCGCAAAATCCCGAACAGAGAAAGAGCAGGTTCAAGTCTTGAGGAAATTTTTCTTAAAGTTGAGAAAGTTCCAGCTAAAGCTCAATCCAACAAAATGTACCTTCGGAGCCAGGTCCGAAAAGCTGCTAGAATTTGTAGTCAGTGAAAAAGGGATTAAGATCAACTTAGACAAAGTCAAGGCCATACAAGAGCTACCTCCGCTGCGTATTCAAAAATAAGTTTGAGGTTTCCTAGGAAGACTAAATTACATTACTCGGTTCATTTCATAGCTAACTGAGAAATGTGATCCCATATTCCGTCTTCTTAAGAAACACAATCTAGGTGTATGGGATGAAGAATGCCAGAAGACTTTCGACAAGGTCAAACATTACTTGTCCAATGGCTCGGTGATAGTGCCACCCAATCTAGATAAGCCACTGATACTGTACTTGACAGTATTTGAGAATTCCATGGGATGCGTGCTCAGCCAACATGATGAGTCAGGAGTGAGAGAAAGAGCAATATACTACCTCAGTAAAAAATTCACTGAATGTGAGACAAGATACTCACCGATTGAGAAGTTGTGTTGCGCCTTAATTTGGACAACCAGAAGACTAAGACAGTACATACTGTATCATACCACTTGGCTCATTTCTAAACTGGATCCTTTGAAGTATATGATAGATTCGACAGCTTTGAATGGAAGAATGACCCGATGACAAATTCTTCTTTTCGAATTTGATGTAGTCTATGTGAACCAGAAAGCTGTAAAAGGGAGTGCAAGAGCAGATTTTTTGGCCAGTAGAGCTCTGGAAGATTATGAGCCTTTGAACTTTGATTTCCCGAATGAAGATCTGATGTATTTTGCAACCACTAAAGAAGATTATCAAGAAGGTCATCCTTGGAAACTAAATTTTGATGGAGCCTCAAATGCTGTGGGTAATGGAATCGGGCCAGTCTTGGTATCCCCAAATAGAGATTATTATCCCTTTACTAGTAAATTGGATTTTGATTGCACGAATAATATGGCAGAATACGAAGCATGCATCATGGGTATCCGTGCAGTTATAGAACGCAAAATTAAAGTGCTAGAGGTAGATGAGGATTCTGCACTAATGATCTATCAGCTCAAAGGTGAATGAGAGACAAGATACCCCAAATTGATCAATTACCGAAAGTTAGTTCTGGAGTTAATTGAGAATTTTGATGATATTACCTTCTGCCACCTCCTGCGAGATGAGAATGAGATGGCTCATGCATTGGCTACTTTAGCTTCCATGATCAAAGTGAACAAACAAGAAGACGTAAAACCCATTCAGATGAGTATTTGTGAGGCTCCGGCTCATTGTTACAACATTGAAGAAAAAGAAAATAATAATCACCCTTGGTACCATAATATACTGCGATATGTGAAGAATTGTGAATACCCTGACCAAGCAACCGAGAATGATAAAAGAACACTGAAAAGACTGGCTAGTGACTATGTCTTAGATAGGGAGATCCTATACAAAATAAGAAAGGATCAGGTATTATTAAGATGTGTGGACGCTGTTGATGCTAAGAAAATCTTAGAAGAAGTCCATGAAGACGTCTGTGGAACACATACTAATGGCTTTACAATGGCTAGACAAATTATGAGATTCGGGTATTATTGGTCCACCATAGAAGGGGATTGTATAAATTACGCCAAGAAATGTCATAAGTGCCAAATTTATGGAGACAAAATTCATGTACCTCATTCACTTTTTCATGTTATGAATTCTCCATAGTCTTTCTCTATGTGAGGCGTGGATGTGATTGGGTCAATATCGCTAAAAGCTTCAAATGGGCATCGATTCATCTTTGTGGTCATCGACTACTTCACCAAGTGGGTAGAAGCCACTTCATATGCCAATGTCACAAAGTCAACCGTCAGTAAATTCTTAAAAAAAGAAATCATATGTCGGTATGGAATGCCAGAAAGGATCATATTTGACAATTCGTTTAATTTAACCAATAGCACGATAGCGAAGGTTTGCAGTCAATTCAAGATTAAACACCATAACTCGTCGCCATATCACCCAAAAACTAATGGTGTAGTGGAGGCAGCCAATAAAAACATTAAGAAGATCATAGGGAAAATGAATGAAACTTATAAAGATTAGCATGAGAAGTTACCATTTGCCCTCTATGCTTATCGAACATCTGTTAAGACCTCCACCAGGGCAACGCTATTCTCTTTGGTCTATGAAATGGAGGCTGTTTTACCTATTGAAGTTAAGATTCTTTCCCTTTGAGTTTTGTCAGAACTAAAGTTAGATGAAGCAGAATGGATCCAGTCTCAATATGATCAGTTGAACTTGATTAAAGAAAAGAGGTTAAGGGCTATCCATCATGGTCAAATGTGCCAAAAATGAATGATGCAAGCTTATGACAAAAAGGTTCGCCCAAGGGAATTTCATGAGGGGGATTTGGTGCTAAAAAAGATCCTTCCCATACAAAAAGATTTTAGAGGAAAATGGATGCGAAACCAGGAAATACTTTATGTAGTAAAGAAAGCCTTTTCTGGAGGAACACTGATTTTAACCGAGATGGATGGAAAAAACTTGTCTAATCCTGTAAATTCGGATTCAGTCAAGAAGTACTTCACCTAAAAAAGGGGGAGAGGCCAATGCGAAAACCCGCAAAGGGCGCTTTGAGACCTTCTAAAAAAAGAAAATGAAAAAAGAGAGGCCAAGGAGAAAACCTGCAAAGGGCGCTTTGAGAATAAAAGGGTTTTGAGTTGAAAACCTGAAAAAGGGCGGCTCAAATTTTGGTCAAAGATGGGGCATGTGGTAGTCTTGTCCTCTCAGAATTAACAAGAAGGAGGAATGTTAGATCTTGGGGCATCAACAAGATACTTTAGATCTCCTAAACACATATCTAGCTTAAAATGATCTTCGAGAAGTTTGAATAGAGAAGCTCATGCTGCGATATCTGGGGTACCTATTTTCATCTTATTCATTTTGTACCTTAGCAAAATTGCTATCTTGATTAATTTATCCATTTTGAGCATTACTCTTAATAAAATTCCATCTTGTCTACTGTGATAATCTTTATTAAGCATTTTTCATTAAAACAATGATTATTAGACAAATAATATTCATAAAAGAAGTTCTGCATATTACTCTAAAAAGTTTCTAAATAATATAAGGACCTAAAACAGGACCACTAGTTAGAACTAACCAAATTCAAGAGTTGGAAACATCTGAGAAAGAATAGTCCAAATTATGACTATTTCTTTAGATCTTCTGTCAAAGATACCGGCTAAACAAGAAAGCACGGTACCATATTAGTGATAGAACCTTGATGAACAACTAGCAATGACAACCTAAGCAAAAAAAAAGGGGATCATTCTCGAAAAATAACATTCTGCATTCATGCAAATATCATTCATACACATCCAAATAGGAGCATTTGATTCATTCCGATCATGACATCCTAATGGCTTGGCATAAATAGGCCCATGAAATGGATTCTACAGGTCATGTTCCCCAGAAAACAGTGTAATGAATCAGAAAAACCAAAAATCCTATAACTCCAAAGTTGTAGTAGGTCGGATCAAATCTACCATGGCGAATCTTATCTCCTTAATGTTGCAATGGAGCATATTAAAGCCATTAACCTTATCTTCCTAAAGTTGTAGTGGAGCAGGTTGAAGAAAGCGAATCTTATTTCTCTGAAGTTGTAGTGAAATAGATTTAAGCTAAAAATTATAAATCCCATACCCCTGAAGTTGCAGTGGAACGGATTGAAGTTATCATGACAAATTTTATCTCCCCGAAGTTACGATGAAGCAGATTGAAGCCATAAATCCTGTACCCCTGAAGTTGCAGTGGGACGGATTAAAGTTATTATGGTAGGCCTTATCTCCCTGAAGTTGCAGTGGAGCAGGTCAAAAGTCACAAATCTAATCTCCCTCAAGTTGCAATGGAATAGATTGAAGAAAGCGAGTCTCATCTCCCTGAAGTTGTAGTGGAGCAGATTAAAGCTACAAGTTTAATCCCCCTGAAGATACAGTGGAGTAGATTGAAGCAATAATTCCTATACTCATGAAGTTGCAGTAGGTTGGAAGGAGGCCACCTGGAAGAAGAGGAGCACCAAAGAAGTCAAGATTCAACAAGGCCAGGCAAAATTGACCCCTTTTAAAGTCTTTACTCCATTCTCGTTTCACGACAATAAGCAAAGAGGGGCAGCTGTAATAGGCCCAATTTGCCCGGGCCCGTACAGAAACCAAATAATAAAACCAAATCCAATTAATTAATAGTTCAGTCCAGTTACAACCAATGTCAAACCCAATACAAGCCCAAGTACAAACAATAAACCTAGCCCAAAGTTACAAGGCCCAAGGGGCCCAAAAATTTAACATTTTCGGAAACTCTAGGGTTTCCTCTTGCGCCGTAACCCCCAAAATAGCGTCGTTCCTCCTCGCCACGTCGCCTCCTTACCTTCGCGTGCTAGCAAACGTCCTCGCCTCCGTACCTGCAAACCAAAGAAAATAGAACACAACAGCAACAAAGAAACAAACAAATTTTGTAATCTGCCTATAAAAGAATCACTAGGCATTTTGTATACTTTTTACAAATACGCAAATATCAATCCAAAAATAGATTAGGTATTTTCATTTTCATAGCCTATTTATTTCGAATATTGTGTACATATATAGATACATATAAAAGTACAAATTTTTTTACCTTTTTTCAAAGATCAGGGAAGACGAAACCGAAAGGTTTCTTCGATTTCTTTCTCTTTTTTGTGAGGTTTTTGAGTACTTTGATCCTAGATTTGGGCTTTGTGCGTCGGAGCTCCCAAAATGGTGGTTTTTGGTGAACTCCAGCCACCTTGGATGGCGGCGTCGTCGCCGGCGACCGGCCGCTGCCACTATGGTCCAGTGACCGGAATTTGGTCGGATCCTCAGGCTTCAGAGAGAAAAAAGGGGAGGGGGTTTGTTTTTTTTTTTTTTTTTGAGAAATGAGAGAAAATGAGTTTTTTAAAAAAAGTTTTGACTTATATAGTGCCCTTCAAACGACGTCGTTTAAGGGCTGATTCTAATGGCCCAAGACAACATCGTTTCATGTTCAACCTGCGCACTGACTTGACCCGTCCAGAGGATCCGTGTGTTTTTTGATTAATGGGCTATTTGAGCATTTGGTCCTGCCGCATTTTCTATCTTTTTAATACAGTTTATTTTTGTTTTCAATTTTACTCTATGATTTTTCTTTTATTTTAATTCGGTCCTGCGCAAGGTGATGCGTTTTGGAGGGCGGGGATATTTTCTATCTCGGTCCCTCCATTTCATTCGCATATTGCAAATTGGTCCCTATTTGAGTGACGTCGTTTTGGATCACAAGGGAAATTTTCTCTTTTAATCCCTCCTTATTATTCGCGCGTTCGAATTAACCCTTCCATTTTATTTTATTTCTGATTTGCCACTAAATCTCTGTTTTAAAATTCAAATTAGTCCCATTTTTTTATTTTTGCTATTTTATTAATTAATTTAATATTATTGTTAGTATAATTATATTTTCTTTTTATGCTTATTATTATTATATCACTATATCAGTCATTTTATATTACTATTACTATTATTATTGTATTTTCTTTTTTTATATTTATTTATCAACTATTTTTAAATACGTTTATTTCATTTTATCATTTTCGTTACTTATTTATTTATATCCTTCTATATAGATTTAAAACTTTGGACTTTTATTATATTATTATTAATATTGTCATTATTATTATTGATATTATGATTTTTAATTTACGTTACACTATATTTATTCATTTATTTGTTTTGTATTAGTTTTTGGGTTCCAAACTTTAGGTTTTTTTAAAATTATTATTTTTCTTCTATTTTGGCTCTTTTATTTTATTTCCGTCCTTTATATTATCATTTACATTAACATACTTATTGCTCTATTATGCATGCAAACACCGCAACTCATTTTACATTTCACCACAAAACCGTGTTACATTTTACGCGATGCATTAAAAATTTTTATTTTTAAAATAAGTAATGTCCGATATTTGGGAAATTTGAGGAATCGTACCTTAACTTACGGGGTTTTGATTTTCTCGTTGAACCTAAATAACCAAATATCTTCTTAAATTTTTAAAATATATGAATTTTAAATAAAGTAAAGGTAATATTCCACGTTTAGAAACTCGAGAAGGTCGTGCCCTAACTTACGGGGTTTCGATTTTCCTCGTTAGATCTAAACAACCGAATATCCTTTTAAAAATTAAAATACGAATTTTGAAATAAAACAATTAAAAGGCAAACTTATTTTCGAGGGTTCAAATGTCGTGTCCTAACTTACGGGATGTGACATTTTGACATCTCGAGACAAGAGGGCCTTTAATGCTTGTTTCAATTTATTCAAGCATTTCTTTTTAATCAACATTAATAAAAAAGGGGATCGTATTTTAAATTCTTTTCAAGTTCTCAACTTTCGACGTTTAAACATTAATTAGTTAATTAGATACCAATTTTGGGCGTTACGAGGGTGCTAATCCTTCCTCGTACGTAACCAACTCCCAAACTCGTTTTCTCGAATTTCGTAGACCAAAATTATTGTTTTAGTAAATGAAAACGTCCAATTTACGAGGTGATCCGATCACACCTCATAAAAAAAAAAAGGATTGGTGACAATTCTTATTTTTTGCTTTCTTAAAATGAAAGTCGACCCTTTTTAAAAAAAAATAGTTTTGACAAGGGCCGTGTTAAACTTTGAAAGCTCCCTAAACCCTACACCCCATTGCACTTTTGGAATACATATAGTACTCAAACTACACCAATGTATTAGTTTTTGACTTGTTCCACCAAAACATGCACATCAAATTTTCCAATTCTTGACACAACAAAACAGACAACATAAAACACTGCATTGCATAAATCAGAATGGCTTGCAAAATGGACTTAATAAACACCTCATTTCCACTTATCAACAAATTATGCACGCTCTAATTATTCATATATATATATATATATATATATATATATATTTTAATAAACAAAAGCATTTTTCTTCCTTTGCCCTATCATTATTGGCAAACCAAGATACCTTTCTAGATATTTTGAAATCTGCAAGCCCACCACGTTTCCTACCTGATCTCGCACCTCATAGTCCACATTGCCTCTAAAATAAATAAGCAATTTATCAAAGTTAACTAACTGTCCTGATGCCTTATCATACTCGGTCACCATTATTTTTATAGCATTAGCTCCCTTAACCGTAGCTTCACCGAACAAGATGTCATTATTTGCAAAAAAGTAGATGTGTTACCGATAACCCACCTTTCCCCACCTTTGGCCCACAAATCTACCCCTCCCACCAAGCCATATTAAGCAAAGTAGAAAACCCCTCAGCACAAATTAGGAATAAATATGGGTTTAAAGGATCCCCTTGCCTCAATCCTCGTGTAGGCCTAAATTCTTCTCCCTGAACTCCATTAAAAACCACCGAATAAGAAACCCTAGTGACACACCTCATCACTAAAGAAATTCATGCATTACAAAAACCTAATCTACATATCATCTTTTTAAGGAAACTCCATTCAACTCTATCATAGGCCTTACTCATATCAAGCTTTAAAGTAAAAGATCCAACGGAACCCTCTTTTTCTTTTTAAAAGAGTGAAAAATTTCATAGGCCATAAGTATATTATTAGTAATCTGTCTACCTGATACAAACACACCTTGTGTTTCATCAATATAAAAGTTGAGGACCCGTCGAAATCTGTTAACCACCACTTTTGAGATAACTTTATAAATCACATTACAAAGACTAATAGATTTAAATTGACCCATATTTTTCGGGGTAAGCATTTTAGAAATTAGCACAATATTTGTTCGATTCACTTCCTCTACATCCTTTTGACCATTTAATACCTCTAAGTAGTTCCTAGCAATATCATTTCCCTAGAACATGCCAAAATTTTTAACAGAAGAGCATCGGGAAACTATCCTTACCCGATGCCTTGAGTGAACCATAGATTTCACCGCTTCCGCCACTTCATCAACTCTAAGTTCAGCCATTAATTCCTTATTTAAACCTTTTGAAATACATGGTTGAACTCTAAAAATTAAACAATCACAACTCTTCACTAGCTATGACGTAAACAATTTTTTGAAATAACTCGTTGCAAGACTAACCATCTTCATTTCCCCACTAACCCACTCTCTAGTCCCATCCACCAACCTTCAAACAAAGTTTTTTTTTTTTTTTTTTGTTGAGAAGAGGCAAAACTATGAAAGAATGAATTATTACAATCTCTCATTCGAAGCCAATTAACTATTGCTCGCTGCTCTTAAAATAATGCCTCCCTATCTACTTCCATATTCAACGCCAGTTTGACGTTAATAATTTCCGCTAAGATCTCCTCATTTAAATCTTTCACATTCAACTCACTCAGTCTAGAACTTAGATCTACCTTTCTGCGATTCTGAACTCCCTGATTTATTTTGGCCCACCTACTCAACGCATTTTCTAAATCGCTAAGCTTTGCTGGAAGCTTACTTCCATTCGACTCCCAACATCTTTTTAATTAATCCTCAAATCCTTTTTCCAATACCCAATCTGTATTAAAGCCAAGCTGAAAGTATCTCGATATTGGGCTACCCCACCTATTTCCAACAATATAAATTAACTATGTTGGAGATAATTCATCGAATACCCCAGGAAAAGATTCCACAATGCCAAATCAATAACCCTCTATCTAGTTTTTCTCTTATATTGTTCTCAGGTAACCTTCCCCTTTCCTATATAAACCACTATCCCAAAAAAACCAAATCACTTAGATTACACTCATCTACTATTTCCAGAAAAGCAGACATTTGTCTCTCCTCACGAAAACGTCCTCCCTTTTTTTCAAAAAAAAAATCACCTCATTGGAATCCTTCAACACTAACCAAGACAACCAGCTACTACTTCTCAACTAACTCAAAACATTCCATGACTCCTTTAAATGCTCCACAGGGGAATCATAAAAACTAGTAAATCTCTAAAGAGCCACTCATTTCCCTTCATTCACTTCAACGTCAATGCGAGACTTAGAGAAACTTCTTAAAGAAATAGTTAAACTATCCTTCCACCCCAACGACAACCCCCTATTCATTCTTAAGCATTTACATTAATTTCATTCACAAAACCACATTGCCTCCTTATCCGCTCCATACATCGAGCACTAACTTTTGTTTTAATAAAAAACAGTAACTAAGGCTAGATTTGTCTCAATCTATTTGAGACGTTTAATAGCCCGTGACTTCCCCAAACCACAGACATTCCAACTTAATATTTTCATTGTGACTGATTGACCTGCTTAATAGTAGCCATTAATATTTTATCAACCAAATCCGAATCCATTGGAACATTACTATTTAGGGCTGTAAAACCCACATGTTGCACCCATTTCTTTTTCTTCCCATCTACAAATTTAATAGGCCTATCTTCCATCTCCGGATCCACTCCCTTTGTCTCATCAAAGCCCAACCTATATCCTAGCCCACTTCCTATTTCTCTACTTGTTTGACCAACGTTTCTAACTACCTTATCTAGATAACCCTTCAAACCTCTTCCCCTTATTTGATAAAGATGACTAGTTTGGATATCCCTAAAATTCCTTCCCTTCTTTCCCCCATTCAAATCCATCCCTATTCTACTTCTATTAGCAGAGTCATCCCTCAACCATCTATTAGTAGTAGGCACCACCCTTCTTGGTGGAACTCTCAATGAAATATCTTAACCAAGCACCATCTCTTGAGATCCTAGAGTTAATCGTACTGGGCAAAAGCCTTCTCCATTACCTAATCTACCACACAAGAAACAAAATAAAGTTATCTTTTCATATTGAAATAGTGCATATGTGGTCTTATTCTGCTAAAAAATAACACGCTTCTTCCTCTTCAACAGGAGACGGGCATCCAACTGCATCTTTATAAGCATGAATTTCCTCACCCTCTTTGTCACTAACGCAATATCATATTCTAAAACTTGTCCAATAAAGTTCCCAAATTGCCGTACCATCCATTCTGACATGAAACCCAATGGAAAATTATGGACTAGCACAAAAAAAAAGTATAAATAAGTGAAACTTGTATCGGGTCCTCTCCCTTCTCCAATCTATGAAAAACAATAAGATGCCTATTAAAAAACCATGGCATTCCATCCATTACCCTATTAAGATCTATCTTATTATAAAAACGAAACAAGACACACTTTTCTCCAATCTTCATAGTGTATACTCCTTCCAACGGATGCCATAGATCTACCAAAACATTTTTCATTGATGAAAAATGTAATACACTGTCAGTTAGCATTCGCCCTACCAAACATACTTTAATCACATCTTCATCCCTTTAAGCCTGTACCGATTTTTCCTCTTTGTCAACTATGTTGAGATTTAACAATTCCTCTTCCATCACTTTCACACGACAAATCTTCACACTCTCACAAACCACAAAACCTTAACTTGTAAAAAAAAACACAAAACATGCTACCTAGGCAGACAGAAAGAAAATATAACACCTTCTAACACGATTACACCGCCAAATTTGAGTTACGGGCATTACAGTACAATTTAGAACTTTTAGATTTTCAAACAATAACAATTATCACTATTTATCCCTTCTTGAAAGCTAGGAGTTTGGTATACAACAAGACTATTCAAATTATAAACATCCAAGAATTAAACCATTTTATGATATCTACCTTCAATGATATTAGTAGAATGACCTGCTTTAATCAAATTAAGATTACAGAACAGTTCAGAACATCAATCACATGTAAACTAATATATAAAATCTAGTTTTAGAACTCCAAGAAGATCTATTTGCAAAATTTAATCATATAATAGAATTAAATCTCAAAACAATAAGTTTTAAAGCTAAAAATGAAAGTTTCGTAGTTGGTATCGATACCTAATCTTTACCTTTTAGAAAAATTGATATCAAAATTCAATTATGTTTTCTTTGAAAAGTAATGGTACTGATAATTAGTTAGTGGTATCGATATTTTATGAAAAGTATCGATACTCAACTGAAAATCAATACTATTTTGGCATTCTGTTTTACTTAGATACTATTCATTTGGTTAAGTATCGATACCAAATGCCAAAGTATCGATACTTATCCAAAAAATTGTAAAAAAATTATTTTAGTATATTTAATTCATGCCAAAAAGTCACTTTTCCACAAAAGACAATAATTTATCCATCCAATCACCTGAATAACTAACCAATGTGAGCTACTTCAAAAATTATCAAAAGACCAACTATAATGTTAGTATAAACACTAAACTAGTATTAAGATTATATACAAACAATGTCCTAAATCATGTTCACACATTTGTATAACAACACCTTAATTACATGCCATGTTTAACCAAAAGTCATGACTTCAAAATCTATCGTAAGGTGATGAAGGAAGATGTGTGTGTGCACCAACGATCGAAAAAACGTGATCCAAAAATTCAAAGTCTACATAAGAAAATAATAACCAAAGTAAGTATAAGAAATACTTAATAAGCTTCCACAAAAATCAATACTCTACTTACTATGTTCATTAAACAACTGTGAGCATATAATCAATTGAAATTCAACATTGTTTCAACATGATTCAGAATTGCAAAGTCAGTAACATTTAAACATACATATACTTAGAATTCATAGCTTATTATACTTAATTGAAACAATTCTTTATTAGATCACTTTTATTATTTCGATGGATCTTTGTAAAAGTATTCAATATGTACGTCCAAAAACATATAATGCTCATAAGAGCTAATCAGGTACAGATTGGTTGCGTCAAGTTACCATTTCGGGTTAAACCAATGACAACACAAATAAACTAGCTTGGGCAGAGCTAGGTAAACATATTAAATGGCAACGAATAGCTAAATCAGGATAAATTCGAGTTTCATGTTAACCCAGCCTACAAGACATGTAGAAGCTCGGTCCAGAACAAATATTCAGACAGAAATTTCACGTATGAAGCTTTTACTCGATCCATCGAAATCTTTTCAAAAATTCATTTCTATTTTTAATAAATCAAATTATTCACTATAGTGGCAACTCAATATATATAGGTACAATTAATAATATTAATATCAAATTATAACCCAGACATTAGTACAAACTTACCAAGCTGTGATATTTACCAGAACTGAAGACGATTACTCGACGACCTTCTCTTTCCCACAATTAACAATTGATCCACTCATCTCTTGATCTAAACGTAATAAATTAATTCAATTAACTAATTCAAACACAAAATAATACTTTCACTTCAAATCACTCACCCTTTAAATATATTTTACACATTAATCCTCAACAATTAACTTTCAAACAATTTAATTCTTATTTCAAAAATATCAAATTAAGCATAACTAAAGCTAAATCAAGTTAACCGAAATTTTCTATAATTCCATATCAGCCCACAAAATTCACAAATTCTTAAAAATTCATGTGCTTTTTTATAATTTAGTAATTAAATCCCTAGCCATCAATACATTAAAACCATTACACAAAATAATATCATTTAATTACCAAGTTTACCAAACCATCACAAAACTTCAAAAGATCTCCTAAACTCAACAATGGCACATATTAAAATATTTAACATCATATTTAATAATGGTCTAATTACCATATAAAGCCAACAACTCAAGTACTTAAGCTTTATACTGCTGTTAACTAATAATCACTAACTTTTGCAACTTTAATTATTTAGCCATTTTTACTTAATTACCTAACTAAGTATTAAATTTTTTAAATCAAACTTGAATACTACATCATAAACTCCATATAAATATTCAATAATCAATAAATCATTAACTTACTAGCCGGAATTGTGGTCCCGAAATCACTAAAAACGGGATGTTACAAAAAAACCGAACGTGCTACAAAACAAACTGTTGTATCAATGAAACTTGTGATTTTTATCTCTATTAATTTTTACACTTTAATATCTATATATAAAATATTATGCGTTACTATATGTGTAAGTTTGTCTTTATTTTTTTATTGGACTTTTTTTACAACGATAATATTTGTATAAGAGTTTATAATGTTTTATTTTGTTAGAGTTTAATATTGTACAATGTTTTGCCTTTAATTTTGAAAAATTAAGTGTAGCATTTAATTTTATGTTGTTAGCTAAAAGAGTAAGCAATCTCACATTGTTTAGAAACAAACTGCAAATGAATTGTGAGTCTATATAAACCCATATCCCACATCACTTAAGAAAACAAGGAAAATGAGATTTTGGGTATATATAAAGACTTATTTTGTATGTTTTATTTTCACAAGAGGTGGCACCAAAAAAAAAGCCTAGTCCTGTAATTTTTAGAAAATATAGCGTAATCCAATAATTTTTTAAAAAAAATGACATTTTTTGGGAAATTTACTCTAAAATACAAGTTTAAAAAAAATTAATTAATTGTTGATATGTCATCCACATGGCAGTCCCATGTCAGCAAAGTTAGCATTTATTAATGTTAACTTTTTCATCCATTTTGTGGTGATTTAAAAAAAAAAATCTACATTTATATGGAATGGAACCATTCTTAAAAAAAGAAGAAGAATATTTTTACTTTTATATAAATTTGAACTAGAGTCAATTTATGTAAAATCAAAAACATTATTTTGTTTTTTTTTCAATTTTAACATATGTAACAAAAATAATGAAAACAATTCTTAATTTTTTTTCTTTTAAATTTTTGTTTTCATTTTCTAAAATGATTTTAAAATGTTCAATCATATATATTTCATTCAATATTTTAAATTAGCAAAAACATAAGAACTTATTTCATCCTCTAATTTTACAAAAAAATCATTTTAGCCCTTTATTTAATTTTTTATCATTTTCAGTCCTTAAACTTGCCTTATTTTTTTCAAATCACCTCAAAATGAATGAAAAAGTTAACATTTTTTTTAAATTTGTTAACGTTGCATACATGTCTATGACATGTCAACATTTAATTAATTTTTTAAATTATAAAAAAATTATAAAAACTATTGTTAAAAAATAAAAATCTTAAAAAATATATTTTAAATATTTTTAAAATTAAAAAAATTAATTAAATATTGATGTGTAATTTACTTGACAATTCACGTGTATATCACGTCAACAATATTAACAAACATTAATTTTTTTATCTATTTAAAAGTGATTTAACAAAAATTACAAGTTTAAGAACTAAAAAATAAAAAATTAAATAAATAACAAAAATAATTTTTTTTATAAAATTGAAACATAAAAAAATTATTATACCTTAAAAAACAAAATTAACTTTACTTCTTAAACCCCAAACAAAGCCCACGATTGGAAATAGCAAATAAATATATAGCCTACCAACAAAGTGCACTTTTCTATGAACAAAAAAAGTGCACTTGTCACATCTTTCATGGTATCTACATCTCTAAAATAAGATTTCCACATGATGGATACAACGTCTTTTGGACTTTCTTAGAAAACTGACAAAACCCATTATTCTTTATTTTCTATAAAAAAGTATGATACTAAATACAAAAAATTAGATTAAATTATTAGTAAAATGATATTAAATAGAGAGATAATTTTTCCTATTTAATTTAATTAGGGTTTATTTTATTATGTGCATTCGGTTCATATTGTTTGAGCTCACACTTAAAGCAGATCGATGCCAAAGATAATAAAGAAGATCATTTGATAAAAAGTTAGGAAATAATTTAGATTACCTCACTCAAAATACATGTAATAATTTAATCAAGAATTTATTACTATAAATATCACAAAACTCAATTATAATTTTTTTTTTAAACTTTCACCTTACAATATTTACTATTTTCTCAATCTATTTTTCTAAACCAACCAATCTTACCGAGTGCATAAATGAGTTGTCCCTCCATCATTTGCTTGTTATGGTTGTAGTTAAAGCTACATAACACCGGTTTAACGAAATTTGTGTCATAATGAAGAAGGAAATTATTAAGACTAATGAATGTGGACTTCAGTAAGGATGTTGATGCCAAACTTGTTGACAACGAACATGCTGCTAATGGCCATCATGTCTACACTTAATCCCATGACATCTCACATTTCGAGTTGAGGGGACTAGGCTTCCAATGCAGCGCTGACCGTTTGGTAATTATAGGGTCATTCTTCGAGCAGGACTATAAGCATTTTCAAGAAAATAGATATCCATGTTAGCATGCTTATGCAATATGAGTTATATTTATATATAAACTTGATCATATACAATGGAGAATAGATGTTTGTAAATTTATTATCTTTTGATGTTTATCAAAATTCGTAACATCGTACTAGATATTTCTTTACAAAGAAATTTCCTTTCATTCTTCTATCTGGTTTGGTTTTGATCTAAGGATCGTCTAGACTTAATCTCGGACAAATGTGAATTGTTTCAGGGGTTGTGATGGCTTATTCTAGAATCAAATTTGGACCTCCTTTTTTTAGTGGAACTAGATCAAATAGCGACTTTGAACAAAAATATTTTCTCTCCCTCTTTATAGTTAAATTAAATCAGAAGATAATTTTTCTACAATATCACTATAATATTCGTTAAAATTTCTTCAAGTTTTTAACTTTTTTTGAGAGATTTATACAAAAATCTTTTAAATTTCTTAAACTCGTGGATATGTAGAATTTGAATATTACAGATGTAACATTTAACTTATAAAAACAAACATAGAAATTTATTAGCGTATTTTACAGTAATATTCGTCGAAAATCTTCTGGGGGATTGGCGCCGGGAAATCAGGTTTAACATTGGAGACCCACAAAACGAAATTCACATGCACTCTCCTCACATGCTGACACGCTTTCCCTCCGATGCCTCTCCTTTTCCTATTACGTCAATACCTATTTTCTTTTTGACCCTCCTATCACTACATTACATGTTTACAACTCTATATACACATTCCTCGTTTATTTTTTTAATATCACTCCACAAATAATTATTACTAAAATTCCTATCACATGTGTATATGTATGAAATTACGAATTTAGAATATACAACTGTGTTAAAAAATAATATATAATAAATAACGAAACATATAATTTAAAATTAATTAATTATAAAAAAAATATGTACAATAAATTTAAAATTTTAATAATTTAATTAGCGCTTGTTTAAATCCTATTATATATCTATTTTAATTACGAAATAATATTTTTGTAATTTCTTAACTGAATTGGTGATGAGATAAAAAAAAATTGAATAATATATGCCCAAGAAGAAGCATCCATTTCATTATTACAAAAATAATAAAGTAGTAAATAAGGGAAGGGAATTAATTTAAATTAACGTAGAATCTTGGTTGCTTCCTCATCGTTATTTTGAAAGGAAAAAAAGTCATTTTCTTTCAATTCAGAAAATCGTCAAAAACCCCTTTGTATCTTATATTAAATTGGTTGTTTACATGAAGAAAGAACAGACAATGAAGTATTCATCTTCATCTTCGGCTTCATCTTCATGTTATTATTACTTTTTCAAAGAGAGATGTCTAAACAAGGGGAGGCTTCCTCCATTTTTCATGTCTTTTCTTCTTTTAACCGTCATATTCATACTCTTCATCCTTTATTCTACAACCCCTTTAACTACCATCCCCAACCAGGCCCTTTCCCGTAATCTAAGGCTTCCAGTCATCAAACCACCTCCTAATCTTCCCCGTAAAGGCAAACCCAGAATTTTTCATCCTCCCCTTCAAGGTAAACCCATAAAAATTTTCTATCCTCTTTTTTTAGTTTTCATCATGTAAAATTCCGTACGGCTCTGATTTTGTTTTAATAGGTTATGATGATGGGATTTCGAAGTGTGATTTGTCAAAGGGTCATTGGATACCGGACCTCCGTGGTTCTCTATATACCAACTCAAGTTGCACTACAATTCCCGATTCAAAGAACTGTTTCCACCATGGAAGAAGTGACAGGGATTTTCTGAACTGGAGGTGGAAACCTGACCAATGTAATCTTCCAAGGTTTGATCCCAAGGCATTCCTGGATTTTGTTAAAGGGAAGACACTTGGATTCGTTGGTGACTCTGTTGCTAGGAATCACATGGAATCTCTACTTTGTCTCCTCTCAAAGGTTAGTTCTATCATCATCATCATTATTATTATTTTTAAACAACTTCCAATTCTCGGGCACTGTTTAAACGTCGTCTTAATTTGATATCTTTGTCCATGGAGTTTAATATCCAAAAGTTGGCCCACCTAGTTTCTGTCAATATTCTTGTCTGAAATTCGACATTGATTTTTTTTTGTAGCAGTAATTGTCTCGAATGTGTAGTGAAAATAGGTTTGATGATATCTAGTTTTTGATAAATTACTGAATTCAAGAATTCCCTGAAATGTTATGGATTTGGGTGAGACAGAGATCAAATAAAAGTGGCGAAATGGACGGGCGTCCACAGAATTTGAAGCTAGAATTATGGAAGATGAAGCATCCTTGTTAAATGCCTGAAAAAACCAGTGGTTTTTTGAAAGACCAAGTCAGAGTGATTCAGAAATTTAATTAATTTGGAGTTTTGCATTATGGAATGAAAGATACACTGTTTTTCACATGCAACTCCTCTTTACAAATTCTGCATCATTCTTGATTTTCAGCATTCCTAGTAGACTAATTAAGGTCCCTTAATTTAAGTCTTGGATGTGAATTTAGGGCCAACTAGATTAAGGTTGACTTTGGCATGTTTAGACTTTAGATTATATAAAGGTCAAAATGTTTTGCAGGTTGAAACCCCCAAAGATAAGTACAAAGATTCAGAAGATAGAAAACGTATATGGTATTTTCCTAAACATGATTTCACTCTTATGATCCTTTGGTCCAGATACCTTGTATCTGCTGAAGAAAGAATGGTGAATGGTTCAGGATCAGGCAATTTTAATTTACACCTACACAAAATTGATGAAGAATGGAGCAAAGATCTTCCTTTTCTAGACTATGTCATAATCTCAGCTGCACATTGGTTCTTTCGACCCATTTTCGTCCATAATAGCACTGGCATTGTTGGATGTGTATACTGCAATACCCCGAATGTGAAGGATTACAGTGTTGGATTCGCCCTGAAGTTGGCATTTCGATCTGCTTTGAACCACATCAACAATTGCAAGACCTGCAAAGTGAGGGTCACCTTAGTCCGGACATTTTCGCCCGCGCATTTTGAGGATGGGGCATGGAACACTGGGGGAAGGTGTAACAGGACAAGCCCTTTGGGAGAATCGGAGATAAACTTGGGCACCACTGAATGGGGGCTGAGGAGCATGCAAATGGAAGAGATCGAAAAGGCGAACATCAAAGGCGCTAAGGTCGGGAGAAGGTTCGGGGCATTGGACATTACGAGGGCAATGCTGATGAGACCAGATGGTCACCCTAATGAGTTCTGGGGAAACAAATGGATGAAGGGCTATAATGACTGTGTTCATTGGTGCTTGCCAGGTCCTGTTGATGTATGGAATGATTTTATGATGGCGGTTCTGAGAAGAGAAGCTTCATTTGTTTCTTAGGGGGGGAGGGGGGGTTAGATCCAAATTAGATAGGGATCATATACCATACATAAATATATTTACATCATAATAATTTGATCTCCATTTTTTTATTCTTGTTAACAGAAGAAATAAATTCCATGTATTTTCATTGTAATTTGATACCAAATATCATTTGTTCTACATTGGCTAATAAAAAGATGATTAATACTGAGCTATTTTTTCATTTTTAGGCGTAATCAAGCGGAGCAAACTCCATCAATGTGAAGCTCAGAGTTGGAATGAATTATGTTTTTGAAAACTTGATGACTCTAAATATTGGACTTAATTTGTAAGTTTAGATATATAAAAAAAAAGGAATAATTTAAATACCAATTTTTAAGTTATGCATAAGTGTATGGTTTACTCTACTGTAAAATGAAAATCATAAATGCATACTAAATATTGCTCTTTGGAAAATGAAATGAATATAGAGCTAAGCTCCATAGCTAAAAAGAGATTGTTGCCAACTGTATTTTATCTCATCAACTTCAAACAAAAGTGGCATTTCTCCCACTTGATCAAGTTTGACATTTTGCAAATATACCCAAACTAACACAATTTCTTTTCCTGCTTCTCCGTTGTGTTGGGATCCAGTGGTAAAGAGAGAATAAGAAAATATGAGATTTTGAAATACCCGCCAAGTGTAACATATCATCATCAACTATGAACTCCAAACTATCTCAGTTGGTTCATGTAATAAGCCTTAAAAGGTGATACAGCAGGTCCGAAATTTGAGTCTCCTTTGTACCAAAAAGAAAAAATCAAACTGGATTTCTTGTTAAAATCTGCAATTAGCTGGAACTTGGAAATGATAAGTGTAACAATGACAAAAGAAACTCTGGCAACTTGGGTGCAAACATGGTGGGGGCATTCATCCAACTAAAAGACAACACAAAACAAGCAAGGAACTTGAAAGTCACTATCAAGATGGTCCCAATCCAGGATTATGTCAGAAAAGAATCGATTTAGCAAAAATATTCAAGGGTCATAATGAAAAGCAACACTCAATTATTTGCTTTCATCAAATCTTGGAATGCAAAAACATAAACAAAACAATATCAAAATCTGGTAATGAAAATCAGGTTAAGTGTAAATGTGAAAGATGATTCTCTCGCCTATCAACACTTTCAAGAAGGAATGGAACTCAAATATGTATGAATAACACAACCTATCTATAGCAAATTGTATCGCTCTGTAAGTCACTTCCATATGATTTGAATGCACTTCCATTGAAAGCGTGTTAGCTGCAGCAATCGGGTGAGAAATGCATGGTTTGGGATCCTGCAACGTGTATGTAGCCAACTAGACATACAATCACGACTCTACATCAGAAGTTAAACTCGGCTCTAAACTAAATTTAACAAATAGTGAACAAGACTAGCAAATCCTGCAACAAATTTTGTAAGAAAAGATTTATTTTCAGTTTGGGTTTATCTTCTTTGCTTGGCCAAATAAAAGGATTTATGAATATGGACATTATAGCTGACAAAGGACACAGTGATGAAATAGACTAATGAACTACTAAAATGTATAAATGGCAAATGATACATAGATGTGGGCAATTTTCTAAAGATTAGAATTCTAAACTAAGACGCAAAAATCAGTACACTTGATGCAACTTTGTCAAATCATCAATTCATAATGTTAAACATCAAAACAGAAACTCTTAAGCACCCCAAGTCAATTAAGATGGGACTTTTGTTTCAATTGCACAAAAAAGATAACAATGATCATGTTGACAAATTATTGTCTAATTAAGCGTTTCCACGTTATCTAATCCAAGGACCAATGAATCCAGGGACAGATGTCCATAAACAAAATCTCATTGAGATCCTAGTACAAATAAATAACATATGCCATGTAGAACTTAGGATTGTTTTAAAGATTGATTAAATACTGGCAAAACCACACTAAGTAACAATCAAATTCCATTTGCTTATTTGAGAATGTCAAAACTAACAAAATGAAATTACTGGCAATTGTAGCAACTAAAAAGCTACTACTTGGATGATAACTTCGCAATCTGCTCTTTATAACATCTGAAATCCGAATTATAATGTTCGGTGAACTCAATATGTATATTACATGTTTCCAGACATCCAAACCAAGATAGGAGACCAATAAAAGGCTTGAAATAACTATACTTTCTCCCTATCCAATGCAGAATCTGGCCATATCATGGTTAAATATATTTCATCAATGTCAACAGTAACAACTAAAAGCTCATGATATTCTTTACAGTTTTTACAAGTTACCTAGACACCTAGACAAAGATAAAAGATCTATAACAAGTTCGGGCCAATCCCCTTTTATCCCAATTCAATGGAGAATCATATTATTTAGTGCTAAAACATACACCCAGCGAAAAGACATTATAAATGAGTAACCTATAAAGCAAGTGACAATAAAGAATCCATCATTGATGATTAATTATAAACCTACTTTAACATCACATATGTAAACATATTTTGAAATTGTAACCAAAAAAAAAAAAAAAAAAGCAAGAACTAACTCTGTCATAATGACCCTTCGAAATCTCATGGCTCAACAGCATTCCCAAGTCCAAATGAGAAATGTTCACGAACAGGTGAAAACTCCACCAATCCAATATCCATTGCATACCCAGAAACAGGCAACTTCAACTCTCTCAACACACAAAATGCCTCAGCCATTCTTGTTTTTGGCACTTGTTGAGCTACAGCACAATAGGGAATCCAAGCGTCAGCTTTGAACTCTTCCCCAATTTCAATCCCTTCCTTTTTAATTGCCTCACATAACTGAGCCTGGAACTGTAGGAGGGCCATTGTTGGAGCTGGTGCAAGGAAAAGATGATTCTTTTCATTTGGGAAAGTCCCAAATGAAGAAAAAGATAGAGGTAAAGGCTCCTGCTTTGAAACAAAGGACTTTACAACAGATTCAAGCCTGGCAGGGTCAAGGAAAGGGCTTGAGAAAAGAGTAATGTGAGGCCTCGATTCAATTTCAATTAACTGAGTGCTGATTTGCCGACGAGCCAAAACATTCCATGCTTTCAAGACTTGGTTTTCAAGTGCTGGGTCAAAGTAAAGCTCAATTGAAAAGCCTTGTGACATTGAAAATTTAAGGGTAATAAAAAATAAAAAAGAAAGGAACCCAAATTTTTAAAGGGAGATCTAAGAGTACCCAGATGATGAAAATTGGAACTTTAACAAGAATTGAAGGTGACCCAGAAGGGGAAATTGATTCAAAACCTTAGAAAGAACATAGGAAACCAAAATACCCAGGTTAGATTTGGTGTTCTAAAGGCCAAAGGAGGAGGATAAAAAAGGGGATTTTATGGTTTTCTCAAACAACCAGACAATAAGAGAGGAGTCTGATTTTCTTTAGCAATTTGAATAAATAAATATTTTAATATTTATATAAACTCAAAATATAAATATAATTATTATTTTTTCAAAATAAATATAATATAATGCACGAATTATAAAGTGTAATTCAACCAAACACTATTTAATAAGTTTTTTTTTTCTTTAAATCAGGGAAATATCAGTCAAGGTCAAAAAGTTACAGCTAAATCTTGTTTTGACTAGCTTCTGCATTTAATATTTAATTAGTTTTTTAAAATATTATATTTTTAATTATAATAATTAACGTTAAATAATATTTATTATTTAACTTATTGAATATAATTTAAAATATATTAATTTATAAATTTAAATATTATAATGAAAAATTTTAACATACAATATAATTTTAATTAAAATAACATTATTTAAACAATACTTATTAAAATAATTACTCTAATATATTAAATAAGTGATAATTAAAATAATTACTTGTGCTTATATATTTATATATAGATTACAATCTATATTTTTATTTATTTTTCTAGTTAAATTCTATTAAATTCGGTATTTTGTGTAAGCTGGGGATTTAGTCCCTCTATTTTAATTTGGTTGATTTTAGTTCATGTACTTTTCAAATTAATCAATTTTATTCCCTATACTTTTTGAATTTTGAAGTGCTAGATCTAACCAAACGGTAGCAATTAAGTATTTTTGGTTAAATTATTATATTAGTATTGTATTATGCGTAAGGTTGTAGATTTAATCTATGTTCTCCAACTGAATCATTTTTAGTTACAATATTTTTCGAACTACGAAATTTCAAGCTTAATATAAATGACAATCATTAAATCTATTAACTTATTTTTTCGTGAGTAATATGCGAAAGTAACAAGCTAACCTGACATTACATATGAGATAATATGTTTGTTGTATCAAAATTTGAAAATAATAGAAATTAACTTAATAAATTTAATAGCTACTATTTGATCACGACTAAATTTTTAAATTCTCAAAGTACAAATACTGAAAATAGCCAAATTAAATTATAAGGACTAAATTCATAACTTTCACATGGTACATGAACTAATAGTAGAATAACCACTAATAAATACATCTTATATTTTAGTTTGTCTTCGAGTGGAGCTTAATTTTGGATTGTTTAGTACTAATTTAATTTATAATGTTTCCTCATATATAAAAAAACACGAATTTAAGAAAACTTTTGAATTGATGAGAATATTTTTTATTGTTAATTATTAGAATAATAATTTATTAGGATTATTATTATAAAAGTAAATTAATTTGATATATTAAAAATTTTACTTAAAAAATAACATAATATATTATTAATTAATAAAATTATAAGTCTATAAAATCATTTAATATAATCGTATAAATTAAGAATAATAAAAAAATAAGTTTTTAATCAAATAAATATACTTTTTATATATAAATATGATTTTATTTTAAATATGATAATGATTAATCATGTTAAAATATATTTTTATAATTAATAAAAATTAAATGTGTGACATTTACATCATGTTTATGAAGATAATATCAATTAATATACTAGTAATCTAATATATAATGTATAAATTTATTTATTCTTAATTTATATGTTAAAAATCAAAAGAAAATAAATAAATATATTTTTTATAAATACTAATTGCATCTAATCAAATCGATTTTATTCAACATAAATCCCGGCTCAATAAATAATATGACTCATATCTATTTGAGAAACTAAAATTAATTAAGAATTAGTATTTTGTATTATCTATGTTTTTCATATTTTTTAAATATATAAAATAAATAATATAATATAAAATAATTATAATTATTTTTATTAATAATGTTTCTATTAAATCTTGAATATAAAATTATGTTAATAAAAAAATATTAATATAAAATAATTGTAATTATTAATAATGGTTTCATTATCAATGTAATAGCTATTATCATTTAATTATGTTTTGGATCCATATTAAATTAACCTTTTTAAATTGATAATCATTTAATTAATGCTACGGTTATAAATTGATATTTAACATTATAAATATATGCATTAATGAGACATTTTCATTCAAAATAACATCTAAAGAATTATTGGAAAAAGCATTTGTTTTCATCACAAAAAAGGTATGGTTTTCAATATTATTTGAGATATTTAATTATTATTATTTGATATTAGATAGTTTTAGTATTAATTGATTTTAATTATATTTAAATTATTGTAAATGTTGTTTACTTTTGTGTTCTGAAATATTATGTCAAATATTTATTTGAATGGCAAGTTAGGGTGTGTTTGATAAATTAAAAATTTAAGTGCTGAAAAATTAAGTACTAAACTTTTACTACTAAATTTTATAAGTGTTAAATTTATATTAGAAAATTGTTTAGTAAATTAGTAAATATAATTATTGAATATAATTATGTTGTTTGATAAAAGTAAATTTTGATTTTTAAAAGATAATTTATTTTTAAATTTAATCTTATTAACATAATATTTTATATTATTTTTGATAGTTTTGGATGAAAAATAAATATAGTAAATTGAATACCCTATTTTTTAACAAAAAAGACAATTTATTTTAAAATTTTAATAAAATAAAATAAACTTAATATTTAGTAAAAAATTAAAATGATTGTCAACCATGTTTGAAATATTATATTTCCATGAACACGATTAGCACAAATAACAAACATAACTAACGTAGTTTGAACTCAAGTCACACTTATGGTGGTAGACACACTTGACCATCAGACCACCACATGATGTTTAGATTTAATAACTTTTTAAAAGAGGAATATATACATGAATATATTTGAAATCTAATTCTAATGAATTTGAAATCTAAAATTAAATGGGATTGTATGTTTGATTATATTTCCATGAATTTTTTTTTACTATTTTTAAATAATTTTATTTAATTTAACAAATCTAAGTTAAATCAGACTTCATTATACTTTTAATTTTAAATGAATCAAATGCAAACTTTATCTTAAAAAAACACTTATATAGTTTTTGTTTTTTGTAATGTTAATTATTTATTTGTGTTAAATTGTAAAGTAAAAATTTGAAAATTAAAATATGCTCTAATTTTTATACAATTTGTACATTTGGAATTTAATGTGTCTATTTTTCATAATTAAAACTTCAACTCTAGTTGTTACCACCGTTAAAATTTGTCTATTAAATTACTTATGTGACATATTGAAATTAAAAAAATTACTTGGAAGCAATATAATAACAACAATATTTATGTGGATAATTTTCTTTAAAACAGCCATTTGAACTTGTCATGACAAAATAAATGTTTTGTTGAAATATTGTTGTTAAGAAAAATTGACATCGACATTTTAATTAAAATAGTTTACAATATTAACTTTTTAGAGTAACTAATGAAATTATAAAAGTAAAGAGATCAAATTGTGTCAAAAATTATAGTATATAGATTAAATCTTTAAGGTTCAACACACTATAAAGGCGAAAACTATGATTTGACTATTATCTTATAGGTAAATGCAAAAGATTTGAGAACAATGTAACAGTCCCTAAAAGCATTTAAATTATATATAAGTATGTAAGATTTCAATTAATGATATTCACTATTTACACTAATTAATAACCTTATGAAAATAAATAAATATTAAATATAATAAAGACCCAAACTAAAATTTAACTACTTTGCATTATATATAAGTATGTAGGATTTCAATTAATGATATTAACTACTTACGCTACTAAACTTTATCCTTATCTTTTTTCTTAATATCCGGTCGTAACCAATTTGATGTCAAGTTGGTCTCGACCTCTCTTATTCCCAAACTGTCCTTCATCAGCGTCCTCCTTCTCCCCTGAACAGTATCGAAACTCGAATTGCCCTCCATTCCTTCATCAGATCTTCCTAAGTAGTAGCGTTGTGGCATTGATTTCTTCATGGTGGCTCCTAGCTGCATACTGACTTTCCCTATCAAATTTAATATGTAGTGATGTAGGAGCTTTGTTTCTTCATTTTGTTCTGTTTGTGTCACTTTGTGGTCTTTCTGTACTACATTCTTGTTGAATGGCCGAGCAAAGAAAAAGAAAGAAGAAACTTTTATTGATGCATACCATAAGGAAGACAAACAAACAATTTTGCTGTAAATTAAAACATGTAATCAACATTAAATATTAAAGATGAAAATTATGATATAGATCGAAAGTGAGTTAATCTTAGCATGGAAAGCGAAGATAGAGAGGGATAGGATTGGGAGCATTTGGAGGCGAGTCCCAAACCGAGAAAGCACTTGTTGAGTTGATCCATTTCTTTGAGATTTCTGGATAATGGCGATTCAACACATCTTTCAAGCTTTCAGTTGTGTTCACCCATTCAAATCCTTTCTTTGTGTATGCTTCCTCATTGAAATCGCTTGTGAAGAACCTATCAGCTTCAAGCCTCCTACAGTAATATCATTATTCAATTCTAAGTATTCAATTTTTTCCGCAAAACAGTACGAAATTATGATTTATACCTAGATGCCATCAGTAGGAAGACAATGAAAGAAGTTTCACTTATAGCAAAACCCTTGATCTTCTTCTCTGCCATGAGACCCACCATTAAGTCCAGTTCTTCAACATTATCACCGTAAACTTCCTTGAGAACTTCAATGGCTTCCTTATCCTCGGTTAGATCTTCCCATTTAGAGATTGGTATCAATAGCAAATTCCTACGGAATTGATTATACCTTGCAACTTTCCTCTCCCTATCCCTGTAAACTGCATCATTGATATTAATTTTAGATCCAATTTTCACGTCTTTGTTTAACGAATTCATGGATCATAAATTTCTAGTTTGAGACAAGTCATTACCTTCAAGAGCTGCCAAATCCACATGGTCAGGCCTATCTTTGCCATCAACATCTTGTGCTACAAGGTCTCGAAGCCATGAAGGATAGTTGCAAAGCTCCAATGCACCACAAGCTTGATGTCCCATTGAAACAAATTGCCTGGTGAATCCAATTTGTGACAAAGTTTTTTCTCCTTTATGGCCGATTAGATCGGGCATAGGAACCCTGCATTTAAATAGAAAAAAAACTAAGTATAAGAATAAATATGGACTATGATTGTTTACAACAATATCTTGTAAGGCTTACTCCTCAAGCAATGGTGGAGATTTGTTCGGTCCAGGAGTGACATTAATGTTCCTTAGGTGTATGGAATCTGGTAAAAGTTGGTGCATCCGATAGACACTGGTAAATTCTTCGGTCAAAGTGTAAGGAACACCGTGATTAATAGGCTTTTTGAGACCAACTAAACCTCCCAAAGTGGATCCACCAACATGCCCAAATGTGTCCTTGAATTTCTTTCCCAAAAATCCATACCTGTGACAAAGTTGACAACATTAAAATTATATCTGGAGTTTAATGGTTGAAGGTTCAAATCCCAACAATCGAAGCTTATAAAATTTGACAACATTAAAAGGAAAATAGCAAAATGGTTTACCAATTAATACGCATTCCAGCGAGCAATATATCAGTTTTCAAAAGCTCCACAGTCCAATCAATGGTATGGATCTTTGCAATCACAGCAGAAGTTATAAGCCTTGCATGTCGGTATAACTCTTCATCGTTCAAAGCTGGGTATTCCTTCTAAAATTATATTTCAAAGACTAATGTTTAGTAAAATTCTCGTAATATAAAGCAATTTTGCAACGAAGGAAGTTAAATAAATACCTTAAGGGCATCACAGATAGCATTGTGTTCTTTAATGAATAGAGCCTGTAAGGTGGAGACGCCAGCCCAGCTGTTTTTAATATCGCCGGATATGGGGATCCCATCTTCATCTTGTTGAAGTAACCCATCTTCTGAAATCTTTAACTTTCCATCTACCAAAGTTCTTACCTTCTGTAACCGTTTCTTATCACTACCATATATAACACTTCCATCCCTACAAAAACCATCCTTCCCTATGAAAATCATGCTCGACTTTATAGAGAGAGATTTTTTTAATATTCCAATTCAATTTTAAATTTATACTATTGCTTTAAATTTTGAATTACTTATTTTTTTTTTAGAATTAAAATTTAATAATAAATTTTATTAATTAATAATACAATAAAGTAAATATTATTTTAATTACTACACAGGTTCAAATGTAACATAGATTTTTAATTATACAAATAAATTAGAGTGGATATGTTGTTACCACCAATGTGTGCGTATGTTCTTTGCACCAGTTTTGACGTCATCAAAACCAGTCGAAAACTCCTCTGTGGGATAAAACTTAAAAGAAGTGAGAGGGCATTTGTTTGCAACTTCTTTAGGGGCAATCAACTCAACCTGCAACCATATCTCCATTAAATTTCTAAATATAATGTGGATTATTTACTTCTAATACTATATCTTATATTTGCTTCATATATGAACATCTTTTCATAAATCCTTGAAAAAATCTATCATATTTATTGATTAAGGTTTAACCTGTTGGTTGGTGTTCTCCATGTGGTCCACCCAATCGTGAATCATAAACTGGATCCATGAAGCTGCAATCATGTTGAGTTGCTTGCCTGTGTCCTTGTATTGTGTTCTTGTCAATAATTTCGTAGCCACGACCATTGGATCTGGTTTCTTTAACTACAAACAATTTGTTTTAATCTTCACCATCATTAGAAATTAGAATTTCTACAAAGTTACGCAACATAAAATTTTTATTTAAAAGGATTTGGTTGATATATCGCAAGATTTATTTAAAAATATAATTACTCAAAATAATATTTGTTTATTTATAAAAGGATTGTACTTTTGATAATTTTACAATCGAGTTGAGAATGGTTGATGGTTGCAACAAACTCACCCAAAAGCTTTATAAATAATACTAGATAATGGCATAACTATGATGTGGGTGAAAAAAGAAGAAGATATTTTAGTAATTCACAACTAAGTTAAGACCCGGTTAATGGATCACATTTACACTGTCAAGTACATTATAACATATATTAGATTATGACATCTCTATGACGTGATTGAAAATTTTTATAAAACAAATTTATAAAAAGTGATGCAAAAATCAAAATTGGCTTTGGTTGAAATGATAAATTTAATATAGAGAAACCTGTGATATTTTGGATTCAAATCCCATGATTCTCACCATGAGTATATATTTATGTAAATTATCAAAATATAAAAATATATAAATACTTTCAAAATAATATTTATTCTTTATAAAATGAAGGAGTATTTGATAATTTTACAATTGAATTGAGATTTGGTTGATGAGTTACATAAACTTAATCAAAATGTTAAACAATACTAGAAATTCTATCACATGCGTATGTGTAGTGAAAACTATTTAGAACACAGATATGTGTTTAAAAATAACATACAATAACTAATGAAATGTAATGTTTAAAATTAATAATAATAACAAGATATATGCAATACATATGAAATTAAAATAAAAATAGGCTAACTTGTGAGTAAAGAAAATTGAAACAGGTAAATAAATCATATTAAGAATATTAAATGCATTTCAATTGTTTATCATGGTATTGTCAATTTCCTATATGACGTCAAAAAGAGATCAAGTTAGTGAAAAGAAAATTCAATATTAAAATTTTATTTTTTAAAAATTAATTATCATGTTGACTTGTTGCACCAACACAATCAGTGACATTATCTATACTAGAAATCATATCCCACGTGTATGCGTGTAGGAACCATGAATTTAGAACATAAATGTGTGTCTATGGATAATATACAACAAACAATGAAGTTTTGATTGAGTAGTAAATTTAAAATTTTACTGATGTAATTGACGTGGTTCAAATCCCACATATGCATATTTTTATTGATCTTTGTTAAAATAAAAAGATTAAAATACTCTCAAATCATATGAATTTCTTTAATTATGGAATAAATTTTTTATAATTTCCTTAATTGAGTTGGTGCCTAGTTGACTTGTGACACCAACTCAACCAGGGATTTTATATTATACAGATATACAACTGATGAAAATAATAAAATTATACACATCAAAATAAAAATGTATAAAGTATATTAAAACAAAACTTTGATTGAGTGGTAAATGTAAAGTTCTATTAATGAAATTGGTGTAGATTCAATTATCAATTTATGCAAAATTTTATTGATTTTTGTTAAAATGAAAAGACTAAAATACACTCGAATAATATAACTTATTTTAATTATGGAAGAGCATTTTCATAATTTTCCTAACCTAGTTGGTGCATGGTTGAGTCGTGTCACCAACTCAGTCAAAAATTTTATTAATAGTAAGTATATATAGATATGCAATGAAGATAATAAAATATGAATATTAAAATAAAAATGTATAAAGTATATTAAAATGAAATATTAGTTATGTAATAAATTTAAGATTTTATTAATGCAATTGTCACGAGTTCAAATCTTACTCTATACAAAGTTTTACTGATTTTTATTAAAATAAAAAGACTAAAATAGCCTCGAATAATATGACTTTTTTTAATTATAGAAAGACATTTTCGTAATTTTTCTAACCGAATTAGTGTTTAGTTAACTCATGACACTTATTGAATTAAAGATTTTAATGTGCTCGAGCCTACATCTTCTTACATTATGAATAATACTGATGTCAACCTAACCAAAACTCAATCGATTGGATTAAAAATATTTTAAATATTAAAATATACGATTTCAATATTAACTAAGTATTATTTTTTCAAAAGTGAAAGGAGGCATACGCCCCAAAAGAAGGAACATACACTATGTGCATTAAATACGTATTAAATATAGTAAATATTGTTTTGAAAGAAAATACGGTGGATATTATTTTTTGGTTTTCTCAATTATTAATAATTTATGTTTTATAAGTCTGTTAAGTGCAAATTTTTAAAATTATTCCCTAATGAGATGAAATTTTTAATCACTTGGTTTAAGAAAGATTTTTTGTCATTTCACCTGATATATAGCTAAAATATTATAAATATTTGATAAAACATATAATCAGTATATGTATAGGAAGGTCGAATCGAGGTGTTTAGTAATTTGGACCAACCAGCCTAGCCCTTCCCTATTTATTATTTAACAATGAAAATTTTATTTAAAATTAATCATAAAACATTTATATAAAGAAACACTTTTTTTTATTATATATCAAATGAATGTCTCTGGCTGGACCAAACAAAAAGTGATGTAGACAAGAAAAATAGAAAAGTTGAGTCACAACCTAATCGTTCAGTTTAATAGTACTGCTTTTAATGTTAAGAGATACTGGTATTGGTATGGTTGATAAAAGGTTGAGTTATTGAATTTTGAAAATTTGTGTTTTTATCACACATCTCACTCAACTTTAGTTATTTGTCAGCTTAAAAGTAATGTTGTATACCTTATCTGTTTGATCAACGGGCATAATGTTTCTGCCAAAGAAAGTTCCTTGGCTACCAGCTCCCTCATTGAAGGGATCACCGTGACTTCCATCAGCTGTTCTATACTTGTAATCCCCTGGATTAACCCGAACTCCAGACGGAGATTTTCCGACACTGATGAGATTGTAGTGCTGGTGAAGACGGCGACGTACAGCCAGATATATTAAACCTAAGATAACTGGTAATCGGTGCCATTTCCCCACTTTATCCACCCAATGAACCATCTGGTTAACCAAAAACAAATACAGTTAAGCAGCAGTTTTTAAATCTCGACATAAAAAATGATATATGAGAAGGGAAGAGTTATTTTACGAGGAAGAGAAATGCATCGGTTATAGTCATCGAAGAGACAGCTTCATGAAAATCATCATGGATAAAACGACCTAGTATATTGTTGAAAAGGATCTTTGTAATAAATGCCATTGCTTTTCGAGAGAACCTAGGTTTTTTGTTCTTTTTGTAAAGATATTCTGTCAGGACCATGGTCATGCATATTTATAGCCGAAGGTGTCCTGGAGTTTAATAATCTGGCACGTGGGCTCAAATGCTTTCCTTGAGAGTGTATATAAAATCTTGACAATTGTGTTGTATTAATTGGTTTGGGCTGGTTGCTATCTTTTGGTGGGTTGGTTTCTTTATTTTGACAAAGAGTTGAAGCATATTAATCATATTTTTCTATTGAAGGTTGACAGCTGCCTTAATATTTGTCAAGGTTTTGTTCCACTGAATGGACAAGTGGCCACACACTTAACTAGTAATGGACATCTGTTTCATATTATGTTACACCCAAAGTTAGATATGACTTTCTTGTTCTCTAGGTAACTTTGGATTGTATAATGTTTCTCTCTTTGATTGTTTTTGGAGTGAATCTTCGACTGTTGCTCACAATTTCCAACAAATCTTGAATTTGATTATTTGCCTCCTTAACTCATAGTTTACGCTTACATATGGAATTTCAAACTTTTGATAAAACATAAATTAATATTATTGAGTAATATTTACTTATGTATTAAAGGAAATACAAGAGTATTTATATATACTTCTCACTGCTATTATTACAGTTTATAATAGGGCTCACTATTTTGTTTTGACGTTTGAGCCGAGGGTACTAGTATTCCCTGTCCTTAGTGCAGACATTCTTTAGGCCTCCTCTGACTTATTGGACGCTAGCTTGTGGAGTATGCAGTCCTTTTTGACCCTGGGACTAACTTTCCCAACGGACCTCGTACCTGCCAGTCACGAGGGAGGGGAGGTCCTCTTCTAGACATAGCTCGCAACCTCGTCTCTGCGAGGTTCATGCGAGCTCCCTCTTGCAACCTTACCAGTGCGAGGCTTACACGAGCTCTTCCATGCGAGCTATCTCTGTGAACATCTTGCATTCCTGTGAAGTCCTTAGCTGACTGTGACGAACATTCTTCTTCCGAGTTTATCCAGGCCGGTCAAAGGTCCAAATTCTTTCGGTCATTCGGACTATTTGTTTTCAAATCCTAACAAATATAATAATTTTAGACGCAAAGATTCCTCAATTTATAATAATAATTGAAATATATTGTAGGAGAATGTATATTTATGAACAGCAGCAAGTTGTTTTATTGCACGTATATTATAAATTAGTCTCTACTATAAACAAAATCAAATTTTAGGAGAGCTTTTCTAACTTTTAGATTTTTAGGATTTTAAGGTTTTGCATAAATAAATAAATTTTGGTTTTATTTAATCTTTTTAATAATATATAGGTTAAATTAATCTATTTAATTGTAAAATTAATAAAATATTTATCAAATACTGTTTATAGGATGTGTGAAATTTATTAAATTCAACTAATCAAAGCTATCAATTTTCAAGTTTGAAAAATCAGTTGACTTATGACGATTTTTTAGATGGGATCCATGCATTTTTGGGTTGAGATGTCTTCATAAAATTCTAAAAGCTATCTCTTAGCTTCAAAATGCACTTTTCACTCAATTTCGAGTTGGGAGCTCAAGTTATGATAATTTTACTGAAGGCTGGATGAGCAAAATTTCTAGACGGGATTATTACGGAAAATTACAAGTTTCAAGCTCTAATTCCAGTTTAAGTCATATTGAGTTCGATTTTTAGGGTTAATTTTTATTATATATGGGCTCAATATTGTATCTATTAGGTTTTATATTATTATTATTATTTATTACAAATTTTAGGATATTTTCAAGTATTTTAAGTTGTTTAGAAGTTTTATGGTTCTTAGCCAACAAGAAAGTTTAGTTCTACTAAAATTACTTATTGTTTAGATTAATTAAAGTTTCGTTATACTTGAGAGTTTTATTTGGATGTAATTAGCTAGTCTATAAAAAGATCTTTTCGTTATTTACTAAAGATATTTATTCATTAATAAAAATATTTCTTTCATGCAAGATTACTTTCTTGTAATTTTTAGAAACGATTTTTCTTCTTCTCAATTTTCTTTAAAAAGTTGTGGGAATCCATTCTTCATCTTTCAATTTGCCAAGAATTATTTCTTGGAAGGTTAATTAGAGTTGTTAATTAAATTTGTTAGGGTTTATATCTCAAAGGGTTCAATTGGACAACTATCTATTATCCATCTTCCATTTGATTCAATATTTCCATTAATCCATTCAATTTTAGTTCTTGATTGCTTAATCTTCTTTTGTTTTCTTGAATTGGTATAACATTCAAACACAAATTTCAAGTTTCTTTGTTGACAGGGAAGGAGTTTTCCTACCTTCAGTTGGTTTTTCCTTGCGTCAAACAACTCGAATTTGATCTTGGTCCATTGCCTCTTGTCACTTTTACTTATGACTTATGAGACATAAAAAATTTTGTGATTGAGGTGATAGTACCATGCACTTTTCAACCTCAAAAGCAATGAGGAATTTAAGTTTGTAAATGAAAAGTACGTTCAATGAACAGCTTATGAACAATTTGGTTTTTTTCGTTTTTGTTTGTTTATGTTCATTTACTAATTTGAATAAACTAACATGAATAATAGTTGAGGCTTGTTTACTAAACAAATTGAATACAACAAAACTTATTTAGTTCATTTATGTTTGTTAAACAAATCATTTAAAACTTGTTTATTGTTCAATTAATACTTATACTGATAAAATTATTACGGTTTGTGTGTTTATTTTTTTATTTATATAATTGTTAATATTTATATTTGACTATTTTATATCTAATATATATATGCATATGTTTATTCAGAGTAAACTATATAAATGATTGCCCAACTATGCTCGTGTTCCTATTTTTAATTTTACACAAGAAAAAAATGTGAAAGCATTAATTGGATTTCATTTTGTTACATTGATGATGAGTTTTTTAATCTTATAAATTGATTAAGAGATTATTATTTGTTCTATTTATTTTTAATTTTTAAATACACAATAAGCAGTATGTATCACTAATAATCTAATTTGGTGTCAAATTATTTACCAAATTAATTAAAAATTAAAATTATGCTAGTTAGTGGTTCAAAAAAATTATGCTACTCAAAGTGAAAATTTATTTTCTACAAATATTAAATTATTTATAAAATTTTATTACACATTATATTTTTAAAATTTGTATTTCCTATTATTTTAATGGTGTTTAGCTAATTTCTAACAAAAATTTCTTTAAAATATAAATAAAATAAGTTATGTGCCAAATTGGATAATTTCAACCATAAATAAAACAATTAATAGATGTTGAATGCTTCTATTTTAAAAGCTGAAAGCTTTGGTTAGGAAGTTTGAGAATCAAATTAATAGAATTTGTAAATGTGAAGGGTTGAATTTATTGAATTATTTACAATTAGGATCAAATTGATAGAATATGTAAGCATTAAGGACTAAATGTGTTAGTAAACCAATTAGAAAAAGGCTTTCATACTATTAACTTAACGGTGACTAAAATATGAACAAATTCAAACGTTAGTGCCTAAATTAAAATTTTTTAAAGTTGGGTGACAAAAACAAAAATGCAGACATAGATGGATGACCATTTATATATTTTACCCGTTTATTTATTGTTTGTTTGTTTTTAGTTATTCATGAACATGTCCACTAACATTTTGGTTTAACTTAAACGAATGAACACGAACACTGTAACGCCCCAAAATTGATATTTTTGATTCTGTTAAAATAGGACAAAAGTGTGTATTTGCTTCAGTGGTTAAGTGTTTTGGGTGTGTGTGTGAGGTCCCAAGTTCAAGCTCTAGCTTGGGCAAATTTTAGTATTTTTCTAAATTAAGCCTTAAACTTGATCAGTGGGCTTATATTTGATTATTTGTAATTTCATATTAGAATGAGCTTATTGGTCTGGTGGTTAGGTGGAGTGTTGGTGTGCTGGGGGTCTTGTGTTCGAATCCCTGCTTCAGTAAGGGTGATTTATTTTGCTCGATTTGGTGACAGAGTTTTGGTTGCATAAGAATTCTGATAGTGGGGTTAATGGAGAGATTTGAGGGATATGGGAGTTAGTTTGGTATTATCATCATCTTATTTTTATTTTCAAAATTTTCTCTTTCACGAAATTTTGTTTAACGCCAACTCTTCCATCTTCTCTGTTGAAAAAAAAAAATTGTTTTTGACTTCTCTTTCTCTCCTTGCCAAATTTCCAAATCCATCTCTGTTCGGTGCAACATTTGATTGTGTTTTCTGGTAAGTTTTGCGTTGTTGTTATCTTCGTGGTTTATGGCTAGTGTTTTATTAAGGGATTTTTGTCTGTGATAATCTCGGTTAGGGGAAGGTCAGGAAGCAAGGGGTTCGTTTCAGGGATTTGATCGTTAGGAGATCTCTGTTGTTGGTGGTAAGTTTCAAACTCCGCTGTAGATGTTGTTAAGCTATGTATGCGAATTAGTTTCGGGTTAAGTTTTGCAATCATATATTGAACTAGGTTTTTTGGTTGTTATTTTTAGGCTCGGTGGTCTCGGGAGTGCTTCTACGACGAAAACGAACCAGGTGTGTACCCAAATTGCAAGAAAGGAGACTTCGGCAAAAGCTGAAAAATAAGTCTGTCGACGCCACACGGGCGTGTGGTCACCCGTGTGGTAGGCCGTAATAACACGACCAAGGTAAATTTGGGCAGTGTCGTGTGGGCCCACCGGGTAGGCCACATAAGCGTGTGAGCCCATTTTTATTGAAATGATTGTTAAGGTTGCACGGGTTGCCCAAGTTTACTGTGAACCTTTCGTAGGGTCGGTAAGCACTACTTAGACTCTTAACTGTGTGAAATTACTTATATGAATTATGTATTGAGCATGCTATATATATAAGCATGTATACTGAACTATATGTATTTGATAAACTGTGATGGCATGACATATCGTTGTATGTTGCATTGGGTTGGGTTAATTATATGTGGAAGAAGTGTATTAAAAGGCTCTTAAGCCTAATTAACTAGCAGCACATCTGCAAATTTCTATTTTGTGCCGCATTTGGTACTATTTGGAGTGTAGGGATGGGTGGGTTGATTTAACCCCCACATGGAGTGTAGGGTTGGACGGAGATGGTGTGTAGAGGCTGGATGGGTAGAACTTTGTTACTGAAAACTGCATATCTGATATTGAAACTGAAATGGGCTAAAGCGCGAACTGCTACTGAAACTGAAGTGGGTCTAAGCCCACACTACTTTAACTGATATTTGTGATTGGACTGTATGCATGTTTCTGTGGGGATTACACATTGAGTTTACGTAAACTCACCCCTTTCTATTTTATCTGTTCAAGTAATCCTCAGTCTTAGATGGATCGGTGTGGTGGAGGACTCTACGGTGACCACATGATTATTAAATGGTTTTGTTTTTATTTATGGATTTAATTCTTTATTTTGGATGTAATTTGGGACATTTTGGACTGTTTGACTTTATTTTGGATTTTTAACTGTTTTAGGGGTTTTAAACTGCAAAACTCAACAAAACTCGGTTTTAACGAAAACAACGGTTTTCTTAAACGCGAAAGGTTTTCTTTAAATATAACAGTTGTCGAAACCATTTTTTTATTTTGGAAAAAAAAAGGGGGATCGACTTTAAAACGAGTGGAGTCGCCACCAATCCTTTTGTTTAGGTGTGATTGGATCACCTGATAAAATATTTTATTCCATTTAAATCAATTTTGGCCTACGTAAATTTGAAAAAACGGGTTCGGGAGCCGGTTACGTATGAGGAAGGATTAACACCCTCACTACGCCCAAAATTGGTACCAAATTGATTAAGTACTGTCATTATGTCTAAGATCTTAAAATATTTTGAAATATGGTTCCTTTTAAAACATTTGAATGGTTCAAGTTGTTCGTCAAAATTCTCTTGTTTCAAAGGAATACAGCATCACATCTAGCACGATAGGACACGATCCTTTATACCTTCGCAACCACGATTAATTTTTGACTTCTAAAAGCTCATACGTTGAAAATTACAAAAGGATGCCCAATTATTTAGTTCAACAAAAAACCGAAACCCAGCACGGTAGGGCACGATTCCTCGAATTTCCAAACATTGAACATTGCCTTGTTTTAGAATTTAAAAAACACGAGTGAAATTCTAAAGGAATATTTGATTATTTTGAACAAACGGGAAATCGAAACCCAACACGATAGGGCACGATTCCCCGAATTTCCAACCATCAAACATTGCTTTCATTTTTAAGGAATTTTTAAATGAATAATTGTAAAACTAGCTCAAAACGCATTAAGCTGCCTTGAAATAAAACGAAATAACAATAATTAATTTTAGTACAATAAGTTGAAAATTACATTGCAATATTCGTGAGCAAAAGGTGAAATTATGAACATTGATCGATATGCACGAATGATGTACTATACTTAGTGAATGAAAATAGTATAATATTTAGAGATAAATTAACAAAACAAACAATAAAACATAACTACTCAAAGAGAAAATATAACCTAATTTTCAAACAAGGATGAATAACAATTGATACAATAGTATAAAAAACGAATAAATAATATGCAACAAATATACATGAAATAATATGCAACAATTAACACGTAATATACTCAACAAAATAAAACTAATATGATACAAAACAATTTTAAAAATGATGAATTGATGAACAAATAACACATTCTAAAACTTGAAATAATTTACATAAAAAACTAAAAATATATAAATAATTATTAAAATAAATGTTACAAAAAGAAGACATTTGATTCAAATAACATGCAAAATATTTAAAAAAATAATACATCTATTTAAAGTTGACAATATTCACACAGTAAAAAAAATAATTTAAGTGATATATAAAGTATGTAATATTTTTAAACAACAAAAATATATAGTAAAATATATGCTTAGGGAATGAACTACAAACATATTAGATTTTAAAAAAACCATATATATATATACATAAATAAATTTAAAAGCAATTATATGTAAAAATAATATGGAGTTAATATGTATTTAGGATCAAATTCATTTTACCATGAATTATATATGTATATATATAAAAACATTTAAACGAAATATTACATAAAATATTAAAATAATATGATAGAAAAAGGAACTTCAAAATAATTATACAAATAAAAACAAAGCAAATTTATTAAAATAGCTCAACACATGTATAACAATATTAAATTAATTTTAAAATAATGAATTATACAAATAGAAAACTCAATTAAAATAGAATTAAAATAGAAGGGATAATTTATAAATAAAATAAACCTTTTGAAATCAAAATAAAGACCAAAGTGCAATGCGTGCGAATGCACAGGGATCAAAGCTGGAAATATTCCAGATCCCGAAACGCTGCACCCAGGTGAGGACCAAATTGGATCTACACGCGGATTACAGAGATAAATTAAAAACAAGGAAAAAAAAGGAATAAAGCTCAATTAAACAACGACGCAAAACGGAAGGATTTATGGCGCAAATATCCCCTTTAAACGAGATGCGCGGATCCTCACGGGTAACTGGATCAAGTCGGGTCGGGTATAGTCAATACGGCACCGTTTTGGAGCCACTGAAACAGGCTCAAAACGGCAACGTTTTTGGTCCTTTAAAAAGACTAAAACCGGGCACATTCGGCCAAACCAACCCTAACCCCCTTTCTTCTCAACTAACAAACCCTAAATCCCCTCATTCAAACACCGATCCACCTCCCTAAACAGTGACCAATGCCTTCAAGCTATGAGGGACGTTTGTTAGCCTCGAGATTCCCTTTCAGCCTCGATTTCAATGAAGCAAAATGAAATCCATGGCACTTTCGCAAGGTAAGGCTTTTTTTTTTTGTTTTCAAATGCAATAACGAAATACCTCAAGATATAAACCTCAAGAAAAAAAAAACTTAAAGGAACTTAAATAGAAATCACTTTTAAAAATTTTGATTGAGTTCTTTGTATTTAATTTGCATGCGTACTGTATTTCTCCGAAAAAAAAGATCACTTTTACATCGTTTCTCTGGCTTTTTATAGCCGAATAAAGAAGAGGAAAAAAAATACAAGCCATTTTCCCTTAGATCTATTTACTGTCAATCTGTTGTGGGTTGTTATTTTGTTGCAGGTACGAATGGATCCAGCTGGAGGAACGGAGGCGTACGTGTAGCGTTGGGTTGCGCTGAAGAAACCGCAAGAGTTTCCAGAACCTTGCTCGGGCCCTATGATTCAAACTGCTGGGGGCTAAGGCCATTGCTGTGGCGCGATGACTAACGTTTCCATTTTTGAAACCAGAACTTGGGTCGTTTGGGCCATTGGGCCATTTTAGAAGTGGGCTGTTAAGGCCATTGGGTCTGAGTTTATTAGGTTTAATATTTGGGATTTTATTGTTGGGCTATAAATGATTTGTAAATGGACTTTGATAATAAACTTTTATTAGTTTTTATTTTAATTTATTTTTGTTTTTTAATTTTTTGAGCTCTAACAGGCCCGGGCGAAATGGGCCTATTACAGCAGTTTTAAAAGCTTCCGCTACAAATGTGTTTTTAAACAAATCAATCAACAAGGAAATAATTTTGGAAATGAACGCGAGATAAAAATAAGCTAATAAACAAAACCAGTTTTAACTTGGCTAATTCGATTTTAAACTCCATTCCATGTCGCATCGCAGATTCTGCCATAACGGCTAGACTGGGTTTAGGGTATTACATTTAGTGGTATTAGAGCCAGGTTACAAAACTCAGCTATGGATTATGGGTTTTAAATTTGGTTTTTTGAAGAATTGATTCTTAAAATGATTTGAAATGCTTTTACTGAGTATGTGGTACACCGAGTCTCCGATGCTAATCCTGTAAGTATTTCGAAACTAAAATGTACTTTGATTGAAAATATTATTATATTTTGAAACTATTATAGGTAGTATACTGTACTAAAAAGTATACTGAGACTGTAGCAAATCTAATAGAGACTGCGATTTATGAAAATCACTCTAAAATACTGAAACTGTTTACATAAAACATCTGCTAATAAATTCTGAAACTGAAATCGTAAACTAATTCATAAAATTTTTAATACAGATAAATTCGACTGGACAATGAGCGCACGAGAAATTCACGGACGTGGTACTCGTTGCCGTGGAAGAGGTCATATGGGGGCTCAAGCTGAGTCTTCCTCATTGGGTAGTATACTTAACTTGGAAACGAGTGAGACACCGATTTCGCCTACTACTGAGACTAGGTCTCAGAGTCGTTCGGCTGAGAACGGCGCATTGTCCCAGGCCATGCTGAGATTGTTGGATAGGTCGCTGGGCCCAACGCTGGATCTGAGGGCTAAGGGTCGGTTACAAAAGAACCCCGGTCCAATAGAGTTAAACTTTTTAGAGGCGTCACTGGAGTCGTCCCTAATGTGGTTGAGTATTGGATGGAGGCTACTGAGAGGATAATGGACGATTTAGACTGTACCCCTGAGCAGAAATTGAAGGGTGTAGTCTCGTTGTTTCGTGATGAGGCTTATCAGTGGTGGCTGACTGTCAATGAGGACACTCAGCCCAGTCGCCTATCTTGGGAGTTCTTTAAGTTTGCCTTCCAAGGGAAATATGTGGAAGCAAGTTATATTGATGGTCGTAGATGCGAGTTTCTGAACCTTACCTAGGGTGACCGATTAGTGGCCGAGTATGAGGTTGAATTTTTAAGACTGAGCCATTATGCTCGATGCATGGCGGCGTCTGAATATGAGAGATGTGTCCTTAGGGATAACCTGATGGTGCTGATAGCTCTGCAAAGGGAGCGTGAGTTTACTGTTCTGATCTAGAAGGCCAAGTTTGCTAAGGATATTAAGCGCGCGGAGCCCCAGAATAGGGATCATGAGAGGGGTAAGAACAAAAGGGATTCGGAGCCCTCGAGTTTTATGCGGAGGCCTAAGAAAAAGGCCAGACCTGATGGACCGATTAGAGCAGGGCCCCCTGCTGCTCTTACTAGATTGCAGCTGTGTGAAGATTATGGAAGACGCCATTAGGGCAAGTGTTAGAGGAGGACTGAGGCGTGTTTGAGGTATGGGTCACTTGAGCACCGTATTCCAGATTGTCCGCTGAGGACTGACCAGATACAAGTGTCAGCTCCAAGTACTGTACAGTCACAGAGGGAGCTCAACAACCACCCAAGGGCCGTGGTCAGGCTAGGGGTGGTAATGGTATAGGTCGTGGAAAGAGAGCACTGTGCAGAGGTGCTGGACAAGCTAAGGCGAGACAGCCTGCTCTTATCTATGCTGCTCGTCGCCAAGAGGACAGAGATGCTTCAGACGTCATCACTGGTACGTTCCGTATTTATGATGTACCATATCTTGCTCTGATAGACATAGGATCTACGTATTCCTCTATAGCTTGTTCTGTTTCTAAAAATTTAGGGTTATCAGTTGAGAGCAGTTCGAGTGTAGTCACTGTACTGAGTCCGTTGGGACAATCGATTTGGGTTAGTAAATTATATAGAGATGTTCTGCTAGAGGTTCAAGGGTCAGTATTTCTGGCTAATCTGATGAAGCTTTAATTTAGGGAGTTTAACTTGATACTGGGTATGGATTGGTTGGTCAAGCACCGTGTCAGTCTAGATTGTGCGTCTAAGAGGGTCATCTTGAGAACTGAGGAGGATGTTGAGGTAGTCATGATTGGAGAGCGTCATAATTATTTGTCTAATGTGATCTCTGCACTAGTAGCTGAGAAACTAATTCGCAAGGGATGTGAAGCGTATTTGGCCTATGTAAGTGTTTCTGATTTTGAAGACTCTACTGTTAAGGACATCATAACCGTAAGGGATTTTTCAGACGTTTTTCCTGAGGAGCTACCGGGTTTATGTCTGAATCGAGAAGTGGAATTTGGGATAGAGTTTCTTTCGGGTATAGCTCCGATGTCTATCGCCCCTTATCGTGTGGCATCGAATGAGCTTACAAAGCTAAAGACTCAAATTCAGGAGTTGCTAGACCGTGGCTTCATTCGTCTGAGTGTGTCTCCGTGGGGAGCACTAGTTTTGTTCGTTAAGAAGAATGATGGAACCATGAGGATGTGTATAGACTATCAGCAATTGAACAAGCTGACCATTAAGAATAAGTATCCACTACCAAGGATAGACGGCTTATTCGATCAGTTCCGAGGGGCTTTTGTGTTCTCTAAGATCACTTCGATCTTGGTATCATCAACTCAGAGTTAAAGATGTGGATATACATAAGACTGCATTTAGGACTTGTTATAGACACTATGAGTTTCTAGTGATGCCTTTTGGGCTGATGAATGCTCCATCTGCATTTATGGATCTGATGAACTGTGTATTCCAGCCTTATTTAGATCAATTCATCATGGTTTTCATTGACGACATTTTGGTTTTTTCAAAGACTGAAGACGACTATGATGAACATTTGAGAATGGTACTTCAAATTTTGTGAGAAAAGCAACTTTATGCTAAATTCAGTAAGTGTGAATTCTAGCTTCGTGAAGTGAATTTTCTAGGGCACATTGTGTCTGCTGAGGGGATTCGAGTTGATCTTAGAAAGATTAAAGCTATGTTAAATTAGAAACAGGCCAAGAATGTGTCCAAAATCTGTAGTTTTCTGGGTTTGGCAGGGTACTATCAACATTTCGTGGAGGGGTTCTCTTTAATTGCAGCTCCTCTTACTAAGCTTCTGCGCAAAGGTGTTGCTTTTGTATGGACTGATGCGCATCAATCGATCTTTGAGAAGCTCAAGATTGTACTGACTGAGGCTTCTGTTCTGATATAGCCAGAATCTGGGAAGAAGTTCACGGTTTATAGTGATGCATCACATATCGGTTTGGGGATGTGTGTTGATGCAGGATGGTAAGGTGGTAACATATGCGTCTCGTCAGCTTAAGACTCATGAGGCAAACTATCTGAGGCATGATTTGGAGCTGGCCGCCGTGGTATTTGCACTGAAAATCTAGAAGTATTATCTGTTTGGTGAGAGGTGTATCATCTACACTGATCACAAAAACCTCAAGTATCTCCTTACTTAGAAGGAGCTGAATTTTAGGTAGCGTAAATGGGTTGAGTTGCTTAAGGATTACGACTGCACTATTGAGTACCATCCTGGTAAGGCCAATGTGGTGGCTGATGCTTTGAGTCGTAGGGCTATGACTGATCTGAGAACGATGCTTGCCCGCCTTAGTTTATTTGATGATGGTAGTCTGTTAGCTGAGCTTCATGTTAAACTGACATGGATTGAGCAGATAAAGGATAAACAGTTGGAGAATGAGTCTTTGGGACTTCGGTTCCAACAGATGGAGAGTGGTAGTACTACGGATTTTGGACTGAACAGTGATGGGGTACTTTGTTTCTGTGGAAGAATCTATATTCCAAATGATACTGATTTGAGACGGTCTATACTGAGAGAGGCTCATAGTAGTCCCTGTGTTATGTATCCTGGTGGGAATAAGATGTACCGAGATCTTCGAGAGTTGTATTGGTGGCCGAGATTGAAGCCGGAGGTTACTGATTTTATGGCCAAATGTCGACTTGCCAGCAGGTTAAGGCTGAGCATCAGTTGCCTTCGGGTTTGCTGTAGCCGGTTAAGATTCTGTTATGGAAGTAGGAACGAGTAATGATGGACTTCATTAGGGGGTTGCCCTTGACACTCACTAAGAAGGATTCTGTCTGGGTCATCATGGATCGATTGACCAAGTTTGCTCACTTCATTTTGATCTAGACTGATTATTCACTGTAGAAGTTGGCGAAGCTGTATATCTCTAAGATAGTTTGACTGCATGGGGTACCAATATCGATTATTTTCAACCGAGACCCTCGTTTCACATCTCGATTTTGGAAAAAGTTGCATGGGGCTCTGAGTTTAAGGTTGGACTTCATTACTGCGTTCCATCCTTAGATAGATGGTCAACCTGAGAGGGTGATTCAGATACTGGAAGATATGTTGAGGAGTTGTTTATCGATTTTCGAGGCAATTGGCAGTGTCATCTGTCGCTTGCCGAGTTTGCTTATAATAATAGCTTCCAAGTTAGTATTCATATGGCACCATACGAGGCTTTTTATGGTCGTAGGTGCCATACTCCGTTATGTTGGACTGAGTTACGCGAGCGACGTAGATTGGGTCCGAAGTTGGTTTCTGAGACAGAGGATAAGGTTCGACTGATTCGGGATCGTCTAAAAGAGGCATTTGATAGACAGAAATCTTACGCTGATCTGAAGAGGCATGAGATTGAGTATTCTGTGAGGGACTTCATGTTTCTTAAGGTTTCTATGTGGAAGAAGATTGTGAGGTTCGGTCGTATGGCCAAGCTGAACCCTAGGTTTATTGGACCGTACCAGATTCTAAAGCGTGTGGGTCCGGTCGCTTAATAGTTAGAGCTACCTCTAGAGTTTGACCGTATTCATGATGTGTTTCACATCTCGATGTTAAGGCATTACCGCTCTAATCTCACGTATATCGTCCCTATTGAGGAAATTGAGGTTAGGCCAGATTTGACCTTCAAGGAGGAGCCGGTTCAGATTCTGGATTGCGATGTAAAATTTCTTCAGAAGAAGTCTATCCCATTAGTGAAGGTTCTGTAGTGGAATCATAACACTGAGGAGGCTACGTGAGAACCTGAGGACTCGATGCGTCAGCAGTATTCTCATCTATTCTGATCAGGTAAATTTCGAGGCCGAAATTTTCTTTTAGGGGGTAGAGTTGTAACGCCCCAAAATTGATATTTTTTATTCTATTAAAATAGGACAAACGCGTGTATTTGCTTCAGTGGTTAAGTATTCTGGGTGTGTGTTTGAGGTTCTAAGCTCAAGCTCTAGCTTGGGCAAATTTTGGTATTTTTCTGAATTAAGCCTTAAGCTTGATCAGTGGGCTTATATTTGATTATTTGTAATTTCATATCAGAATTGGCCTACTAGTCTAGTGGTTAGGTGGAGTGTTGGTGTACTGGGGGTCTTGTGCTCGAATCCCTGCTTCAGTAAGGGTGATTTATTTTGCTCGGTTTGGTGGCAGAGTTTGGTTGCATCAGAATTCTGATAGTGGGGTTAACGGAGAGATTTGAGCTATTTGGGAGTTAGTTTGGTATTATTATCATATTTTTATTTTCAAAATTTTCATTTTCCCAAAATTTTATTTGACGCCAACTCTTCCATCTTCTCTGTTGCAAAAATTTTATTTTTGACTTCTCTTTCTCTCCTTACCGAATTTCCAAATCCATCTCTATTTGGTGCAACGTTTGACTGTGTTTTCTGGTAAGTTTTGCGGCGTTGTGATCTTCGTGGTTTATGGCTAGTGTTTTAATAAGGGATTTTTGTCTGTGATGATCTCAGTTATGGGAAGGTTAGAAAGTAAGGGGTTCGTTTTAAGGATTTGATCGTTAGGGGATCTCTTTTGTTGGTGGTAAGTTTCAAACTCCGCTGTAGATGTTGTTAAGTTGTGTATGCGAATTGGTTTCGGGTTAAGTTTTACAATCGTGTATTGAACTAGGGTTTTTAGTTGTTATTTTTAGGCTCGGCGGTCTCGGGAGTGCTTCTACGAGGAAAACGAACCAAGTGTGTACCCAAATTGCAGGAAATGAGGCTTCGACAAAAGTAAAAAACGAGTCTGTCGACGCCACACGGGTGTCAAAAATGGGTCTGTCAATGCCACACGGGTGTGTGGTCGCCCGTGTGGTAGGCTGTGTGTGACAACACAGCCGTGTAATGGCCAGGTAGGCCGTGTGCGACACACGGGCTAGACCGATTTGGGCCGTGTGGGCCACACTAGTGTGTGGGCCCACACGGGTTGGCTACATGAGCGTGTGAGCCCAGTTTTACTGAAATGATTGTTAAGGTTGCACAAGTTGCCCAAGTCAATTGTGAACCTTCCGTAGGGTTGGTAGGCACTACTTAGACCCTTAACTGTGTGAAATTACTTTTGTGAATTATATACTGAGCATGTTATATATATAAGCATGTATACTGAACTGTATGTGTATCTGATAAACTGTGATGGCATGACATATCGTTGTATGTTGCATTGCATTGGGTTGAGTTGATTATATGTGGAGGAAGTGTACTGAAAGGCTTTTAAGCCTAATTAACTGGCAGCATAGCTGCAAATTTCTATTTTGTGCCGCATTCGGTACTATCTGGAATGTAGGGATGGGTGGGTTGATTTAATCCCCACATGAAGTGTAGGGTTGGATCGAGATGGTGTGTAGAGGTTGGATGGGTAAGACTTTGTTACTGAAAACTGCATATCTGATATTGAAACTGAAATGGGCTAAAGCACGAACTGCTACTGAAACTGAAGTGGGTCTAAGCCCACACTACTTTAACTGATATTTTTGATTGGACTGTATGCATGTTTCTGTGGGGATTACACATTGAGTTTATGTAAACTCACCCCTTTCTGTTTTATCTGTTCAAGTAATCCTCAGTCTTAGATGGATCGGTGTGGTGGAGGACTCTACGGTGACCACATGATTATTAAATGGTTTTGTTTTCATTTATGGATTTAATTCTTTATTTTGGATGTAATTTGGGACATTTTGGACTGTTTGACTTTATTTTGGATTTTTAACTGTTTTAGGGGTTTTATACTACAAAACTCAACAAAACTCGATTTTAATAAAAATAACAGTTTTCTTAAACACAAAAGGTTTTCTTTAAATATAACGGTTTTAAAAGCTTCTGCTACAAATGTGTTTTTAAACAAATCAATTAAGGAAATAATTTTGGAAATGAAAGCGAGATAAAAATAAGCTAATAAACAGAACCGATTTTAACTTGACTAATTCGATTTCAAACTCTATTCCATATCGCATCACAGATTTAGCCATAATGGCTAGGCCGGGTTTGGGGTGTTACAAACACACATAATGTAACACCCCTTACCCGTATCCTTTGACGAAATAGAGTACGAAGCATTACTGAGTAGTACGAAACACTTACAGATAATTTAAATATATTTTCATAACAACTTGTCTCGATTTCATACTATTTCATATTTAAACTTTACTCACCAAAGTATTTGAAATATCATCTTTATGCAAATAGCACACATGAGGTACATAATTCCATAATTATGAATGAACACATTTGTCAAACATATTCCGTATTCATATATCAATGTCTCATGTCTCCATATATCAATAATCATCATTTTTTTTGTTTTTCAGATAAATATGTGTAACCATTCATAAGCATGCAATTCACTGTTTCTTCCTGTCAATCACAATTTCAAATGACAAATTCATGTGAATGAGCTCAACCTCATTAGCTGTTTAAATTCTGTCACTTTGATTCACATACTCAAAATTTACTAATATAACCTGTCAAACACAATCTCTAAATGATGAAATCACATAATTGAGCTAAATTTCAATGTTCACTAAAATCTGTCATATAAATTCAAATAATAATTACCAAAACTTTGTCAAATTGGAGAATGTCTTACGAAATTGAGTACGTCGTTACTCAGTGCTACGATTCATAACTCAATATAGTTTTCCTCATTGAAATACCATACTTACATTTCATAACTTGGTATGGGAAATGCCATACCTACATTTCTTAACTCAGTATGGATAATACCATACCTACATTTCACAACTCGGTATAGATGATACCATACCTACATTTCACAACTCAGTATGGTTAATACCATACCTACGTTTCACAACTCGGTATGGATGATACCATACCTACGTTTCACACTTTGCCATGGACCAACCATTGTCTTTTCCATCAATTCGTCTTGTCACTGAAAGTGCTCAATTTGATCATTTATTCAATTTTCATGTTTTTACATTATTCACGATTTTATCATCAATACATATGAAATAACACATCATGAAATTCATAAAATTAACAAATGGTCACTAAAATTTAATTATACAAACTCACAAGTACAATTTTTGTATTATAATGATAATCATAATTTCATAATAAATATTCTAAATAAAACATTATATCATTTCTAATTCAACATTTATCGATTATAATCGGGCATGTGATTAATTTATACCCAATTCATTCATATAAATATATTTACTTTTCCTCCTCCTCCTCTCCATCCACATCCTTAGTATAAATAACACACTTGTAAGTAACATTATCCATAATTTTCACTATTTACTTATGTGAATATTCAACCTGTCCATCTATGTCATAGTCACTAAATTATTTTTATCTTGAGCTAAATAACTCTAAATTAAGATCCACTAATTTTCTCTGAAACTAGACTCACGTGTCTTCTTACCATAAAAGTTTTAGAATTTTTGGTTTAACCAACGAGTACAGTTTATTCTTTAAAGTCACCCCTGTTCTGCTGTCTGACAGTTCCGACCCTTCTTCACTAAAAATTAATTATCTCCTCGTACAGGATTCAAATGATGTCCCCGTTTATTTCTCTTGAAAATAGACTCATTCAGTATTCTAAAAATATAAATTTAAGCCCATAATTATTTTTATCCAATTTTTGATGATTTTCCAAATTCAAAACAGGGGAACCCAAAATCATTCTGATCTTGTCTCACAAAAGTTATTATATCTCATGTTTTACAATTTCATTGCTTACATAATTTCTTCTAAAAAAAACTAGACTGCATAATCTTTAATTTCATATTTTATTCATCCTCTAATTAAATTTATACAATTTTTTGTGATTTTTTAAATTTAGACTACTGCTGCTATCCAAAACAGTTTTAGTGCAAAATATTGATTTCCATTTTGCCCCAAATTTCATAGTTCATACGATTCAATCATTTCTCAATTAACCCCTCAATTGAGTTAATATTTCTCATTTAATACTTTATTCTATCATTTTAAACTACTTTATAACCCTTGAAAACCAAAACTTTAACACTAGACCTTAATTCCAAACTCTTTCACAATTAGGTCCTAAAACCAATTTTCATCAATTTTACTTGATAAAATCACCATATATCAAAATTAAAGCTTCAATTCTATGTTTATTCATCATATTATTCCAGTAATCATCCATATAAACTTCAAAAATTAGCCATGGAATAAAAAACTAATGAAATATTAAGTTGGACCCAATTGTAAAAGTCCAAAAACATAAAAATTTCAAGGAGAAAGCAAGAATTAAACTTACATGAAGCTAGAGTATGAAAACCAGCTTGAACCCTCCTCCATGGCTATTTTTCAGCTGATAAATATGAAGAGAAATGAAGAGAATTCTAGATATTCCAATTTAGTTTCATTTTTATTTAGCTAAATTTGGCAATTTTCCAATTTTGCCCTTATTTCACCCATTTCCTGATTTTTCTCATCTATTGCCGCCCAAAATATCTCTTTTGGGCTTATTTTCACTTTAGGTCCTTCCTCATTTGACAATTGAGCTATTTAATCCTTTTAGCAACTTTTACATCTTTTTCAATTTAGTCTTTTTTATTTAATTAACCACCCAAACGTCAAAATTTTCTGACGAAATTTTAATACTACCTCATCAACACTCCATAAATATTTTTAAAAATATTTATGGCTTGGTTTATGAAGTCGAGGTCTTGATACCTCATTCTCGACCCAATTTACCTAATTAATTCTTTTAAATCACCAAATTCACTAATTCAAAAATACTTCTATATTCACATTTGACTCATAGGTATTAATTTGTTAAATTTTCAACTCACCCATTGAATTTAGTGATCTCAACTCTCTATTCCTGATACCACTGAAAATTAGGCTGTTGCACATAAATTTAAATAAATGAAGACAAGCAAATATTTTGAAATTCTTTAAGAACAAAAATAAGCTTAAAAATAAACAAACGAACATGAATAAAGGTTCGTTCGTTCAAGCTTGATTCATTTACAACCCGAAAGGAATTTTTGACTTTTAGTGTCAAAACTATAGTAAAAAAGTGCTTTTTCACTCAAATGCAAAAAAGTTGAGATTTAGAGTTGACTTTTAGATTTTGGTTTAGTTAAAATTACAAAATAATCACTTAATTTATAGTTTTATTTTTCTAGGGTGCTTTTAGATGGACGATGTATTTACTTTCGGTAAAATTAATCGTTAAAATACTAACAAATTGCCGAGTTGCGGGTTAACTTCATGATATGTATTCTTTTAACCCTTTATTTTTTTCATATTATTTTCATGTAATTTTATAATTAATTAAAAAATAATTTTAAACCCAAAACTTTAAAACTAAACCATTTACTTCATCTTCTTTAATTGTTCTTCTGATTCTGAAGTTGAAAATTTTCTCCAATGCCTTGCTAACAAATCCGCTCTAATGCGTGAATCAATTTGCATCCTAAGTAATTCCTCTTTCAAATATGCTTTTCAAGCATTTATCAGAAACCGTAGATTTTTTACGCCTAAAACACCCAAACCAGTTGCTATAGTGGCACCTACTCGTGTCTCCCATGTCTAAGCAACCATTATTTGTGCAAAGGATAATGGCGTGTAAATTAGGGTTTGAAGTGATTGCCATGATTATGAGGCCTTTTGTGTAGATCTAACATCACATTTGTTATTCTCAATATGTTTAATCTTTGATCCATCGACATTGATGTTGATAATAAGGTTGCCTTTGTTCAGGGTGGTGTAACAACCGATAAAATTTATTACAAAATTGCTAACGAAAGTTAGGCTCACGCTTTCCCAGCGAGAGTCTGCCCTGGTCTCGACACTGGCGATGGGTATGACAACAGATGAGAAAATATGGGCTCTCAATGGATAACATCCTTGATTCTCAAGTTGTTGATGCCAATGGCAATATCCTCAACTGAGCCTCTATATGTGAGGATCCTTTTTGGGGTATCAGAGGAAGAGGCAGAGGAAGCTTTGCGATCATTATTTCATGAAAGATCAAGCAGGTTCCAGAGAAAGTTAATAGTATAAATTGAATAACTATTTTATAATCTTTTAAAGTTGATTTAACATAAAACTTTCAAATAGTCAAATTACCACTTATGTAGTTTACCCTTTTAACCTACTTAATATATGTTTTTCATTCAAAATTTAGTAATTTCATTGAATCTCAAAAACTATCAACTTCAAAACAAAAGTGGCATTTCTCAGACATTTTGTAAATATACCCAAAGTAACACAATTTTTTTCCTGTTTCTCCATTGTGTTGGGATCCAATTGTAAAGAGAGAACAAGAAAATACGAGATTTTGAAATACCCGCCAAGTGTAACATATCATAATCGACTATGAACTCCAAACTTATCTCAGTTGGTTCTTGTAATAATCCTTAAAAGGTGATACAACAGGTTCGAAATTTGAGTCCGGACATTTACTCTTAAATCCCAAAGATGGAGTCTCCTTTGTACCAAAAAGAAAAAACCAAACTGGATTTCTTGTTAAAATTAGCAATTAGCTAGAACTTGGAAATGATAAGTGTAACAATGACAAAGGAAACTCTGCTGGCAACTTGGGTGCAAACATGATAGGGGCATTCATCCAACACAAAACAAGCAAAGAACTCGAAAATCACTTTCAAGATGGTCCCAATCCAAGAGTAGGTCAGAAAAGAATCAATTTAGCAAAAATATTCAAGGCAACACTCAATTATTTGCTTTTATCAAATTGTGGAATGCAAAAAATAAACGAAACAATATCAAAATCTGGTAATAAAAGTCAGGTTAAGTGTCTGGCCTGTAATATCCAGTTGAACCAATGACATCTACATTATCTATACAAAGTGAAAAACAAATTTTGAATAAAAATTCACTTAAGACAACAACAAAATATTGGTTGAAATGATAAAGTCAAAAATTTAAGATGCTTATATTTACATATTTTTCTAAAGTTTAAATTGTATTCTATAAATTTTATACAAATGTATCAAAATATAATATATATTTTTTAAATGCATAAAAATTAAATTTTTAATATTTTTCTTGATCGAGTTAATATAGAATTTATTCTTACGCACTTAAATAATAATATACATTTTGTTAAGTCTCCACATCGAATTCGAAAAAAAGAAAAAGAAAAGAGATTTATGAAGTATCAAGGTAGACAAATCCATATCATTGTCGAGAATGATTTCGGATGAATCTAAATTGTGGCATATGGGTTATGGGTTAAAGTTGCTAAATTAAAAAGATATTGTTAATTGTTAGTAACTCTATAAAATTGAAAAGATTGAAAGAAATGACTGAAATAGTTTTGTATTCATAATCTGTTTGTATCAGTACAGAGATGAGGTTTATATACATAAGGAAGATAGATTAACTTTTGCTAACTAACCTATAACAATATACTAGTCTTGATAAATGACTAACAACCTGCCTAACACATTCACATACTCTAACATTAATGGCTTATCTAAAATTGAATCTTTTGAGTTTTGTGAAAGATTTGTGATGGGAAAGCAAAGCAGGAACCCTCTTCTGTAGGAAAATTTTGGAGAGCTAATCGTTGTTATATTGAGTGGGTGCATGCATGCTTATATGGACCCATCACCTATGTGTATTGAATTGTTTAGGGGAAGTCAATATTTTTTATTGTTCGTTGATGATTACACCACCATGAATTGGGTTTATTTCTTGAAATATAAATAAGAAGCTTTTGCTTCTTTCAAGAAGTTTAAAGTCACTATAAGGAAATAGACTTTAGCGGTGTTTTTTTTTTGCCTTTAGCGCCGCTAGAACTATTTACGGCGTTTTCACAAGCGCTGCAAAAAAAATGCCGCTATAGAAAATGCCACAAAAATTTGTGGCGTTTATTTAAAAAAACGTCGCAAAAGATCACGACTTTTAGTGGCATTTGTGGGAGAAGCGCCGCTAAAAGTCATGGCCTTTAGCGGCGCTTTTGTTAAAAACGCCGCTAATTTTGGCATATTTGCAATATAAGTTTTTACCAATATCCAACCCTTCCTGCATTAAATCCAACCAAAAATAGCAAATATAGCATGAAATCCAACCAAAAACAACAAATGTAGCATAAAAAATATAACCAAAAACATTAAATCTAAAATGATACTTCAAATTTAATGAAAGATATATGATGTAAATTAATAAATGAAGTATAACTCAAAATATTCTTACAATAAGGTTAAATGTGACTGTTAAAAATATTCTTACAACGAGAAAACAAATGTCTAAGATGGCGGCTTTTGTGACTGTTGAAACATCTTCATCATATGCTGGAGCTGTAGCTGGAGCTCATCATACTTTCTGCTCTACTCTGCTGCCATCGCTGCGCTGCTGCCTCTACCTCCCTCGCTGTTGCCGCTGCCTCCCTTGCTGCTGCATCCGCTCTAAGTTGTTGCTGGAGTTTTTCATATTTTCTTTGAACTTCAGCAATTTGCTCAACTGTGCTCGCTTGCATCTGAGCTATCTGGTCTCTTAACCTTTGAACTTCAGTTTGAGCTTGACTACTAGAAGGCATGTATTGCTAGGAGCCGGACCCAAAATATTGGGTCGGGGTAACACCAGATCCTTGAAATCTAACCCGACCGTACCTTTCAGGACCCAAAACTTCAGTAATAATTATGTTATCAATGTTCTCAAGATTAACAGAACTATCAGTCGAAGCAATCGCTTCATACTCCGCCTTCTTCTCCTTTACTTTCTCCTAATAAATCAATCAAAAAGTTAGAAACGAAATATATAATAAAAAGGAATGCAACATAATTTAACATTATTTAAAACTACTAACGATGAATTAAACCATTATAATTAAATATTATAAATATTTATAATAAATCAAATTTTATTAAGTAAATATACCATAATTTCTCCAGCTTCGGATGTCATAGGAGATCCATCTTTCTTCCTATGCGTAATCTAAAAAAGCTGAAGGCATCCAACTTTTTGACCAGACGAGACTTCCTACAATATAGTAGTAAAAATATTATTTAATAGTAGAAAGTCATTAATATTTGATAGAATTAATAAATTCATAATACATCGGCCTCAGCTACAGAAGCAAAACTTTTCGACCCTGCCGTGTGCGTGAATTTTTGTTTTTGCCTGCTGCTTGTTCCAACCCGCTCACGGTCCTACATAATGAAATTATTATTACGTATATAGTAAACATTATATACCGAAAAATTTATAAGAGTTTAGAAGTACGTAATACCTCTCCTTTCTTTGAATTCCAGAATCTAACCGCATCTTCCCATTGGTACCTCAGCATTCCCGGCAGGACATTTCGTAATTTTTCTTCGAGGCTTATGTCTTTCTTAAAATATTATTTTTTCAAAGTACTTTTATGGTCTCTCCATTTTTTACCCAATGCCTTCTTGATATAGTCATCTGAGACCTTTAAAGCAAATCTCTCCTAAAAAAACACAAGTTTAGAATGTAAATATAAATGAAACTTAAACCAAAGTATTATAAATTACATTCACGTTTTGTTACCTTAATATTAGCGAGAGCTTGATTTTTGTTGCTACCAGGCATGTGATGCCGTGATTCGTAGTTGATGGGCAACATATTGGCATTTCATGCTATAATGCCCAAATAGCCTACTAAAAGTCGAGTTTCAGATCCAACAGGCTGACCATGACTGTTTCTACTTACTTTGACACGCTCGACAAGATTTAAGTCGTATAAATCTTTAAATAGCGTACGTCCTCGATCTCTGCGCGTCCCACCACTTTCAGCTGAAAAACGATACATTATTATATTAAAATTGAAAAAAAATCAATAATAAAAGTCAATACACATGTAAAATAAACTTAACATTACTTTAAAATTCTGCAGGCTCGTCACGTGTCTCCAGCACATTCAAAGATCCAATAACTGTCTACTGTTCACTATTTGCTTCTTCCGAATTTGGAGTATTCTGGACAATACTTAAATCTCGTAATCTTCTTGTACGCATTTTTCCTGCAATACACATAAAATAGTTAAAATTTTAGTAACAAATTACAACAATAATAGTACATATAAAATAGTTAAATTATATAACATGACCAAGATTAAAATTATAATATTAAATATAATTAAAAAATAATAAAATCTTACTACATCATAATTCGTAAATATTTTCAGCCACATCCTGACGAACCCATTGAAATTGTGTAGTAGTACTAGGGATATTTTTATTTAAGTTTTGTTCTGGAAAAGGCAAAGTTTCTGATCTTTCGACGATGTCATCTCTACTTTCATTGCCCATGTCAAACAAGTCTCTAGGGGTGTTTCGGAGTACAACGTACCAACCCTCATCAGTTGGATCTTTCGAGTAAAAAACTTGTTTCACTTGAGAAGAAAATACATACGGCTCGTCTATCAATTGTTCTCCAGTGTGAATCAATCAAGAGAAATTCACCATTGTAAACCAAATTGTTCGTTTTTAATTCTGCGAGCAGTATTAACATCAGCCCAATCATATCAAAATAAAACAACTTTCCATTTTCCATAGTAATCCAACTCAATAATATCAATAAGAAGTCTGTAATACTCCACATTTCCCTCAACGGGATTGCTGTCCCTAGCACTAGCATAACTTGTAATTGAAGAATTAACAACTATTCCACAATTTTGAGTTCTCCTCAATCTCTCTCGATATTTTGTATGAAATCTAAATCCATAGATGATAAAGGTACTATATCTTTTTACTACTCTATTCGGGCCCTAGGAAAGCCATTTAACTTCATCATTAACGTCCTTCCCACTCCAAACCTATTGAATCGAAAGTAAATTGAGTAATTATAAATATTATGAGAAAACATTATTATTTTTCAATAAAAGGTTGAGTTGCATACCGTTTGGCTTAACCATTCATGAAAAGATTCTGTGAATAACTTATTAATCTCTCGTTGTTGTAATCTTCAGGAGCGTGAACGAGATCTCAAGATTTGTTTGTACTCACTATGTTAAAAGAGGTTTAATTGGTTAAAAAATAAACAAATCAAATAGATGAATATTTATCATATTCTAGAACTTACTTGCTTAATGGTTCAATTGAATCGTGGTGAAAAAGAACATATCTATGTGCTTGTACCCAAGATCTTTCATCTAATTCTGCAATTTCAACTTTACCAATTGGTTCTCCATAAATTTGAAATAAATAAGTTTCGGCCAAGTTGGGATCATTGAGCCTAGCATTTCTACTTGGTCTATTCAATCTTGTTTCAGCATCTTAAAAGAGTTGAATGGACTACTGTGCCATAAATAGCATGGTGGAATATATGCATGCATATGATGATAATATTTATGCTACAATAGGGGCAAGGGGAACAGTTTTGTACTTGATGACTTCTAACTTTGGGTATTATTATATCTATGTATTGTAGAGGAAAACAATGACAAATTAAATATACATACCTCTTAGAAATTGTAAATTGGATGGTAGAGTTGATTAAATTGGATGGCAAAATAAATTACACCTGCAAACAATGAACAGACATGAAATTAAAAAATAATCTAAGGATAAATAAGAATAGTAATTTAAAAAATGAAAAAAAAAAGAAAATAAAAGATTAACTAACCTTTTGGCTATCTAGGTTTTCTGTGTATTGCTTTAGTGTATGAAAAGAGCAGCAAATGCAAGTCCTAATAATTCGATGCCAAACTGCTAGAAAAGAGCCACTCCAATAGGTTTTCTATGCCTATCCTTGAGTCACCTACAACACCAAGGAAATATGTGCGAAAGCCATTACTGATCCTTAAAATAATTTAGTGTAATTTATACTACTGAGCTTCATGCTTTTGTTAGTTTTGGGAAAAAAAATTCATTTTCTTATTACTGATGCTTAAAAATAATTCCTTAGGATGACACAAAATAAAATACAAGCCAACATGGAAACCATCATCATACCTATAAGAACTAGTAAAGCTCGAAGGAGAGTAGCTCTAAACCAAATTTAATCCAAAAGAGAAAGGACAAAGAAGATTACATTCTACGAAGAGAAACATTATAAAGAAGGAAAATAAGCAAAAATACTTGTCTACCATATGTGGTCTTTGTAGAAAATCCACAAAATTGGTAATCTGAAACCCACAAGTGACAAAATAATTAGTGTAGAAACTAGAAATCACAACATAAGTAGCATCAAAACCAACAATCTTCTCTATAAACAACACAAAGGAAAACCAATAGAAACGCAAAATTGAACAAACCAATGGCTACCACTCAAAAGACATTTGATGAAGAGAGAACAAAAAGAAGAAGTCATTTGATAACATTCCTTAATGGACATTAGGAAAAGGAAAAAGCTTTGAACAAAACTGAACACATACCCATATGAAATAACATGAAGAACAAAAATACAAATAAGATGCTAGATTTCAAGAAACATCAGGAAAAGGAAAATAAGTTTAGAAAAAAAAAAAAACCAAATGATTTAACATGTGTAATAAAAAAAAAAATCAAAAAGTAAACAAATCAAAGGCTTAACAACAGAAAGCCTTAACAATAGAAATCTGCGTTCCCTGGGTTTCTATTAAAATAAACAACAGAAAGTGTCGAAAGAGGAGAGACATTTACCGATTGACTGCAACAGCAGAGACCGACGGCGACGCAGTAGAGGGGTTAGTCGAGGGCGATGCAGTAGTGGTAGGGTTAGCGTCTTCACCAGCGGATCTGTTGAGATTTAGATTTAAGGAAAATTTAAGGATTTGGGGGGAATAGAGAGAATTAGGGAAATTTTGCTAAGGGGAAAACTAACAAGTATCGAGGGAGTGCATTAGGGTAAAACGGATGAAACCAAAACGACACAGTTTTGGTATAAACAAAATGACATTTGCGGCGTTTATAAAGAAGCGCCAGTAATGCTGATTTTTTGCGGCATTTTTAACAAAGTGCCACTAATTCCTAAACCGCGGCACTTCAAACGACAAAGTTTTCATTTGATTTCTCATATTTTTAGCGGCGTTTTTATAAAAAGCACCGCTAATGTTGATCTATTGCAGAGCACCACTAAATCCACTACTCCGCCATATAAAACGACGCCGTTTCCATTCAATTTCTGATTCTTTTAACAGTATTTTTTAATATGCGCCGCTAATGCTAATCTATTACGACGTTTATGACATAGCACCACTAACTCCACTACCCCGCCAATTAGAACGACGTCGTTTTCATTCAATTTATCATATTTTTGTGGCGTTTTTTAATAAGCGCCACTAAGTCCACTACCGCGCCACTTAAAAAGACGGCGTTTTTATTCAATTTCCCATATTTTTAGTGGCGTTTTTTACAATGCGCCGCTAATACAAAACTAAAACGGTGTCGTTTTGTTTAAAGTTAATGTATTTTGATTTAAACACAATTTTTTATAAGTATAATTAAGCCCAAAACCAATAGACTAAACCTTAAACTCCAATACCCTAAACCCTACAGACTAAACCCTAAACCCAATACCCTAAACCATATAAACTAAATCTTAAACCCAATACCCTAAACCTTAAACCTAAATTTTAAATCTTAAACCCTAATTCCATGTACCCTAAATTCGTAACCATAAACGTCAAGATTCTTATTGCTTGTTTAAACCCTAAAATAATTTGATTTTTTTCTCATTTTTATCAATACTCCTTACCCTAAAACCATAATACTCTAAACACGCACTAAGACCTTAAACCCTAAACAGTAAACCACAAACAATAAAATTTTAAAAACTAAACCCCAAACCCAAAATAATAAATCGTAAACCATAAACTTAACATGATGACCATTAAACCCTAAACCATAAAAACCTAAATGATAGACCTTAAACCTTATATATTGAACCCTAAATCCAAAAATAAATTTAATCAATATTAAGTATTGCTTCCACAATTTATTATAAACATAAGCTTTTACATTAATATCTTTGTATATACACATCAACATCCATATGAATTTTTTTGGGGTTTAGGGTTTAGGGTTTAGGTTTTATAGATTAGTGTTTAGGGTTTATATATGTTTTTAGAATTTAAGGTTTAGGGGTTTAGAGAAAGCCATACGGCGTCGATTTTAACAGCTTGGTAACTTAAATGAAAACTTCTAAATAGTTTAGTTATCAATTTGTAACTTTTCATAATTAAGTAACTAAAATGAAACTTTCTCATAGCTAAGTAAATGGTGTAGTTTATACTTTTTATAAAGTCAGTTTCAAATATCAAAATAAAATCGAATTCAAAACAAAAATAAGAAAATAATATGAAAATTAAACCAGATTAAATTGAAATGAGTGTCGGTTATCGTACTCGAAAATGCTGCTCAACTTTTTGTGGCGTTTGGATAAAAAAGCCGCTATAGATAAACTTTTTACGGCGTTTGTAACAAAAACACCGCTATTGCTTAGTTTTTAGTGTTGTTTGGACAAAAACGCCGCTATTTCTCAGTTTTTAGTGGCGTTTGGACCAAAAACGCCGCTATTGCTCAGTTTTAAGTGGCATTTTGAATAAAAACGCTGTTATTGCTCAGTTTTTTACGGCATTTTATTGTAAACGCCGCTAATGCATAATCTTTGTGGCGTTTTTTGTCCAAACGCCACTAAAAACGCCGCTAAAGCCCTATTTTCCTGTAGTAAGTCTTGGTAGAGAACTAGCTTGGTAGGTTGGGATATAGTGTTTTAAGTATAGTAATTTCGTCAATTTTTTAAATAGATTTGCTTAATAAAATTGTTTATTTATCTTTAATGGTTTTTGAAAAAAAAAAATTGTATAAGCAAATGTTTATTCATATTTACCTAATGTTTAATTAATATTAAGTTGCATTATGTGGTCGGATCATAATACAAGAAGATAACTTATATTAGTAGGTATTGATTTAAAAAACTATTATGCTATTTATCAAGTTGAATTGGGGAGATACATCATCTTAGATATTGGAACAAATGACTCTAAAAAAGATAGATACATAGGTGTGTGTTTTCTTGTTTTGATGTTAAGACATTTCTCTCTTCCTTCTTAGAGTTTTATGGGACCCTATTTATACTGTCTCTTTGATTTGTAGATGTTTAAGAGTATTGGAGGGAGTTTCTAGTCATTGGGAGCATTGAAATTGCATATTAAAAACCCCTTGCAAGTTTAGGTGTCATTGCCTCAGAAAAATAGTGTTAGAAATGATTAGGTATTGATACCTTTAAGGCAGGAATCAATTTCTCATGAGCAGGCACTAATACCTCAAGAACATGTAAAATCTTACTATTCTATTTTGTGTTTTTGGTTACTGACTTGCACTATATTGATACATCAAGTTTGGTTATAGATGCTTAGGGTTAGGTATCGATACCTTATGACTGGTTATCGATATTATACCCCTCGAAAAAGTGTTGACAAACACTATTTGAGGGGTATTAATACCCTTAGAAAGATTTTTTTTTTTATAATTCTTGAAGTACTCAAAAATATTTATATAGGTTGAAGACATTTTGAAAACTTATTTTTAAATATCGTAACACTTTAAAAATATTTTAAAGATTATCAAATTGATTCTTATAAATTTAATTAAGGAATTAAAAATCTATTTTAATTCTTAATAAGTTATATCAAAACGTTAACAATATTAATTTATAATTTCTAAAAGAAAATAAATTTTTTAAATTTTTTAGGGAGGGCAAAGCCATTCCCTATCTCTTAAATTTGTGCCCTTACTAAAAGATTTAATGTTTTTTAAATAAGTGATTATCCCATATTCATTAAATAAGAATAAAAAAAACCTCTAATTTTTAATTGAATTAACCACACCAATTTGGTTGGATTTTTTCCATTTGAAGTAATGTGTATATCTTATCCTTTTGATCAAGAGGTACAACGTTCCTATCAAACAAAAATCCTTGGCTGCTACCTCTTTTTTATTGTTTGACATTTATCTTTATATAAACAAAAATTCATTTAAATCTCCACAGAGAAAAATAACAAAGATGAAACGTGAGTGAAGTAAGAAATTTTTTTGAAAAATCGAAATTAAATTGTATGTTTTTATTATAGTAAAAATATAATTTTATCATTTTAATAGTTTATATCTTTATAATTTTTAAAGGATTAAAATAAATTTTTATCATTTTTAAAAAAACTAAAGTATAATTTTTAATAGTTCATGAAAATTATATTGTATGTTTTTGTTTAATATTTTTAAATAACTTTAACAAAATCAAAATTAAATGAAGGTTGTTTAATTTCATTCAAAAATTATTTTTTAATATCAAATTATTTTATGTCTATATGATTAACAAAATCAGATCAAAATTTAAGAAATGATTAAATGCTTTCATTGTTGAGTACAAGAAGAAATAGACTCTTATTGATGCATTGTATACCAATACATAAATAAGTAAGAAAAGCCAACAATTTTATTGAAAATTGCATGTCATCAATATCAACAGTAAAAACTGGCGACAAAATAACCACAACAACAAAATAACAATAGGGTTACGAGTATTTTTTAAATCTGTGGCTCGATAGTGGGTTATGAAGATGGAAAGCGAAGATAGAGAGGGGTCGGATTGGGAGCATTTGGAGGTGAGTCCCAAACTGAGAAAGCACTTGTTGAGTTAATCCATTTCTTTGATATTTCTGGATAATGACGATCCAACACATCCTTCAAGCTTTCAGTGGTATTCACCCATTCAATTCCTTTTTTCGTGTATGTTTCCTCATTGAAATCACTTGTGAAGAACCTATCAGCTTCAAGCCTCCTGCAATACCAATATCATTCAATTCTTGATATTCAATTTTCTTAGAAAAATATTCAGATATAAGTACGAAAGTATGATTTATACCTTGCTGCCATCAATAGAAAAACAATGAAAGCTGTCTCGCTTATGGCAAAACCCTTGATCTTCTTCTCAGCCATGAGACCTACCATTAAGTCTAGTTCTTCAACATCATCACCATAAACATCCTTGAGAACTTCAATGGCATTCTTATCTTCAGTGAGATCTTCCCATTTAGAGATTGGTATCAATAGCAAAGCCCTACGGAATTGATTATACCTTGCAACTCTCCTCTCTCTATCCCTATAAACTGCATCATTGATATTAATTTTAGATCGAGTTTTTATGTGTTTGTTTAACGAATTCATGGATCATAAATTTCTAGTTTGAGACAAGTCATTACTTTCAAGAGTTGCCAAGTCCACATGGTCAGGCCTATCTTTGCCATCAACATCTTGTGCTACGAGGTCTCGAAGCCATGAAGGATAGTTCCAAAGCTCCAATGCACCACAAGCTTGATGTCCCATTGAAACAAATTGCCTTGTGAATCCAATTTGTGACAAAATTTTTTCTCCTTTATGGCCTATTAAATCAGGCATAGGAACCCTGCATTACAAAGTACAAAGACTAAACTAAGTGTAAGAATAAATGTGGACTATTGAGTCGTTGTTTACAACGTCATGTAAGGCTTACTCCTCAAGCAATGGTGGAGATTTGTTTGGTCCTGGAGCAACATTGATGTTTCGAAGATGAATGGAATCTGGTAAAAGCTGGTGGAGTCGATAGACACTGGTAAATTCCTCAGTAAAAGAGTAAGGAACACCGTGATTAACAGGCTTTCTCAAACCCACTAAACCTCCCAAAGAGGATCCACCAACATGCCCAAATGTGTCCTTGAATTTCTTTCCCAATAATCCATACCTGTGACAAATTTGACGACATTAAAGTTATATCTGGAGTTTTAATCCAATTGGTTCGAGGTTCAAATCACAACAATCGGGGCCCCTAAAATTTGACAACATTAAAGGGAAAAATGAAAACTAGTTTACCAATTAGCACGCATTCCAGCAAGAAGCATATCAGTTTTCAAAAGCTCCAGAGTCCAGTCAATGGTATGGATCTTTGCAATCACGGCAGAAGTTACAAGCCCTGCTTATCGATATAGCTCTTCATCATTTAAATCCGGGTATTCCTTCTAAAATTATGTTCCAAATACTAATGGTTAGTAAATTTCTCATATTATAAAGCAAATATGGAATTTAAACAAATACCTTGAGGGTATCACAGACTGCATTGTGTTCTTTAAACGCCAGCCCAACTATTTCTAATATCTCCGGATATGGGGATCCCATCTTCATCTTGTTGCAGTAATCCATCTTCTGAAATCTTTAACTTTCCATCTGTGAATGTTCTCACCTTTTGTAACTTTTCCTTATTGCTTCCATATATTACACTTCCATCCCTACAACAATAACCCGTTCATGTGAGAATCTTGCATGCCTTTAACCATGGACGGTCGAATGTATATTATTTTAATAATATCTTTATCTGAATCTATATTTGTTTTAAATTATATACTTATTTATTTTCTTTATCCAAATTCAAATTAAATAGCTTGAACCTGAATCTACAAAAATCCAAACTTAATAGCACATCCAAATATTCATATCATTCGAGCTCTTCATCTTTTGATGTATTCATATTATTAAACATTTGTATCATATCCCACACCCAATTTAAATATGGGTAAACATATATTCTATTTAGCCAATTAAATTTGGGCTTATATGTTCTTACCACCAGGGTGTACGGATGTTCTTTGCGCCACTTTTGATGTTATACAAACCAGTTGGAAACTCCTTCGTGGGATAAAACTTGAAAGAACTTAGAGGGCATTTGTTTGCAACTTCTTTAGGTGCAATCAACTCAACCTGCAACTTTCTCCGACAACCAATGTTAACTATAAGTCCATTATATCTGTAAAATAAGTATATACTTCAAAAATATGAAAAATATTCTAACAAAAATAAAAATATTCATATTAAATATATATCCATATCTAATATTTTCACCCAAATTTGAAATAACATAAATATATAAATAAATGATGATGACATATATATGTAATTAAAGTTTCACCTTCTGATTAGTGTTCTCCATGTGATCGATCCAATCGTGGATCATAAATTGAATCCATGAAGCTGCAATCATATTGAATTGTTTGTCTGTGTCCTTATATTGTGTTCTTGTCAATAATTTCGTAGCCACAACCATGGGATCTGGCTTCATTAACTACAAAAAAAAAAAAATGTTTTAATTTGCAATCATATAATTTTATTTAATGAAGTTCAATTTACCCTCAACTTAGGACTAGTTTGGCAATGCTTTTAAAAAGTGCTATTGAAAAGTGATGTGGAAAAGTGTTTTTAAAAAATTTGGTTTAAAATTTGAGTGTTTAGTATTGCTGTCAAAAGGTACTTTTGAAAAATAAAATATCCATTTTAGACATGTCATTATCAAGTAGAGGTGAGCATGGGTCGGGTCGGGTTTGGGCCAGGCTCAGCTAAAAATTCAGGCTCGTTTGCTAGGCCCGACCTGAAAAATGGGCCTAAAATTTTGCCCAACCCCGACCCGGATAAAAATGTTAAAACTCGGGCCCGACCTAGCCCACCTATATTAATTTTTATATTATTTTTTATATAATTTTAAAAAATATATAATACATCAAAAATACTAAAAATATCAAAATAAATATTTCCCAACAAATTAAATACAAATTTTAAAAAATATGTATACTTAAATAAGACTAAGATAGATGCAACTTAACAAGCAAATCTCTCTAAAATAATAACAAAATTAACAAATGTCTTTAAAATAATAACAAAATTAACAATAAAATAAGTTTTATACAATATCCAAACAATAATAACAAAATAGTAGCAATATAATAGTAAAATGGTAGCAAAATAGGGAGCAAAAAATAAGAAAATAATATTTTAAAAAGTAGATTTTTTTATCCTTTAGTGGATTTAGGCTAGGCCGGGCTGGGCTCGGGCAAAAAATGCCTTATCCGAGGCCTGTCCCATTTTTTAAACAGGCATTATTTTTTTGTCCAAGCCCATTTTTCGGGTCTATATTTTTGTCCAAATCCTCCCACATTTCGGGCGGGCCCCGGCCCGACACATGATAAGGTCTATTATCAAGTAACAAATATGCATTTAAATAATATTTAAATTATTTAATATTATTATATTTTAGTAAGAATATAAAAAAAATATTATAACTTGTTGTTAATATTTTAGTATATGAAATATAAATTTTAAATATTTTTAAGTAATAAATATTAATTATTTATAAAATTTAATTATAATATATAAACTATATTTTAAATATTTAAATATAATAAATATTTGTAATTAATATTTTAAAAAATATTTTTTATTTTTAATTAATGATTTTAACACATTCATAATTAAGCATCAAGAAAAAAAAGGGAAAGTACTATGTTATTGGAGGGGTGAAAAAGTAATTAAACACTAAAAGTGTTTTTGGGAGAGAAAAAGTTAAAAATTTTAGCTAAAATCAGCTTGTTTAGTACCTTTTTTCTTCTAAAAGTGCTTTTAGAGTCAGAAGTGTTTTTTTTAAGCACTGCAGAATAGGCCCTAGTTGATAAAGTTGCTTAGCTTTGCATGAGGCAATATTAAAAGTCACCTTTTATTTTCGGATTTAATCGGATCAACTAATTGAAATATCCAAATTCTATTGAAAATGTTTTTAAATATTAAATAAGTATTAAATATAATAAATTTATACTTTTTATTTAAGCATTTCCTTAAGTCGGTATAACGAGTAAATCAGACACTGACTCAATTATAAAATGACAATAAAATCATTCATTTTATTAAGTAAGTTATATAATTATAAGGATATTTGTTTTTTTCATATTTTTTAAAAGGCTTAATATAACATTTGGTATTTGAATTTGACACTTTTTTCTAATTTGGTACCTAAAACTTTTTTGGTCCAATTTGGTACCCAACATTTTTTCCTAATTTGGTAACTAAACTTAACATTTTTTCTTAAGTTGGTACTTAATCTTTTTGGGGATTCAATTTGGTACCTAAATTTGGCTCTTTTTCCTAATTTGGTACGTGTTTTTTTTGTTCAATTTGGTACTTGTTAAATGTTTTACAAATTACTCCAATATACTAAAAATATTTTTTATGAGGTAGCAAAAATAATTAATGTATATTCAACATGTCACAGATGACATGAATTTTTTTTTTGGTATTTTATATATTCAATTACTTTTAGTTTTATTTATTTAATTTTATTAGTTGAAAATAATGAATTTCTTTTAAGTTGGGGTTTTAAAATTTTTTATTTAATATTAATCCGTTAAGCATAGCTCAATATCTATTTTTTTAACATGAATTTCCTCTAATACTGACAATATTTTTGTAGCATAAAATTTTTTTTAACACCGTTAGTATTTTACGTAATTTGTATAACATTTAATAAATTTAGGTACCAAATTGAACCTAAAAAAAGCTTAGGTACCAAATTGGGCCCTAAAGAAGTTTAGATACCAAATTAGAAAAAAAAAAAGTCAAGTTCAGATACCAAATTGGGCTAAAAAAAGTTATAAGTTCCAAATTAGGAAAAAATGTCGAGTTCATATATCAAATGTTATATTAAGGATATTATTATAAGGATATTGGTTTTTTTCATATTTTTTTAAAATTAATAAAAACTTATCCATGTTAAAGCTTTATTTAATTCTTAATAAAATTTTAATATAAATTTGTACATACTATTCTTTTCACGCATATGGTGGATGTTTTTTTCTATTTGATAATGCTTATATTTACCACATATGGTCTAATTGAGGTTTTTGAAATAATGTGTATACCTTATCTGTTTGATGAACAGGCATAATGTTCCTGCCAAAGAAAGATCCTTGGCTGCCAGCTCCCTCATTGAAAGGATCATTGTAACTTCCATCAGCTGTTCTGTACGGATAATCTCCTGGGCTAAACCGAACACCGGATGGAGTTTTCCCGACATTGATGAGATTGTATTGCTGGTGAAGATGGCGACGTACAGCCAGATATATTAAACCTAAGATAACAGGTAACCGCTGCCATATCCCCAATTTATCCACCGAATGAACCATCTGGTTAACCAAAAATAATTGTTAAGCTTAATAGCAGCCGGCAACATGATGTTATGACTTGAAAAACATTAATAGGAGAAAAATGAGTTATTTTACGAGGAAGAGAAAAGCATCAGTTATGGTCATGGAAGAAACAGCTTCATGGAAATCTTGATGGATGAAACGACGTAGTATGTTGTTGAAAAGAGTCTTCGTAATAAATGCCATTGTTTTTCAAGAGAACCTAGGTTTTCTTTTCTTTTCTTTTTTTCCGGGGTGGGGTGGGGTGGGGTTAAAGATACTTTGTAAGAACCATGGTCGTGCATATGTCTGTATTTATAGACGAAATTATGAAGAAAAATAGTGTCGGCAATCACGTGAAAAGAGTTGGATAATTACGTGAACAGTGAACACAATGCTTTTCTCCTCTCAACTCATAGCTTACTATTCTACATGTGAGAATGAGGTTGAATAGTATTGCTTATTAATTCCAAACTTGGACAGAATATGATAATATTGGAGTAAAAGGTTCCTGAATTAATTAAAAAAGTTGATATATATATATATATATATATATATATATATATATATTGTAGGAGAGTACATTTATGGAGGAAAGTTCAAAAGAGACATAATGTGGCCACATTTATTATGGTTTAGACTACGTCCGATGGCCAATAACTTGTCGGATAGTTGGCTGGTGGCTAAACCTTGATGAAATAATACCTAATATCTCCTTTTTATTATTAAATAGATTAATTTAATTTTTGTATAAGCTCAAATTTTAAGGATTAATTCTATTAAAACTTGATATTATTTAATTTTTTAATAATATATAAATTAAATTAATTTCTATTTTGTACGGACATGACGGCTGGAAGGGAGGGATTAAGGAGAACAGAAAAACCGAACTTGGCTTTTGATGTCGCCCACGTATCATTTCCTTTAGAAAAAAAATTATTTTATGCATGAAACAATCAACCATGAAATGATTTCTATGTAATTATGGTAAGGCGGCCGTCCACACATTTGAAGGAGATTTAAACAAATCTATTTATCTTCTTATTGTTTTTTTAATATAAATTTGGGATTAGAGTTTAATCTGAAATTTAAAAAGATTTGGACAAAAATATTATATTCGAAAAGTGGGTTTGAGAAAAAATTAGATTCGTTTAAAATAAGACTGAGCTTAAGTTTAAACATTTAAGGCCCATGTCTGACCTATTTTTAAATTTATAATACTTTATATTATATTATCTTTATATATTATGTAATTTATAACACATTAAAAAAATAAAACTTATACTAAATATATAATGCTATTCTAATATAAACATTAAAATAATATTGAGATGATTATATAAAAAAAATTTAATAAATAGAAAAATATATAAAATTATTAAATATTAAATTAAAATAATATAAATATTTTTAAAAAAATTAATATGAGCAGATTTAAAATGAAATTGAGTTAATCTTTTATAAATATGAGTAAATTTAAAGAAAATTTTAAACTGATATTTCAGATTGAACTGAATTTTATCAAACATAAAATGTTAATATTATGTTTAGACACGGTCTAACTCATAAATACCTCTAGATTTGAGTAGTACCCATTGAAATATATAACCGACCAATTCTAATTATATATTCTTACCACCAAGGTGTACGGATGTTCGTTCTGCCAGTTTTGATGTCACAGAAACCGGTTGGAAATTCCTTTGTTGGATGAAACTTGAAAGAAGTGAGAAGACATTTTTTTGCAACTTCTTTAGGTGCAATCACTTCAACCTGCAATTTTGTTCAACCACCAATGTTAACTATATCTCCGTTAAAATTGGATCCTAACATTTTTCTTAAAATATTTGTATCGGATATTTATGTTGTACATATATATAATATAATATTAATATCCAAATCCAAAGTAATATAAATACATAAATAAATATATAATTAAGGTTTAACCTGTTGGTTAGTGTTCGACATGTGATCTATTCAATCGTCGATCATAAACTGGACCCATGAAGCTGCAATAATGTTGAATTGCTTGCCCGTGTCCTTATATTGTGTTCGCGCCAGCAGTTTCGTAGCCACAAACATTGGATCTGGCTTCATTAACTGCAATAAAATATATACCTATAATTAAAAGCAATCCCCAATGGGGGTTCTATCAAACACATACCTATACATATCACTAAAGCAGAATTATATAATCTCATATTATTGTTAAAAAAATTATCTAAATATTTTGAATCATTAAATTTGTCCCACCATTTAGTTATGGAGTTTTTAACTAATAATGGAATTTCAATATATGGATCTTATTCATATAAGAGTAATTCCAAGAAATAACCTAAGAAATGCACAGTTTTGAGAAAAAATAGATTGTTCTGTAGATGCATTTTTGGTCTAATTTGGCTTGAAATTTGTCAAAGAATTTGGGCCATAAGTTTTGAATATTTCTAGTAGGATCTCGAAAGATGATGGTCTATACCAATTCCACCATTCTTGGAACCAATTTAGGAATTTGAATTAGGTATCATATTTGAAATATATGATGAGTCAAGAATGTTTCGTATGTTGATTGTTTATTAAGAAGACGTTGTACCAGGCCATTTGGTAATCCCAATATGTGAAATATAGGTGGTGGTCAATTTTGGTGGTAAATTTGGCTGGAAATTTCTTTGGAGAATTTGGGTTTTTACCCCAATCCCTTGGTCAAAGCATTTTTAGTATTTCGGCTGTTAAATGGATGATAAAATTTGGATCTTTTGGGTCTATGTAATGTTTGAACAGTACTAATTCAATTTGAACCAGTATGTTTTCATAATACTGCTGGGGTTGTTGAGAATTCAATGGCTTGAAATGTCATCCATTGAAAAGTTCTTTTATAAGTATATGTGAAAGTTTTTCTAAAAATTCTTCCTCCATAATAAGAATTTTTTCAAAACATTTGTTTGAAAAATATTGTGAGGATTTTTGTATAGCATACTGTGAAGACATTACTACTTTTTTTTTTGGGAAAACATCTTGTAAAGATGTTCCTTTTAAAACATTTTTGAGAGATTTTGGTTTATGTAAAACAATCTCTCTATTTTTTGAAATCTTTGTCGCTTCACCAGCAATTTGTTTGAGATGAGTTTCCTCTTTCATTTGAGAAAAGGCTAATGCCACTTTTGGATATTGAGAAAGGGACTCAATCTATTTTTGATTTGTGAACCAATTTCATTTTGATCATGTGCATCCTAAATGGATACATTTTTGGAGGATTTTGATGAGGATGACGATATCTCATTTTCTTCTTCAAGGCAAATTTCATACCATGACTTAATTGGTTTTGAGGAAATTTGGGTTTTGGATGGTTCTCCTATTTTTCCTTTTCCTTTGTCTCAGAGTTTGGGTGGCATTTTTAAAGAAACCCTCTGGTGAGAAAATCAGGCAAAGAATTTGTTTTTCTTTGATGTATTCAATATCAAAATCAAATATGCTCAAAATTGCCTGCCATCTTGCAAAAATCTATTTTGGTTTAATATTAAAGTGATTATCTTAATATTAAATTTAATTTAATGTTTATCTTATAGATAAATATTCTATTAATTTAATAAGATTTAATATTAAATTTAATATAAATATTAGAATAAATTTAATATTAAAGTGATTAAGTTTAATCATAGTTGAACTGTCTAAGCTCTCCCTATATAAAGAGAGTCTTGAGTCATTATTTACATACGATTGAATTCAAACAAAAGTTGTAGAGAGAAAATTCTTTGAAGAAATTATTTTAGAAAATTTCTAGAGAATTTTTTTATTTACAACTTGGCCTAAAAGTTTAGAGAAATTGTGAAATTACCCACTAGTAATTTTTGTGAAAAATTTTAGGATTCGAAGCGAGCCAACACTCAGCTGATGTGAGCTTGAGGATAACGGAGAAGATTACTCGGTCGAAGCGTTCATCCTAGATGAATTGAAAAAGTAAAATTTTGATTAAGTGTTTATTAGTTTAGATATCATAACCAAGTTCTTATTTTTGAATCTTTTTTAAAACTCTGGTTTTTCCCTAAATTTATTTTTCGCTGTGTTTTCCAAACTCGTTTTTCCAACAACGATGAGGTTTGCTCGTCGAGACGTGGACCTTGTTTTTGGTAAAAATGAACCATTTGGTACCTATTTAATGCTTCCCAATTCAACCATTCAAAATATGCAGTTAAATACCATTCAAATTCATAGCATTTCATACCAAAACAAGTCAATTAACCATTTCAAAACAAAACCATTTCAATATGAGTTCAATTTATTACAAACCATCCATTTCATTTCATTCAACCATATGCCATTCTAACTAACCAACTAATCCATTCAAATGTTAAACTTACCTATACTATGCCACAATGAATCATGCCATTTCACCATGACTTCAAACACATAAGTTCATTTTACAACCTAATGACTTATAGGTCTTAAACATAAATCAATTTAACCATTCACTATTACAAATCTCAAGCATACCATTCAAACATACCAATTCAATGTCATACTTCAACTTAACCATATTGTACCATTCCATATGCCATTCGTATAACTATAGAATACCACATCTTTTGCATAGAAGCACCTATGTATTCAACACCATGAGCAATACCAAAATACCAATTCAACATGGTTACAAAAAACTTGCCATAAGTAAGTACATTCACATATTAAGATACACACCATGTCACATATATACATGCCACAAACCTTAACTCAAAATGACTAAATAGCCATCGATTTGAAGATAGGGTGAGCTTCAAGATGATCTGGCTTGATGCGTTCCACAAAGTGACAATCTACAAGGAAAATGGAAAATAAATGGGGTAAGCATCTAGGATGCTTAGTAAGCTCATATGGAAACTAAAGTTTACCTTGATCATTAAGGTATAATCAATTATTATATTTAACTACTAATTTAACTATCATTGGCACATTAAGACAAATCTCTACATGCAACATCACCATAAATTGAATGTGTTAATTACATTCTCGAATCGTAAGTAGTGTTAACATTTAAAATACAATCATATAGCAATCTATATATTAAACATCATCAATACCATTTTATTTTCAATTCATGATTTAAATTCATTTTTAAATCAATTGAACATCGTCCGATGGAACTATAGTAAAATGGACTCGGATACACAAGAATGTAATGCTCACACAAGTTGACAGTTATTCAGGGTTGCTCACACAAGCTGACATTATACTGAGGTTACCCGTTTGGGCTAAATCCATGATACATATAATTCAAGAATGACAACAAATGCTAGATCTCATAATAACATATAAAATTCCTAATTAATTACTCGTATAACTCTAATTACATGTCATACGTATCCTAACCTTTTACTAAGTTCACTTGGGCATCATTTCTATAGAAATGACATTATCAATTCCTATACACAGTTTAATTTCTCATATGAGACATATATTCAGTCAATAATCTCGTTTACATCTTATTCTATTTCCATATAACCAATATTCTCATGAATTTACAATTCAGTCCATTTCGAACCATTTGTGTCAAATTCACTAATTCACCTCAATCTAAACATAAATGAAATACAACACAAATCAATATAGCATAAAATAAAGTAGTAAGTTCCATATGAACTTACCTGGTCAAAACACCAAACAAGCCAAAACTTCAAGGACTAATCTACAATTTTTTTCTTTTCCTCGATTATCTCCGATTTGATCCAATTCTTGATCTATTCAATTATTTCAGTCAATCCATCAATATCAAACATTTATACATTATATCTTAACATGAATGAACTTATGAAATCTTATATTTGATACCCCTAAAGTTTTACATTTTATTGAACTTAGTCCTTTAAACCGAAATAGCCATAACTTTAAATTTTTAGCTTCGGCTTGAAAACCGAACTCAATTACATTCATTACAGACCCTCTACTATCTATTATTATTGAAATTTTACAATTTATTCACTTTAGTTCTTATGTACAAAACTAACAATTTAAACATTACAATCTAGTCTTTTTTTTCATATCTAAGCTTGAAATCTATCAATTTAACACAAATTTCTTTAACAAATCAACAATGGAAACTTTCAAAAAATTTAACAACTTTTCAAATTGGTACATGGGCTACCTAAATCAAGCTTCAATGACCTCAAAAACATAAAATTTATACGAAAATGACTTGAAATCTCTAACCAATTGAAGGACCTAATGTTGAAACCCTTAGAAACTCTTTCTCCTTTCTTTCCTTTGTAGAAATCGGGTATGAAAAGATGGAGAAGATAAACCTTCTCTTTCTTTCCACTTAATTCTCATTTTTATACATGTTTTATACTTAATTAATTTAATTATAATATTAACATTAATCACGCTTAAGGAATTTTCACTTAACGTCAACTATAATCTCTCCAAGATGGTTTATTTGCCATTTTAGACCTTGGTTTAATTGCAATTTAAGCCATTAAGTCTTTGTTCAATTAAAAACCTATAGTGATAAGACTTTTACAATTTAGTCACTGTACCCTTATTAAGCAATTAATAGACAAAATTGAAAGACCAAACTTTAATATACTTTTATACTAACTCCATAAATATTTATAATTAATATTTACGAACCCGATTTATGGAAATGAGGTTCCAAAATTGCCTTTTTTTGCACCATTGAAAATTGGGTTGTTACAAATAATTTTTTTAATTGTTATATAACATGAAAATGATATTTATTAAAAATAAATGTTAAAAATACAAGTCATTAACTTAATAGCCACATTAACCAATTGTTAAGTATTTAATGGTTTTAGACTTAAAAAAAATAAAAAAGGTAAGTCAGGTGACTTTTTAAAGTCAGGTGACCTAACAAAAAAGTTTCTAATAGTCTAGTTATCATTTATGTAGTTTACCCTTTTTATATACGAAAAATAAATTAGAAAAAGACTTAATACATAAATTGGTACCTGAGTTGACACTTTTTCTAATGTGATACATGTGTTATTTTTTGGTTAAATGTGGTACATGTATTTGACAAAAGTTATACATTTTGGAACCTGAAGGTTCAGAGTGTTACTCTTTTTAGTGTTTAATTCGGGTTTAGAGTTGATTTGATTAAAATTCATAATTAGCTAATAATATTAGCAATTAACTTTCATCAAATCAACCTTAAAACTCGAATTAAATCACATTTATCATATTGTATTTGACAAGTTAAACGTAAAATTAAACGAATCCACAATTAACACTAAATTTATTCTATTAGCAAAATCATGAAAATTTCAAACCTAAAACTATTATCAATTAACTTTTATTAAATCAACCTAAAATCTGAATTAAACATTAAGAAATTAACATCGTTATCTTTGAGTGTCAACATATAAAACTTTTGTCAAATACAAGTACTAGATTGGATCAAAACATAACACAAGTACCACATTAGAAAAAAAGTGTTAAACTCATGTACCAAATTATATATTAAATCTTTTAAAAAAAACTCAAACTTAATTAGCTTTAATGTTGTGACATATGTGTATTCAAAATCGAATCACTCGTGTTATATATTTGTATACTCATGAGACGCATGAGTTAATTATGTATATTAATATAATATTATTAAATTTTCTTAAATTTTCTTATTTAATTAGTTTTTTTTAAAATTAAAAATGCATGATTTACGTTGCTCTATCCATATATACCCAAAACACGACCATTTTACCAATAAAGGCCCATTTCTAACTTTATTTATGGAAATGGGCCACTTTTTTTATTATTTACCGGAAATGGTCGAAAACTACAAAACGCGTCCACGTAGGAGCGTTTTAGGGAGAAATTCTAGCAAAACGCGTCCCTGAGGGAGCAATTTTGCCATGTCAGCACAAAACGCACTGACGTGGACGCGCTTTGCTGACGTGGCAAAATCGCTCCCTTAGGGACACGTTTTAGCCTGTGTTTTTCTAGGGTTAGGGTTATTGGCATGTTTAGTCCCTAGGGTTTGTGGGTTTAGGTTTTTAGGGTTGTAGTGTTAGTGCTTTGTTAAAATAATTTAGGGTTTTATTTATTTATGGTTTAAGAATTTTAAAAAATAAATCAGGGTTTAGAGTTTTTTTTAAAATAATTAAATTATGTTTTAAGGGTTTTAAATAAATTAATTAAATTAGGGTTTAGAGTTTTTAAGAAAATTAATTAAATTAGGGTTTATTTTTTAAAAATAATTTTGTGTTTAGGTTAAGGGTTTAGAAAAAAATATATTAACAAGAAGGATTTTGTTTTTTTTTGTTTTTACAGTAGTTTCAGAAAAATTAATTTTGAGAAGATGATTTTGAAAAGATAATGTCAAAAACGCTTCAAGCAGGATGCACTGTAAGTAAAATTACTAAAAAAAGCTCCCAGGTGGACACTCTTTTTTTACAGTAGTTCCTGAAAAAATAATTTTGAGAAGGCGGTTCTGAAAAAATAGTTTCAAAAACGCTTTAAGTAAGATGCATTGTCAGCAAAATTACTAAAAAAAGCTCCCACGTGGACTTTCTTTTTCTACAGTAGTTCCTGAAAAAATAATTTTGAGAAGACGGTTCTAAAAAATAGTGTCAAAAACACTTCAAACAGGATGCACTGTCAGCAAAATTACTGAAAAAAGCTCCCACGTGGACACTCTTTTTTTACAGTAGTTTCTGAAAAAATAATTTTGAGAAGATGGTTCTGAAAAAATAGTGTAAAAAATGCTTCAAGTAGGATGCACTGTCAGCAAAATTACTGAAAAAAACTCCCACGTGGACGCTCTTTTTCTACAGTAGTTCCTGTTTGCCCTTAGGCTACAAATGAGTCAAATTTCATTCTTAGGTTGCAAAAGTTACAGCAAGAAAAATTAGAGAGGCTAAGCAGAATAGAAATTGAAGATAAGTGAACGTATTAGTGCTATTATTTACTATGATGGTGAGGTCCATGACACTGAGAACGACGTTGTTTTTTTATCAAAGAACACAACGCGACTGGTTTTAACTAGAACATAGATTTGACAAAACTTCGTAAAAGACTTAGGCAAAAAATCTTTGAAACGACACCAATGAGAGTTTCGTCTATTAAGTATCAATTTTGTGCTTCGGTTGATCCCGTGTCATATGACTCATTTGATATCATAGGTGGTCGCAGCTTGGAGGCGATGGTGAAAACTCATCTCGCTAGTGGATCACCCTATCTTGAGTTATATGTACAATTTTCATCGCCAAATGAAGCATTTGCAACTTCAACATCTACTGCTATTCGAGAGGAATACATGACCCCTACTCGACACTCCGTTAGTGGAAGGCAAAACACAGAAGTGCCCGTGATTGGTGGCATTATGGAATACACAACTCCTGCACGACACTCTGTTAGTAGATAGGACATGCACCTCGATGGGTTGATGTTTGATGCTGGAAATACGTACTAGAAATGACATCAATTTCTAGTGGTTAGAAATCCACATCTGATTGGGGACATTAGGAAACATCCATAATAAGGGATGATGTATTCCCTACGACGTCTACCAGTGAGGGGACCTCGTACGTTGTAGATGATGGTGGGTTAGATAATGAGTTCGATGTGAATCCACCTCGAGAGCCTGGCCCTGATGGTGCAGAAGTTGCATTATTTTCTGAACCGAAGCCTGCTTCAAATGAACTTAAAGCCAGTGAAGAGGGTTCAAATGAAGAAAAAGAAGACCCATGATTCAGAGCGTACTCGCATCCAGCCTACATGTATAATATCGATCTATCAGCAGATGATACATTGGGGTTTCCAGATCTACCATACAAAAGGCATGACCGTACAAGTTCATCATTGGATTCGGGTGAATTGGAAGTTGGTAAGAAGTTTTCCAGTAAGGATAGTTTTCTTGGTGCATTGAAACAACATAGCATCATGAACGGGGTTAACTACCACGTGGTTAAATCCAAATTTGAGAAGTTTGAGGCCAAATGTGTAGTGCAAAATAGTACATGTTCACGAAAAATCATGGCTTTGGTTAAGAAAAAGACAGGCTTGTGGGAGATAAAAAAGTACAAAAATTTGAATATTACTGTTATTACTTAATGTTGCATTATTTAACGTACTTCGTTGACAGGTGTTTCACAAGATCATCCCAAGATGGATTCAGATATGATAGCTAGCTTAATACTACCGATGGTGAAGGCAGATCCAGGAATTTTGTGTCGGTCTTAATTGCCAATATTCGTAGCCAATTGAGGTATACGCCCTCTTTCCACAAGGCTTGGATAACTAAGCAAAAGGCGTTGAAAAATATACATAGTGGGTGAGACTCTTCATATAATGAGGTATGGCAGTGGTGTCAGGTGCTGGAGAGGTACGTCCCAGGTTGCATAATAGACATTGAAACAAGCCTTGTGTATTACAATGACTGATTGCTCCATGGATGTCAAGTGTTCAAGCGTCTGTTCTGGAGCTTTAAGCAATACTAGGACGCATTTGTGTACTGCAAGCCATTGGTACAAATTGAAGGTACCTTTATGTAAGGTAGATATAACTATCGGCTATTGCTAGTTGTGGCATAGGATGCCGGTGAGAGAATCCTTCCAATTGTGTTTGCAATAACACCGGGGGAGTCAACTGATGATTTAAATTTCTTTCTTTCTTGGTTAAGGAGGCATGTTGCCCCCAATCTAATATCTGCATTATATCAGATTGGGGTACTGGAATACTAGCCACAATTAAGCGACAGGGAAGCCTATGGGGTCATACACATCATCGGTATTTTCTAAGGCATGCTGCGTCCAACTACTATGGGGGATATCGGTCTACCACTAAACGACGACAAGTGACCAACATGGGTATTTAATCTCTATTAATATAATATCTTTTGTAATATTCAATTTATTCTAAATGGAAGAATGGTATGTAATTTTCGCTATCAACTTATATTGGCAGAGTACGAGATCAATAAGGACCGTTTTCATAAGATGTTGGTGATTTTGTAGTCAGTTAACGAATAATGCGGCCTACAATATGGTCATATAATCTCAAATCTGGCTGAATACAGAAATCATGTTCTAAAAAGAAAGTGTCATTTGCCGATAACCTCGGTTGTGTAAGAGACATATTTCCGTTTGGTGGCGTTATTTCCAAAGCGAATAGCGAATTATAAAGGTCAAATACAAGGAAGCCATGTATAGTGTCGGAAGGTATTGCAAGAAATTAACAATGTGAAGGCGCGGACCAACACCATACACACAGTGTGTCATGATCACGATTGTGTGACGAAGTTCAGCAGACTGAACCAAGGTATTATCGGTTGGCAATATCGTATACACTTGAGAAATAGGACTTGCGACTGTGGAACGTTTGACGCACTTCGTTATCCATGTGCTATGCAATTACAGCTTGTCAGAATATCTGTTTGGATCTCATGAGCTATGTCGACGAAATGTACAAAATAAAATTCATGTACAATATGTGGAGACACATACTCACAATGGTCCAGATGAACGTAAGTGGTCGTCTGTATCGCTTGCTCTGTTTAAGTTGTTACCGAATAGAGAATTGTGTTGTAAACTAAAATGTCGACCTTACTCGAGTAGAATACATAATAATATAGATATTCGGGAAAGAACGAACCAACAAAAGTTGTGCGGATGGTGTAGGAATCTACGTTATACAATTCGAACATGTCCAAATCGAAATAGTTGATAATTGCTTAAATGAAACTATGATGCATTATTTGTATTGTCTTATTCAAAAGAACTTCTATTTTATTAAATAGGAAAAAATATAAAAATAATTTATTAAAATATTCAAAAAGAACTTTTATTTTATTAAATGAAACAATATAAAAATAGTTTGTACAAATATATTAAAAAAATCAATGTATGTGCTAGTCGAAATCAGTGCCACATAAGGGTGGTTGATGGCTACGCGCTGGATTCCTCATTGGTTCAGCTTCTGGCGGGGGTTGTGGTTACTCCGGTGAGGGTTGTGGTTATTCTGGTTGTGAGTGTTGGGAGGATAAACCACCTTGATAGAATAAAGAATGCAGAGGTATTTGCATTACCCACGGCGGATGTGTTGAAATCCAATAAGGTGATGGGGATTGATAATGAGATGACTCCCCGACGGTGCCTCGTGCGATCCCTACTGCAATGATGGCCTATATATCATTGATTGAGTCAGATTCATTAGGAAATGAGATACACCAGGCCATGCATTCCAACCTAGCATAGGACTGAGAAAAGGAAACATATAAGGGTTAAGATACATATAAGGGCTAGGATACGCACATGGCATAATCCAAATAGGCTGTGATGTGGGTGTCGTCGCTTGAGGTGTTGGGCGTAGTGATAGTGTAGGCATTGTTGATGGGCTTGTGCCGTTATCCCTTCTCCTTGGATTTAAAGGGCTCCGTCGTTCCCTTTCGACACGAATTTGCCGACGCCTTTGCTCTTCCGACAACAAATATGGCTTACCATGGATCCTAAACCATGGTATGTAATCCGGAACGATGATCAGTTCACGAGTAGGTATATGATCATACTGATTTTTCCAAATTTTGATATATTCTAAGAAGAATACTAACCAATTCGTATTCGATTGTCGTAAGTCAATTTTGTGCTCATTATTGAACACTTCAGGTGTCACGGGAATCGGTTGTCGGAATCCAAATAGCCGCAATACTCTATCCATCTAGTGTATCTCGACATTAGCATAATTGACCAATAGGACCTTAACATGCCAAGTGTTCAGATTTTGAAAGAATTCATTCGAAATTACTGCCTGAATTGCCAAATCCTCGTATGGTGTCTATTGAAACTATATGAACGCGATAAAAATATTACTTATATACATAATACTAAATATTAAATATGAAACGACTATATTATGTATTTATATTTTATTTAATATATACATGCGCTTCTGACCATTAGTCTAATAGAAGCCGTATATCTTCAAGAGCGGTAGGTATTCCAACATACCTCGCCGAATGGTTCCACCTAATTAAATAATTTTTTAGCATAAAATTATATTTTAAATCTATGTAATAATTGTAAGATCTAATATAAAATTATGGGTGGTTCACTCGAAGACGTAAAAATGGAAAGCAGAACCGAGCCCATGATTGTAGTAGTGATAGGCAACCTTTGATTTTGGCTTTATTTGGTGGCGTCGCCCTGCACATATCCCGATACAATGTTGTCAACACGGCAGACTCCCATCTAAGTTCTCCAGCTACTCTAAAATGATCTAGTTTCAGCAACCACTTCAGATGTACAAGGTTTTGTGACCAGTCTAGCATCAGATAACCTCCAATCATCTCGAGGATGTATGCCCAAGCATATTGTATTCTTTCTACTTCAGTAGAATCAATCCCCGGCTCCGGGAATGTGTCTCGTAACCAACCCATCTCGATCCAACCTCAGTAAATATTATCCGAAATTGCACCAAAAAGATTGTAGCATATGGCTCCCCAATCAGCAGATTGAACAGACCCTGTGAGTACGGTCCCATCCACTGGCAATCCCAATTGTAACTACACGCCCTCCAAAGTGATGGTACACTCTTCGCATGGAAGCTGGAATGTGTACGTCTTGGGTCTTCACCTCTCTATTAACGCGCTAATGAGTTTCGGGTCTAACTTACACCCTCGGCTTATATTGGCCACGTGCCAAAAACCCGCTTCCCTCAAGTAATTTTCTATCAACGGTGATGGAGGACCATATATATTATGAATATAACATTGTAACACCCGATCTATAGTCTATTATAAAAAATTATAAAATAAAAATTAATTAAAATTACAGAAATGAAAAAAATTATTAAATAAATATTCAAAAATTAAAATTAATACTTACCATTTTCATTTGTTCGTCGGAGATATGTTTATGACCGAGACGAATTAATTCCCTGACCATTGCTAATACAATCAAATATTTTTAAAATTATAAAATAAAATAATACTAATTTAGAAAAAAATTAAAGGAAATAATTAATTAAAGAGAGCTTTGAGAAATTTAGGGAGAAATTTGAGAGCTTTTTTGAGAATTTTGGAAGAAATGCTGTGTGAAAAAAAAATGAGGGGGTTTTATAGTTTTTTTTTTAATCGTTGGACCCCTCAAAGGTCAAAATTTTAAATGACTGTTGGAAAAAAAAAAGGGCTAAAATGCATCCCTGAGGGAGCGATTTTTCCACGTCAGCAAAGCATGTCCATGTCGACGCGTTTTGTGCTAACATGGCAAAACCACTCCCTCAGGGGCGCGATTTGCTAAAATTTTCCCCTAAAATGCTCCTACGTGGACGCATTTTGTAGTTTTCGACCCATTTTGGTAAATAATGAAAAAAGTGGCCCATTTCCATAAATAAAGTTAGAAATGGGCCTTTATTCGTAAAATGGTCCCAAAACACAACTAAAATTTTTAAAAAAATTAAAATAAATCTCAAGCAGTTTGAACTAAAAAGCCATATAAAAATGATTTAAGATAATTGGAAGTCGAATTAAAGTTCATTTGACATTGCCCCATAATTCGAAACAAGGCTAAAGTGGCCATATATTGTTCCACTGAAACAGTTAATTGTAATATGCCTAACTCTTCCTACCCCTATAGTTGTCCAGTAAAACCCACAATCATATGCCCAAATTAATGAATCACAACCGTTAAATCTTTGATATTTTAGTTAATGGAAGTCCAACTTTATACTTAGTTATTAAATTACGAATAAGTTTTCGTTTTGGTTACTTAACTAAAATAAGTTACAAATTGATCACTAAACTAATCAAAAGTTTTGATTTAAGTCACTAAACTATTCAAATGTTTTTATTTAAGTCACTGAGCTGCTAAGCTTTAAAAAAAAAGTTCCACCAACAGATTCCAAGTGATGATTCAACGATTAGTACGGTGGATCAGTACTTGATGGGCGTCGAAACCACCAAATATAATTTCTTATACTCTAACTTAATTAAATAGTAGTATAGAGTAGTAGGGTTGATCCCACAGGGATTAGGGCTCCTAATTTTCTTGTTTACGTAGCCAGATTCCTAAGTCTAGGCAGCTGTCGTGTCCACGACTTGTGCTCTGCAAAGTTGAAAAAATAAAAGGGGGATTTTAGTTGATAAAGAAAATAAATAAAAAACAAAAATAAAATAAAATAAAAGCATAATTATGATTGCAAAATAAAATCAAGTAAATTAAATTAAATCGGTGAAAATAAAAAACAAATATTAATGCTTAGCCTCAGTCTCGGTACACTCCAAAATCAAATTGATCATTGAAAGTAAATTTTCCTTTCCAAATGATAAGCTGATTATAGAGATCAAGAATGCCCCAATCACCAACTTTTCCTTGTATAGTTGGTTTCAGTACGACCTATAAACCAACCCCTATCAATTATTTAACCATGTAACATGTGTTCGCGATTCAAGATCTCGGTAGCCTTGTGATCTAGAAAAGCTCAACTCGAATCAACAGCCTCAACCGCGTGGGTTGTTTAAATCTGATCACTACCTCTCTTAACGGAACCCAACTAGCTTTTTTCAATTAGACACGGCAATTTGTTCACGGGAACTCGAATACGGTAGACAACCGACCCGATTTCCCAACTGTACACCAATACAACTCTAACCCAACATGCACTTTAAGTTGAAATTGGATCAAGTTTAAAGGATGATTGTGACTATACCATATATCGGAGAGATAACGAATATCGTGTTGAAAGGTTTTTTTAGTTCGAGTTCATATCTCATGATATTATTGTCGAAATAATAACCAGGCTAAAAGGAAATTAGTTGAACACGAGATTAATCATGTTTTGTTAGTTTATGGGAAGGAATTTAATGGTAATGATGAAGGGTGGAAAGGAGAAAAGACATAGGAAGCGATTGAAATAAAATGTGAAGAAACAAGGAAAAGAAAATGAAATGGCAGAATGCTCACAAACTTTTGCTACAGATGTTGGATAATATAAAAAAAAGCTGTAATAGCCCGGTTTAGACACTAGTCAGAATAGTGGTTTTAGAACCAAAAATTTGAGTCAGAAAAATATTTTAATATCATTTTCCGTGCTTATAATATGTGAATTAATATGTGTGTAAGTTTCGTATAAAAATTTGATCGTTTGTGTGCTTAATTTAGAAAAAAGACTTAATCGCAGAAAATGAAAAAGTTATGTGCTACATGAATAAGTGCCGAATTGCTATGTCTTTTTATATGTGGGGTCCTTATGATGCAATTATACCATTAAATTAATGCATGGACATATTTGGTCATGAGTTAGTGGATTTTAAATGATATTAGTAAGGTTAAATTAGTAAATGGCTTATAAATGTTTATTTAATTATAACAAAACATGAAATTAGTGCATTTTTCATGTTTGTTGTCGAAAATTGAAAGAAAAAGAAAAGAAAAGAAAAAGAGTTCCTAGAGTTCGGCTAAGAAAATTTGTGATTAAGGTATGGTTTTTTTATCCGTTTTTGATAATTTTTACGTTTTTGTGATCGTTGTCAAGTGTTTTATCAAGCCCATGTTTCAATTTAAGAAATTGATGAATATTTTAAGATGTACCATTGTTGATAATGTGAGTTTTATGAAGTTTGATAATAGAAAATGAAAGATATGTGTTAGATTACTATGTTTTGTATTGGGATTTTTGATAAATTTGATTATTATGGGCTAAATTGTGAAATTTGTAAATTGAGGGACTAAAATATTAAATAAATAAAATATATGGGTTATATGAACTACATGGATATTCAGCTAAGTATGTGTATAAGGAAATTTTGTATATTTTGTGATTTTCTTAATTGAGGACTAAAATGTCAAAATGTGAAAATATGAGGGATAATTTGTAAAATGCCCTTATTATATTTTTTGGATTGAATTGAATGATTTGGTGAATAAAGGAGTTAAATTTGAATGTGTATAGATCAAGAACTAAAGGAAACAGAATTATATCGGGGAAAGTCGAAAGTAGTTGAATAGCCGTTCGTTTCCATTCATTCCCGTACGAGGTAAGTCTATATATAAATAAATGTGTTTGAATTGATTTACTCATGCTTATATGATATTGAATTGTGATGAATGGTTATAGAAGCTGGATATGTGAAATTGAGAAATTTTCGATAATGTGACGACGTCCAAAAGCCCTATACGAACTATAGGAATAGTTAGGATACATATGTCATGACATAGGATTCCGATATGTGATTTCGTGTAAGACCACGTCTGGGACGTTGGCATCGATTTGAGATTTATGTGTAAGACCATGTCTGGGACATCGGCATCGTATTTGAATTCATGTAAGACCCTGTCTGGGACAGTGGCATCGATATTTGATTACATATAAGACCATGTCTGGGACGTTGGCATTGTACGAGCTTTTCGAGTTATCAATGTATCCTATTTGATTTTGTACGGTTCAACGGGCACTCTGAGAAATGAATGAATATACGAAATGTGTATCCGATTCAGGTACGTTTAAAATGTGTATAAAGTTGAGAATGAGAAGTGAATGTATGTTTAATTGTGGTTAAAAGATGATATGTGATATTCATGAAAGTGAAATATGCTATATGTGTAAATGAAATGAATTGGGATTATATGATTTGTATATGAACATATGAGTATGATGTGCTTCATAAAATGCATATGTGAAATGGTGATGAATCCTAAATGAATGAATTGAATTATACTTGATTCATGAGTTGAATTTATTTGTATATGTCTTGCTAAGCTTTCAAAAGCTTACTTTGTGTGTATTTTCTATTGTTTTGTAGATATCAAAGCTACCGGGAGTTCAGGGATCATCAAGGATCATCAAGGATCATCACCACACTATCAAACTTAATTTTGGTACCTTTTGAAAGTATAATATTTAAATATGGCATGTATAGTCTAGTTAAATTGAGATATGTTTTTGAGTTGTGAATATTTAGCCATGTGATATGGCTTAGTTTTGGTTGTGTTTATGAATGAATTTTGGGTTTAAACTATGTGATGTAAAATTGTCAATATGATGTGTTCATGGATGGCCAAGAGAATTGGTCAATTTGGTAAGATTTTGGTATGGATTATAAGCATGAAATTGGTTGATAATATTGAAGCATGAATGATGCTTGATTTGGTAATCTTTTGGTTGCTTATTGGGTTATGAAATGTCGTCTTAAAAGCTTATGTATATAGGGTGGCAAATTGGCTTTGCAAATGCCTATTTTTGTATAAAAGAGTAGAGACACGGGCGTGTGCCTCAGCTATGTGCGACACACAGTTATGTTAGACGACCGCGCGTCCTCTGGGGTAGTCCTACAATTACAAGTTAGTCTCAAGCATGGCTTAGACACACGGGCGTATCTGGTGGTCGTGTGAGGTACACAGCCTTGGCATGTGGGTGTGTGTGGCCATTTAGAAGGGTATACAGGCTAGACACATGGGCGTATGGTCAGCCGTGTGACTCAAGTCAGTTTCAACCACGGCCAAGGCACAAAGGCATGTCTCCGGTTGTGTGGTATAAGTCTGTATGTATACCCTATTTTGCCACGGCCTAAACACACGGGCGTGTCTACTGCTGTGTGAGGCACATGGCCTGTTCACATGGGCGTGTGACCTTTGTAACTTAGAAAATTTTTTATTAAGTTTCGAAAAATTTTGTATGTGCTCAAATTAGTCCCGACCCCTTCCTAAAGCATGTCTAAGGTCTCGTTGACCAAAGAAAGAGAATGTGATGATGTTTGACTATGATGCTATGATGTGTGGGCGATATTTGTGTATTGATTATAAAATGTTTCGATATGTCCAGTAATGCCTCATAACCTTAGTCCAGCGACGGATACGAATTAGGAGTGTTACAAAAGCAATTGTATATTTATTCTATTCAAATTTGTTTTTTCTATTCAAATCTGTTTTTTCATGCAACCAATACAAATTATTTATATACTTTCCACATGCTAAATTTAGCATGATTCATTCTAAGAATGTATAAACTAAAAATTAGATTTTTTCTATTTATAGAATTTGAAAACTTCAAAAATCTGATTTATTTAGCCACTAATTTTGCAATCTTTTTAATTCGGCCCATTTTCTTGCTTCTTATTCCAATTTAGCCCATTTTTCTTGATTTTGAATTTTGACACTCCAATTTTACCCTTGACAAGATTTAAGTAAGAAGTCATAAGTTTAGTAGTATTTTATTTAAAAATTAGCCAAAAATAGATACATTAAAAGCACAAAATTAACTTGCTATCAGTACCTATCAATGAGTAGAAGAACATACCTTAGATTTAAGTCAATCTGATGGTCAACATTAGAGATCAGAGAAAAAACTTTGAATTTTGGTTTACATGTTTATGACATCCAAAGTTATTTCATGAAAAAAAACTGAACTATAGAAAATAAAGAGAAAGCTTTCGATTGGTGTAAGTAGTGCGAACAGAGAAAGCCATATAGCATTTATTTTTACAGCCCAATAACTTAAATAAAAACTTTTTAATAGTTCAGTGACCAAATTATAATTTTTTTAATTAAGTGACCAAAACAAAAACTTATATATAGTTTAGTGACTAATGGTGTAGTTTACCCCAGGGATTTAAATAGCGGATTGATACTGGAATAGTGGCCGCTATATAGCGGTAGCGGCGCCGTCCGAAACCGTTATTGTTGAAAATAGTGGTGTGAAGCAGAGTCACACCAATAGCGGTTGATCGCGACCGCAATTTAACGGGTAGCGGCCAATTGTGGTAATAACTGGCCGCTATTCCTATTATTTTCTGTTACAGTAAAATTAAAAAAAAAATCCATCTTCTCTAAACAAAAATCAACAGAAATACAATAACACAAAAGGGAATATATTCCCCTACTTGCAAAATCAGAGAGTTTTCAATCAAAAAAAGTAAAAAGAAGTCTAAATCATAACACCCATGTCTAACGCCGGAACAGGGTACGAGGCATTACCGGACTTAAACATACACATTCATGCAAAAATCGGGCCATAAAATCCCTTTTAATTCAAAACCTTTCAAACACATGCCTGTCGTCCCTTATTTAGGTCTAGAAGCCCAAAACATTAATCGGAATTGATTCGGGACTAAATCGAGAACTTTGAAAAGTTTCAGGAAAACTTAGAAAAGTTTCCCATGAAACAGGGTCACAAGCCCATGTGGACATAGGGACACGCCCGTGTCATCAGGCCGTTTAATTTTCTATTTATGACGCTAGCATGCACATCGAACCACACGGCCGAGCCACACGCTCATATCTCCAGGCCGTGTTCCTCACACGGTTGAGACACACGGCCGTGCCTCAGCCCGTGTGGTCAACACTTAGGCTATTTTCCAAGCCTTCATGTTACCCATAATCTCTTACAACCTTATGCACATCAAAATCGCAAATCATGGCATCATTTTAGTGATTAAACACTCTTTATTAAGACATATTCTTAACATTAACATGTCCTCTTACAAGTAATGCATCTACTCATGCAATACCAAGTCTAGATTCCTTATTTCACATTCATAAGACTTGCCATTTTGATGACCACTTTTACCATTATACTATGGTTACCAACTTATCCATCAAGCACTCATGTTCAATCATTATCACGTTGTGTTTATAACGTGCAATTACTACAAGGCTATGACCACCTCAATTGGTCATAGAGCATACATCCAACACACATGTCATATTACTAACCATACATGGCAAACAAACATAATCACATTATAAACATTAGACATGACATGAATAGCTGGGCTTACAAGCCATAATCAATATGAGCCATATCTCATAGCCATATACATATAACTCAATATAAGCCAACACATTTGGCCAAAGCAAAATAATACATGTCAATCAACTAAATCCCTATACATGCCACTCACGTGAAATTTCTAATATATACTTCATTATTCCAAAGGTAGTGACTTGATAGTGTGATGTTACCTCCAACTATCTCCAACCTCGAGCTAACCTAAAAACACTAAAGGAAAGGAAAGGAAGGGAGTAAGCTTTATAGCTTAGTAAGACCGTATGAAAATAATAAGCAATTTATCAACCTGCTTCTCATGGTAATACAACCCTATTTGCATTTTTACTCATGTTCCAGTCAAGCTATTTTCTCAAGTCATAGTAACTAATTTATTTATATCTGGAGCTACAGAACTCAAAATTAAGTTCTGCTAATTTTCTATGAAACTATACTCATATATCTTCTTACCATAAAATTTTCAAAATTTTTGGTTTAGCCAATTAGTACATTTTATTCCTTAAAGTTACCCCTTTTTCGCTATTTGACAGCTCTAACCCCTCTTCACTAAAAATTAATTATCTCATAATATGGAAATTGGAAAATGTTCCCGTCTATTTCTATTGAAAATAGACTCATTAATAATTCTAAGAATATAAATTATAATCCATAACTATTTTTTTTACAATTTTCAATGATTTTCCCAAATCAAAATAGGGGATTTCAAAGTCATTCTAACTCTGTCTCACAACAATTTAAATATTTCATAATATGAAACTCTTTTGCTTACACCGTTCCTTCTATGTGAAAATAGACTCATTAGGATTTAATTTCATATTTCATTCAACCTATAACTCAATTTCCATAATTTTTGGTGGATTTTCAAAGTTGGACTATTGCTGCTGTCCAAAATTGTTTTAATGCAATATAATGACCACTGAGTTAATAACACCTTTACAAATCATTTCTACCATCATGGTAAAGATACATGTTTATACATCATAAACATGAATCCATAATCTCAAGGTCATCGTAACATGACATAATAAACATGAATTTACATATCATTCAACCTCTTTAACTTACTCTTCACAAATTCTCATTCTTGCCAAAAACAACATGTATCAAGGCCATTACACATGAGTTTAATGTACATACCTGTACGACATGAAACGTAACTTACAACTATTCTCACCATTGACCTACCTCAATGGGACCATCGTCAAAACATACCTCGAATCACCCGTTGAACACTCAGAATACTATTGGATACACAGAAACATTGCACATAAGTGCCATATACGCAGCTAGAATCAACTCATAGTGCACAAAGTATGTAGCCAAAGCTACTTCATATTATGAATGCCCGCATTTGAGCTACTCACGAGTCTGTACACAAAGTCAGCACCCGGACCTCAAAGCATTATCATGTAATGCTCGCTTATTGAGCTACTCACGAGTCTGATCATAAAATCAGTACCTGGACCCACATTACATATATCACTTATCTCATGAACTCAGACACAAGTCATGAGTTCAAACCACGTTGTTTTTCCTGACATATCACGTGTATCCTAGACTATTCCTAAGGTTAAAACGGGATTTCTTGCTTAACACATTGTCGTCGCACTTACTCGTAATGTCATTTACACTTCTAACATACATTTCATACATCCATAATAATCAAATAAGCATATATAAATTCTTGATAACAATAAATCATTTCAATACTCATAATACCAAAACATTAACATTTGGCATCACTTTCTCATACTTAGCATCAGCAACATATAACTCAATTTAATCTTAGAAAGATAATTTTCAAATATATTAGCAATAATATGGATAACATGCTTAAATTATTCACATGGACTTACCTCAAATGCAATTTTGGCTAATTATTCTCTTTTTGTCCTTAACCACGTACTTTCTCGATTTAAGCTCGAATCTCGATTTTTCTTGATATAACATGATGAAATTCACTCATTTAATCACTAAATAAATTTGGACAATAAAATTTCACATTTTTGGCAAAATGACCATTTTGCCCCTAAACTTTCACAAAATAACCATTTTACCCCTAGGCCCGGAAATCGATTTTTATCAAATTTCCTTATTAGGCAAGCCTAACCGACCACTTATTAATCTTATGAAAACCCCAAATTTCCACTATTTCACACAATTACAACCTATTTTATAACTTTTACAAAATGGCCCTTTTAGGTGTTTTCCATGAAAATCCTTTCACAAAAGTTGTTTATTACACAACCAAGACTCATTTTCTTGCATAAAAATTCAGCAAGAAACATAAATCCTTTCATGTTAAATACCTATACTATCAACCATTTCACAAAATAGTCCCCCCATTAGCTAGTTCATGCTACAAGGGTTCCAAAAGTACAAAAATTATCAAAAATAGGCATCTAAATCACTTGTAAGGGATATAAGTTGGTGAAATTTTTGAGCTTTCAAAACCCCCTCTTTGTTGGTATTTTCGGTGGGGAAGAAGGAAGATGAAAAGATGACAACAACTTTTTCTTTTTGTTTTAGTTTATTACTTAATAAGTCACCTAATGCACACCAACTTTGACTTTTCAACCCTTTTTTGTCTCCTTGATCAGCTACTAACATATTTATGGTCTATTTACTCAATAAATACCATAATTTAATGTTCTATAGCTATTTGACACCTTTAGCTAGCAAAATAAAACTTTTGCCCTTCACGCGATTTAGTCCTTTTTCGCAATTAAGCATAAAGCCGTTAAAATTATTTCACCAAAACTTTCATGTACTCATATAATCATGCTATAACACATAAAATATGATTAAAAATAATTTCTCTGGCCCCAGAATAGTGGTTTCGAAATTACTGTTTCGACTAGGCCCAAAATCGGGTTGTTACACAAATAAACAGAAAAAAGCAATCAAAACAATAGAAAATATGAAATTCTCAATTGGTGGCTTATGGCTTCAACGTTAGTATTTAAGAATAGTGTTGATTCCATTAACTCATTCATTATCAAAAACTCAATTCACCACTCCACACCACTTGCTTGAAACCATCTCAACTCGTTCAGCAACTCGGTTCCGCCACCATCTTCACCACCGTCGCAAACAAGTGTCAGTCCCCGTTTCACCTGGTAATGATTATACACTTTCGTTTACTCTTGGTTCACCTTCTTCTTCAACTATTTCACTTTATCTTGATACTAGTAGTGATCTTGTTTGGCTTCCTTGTTCACCATTTGAATGCATTTTATGTGAATCGGAAACACCACCGCTTTCTCCTCCGCTTAATCTTTCTTCATCTGCTACCGCTGTGCCATGAAAATCCTCTGCTTGCTCCGATTTTTCATATTTCAATTTAGACTCTAAATTCTAAACTCCAAACCAAACAGCAAACAAAATCACAAGTCACAACACAACAGAGCTACCATTTTCAAGTAAGTACTAAGTACCTGAAATTTTTTGTCTTGAATCTTGATTCTTGCTTTTCTTATTTTTTCCGTAAAATGCAAATATTGTTGTAAGTTACAACTTACAAACAAGTCTTAAATCTGCAGTGCAAATATATTCTTTAGACTTTAGGTTAGGGATGAAGGGAAAAGGGGAAAGGGGAAAGGTTTTCTTTTGGAAGGATGGATGCTTTGAATGGGTATTGAGAAAATTTTGGGGTTCCAATGTTTTTTTATTGTTTTTGAATTTATTATTGAATATTGACGGTTGAGACTTGACTCTTGAGGGCTGATCAGCTGATGGCTGATTTTTTTCTACCATGACCATCCATTCATTTTTTTTTTATATTATAAGATTTTTTTTATTTTTTTTGGGCCTTGTGAATTTCTATTTGGTATCTATTTTAATTTTTGTTTGGTCTCTTGTGTGCTGCCCATTCTCTATATCTAACCCAACAATTAACTTCTAAAAGCCCCTTAAACCATCCTACACTACAACTAAAAATATCAATTTAAAATTAAGTTATATATTTTTATTAGAGTTAAAATGTGATTTTGTATTCGTTTGTATCTTGATAGTTCTCAAAATGATTAAATTGAAATTTTGAAATTTTCTAGGAAGAAATTATAATTTTACCATATATTAACTTAAGATTTTATAAGATTTTACCAATTGAAGTTAATTGGAAATAAAATAAAGTAATTGATTATGAAATTAATAGAGACAACAGGTCAACCAAATGAATTATTTTTCTTCGTATTAAATTATAAAACATTCAAAATGTAGTTATGACACACGAATGAGATTTATATAAAAATATATATTTATTAAAATTTTATATGAAAATCAAATAAAATAAAATTGAAGTTTTTAAAATTATAATGTTTATGGTGAAATCAAGTAGCATCTAAAACGATCACTAAAAAATTGGAGATTAATAAGTTAGAATTGTTAGGAGAGATCTTACTGAAAATGAAAATTACTTTGACAACAATCATATTATTATATTTTTTAATATGAAAGCTTCAATCTTATCATATTTATAAATCTACTTTATAATTTATATGTTATTTTTTAATTAATATTGTAATTATAATTTATAATGATAATTATTTATTATTTATTATTATTATTTTGAAATTTTATAACTTTCATTACCCAGGGTGTGTTTAGGGTTACACACAAAATTAATGAAAAATTATAACCTCTGTTGCTTGGGGTTTACTTAAGGTTACACACAAAATTAATGAAAAAATTATAACCTCCATCACTTATGACTTGTATTATAAAAGGTAAAAAATCCAGACAAATTAATTCATCGTGTTTTTGTTCATCAAATCTGATAGATGACTTCAATTCAACATTAGATAAATCTCTATTAATTTTAGTTGCATAATATGAAAAACTTGAATTTTTAAATTTGATCCAATTTGAATTTAAAATTTATTAAGATGGAACAAAACAAACTATTTATACAAAAAACTTTGGAACCAAGCAATAATGGGTTATGGTGTATTGTTGTTTTTAAAAAAATAAATAAATTATGGATTATGAAATAAATTTAATTTTTCCATGTTAATGATGTTTACTTTTTTTTGTATTATATTGTTGATAATATAAGTAATGTGTTGTCTATATTTCTAAGTATAATTTTATGTTTCTTATATATAAATAAAAATAAAGCATGCTACCACATGAAGAGTTCTCAACTAAAGGATTGGAGGGTGCACCAAGTAATGATATAGGTCGGTACTTTGGAACTCCAGTGCCAAATATGAAAGGAAATGTCGTATGTAAACTTTGTGGTAAAGTTGTGAAAGGAGGAATAACACGATTTAAAGAGCACATTGCTCATAAAACCAGCAATGTTGCACCATGCCCTAATGTTACTGGTATGTGATACTTTATGATTATTTTTAATGTTATTGTAAATTTATCAATAAAGATTATATATAATTGATAATAATATAAAGTGTGAATTACTTTTATTTTATTAACAAGTGTCATTAGAGAAAGTATGATGAATATACTGAAAGAAAGCAACACAAAGAAAATAGACAAAAAGAGGAGAAAAGATGAATTCTTATCTCAATTAAGAGAAGAGGAGGATGAACACGAGGAATTCATTGATGAGGTTTTTGCTATAAGGCAAGCAACTCGAGAAAGTATCCATTCACAACACGTGTAACGGCCCAGTTTAGACCCTAGTTGGAATAGTAGTTTCGAGACCACAAATTTGAGGTTGGAAAATTATTTTAATATTATTTTTGGTGTTTACAGTATGTTAATTGCTACATGTGAAAGTTTCGTGAAATAATTTTAGCGTTTGAATGTGTAATTACGAAAAAGGACTAAATCGCATAAGGTGCAAGACTTGAGGTCTATAAGCTTAAAGCACTAAATGACTATAGAATGGAAAAGTGTGAGCACTTGCATGGTAATTAAACCATTCATATTAGTAGTGGACATTTATGTGCATGGGTAGGTGATTATAAAAGTTAATGTTAAAAGGGCAAAATAGTAAATGAATAAATAATTATATTAGAATAAAGAAAACAAAGTGGTAATCTTCCTTAGTGCATTCATGCACCGAAAATTCAAGAAGAAGAAACCATTAAAATGGCTTGAAGAATTCGACACCTTCCCTAGCTTGCATGTAAGCATTTTCACCTCAGTTTTGAATGATTTTTACGTTTTTGAGATCGTTGTAGTGTAAGCTATCTACTGAGGGGACTAAATTGAGAAATTGTTGGAAGTTTAGGGAGTTTCCATTGATGATATTGTATGATTTTTTGAAGTTCATGATGGATTATGAATGCTTGCTGTTAGTTAAACAACTTTTGTTAATGAATTTAGTGAAAATGTGAAATAGGGGTTTAATTGTGAATGTGAAATTTGTGTAGTAAATTTGAGAAATAATGAGAAATATGGGCTGATATGAATGCTAGGGAAATCTGGCTAGCATGGGTTGTGATTAAATTTCATGAAAATTGTGTTTTTATGAGTTAAGGACTAAATTGTAAAAATGTAAAATGTTAGAGGCAAATGTGTAAATTTGCCAAATTGTGAATCATTGAATAAATTTAATAGATTGAATGTTAAATGGGTTAAATTTGGTAACATTTAGGTCAAGAAAAGCCGAGATTGGACTTAGATCGTGGGAAGAATAAAGTCTCGAAATAATCGACTCGAATTGTTGTTTTTGCATCCGAGGTAAGTTCGTATGCAATGAACTTATTTGATGTTGTATTTAAATGTATTGATATTGCATAAATTGTATGTTTGAGAACATTGAATTGTTCAATAGAGGTTCGAAAATGATTCGTTAAGGAATCGTCAAAGACTCGATGATGAGTAATAATGATCGCGACTACGGTTTGGTATTGAAAAGTCCCGGTTGAACCTTAAGAATAGTTTAGGATGCTAGTGACATGTTGTAACACCCCAAACCCGGCCCAGACGTTACAGCCGAATTCAACGTGCCACATGGAAATGTTACTAGAGAAGTCATGTTTTATCTAAAACCTTTCTTAGTGTTTAAAGAATATTTTCGTTTTAAATTAAAGTGAATGGAAGCTGTGCACCAGGTAGAATGCCAGAAAAGAGGAGGTGAGTCTATTAGACTGCTTAAGTACCAAGCTCTCCACGGATCCACTCCTAGACATGCACACCACCATTGCCACACTTTAACTGAGCGATTGTTTAATGAAAACCATTTCGTTTTAAATAATTTGAAATCACTTATTAATTTTGAAAACGTATTCATTGCGGAAGCTTTGTCTCGTTTCGCGATGTTTTGAAATCAGGTAATCTTTTTAAAACGCGCCCAAGAGCTATTCAGTTTTAAACAATTAAAACAATATCATATCTAAGCTAACAAAACATACTAAAATAATTAAAGCAGCCTTATTACAAATTAAAAACCCGAAAACATAAAGGAAATAATCTAAAGTAAAAGTGAAGGCGTAAACACTTATTTTAAACAGTCCACATGGCCATTCTGAATCCCTCCAGCTCCAAGTCCACCGATCTAAGGCTCATCTGCAAAGATGAGAAAAAAGGGGTGAATTTGGAAAACTCAGTGTATAAAGTATTCCAACCAGCGCCCAAATTAGTTCAAGCTTTACTGGGCCTAAGCCCTATTCAGAAATCAGTGTTAACTGGGCCTTAGCCCATATCAATATTAATCTGGGCCATAGCCCTTACAACATGATCGTGAGTATACTAGGCCTAGCCCATATTAACACAGTTGGGCCCATTTCAATACAGTTGGCCCATAACAAAACAGTCTCATATAATTAATGCATGATAAGCCCATCCAACCCTGCACTTGCCTCCGTCCATCCCTACACTTCCTGTGGGGAATAAATCACCCACGTCATCCCTACACTTACGGTGTTAGCACCGATTGCTGCACTGACTATAATCCGCAGCAAAGCCGCTTATATCAGAATATGTGGCACAGCCACCAGAACGGGTTCTTCCTCCATAACAAAACTCAACCCCATGCAACAGATATACATGTCATGGCATATAACAAACAGAATCAGAATATCATGCATTTCAGTCAAAATTAACCCTAGGGGTATAACGGTCATTTTGCACCTAGGGGTAAAATGGTAATTTTCATACTTAGGGGTATTTTAGTAAAATTTACTATTCTAGAGTTTACACACAAAGTATAACCATTAACGCTTTAACAGAAACACTTACTGAGCGTTTTTACCGAATTAGGCCCGTTGGCCCACTACCCCGTTTTCGGCCCATTAAGCCCAAATATACCGAAGTGCACAAAATTGCGCACTCTGCACTCTTACCGCTTATGATTACCAAAATTAACAAACAAACCACCTCACGAGCGCCGCGCGTCAGAAGTTCACAAATGTCGACTTTTCTAAGCATTTCACTTTCGGCTTTGCCGATCTAGTCTATGAGTGGGTGTCGTTTACACACCTGTTTGCGACGATATGTTGACGAGTTCCACACACGAACTGCCTACAATTGGATTACTAACATGTCAATCTAAATATCGAAATCAAACTACGTATTTAACCCCTTACCATATTTGGCCAACACAGCCTTAGATCCCAGAATTCCTTACCTTTTTGCCGAAATATAGGTTAGATCCAAAGATCCAATCGAAAAGTCTTCAAGCCCTTTTTGCTATACGTCCTCTTGTCCTCGCTAATGCTAGGAGAGTTTCGGTCAAACTCTGACTCTCCCCCACGTGAGCAGCAAAATTCCCAACCTTACGCGCAGGATGAAGCTCGAACCCCAGACCTCCGTCTGCTTTGCGCCCTTGCGCCTTCGCCCGAGTTGCTGGCCATTGCACCACGCTTTCTCCTTTAGTATTATAAGGTTACAATTAATTATAAACCTTACCTGCTGAAGCTTTGGTCCGCTTAAAAATAAAAGAGAATTTCGCCTTCCACGCAACTTGAATCTGCGACCTTTTAACCCCACACACACGTTGCTTGCCACTGCACCGAAGTTCCTTTCATGACATAATCCTTTCACATTTAATTTTAACCTTTACCCGCTTCAGTTCTGGCTCGCTAAAAATAAAACAGAATTCGCCTTCCCTTGGAATCGAACTCATAACCTCTCGGCAGGCCTAGCACGCTGCTGCCACTGTGCCATGGACGCTCCTTGTGTTAAATTACACTCGCAATCCCTCTTAACCCTTATTCCAACCGTGATCTGTATACTAAAAAAAACTCTCAAATTACGCGCGCCGTGCCTTGAACCCAGGCACCTCCCAACCTTCCTAGCGTGCTTAGCCACTGGGCCAGGTGCTCCTTTATGCTAAAACTCAGCCTAATATATTAATAAGGCCTACTGCCCAGATTCTCTTAAGAAGCAAAATTTGAGAATTTCGCTAAAGCTATGGGCCGAGCCTGGACTTTTTCCCACACTATAAGCCCTTCATATTTTATTTAATTACTAAACTAAACGTAATAATAATAATAATAAATTAATTAAAACATCCTAATTATTCGGGCCGTCTTCTACCCGAACCCAGACTCAAGGCCCAATACCTTCTAGCCCAATTTTTAGGGCGTTACACATGTCATTAGGGTATTGATATCGGCACTTCGGATGCGAGTTTCCTTGAGTTGGCTTCGAGCCATGGTATAGGCATTTTGAAGTTACCTTGAGTTGGCTTTGGGCCATAGTATAGGTACTCCGAGCAAAGTTACCTTGAGTTGGGTTCGGGCCATGGTATAGGTACCTATCGTACGAGGCTTTTGAGTATCCGACTTCTATTCCACATGGTTCAACTGGAAAATGAAAGATATCGTTGATTTGAGATCGACACGGGATGGTACAGGTATGTACGTAAAATTTCATAAGCCTTGAATTGACAAAGGTAGAGAATGATATGTTTACTCTTGTGAATGAGTAAATGAAAGGTTTGTATAATGAGTTGAATTAATTGTTGATGTTTATGCAAATTTTTGAATAATGCATACTTATTGAATTGTTATATTTCATGCGAACTTACTAAGCTTTATAGCTTACATTGTTAATTTCTCGTATTTTATAGTGACTTCAAAGTTAGCTCTGATCCGGGGATCGTTGGAAGCATCGTCACACTATCCGTCGTTCTTTTGGTATTTTAAAAACTATATTTTAGGTCATATGGCATGTATAGGTACTTGAGTCTTTTGGTATATATTGTTGATAAATGTGGCCATGTGATTTGGCTTGTATAGTTAACGTGGATCTTGTATATTGCCATGTAAGTTGGCTTATTTTGTTAACTATGATGATAGGTAAATATAGGTAAGTAATACTTCTTGTTGATGTGATTCATGGTTGAATTGTTATTTGGTCGGTTTGTGAACTTAGGCATAGATATGCATGATTGAATGAGGTATGAATGAGATGGTATGTGATAGTATTATTGCCTTGGTTATGATTGATGTTAGAAACTGTATAGAATAAGCATGAATGAAGTTGTTGAATTGTCTATTTATGCTATGAATTGTGCCATGTTAATGGCTAAGGAAAGTGTGCATATTGGTATGAATTTGAGGGTGACAAATGGCTTGGAATATAGCCTTAAAGTTGTCCACACGGGCTAAGACATGGCCGTGTGTCTTGGCCGTGTGGGGGACACGGCTTAGGGACATGGGCGTGTACCCTGGCCGTGTGAAAACTGCACTTTAATTTTGGAATTTAATTTGCCATACGGGCTAAGGACATGGGTGTGTGCGTTGGCCATGTGACCTTAGTTTGGTTGCTGACATCACAAACAGAATACAAGCTAATTTTGGCACAGCCGAGCACACGGCCTGGAGACGGGCGTGTGCAAGGCACACGGGCTGGACACACGGGTGTGTGGTTTGGCCGTGTAAGGAAATTAGTATGTATGCCCTGTATCCACACGGCCTGAGACACGGGTGTGTCTCTTGGCCGTGTGAATGGCACGGGTTGGGCACACGGGCGTGTGACCTATGTAGTGGGGAAAATTTTCTAAGTTTTTGAGATATCTTTTGAGTTATCGGTTTAGTCCCTAACCCCTTCTAAGCATGTTTTAAGGGCTTGTAGAGACTTATAAGGGACAAAATGATTGAATGTTTAAAATTTTAAAATTGTATGCAAGTTTGATAAATGGAAATGTGTTTCAATGTTATGGTACAAGTCCGGTAATGCCTCGTACCCTATTTCGGCATTGAATACGGGTAAGGGGTGTTACAACACGAGTGGCATAGAAAAGAAGAATTCAGACGAAGTACTGGTGTTTGGAATAACATTTATGAAGAAGAGCGATCTTCTCATAGATCAGCTAGAGAATATCATAAAGAAAGAACAAGTAAATCCATCCCAAGTGAGTTTGAGTTTACCTTAAGGGGAGCTATACTTGAATTGGCTAGAAGTAAAAGTTCATAGCAACCAAACGTCAATGACTCTTTTTTAAAGACTTTTCGAAGGAAGATAGGTGAAGCGGTATCTAAATTTTTAATATATAAAAGACTTCATTTTCAATTAGCAAGCTCTCCATGGTTGTATAACTTAATTCAAGTGTCAACAGAAGTTGGACAAGGTGTAAAGCTCCCAACACCTTATGAGGTTTCAGATGTGTATTTGGAGTTAGAGTATCAATGAGTTCGTGATTGGGTAAATGGACTAAAGACTCATTGGAAAGAATTGGGTGCAACTCTAATGTGTGATGGTTGGACCAACAGTTTGAATCAAATGCACATCATTAATTTCCTTGTTTATTGCAGTAAAGGAACCATTTTTTTGAAAAACGGTAGATGTCTCAAGTTTTCATAATGGATATGCTAAATTCTACTACAGTTTGTTAGATTCAGTTATAGAAGAAATTGGAGAAAATTACATTGTCCAAATAGTGACTGATAATGAGGCAGCAATGAAAGCTGCTGGAAAAAAATTAATGTTGAAAAGAAAACATCTATATTGGACCTCATGTGCGGCTCACTATTTAGATTTATGCCTTGAAGATATTGGGAAAAAGCCCAGTGTAGCAAAAGTATTAGATGAGGCAAAGAAAGTGACTTGCTTTATATACAATCACATTTGGACTGTTGATTTGATCAAGAAGTATATACAAGGGAAGCAAATACTTCGACCCGCTCTTACTCGATTTGCAACTCATTTCATTCAACTTGAAGAGATAACAAGACAAAAGCAAGGTCTGAGAGAAATGTTTAATTCAAAGGTCAGTATTTTATAATTAGTTAATATAATTACTTAAATATAGCAACCTTTAATGATTTTATTAGTTCCAAATAATTTAAATTATATTATTTTAAAATTGTTCTTATGAATATATAGGAATTTAAAGAATCAAAATGGGGACAGCAAAAATTAAGGCATGCTTATGAAGCCAAAAAAATTGTTTTGAGAAAACATTTTTGGAAAAAAGCTAATGACCTCATAAAAGTTTACAAGCCCCTAGTAAAAGTATTGAGACTTGTGGATAGTGATGAAAAACCAACAATGGGCTTTATTTATGAGGCTGTTAATAGAGCTAAACGAGCAATTCAATAAGATTGTCGATATTTCACCGAGTACGAAAAGAATATTGACAATAGATGAAATTTTATGTATTCTGACTTGCATTCAGCTGGTAAGATAAAATGTTTCATATAGTTAAGAACTATTTTTATATTTTATTATTTTAAGCTTTAGATTATTATTATTTGATGATATTCTTATAAATTATACTTCGGTTATTTTCTCAATCTTCAATTTCAATTTGGGGTGGAACATTTTGAGAATGTACTAATAGAAACATTAGAAGGTACACGATCAGTAATTGAAAGATTAGAACCTTCTCTTGGTACTCAAGTTAGAATGGTTAATCAGGTTAGATTCAAGTACTATTATTTGTAACTTAGTTACATAATTTGAAATAGAATTTTTTTTTTTACTCTATCTTTTATTTATGCAGTTGTTACTATTTAGAGATAAACATGAGACATTCGATACTCCACAAGCACGAAGAGCTTGGAAGCAAATGAATCCGGGTAAACAGTTAATTAAATTATTTAATTTAATTTATATTATGTAATTATATTGTACATTTTGAAGTTATTTTGAAATTTAAATAATATTATGCAGCTGAGTGGTGGATAATATACGACACGTGTTCCTAAATTACAAGAATTAGCAATTAAAGTGCTTAGTCAAACAACTTCAACATCAAATTGCGAACAAAATTGGAGCACATTTAGTTATATTCACACCAAGGCAAGAAATAGGTTAAAGTATAAAAAACTTGAGAAACTAGTGTTTACCTATTATAATATGAGGCTTCAGATAAGACATCAAAAAAGAATGAGCACTGATGATATAAACGCTAGTTTTAATCCTATCAGCCTTGATCATATCTTTGAAGATGTTGATCCACTATCAGAATGGCTTCATGAGAAAGAAAATCCATTGTTAGATAGTGAAAATGCCGGTGTGTTGCCTTTGGATACCTCTGATGATGAAATGGATGTTAATCAATCTCAACAACAAAATTTGTCTCGTTCAAGTTCTAGTTCAACGCCAAGTCAGAGTGGCGATGGACCCGATGGTAATGGTTTAAGTCCAATTGATGAGAATGATGGATATAGTGGTGATAGAGGTGAAATTAGGTCTTCTAGTCGGTATGGAGGAGAATATGAGGTTGGTACCACTAGTGGACATTTCCGTGATAGATCAGAGTTTGATGGAAATATGTTTCCTAAACCTAGGAGAGATAGAAGTGAACCTAGAGCTCCATCAAAAGAAAAAGGCAAGAAGCATACTTCTATAGGCTCTTCATCTGGTAGGAGATCGAGTTCTAGTAACCTTGGGTATAGTGATTCATCTACTAGCACTCAAGGTTTTTATCCACCAGAACAACCTTCATATTCTCAACCTTCACATGGTTATCCACAACCATATGGTTATTATCCACCATTTCCTAATTATGGTGTGCCATACCAGCCTCAAATGCATTTTCCACCACCAATTTATCACTCACCTCCACCCCTCATGTATCCTTCTCCTCAAATATATCCTCCATATTAATTATATGAAAACCAAGGTGAAAATGATACTTTTTTTTTTGGATATATTTTTGGACAAAGGCCAAAAGAATCAAGTCAAGAACGCTCTTAAAGTGAAGGTGAAAGATCTAATCCTCCTCGTCATTCCACTAATTAGTGAAAACTAAATCGTACCACTACCATTATTTGTAAGGTTTTTTTTTTAAAGAAAACTTTTGTTAATGTTCTTAATTTTGATGATATTAAAATATTTAAAATATATTTTTAGATAAATGAATGGAATATATTTTATGAAAAGATAATTAAGAATCGAAGCATGTTAAACTATATATGAAAGTAGAATGAAAGTGAGAATAAGTGGTAGGAAATAGGAATAATTAATGAGAATCTATACATTTATCTTTTCCTTTTTTCCTTTTGCAGGATAGAATGTTTATATCTTCACCATCTTCAAAGCTGTCAAGAAATATTGAAGACATCTCTCAGCTATGAATTTTCAATTATTTTATCTATAAAAACTTTCAAACTTATTAAATATGATAAATGTTTAATATTTCCTTCTTCTTTTTTTACTTTGTTATTAGTTAATATAACATTCTTAGAAAATTCGTAAATAAATATAAGAATAATTAATGATTATAAAAGTTGTGTTCTCATACCATATTAATAAAAGTTCATAAGTGTTAGAAAACACTCTAAAAATTATTAAAAGTGACTTTTTATAATTATAATTATAATTATTGTGTTTTACAATAAGTTGTACGATTTTTAAAAAAATTCACGATTGTGATACCCGCAATGACCGCAATAACATCCATTATGTCCACAACCGCGATAAACGCAACGCGACCGAAAACGCGGCTGCAACCACAATTTAAAACCCTGGTTTACCCTTATCTAAATTGGCCTTAAAGATGACCCAATTTAAGCAAACAACCTAATATTGTAGTATAAGGTCCATATTATAGCCCAACATAGGCCGAAATTCATCTTCTCCAACTCCAATCCCTCTCACCGGGGAATGTTTGGATACTGCAACTGTTAACAATTTGGTATAACGTGATTGGAAAATTGTTTGATTATCTCAAAGACATTGTAAGAAGATTAAGGTGAATCCATATCATATCAATTGAAAGGTAAAACGAAATGATATTAATATTGTATCATTTCGACTTTTGTACCAATCAATACATGAAGTCTGAAGTTATAACAAAGATGGTATTCAATACATGAAGTCTGAAGTTATAACAAAGATGGTATTCAAACTACACCAATTTATACATATTTGGTACCCAAATCCATCTGGGGTTGGTTCTACTGTCTTCTTTCTATTCACATTAAGCCACAGTATCTTTATATCAGTACACCTTTTTGCAGAGAAATGGATTTGGCATTGAATTTCTAACTTTTCTGCACATCTCCAAAAGGTTGATTGCAGATTTTGCCATATTTTGATTTGATTTTGCTTTCACAATTCATATGCATGTCCTTGAATTTGATTTCTACACTTGTTCGTTCTTATAGCTTTGAAGCAGGGGAGCCTTGTGGGAAGATGGTGAGTCTATGATGGTTTCATTGCCACATTCAGCCATCTCTTCTTTTGCTTTTCCCCACATCACTGTGTAAAATCCGATCGATATTATTGTTGCTCCGATGAGACTGTGAATGTACAAAGGAAAATCAATCATTAGGGTAAAAAGAAAAGAGGAAAAAAAAAAAAAACAGATAAAATTATGCACGATACTAAATTTTTTTTTATACCTTCCAAGATACGGTGTGTCACCTAGGAACATGACACCCATGGCAACGGCGATGGCGATTGACAATGGCTTAAACATAGCCACAAAAACAGGTCCTTTCAAGCGCAGAGCCCATGTATGGACCGTGTTGTTCAAGCAAGAACCCAAGAGTCCCTAAACAGGATCACACAGGGTGAACAATAAGATAGGAAATTCAAAGAGTTTTGGGACTATTTTAACCATGGCACAAGTTCCTTACCGAGCAAACAACCGAGGCTAATGCAATATCTGGTTTTAATCTCCAAGCACTTGCGTTTCTCTCAGTAGCTAAACCAACAATTGCAGCTATGAAACTCACACATAAATTATAAAAGCAAACAACAGTCATCTCATCCGGGTACTCCTTCATGATTTGCGTCTGCAGAACCATAGAGAATCGATTACATTTCATCGTATTTCGACAAACTTACAATTGGAATGAAAGCATATAACTTGTAACCAATCTGGCAAACTCTTTATACCTGAACAATGTACCAGAGAGGAACTAGAATGTACTCAGCAGTGAGGAAAATGCCACCAATGACCCAATTAATGTTTGAAGAGTTAAGTCCAACGAAAAGCCGATTCGATGGATTAAGGTCTTGTTGAAGAGATGATGAAGGCGTTGAAGCAATGACTATGGCTGGACCCTTGTAAAGAGTCACCACAAATGCACCAGTGATTGATATTATGGTGCCTATGACTTTAGCTTGACTGCTTGTTCTTTTCCAAGCTAGCTTCTCCATTCTTTTTTCCAAGTTGCGAGAACAAAAGAAAAGGAATCAAAATTAAAGAGAGAGCAGGATTATTACGTCAGAGAATATTTCGAAAAAAAAAACATTTCTTAGCATTTAGCAACTGAAGTACACTGTTAAATGATGAAAATTAAGCCTGAAGTACACCAAATTGAGCAAATTGGTATTGGGTCAAAGTGTGTTGGGGCCCAAAGTAGCTTTGGTTACCAAAGTGAACCCCGAGTACCATCCAAAAGCAAAAAGAAAAGCATAATTGATAATCCAAGGGACAGAATTAACTGATGAAATTCTATCAAAAACTCTGACCAAAAGGGAATTTAACTGTCAGTCCAACTTAACCAGAAACCAAACAGGGGTGGAACCAGTTTTTTTCTTCTTTTTTTCCAGATGAATAATCCATCGAATTTTGTGCAGTAAAGCGTGCTTAAAACTACCTGAAAATGATAGCCAAGATGAAGGTAAAAGCCGGTGTGAGGTTACTGATTGCAGAAGCAAGAGTTGGAGAACTGTAATTGATGCCTGTATACCCCATGATCTGAGATGAACTCCTGGAATCCAAAACAACAAAGAAATGGAAAACACAAGATTTTTCTGTGAAAATGAAGAAAAAGTTGTAAGGATAAAATCCTCTAAAAGAAAAAACAAAATCATGGGTTCTTGTTTTTGAAACCATGTGAGGTGCATGAGTCGAAAAAACGAAAGTTACCCTATAAGCCCAAGCAGACCAATCTTGCATAGTATTGGGAAGGTCAGTGGAGGAAGCACTCTTGATCTGCAATAAAACCAAAGAGAAACATATCAGAAATGACCAATTTGAGCTTTCAAATACAAAAATGAAACACTTAAAACTGGAGTTGGAGTTGGAGTAGTAATAAAAAGGACCTGTAAGAGAAGAAAGGAGCAGGAAGGAGAACCAGAGCAGCTATGGCATAAGCATAGACAACAAAAACATGGTAACTCATGCCCATCAAAGTAGCCGCTTTGAAAAGTGTGTTTAAACCCACGTTTATACACTCCATTGTCACCATAGCTGAAAATGGCAGAACATCCTTGTAACAGTACCTCCATCTCCACACCATTTTTTCCCCTCTCAAAACGAAAACTGAAACCAACACACCAGAAAGAAAGAATACACAGTAAACTTCCAAAAGAATAAAAAAGAGTTTTTGTTGAAAAATGGAAGGTACTGTTAATTGTGAGGGATGCGTAGACAAAAAACTTTGATGGGAATTGCTGATGAGTTACTTTATAAATACGTGATTTCCTATGTGGTATAATTATTGGTAAAATGGTCCCTTATGTTTTCTTTTTCGACAAAAGCATAAAAAATAAAAATAAAAAAAAGGAACGGAGATAAGGCAAGATTAGGAAGGTGCAATTTGCAACGGTATACAGTGTATTGTAGGAATGTTGAATTTATTAACTGACCCGAATTATTATTAATCGAATTAATAGATTATTGTAAATTTTTAATCATAAATTTAACTGAAATTTTGACCCGAATTATTATTAATCGAATTAATAGATTATTGTAAATTTTTAATCATAAATCCAACTGAAATTTAAAAAAAAAACGAAATTTATATTTTTTTTTAAAACAAATATAAAGCATATAAAAAAATTAATTGACCAATTAATTTATACTTCTAAAAAATTAACCGAACCGGCCAACTCTTACCAAATACTTATATATTATAATATTATTTATTAAGTTCGGTTAACTGACTGATTTTGAATCAAGTTAATCGTTAACCGAACTTCCAAAAAGTTATTAACCAACCCCGACCAAATTAATTGGGTTAATAGACTGATTAACCAAATTCAGTCGGTTAACTGAATTAATTTGGTTTTACTCGAAATTTGCACACCCTTAAAGTATTGTTGTAGTTTTATGGTTTATTTATATTATTATTTTGATTTTTACTAATTTTTGGGTTATTTTCACCCCAATTTTTAAAATTAATCAAACTATTTATCTTCGGACAGAAAAATTAACTTAACTGTTAAAATTTTAATGGTATTAACATGACAGTTCATGTAGCATTATACATATACTTCATTATTAATATAGATACATTTTAAAAAATTTTATGATTTTTTTAAAAAATTTGTTGGATGTAAATATTTTTATTATTTTTTATGAATTATACGTAAGAATAGTGGTCACATCAATACCGTTAAAATTTTAACAATTTAAACAATTTTTCATCCAAAAACAAACAATTTAACTAAAATTTAAAAATTAAAAGCAAAAATTACAAATATATATATATATATATATATATATATATTTAAATGAGTAAATGTAAATTATCATTATGCTTTTATTATGAACCAATTAAACTAAAAATGGGTAACCGTTTCTTAAAACATTAGTTTTCAGATATAAGCTGTATTATTTATTTAAAAAAAATTATATTTGATACATACTTATAAAAAATATATTTTAACATTCTCATAAAAGAAAAACATATGGATATAAAAATATATTAGCATCCAAGTAAATTTGATAACAAAGTTGCATGATAATAAATTGGGTTTATAGTGTGAAAAGTATCTTGTTTTTTTCATCAAATAATTTAGAGGTTATTTTATCGTTTGATATGACCATGCTTTATTATAAATAATTACATGTCCAAAAATTATGATCTTGTGCTTATATACTTTATTATTGCGTTTACCACTCAACCCTATGTGACACAACAAAATATTTAATATTACAAGATAGAGTGTGATTTTGTTCTACCAAATATAATAATATCTTAATATATCAACCATTCATTTAATTTTTAGGAATTTTTTTAGATTTCTTACGTTTTTGCTGGGGAAATGATGGCAGTTGTTTAGGGATTGCAGTTCGTAATGGATTTGGGATTTCGATTTGTAGTTGTAGAAAGTCAGTTAATACAAAAATCCAGTCAGTAGAAACGGGTTATTCAGAAATTGGTTCATTCATCTGGGATGCGAAATTGTTGGCCGAAAACTTCATTTCCTGTCATTTCAACTTCATCGATCGAAATGGAAACCAAATGGCGCATGCAATGACCCTAGAAGGCATGAGAAGATTCGACGATCGATATTGGGTGAAAGTCCTTCACTTTGCCGTCATTGGTCGAAGGTTTCTTGACCATCCTTTTGCTATCGAAAGTGGTGCTTCCCCTGTTTTACTTTCTTTGACTTGTGTTCTTTCAAAGCAATATTATGATTGGGTTGAAGAAGGATTATTAGTTTTTTTTTTTTTTTGTATTTTTTTATCTTTATTTTAATAAATGAACCAATCGATGTTTATAGGTATTTTTAACCGAGAGAATGAATTAATGACACTAAAAAAGCATAGGAGCATTGGAACTTTTCGAGGATAGAGTTGGCGAAATTGCGAAAGTAAAATTTGAATTTAACCTATAAAGTTTGATTTTTTTAAAAATATTTATGTAAAATTATCGTTAATGCCATTGGTGTGCTTTACTGAAAACAATATGTGTGGTGCGCATCAGGATTCTTCGCCCCAACCACAATCAAACATCTTATCATTGGAGTATTATATGTTAAATATAATGTAGTATTATCGACGATTTTCGGGTCAGATTGGTAAATATATATATATATTCTAAATAAGATTTTATTAATAAAAATTTTAAAAAAGGCCAGTTAGCATATTGTTTTTTTCTTTTAAACAGTCCATCTAATTTAATTATTGAAATTTAATGTAATTTTTAAGATGGAATCCTTTTTAATAATAATCTCGTTGTAATTTTTTATTAACTTTTTAATAAGAACATATTTAAATTCACGTCCTCCACTAAAAATAATGAAAATACTAGTTAAACTATTACTTAGTCGACAGATGTAATTTTCTTTTTAAAAAAATTACATATGGATGCTTTTTGGGTTACAATCACTTGCTTCTTTTATTGACGATTTCGTATGATGGTTGCCAACAATTATATAATCTCTACAAATAGACTTTTGATTAAATAAATAGAGATGAAGTTGAGAAAACAATTAGTGGGGTTTAGGTAAGTAGAAGGTAATAATAGAGTACCTAGGAAACAACAAAAAATATTGACATTTGAAGGAAGAAGATTGAAAACAGCACCATAGCCTTGGGTATATCGTAGTATTATTATAAATTAAAGTTTTAATTGTAGGAAAATGAAGTAACATAAATTGTGGAGTCCAATGGCAGTGGCGGATCCCAAACGCAAGCTGAGAGTTCACTGTTGACAATCAAAAGCAACTCCCATTTCCATATTTCATAAGGGGGGAATGTGGCGTCCACACTCTCCCTCGCCCTTCCCAAACCCATCAATATCTAAACAGAATCCATCCCCATCAAACTCGTATTTTTAGAATCATAATGCTTTGGTTGAGATAATTTTGAATAGAATTTAGTGTAAACTATAAAAATGATATTTTTATTTGTCTCATATTATATTTCAGTCACTTATATTTGAAATGTTACATTTTAGTCACTTACATTATCGTTTTGTTACAAAGTAGCCACTCTACCATTAAAATCCGTTACTTCCCTAACGACAGTCTTACGTGGCAGTCCAAATGGGTTTTAAATGTCAACTTAGATGTTCATTTTCTATGATAAAAATAGGTTTTTTATTAAATAAATTTAATTTAGACTTCCACGTAAAACATCCAAGTTGGCATTTAAAACCTATTTGGACTGCCACGTAGGATCGTCGTTAGGGAGGTAACGGAGCTTAACGGTAGAGTGATCACTTCGTAACAAACCAATAACGTAAGTGACTAAAACGTAACATTTCAAACATAAGTGACTAAAATGTAATCTTAGGCAAACAAAAGTGACTATTTTTATAGTTTACCCTATAATTTATAGTTATTTTATAATATTCTGATTTTTTAGAAAACAAATCAAATATCATACACACTTCAATCGAACCAAACTAATATGTATCTATTTGAAAGATATGGGTTTGAGTACGTTAAAGCATATTTATCTTTTTATTTAAGGGTTAAGAAGAGACTATAAATAATTTTAAACATTTGTATTTTTAAAAAATCAATAATTAAATTGAACATAAAAATCGAGATATTATTTTATTCAATAATGCAATTTTTTTTATCTGAAATCCAATTTCAAAATTTAAATTTAAAGTGGTTACAAAATGGAATAATAGACTTTATAGAAAGGGAAAAGTTGGGGTTGAAACCAACCTAAATTTAGAAAGAGAACATGTCATCCACATTCTCATTTTGAGAAGACATTACACCCACCAAACTCATCTAACGCAAAACAAGTATCCGTTTCCTTGCTTCACGACATCAAATTTCATCATCTACATTTTTATCCAAGTGTTTTTCCACCCCTAAAATTCTTGCCTTTTTGTCTTCGCCATTGTTATTGGCCTTGCCTTTCATTCTAAAGATATTTGATAGATATGAAGTTCGGATCCTTTTATAACAAGCTAAGACCAATTGAAATGTATGAAAATGGATCCTAACCCCATAATATCTTAATCATCCTTATTTTAGTTACAATGATGATCATCCTTCATCAGCTCAACATTGATAAAACAAAAACTAATTACAGATGATTCCTTAAACTCTGATTTCATATACCATTAATGAATCATTTCAGCTATTCTACATTCTCTTCCACTTTCAACAGAGGAACCTTACTGCTAGATGTAGTCCTTTCATCTTCTTTTGCTTTTCCCCATATCACAGCATAAAATCCTATTGATATAATAATCGCTCCAATAATACTGCAAGATTAAGATAGAATTTATATAGATTGCTTCTCAAATGATTCTAACATGAAAACTATGGAAAACAGTACCTTCCAAGATACAGAGAATCACCCAGGAAAATGGAACTCATAAAAGCAACAATGGCGATTGATACTGGTTTGAATATTGCAATGTAGACAGGTCCTTTCAAATGCAGCCCCCATGCGATCACAAATGAGCTAAAGGCTTGGATTACACCCTACACGATTTTAAAAAGTTTTCAAAGGGTCTTAACGTGCCTATCCATGTCCAAATATATGTCATACATGGCTACTAAATTGTAGTTCTAACTTCTTACAGAGTATAGGACTGCAATAACCGCAACACTAGGCCTTAGCATCCAGGAACTTTGTGAAAATAAAATAAAATAAAATAAAAAATAAAGAACACAAAATTTTACGTGGAAACCCTTTCGGGAAAAAACCACGGGCAGAGGAGAAGAAAATTTACTATGTCGAAAATTTGAATCAATACAAAAGGAATAGACTATGTCTATTTATAGGCTTGTAAAGCCATATTCTAGTAGGATTGAAACACCTTATCCTAGTAAATATAAAATAGATGGAGTTTAATAAGGTTTAAAAAACCTTATTCTAAAATAAAATAAAAGAAGTCTAGTTCTATATAGATTTTACTTTTATTTTATTTTCCATCGTATTTTATTTAAATAAGAATTAGGGTCACTTAATTCTAACAATCTCCACCTTGACACAAATTCTCAATGAACAAGTTCTTAATCGCGAACAAGTTCTCCACCTCTTCCATAAAACCCTTAAGGGTTTAACTTCAACAATGAACACCAACCAAGTCTAAGTAATGCTCAAACTTGGTTATAGGAAGTGACTTGGTCATCATATCTCAGGATTTTCATGAGTACTAATTTTGCTCACAACAATATCACCACGAGCAATAATATCACGAACAAAATGATACCGAACATCAATGTGTTTTGTTCTCTCATGAAACATTTGATCTTTTGTAAGAAAGATGGCACTGATCATCACAAAATCATCGTGCTGATTTGAAGGTCTTCATTTAGTTCACTAAAGAGTCCCTTCAACCAAATAGCTTCTTTACAAGCCTCGATGTCGCCATGTACTCGGCTTCATGGTAGACAAAGTGATCATAGTTTGCAAAGTGGCTTTCCAACTTATTGCACAACCTCCGATTGTAAAGACGTAACTCGTGAGAGATCTTCTTCTATCAAGGTCTCCAAAGAAAATCAGCATCAACATACCCAATAACTCCATCTTGATTCTTCCAAATCAGAAACAAACATCGATGAGTACCTCGTAAGTATCTTAAAATCCATTTGAAATCGCTTTCCGTTGTTCTTTACCGGGATTCGCCATATATCCGCTAATCGCATCGATCGCATATGATAAATCTGGGCGTGAACAAACCATAGCATACATGAGAGATTCCATCGCACAGAGTATGGAACATGTGACATGTACTCAATCTCATCATCCGATTGTGGAGACAAAGCCGATGAAAGTCTAAAATGGGCTGCTAAAGGAGTACTACTAGGCTTAGCACTCGCATATTGAACTCTGCAAAGAAGTTTCTCAATGTACCCTTCCGACTTAGGTACAATTTACTTGTTTTTCTATCTCTAAGAATCTCCATACCAAGTATCTTCTTTGTTTGGTCCCAAATCTTTCATCTCAAATTCTTCACTTAGTTGGGCTTTGACCTTTCTTATCTCTCCTTTGTCTTTTCTTTGCTATCAACATGTCATCAACGTAAAGAAGTAGATACACAAAAGAACCATCATTGTTTTTCTTAAAGTAAACACAATGTCAAAAAACTACTTCTTTTGAAATCGTGAGAAGTCATAAAGGAATCAAACCTCTTGTACCATCGCTGCCTTGGTATTGCTTTCAAACCGTAAAGGGACTTTTTCAACAAGCAAACATAATCCTCTTTTTCAAATCAAATCCTCCGTTGTTGCATGTAAATATCTTCCTCAAGTTCTCCATGCAAAAATGCAGTTTTACATCTAACTGCTCAAGCTCTAAATCATGCATGGCCACAATACCAAGCAAAGCTCGAATCGAATTATGCTTCACAACCGGGAGAACACATCTGTGAAGTCCACTCTGGAACTTGATCAGTAACCCTTTGCAACAAGCCTTGTTTTATATTTAGGTTCTTCAACTCCTGAGTCCCTTCTTTCTTTTTAAACACCCATTTACAACGAATGTCTTCTTTACCTTTAGGAAGTTTCACACGATCCCATGTTTTGTTTTTGTGGAGTGATTCCATCTCCTCTTGCATAGCAAACATCCATTTTTCTCGAGTCTTCACACTAATCGCCTCAGAATAATTTGATGGCTCTTGATTCGCATCTATATCTTCACCACATTTAAAGCATAAGCAACTAGATCAACCTCAAAAAGATACTTCTTTGGAGGTTTAATTTCTCTTTTAGTTCTGCATTTACTCATGATAGAGTATTGAGGCGAAGAAGCAACTCTATTCTCAATTTTTGTCTTGACTTGAGGAGTCGACTCAGTATTAATCTGATGCTCCACCGCTTTTTTGATTTTCTTTATTGGAAGAGTCTTTAAGAGATAAGTTAGGAAGCATAGCGGTTTCATCAAAAAACAACATCTCTGCTAATCACAACTTTCCTATTTTCAGGACACCATAACTTATACCCTTTTACACGACTTTATAACCAAGAAAAACACATTTAATGGATCTCGGTTCTAATTTTCCATTATTAACATGAGCATACGCAGACACCCAAAGATCTTTAAATCAAAATAATTAGCGGGATTACGGACCATACCTCTTGTGGAGTCTTTTTCTTAATGGCAGCGGATGGAGATCGGTTGATCAAAAACATGCGATGAAAGGGTCGTCGCCCCAAAACGACTTGGTAAGTTGGAATTTGACAACATACATCGAACCTTCTCCATGATCGCTCTGTTCATTCGCTCGCAACGCCGCTTTTCTTTGTGGAGTATGACGAATCGTCAAGTGTCTCACGATCCCTTCGACTTGCACAATCTATTAAACTCATCGAGACGAACTCTAAGCCATTGTCGTGTGGAGGTATTTTATCTGCTTTCTGTCTGCTTTTTCAATCATAATTTTCCAAGACTTAAATGCGGAAAACACATCGCTTTTACTGCTTGGAAGAAGAACGCCCAAACTTTTCTGAAAAATCATCAATAAAGGTTAGCATATAATTAGCTCCACCTCTCGAAGGCACTCTGGATGGTCCCCATAGATCGAATGAATATACTCCAACGTTTCCTTCGTGTTATGGATTCCTCTAATGAATCGAACTCTCTTTTGCTTCCCAAAACACAAAGGCTCACGAAATTCGGTTTGCAAATTCCTTGCCCATCAAGAAGTCCTCTTTTGCTCAATTCTACCATGCCATTCTCACTCATATGCCCTAGGCGCATATGCCAAAGTTTAGTAATATCATCATCCGACAAGGAAGAGGAAGCGGCAATTGCATCACGATAGAATGAGAGAACCACGCAAAAACATATAACTTGGCGGTTTTTCTTTGCCCTTTCATCACAACAAGGGACCCTTTGGAAATCTTTAAAACCCCACTTTCACCGTGTATCTGCCCTTTTTTGAATCAAGAGTACTCAACGAAATTAAATTTCTTTTCAATTCTGGAACATACCGCGTCACTAAGTGTTACGACAACTCCATCAAACATCTTAACTTTAATTGTTCCAACACTGCGATCTTACACGAAGCATTATTTCCCATCAAAACAACATCTTGAGACAATCGCTTACGTAAGTTGTAAACCAATCCCGATTGGGACTCATATGGAAGGTGCAGCTGAATCAAGTATCCACTCCTCACTTACTTTAGAATCATTGTGAAGCGACTAGAAGTTCACCATCGCTTGTAGTCTTCTACAACATCGACTTCACGAAATTTTCGGTTGTTTTCCCTTTGATTCGCAGCCTCCCTTTTAATCTTATTTTGTAGCTTATAGCACTCGTCGATTTAATGTGCCCTTTCTTCTTACGAAGTTACAAGTTTTACCTCTATTTGAAGACTTGATCTACCCTTAGATTTACCACGATGATTTCTTTCTGTGTCCTACCACGATCATCATCAGTATTTCGATCTTGTCTCCCACGAACAATAAGACCCTCTCCCCGAGTCGTTTAACCACAAGATGTTTCATCTTATCATACGAGGTTAAAGAATCATAAACCTCATCAACCGTGAGAGACTCATGGCTATATAAAATCGTGTCTCTAAAGGTTGAATAAGACGGAGGCAACGAACAAAGTAGAATCAACCCTAGATCTTCCTTGTCATCTTGAACCTCCATGGCCTCCAAGTTTGAGAGAATTTCTTTAAACATCATGTTAAGTGTTCGTGTCTGACGCACCTTCCTCCAAGCGATGAGCATAAAGACGCCATTTCATATGCAACTTGCTTGTTAGAGTTTTTCGACATACATATTTGTTCTAGCCTCTTCCATAATGCAATGCATAGTCTTCTCTTTCATCACATCCTGCAAAATTTCATTGGACAAATGCGGATGCAATTGTGTTAATGCCTTTCGATCCTTACGCTTCTTCTCTTCATCTCATTAATGTCGAAGGCATCTTATCTATCCCTAGCAGGGCATCCTCCGAGATCCATCTGCGCAAGAACCGCTTGCATCTTAATCGCCACAACGCAAATCGGTGTTGCGATCCAACAACGGAATTTCATATTTCAAAGACGCCATTACCGTGATCGAGATGAACAACCCTAAGCTCGATACCAATTGTGAAAAAAAAATAAAATAAAATAAAAAATAAAGAACACAAAATTTTACGTGAAACCCTTTCGGAAAAAACCACTGCGAGAGGAGAAGAAAATTTACTATGTCGAAAATTTGAATCAATACAAAAGGAATAGACTATGTCTATTTATAGGCTTGTAAAGCCATATTCTAGTAGGATTGAAACACCTTATCCTAGTAAATATAAAATAGATGGAGTTTAATAAGGTTTAAAAAACCTTATTCTAAAATAAAATAAAAGAAGTCTAGTTCTATATGGATTTTACTTTTATTTTATTTTCCATCGTATTTTATTTAAATAAGAATTAGGGTCACTTAATTCTAACAAACTTAACTCAGATTCTGCTATTAAGGAAACCGGGGCAGAGATAATTGCCCCACATATGTTGTAAAACAATGCAACAAGCAATTCAGCTGGGTAAATCTCCATAACATGGGTCTGGAAGATTCCAAAATCCCAAGTTCAGTTCAGTTTATTTGAAAGTTTTCAACATTGTGGAGAAGAGTGCTTAGAGATGTATGATTTACCTGGATAATGTACCGAATCGAAAAGAGAAGGTAGGCAACAGCAAGTAGGATCCCACCAATGACCCAATTTGAATATGAAGGTTGAAGTAAAGTAGAAGATGGTGATGGAGAGGAAAAAACTTGGGGGCCTTTGTAAAGAACAACTACTAATGCGCCTGAAATTGATGCTATGGTCCCCATGATTTTAGCTTGACTGATTGAGCTTCTCAGTGCTACTCTTTCCAATCTTGTTATTTTTAGCATCAAATCAAAGGTAGAAACAAGAAAAATTAAAGTTTAGTGCTTTCTTTTTTAAATCTAATAAAATCCACTCAAAATTTATTTAACTATTACTCTGAATTGAATATTAGAATCGGCATCGGTGCTTGGTTTGATTAGGAAGAGGAAGAAACCTGAAAAGAACTGCAAGTATGAAGGTAAAAGCTGGAGAGAGATTACTGATAGTAGAAGCAAGAGTTGGGTTGCTATAATCTATACCCTCATATGCACATACTTGAGCAAAAAACCTTCCCCCAGAAAAGGAAAAAAAAAACACTTCAGATAGAAATCTTTCCAAGAATCGAAAATATATATAATCACGTGAGAAAATATTTAAAGGGATTCAATACCCAAAAAGGCCAAGTAGGAAAATTCTAAAGCCGAGGTGGAATTTCAATGAGGGAAGCACCGGTCTACTGCACTACAAACAAGCAAATTTTCAATGGTGTTGAGTGGTCATAACTGTAAAAAATGCCTTGATAATATTAAGAAAACAAAATTATTAAATTCTTCTATTAGTTTTATGTACGGATTTAATATTTTTATTTTAATTAAATTAATTTTAATTATTAAAATTTTATTTTTATTTAAATGATAACTATTAAATTTATTAAGTTGAATTATATTATTTCAAAATTTTATATTATCACTTTAAATATCATAATTAAAATTATAAAATATAACTAAATTTACGACTTACTTATGATACAAACCTAATAAAATAACTTGATCTAATAAATTTAATGTCAAAATTAAAATTATAAAATGGGAAAAGTAGAGTAATAACCAAATCTCGGCAAAGAAAAAACGTAAAAGATGACCTGGGAAAGAGGAAGGATAAAGGGAGGAGAAGAAGAGCTCCAATAGCGTAAGTGTAAGTGATGAAGATGAAGTAGCTCATCCCCTTTGAAGTTGCTTTTTTGAAAAGAACGTTTAGCCCTACATTTGTGCACTCTACTGCAACCATGGCTGTTAATGGCAGAACATCGTTGTAGCAGTACCTTCTTGCCATCTGAATCTCCTGCTTTTCAATGGTTTTTCTCAAGAATAATATACAATAGTCAAAAGGACTACAAAAATGTGGAATCTTTTTCTTTCGTGTTAAATTTGTCTTTTATAAATAATATTAGGTCCTAAATAATGATTATGGTAGCAATGATTGTGACATATGATAAATATCTCCACTAATATGTTCAGCCATTCATTTCATCTTCAACTTGCACCAATTAATGGCAATTGGCCCAAAAAAAAAAACATCTTATTTAATATTTACTTCAATTTATTTTATTTTGATTAAATCATAAATTTATACTATTATTTACACTCTATTTGATTTGGTATTATGAGTCAATTAGATAGAACTCAGTTAAAAAAATTACTAAAATGTCTTTTCTTAGTTAAAATAAGTTATATTATATGAGAATATTTTAGTTTTTTTTTAATTTTAAAACAAACAATAAAATATATACATCTTGCGAGATATGAACCCAAGCCAAGTGTATTAGAAATACCTTAAATCTACCCCTCAACCAAAACTTTGTTTTAATATTTTTATACATTTTAATTTTATTATATAAACATTATTACCTTCGTAAATTGTATATATTAATAATATTATCAATTAAGTTGATGTCATAAGTTGACTCGTCATCAACTCAAGATTATGACAACACATTACAAACATTTCTAGAACATTTAATATTCTTAATCTAATATATTTATATGTTTAAATTTCGTTTACTTGCAGTTTGATCTATATTTTTTCATTCGTATACATTGCATGTGTATTTATTAATTAGTTTCAAACCATACGTCTTATTATTTATTGTATGTTATTTTTAAATACACTCATATATTCTAAATATGTAGTTTCCACACGTATACATGTATGATAAATTTATAATGGTATAAAAGGCTGCTAACAATATCCCAAAATTCAATATAAGTGTGTATCATTTTATTGTAAAAATTTCAAATTTCATCAAATAAATTCATTTAGCAATATTTTTTATAATTTAAACATATTCCTCGCTAACTAATTATTAGTAGTACACAAAATTCAAAAAATAATTTATAATTAAATAATTATGAAAATTATTACAAAACATCAAATTGTTATTGTAATGCCCTTAAATCGACCCGATTCACTAGGTCCAGATCTCGAGTGTTACTACACATGATACTTAACAAAATATTGAACAATTGAAAAACAATCCTTACTTAAAACATTTTTCTTATTAACTTAATTGAGAGACTTAATATTTGAGAACAAAGAAAAGTATTAAATATAAAATTTTACACTAAACTTGTTACAACTTATTACAGTATAAAAGTTTGTTAAAGACAGACTCTTAGGGTGTAACCCCAGTCTACACCACTTTTCCACTGTATGCATAATAACCCACTTCGTCGCTATCCTAGTGTCGTCCCTCCTGGTGCATTCTCTTATCACAATACCTGAAACAATAACAGATATTGTAAGTTCAAGAGAACTTAGTGAGCTTTACTACAAAATACCTTGGCGGGTTCTATAATATTTGAAGATAATTTGTGTGCCAACATTCTTTCTGAACACTTACTTCTATATCGGCAGATACCATTACTGTAACGTCCCATTTTCAGTGAAATAATAATAGTGGTTTCAAGACCACAAATTCGATGTCATAAAATTTACTTAATATTATTTTGTGGTCTACAGCATGTTAGAATTATGGTATAAAAATTTCGTTAAGAAATTTTATCGTTTGTATGCTCAATTTGTGAAAAAGGACTAAATCGCATAAAGTGTGAAAGTTGTGTTCTATTAGCTAAAGGTGTTAAATAGCTATAGAACTTAATTTGGAAGTCCTTATGTGGTGGTTAAACCATTAAAAAAGATAGTGGATATACATGGAGTGTAATAATGAAAAGTTAAAGTTGGTAAGGGTTGGTAATTTGATGACTAAAGTTAAATTAAATAAAAAATAAAACTAAATAGTCATCTTCTTCCATCTTTTTCAATCAAAAATTTCAGCAAACTAAGAGCATAGGAAAGCTTGAATTTTCAGCCACAAAGTCCCTTTGCATGTAAGTTATTTTGGTGGTTGTTTTTTGTTGATTTTTATGTTTTTGGAACCCTTGTAGTTTAAGCTAGCTAATTTGGGGACTAAATTTCAATATAAGTGAAAGTATAGGGTTTTTCCATGAGAGCATTTTGGTTTTTTTTGGTGTTTAATGGAGGAATATGAGTCCTTGTTGTTAATTAAACAACTTTTGTTAAGGGACTTTTGATGAAAATATGAATTAGGGGCTAATTTGTGAAATGTGAAATTTTTGAGTTAAATGTGTAAAAATTGTGGAATGTATGGGCTGATATGAGTACATATGAAATTCGAATAGGCTTGTATAGGGAAAAAATAACATAAATTTCATTTTACGAGCCTAGAGACTAATTTGTAAAAAGGTCAAAAGTATAGGGGCAAAATGATAATTTTTTCATAACTTGAAATTGGATTGAATTGAATAGAATAAGTATTGAATTAATTAAATTTGATGATTTAGATCAAGAAAAGCCACGTTCGGATTTAGATTGAAGCAAAGATAAAGTAGTGGATTGATCGGTCGATTGTCTCCGTATAAATACGAGGTAAGTTCGTATAGTTAAACATTTAATGTTTATTTATTAAATTGATGAATGATATTATGAAATTGTTCATATTTATTGTTAGACTTTGAAATAGAAATTAAATGTTCAACCAAGTACATCGCAGGACTGAGTATAATCGTTTTATGCAAATGATGAGTTGACGGATAAGACCATGGTTGGACCATGGCAGTATTTGTATGTAAGACCATAGCTAGGCCATGACATTCAAATGATAAGACCATAGCTAGGCTATGACATTCAAATGATAAGACCATAACCAGGTTATGGCACTTCGAGTGTAAGACCATGGTAGGGCCATGATAATTCACGTGTAAGACCATAGTTGGACTATGGCACAAAGAAAACAATGTACTCTTATCCGTAAGCCGTTCTCAAATTTGGAAAGACGAGGTAAGTATATTTATTGATATTTAAAGAATTCAATAAGCTAAGTGATAACACGAGGTGATCTGAACTAATACGAATTAGTATAAGTATTCGTGAGAAATACGGAAAAATAATATACAGTGGTTGAATTCATGCATGGCTAACCTACTCATGTTTATGTGATAGCCTATTGGCCGAATTGGAATTTGTCTATGTTTATTTATGCTTATTTAAATTGTGGATGAATTGGTAAGTTGTATTGATTAGTTGTACGAACTTACTAAACTTAATTACTTACTCGGTTTATGTTTTCGTATTTTATAGTATTTCAAAAGCTTGCTCGATTTGAAAGCCGTCGGAGATCGTACCGCACTATCAAACTCTCATTTTGGTACTTTAGACTTTGTATATTTTGGGTTAAATGGCATGTATAGGTGTTTTAGTTAAGGTAGCCTATATGTTGGTTGTGTAATTAGCCAAGTGCGTTAGCTTGAGAATGATATATGTTTTGATATGTAAATATGTATATATGGCCTTTTGATATGTTGTGTATAATGGCTTTGTGAATGCCTTGTTGTGGATTAGCATCTTGTGTAGCAAATGATTGAAATTGAGATGAGTATGCATGATAAGTTCTAGGCACAAATTCTCATATATGAATTTGACTTTTTAGGTATACTTTTAAGTATGTTTGATGTGTGTTAAAGTGTTTAAGTGAATGTGCTTATGGATATCATGTTGTATGTGTGATAGTGTATGATATAAACTTGATATTGGTTGGCTTGAAGTCCCTACTTATGCCATGGTTGTATATGCATTGTTGAGTTTAGGTTGGCACCACTTTAGGTGAGGAAAATAGCTTGGAAATAGCCTATTTTTGTCCACACGGGCAGAAACACGGGCATTTGTTTCAGCCGTGTGTCCCCTGATACTTATTTAGAAACCAAGTCAGTAGCTTCACATAGCCTAGCACACGGGCGTGTGGCTTGGCCGTGTGGCACAAGTCAGTATACCCTCCAGTTTTCACACAACCTAGTACACGACTTGGCACACGGGCGTGTGGTCTGGCCGTGTGACCCAAGTTAGAGAGTTACACGGGGTTGGACACGGGCTAGGACATGATTATGTGATCCCATTTCGAATGCCCACACGGCCTAAGACACGGGCGTGTCCCTTGGTCGTGTGTCTCACACGGGCGTGTGTCCCCTGCACTTTGAAAATTTTCTATGTTTTTCTAAAAATTTCTTGAGTGGTCAGTTTAGTCCCGAACCACTTTTAATGTTTATTTTAGGGTCTCGAGGGCTCGTATTAGGGACTATATAAATGAATTTGAATGGTTTTTTATTTGAATGAGAATTGTATATGAAATGTTTGAATGATTGAGTTATAAGTCTGGTAATGCTTCGTAACCCTATTCTGGAGTTGGATACGGGTTAGGGGTGTTACAATTGTAGTTTTGGCTTACACTTACTTGCCAACAACCATACTTTTAATGTACAAATTCTTTCTAAACTAACTAACTTAAGGTCCTTCCCAACATTTCATTGATCTATTCATTCTCTTAACCATAAAAGTACTATTCAAAAGAATATCTCTTCAGAGCCCACTTGATACAAACTATCTCTTCACACATACACTTATTCCAGAATAGTTGTTTACAAATACTAAGCACTAACGGTTACATACATATTTGGCGAACACTTATGCAAATCTGAATACCATTGGTTTACTAATCAAATCATACACTGGTTAGATACCATACCAACTCACACTGATAATGTACTACATAGATCATTCAGCTGAATTCCTCACCATTTTATTACAAAACCCAAGATACCCAAAATAAAAAAGACTTAGATTCCATAAGATTTCAGAAGAAAACATGACATTGTTCAGATATGGCGGATACCCCTTTAACATACTGATACACACTTCTTTTTAGAACTTTCTTTATCTAATTCAACCAAAATAACCTTAGACGTTTCATAACCTTATTATAAAAGTATCTATAACAAAACAATCAGAATTTATCCAGAACTTACCATACGAGATAGACTTAGCAGAGCACGTCACAAAGGAAAGATGGAATCCTTAATTGATGCAATGATTTCTCAAGGTGATGTTGATACTGTCCTTGATGAAACATTTATAAATATTACTCTAAATGTTCATGTTAATATATTTGCTATTATTGTTGATAAGTTTGATTTTGTGACTAATATTGTGGAGCATAAGGCTCGTGTGACTGAGAATGTGCCTAATGATGTTCTAAAGGAGATTCTTGATAAAGTTGTGGTCAAAAAAGTGACTAAACTAGTGGTCACATCCTCTACCCCCTTAAGGAGAAGGACCAGATCTGTGGCAAATCAATAGTTGGAGGCTCTGGTTGAGAGTAAGAAGAAGAAGAAGAAGAAGAAGAAAGGGAATACTCTTGTTGCCCTCAAACCATCCCAGAAAAGATAGAAAAAAGACGAGAGTTCGAGTAAAGAGGATTCTGACTCGTCTGATGAGTTGTTCATTGGTTCTGCTTCTGGTTTTGCTTCCAGTTTAGATGCAAGTTTTGAGGAAAATGTTCCTTTAAAAGAAATTGTTTCATCAAAGGTTAATTCTAAGAAGCTTGTAATAACAAAGTCTACCATCCAAAGAAATAAGAAGCTAAGAAAGAGCGGTGTTCCAACAATGCTGCTAATATAGTGGCAAAGACAAAAATATAGGAATAAATGCTTTTGGCCAAGAAGGATTTGGTATTTCTAACACCAGATTGCCTAAACAGATACAAGGCCTTGAGAACAAAGGGATTCATGGAGGAGCAAAATATCGAAGATGCAAGTTTGGCTGAACAAGATATTGAAACCATTTTGAAAAATAGTGGTCTACATGCCACTAATTCATTTATGAAGCCATATATGAGGGTGCTTGTTTTGGAGTTCTATGCATATTTGCAGCTCTCAATCACTGATTCAAGGAGCAAATTATACCAAAATACGTGTGTCAAAAACCATTGGTATGAGTTCAACCGAGAGTTAATCCAAAGGGTGCTTAAATGTTTCAATAGAAACATGGTTGAACTGGATAAATCTTTGGATGCCACTACTATTGACATTACCAACAACATCTACCAGTATTGGCTTAAAAAATAAAGCATTAGAGATTCCTCATTGTTCATTATATATGCTGCCTTGTTTGCTATTGAAGCAAGAAATTGGGTCCTAAACACACGAAGAGATTCAATGATTCATAAGACAACCATGTTGATAAAAAAAACAGTAGAAATGATTGAGTTTGATGTGGCACAATTGATATTTGATTAGGTGGTAAGTCATGCTGAGAAGGTACATGCTAGAAACCTCTTACCATTTCCATATTTTATTTTTCAAGTACTAACATTGCAAAATTCAAAGATAGTGAAAATTACTAAAAAATGTGAGAGGACAGTTCCTAAGCTGAAGTTATCTCTTAACTGGTTAGAAGGTAAGCATGCTAGTGCAAAGCCAGTAGAGTAGGCAGGTAAAGAAGCTATTGAGTAGAAAAGATAAGTAAACCATGAAGCAACAAGTACTATAAGGGAGGTAGAAGTGCCCACTTCTACTGGCTTTTCGGGCAATGAGGAAGGATTCAATAGAAGGATGATTGATCTTTTGACATTCTCTATTGAATCTCATAATTGAGTGATAGTCAGGATAGGGATGAGATAAGAATCATTCAACATATTAGGGATAGAAAGGTTGCTCTAAAGAAGGATCTACAAAGCAAGTGGTCATTGCATAATTGTTCACTCAATCTAGTGATCTTGTACTCTTGATCGACTCACTCTTATTTGGTTGTATTATTTTAATCCACATATTCTTCAACATTCGTTTTTCCTTAGTCTAATCAAGAGATTATGATTGATAAGTTTGTTGAAAAAAAAGGGAAGTTATTAGTTTGAGTGTTGGTTTCTATGATGTGTTGGGATTGTTGTTGTTATGCTTGATAAACCATAAATGTAACATATTTTAATCCCATTCTTAATGCGTTTATGGATGATTAATGATGTAAATTAGTGAATTTGATGCTCTTAATCCCTTAAATTCATGTTTCTATACTTAGGAGAGAATTTGGGAGCAAAAGGAGCGAAAAAGAGACCAAAATTGAAATTTTCAGAATCCACACGGGCAGGCCACACGCCCATGTGATCTACACAGGCAGGCCACACGCCTATGTGCCAGCCTGTGTCGATATCGCTCCCTGTTTCTCAAACACACAGAAAAAGCCAATTTTTAGGGTTTTTGAGTATTCAAAAGTCTATAAATACATACTAGAAGAAGACCTAAGGGGACACACAGAGTAGAAAGCAGAAATTACTCGAAGGAAGCCGTTGGAATCATCTCAGAAGCAGATCCACTTCAAGATTGAAGATCTCCATTCAAATTTCTCTCGAAGTTTATTTGGGATTTTTATGTCTTGTTGTTTTTCTAAATTTGAGATGTCTTCCTTTTACATTATGAACTAAATTCCCTAGATAGCTAGGGAAGATGAAACCTAAGACGGATCTTATTATTTAATTTTCTGAATTATAGGATAAATACTTGTTCTTGTTCTTAATTATGTGTTCTTAAATTTTGTTTTAATATTTTCAGGATATTAATTCAAGTTGGATGTGCTTATTCAGTGGAGCAAAAGTCCCTATTTAAGAGTAGATTTTGCATAATTAAGCGGAGTTGCATGCAACCCTAGAAATAAGGCGACATAAATCTACCGGATTAGATTCAAATCTAATAAGGGAATCCATAGATCGAGTTAATGTAACGATAGGAGTTTTAAATTAGAAAGAGATTTCAATTAATCAACCTAGAGTCAGTTGTTCTTAGTCTCGAAAGAGATATTAACATAATTTAGGGATTTCTATGGATCAAGACAAGTGAATAAATCGTTTGATTCAGAGTCAGAATAATAAGTGCAGTCTAGGTGGATTCTTCCTTGGGTAATGTCTTTATCATTGGTTTATTCGATTATTTTCTTCACTCTCTGTCGCTTTCAGTAGTTAATTAGTTAGTTAATTTTAGATTAAAACAAATCCCTTATATTTTAGGCTAAATAATAGAAAGAAAGTTAATACCAGTACTTTTAGTCCTTGTGGATACGATATTCTGGACTCACCATGACTATACTACATTCGATAGGTGCGCTTGCCTTAGTCCTGATCGTTGTCTAGTTTAGTGATTCATAAAACGATCATCAATGCTATATAAAAAGTATATGTTCATTTGCTATTTGATGAAATTGTTTATGTTTCTAGAAGATGTTGTTGACATTGAAGATGTATCAAACCTTGTAGTGGTGATTTCTTTTTCTTTTGAACTTATATTTGATTTGGCTTATATAATTGAGATGATGATACTTATTCGATGATGCTATTATAACTGCGCTATTGGAACTGACTTGGAACTATGATGATATTTTGCTATGGTGGTTGTTTGCTCTGATGGACTTTACCTATTTGCTACTTAGATATAATTTAGCATTTCGATTGTTAGTGCTAATTCTAGACACAACATTAATGGATCAAAATTATTATGTTATGTTCTAAGTTGAGTTTAGTAGAGTGAGGTTTGTGCCGAAGGGGAGTTATTGGTGACTACTGTGTTTAGTTTCCTATTTTTTTTATTTTGTTCAACAAATTGTCAAAATGGGAGATTGTTGAGGCAAAATGAGCTGAGAGTTACTGAGTGGCACTTAGTAGTGCCAACTGTAGACTACCACTGAAGTGGTTAAAAACTTGCCTTATTTGGTTTGGCAATTTAATGAAGAAAATCTTTGGACTTGCTAATGTGCTATGTTATTGAAGATATTTTGGTCCATCTATGGAAACCAATCCTTGGTATTTAAAGATTGAATTGGATTGGATTTGTGTGAATTAATTAATTCCTTGGAATGTGGAGATTTGATCGAGAGTGTTGTTGATTTTGGAAGCATATCTTTGATTGATTGTGCTTTGATTGTTATTGATGTAATAGCTAGTTTCAAGGAGTTACTTTATATTCACTTAGATTCTATGTTAGCAAGCTGAAATTGATATATGCTTTAAGGCTTGTCTAGGTTATATATGAGAATTTATTGAGTGCATTCTAATATGTTCATTTTGAGAAATTGTTTTTGTGAGAGACTACAAACTGTTATTGTAATCATTATAGAGTGTTTATTGTGCAAGTTCTAAGGGGTATGATTTGGATGTGAGTTCTCTAGTCTTTAGGTGCAAATGTGAGATCTCCATACTTAGAGAGTGATAGACTGTGAATCACTTATTGTATTGTGGATTAAAGATAGTGAAATTACTCACTAAGTTAAGGTTTGCAGACGTAGTGAAACCGAATTGTGTAAACAAACATTTTGTGTTCTTTATTTATTATTATTGTTATTTTACATAGTTTTCGCAATGACAAGCTGCAGTAGCCACTTCAATTTAGCACTTTCATTGTAGTTTTCATTTTAAGCAAATAAGTCACTTAAAGCAACAAAAACAAACTTATGAATAGACTTGTCTATGGGTTGGGACACTTGGCCCGACTCGAAGGCCCGCAAGAAAAGTGGGAAGATTTGGGTAAAAATATAGGCCCGAAAAATGGGATTAGGCAAAAAATCAGGTAAGGCTTTTTTTGGCCTGAGCCCTACTCAAATATGCAGAACTGTTTTGTTGCTATTTTCTTGTTGTTTTTTTTCACTATTTTTCTACTATTTCACTATTATGTTGCTCCTATTTTGTTGCTCTTGTTTGGATATTGTATTTGTTACTCTTGTTTGGATATTGTGTTTGTTACTCTTGTTTGGATATTGTATAACTCTTGTTTTATTGTTAATTTTGTTACTATTTTAGAGGTATTTACTTGTTAAGTTGCACCTATCTTAGTGTTATTTAAGTATACATTTTTTTTTAAATTTATTTTTAATTTGTTGGGAAACATTTATTTTAATATTTTTAGTATTTTTGATGTATTATATATATATTTTTAAAAATTTTATATAAATAATTAATACGGGTTGGCCAGACCGGGCCCAAATTTTAGCATCTTTATCAAGATCGGGCTTGGGAAAAATTTTAGGCCCATTTTCAGGCTGAGCCGAGCCTAACAAACGAACCTAAAATTATGGTTGGGTACAACCTGAACCCACCCGACCTATGAACACCTCTATTTATGAATGGTGCATTTAAAATATGTAATGTCTAAGCTTTAATTAAAATGATCTAAATTCCTACATTCGATTAGAGATGATTTTAGTTGGTCATGTATAATGTAGACTTTTGACAATTTGTTCGTAAGAAAACAATCAAATTATACAAAAATTATTTACATCTAATTCATTTTAGTTCTAATTAAAATGAAAGATGATTATTTAAAAAATAAAATTTATTCCCTAAAAATTAAAATGAAATTTATTCTAACTAATTGCTAGTTCCATTAGTTTATAAAGCTTAACGTTAATTTAATATGTTTTAGGTTGAGGGTTGAGGTTTACCCAATAATTAAATAATAATAATAATATGAGCATCATAATTATAATCATAATAATTGCTAAAGACCTAAAATTCAAATAATCTGGTGATAGAAGTGATGATGATCATCATTCTCAAATCTGATCCAGCAAATTAAGCCTTTTGCTTCCCAATATCTTTTTAGGTAATGAAAGACCATATCATTTGATGAGCTACATTTGTTTCCCAATATGGAAGCATTGAACTACATTAACCAACTACTCTTTTTCTTTGTGAGAACATTTATTCTAATTTTCTTCAACATTTTGGGATTTCAGCAAGGGGGCTTTGGTGCTTAAACCAGAGCCATCATCTTTCATTTCTTCTTCTTTTGCTTTTCCCCATAGTACAGAATAAAGACCAATAGTTAAGATCACCCCTTCAATGACACTGCAAAACCAAGTTTGATTAAATTGTAAAACCAAACAAAGTAGAAATGTAAAAGGAAAACTTTTTTATTACCTTTCAAGATACACTGCTTTACCAAGGAAAATGGCACTCATAATAACTGCAATGACAATGGAAGTTGGTCGGAAAATTGCAACGAAAACAGGCCCCTTCACGCGTACGCCCTATATATGAACACTGGAGCTGAATGGGAACCCGAAAAGTCCCTAAACAAGTTATTAACAACAAACTTAACCAGGGGCATAGCCGGGGGCTGGCATGGGCCCCGGCCCCCACCTAAAATGTAAAATTATATTTTAGGTCATTAAATTTTTTTAAAAATTTTAAATTAGTAAAGGTAAAATTTCACTTTGGCCCCCCTAAAATTATAAAAATTTGATTTAATCCTTTACAAATTATAAAGATATAAACTATAAAAAATTAAAATTTTATCCGCCCCTAAAAAATTTTTCTGGCTTTGCCCCTGTACTTAACATTCAGATCCAGCAAATTATTGTGATTCACTGTTGCAATTTTATCATTAACTATGTTCTTACCGAGTATATGACTGAAACAACTGATATGCTAGGATGTAATGTCCAATAACTCAAGTTCTGTTCTTTTATTAAGCATGCTGCTAGAGCTATAATGGCCACTGACATGTTGTAATACACATTCACAGTAATCTCTTCTGGGTATATCTTCATTACTTTGGACTGTACAGGACAAAACAAGATCATACAAACATGTCAAAACCTTACAAATATATCACTAACATGATATGAATATAGAGATTTCTGGGTTTGGGGGGCAATTTGGATACATCGATTTACCTGAACAATATACCAGAATGAAAAGAAAAGATATGCAAGAGCTTCAAGGAGACCACCAATGACCCAATTTGATTGAGTTGACTCAAGAGGCCATTGAAGTGAAGCAGATGAAGATGTTGAAGATGGGATGACTTTGGGGCCTTTGTAGAGAACGATCAGCAAAGCACCAGATATTGAAGTTATGGTGCCAATGATTTTAGCTTGAGTTGTTGAACTTGTAAATGATACTTTTTCTATCCTTGTTATGCAAAAAATAAAAGTGGGGAGAAAAGTTAAGGGACCATTCAAGAAATAGCTTAAGCATGGAAAGATCATAAACATGAAACAATTTGCTTGGAGCTGGTGCAATCTTATTTTTTAACTTTACAATGATAAAAAAAAATAGAATAAATGAAAAACCTAAAAAGGACAGCAAGTATGAAAGTAAAAGCTGGTGCAAGATTGCTGATGGCTGAAGCAAGAGTTGGGGACCCAAGTTCTAAACCTTTATAAGCACATACTTGACCTGAAAAATCTGTCTCCAAAATATGAACAATCATGGTTTTTTTTCTTCCTTTCATAAGCACATTGTAATCTTTGGCAATCACAAGAAAAACCCAAAATTTACAAAATTTATATACATAAAAACCCAGAAATTTACAAAATTTATATACATAATGGAGTACGTCCATACATACCCAAGAAGCCCAAGAAGGAAAATTCTGGAGATAAGAGGGAATTCCGATGGAAGAAGCAATTTTTTCCTGCATAAACAAACAAGATATGTTAGGAAAAAAAAAACAATTTCTATCTAAAGATTTGATGAGAGTTGAAAGAGCAAAAAAGAAATACCTGTTAGAGAGGAAGGTTAAAGGGACGAAAACAAGGGTAGCTAAAACATAACAATAGGCAATGTAGACGAAATAGCTCATTCCTTTCAAAGAAGCAGCTTTGAATAGAATGCTTAAGACTACATCAGAGCATTCCACTGAGGCCATGGCTGTTATTGGTACAACATCCTTGTACCCCCACTTTCCTGCCATTTCCCTTTCTTGTATCTAAAATACCATTATTTACTTTTGCTGCCTCCAGTATATATATACACTCCCACTCCTTAGTATCTTCAAGATCGTAATTTGAAAATAGAAAAAAATACCATAAATACAAAGATTCAGATTCATTATTTCTCACATCTTTTTTTTTTGGTTGTTTAATTATTTCTCACTTCTTAAATGTAACTATATGAACCGAATAAAATTCCCATTTAACGAGTAGCCATAATGAAATGTTACATTCTTATCCCTTCAATTTTTAGGGTAAATTACACCCAAAGTTATTAACCAATTAATAATTTTATGTTTTGGTCACTCAACTTTAAAAAGTTACAAAATGGTTACTGAACGATTTGAAAGTTTTCATTTTAATCACTGGGCTGTTAAAATCACTATTGTGTGGCCTTCTCTATTCACACTGTGTGCACCAATCAAAAGTTCTCTTTCCTCTTCCTTCTATAGTTTTTTTTTTTTCATGAAACAGCTTTGAACACCATGAACTTGTAAACCAAAATCAATACAGCTCTCTTTTCCAATCTCTGAGATTAATTGTTGGACTAAATTGGATCTAAGATATGTTTTTCTACCCATCAATAGGTGCTAACCTACTATACTGGTTGTCGAATAATCACTTGAAACTTACTAGCCGAACTTTATAAAATAATGAACAACAAACCATTTCATAATTTTTTGAAATTAAATGATAAAAATATAAATTTACTAATACTTACTGGAATTGAATGTAATGGAAGATGTCGTAACCATTTTTTTGAAAAACGGGAATCGACTTAGATTTTAAAAAATGAAAATGATTAGAGGAGTCGCCACCAATCCTTTTTGATGAGGTGTGATCGGGTCACCTTGAATTAATCATTTTAATAAAAGTTAAGATTTACTAAAATGATAATTTTGGTCTACGAAAATCGAAAAATGAGTTCGAGTCGATTACATTTGAGGAAGGATTAGCACCTCGATACGCCCAAAAATTGGTACCTAGTTGATTAATTAGTGTCTTAGTTTCAAAAATTAAAACTTGAAAGAATTTAAAATACGATCCTCTTTATAAAAATGCTCAAATGTTAAAGACCATCTCGTCTCAAAATATGAAATATTACATCCAGTAAGTTAGGGCGCGATATCTTAAATTTACGAGAGCGAGCTTGCCTTTTATACAAAGCTTGCATATTTTAATTTATAAAAAAGATATTCGATTATTTAGAGAAAACGAGAGAGATCGAAACCCAGTAAGTTAGGGCACGTTTCCTCGAATTCTCAAACACTGAACATTGCCTTTATTTTAAAACAAATTCTTATTTCAAGGTGACAAAATGTCATACCCAGTAAGTTAGGGCACAACACTTCGTACCTCCGAGAATAAGTGTTTTCAAAACTCGTATTGCGATTTAAGAGGATTATGTCGTTATTTAGATTGAGCGAGAAAAACCAAAACCCAGTAAGTTAGGGAACGGTTTTCTCGAATCGTCTAAATACGAAACTTGTTTTGTTTTAGAAAACACAATTATATGCGTCGAGTAAAAGTTCAATGTAATCATAATCGCATGGTGAAATGAGAAACAAATCGCAACATTAACACGCATAATAATAACAAAGGTGATGCTATAAACAACAATAATAATGACGAAAAATATAGGCATATTGAGACATATATGAATAAGCGAATGAACATAATGAAATAATGATAATGAGAACAAAACGAAATAAAAATGAAATAAATACTACGATAAAGGAAATAATAAAGCAAATTATAGTGTAAATTTGATTTTAAACCGGGGGTAAGCAAATAAACATATGAGTAAGTAAAGAAACTTATAATAAAAAAAATGATAAAATAATAATAATGGTATAAATATAAATATTATGTGAAACAAAATAATGATACAAAATAAAAATACATATATATAAAAAAAATTCAAAGTTTGAAATAAAAATACATATATATAAAAAAAAATTCAAAGTTTGAAATTACATAAAAGTATAAACGGATAAATAATAAAATCAATGTATTATATAAGAAACGTAAATGTATAAAAGAGAAACCATAATAATAATAATAGTAAAAATAACGCTACGTAGATATAGCAGTACATAATATAGTTATTAAAAATATATTCGTAACATATAAAAACATAATATTAAGAGGATGTATACTATACATAATGTTAGTAATAAAACTATTAAAGATATCACATAAATATATATACATATATATGAAAAAACAAATACATGATAATATTTAAAGTATGTACACAATATATCTATATACGTATATATTAGAAAATATAATATATAAAAATATATATGCATATAGTATTTTAGAAAAGAAGAAATATACATGATACAATATTGATATGCATATATAACATACAAATATATTAAAAAAAACAATAATATCAAACTATTAATAATACTAGACAACATATATATACATATACATAAGTATTAAGTAAGAATAATAGAATATAAAATAACAATGACAAATTAAATAACTAAACGAAATAAATGAATTAATAATAAAGTGAATAAAAATAAAAGGGGATTAAAATCAAACTGATTAGGGGTTAAATCGGAGTAAAAATGGAATCAGAAGTGAAAATTATAATTAAATGAAAAACGGGGGGTAAATACGAAAATCCACGTGAGTTGTAAGGACCAAACGGAAATAAAACCCATTTCGGGACACGTGTCCGTACTCCAACATGCTGGAGAGTCAAGGATTCAATTGAAAACCCAGCAAAACCCCGTGGTCAATTTTTGAAAAGAAAAATAAACAAAAAAGGGGAAAATTAAGACGGACAGAACTTGGAGGGACCAGGGTTGTAAATAACCCCAAAACGATGAAAACACGCGGATCTCACCCTCCGGAACGGTTCGAATTCGGGTATGGCCCAATACGGCGTCGTTTTGGGGCATTTTGGGCCATCCCAAAACGGCGCCGTTTCCATGCCTTATATAAGCCCTATTTTTTTAAAAAAATTTCATTTCTCTCCATTTCTTTACAAAAAATCTGCAAAAAACCTCTAAACTCTCTCAACCCTTCAGTCGTCCGGCCAAAGTCCGATCACCGGACTGACGTCGTCCACCGCGCTGGCGCAGGCCACCGTGTACGGTGGCCGGATTTTCGAGACAAGGTAAAATTTTTTGTATTTTTTTTTTGGTGTAATTATATATATATGTATGAGGTTAGATTTAAAAATAGAAGGAAAAGATAAACGAAAGAAAACAAAAAATGAAATAAATAAGGTCACCTTCGTTGTTTTTTTTTGTTTCGGTCTTTTGAATCTCTTGTTCAAGTTCCTATACTTAAAACAAAATTTATTTCTTTTATTTTTCGCTGGAATACCAACTGTTTGGCGTTTTACAGAAGAAGAAAATGAGAGAAAAAAAATCCCCCTCTTCTTGTTTCGAATTCGGCTTTAAATAGCCGTTTACATGCTCTTTTCCTTGCTATCTGTCTAATCTCGTTTAATGCTTTGCAGGTATAGCTCGGGCGGTGGATTTGACGGGGCGGCGCTGCAGGCTAGGGCGGTGCTTAGTCGCACTTAGGGTTTAAAATTTTTGCTGTTCTTTGTTAGGGTTTGGGTATTTAGTTGGGCTTTAGTTTTTTTGGTTTTGGGCTAGGGTTAAAAAGTGGGTTTGTATTAATTTGTTGGGGTTTTTGTTTAAGTATTGGGCCCGGGCAAAATGGGCTTGTACAGCTGCCTCTCTTTGCTTGTTGTCGTGTAACGAGAACAGAGCAAAGACTTTCAAGCAAAACCAATTTGCCCGGTCACTGAGTCTGACTTCTTTGGTGCTCTTATTCTTCAGGTAGCTTCATTCCAGTCTATTGCGGCTTGTCACTTTACTCTGCTCTGTTGCAACTTCAGAGAAATAAGATTTGCTATCTTCAGTCCACTCCACTTGCAGCTTTCAAGGAAATAAGACGCGTGACTCCAATCTACTCCGCTGAAACTTCGAGGAGATCTGTTGTGGCTTCAAGCCGCTCCAATGCCATTTCAGGGAGAAGAGATTTGTAATTTCAACTTGTTGCCCTACTGCTTAGAGGGTTAAAATCCATCATCTTCGATCTGTTTTCCTACTATTTAGGGGTTTAAGATCTGTAAATTCAGCTTGTTACCCTACTGCTTAGAGGGTTAAAGCTTGTTATCTTCGATCTATTTCCCTACTGCTTAATGGGTTAAGATCTGTGAATCCAACCTGTTACCCTACTGCTTAGGGGTTTAAGGTCTGTAAATTCAGTTTGCTCCACTGCGACTTCAGGGAGATGAGACTTGTAACTTCAATCTGCTTCACTGTGACTTTAGGAAAACAAGATTCGCTGGATTCGATCTGTTCTACTGCGACTTCAGGGAGATAAGATCTGTAATTTTCAGCCTATTACCCTACTGCCTAGGGGTTTAAGGTCTGCAAATTCAGCTTGCTACCCTACTGCTTAGGGGGTTAAAGCTTGTTATCTTCGATCTGCTCCACTACTGCTTAGGGAGATAAGATCTGCAATTCAGTATGTTACCCTACTGCTTAGGGGGTTAAAACTTGTTATCTTCTATAGCGACGTAAAAATTTTAGCTTTAGTTTGGTCGCTAATTGTGGCGATTTAATGAAAACTTGAAAACTAAAGTTTAATTTTGAAATAAACAATGAGTCGCCACCGGTCTTTTTCTAGGAGTGATCGGACACCTATTAGATTTATTTTTTAAAACAAAGGAAGGCCGAGTTTAGGTCTACGTCAAAAGTCCAGAGAAAAATAAGGTTCGGGAGTCGGTTACACGCGAGGAAGGTATTAGCACCCTCGCGACGCCCAAAATTGGTATCTTATAAACACGTGTTGTCTTGATCTTCAAAAATACGAGTTCAATGTAACATTTAGTCATGATCCGATTAAAAGAAGACGAGAAATTTTCAAATTTTTTTTTTATTTTTGATTTTTAGAAGGGTATACCGTTTTAACACAAGTCAATTGACATTTACCCAACATAGCGATGATCTCGATGACTTAATGTTAAATCGGTACATTGCCTTGATTATTGAAATTAATTAGAAAAACAAGAATATGCTTTTCGAAATAGTGCAAAGTAAATTGATATGAAATAAAAATAAATAAATGAAAGAGATAGGTATATATTGAAGCAAATAATCAATGTGACAATAATATTAGAAACGATAAAGGTATAATGTAATAATAGAATTGAACATGAAATGAAAATAATGAATGTATATACATAATAATAATATTAAGAAAGCATACGTAAGATAATATATATATATATATATATATATATATATGTAGCAATAGTATTAGAAATATATTATAGAACATTCGCAATATATACATGATATATATAAAAATACAATATTGAAAAGGTAAATATCTATACATAATATATAAAAATGCATATACAATATAATGTCAAAATATTTACATATGTACATACATAATAATAATGTTGAAAACATCTATTAATAATAAACATATACCTACATGTATTAAAGATATATGCATAAATAATAAAACATATACTAATATGCATAATAATAAGGATAAAATATATACATGATAGGTACATATATATATAAAATAAATATTAAAACATATGTAAGTGACATTTAAGAAAAAACATATACATATATAACAAGGCATTCACTATATTAACAATTATAATAGTAACGGTATTAAAATACAATATAATATAACAAAAATACATCATATATATAAATCTATGTACATAAATAAAAGTATACACTATTATAATGATATGACAATATTATTAAAATACCAAAAAACAAATATAATAAATATATTGAAATAAAAATAAACTATACGTGAAAATATATATACATATATACTAGAACAAATATATATAATAATAATAAATATAACAACAATATTGAAAATACGTATATGTACATAACATAATATTTAAAATACATATATATAATAAAAAAAATTACATATATAATATACTATATGTATATATTACATGCACATATCTATATATAATGTTATACATTAAGACATATAATAAATACATTTAATATAACAAATATAAATATTATAACAAATAAAATACAGAAAATGAAACAAGTAAATTAAAAATAAAGCAGTAAATTAACCAAAGGACTAAATTGAACTTAAAACAACATTTTGGGGTGAAATTAGAAATAAAATAGCAGGGAAGGATTAAAATGTCACGCGCGCATAACTTAAGAGGGCTAAAATAGCAAATGTTCCCTATTATCAAAACGCTCGCAGTACGGAGGGGTCAAATTGCAAAGTGAAATAAATTATGGGGCTAAATTAAAATATAAAAACTTGATTGTAAAATGTTTAAAAAGCGGAAGGGCCGATTACGCAAATAGCCCTTCCGTTCTAAAAAACACGCGGATCCTGTCGGAGCGGGTTGGGTCGACCCGACCCGGGGCCCCAAAACGGTGCAGTTTTTGGCTTAAACGGAGGGGACCAAAACTGTGCGTTTTGGTCCCCTATAAAAGTCAAAAAAATTTTAAATTTTCATTTGTGTCGGGGGAAAGAAAAAAAAAAGAAAAGAGAAAGGAGAGAGGGGAGAGGAAAAGGGAATCGGCCAGGTCGGCCACTGACGATCACGAGGCTCATGCATTTGGCCACAAAGACACAAGTGTGGTGAAAAGGTAATTTTCTAATTTTTTTCTTTTTTTTTTTGCTTTTTATTTTTATGTTTATTTGTAAATTTTTTATGTATTTGTGTGTAAAAAATGGGGCCTAAAACAGTAATCGAAATGAAGAATTACCTTAGGTTTTTCTTTTTGATTCCCCAACGTTTGACACCCGATTCACTTTGATGCTATGCTTGTGTCTAAAAATACTGATGAAATAGCTATTATTGCTCTATATTTGAAATGGTTTGTTCTTATTTCTTTGTGTTTTTCAAAACTGCCGAATGCTCTACAATGTTTTTGAATCGGGTTTTATAACCCTTTTACAACTTACTTTCACTATTCTTGCTGTCCTTTCCTATTTATTGTTTGCAGGTGCTGAGTCAACGAAGATGGTGGATGTGATCGGCGTGACGGCAGTACAGTGGCGGTGGAGTAGTTGGCGGCGCTGGTCAGATGCAAGTGGGGAGGGTTGCGGCGCTGAAGTAGTTTAGGGGCTAGGGTTTCTGTTTAGGGTTAGGTGTTTGGGCTATGTATTGGGCCCGGGGTTTGGGTTTCTGCTGGATTTGGTTAATGTGTTGGTTTAGGGTAGTGGGTAAAGGGGTAATTGGGTTTTGTAATAGGCCATTCGGGTTTGGGGGTATTGGGTTTAATTTTAGGTAATTGGGCTTTGTAAAACGGCCCAAAAATTAGCCTGTAACAGCTGCCCCTCTTTGCTCATTGTCGTGTAACGAAAATAGAGCAAAGACAAAATGAAAGGCCAATTTTGCCCCGTCTTGCTGAGTCTTGACTGCTTTGGTGCTCTTCTTGTTCAGATAGCCTCCTTTTAGTCCACCGTATCTTGTAGCTTTGGTTCAATCCACTGTATCTTCTGACATATACCTTGTAGTTTCAATCTATTCAAATGTAACTTCAAGGATAGGAAATTTGTGGGTTCGATCTGCTCTTCTATTGCTTTAGTGAGATAAAGTTTGTGGTCTTCTCTTCTGTAACTCTAGAAAGGCAAGATTTGATATCCTTGATCAGCTTTACTGCAACTTCGGGGATATCGAGTCTGGTATCTTCCATCAGCTTCAATGTTTGTTCTTTATTCAGCATGTGATCTTGAGCTCAACTCATTTCCCGCAATATGAATTGACTCTTTAAAACTTAATTTGAAAAGTAGATTTTGAAAAACAGAAATTAAAGGGCTCAACTCACCTCTCGCAATATGAGTTGATTTTTGAAAAGCAGAAATTAAAACAGAAATTGGAAATACCTCAGCATGTGAGCCGAGGCTCAACTCACTTCTCGCAATATGAGTTGATTTTTGAAAAACAGAAATTAAAAGACTCAACTCACCTCTTGCAATATGAGTTGATTTTTTTGAAAAATAAATTGAAAAATAGAAATTAAAAATACCTCAGCGTGTCCCGAGGCTCAACTCATCTCTCGCAATATGAGTTGATTTTTGAAACATAAATTGAAATTACATCAACGTGTCTTGAGGCTCAACTCACCTCTCGCAATATGAGCATGAATTGAAAAGCAGAAATTGAAAATACCTCAGCGTGCCCTGAGGCTCAACTCATCTCTCGCAATATGAGTTGATTTTTTGAAATATAAATTGAAATTACCTCAACGTGTCTTGAGGCTCAACTCATTTCTCGCAATATGAGTTGAATTTTGAAAAGTAGGAATGACAAATCGTAAAAATACCTCAGCATGTGACCCGAGGTTCAACTCACCTTTCGCAATATGAGTTGATCTTCTGAAAAATATAAATTGAAGACCAAAATTGAAAATACCTCCACGTGTCTTGAGGCTCAACTCACCTCTCGCAATATGAGTTGATTTCTGAAAGCAGCAATAAAAACATCAAAATACCAAAACCTGTCATTTGGTAGAACTCAGGAGTCTTTTCCTTTGATTCAATACAGCTATCATCACGACCTCTTGCTCTACTGGATTACCTGTATATGCCATGCATGATGTTATCATGATATGCACATGTTTGTCTTAAATGCCTTTATGCCTACATGATTATGCAGTGCTCCTTAAGCATGTCTGTCGTATATCCATTTAGCCACTATTGTTGAGGATCTGGGTTCATTGCTTTGATTCTCGACTTTCTCTTCAGGCCTCGTACCCGTCTTCAAGCTTCACGAGTAATCGACGTTTCTCAGATATCACTCTTTTGCCCCTGGTTAAACCTTGTTCTCGCTTTGAGGCTCTTGTGCTTATCAAATTTTCATCTAGGTAATGCTTAACATTTCTTTTGTTTAGAGTATGTCATTTCACTATTTATCATGTAAATAAACCACACAAAGAGATGCATGAAAATGGTCAGGTAGGGACAAAAAAGGATACCTCACATTTATTTATTTCAAATGTAACAAACAAAGAAAGTTAACCAATGATAGTAAAAATGTCATAAAAAGAGAAGGGATCGCATTCAACGGGTACAAATGCTCTAGATATTCAACGAATGAACTCTTCCACGTTCCTCAATCAAGAATATTTTCGAGTATGGCTTCTTGCATAGAAGATTTCAAACTTTCAGAGATGCTTCAAATACTGTAGTCTCGCTGTTCGACCCACCATTCAAATCACCTTGCCCTCTAAGCCGAGTGTTTGCTTCATTAGGACGCCCTTTCGAGTTTTCATCCTAATCTTTGGTGTTAATCAAGACGCCCTTTTCGGGTTTTCACCTTGATCCCTTTTTTTTAGGCATAATATTTCTTTACAGCATCCGAGTTCACTGGATTCGGTAACTCCTTCCCATCCATCTCAGTAAGAATCAAAGCTCCACCCGAGAAAGCCTTCTTTACGACATATGGTCCTTCCCAATTCGGTGCCCATTTTCCTCGTGGGTCTTTTTGTATTGGGAGGATCTTTCTCACCACGAGTTCTCCTTCGTGGAATTCTCTTGGTCGTACTTTCTTGTCATGGGCCGCGATCATTCTCTTCTGGTACATCTGTCCATGACAAATTGCCTTTAGACGTTTTTCTTCGATGAGGTTTAACTGGTCATATCGAGCTCGAACTTATTCTGCTTCTTCTAGCTTTGATTCCATTAAGACTCGTAGAGAGGGAATCTCGACCTCGGTAGGTAGCACAGCTTCCATTCCATAGACCAGAGAGAAAGGAGTTGCTCCCGTAGATGTCCGCACTGATATGCGTTATGCATACAAAGCAAACGGTAGCTTCTCGTGCCAGTCTTTATATGTCTCGGCCATTTTCCCAATGATCCTTTTAATATTCTTGTTGGCTGCTTCGACAGCTCCGTTCATCTTTCGGCGATAGGGCGAGGAGTTATGATACTTTACTTGGAATTGCTCACACACCTCCTTCCTCATCTTGTTGTTTAGATTCATGGCGTTATCTGAAATGATTCTTTAAGGCAAACCATATTGACAAATGATTTCCTTCTTCAAAAACCTGCAAACTGCAGTCTTGGTCACATTGGCAAACGAAGCGGCTTCTATCCATTTCGTGAAGTAATCGATAACCACAAAAATGAATCGATGTCCATTTGAAGATTTTAGAGAAATTGGCCCTATAACATCCATGCCCCACATAGAAAAAGGCCATGGAGAAGTCATGACATGAAGAGGAGAAGGAGCTACATGAATTTTATCACCATAAATTTGACATTTGTGGCATTTTCTTGCAAAATTGATGCAGTCACTTTCCATCGTCAGCCAATAATAACCGAGTCTCATAATCTTCCTGGCCATAGTAAAACCATTGGCATGTGTTCCACAAATTCCCTCATGGACATCTTCAAGTATTTTTCTGGCTTCAATATCATCTACGCATCTTAAGAGCACTTGATCTTTCCCTCTTTTGTACAGGACGTCCCCATCAAAAACAAATCCAGCTGCTATTCTTCTGATTGTTCTTCTTTTGTTTTCATTTGCTTGTTCAGGATACCTTTGATTCTTGACATATTCTAAGATATCATGGAACCATGGTCGTCCGTCTGCCTCTTTCTCAATGCTACAACAGTGTGCAGGGACCTCGTATATGCTCATTTTGAGGGACATTATTTTTGCTTATTTACTTGCTTTGAACATTGAAGCCAAAGTGGCCAGGCCATCAGCCAATTGGTTTTCTTCTCGCGGGAAGTAGTGAAAAGTTATTTCTTTGAACTTTTTGATCAATTCAGCCACTAAATCACTGTACTTAATCAATTTTGGGTCCCTCACTTCTCAATCTCCACGAATTTGATAAACCACTAGGGCTGAGTCCCCATACACCTCTAAGATTTCGATATTTCATTCAATAGCTGCACGAAGCCCCATGATACAAGCCTCATATTCTGCGATATTATTGGTACAGAAGAAGTTCAGTCTTGCAGTGAACGGATAATGATTCTCGTCTTGTGATACCAGGATTGCTCCGATTCCATGCCCTAAAGCATTCAACGTACCATCAAAGCACATCTTCCATGACTTCCCTTTTGATGACTCAGATTCCATTTCTGTGATGCACATTAAGTCTTCGTCTGAAAAATCGAATCTTAAAGGATATTCCTCTGTCGTTCGAGTTGCTAGGAAATCAGCTATTGCGCTCCCTTTTATCGACTTCTGACTTACATAGGCAATTTCATATTTCGGAAGGAGGATCTGCCATCGTGCCATTCTTCCTGATAGTGCCGGCGATTCCATCATGTATTTTATTGGGTCCAGCTTTTAAATCAACCATGTTGTATGGTACAACATATATTGTCTGAGTCTCCGAGCTACCCAAATCAGAGCGCAACAAAATTTTTCAATGGACGAATACTTTGCCTCATATTCAGTGAACTTTTTGCTGAGGTAGTAGATCACCTTTTCTTTCTTTCCTGACTCGTCGTCTTGCCCCAATACGCAACCTATTGAATTTTTGAACACAGTCAAATATAATATCAATGGTTTTCCCGGAGTCGGCAGTACTAGCACTGGAGGACTAGACAAATATTGTTTTATCTTATCAAAAGGCCACTTGGCATACCTTATTCCATTTTCCTGGGTTATGTTTTCGAAGAAGCCGAAAGATTGGGTCGCATTGGTTGGTAAGTTGAGCGATGAATCGGGCGATGTAATTTAACCTCCTAAAAATCCTCCTCGACTTCCTTTTGCAATGCGCGAGGTGGTAACTCTTGAATGGCTTTTATTTTATCTGGATCAACCTCGATACCTCTTTCACTGACAATGAAGCCTAGCAACTTTCCTGAGGTAGCCCCAAACGTACATTTGGCTGGATTAAGCTTTAGCTGAAACTTTCTCAGCCTTTCGAACAACTTCTTGAGGTTCACTACATGCTCTTCTTCTCCTCGGGATTTAGCAATCATATCGTCGACGTAGACCTCTATTTCTTTATGCATCATGTAATGGAATAACGTCTCCATAGCCCTCTGATATGTTGCCCCAGCATTCTTTAATCCAAATGGCATCACCTTGTAGTAGAATGTTCCCCATATTGTTACGAAGGTAGTTTTTTCCATATCCTCAGGGGCCATCTTGATCTGATTATACCCCGAGAATCCATCCATGAAAGAAAACAATGAATGTTTTGTTGTGTTGTCCACCAACGTATCAATATGTGGTAAAGGAAAATTATCTTTTGGGCTTGCCCGGTTCAGGTCACGGTAATCCACACACATTCGTACTTTGCCATCTTTCTTTGGTACCGGGACTATGTTAGCCACCCATTCTGGATATTTGGAGGCTTGTAGGAAGCCAGCATCAAATTGCTTCTTGACTTTCTCTTTTATTTTCAACATATTTCGGGTTTCATCCGTCTTAACTTTTGCTGGATTGGTTTGCATTCTGGCTTTAATGGGAGCTTATGGACCACTACTTCTTCATCTAATCCTGGCATGTCCTGATATGACCATGCGAATACATCTTTGTACTCGCGGAGCAAAGCAATCAAATTATGCCTGGTGCTCTCTGAAATAGAAGTCCCAATCTTCACTTCTTGCTTCTTTTCTTCAGTGCCCAAATTTATTGTTTCAACAGATTCTTCATGAGGCAAAATCTATTTATCCTCTTGTTCCACCATTCTTAACAAGTCAGGAGACGAGACATAGTCTTCAAATTTTCTTCTTGACTTCAATTCTCCTAAACAAACAGCCTTCTCAAAATCAATTTCAAGACTCGTAACAGGTTTATTCATGTCATCGATATCTGAGCACCTGAAAGTTGGATGGAAAAGGAAACTATAGAGGAGCATCTAAGTATTGGAATCAAGAAACAAAATGCTATGGCATGACATGTGGCAAATGTAAGGATAGGCTATGAAATGAGAAAATAATTATGAAATTAGTGATAACGCAAAAGATCATGACAAAATGCATCTTTATTGATATCTATTTAAATGATAAAGAGCAAATGCAAGCTCTTACAAAAGAATTCTATTATATCTAAGGACACAATAGAATGTTAATGTTTGAGCATTACTCTGAAGATTTATAAACTACAAGAAGGTCCTCGGCAGTCCAATTGTTCAACATGAAACGCGGGGGACAATGGCGTATCCTTGAGACGTCCTTACTCGCGTTAGATCCATTGTCAATGACATTTACACTGATGTTCTAAAAAACCTTTTCGATCATTAACATTGTGCTTTGTGCATTATCATGCCCAGGGTATATCACTCCTGCAGATGTAAATGTTCTTGACAAAGGAGGGTACTCTATGGGTTCCCATTCCAGTTCTCGGCCCAAAGTTCTTGCAATCCTTTTTTCCTGATCTTTCTTCTACTGTCTTCTTCTTTGACGTATGTCAGGTTGGAACCCCAAACCGTATCGGGCCTTGTGGTGTGCTGGCTTTAGAGCCCTAACTATTCCTTACAGATATCTCCCTAAACCTCTTCTTGCTCGAACTCCTCTTCCTATAGTCAACTTGACACCCATTATGGTATTTCTTGACAATTTTGGCACCGAAATTCTGTTTCCCTCAGTGACAAAAGTGGCATTGACAAATTCAAGGGATCTAAAGGAGCATTCCACTGCGTCCTTGCTTACTTCAAGATATGGCGCATCAGCAGAGATAGATGCGACAATGTCTTCTTCTCCCTCGACAGTGACCAAACAGCCATCCATGATGAATTTCACCTTTTGATGAAGGGATGATGGGATCGCTCCAGCGGAATGGATCCAGGGTCTTCCCAAAAGGCAGTTATACGAGGGTGTAATGTCCATGACTTGAAACTCGACATCATAAATGTAAGGGCCCACTTCAAGAGGGATCTCAATCTTTCCCATGACTTTACGCCTTGTCCCATCGAATGCCCTTACCGTAGAATGACAGGGCCTCAAATAGGATAGATCCATCGGAATCCTAGAAAGCGTGGCCAAAGGCATGACGTTGAGTGCTGACCCATTATCGATGAGCACATTTGGTATTATGTAGCCCTTGCAGCGAGTCGTAATATGCAATGCTTTTACTAAGCCTCTACCGTTAGGCGGTATCTCATCATTACTAAAAGAGATGAAATTATCCGCGTTTAGATTGTTCATCTACCTATCAAGCTTCTCAACAGATATGTTGCTTGCTACATAAGCTTGATTTAACACCTTCAACAAAGCATTCCGGTGTGGCTCTGAATTTAGCAGTAAAGATAAAACTGAGATTCGTGCTGGTTATTTATTCAATTGTTCCACCACACTGTATTCACTGTGCTTGATAAATTTCAAGAATTCCTGAGCTTCTTCCTTATCCACAGGATTTTTAGTTTCTTGCACGGGTGGAGTTTCTTGCTCGACTTCGGCCTCATACATCACTGCTTTCCCTTTTTGCTTCCAGTCACTGTTCTTCTTTACTGGTTCGACCTCTTTCAAATAACATCTTCCACTTCGGGTAAAATGACCTACCTCTCCAACATCTCCAGTTATGACTTCGGACTTTTCGCCTTCCGGTGTGACGATATTGATGTCATATTTCCATGGTACGGCTTTGTCCTCCTTGTACAGAAAAGGAGACGGTACTTCGATTATCATTTTTTGTTTCACCGGCTCTTTCGTCGCGTCGTAATAAATTACTAACGGTCGATCAATGCTATAAGGGAGACACGATGACCGGCTTTCAGAGGCGCATATTTCTCTTTCATTGTCCTCTTCCCTCTTGTTAAGGACCTTGATCTCCTTATTATCCATCCGGTCTTGAAGCAACCTTTTAAAATCCTTACATGACTGAATGTCATGTCCTACAATTCCATGAAAATTGCAAAAACTTTGACCTTTTTCTCCAAGAATTCTATCGGGAACACAAAGCAATCCTTTCTTAATCAGTACCTCCCAGACTTTCTGCAGAGGCACCCTTATTTCTGAGATAGATCTCTTGACTTTCCATTCGTCTTCTTTCCCCACTGTACTCACATTCCCTTCGGTATGGTTAGGGAACGGATTCCCGGTTGCGTTACTGGTGCTATCGAATCGTAGGATACCCGCATCAATAAGTCCTTGAACTCTCCTCTTAAAGGCTACGCAATTCTCCGTGGAATACCCTTGGTTCCCCGTGTGGTATGCACAACTAGCGTTTGGATCATACCACTTTGGGTATAGAGGTTTAAGAGGTACCATGTAATGGGGAGAAATCAGTTGTTTCTCCAAAAGTTTTGGGTACAATTCCCCATACGACACAGGGAAATGAGTAAACTGCGGTCTCTCGGGATTAGGCCTTGTTGGTCTTGGTTCGTTTCTGAGCTAGCTTTGAGCGGGTACCGTGTTTTGTGGGAACGTGGTGACAGGTCTTTGGTTGTTCGTGGCGTAAACGGGGTAAGAAGGAAGTGGTGCTTGGTAGTAAGGGGTTTGAGGGGGATAATAGAAATTTAGAGGTGGATAATTTCGAGGTCGGGGTTGGTTTAGATATGGATTAGAGGCATAACGGTTTCTCATTCCTACCATGTGGGCTTCTGGTTCTTTCTTCTTCATAGGCGCTGCCCTTTTTGAACCTTCTGAACCTTCTATTCTACCGCTCTTGACGGCATTCTCTATAAGTTCACCGGATATTACAATATCCGTAAAATCCTTCGTGGCACTTTCCACTAGTTTGTCATAAAACGGCGCCTTTAAGGTGTTGATAAAGAGAACGGTTATCTCCGCTTTTTAAGTGGGGTTCCACTTGGGCCGAGACGCCTCTCCATCTCTCGTATGCATCTTTGTCTAAAGGTCTCTGACGGCTTTTTCTCCATTATTTGCAAGGTCATCCGGTCTGGCACCATATCCGATACATGCTTGTACTGCTCACAGAATGCTGATGCCAAATCCTTCCAAGATCGGATCTTTTTCCTACTAAGCTGGTTGTACCACCGAAGAGCCGATCCTGCAAGACTATCTTGAAAACAATGTATGAGTAGCTTATCTTCGTTCACATAGCCGGTCATCTTCCGGCAGAACATGATGAGATGTGCTTTTGGGCACCTTGTCCCATCATACTTTTCAAAATCAGGCACCTTGAACTTCGGAGGCAAAATTAGATCGGGTACCAAACTGAGTTCTTTGGCACCTAGTGCGGAGAAGACTTCAGTGCCTTCTATCGCTTTGAGTCTTTTCTCTAGACTCCTATATTTTGCGTCATGATTATCCAATTTCAACTTGGCTACCTTTGTTGGGTCGTCCAAATCTGGAACTAGTGGATCAGCAAGACTAGCCCCTAAGTTTGATACGAACATTCCTTGCCCTAGATTAGCAGGTGGGGCAGGTGGCATAGGTCGTTGTTCCAAGCCTGTGGGTTCCCCTTGAGTATACCCTCTTTGTGTTGTATGGGCGTGCGGTGGAGTGAATCTCGGGGGATAGAGTAGATCCTGATCGTGGTGAATTCTTGACTGATGTTCCATAACATCGGAGTTCTGCACGGGCCCTTTTTCTTTGACCAAAGTTGTCATCATCTCCATCATTTTGGCTATCTAATCTCTTTGCTCGAGTGATTCCTCTCGAGATCTCACCATTAGGTCTCTTGTCTCTTGTTGCGACTTGGCCAACTGCTCTTGTAATTCCCTTTGAGCCCTTTCCATCCTTTCAATTCTCTCATTGAATTCAGCCTCCATTATTCTAGCTTGTCGGCGAGTTTTATACGAATGGCGTGATTCCAGATTTAAAATATTGCAACTGCGAATTATATGATTCTAGCCTTAGCGAACGAGTATGGGATATGCAATGGATGAATGAATGTATGAATGAATGCATAAATGTCAAATGAACGTTAGTCATGAAGGAAATGCAAGAGATTGGTGTTGATTTCAAGATAGCCCCTATTTAGGCATTTCATTCATCAAAAGAGTTCATTACAAAACATTTCGCCGTTTTTGATTTAGCTATTACACAAACTTCCTAGCTATATTGCCATATTTCTTTACTCGCTCTAAGAATTCCGATATGCTCGATTGTTGGCTTGGCGGGAATTAGTAACTGAGATTCTTTGCTTCATCCGATAATTGTACCACGTGCATGGCTACCCCACGAATTTCATTGATCAAATAGTTAAGTTGCATTTATTTTTCTTGGAGGCCCTCTTCATAGGCACGAACGTCTCTATCATATTGACTATTATTTTCTTCTAAAGCCTTCAAGAGAGTATCTAGCTGTTGTTGACAATCTTGCAGCATACTTTCTAAATCCCGTATCCTCTCTTTTAGTTCCTGACGTTTAGCTTGACTAGTCATTACCTCGGCAGACATATCTTCATATTCGGCATTCTTCTTCCTTAGTTCTATCATAGCCCGCACAGCCTTTTCCTCCTCTTTCTTCGCTTTTCCTTTCCAAAATTCCATCCCGCCTTTGATGTTGCTTATTTCTTCTTCCATTCTACCGACGACTTACCCAGCCCGCTGTTCTTTATTATGCCTCTTAACTTCTTATTTTCCAGATGAACATCTCTTAAGTCATTTCTTACGACTTCAACCTCTTTTTGCACTTTCTCAGTTCTGGATCTTTCAATCTGGACGTCGATCTTCAATTAGTAGTTTTCTTCTTGAAGGGCACTAAAGTACCGAGACATCTTGGCCTTTTCTTGTTCAAATTCTTGTCTTGCCATTTCTAGCTCAGACGGCATTTTATCCGAGAAAAGATTCTGGACGGTGTAGTTTGTTGACGAGATTTGCTGACTATTTACCCGTTGCTTCCTCCATATGTCGTAATCTTGGGTTAGGGTATCAGTATATAGGGCCAATTCCATCAGATGAATTTTCTTCCAAGATTTTACAGTGTCTCGGACCCTCTTCATATATCCTTCACCCGCAAAAGCAAACTCGGACTGCGCTAATCCTCCGGTGGCGGGTATGAATTGTCGTGAAAAAAATTACCTTTGGACTAAAAGTGGAGCATATCCAATTCCTCCCCATAATCTGAGTAGTGGCACCCAGTCTTGATCTCCGACCCTGTATAGTAGAACCGAAGGGCGTATCCACGGTGCTCTCCAGGTTATATCTTCAGCACGAAGATTCTGAAAAACTGAAACCCAATACTGTTCAGTGACCTCCTTTGGCCATTCTTTCTCAAGATAAGCTTCTAACGGGGCGAGTGTTTTAGAAAACATATGGAACGGTGTGCGCTCTACTTTCCAGAAGTGGCTCAAAATCCAAACATTGAGTAACTGCGCGCATCCAATGAAACGACATTCCCCTTTCCTCCTACAGCTACTCAGGGATCTGAAGGTCTCAGCTAGGATAGTCGGGACAGGGTTGATTCCTTGTTTTAACCTTTCAAAGAAATCAACTACTGCAACTTCAAGATGTCCGAGAACTTTCGAGAAAATGACCAAACCGTAAATGGCCAAAGCGAATAGATTTACCCTTTTCAGCATGTCAGGATGATTCAGAACCAAATCTCGTAGGGAAGACCATGGAATGCAAATGGTTTCATTCTTCTTCTTTATCTGTTTCTCAGCCCACGCGTCATCCATGTCCGTCAATCTCACTAACTTTTTCTTGAAGGTCAACGGCTTAGGTTCCTTCACATATATCTTATAGGGTTGTACATTATTGACACGAACCAGAGCAGCGTACTCTTCTATAGTCGGGGTCATGTCTTCCTGGTTGAAGGTAAAACATTGATAGGCCAGATCCCAAAATCTGATCATGGCTTGAATCATACGCTCGTCAATGTTGATAGTGATCAAATGAGCTATATCTCCATACCTCTCAGTGCAAATACCCCTAGTGTCCGAGTCCCATTGATTCCAAATCCAAACCAAATCTTCAAGGTTGTTTTGGTGAACATTCACAGTTACATGCTCGGGCAGATTGGTAATACATTCTTCCATTAGACTATCCCCTTTTTCTTTCTGAGTTTTTAGAGACCAATCCCAGACCACGGTATTTTTCTCGGTTGTTTGTATAATTGACTCTTCCATTAGAAACCCGTTTTTTGGCAACCGATCTTTAGTCAACACCTTCCTAATATGATGCCTATAATGCATGATGAAAAACAAGAAGGTAAAGACAAACAACCTTGATTAGTAATTTAATACAGGCAAAAAAACATAGAGAATTTCAACAAATCAAACTACCCGATCTAGTTTATTAAACAGACCCAATCCTCTTGTATAGAAAGTGAAAATGCGAAAGGCAAGAGGCGTTCCTCCCGTGCACTTATTTTGGTGACTACTAAAAAGACGGAGGTTCGGCATGGCTCTAGTTAGGTGGCTCGTATGGTTCATTATATGCGGTTCTGGTTCTAGATAGGTACTTCGAATTGCCCGCACTATCATCCGCTAAGATTAGTACGAAGCCTCGGTCATAGCCCATCACAGGCTCACGAGTTCAATTCGAGGGACTACATTTACTTATGCCTATGCGGAGGGGCAAGTTAACTCACGAAAGCATAAGTCATATGTAACCCGAAAGTATTCACTAGCCTGTGCGGAGGGACGAGTTAACTCACGAAGGCGTAGCGTTTACTTTCCCTTAAACGGACGGAGCCCGGTAGAGAGCTCATGTTATGTGAAAATGCAAGTGCACGGTGTGTGGGAGAAACTCACAAACCTTTACGTTTTATTTAAAAATTAAACCAAAACTAAAACCATAAAAATTTAAAGTTGAAAAACAAATGATCAACAAGTTAGAAGAATATATACAACATGATAAAAATGCGTGATGATTTTTTGAAAACAAAAATTCGAGAATCACGACTAAATGTTGACTTGAACAAAGAACTTTGAAAATTTTGACAACGCGAGTTTAATTCCGGACACGACTCTCAAAAAGGGTCCCCAGTGGAGTCGCCAGCTGTAGCGACGTAAAATTTTAGCTTTAGCTTGGTCGCTAATTGTGGCGATTTAATGAAAACTTGAAAACTGAAGTTTAATTTTGAAATAAACAATGAGTCGCCACTGGTCTTTTTCTAGGAGTGATCGGACACCTATTAGATTTATTTTTTAAAACAAAGGAAGGCCGAGTTTAGGCCTACGTCAAAAGTCCAGAGAAAAATAAGGTTCGGGAGTTGGTTACGCACGAGGAAGGTATTAGCACCCTCGCGACGCCCAAAATTGGTATCTTATAAACACGTGTTGTCTTGATCTTCAAAAATACGAGTTCAATGTAACATTTAGTCATGATCCGATTAAAAGAAGACGAGAAATTTTCAACTTTTTTTTATTTTTGATTTTTAGAAGTGTATACCGTTTTAACACAAGTCAATTGACGTTCACCCAACATAGCGATGATCTCAATGACTTAATGTTAAATCGGTACATTGCCTTGATTATTGAAATTAATTAGAAAAACAAGAATATGATTTTCGAAATAGTGCAAAGTAAATTGATATGAAATAAAAATAAATAAATGAAAGAGATAGGTATATATTGAAGCAAATAATCAATGTGACAATAATATTAGAAACGATAAAGGTATAATGTAATAATAGAATTGAACATGAAATGAAAATAATGAATGTATATACATAATAATAATATTAAGAATGCGTACGTAAGATAATATATATATATATATGTAGCAATAGTATTAGAAATATATTATATAACATTCGCAATATATACATGATATATATAAAAATACAATATTAAAAAGGTAAATGTCTATACATAATATATAAAAATGCATATACAATATAATGTCAAAATATTTACATATGTACATACATAATAATAATGTTGAAAACATCTATTAATAATAAACATATACCTACATGTATTAAAGATATATACATAAATAATAAAACATATACTAATATGCATAATAATAAGGATAAAATATATACATGATAGGTACATATATATATAAAATAAATATTAAAACATATGTAAGTGACATTTAAGAAAAAACATATACATATATAACAAGGCATTCACTATATTAACAATTATAATAGTAACGGTATTAAAATACAATATAATATAACAAAAATACATCATATATATAAATCTATGTACATAAATAAAAGTATACACTATTATAATGATATGACAATATTATTAAAATACCAAAAAACAAATATAATAAATATATTGAAATAAAAATAAACTATACGTGAAAATATATATACATATATACTAGAACAAATATATATAATAATAATAAATATAACAACAATATTGAAAATACGTATATGTACATAACATAATATTTAAAACACATATATATATAATAATAATAATTACATATATAATATACTATATGTATATATTACATGCACATATCTATATATAATGTTATACATTAAGACATATAATAAATACATTTAATATAACAAATATAAATATTATAACAAATAAAACACAGAAAATGAAACAAGTAAATTAAAAATAAAGCAGTAAATTAACCAAAGGACTAAATTGAACTTAAAACAACATTTTGGGGTGATATTAGAAATAAAATAGCAGGGAAGGATTAAAATGTCACGCGCGCATAACTTAGGAGGGCTAAAATAGCAAATGGTCCCTATTATCAAAACGCTGCGCAGTACGGAGGGGTCAAATTGCAAAGTGAAATAAATTATGGGGCCAAATTAAAATATAAAAACTTGATTGTAAAATGTTTAAAAAGCGGAAGGGCTGATTGCGCAAATAGCCCTTCCGTTCTAAAAAACACGCGGATCCTGTCGGAGCGGGTCAGGTCGACCCGACCCGGGGCCCCAAAACGGTGCAGTTTTTGGCTTAAACGGAGGGGACCAAAACGGTGCGTTTTGGTCCCCTATAAAAGTCAAAAAAATTTTAAATTTTCAATTGTGTTGGGGGAAAGAAAAAAAAAAAAAGAAAAGAGAAAGGAGAGAGGGGAGACGAAAAGGGGAATCTGGCCCCAGGGCCGGTCGCCGGAGGCTCGCCGGCACCGGCGCCGTCCATCGCACACGGTGGCCGGAAAAGGTAATTTTCTAATTTTTGTCTTTTTTTTTTTGCTTTTTATTTTTATGTTTATTTGTAAATTTTTTATGTATTGTGTGTAAAAAATGGGGCCTAAAACAGTAATCGAAATGAAGAATTACCTTAGGTTTTTCTTTTTGATTCCCCAACGTTTGACACCCGATTCACTTTGATGATATGCTTGTGTCTAAAAATACTGATGAAATTGCTATTATTGTTCTATATTTGAAATGGTTTGTTTTTATTTCTTTGTGTTTTTCAAAACTACCGAATGCTCTACAATGTTTTTGAATCGGGTTTTATAACCCTTTTACAACTTGCTTTCACTGTTCTTACTGTCCTTTCCTATTTATTGTTTGCAGGTGCTGAGTCAACGAAGACGGTGGATATGATCGGTGTGACGGCAGTACAGTGGCGGTGGAGCAGTTGGCGGCGCTGGTCAGATGCAAGTGGGGAGGGTTGCGGCGCTGAGATAGTTTAGAGGCTAGGGTTTCTGTTTAGGGTTAGGTGTTTGGGCTATGTATCGGGCCCAGGGTTTGGGTTTCTATTGGATTTGGTTAATGTGTTGGTTTAGGGTAGTGGGTAAAGGGGTAATTGGTTTTTGTAATGGGCCATTCGGGTTTGGGGGTATTGGGTTTAATTTTAGGTAATTGGGCTTTGAAAAACGGCCTAAAAATTGGCCTGTAACATCTTCGATCTGCTCCACTGCTGCTTAGGGAGATAAGATCTACAATTCAGTCTGTTACCCTACTGCTTAGGGGGTTAAGATCTGTGAATTCAACCTGTTACCCTACCGCTTAAGGAGTTTAGGCTTGGTGAATTCACTGATTCTAGGGACATGACCTGTAGAATCAGTTCCATGTATCTATGCTTATGCCAAAGAATTAGGATGCTATGATCGAAATGAATCAAATGTTCCTAATTAGATGCACTATGAATGATCTATAAGTGTATGAGTGCAACATGTTGTGAGCATGAATCCCTTTTTTAATGTTTAGGTTGTCATTGCCCTTTACTTATCAAGGTTCTTTCACTGAGACGATACTCTGTCATCTTGTTCAGCTTAGACCTTTTGAGTAGAAAATCCGAAGAGGTAGTCTCGATTTAAACTCTTTCTTCTCAAAATTTTCCAATCTTCAAGTTTGGTTAGTTTTAAATAATAGCCCTGTTTCAGGTTCCTGTACTATTTAGAAACTTTCAGAGTAATATGCAAAACTCTTTTTACGAAAATGGTTTTAGTCTATCAATCATCATTTCAATGCAAAATGCTTGAAAAAGATCATAACAATGATAAAATTGAAATTTGTCAGAAACAAAATTTGAAGGGAATAGATTATTCGCAGCCAACAAACATTGCTGGAATACAAAATGAATAAAAAGAAAACAGGTGCCCCAGATATCGCAGCGTGAGCTTCTCTGTACGAACTTCTTGAGGATTCCTTGATTCCTTTTTGCCCAATGTGTGTTTAGGGGATCTAGAGTACTCTAGTAGATGCCCCAAGATGCAACATCTCTCTTCTTTGTTAATTTAGGTGTCGTAAGACTATCGTATGCCCCACTTTCAAAATTTGAATCGCCCTTTACGGGTTTTCAACTCAAAATCCCTTTGGTCTGATGGTGTCCTTTGCGAGTTTTCACCTTGGCCTCTCCTCTTTTTTTTTTTAAGGCGAAGTATTTCTTAACCGAATCTGAATTCACTGGATAAGGTAAAGTCTTGCCATCCATTTCAGCCAATATCAATGCTCCTCCAGAAAAAGCTTTCTTTACTACATAAGGTCCTTCCCAATTCGGCATCCATTTCCCCCTGAAATCTTTTTGTATGGGTAAGATCTTTTTCAATACTAGATCTCCCTTGTGGAATTCTCTAGGATGAACCTTTTTGTTGTAAGCTTGCATCATTCGCTTTTGGTACATCTGACCATGATGGATAGTTCTTAGCCTCTTTTCTTCAATCAAATTCAACTGATCATATCGAGACTGGATCCACTCTGCTTCATCTAGTTTTACCTCTGACAAAACTCTGAGTGAAGGAATCTCGACCTCGATAGGTAAAACTGCCTCCATTCCATAGACTAATGAGAAAGGCGTTGCCCCGGTGGAAGTCCTGACAGACGTTCGATAAGCATAGAAGGTGAATGGTAGCTTTTCATGCCAGTCTTTATAAGTCTCAGTCATTTTCCCCACGATCTTCTTAATGTTTTTATTAGCTGCCTCAACTGCACCGTTCATCTTTGGGGGGTATGGTGACGAGTTGTGGTGTCTAATCTTGAACTGGCTGCAGACATCCGCTATCGTACTGTTGTTCAAATTCAATGTGTTGTCAGATATAATCCTTTCTGGCATCCCATATCGACAAATGATTTCCTTTTTTAGGAATTTGCTAACTGCCGATTTTGTAACATTGGCATATGAAGCAGCCTCCACCCACTTGGTGAAATAATCAATAACCACAAAGATGAATCGATGCCCATTTGAAGCTTTTGGCGAAATTAGCCCAATCACGTCTATGCCCCACATCGAGAAAGGCCATGGTGAAGTCATGACATGCAGAGGTGCAGGAGGCACATTAATCTTGTCTTCATAGATTTGGCACTTATGACATTTTTTAGCGTAGTTAATTCAGTCTCCTTCCATGGTGGACCAATAATAACTGAACCTAATAATTTACCTGGCTATCGTAAAGCCATTAGCGTGTGTCCCACAAACGCCCTCATGGACTTCTTCCAAAATTTTCTTAGCCTCAATAGCGTCTACATATCTTAACAGCACTTGATCCTTCCTTCTTTTGTATAGGATCTCCCCGTCTAAGACATAGTCACTAGCCAGTCTTCTCAACGTTCTTTTGTCATTCTCAGTAGCTTGGTCAGTGAACTCACGATTCTTCACGTGCCGCAGGATATCGTGGTACCAAGGATGGTCATCATTTTTCGCTTCTTCTTCGAGGTTGCAACAATGAGCTGGAGCCTCGTAAATACTCATTTAGATCGGTTTCACATCCTCTTGTTTGTTCACCTTAATCATGGAAGCTAAAGTTGCTAGGGCGTCAGCCATCTAATTTTCTTCCCGAGGGAGGTAGCAGAAAACGATATCATCAAATTCTTCAATTAATCCGAGGACCAGATTTCTGTAATTGATCAATTTGGGATCTCTCGTCTCCCATTCACCTTTGAGTTGATAAATCACTAGGGCAGAATCTTCATACACCTCTAACACCTTGATTTTACATTCTATGGCTGCACGAATACCCATGATGCATGCCTCGTACTCTGCCATATTGTTCGTGCAATCAAAATCTAATTTACTGGTGAAAGGATAATGATCTCCGTCTGGGGATACCAAGACTGCCCCAATTCCATTACCCACAGCATTTGATGCTCCGTCGAAGTTTAGCTTCCAAGGGTGACCTTCTCAATGGTTTTCTTCAGTGGTTGCCACATACATCAGATCTTCATTTGGGAAATCAAAGTTCAGAGGCTCATAGTCTTCTAGAGCTCTACTAGCTAGAAAATCTGCTATTGCACTCCCTTTTACAGCTTTCTGGTTTACATAGATAATATCAAATTCAGATAGTAGAATTTGCCATTGGACCATTCTTCCGTTTAAAGCAGTTGACTCCATCAAGTACTTCAGAGGATCCAGTTTGGAAATCAGCAAGGTTGTGTGATACAACATGTATTGTCTCAGTCTTCGGGTTGTCCAGATTAAGGCACAACACAACTTTTCAATGAACGAGTATCTCGTCTCACACTCAGTAAACTTTTTACTGAGGTAATATATCGCTCTTTCTTTCCTTCCTGATTCATCGTGTTGGCCAAACACACATCCTATAGAATTTTCAAACACCGTTAAATACAGTATCAATGGCTTATCGGGACTAGGTGGTGTCAACATTGGGGCTTTAAACAAATATTGCTTGTCGAAAGTTTCTTGACATTCCTCGTCCCAAACTCCAGGGTTGTGTTTCTTGAGGAGACGGAATATGGGGTCACATTTCTCAGTTAATTGTGAAATGAACCGAGCGATGTAATTTAGTCTTCCTAAGAATCTCCGAACTTCTTTTTGAGTACGCGGAGGAGGTAACTCTTGTATGGCTTTGACTTTGTCTGGGTCAATATCAATCCCTTTTTCACTGACTATGAATCCTAGCAGTTTTCCTGACCTGGCCCCGAATATGCATTTTGCTGGATTGAGTTTTAGCTAAAATTTTTTTAACCTCAAAAATAATTTCCTCAAGACTTGCACATGCTCTTCTTTTGTCCGGGATTTGGCGATCATGTTGTCAACATAGAATTCAATTTCTTTATGCATCATATCATGGAACAGGGTTACCATGACTCTCTGATATGTTGCTCCTGCGTTTTTTAATCCGAACGGCATCACCTTATAGCAAAAGGTTCCCCATATGCTCACAAACGTAGTTTTATTCATGTCTTCAGGATGCATCTTGATCTGATTGTACCCTGAGAAACCATCCATGAAGGAGAAGAGTGAGTAACCTACCGTGTTGTCCACTAAGGTGTTAATATGAGGTAACGGGAAATTATCTTTCGGGCTGGCTTTGTTCAAGTCTCTATAGTCTACACACATTCGTACTTTTCCATCTTTTTTAGGACAGGGACGATGTTGGCTACCCATTCCGAGTACTTAACTACTTGTAAGAAACCAGCATCGAATTGCTTCTTGACCTCCTCTTTTATTTTCAACAAAACAACCGGCCTCATCCTTCGGAACTTTTGTTGAACTGGCTTGCAATCTTCTTTAATGGGGAGTTTGTGTACCACAATATCAGTACTTAGCCCAGGCATATCTTGATACGACCATACGAAGACATCCTTGAACTCTTGAAGTAACTCAATAAGGTCCTGCTTTGTCTCTATGGTAATGCAAACTCCGATCTTTACTTTTTTCTTTTCTAGTTCATCCCCTAAGTTCACGACTTCTACTGATTCTTTGTGAGGTAGAATTTCCTTCTCCTCTTGCGCTACCATCTTTAACAAATCAAGGGATAAATTACAGTCTTTGTCATCTTCAAAGTCCTGAGATCCCTCTAAACACATATCCCGCTCGAAAGGAGACTCTGAGTTAGTAGCAATGTCGCTTACATCATTGATATCTAGAGACCTGTTGTAGGCACAAAGGAAGATATAAAGAATAAAAGAATTTAAGAACAATGATATGTATGGTATGATTATGAATGAAAGAATAAAAGAATATTTGCAAGGAATAAGACAAAAGGATGCATTTCATTGAAATAACGATTTTGAACATAAGCCTATTTCACAAAATGACACTTATTACTCCTAGGCCTAGAGTAATAAGTGTGTTTTGGGCATTACTCTGTGTTAGTTCTAAAGACTACATGAATCTTTTCCCAGTCCAATTATTCAGAACACTTCCCGGCTCATAAGGGCGAATGCCTGACAAATTCTCTATTCTAGTTCTTTCTTCGTATGTGGCGTTGATGTCCAAATTTTCCATCATTCCTTCCACGACTTCCTTTCCCGACGTCTCCCGCTCGGGGTGAATGATTCCTCCAGACACAAAATTCTTCGATATATGGGGAAAGACCATTGGTTTCCATTCGATTTCTTCCCCATTCAATCGTGCTCTCCTTCTCTCTTGCTTCTTCTCCAGTTCCTTCTTCTTTTGCTTCGTGTCTGGCCTGAATCCTAACCCAAAGCAGTCTTGTTTTTCCTTTATCATTGGTGCGTTAATCCTTCCTTGGAGGTATCTCCCGAGTCCTCTTCTGGGTATGGCCCCTTTTTCGATAGTTAGCCGTAGTCCCATTCTTGTTGTCTCAGATAACTTGGGCATTGGAATCCTATTTCCTTCAGTAATAAATGTCACATTCACAAACTCTAAAGACCGAAAAGAGCACTCGATTGCTTCATCATTCGCCTCTAGATATGGGGCGTCACTGGTTATTGCTGCAATAATGTCCTCTTCAGCATTGATCGTTACTAACCAACCTTCGGTTACTAATTTCAACTTCTAGTGTAGCGATGAAGGAACTGCCCCTGCTGAATGTATCCATGGCCTCCCCAATAGACAATTATATGAAGGCTTAATGTCCATGACCAGGAAATCTACCTCATACGTGCTCGGCCAGATTAAGAGGGGTATTTCAATTCTCCCCATTACCTTCCTTTCTGTGCCATCGAATGCTCTCACTATATTCTAGCATGTCTTCATATGGGAACTATCCACTGGCAGCCTACTCAGCGTCGATAGGGGTAGGACATTTAATGCAGACCCATTGTCAATCATTACCCCTGGTAATGTATACTCTTTACAGCGAGTCGTAATGTGCAAGGCTTTAGTCAATCCTCGGCCTTCTGGCGGTATTTCATCGTCATTGAAGAATATGAAGTTGTCGGCACTTATATTGTTGACTAAGCGATCCAGTTTGTTTACAAAAATATCGTTAGCAACGTAAGTTTCATTCAGCACCTTCATCAATGCGCTGCGATGGGCTTCGGAGCTTAAGAGTAAGGCCGCATCTGGATATCTGAGCCGGTCATTTGTGCAACTGTTCTACGACACTATATTCACTGTGCTTTAGAAATTTCAAGAATTCTTTTGCTTCTTTTTCAGTCACTAATTCGTTAACAGTTGGTTCAAGTCCTACCGGCTTCTCCTTCCTTTGCTCAATTGCCAATGATTTTCCTTTAACCTGCTCGAGTTTTGTATTTGGGGTATAATGCCTCCCGCTGCGCGTATAGAAACCCTCGTCTTGACCCTCCTTAGATGTATTAATCGGGATCTCCTCTCCCGGGATTGTCACGTTGCAACTATAGTTCTATGGTACCCTTTTGCTATCTTTATAAGGGAAAACAACGGGCTTCTAGATCACAACTTTTGGCGTAGCTTGTGCCCCGGCTTCATTAATTCTTGGGCATGATATGATAACCACTGGGTGGTTGGCTTTGTAAACATCCTTCGTCAACCCTTCTTCTGAGGCACACACTTCTGTTCCTTCTAGGCTCCCGACATACTCGAAGAATTCTATCTCCTTATTATCCATCAATCCTTGTACTAAAGCCCTGAATTCACTATATTTCTGAATCTCATGATCCTCTTGATTGTGGAACTCGCAATAATTCATCCCTTCTCGTGGTCTGACCCTTGAATTCTGTGGTATCAACCCTATTTCCACCATTTTCTTCCATACTTCTTTCAGTGGAATATTCACTTCTGCGATATTCATCTTAATTTCTTTTCCTAAACTCTCGATTATCGCATTTATTCCCTTATCCCCATGGTTAGGTAATGGATTCTCTGCACTAGGTGTATCATCAAATTTCACGATGCCCATGTTGATGAGTCTCTCAACCAATTTTTTAAAAGTGGTACAGTTTTCTATCGAGTGTCCTGTGGCCCCCGCATGATATTCGCATTGGGCATTTGCATCATATCACTTGGGGTATGGAGGCTGCATTGGTTTTAAATAGAAGGGAGACACGACATGTGCGTCAAACAAACTTTGGTATAACTCCTTGTATGTCATCGGAATGGGCATGAATTGGAGTTTCTCCCTATTTGGCTTTGTGTTGGGCTCTTGTCCGAAAGGCCTGCCGCCGATGGTTGTCGCCTTGGTTGGCTTACTTACGGTGATCGATTTTGAATATGCACTCACATTATTTACCTCGTGCTCTTTCTTTCTTGGTGCTGACCTTTTGGTACTTTCTCCAGCCTCTATTTTCCCACACCTTATCGCGTTTTCTATCATTTCTCCAGACATTACTATGTCTGAGAAACTTTTGGTCGCGCTACCCAGCATGTGGTTAATGAAAGGTGCCTTCAGAGTATTAATGAAGAGCATAGTAGTTTCTTTTTCCAACAGAGGGGGTTGGACTTGTGTGGCCACCTCTCTCCATCGTTGGGCATATTGCCTGAAGCTTTCATTGTGTTTCTTCTCTATATTCTGTAAAGTGATCCTATCAGGGGCTATGTCCGCCACATGACCGTCCTGATTCATGAAAGCTTGTGTGAGATCTTTCCATGAACCGATCTGGGTGCGACTCAGTTGGTTGTACCATCTAGAAGCTGCCCGAACCAGACTTTCTTGAAAGCAGTGAATCAAAGAGTTGATCATTATTGACATGGCCTACCATTCGCCTGCAGAACATAGTGATGTGAGCTTCGGGGCAACTGGTCCCATTGTACTTTTCAAATTCTGGAGTTTTGAACTTGGGAGGGAGTACCAAATCTGGAACCAAGCTTAATTCCTTAGCATCGATTCCAGCACGATAGTCAGTGCTTTCCATTTCCTTAAATTTTTCTTCTAACCATCTATACTTTTCTTCAAGCTCTTTCGGGAGTTCTACCCTTGTCTTTTCTGTTTCTATTACTTCATCGAGATTAAGGACAACAGGGTTAGTTGGGTTATCCCCCGGATTGGAGCCCGAACCAGCCTGATAATTCATCAGGGGCGAAACACCGACCTGAAGTGGCTGGGGTCTTATTGTGACTGATGGCCTTCTTGGGTACATATCAGGTTGTGTCTGAACGTCTGTTGGGGCAAAACCCAGAGGGTAGATGGGATCTTTAGTATCGTCTCCCGTATTGACTACGGGACTTTTCCCTTTTCCTAATCTGCCAGCTAATAGACGCGTTATTTGATCCATCATACTCTTTTGGGACTCTACCATCTGGTCCCTTACGTCTTGCTGGATTTTGGCTAGCTGTTCTTGCATACGTGTTTGTAGTTGATCCTGCATCTCTTTTTGCATTTGTTCTAATCTCTCTAAACTTTGGCCCATTGCTTTTGTTTTTCCCCTTGTACCGTAACGATGTTCCAGGGTAACTGCCACGATTTTAAGGTTTTTTGTGAGTTTTAGTGCACATGATGCAATGCTGATGCATGAATGCAATGGATGCAATAAACGCAAATGAATGCAATCAAAATGCGTTGATTCTAACTCAATTTTCATTAAGATAACTTTTCTAGAAAGTAAGTTTCTTTACACAAAATAGATTACATATAAGGCTTGGCCCTGATACTTAAGGCCTTGACTTGCCTAAGAAGCCATGCTAGCTCTCGACCTCTATCCGATTTTGACTCGTATTTTAGACTCAGAACATCAGCCTGGACTGCTAGTGTTTACAAGTGGTCGGCCACTTCTCGTACTTGAGTCAGAGCTTCACCCATGATGTAATCCCTGTTCCTGACCTGGTCTTGGGATTGATGAAGTTACTCGTTCAATCGTTCGTTATTTATCTCAAGAAATTCAAGTTGCAGTTCACGATCTTGCAATGCTACCTTCAGTTCTTCTATCTTTCCTTTTAACTCTTCAATTTTGCTTTGACTGGCTTTCAACTCGATTACAAAATTACGGGTACGATACTGATACAAGGACCTTTCTAATTCTGACACCTGAATCTTTAATCCTTCTTTCTTATTCTGGTTTTCTACCAAACTCTCTTTTAGAGTACCTTCTCCAGCTTGAGCATTTCGAAATCTTTCTTCCCATTGGCTAACTTTACTTTTCTCTTCTGTAATTTCTTGTCGCCACTGCTCAGATGTTTTTCCTAACCCAGCGGTTCTCATTGACCTTCGCAGCTTCTTATAGTCTATTTTCAAACTGTCCAAATCCTCTTCAGCTTTGTTCTTTCCTTTTCTGAGTCTTTCAGCTTCTATCTTCTGGACATCGACATCTAACCCTAGCTGCATTTTTTCTTCTTCCAATTGCTCGATCCTCTTTTCTAGTTCCAGGCTCTTTCTCTCGAAATCTTGCCTGATGATTTCTAGCTCAGACGGGATTACTCTCAAGCATTCTTCTATTGATCTAGGGTCTTCTTGATCTGACGTAGGGATATTATCGTTAATCCTCTGAATCCACCACTGGTCGTACTCAGGGGTAGCCATGGGATTGGCAGCAAACTTTTTCATTCTACGAGTCTGGTTCTAGGCATTCGATATTTCGCGGACTCTCCTTTTGTAGTTATTCCCTGTGAATACGAATTTGCACTGAGCTAACCCGTATGTTGGCAGTGTAAACTGTCTGGACCTGTACTGTCTTAACACCAGCAGAGGAGCATACCCGACGACTCCCTATATTCCTAACAAGAGAACCCAGTCGAAGTCTCCACATCGGTATAATATTTCATCAGGAACCATCCATGGGGCTCTCCATTTGACATTCTCTTCCTGCAAATTCTGAAGGATCGTCATCCAATTTTCTTTCGTAATATCATCTCTTCTCGGCGTAGCCACTAACTCTTTCAGTGGAGAGTAGTTTTCAGAGAAGACGCGATACGAGACCTTTTCCACTTTCTAAAAATGGCTGTGGAACCACGATAGCAAGAGCTGTGCGCATCCAATAAATCTTCCTTCACCCGCTCTTCGACAAGCATTCAATGATCTGAAAGTTTCAGCCAATATCGCGGGCACAGGTGTAGTCTCTTTACTAAGCCTATCAAAAAGATCAGAAACCGCCTCGTCTATATGCCCCAAAGCTTTGGGAAAGATAACCAATCCATAAATGCTCAAGGCGAAGACATCTACCCTCTTCTTCATGTCAGGATGTGCTAAGATTAAATCTATCAAATTCCTCCAAGGAATGCACCTACAACCTCATTTCTGTTTGATTCGGGCTATAACCCACTGCTCGCTCATCCCTGTGATGTTCATCAACCTTTTTGAGAATGCTGGGCCATTGGCAACTTTGGAATAAATTCTATCAACCTGAATCTTCGGGCATCGGATCAAGGCTGTGTACTCCTCTATCGTGGGTACCAAATCTACCTTTCCGAAAGTGAAGCAACTGTAAGCAAAATTCCAGTATTGAACGAGGGCTCGATTCGTCTATCTTGACATCGAGCAAATAAGGTAAATTGCCATAATGATAATAGAATAGCCGTCTGATCTCGTCATCCCACTGACCCTAAATTTCTTTCATCTCTTGAAGATTATTCTAAGTTACGCTAACCCGAGTAAAATCCCACAACTCTGACCCGTACCCATCGGTTAGGCTATCACCTTTCTCTTCTTTGTGTTGTCTCAAATTTCATATCCTGACAAAGAAGATTGTCCTCTACTTTATCAAAAAACCCGTTTTTCATGATAAGCTATCTTCTTAGCAACCGAATGTAAATCAACACCTTTTATGATGAAAATGTCATGCAAATACAATCGAAATAAAACAAAACAAGTCAGTATTTCATACAAAATTTAAAGCAAACAAGGAATAATCAAATATAGCACTTGCTCGGGTAACCACTAGGGTTTCAGAGTGGCTCTACCTAGGGTGGGCTCTTTAAGGCTCACTATATGGGGTTCGATTCTAGAGTAAAGGTACCTGAACCAGCAGATTCCTCGATCTTCACCCATTATAGGCTCATACAGACCGAGTTCAGTTCAGGGGAATACATTTCCCTATGGCTGCACAGAGATGAAAACCTCACGAAGACATAGGTACGGATGTATCCTGAAAGCGATCCACTATCCTGCACGGAGGTGAAAACCTCACGAAGGAGTAGTTGCTCACTCTCACTTAAAAGGGTGTGACCACAACGGTCATGCAATGCAATATGCAAAACTATTTAAAGACTCGAACCAACACAGCAAGTATTACATCCCAAAACACAATGAAAGGATCGTATTTCAAAACCAAATTTTCAATTTTCGACAAAAAGAAAAAAGTTAATAAACTAGTGGCTTGACTCTCTTATTTGTCTCTAGTGGAGTCGCCAAGCTGTCGTAACCATTTTTTTGAAAAACGGGAATCGACTTAGATTTTAAAAAATAAAAACGAATAGAGGAGTCGCCACCAATCCTTTTTGATGAGGTGTGATCGGGTCACCTTGAATTAATCATTTTAATAAAAGTTAAGATTTACTAAAACGATAATTTTTGGTCTAGGAAAATCAGAAAATGAGTTCGGGAGTCAGTTACGCACAAGGAAGGATTAGCACCTTCGATACGCCCAAAAATTGATACCTAGTTGATTAATTAGTGTCTTAGTTTCGAAAATTAAAACTTCAAAGAATTTAAAATACGATCCTTCTTTATAAAAATGCTCAAATGTTAAAGACCATTTCGTCACAAAATATGAAATATTACATCCAGTAAGTTAGGACGCGATATCTTGAATTTACGAGAGTGAGCTTGCCTTTTATACAAAGCTTGCGTATTTTAATTTATAAAAAAGATATTCGATTATTTAGAGAAAACGAGAGAGATCGAAACCCAATAAGTTAGGGAACGTTTCCTCGAATTCTCAAACACTGAACATTGCCTTTATTTTAAAACAAATTCTTATTTTGAGGTGACAAAATGTCATACCCAGTAAGTTAGGGCACAACACTTCGTACCTCCGAGAATAAGTGTTTTCAAAACTCGTATTGTGATTTAAGAGGATTATGTCGTTATTTAGATTGAGCGAGAAAAATCAAAACCCAGTAAGTTAGGGAACGGTTTTCTCGAATCGTCTAAATACGAAACTTGTTTTGTTTTAGAAAATACAATTATATGCGTCGAGTAAAAGTTCAATGTAATCATAATCGCATGGTGAAATGAGAAACAAATCGCAACATTAACACGCATAATAATAACAAAGGTGATGCTATAAACAACAATAATAATGACGAATAATATAGGTATATTGAGACATATATGAATAAGTGAATGAACATAATGGAATAATGATAATGAGAACAAAACGAAATAAAAATGAAATAAATACTACGATAAAGGAAATAATAAAGCAAATTATAGTGTAAATTTGATTTTAAACCGGGGGTAAGCAAATAAACATATGAGTAAGTAAAGAAACTTATAATAAAAAAATGATAAAATAATAATAATGGTATAAATATAAATATTATGTGAAACAAAATAATGATACAAAATAAAAATACATATATATAAAAAAAATTCAAAGTTTGAAATTACATAAAAGTATAAACGGATAAATAATAAAATCAATGTATTATATAAGAAACATAAATGTATAAAAGAGAAACCATAATAATAATAATAGTAAAAATAACACTACGTAGATATAGCAGTACATAATATAGTTATTAAAAATATATTCGTAACATATAAAAACATAATATTAAGAGGATGTATACTATACATAATGTTAGTAATAAAACTATTAAAGATATCACATAAATATATATACATATATATGAAAAAACAAATACATGATAATATTTAAAGTATGTACATAATATATCTATATACGTATATATTAGAAAATATAATATATAAAAATATATATGCATATAGTATTTTAGAAAAGAAGAAATATACATGATACAATATTGATATGCATATATAACATACAAATATATTAAAAAAAACAATAATATCAAACTATTAATAATACTGTCGAAACCTTTTTTAAAATCGAGATTTGGGAAAATGGGAATCGACTTTAAAGAAACGAAAACAGGAGTCGCCACCAATCTTTTTAGGTGTGATCGGATCACCTTTAAAAAATTTGTTTTAAAATCGTTGACTTTGGTCTACGAAATCAAAAGAATGGGTTCGGGAGTCGGTTACGTACGATGAAGGGTTAGCACCCTCGTAACGCCCAAAAATTGGTACCTAATTGATTATCAAAATGTCTTTAATGTTGGAAATTAAAAATTTTAAGATGTAATCCTCTTTGAAATATTTGAAAATTTGGGTTTACTTATATCAAAGTATTGACTATAAGTTAGCCTTTTAGAAATCTATCTCTCAAACAACAAAATGCTACATCCAAAGAAGTTAGTACATATCATTTTGCGCTTTCAAGACAGTCACTTATATTTTGAAAACCTTTAAAACTTAGAAGGGTACTTGACTATTCGAACTTAACGAGAAAAGTTGCAACCCAATAAGTTAGGGCACTACCTTTTCGAAATTTCCAAACACCAAGCATTGCCTTTATATTTTCTTTGAAAATTTTGGAGCCTTATTTCTTTAAAGATGAGATGTGGAGAATTTTATTACATTATAGATTATACATAACAACATATTATTGTAGTAGGTAAATAATATATCCATTTAAACAAAGTAATGATAATAATATAAAGATTGTGCATTAAATACATACATATAAAAATAATATATAGCAAACATTAACAATATACATACAAAGTTATATATGGTATGAATTGAGAAAGAATAAACATACAAACATACAAAATAATGATTAAATAATGCATGATATCAAAAAGCAATAATCAAATAATATATGATATACAAATATAACGTCAATATGCATGTTCACAAAATATTACATCTAATGATAAAAAAAAAAACTTTTAACACATACATGATACATACAATATAAAAATATCTAAGGAACTACTATATTAAATAAAAATGATTGATTGCTAACAAAATATACATATAATAAGATATTTCATAACAATTTTAAAATAGTATATATAATATATAATAAAAAATATTTACAAAAGAATAATAATCATATGGTAATATATTGGTTTACGAGTATGTAAGAGATTTCATAATTTAACAATATTAATTTAAAATGAAATACTATATAATAAACAAATAAATAATAATGAAATGTATATATAATATGAGTTTTAAAAACATGATTTAATAATAATAATTTTCAAGTTTTAAATAATAATATATATGTTTTAAACATAAATATGATTAGTAATATATGATATATAATATAAATAATAAGTAATATAAAATCAGACATAATAACTGTTATATAATAAAATATATGGAAAATAAGAAATGTAATAAATAATGAAAATTTATATGTAAAAATAATATGTATAAATAAATATAATATTTGTGAAAATATAATAATAAAATAAAATATAAAATAATAATAAATAATATTAATACATATAATAAGAATAATACTTATAATAATATAATCTTATAATGTATAATATAGAAGTAAAATAAAGCAAATAATAAAAATATATTTAGGATAATAAATATAGGACCAAATTTAAAGTTTAGCAAAATTATGGGGCGAATTTCAGAAGGAGTAAAACTGAATCAAGGCTCTATTTAAAACGCGCACCAGATCCAAAGGGCTCATTGGGCAAATTACCCTATTCCCAAAACGGTGACGTTTTTCCAGAATACAATTTAATAGCCATCAGGACCAAATCGAATTAAAATTAGAATACTGGGGTAAAATTAAAAAAACATTAAAACGAAATCATGAGAAATTAAAAATTAAGAAGACTGATTGGATAATTAATCCATTTTGCAAAAACGCGCGGATCCTCCCCGGGTAATCGGGTCAACGCGCGGATCCTTAGGGTTACAAAACGGTGCCGTTTTGTCAAGGCTATAAAAGCCAATTCCTCAGCCTTAAATTCATTTGAAGCCCGAATTTAAAAAAACAAAAAAAAAATCTCTCTGGAAAAGAGAGAAAGGCAGGGAGCTCCGGGCTCTAGCCTCCGTTGGCCACGCTTTGCCCACGCGCCCACGCGCCCATGCGCCGCCCTAAAGACCACCGTATACGGTGGCTAGGGTTCGAAAAACCTCTCCTTTCTCGTGCCATCCGTCAGGTAACCCTTTCCTTTTATTTTTAAGTTATTTTTGTGTACATATATATACAAATATTCATATGCTTCTACACTGAAAATAGAGAAATGAAAGACAAAAATATAAAACAAAAATCACCTTTGAAACTGTTTGTATCCCTTTTTTTTATTTCTGTATGCGTATTTTCTTGAACGTGTCTTTACAAGTGAAATGAAAGGCTTTATAGCCTTGGTCCCTTACATATTCGGGGAAAGAAGTTTAAGATTTCTTTCTATTTTGTGTCTTTTGTAATCTCTGACTGATGTGCTGTGATTTTCTTGCCCTTTTCTGCTTTGCTTTTTCGCGTATCTGCTATTTGTTTCCTTTTCTTGCAGGCAATCGAGCGAGGGATCCGGTAATGACCTTGCTGCGCATCGATCATCACGAGGTTGAATCACTGCGATGATGGAGGGTTACTCAAACGTCATGAGAGACGCAGCGACGCGCCATTTGAAATTGCTTCGAAGCTTCGCTTATGCACAGGGCGCGAGGAGAAAGGCAGAATCCCTAGGGTTTCTTGCCTTGGTGTAGCAAGCTGGGCCAATTGGGCTTTTTGAATTTGGGCTAGCTAGTTTAATTGGGTCACGGGTGTTTGTGGGTCTGCTGGGTAGCCTAGGCCTGATTGGGTTATAAGTGTAACAGGTTTACCTGAATTGTTTTGGTTTTGGGCTCATGATTTGGGCTTTTGTAACCTGGACTGCCAAATAAATAAACATTTATTTATTTTTAATTTTGGGTTTTGGGTTTCAAGGCCCGGTCAAATTTGGGCTATTACAAATACTATACAACATATATATACATATACATAAGTATTAAGTAAGAATAATAGAATATAAAATAACAATGACAAATTAAATAACTAAATGAAATAAATGAATTAATAATAAAGTGAATAAAAATAAAAGGGGATTAAAATCAAACTGATTAGGGGTTAAATCGCAGTAAAAATGGAATCAGAAGTGAAAATTATAATTAAATGAAAAACGGGGGGTAAATACGAAAATCCACGTGAGTTGTGAGGACCAAACGGAAATAAAATCCATTTCCGGACACGTGTCCGTACTCCAACATGCTGGAGAGTCAAGGATTCGATTGAAAGCCCAGCAAAACCCCGTGGTCAATTTTTGAAAAGAAAAATAAATAGAAAAGGGGAAAATTAAGACGGACAGAACTTGGAGGGACCAGGGTTGTAAATAACCCCAAAACGATAAAAACACGCGGATCTCACCCTCCGGAGCGGGTCGAATTCGGGTATGGTCCTATACGGCGTCGTTTTGGGGCATTTTGGGCCATCCCAAAACGGCGCCGTTTTCATGCCTTATATAAGCCCTATTTTTTTAAAAAAATTTCATTTCTCTCCATTTCTTTACAAAAAATCTGCAAAAAACCTCTAAACTCTCTCAACTCTTCAATCGTCCGGCCAAAGTCCGATCACCGGACGGACGTCGCGTCATCACACAAGATTGGCGCCACGCCACCGATATCACGGTGGCGATTTTCGAGACAAGGTAAAATTTTTTGTATTTTTTTTTTGTATTTTTTTTTGTGTAATTATATATATATGTGTGAGGTTAGATTTAAAAATAGAAGGAAAAGATAAACGAAAGAAAACAAAAAATGAAATAAATAAGGTCACCTTCATTGTTTTTTTTGTTTCAGTCTTTTGAATCTCTTGTTCAAGTTCCTATACTTAAAACAAAAGTTATTTCTTTTATTTTTCGCTGGAATACCAACTGTTTGGCATTTTACAGAGGAAGAAAATGAGAGAAAAAAAATCCCCCTCTTCTTGTTTCGAATTCGGCTTTAAATAGCCGTTTACATGCTCTTTTCCTTGCTATCTGTCTAATCTCGTTTAATGCTTTGCAGGTATAGCTCGGGCGGTGGATTTGACGGGGCGGTGCTTAGTCGCACCTAGGGTTTAAAATTTTTGCTGTTCTTTGTTAGGGTTTAAGTATTTAGTTGGGCTTTAGTTTTTTTGATTTTGGGCTGGAGTTAAAAAGTGGGTTTGTATTAATTTGTTGGGGTTTCTGTTTAAGTATTGGGCCCGGGCAAAATGGGCTTGTACAGAAGAAGTAAAAGAGGAGTTTCATCATTCTTATTAATGGAGAGTTAAATATGTAAACAAAATCATCATTTATTGGCTTCTTTAATTAGCTGGTGCAGGGTTGGACTATATCTTATTTTCAATACCATTCATGCACGTTTTTCTGTTTGCTGTAGTTGGCTTTGATTATTCAAGTGTGACATCAAACTGAATAACTACCGTAGTCTAAACTTTAAAATATGTATAGAGAGAACATGTGGTGCATTTATGGGTTTCTTTAGAACCAATGTGCAATTAGTTTAGAAAAAGGGTGTATGATGTGACACGATTATAAAATTAGTTGAATTAAACTACAAGATTTCATAAACCAAAATCTAATACAATATTGTTGTAGGTGGATGTAGAATCCAGTAATTAAAAGTAAAATTGTGTAAATAATGATTAAAAATAAGTAAAGAAGTTTGTAGAAAAGATAAAAGAGAGCTGTGATTTATTGTTTAAATGCTATTAATAAAATTCTTAGATAAAATGAGTTAATTCAAATAATTTTAAATTTTAAATTTCAAATAAAAAATCTTTATTTTCAAATGATTTGGTCAACCGATATGTTTGCCTCAAGTTTGGAGTTTGTGGAGTAATACCTAACTTGTTGAGGATACCCATGAAAGTTGCTTCAGGTAGTGCTTTTGTAAATGTATCAACAATTTGGTCAGTCGCAGAAATGTGAGTGATATCCATTTTTTTTTTAACATGATCACAAAAGAAATATAAATCCACTTCAAGATATTTCATTTTGCTATGCAAAACTGGATGTTGATTTTGAGATATTGCACCGTGATTGTCAAAAAAAGTTTTCAGGAGATGAGATAGTGGAGGAGCGGGCAATGGTAAGTTGCTTCTTTGAGAATCATCTTATTGGATTTTGACCAAAAAAGAAAAATTAAAACCAATTATTAAATTATGATTGGTGTGGTCACTTGCCTGGTTAACGTTTGAGTACATATAAAGACTTGAATCCATATGGCGAGTGAACCAAAGACCATAGCTAGAGGTTTGTTTCAATTGCCAAAGAATCCATTTCACTCCCTTCCAATGTATGGACAATAGAGCATGCATAAATTAAGAAAGCATGTTCACAACAAACAAAATATCAAGTCTTGTAAAGGAAGTATATTGGAGTTTCCCAATAGTTATTCAATATATAGTAGCATCAGTAGGGTCAAACTTATCTTGAAGCTTGTAATGGTGAGAGAAGATCATTGGAGTAAGTACTCCTTTATTGTCTTGCATCTCTATATCATTAGTATATTCTAAATGTATTAGCTTTATGAAAAAGAATAGATCATCTGTAGTTGATATTATGTCAACCCCAAGAAAAATTATTAATGAATCAAGTTCTTTAGGTGCAAATTTATATGAAATAGAAATAATTTTTTGAGCAATTGTTTAATTATTTTCGATCACGATAAAATTATCTTCATAACGAGTAGATAAATTAAAATACCAAAGTCACTGATAGGCTGTCGAGACTTACAAAAATAAAAACTACTTGAAAATATGAAATTAGTAAAAAGCAACAAATAGGGTCATTTCTACAAAGATTGGTAATAATTTTATTTTTTAAGAGAAATAGAAAAGTAAATAAAAAAGGGTTTTTTTTTTTTTAAAAAAAAACTAAAACAAAGAAAGCAATAATCAAACATTTTAAAAAAATTAATGGTAAAAAATTCTAGCCAAAGGTAAAATCTTCATTTGATTCATAGATTTGATCATTGATGCAATAATGTTTTTAATGCCTTAAGTATATTAGTTCTAGTTGCTGACTCAGCGTTGGGCAATCAATCTCTCCTTACTTGTTCAGTAACTAAAAGGTAACCCGTTTGAAATTACTTTTCTAACCGATAAATAACCTTGTAACTCAACGCCCGAAGTTTAACTTACTAACAACATTAAGAACTAGATAGACCTAATTCTAACCAGCAAATTCACCTCAATAGGGTTTTTTAAGATAGCTCACACATCCATACCACATAACCATGAACTACAACATAAACAATTTATGTAGTTCATCACTAGTATTATAATGAATTAAACAATTACGAATAGTTATTTTATATGACAAAGTAAGCGTTCTAAGCAATTAATACTAGTTGAATATTTAACAAACCTAAACAATTATAATTAAAATAGAATATACGTGAATACCAAAGAACAAAGAAGGGTTAAAATACAAATTAAGTCTTACGACTTTATCGAATCAAACTTTGATTAACCTTCAACTAGAAAAGAAGTGTTTATAAATTCATAAAGAAAATAAAACGCAAAAACAAAATATATTATTTTTTATTATATATAAAGACATGAGTTTGGAAAAACTTTTGAACTGACGAGAATATCCTTTATTTTTTATCATATTACTAAATTAACTTAATAAATAATTATAATTTAACTTAGAATTATTAGTTTAAAATGTTGTGCTAATTTTAAAATAGGGTTAGCACTTGAATATAATTATAATTTACAATTATTTGTTAAAAAATTTTACGTAAAAAAGGTTATGTTTATTTTTTTTAAAGAATTGTGCTAATTTTATTGATGTAAAATAGAGTAACTACTTGAATAGAATTTTAAGCATTTGAATTATCACTTAATTAATATTAGAGTTATACACCTATTGAAATTTAAGTTAGCTTTATAAATAACATTCAATAGTTAGACATATTCAATCAAGTAGCATCAAAGAAAAAGCACTTTTAAAATCGTTTTTTTTAATCACTATTATTAAATGTGTTTATTAATTTAGTTTAAATATATTTCCTATTTATCTTGAACTAATATTATAATTGTTGCATGTTGTTTTGCCTATATTTTTTTTTCAATTTAATATTATAGTTTACTTTCTTATATAGTTCCAAATTTTTATATTATTTAAAAATTAAAAAAAAAACATCATTATCAATAATTGGTAACAATAATATAAAAACATGTTATTTAAAAATTAATTAAAAATTAAATGCGTAAAATTGCATGCAACATTAGAAGTTAGTATAACTAAGGTGGTTATGTCTAGGATTGTTTTAGTCTTAACCTAATAATTTCTATTTATAGGGGAAAAATAATGTAAGGGAGAAAATAAAAAGTTGCCTTTAATTAAATGAAACATATTTTTTCTAGGCTTTTCAACAAATTTTGCCTCAAAATTCTAGGCTTTTTGGGTGCCTTCCCAGTGCTTTTTGGGCTTGAGTCATAATATAACATCAACTAGATCTTTTAATTCCCTTCAACCCAAAATATTATGGGCTTAAATCAAAGTTCTATAGCTCAAGTTATGATCAAAATATTAAAGTTGCACTATGCTAAAAGTTTAATACGTAAAAACTTGTTAAAAATAAATTTTAAGCTTCTCTTTTTTTAATTATTCCCTAAATCAATAATAATAAAATATAAGTAATATAATTAAGAACAAAAATAGCATAATTCAACGTGAGAAATATCATAAATAATTGAGAAATCACACACTTATTAGTCACCACAGATAAATAAGAATGCATCGCAGTTAGATTGTTTGAGGCCAATTTCGAGTTTAAATTTTTTGAGTTCTTTGTTCCATTGTTGAGGAGCTTGCTTGAGTCTACATACTGTCTTTTTTAACTGACAAACATAGTTAAGAGTGATTCGAGTCTTCACAACCCAGTGGTTGCCTCATATAAACCTGATCATCAAGATAGCCTTGTAGAAAGACATTGTTGATATCAATCTGTTGTAATAACCACTGATTTTAAACAACAATTGATGGTACAAGGCGAATGGTTGCAGGCTTAAAGACAAGACTAAAAGTAGAATAATAGTCCACACCTTCTCGTTGAGTGTACCCTTTTGCAACAAGAGTTTTATAATGCTATATTGATTTATCTAATTTTTGTTTAATCCTGAAAATCCGCTTGTAGTTAATTACATCGGTGTATTTGGGTCTCGAGGAACAAGGGTTTAAGTCTCATTGGTTTTTAAGGCATCAAACTCCTCTTGCATGGATGCTTTCTAGTGTGGATATTTGGTAGCTAGTTTGAGAAAGGTGGGTATGTGAGAGGCAATTAAGATGATTAAAAACTTTTTTGGGCTCGGAAATTTGGTTTTTAGAGTGAATGATGACATGGTTTGGCTGGTCGGAGAGGGATGACTAGTGGAGATGATTCAGATTGGGAGATGTTTTGAGTTGGTGGATTAGTTAACAGCATGGTATGGGTTTAGTGTTTGTCAGCTGAGATAAGATTAAAGGTAGAAGGTAAAGAAGTTTGAGTGGTGGAAATGGGGTGAGAGCTAGTACCTTTGTTGAAACCTATAATTAATAATTACTTAAAGAAAAACAAAGTGTATAAGTGGTGACCGAAGCAACAATGGAAGTGGGTATTTCAGATGGCACTACAATAAACAATAGAAAAACAAGGGACAAGAATTGTTTACACAATTCTATTTTCCCTAATTCTATGGAGCATAGCTTAATGAGTAATTTTATTATCTTTAATTCATAATACAATAAATTATTCAAGTTCTATCATATGAAGAGCAGAGTTTGAAGGATTACCTCACAATTAAAAAGCTTGTCGAATAGCTCTTCGTATGAAATGGCTTCATTTTGAGCCTGAATAGTTGTCTTGATAAAATCATACTCACTATTGAGACCATTTAGGAATTTTAGAATCAGTTATTGGAGCATCGGCAATTGCAAGTTCGTCTGCGATTTTCCGGATCTCTTAAAGATATTTTGTTATGGTCTTTGAGCCTTTTATAATGGCTTGCAGATGGTTGCGAAGACTAAAAATGCATGTATGCAATTTGTTTGCTTACAAAGTGTGTAGTTTATACCAGGCTTGCTAGGAGGTATTGGTTCTGTCAATGGTGGAAGTTATACTGAGGCTACTAGGCATTGAGTATTAGTTGATCTTGCCTGAAACAAAGTTTGTATTTTGAGTTGGGGATAGCTTCATTTTGATAGCAATGGTTTGTGATTGTGGTTCAATAGTGCCATCGAGAAAAGGCATGAGATCATGGTCATACATCAACAAAACTAGGTCATGTGATTGTGGTTCATTTTGAATTCGCATTTATTTATACACATAAACTATCAACAAAACTCTTAGTTAAGAGGAGCTAATTCAAATAAAAAATTTTAGTTGCCAAAGACTAGGTCAACTAATTAATGATGATTAACATTCTATTAGTAGAGATTGGTAAAAGATCACAAATAAAAATTGTAAGGTGAATACAATGAAAATCTAGTCAAAGATGAACTCTTAGCTTTGATTAATGAGTTTAATTATCTATGCAAAGATAAATTCAATATTGTTAAATAAACTATTTATGGTTACCAACGTTGCGTCTCGTAACCATCTCTTATTTCCTTTTCAATAACCAAAAGAAAGCTCGTCGAAGTTATTTTCCTTATTAAAAAATAACTCTAAAACAAGTCACACAGAATTTAATTCATTAATAGCATTAAGAACTAGAAAAACTTAATTCTAGCTAACAAACGTACAAGCGGGGTTTTTCTAAACTAAATTATATATCCACCAAACAAGAATTGCATACATAGCCTATACCCAATCATGTTACTTTTCGCAAGCATTAAGATAATCAAACAATTATAAATTTAAAAATCCTATTTGAGCAGACAAATATTCTCTTCTATCTAATACGGATCCAACAAATTTAAATATTTGTAATTAAACCAAAAAATATATATAAATACCAAAAATAAATAAATACTTAGAGCTTAGGTTAATTGTTTATAAAGATAAACGAATTTAAAAAATTATGCATAATATTACTATCATACATGAATCAACTCGAATAAACGAATAAATACCAAATATCACCATTTCTTTTTTTTTTTTTAATGGCAAAAAAAAAAGCTATTATTTTGTTTCCAATTTACATGGCACATGTTCAATAAATTTTCTTTTTTATTTTTTGAGAGAAAACATGAGATCCATCTAAAAAACACCCTAATACTATACATGTTTGAGTGAAAGGGTTTGAATTCCAAGTTGGAACCATGTGGTGATTTGGTAATGCGCGTGTTGTGTGATGTGCTCGTGAACCATGGTTTTCCCTTGAACCCAGTTTGTAGGTTTATTCATTTTGATAGTTTATGTATTTGCATTTTGTTTGTGTATATTGAAATAAAAAAATTTATTTAGTTGATTATTTTGTGAATAATGAATACAACTCACCATGCTAGCTTAAATTACATTTAACAAAATGAAATTTAGATCATAAACAAATCTGTTTGTTAAGAAAGAAAAAAGTGGTGAATTGGTAAAACTTGTGAAAACATTAATTTCAAACAAACAGAACTTCTCAATGTTTGACCCTCTAAATTTCCAGTCAATCCAACTGAATTTCGTTTCTTGCTTCCTTAACATCGCCCCCATTTCTCATACTTGTTTCAACCCGAGATTTCCCCACTATTTCTAGTCAAAACCAAGCTGTTATTACCTTTCCTATATAAACCACACTCATGCAATAACATATTCAAACTACAATTCCACATTCTTTTTCTTTACACCCTTTGAATATATATACACACACAAAACATAAATCCTTCATTCATGGCCATGAAACTCAAATCCACCCTCCCTTTCGTTCCCTTTATTGTTTTCTTGAGCTTCACGTTACTGGTTTTCACCCTGGAAGCTCGTACTTTATCTCCAAATCA